>CM045759.1:85034455-86516894 GCA_025200525.1 Camellia lanceoleosa
GAAAACAAGTTACTTGGGTACAAGAAACCCATTCGGATTCTCCACTATTATCTTCTTCTTCCGATGAGTGTCCAGAATCCTCTTCTTTTGATGAAACTCTAGGTAACTCTATTATTTCTGATCTAGATGTTCCTATTGCTAAAAGGAAGGGGGTTATATCTTGTACTCAACATCCTATTTCTCATTTTGTCTCCTACACTAATCTGTCTTCTTCTTATAAAGCTTTTCTGTCTAAAGTGTCTTCTGTGAGTCTTCTTTCTAATTTTCAGGATGCTCTTTCTACTCCTGAGTGGAAGCATGCCATGATGGAGGAGATAAGAGCCTTGGCAAAAAAATGGCACTTGGGAATTGGCTGAGTTACCTAAGGGCAAACGACCTGTTGGATGTAAGTGGGTGTACACAATGAAGCACAAAGCCAATGGTTCTAGTGAACGTTACAAGGCAAGATAGGTGGCCAAAGGCTTTATGCAGACTTATGGAGTAGACTACCAGGAGACATTTGCTCATGTTGCCAAGATGAACTCTGTCAAAATCCTTCTCTCTCTTGCCTCTAATCTTGATTGGCCTCTCCACTAATTTGATGTAAAGAATGCTTTCTTTCATGGAGATTTGGAAGAAGAAGTGTACATGGATATTCCCCCAGGCTTTGAGGATGTTAAAACTAAAGGAAAAGTATGCCGACTACGCAAGTCACTTTATGGACTCAAACAGTCACCTAGGGCTTCGTTTGAGAAATTTACTCAGGCTATGCTACGATATGGTTTCAAACAGGGTCAAGCTGATCATACTTTGTTTGTGAAACACTCCTTACATGGTAAGACGACAGCTCTTATTGTTTATCTGGATGATATTGTACTCACAGGGGATGATATTGAGGAGGTTCCTCGGGTTTGAAATCAAAGACTTAGATAGCTTGAAGTATTTTTTAGGTATTGAAGTTGCTCGGTCCAAAGAGGGCATCTTCATATGTCAAAGAATGTATGTGTTGGATTTGCTAAAAGAAATTGGGATGCTTGGAAGTAAAGCCTGTGATACACCACTAGAGCCTGGACTGAAGCTTAGTGACGATTATACAAGCGAGCTTGTAGACACAGGAAGATATCAGCAACTAGTGGGTAAGCTTATTTGCTTATCCCATTCGCATCCTGACATTGCTATCGCAGTGAGTATGGTTAGTTAGTTTATGCATGCTCCACGTGCAATTCACTTAGAGACAGTTATGAGGATTCTAAGGTACTTGAAGTCTTCTCCGGAAAAAGATTTCTATTTCTCTAAACATGGTCATCTTAGTACAAAGGCATATACAGATGTTGATTAGGCTGGGTTAGTCACTGATAGAAGGTCAACCTCTGGCTATTGTACCTTTGTTGGAGGAAATCTAGTTACTTGGAGAAGCAAGAAATAGAATGTAGTTGCAAGGTCTAGTGCAGAGGTTGAATTCAGGGCTATGGCTCAAGGTGTGTGTGAGCTATTATGGATCAGACTACTTTTGAGGGATTTGGGGATTCATCAGACAGATTCTATACGGTTATACTGTGACAATACGGCAGCCATCAATATAGCTCATAATCTGATTCAGCATGACAGGACCAAGTATGTGGAGATTGATAGGCATTTTATCAAGAAAAAGCTCACTAGTAGCACTATGTGTACGCCATTTGTGAGATCTGGAGATCAACTGGCTAATGTTCTCACCAAAGGATTAGGGAATAAACCATTCCGTGACATTCTTAACAAGCTGGGCATGAGAGATATCTTTGCATCAGCTTGAGGAGGAGTGTTAGAATGTGTTAGAATATTTCCTATTTTATTCTGATGAATATCTAGTATATTCTTATTTTTTGCCTTATGGCACTTTTGTAATTATGATGATGATTTAATATAAAAGGGGATGAGATACCACTCATACCTCTAATTTTTTCCTTGCTAAAATAATAGAACATTGTGGATCTCTGTCAAGGTATGGAATGACGTACTTGCATGCCATTGCTAACATGTGCAATGCTGGGGTGAAAATGAAGCAGATGGCTATGGCATCAGCTCAAGCTTGCATGGGGACCACCCTAATTCATGCAGCTCCTTCTACAATGAATTAAATTAAGAGTCCTACTACATCAACTATATCTCTTTAATGTTCTTTGAACAGTCAGTGTGCATAAAAAATGAATTGTGAAGGCTATTTGCTTAGCTGTTTGATGATTTCTACCATGGATGAAGCTTTGATTTATGAATATTATTATCAGCTTAAATGAGCAGCATGTTCAGATTTGGTTGGTGTGAATGTTAGAATTGGTGAACACTTTGCAGGTTGAGGAGTTGCCATTAAATTGTTACACCTACGGCTACGTCAATGTCACAATTGAGTTAATTATTTGTAGATTATTAGAAAACTAGTGATGTAAGTACTTTTACCTTGTTAGTTCTTCTTCTTCTTTTTCTTCTTTTTCTTCTTCTTTTTCTTTGAAATTTCGAATACGAGTATGTGTGTTACAATAAGGACAAGCTAAAGCGCCTTTCGTGCTTCATCCAGACAAAATTGCATAGGCAAGAAAATCATTTATAGTCCATAATAACATAGCATGCATTCGGAACATCTGATTAGTTTCTACATCATACGTGTCAACATCATTTTCCCACAATTCTTTCAATTCATCCACTACAAGGCGTAAGTAGACGTCAATGTTATTTCCAAGTGAAGAAGGACCATCGATGAGTAATGGCATCATCATATGAGGCTGCTTTATGCATAACCATAGTGGCAAATTGTATGGCATCATAATAACTGGCCAATTGCTATGAGAGACATTCATTACCTTGAATGGATTGAATCCATCCACTGCTAAATCCAGTCTGCCATTGCGAGGCTCACTTGCAAACTTGGGATACAAATTATCAAAAAAATTCCAGACTGGAGAGTCAGCAGGATGTCTTATTTTGCTATCATCAATTTGGCCCTCTGCATGCCATCTCATTAAAGAAGATGTTTTGGATAACATAAACAATCTTTGAAGCCTTGGAATCAATGGAAAGTATCTAATAATCTTTTGTGGAATTCATTGTTGCTTCTTCTTGACATCATTCTCCTCCCTGTAGACACCGCATTTTTGACCGCCCTGAAGACTTGGGCACTATTGATGGTTTACTTGGTGAAGAAAGGTGTGCAGGGCAAAGGTTCAGTTTCTTCAGCAAGGAAAAAGTCAAATCTCAACTTCATCCCCTTTTTTTTTGGACCAAAGCCATTTTGGATGATTTTAGACCTTAAAACCCTCTTTTTCAAAACTTTTTTGAAATAAAGTTTTTACGATGCTCTGAGGCTCGCATTTTGTTAAATGTTGCGCTTTTCGGTAAACCGAGCAAGGGCAGAGTTGAAATGAATGAAAGAAAGTTGAAATCTTTGAAAAATATTTCAAAACACTTTGTTTAGGGGTTTGGAGCTGAAGAAAATTGGAGAAGAGGGAAGAAACCAAGTTGAAGAAGAAGGTGGATTTGAATTGTTAAGAGAGAAAGTCACGCAGCCCTTGCTGAATCGGGCCTATTCATTTATACACTTAGAATTAAGGTATGAGGCCATTACCGTTGGAAAAGAGACTTCTGGGGCTTCATTTTACACTTAAGAATCTCCTAAAGCCAAGTCCGGACGGGGGAGATATGGTTGGTTGACGTAGGGCATCAATCCGGTTGGACTGAAACTGCGCGGCTTCACTGAAACAGGCATAACTTTTTGCACAGACGGAATTTTAATGTAAGGTTTGCGCCATTGGAAAGCTAACTTCTAGGGCTTCATCCTAGGGGGTGGCTGACCACCTTAAACCTTTTGACCTGGTCGGCCGACCGGGTCAAGTGGTCGGCCGACCACTTGAACTTGTCGGCTAGCTCCCATCCTATTTGTCTCAGTCAGTGTGTTCCAACTGTGCCAGCTGGGAGGCATTTGCTACATCCTCCATGGCCCTTGGTTTGAAGCTTCTTTGGGACGCTTTAGACCCTTGGTTCTATCAGAGAAACCATATCCCTCACTTGAAAGGGTTCAGAAAATTGCTAGGGCTAAACAATATATCTCTCTTTATATCTCTCTCTTTTGAGCTCTAAATTGCTTGGTTCTTGGCCCCTTTGCACCACCTCTCATAGCCTAACACTTTCATCATCAACCTAAGGTCCTTGGAGGGTATTTTCAGAGGTTCAAGGTTGGGTTTTTGGGTCCAGAGGCTACTAGTTTCTGCTGGTCTTCAAGGGTAACCATTTTTCCCCCTTTCAAGCATTGTTTTGCTCCATACTTTAGCCTTATTTCTAAGAATTTTTGGACTTCGACATAAACTAAAAAAAGTTTTGTTTTGAGCTCCTCTTTAAGTTTGATCAAGGTCATTTTTTTGTTTGGGGTCATCTTCCCCTTTGAATGCTTCATTTTCTCATGTTTAGGGCTATGCATTAGAGCATTTGTATTGGCCTTGGTTTAGTCTTTCGCCCACTGAAATCTAGCGGATTTTCAGTGGCCAATATGTGTTTTTGAGCCCTAAAATCAGAGAGGGGTGACCCTCTCACCCCTTGTGTCACGTGCATTGTGTATGCCATTTTAGTCCATAGCATTGCGTATGCTAGGTTGCATGTTAGTCGCACTATATATGCCATCTCATTGCATTGTGTTTGGGATAGGAGTTAGCCCAAACACGGAAAATGAGGGACGTTTCGTATCCGAGGTGACGAAACGTGCCTCAATTCCCGGTTGCCGACACTCCGGATTACCCATGATGGAGTCTAGGCCTTATTGTGTTGTCATATGCATTCATTTCACATTGAGTCATGCAATTTGACTCCTCGGCCGTCATGCATCGAGATGCGTGATTGGTGGCATGAGGATCGAGGTGTGCATACATATGTGGAAATACTTTGCCATGCCCCTTTCTTGCTCTTTGTTGCAGCAAACCAGAAATCAGCAGCCTTCTAGAGCTTTGCACAGCATTCCAAGATTAATTGTAAACAGAAGCAAATCGGGGCATCGCGAGGAATTTCCCAACGAGGCAACTCGAGCATGCATGCATCTTTCATCATTCGGAACAGAGCTGAGGCGGTCCATGGATTTGCATATTAGTTTATTTTGCTTTCCTAGTTAATTTGTTAATTAATTAGGGTTTTGTAATAATTAGCTGTAATTATTTATTCGGACCCTCCGAACAAGGGCACAATTGTAATAAGTGTGCGTGTGTGTGATGTATGTCTTCCAACCCCACGTCTTTCTCCCTTTTATTTATCAGCTTATGATGATTAGATTAGGGCATGTTTCAATTAGCATACTTATGCTCGCATGTTTTGCATCCATTCATCTAGCTTGCATGCACCGGGCTCGGTGCATCATACTAACTGCATTGTATTTCAATTCCGAGTTGAATACTTGTTAGTTGTAGCATTTCACATGCCATCTTTAGAATAACCGAGCCTGTTATAGTTGTATTCTTGCATGTGTTGCATTAGACATTTCAGCATAGTTAGGATCATGCATTAATTTCTAACATAGCTTCTGTTGTGGCTTGGAGTACTCGGTAAGTGTTTATGCTTTAGCATCCTTGCATGCGTGTGAGTAACTGCCATGATAGCATGCTTACTATGAGGCTAACTGCTTATGTGATATACCTGCCTGAATGCCTGTGGGTGAAGGTTGGATTATCTGAATTGGAATAATGCATTGACTGTGAGTTTTAAGCCCACTTGAGAGTGGCAAATCATCGTGTTTTCTAAAGCCCACCTGAGAGTGGCAAATTCGCATTTTAGCCTTCTTGCAAGTAGCAAACCGTTTCAAAAGCATACGTGAGGTGTTTCGTTCCAATTCAGACGATTCAATCTATACTTGTATGCTATGTGCATCACGTAGTAAATCTAGGCTAATAACCGGAATAAGAACACATAATGTTTTCAAAACTTGATATCATGGTTAGTAGAGACCAATCTTTGATCAGGCGAGCGGGGGTGCTCACGAAGTGACCTTCCCCAATCGTGCCCAAGTTCCCGAGCCGAGGCAACTTTGGTGATGACGGACACGTGGCCTTAGGCAACGAGTCAGGGTTTCCTAAATTCCCCCAAAATAAATATTTAGATGGCGACTCTGTATCTAGCAAAGCAATCCATGTTTGGTACTTCTTTCAAAAAAATCTGTTCTCAAAAACGATTTGCCGAATTTGGACTCTTTGATGATTCATCGATCTTGCATTGCACTCTGCGAGATTAGATACAGGACCGTGACATTGAGTCCTGAACTGTAGTGAACCCAATGAACAAAACGGGATTTCCCTCCCGGGACGTTCGGGGACGTCTACACTCCTCCTAACACTATTTGTATCTAGGCATATGACACACTATGCAGTCATCCATACTGGTTGTTTCCTTCCAATATAGTGAAAAATTCCTTGGGCATGCATGTACCTTATGATAATCGAGGCCCAAGTCTCTAAGGAGTTTCCTAGTTGCATAAAATGACTTTGGCAAAGTTTCACCCTTTGGGAACGAATCCTTTAAAAGCTCGAGCAACATCGTGAAAGAATTGTCACTCCATCCACTAAGGCACTTGATGTGCAATAACCGAATAATAAATGAGAACATTGAAAACTTCTGACACTCAGGATATAACTCTCTTTCGGTCTCTTTTAATAAATTGAAGAATTTTTCAATTTTCTCATCTGGATCTTGTTTACTACCAGAACTTGCTGCCTCGTGAATAAAGCTTGGTGGAGGAAGTCCAAATCCTTCGTATAGCATTTCATAAGTTTCATCGCCATCATTTGAATCAGTTTGCCCGACATTCACATTGTGTGGCACAGGCGACGACAAATTCTCCCCATGAAAAATCCAATTGGTGTAACTTGGAAGAAATCCATTGATCATTAAATGTTCCCCTAACAGGACTTTCTCTACCAATTTGACATTACGACACCATTTACACGGGCATGTGACTTTATTCAACAACGGCTTATTTTCGCATGCAAATTTAATAAATTCCTTAACCCCTTTTATGTATTCCGGGTGCAACCTATGCTAATTTATCCAACTTTCATCCATCTGACTTTGTCTTACACTACAAATGTCACTGCCAAATCAACAATGTTCAAAATTACCATTCCATTCTAATTAATCTTAACCTCCATTAAGTACCTTATAATGCATGCAATATGACATCATTCACCTCTAACTGGTCTCTAATATGTTGGTTCATTCTATTTTCCCGTTCAGGAATGCACAGTCTATATTGTAAAAAGCAGTTCATACCGCTCTGTTCATTTCTAACGAAATTTCAGAATCATCTCCCCATGGTTCTCCAAATGCACGACATAGACTAGGTGTACTACTACACCTTGTCTAGTATGCACTCGAAGAACACAAGGAGTCACTACACAAAATCTCT
This sequence comes from Camellia lanceoleosa, assembly GCA_025200525.1. Classification (NCBI taxonomy): domain Eukaryota; kingdom Viridiplantae; phylum Streptophyta; class Magnoliopsida; order Ericales; family Theaceae; genus Camellia; species Camellia lanceoleosa. Next base: position 85,041,840 of record CM045759.1, read on the forward strand.
ACGAGATGGACTATAAGCAATAGAACTACTAATTACAATACAGACTTGTGCTCCTGAACTATCCAAACTGAACAATCTAAGAAGAGCTTCATCAAAGATGACTAGGCATCTCTAATGAAGATTCTTGGACGAGTCTAAGGCTATTTATGCATGCATGCACCATTAATGATTGCATCCCGGTGGTGCAATCTGAATTAGTACTATCAAGCATACTAGAAGCATATCTAGTATGAAACATATTAATGAAGAAACCAAAAGTTTCTACAATGCTCTTGATAGATTATGATAGATTCAAGAAATACATTACTCTCTCAAATCAATCAATAAAGACCAAACTATTATGCCTTCAAATGAAAGCAAGCACAAACAAAGTCAAATATTAATTGATACATGTATTTCCATATAGAATACATAAATATCTGTTTTTGGTGTTTTGATACATTTTAGCATGCATCAGTTGCCATGGTTAATAAGAGCCTGCCATAACATTACTGGTGAAATCAAATGGTAAAGATTGTCCCGTAAAAAGAATAATCAGCATACCAAGACACATATATAAGCACAATGAATCCAATATTCCAATGGTTGAAATCATAGCATAATCCTCATGTTGTCACTCAAAATATTGTAAGAAACACAACACATCAACCATCCCACAGAGCACAACACAAGTCTTTGATTCATTTCAACAACATATTATGCACAAACAGCTCGAGTGCTAGGCAAGTAAGACTTCCACCTAAGGCCACGACACTAACTGGTTTTCTTGTTAGACTAAATGGTTTTTTTCATCTAAAACATTGTAAAACAGCCGTACTTTGGAACATCATTGTCCAAAATTTCATAATATAGAGTTCATTATTGGTACCCTAGTTAATGTGTTTGCCACTTGAATTTTTGTTTCCTATTCCAGAATGTATATTATTTCTTTTCAAGTTTCCCAATCTTACTTTGTTCCAGCCATTAGTGCTCAAGTTTAATTTTCTTGTGATAATGATAATGCTATTTCATCAGTTGCCTTTTTTCTATTTTTAAGGGCTTACTATTGTTATTTGGTTAGTTAATTAAGATTTTCTTGTCCTCTACTTGATAACTTCTGGTCTTGTTATCTATTTTGGGGACATGTTTGCACTTACCTTTACAAAGGAAGGTTCTTAAAAAATCACTAAAAATAAAAAATGGTTAGCTTCTTTGAAATGCTTGATAGTTCTTACAAGCAACAATTTTTGAGCAAATTTATGGATACTTGGTACCATCAGAGTTGATATATGTACAATATGGAATCAAAAGAAGTGACATAAGCATCATTATTCAGGTATGATTGTTCCCAGGTGAGAGGGGGGGAAAAAAAAACATGAAAAAAAGGAAGTCAGCTGGATCCAATATTAAAAAAAAAAATTTTAAAATCTAGGACATCTCTAGTGCTTTCGCACTTGAATATCAAATATGAATTTTCTTCTGTTAAGGTCACTTAAAATTGGTTTTAGTTGTTTGGTCTAGCAATGTTTTCAATCTATACACAGAGGTATGTAGTCAAATGTTGGCTTTCTTGCTTTCTACTTCTTCAACTTTAGTTGCATGGTCTCTATGATTACTTATCTCAATTGCAACAAATAAATGTATTCTACTTTTGCCACCATGTACAAGCCCAAATAAATGTATTCTAATTTCAGCTTACAATTTTTACGCAATATGTTTTTTAAAATCAAATTCCTTCCTTTTAATTATGCTGCTCTTACCTCAAATCAAACCTACCAAATATTAAACTAAACTCATTACTTATCAAAATCCAAGCCCTTTGCTGTCAATCTAAATGCACTTTTTCTATTGTTTTATTCAACACTTCAACTCTTTGATAGTATAGAAGTTTCAGTTTATCATCTTTTAGACACACACAGTATCAAGCTATCAACACCACATTAATCATCGGAGCAAAATATGAACCAACAAACAATCAACATGTTCAGTTAGAACAAACAACAAGACATCAGCATTCAAATATCAATTTAGATTAATTCAAATATAAGTTCAACTTGATTCAAATATCAGTTCAGCTTGATTCAATAGGACATGTAACATGATTCAAATATTAGTTCAACTTGAGAGAAAGAGAGACAGAGACAGAGACAATGGAGCTCACCAATCTAAATCGCTAAGATGAAATTAGATTTTGATTTCGAGAGAGAACTTTGAAATGGCTTTGATGAATCACTGATCTGTTTTGCTGAGACCGAGCTAAATCTCTGAATCTCTTAATCATAAAGTTGAACTGACAGAGATAACTAGGGTTTAGACAGCAGACACACACACACACACACATACACATACACACACACACACACAGAGTAGCTCACCGATCTAAATCGATTCACCGATCTAAATTGATTTTGAGAGAGAACTTCGAAATGGCTCTGATGAATCACCGATGTAAGATCTTCGAAATGGCTCTGACTTTGATTCTGAAAGATCTTAGACAGCGCAAAGAGGGCAAGAGAGAGAGAGCACGCGTGAGAGTGAGAGCGCGAAAGTTTCATTTTCACTTATACTTGCTTATCAGATTCAAAATGAAGGTGAAACAGAAGAGAGGGAGCGTGTTGGACAAAACCCATTCCCAGGCGTTTAAAAACGCCTTCTATTCTTGAAACAGCACCGTTTTGATTAGAGAAAAATGAGACATTTGTGAAACGCCATTAAATATTACGAACAGTGGCGTTTTAAAAAACGCTGTTAAATATACGCCTCCAAGACAAATATTTCTTGTAGTGACTCTGCTGGAAGTTGCCTACAAAATATGAAATCTGTTAAAACAACAATGATGGTTGACACTTGAATTTTGCTAAAAAGAATAACTAATTGTGATTGATCATGAACTATACCGATTGCATCAGAGCTTAAGCACTCTTGAGGCATCGAGGCCATATTGTTTTAGAATATTCAAACAACTAAAATCATGTCCCAGAGATGTTAATAAGGAAGGATATATATATTATTTTTTTGGGAAGGGATGGAGTTCAACAATAATTTGTGAGAAATGTATAGCTTACCTCCTTGTCATTAAATTGAGCTTTCAAATTTTTCTGGGAACAAGATTCTTACTACTAATTTGTTCTATGATACCTTTGAATGCATTTGAGAATTACAAGTACTAAGATGTAGCTGTAAGCATTTCTGAATGATCTGTATATTCATCTTGTGTATCAATTACATCAAGACTAGTTTATATAACCCTAACGACTAACCAAAAAGGAAATACAAGAATGGGACCAAAAAAGGAAATACAGTCATCACAAACATGCCTAATATATACAATGCCTAATATATACAAATATATTCTCACACCCCCACTCAAACTCAAGGTGTTTTAGCCAAAAACACGGAGAGTTTGTCAACAAGAAACCAAAAACGAGCAGTGCTATGAGTCGTCGTGAAGAAGTCAGCAAGCTGTAGAGCTGAAGGGACAAAAGGAAGTGAGATAGAGCCAAACTGTAGGTGTTAACGAACGAAGTGACAATCAATCTCAATGTGCTTCGTTCGTTCATGGAAAATAGTGTTGTAGGCAATCTGAATAGCACTTCGGTTGTCATAGTAAAGAGAGGTCGTAGAGGACTGAGGAATGCCCAAGTCAGAGAGGAGACAACGAAGCCAGACAACCTCAGCAATAGCATGATCCATAGCACGGTACTCAGCTTCGGCAGTAGAATGGGCAACAATGGTTTGTTTCTTGCTTTTCTAAGAAATTAAGGAATCATCAAGAAACAGACAGAAACCAGAAGTGGGTTTACGATCAGTCACATCACTAGCCCAATCAGCATCAGCATAAGTGTAGACACCCCATTTTTGACCGACCTTAAGACTCAGACGTCACCAACTGAGCGCTTGGTGATGTTGCATATTGTGCTCGTTCTAAGGTTGCGAAGTCTCGGCTGCGAGCCTTGCCTCCGGACTTCCGGGCTCTTTTGTGCTTTGCCTCGGTTTACGAACCAGGTCCCATTTTCTCCGTTTTCTCTTCCCGAAGGGAGAGAGAGGTCTCGTAGATCATCTCTCAGTGGCCGTAGGCTACGTTTCGTGGTCGTAGGCCATTTTTCCCGTTTGGAGCCCGGTTCTCGGTTTTCGGAGCCGTCGGCCGTGTGCCTCGGTTCGGGACCGCTTAACCACCTCCGTTTGCTCCGGTTTTTGGCACACACCTTATTTACTCCCTTTTGAGGGACACTGTGGCTCAAGAGACCAACTTCGTGGTCAAATGCCACCTTCGGTGCTTAACAGTCAGTTTTCGGGGCCCCAGGCTGCGTGTTTTGGCCTCCGAACCTTCATTTTGCATCGGTTTGGGTCCATTTTTGGCAGGGACCTTATTTTCATTGTTAGGAAGGTTATAGAAGGGTGGGAGGCCAGCAATTGTCCTAAAGACCAACTTTATTCCTTCATCCCTCTTTATTGCCCGTTTTCTTCACTGGAAAGCTGACTTTTTCCATCCCCGGGCCACTTTTTCTGACTTTCCTCCACACCATTATGTTGTACACACCTGGGAGGCCACCAATATGGATAGGCCGGCCATCAACTCTTCCTGACCCTTTTGAACCCCTCTAAAAAGTTAATTTTTCTCTCTCTTGGGTTACATTTCCTGGTTTTTCTCCACATAGATGTGTTGTACACACATGGGAGGCCACCTTTCTGGGGTGGCCGGCCAACAATCTGGCTTGACCCTTTTGAACCTAGCCGGCCATGTTCCTCTCTCCTGGTTCCTTATAGCTGTACCCTCTGTTTTCCCCCAGACCCCTGCCCGGGGATCTGCCCTTTTGGGGGAGAAATTTGAATTTGGTTTCCCCCTCCTTTTCTCCACTCCTCCCTCTATAAAGCCAGCCCCCCCAGCTCCATTTTAAAGGGTTAGAAAAATCCATTGGAGCTCTTGCATTAAAGCCTCCCTCTCTCTCTCTACTCCAAGCCTCAAAATACCCTTGCTCCTACACCATTTCTACACCAACTCATAACCTATCAACCCACACTCCATTCCAGAAACTTGGAGGCTATTTTCAGAGGTTAGGAGCACACTTTCTTGGACCAAAAGCTGATGAAGACTTGTGCTACAAGGGTGAGTCTCATTTCCCTCTTTTTTTGCCCTATTTTGCATGCTATCTTAGCTTTTGTTGCTTATATTTTTGGGCTCCGACCTGAAATGTAAATAGTCATATTTTGAGATCCCCTCCATGTTTGATCAAGGACCTCTTGTTGTTTGAGGTCTCCTACTACCTCTTCTCTCTCTATCCCTCTTTTAGGCCTATTTTTGCATGATATATTAGCCTTGTTTTTGAGCATTTCTGGGCTCCGAGCCAAACTGTAAAATGTCTTGTTTTGAGCCCCTATTTAACTTTGTTGAAGGGCTCTCCTCTGTTTGAGGCCATCTACTACCACTTGTCTCCTATCTCTCTCTGTAGGCCCATTTTTGCATGATAGTTTAGCCCTACTTGTGCTTATTTTCGAGACTTGATATAAACTGTAAAGTGCCTTTTTTTTTAGCCCCTCTTCAACTTTGTTGAAGGGCTCTTTGCTATTTGGGGTCAGCTACTGTCCCTTTTCTCTAATCTCTCTTTTAGGGCCATTTTTGCATGATAGATTAGCCCTACTTGTGTTCATTTTTTAGAGTTTTCATAAACTGAAAAATGTCTTGTTTTAATCTCATCTTCAAGTTTGTTTGAGGTCCCGTTTTTGTTTGAGATCATATGCCTCCTTGTATGCTTGATTGTCTCTTATTTTGAGCCCTACACCTAAGCTCTTGTTGCATGCTTTGTTTGGCCAGCTAGCCACTGAAATCTAGTGAATTTTTAGTGGCTAAAACACTATTTTGAGCCTCCAAATCAGAGGGGGATGGCCCCCCTCTCACCTTGACTTGTTTGATGGTCATTTTGGCCTTCCAAAGGGACCCCTCTTTACATGCTTTGAAGTCACATTTCAGGGTCAATTTGGTGAGTTTTGGAGCTATCATATTTGATTTTCAGAGTTTTTTGTGCCATGCTAAGTGTCCTTGATGCATGTGCTTAATAACCCCCTTGTATGCCCTCTAAAGGAACCCATCATTTGTGCATGTGTTGGCTGCATTTCAGAGGTTATTTGGACATATTTTTACATGTTTTGTTCACTGATTTTTTCTGGTTTGGTGAGATTCCATATGCCTCATATACATGCCATGTAAACCATGATTGCTAGTCAAAATTGCATGCTATTTTAGTCCATCATGCTAGCATCTTTTGGTCATGCTTTGAACTAGAAATGTTCGTGTTTTGGGACTGCCTTGGTTCTTTATTTATGCATCATGATCAAATAATGCATGTTTTGTATAACTATAGGTCAATGCATGTGCCTAGTTTTGTGTTTCGGGGCTCATCTCATGCATCGGGTGCCATTTATCCATGTTTCGGGATCATTTTGCATCATATTTCAGTGCTGGAACTTGCATGTTTGTATGCCATATTTCATGCCTTACCATGCCTTGTTAGAGTGGCATTCGTGCCTTAGGATCGGTCCTCGGTTTGCGTGCATGCGTGCACGCATCTCGAGTGTCTCATTTTCATCTAATAGCCACTGATGTGAGTGTGGCTGAGGTCCACTCATATTGGTGTAAGTCCATCATGCATTGTGTATGCCATTTCGATTCATAGCATTGTGTATGCTAGGTTACATGTTAGAGCATCGCGTATGCCATGTTACATCGTGCATTGTGTATGCCATTTCATAGCATTGCGTATGCTAGGTTGTATGTTAGGATTGCATTCATGCATGTCATGCATATTGCATTGTGCTTGGGATAAGAGTTAACCTGAGCACGAGAAACGAGGGACATTTTCGTACTTTGAGTGACGGAACGTGTCTCAATTCCCAGTCGCCGACACTCCGGATTATCCATGATGGAGTTTAGGCCTTGTTGTGTTTTCATGTGCATTCATTTCATATTAAGTCGTGCAAATCGACTCCTCGGCCATCATGCATCGAAATGCGTAATTGGTGGCACGAAGATCGAGGACTACACTCCCTGAAGAGTAGTCAAGCATACATATGTGAAAATACACTGCCATGTCCCTTTCTTGCTCTCTGTTGTAGCAAATCAAAAATCAACAGCCTTTCAGAGCTTTCCAAAATATTCCGGGCTTAATCATAAACAGAGGCTAATTGGGACATCGCAATGGATTTCCGCGCAAGGCAACCCGAACATGCATCATTCATCATTCGGAGCAGAGTCGAGGCAGTCCCTAGCTTGCATGCTAATTTACTGCTTTCTTAGATTAATTTGTTAATTAATTAGGTTTTTGTATTTATTCGGACTGTAATTATTCATTTGGGACTGTATATTATTTATTTGGACCCTCCGAGCGAGGGCACAATTGTAATAAGTGTGCGTGCGTATGATGTATGTCTTCCAACCCCACGTCTTTCTCCTTTTTATTTACCAACTTATGATGGTTAGATTAGGACATATTTCAATTAGCATACAGTATGATAGCATGTTTGCATTCATTTATCTGTCTTGCATGCACCAGGCTCAGCGCATCATAACTCACTGCATTGTATTTCAATTCCAAGTTGAATACTTGCTAGCTGTAGCATTCCATATGCCATGTTTAGAATAGCCGAGCCTATCTTAGTTGCATTTTTGCATGTGTTGCATTTTTGCATGTGTTGCATTAGGCATTTATGTATAGTTAGGATCATGCATGATTTCTAATCAGCTTCTATTTTGGCTTGGAGTACTCTGTAAGTTTTTATGCTTTAGCATCCTTGCATGTGTGTGAGTGATTGCCATGATAGCATGCTTACCATGAGGCTATGTGCTTATGTGATATATCTGCATGAATGCCTGTGGGTGAAGATTGGGTTATTTGGATTGGAACAATGCATTGACTGAGAGTTTTAAGCCCACTAGATAGTGGCAAAACCATCTTTTCTAAAGCCCACCCGAGGGTGGCAAAATCTGCATTTTAAGCCTACTTGTGAGTAGCAAACCATCTTTCAAAAACAAACATGAAATGTTTTGTTCCAATTCAGGCGACCTGGTCTATACGTGTATGCTGTGCGCATCACATAGTAAATCTAGGTTAATAACCGAAATAAGAATGCATAATGTTTTCAAAACAAGATATCATGGTTAGTAGAGGCCGATCTTTGATCGGGCGAGCAGGGGTGCTAACGAAGTGACCTTCCCCAATCGTACCCAAGTTCCCGAGCCAAGGCAACTTTGGTGATGACGGACACGTGGCCTTAGGCACGAGTTAGGGTTTTCTAAATTTCCCAAAATAAAATATTTCGGTGGCAACTCTGTATCTGGCAAAGCAGTCCATGTTTGGCACTTCTTTCAAAAAATCTGTTTTCTCAAAACGATTTGCTAGATTTGGACTCTTTGGTTCAGATTAAGAACCGTGACAATTAGAGTCCTGAACTGTAGTGAGCCCAAAATGAACGGAACGGGGGACTCATCCCTCCCGGGGCGTTCGCGGACATCTACAATAAGCCACTAAATCCAAGGAAGAAGTAAAAGACAACAACAAGCCTTAGAAGATAGTATCGGGAAGATAGCGAAAAATCCGAACCAAAGCAAACCAATGCGCAGAGTGGGAAGCAGAAATAAACTGGCTAACCACATGAACAGCATAGGCAAGATCAGGGTGAGTAACTGTCAGATAGACTAAGCAGTCCACAAGCTCACGATACAAAGTAGGATTATCCAAGGGGACACCATCAGTAGTGTTAAGTTTCACATTAAGCTCAATGGGGTTATCAGAAATTTTAGTGTTAATAAAACTGGCACGGTGAATAACCTCATTGGCATATTTGGCCTGAGACAGAAAGTAGCCCTTGGGAAAAGAAGTAACTTTAATACCAAGAAAATATCACAATGGTCCCAGATCCTTCATTTCGAAGGCACAGAAGAGATGTTGCTTGAACTCAGAGATAGCAGAAAAGTCAGAGCCAGTGATAATTATATCATCCACATAGAGTATAAGAGCAACAAAACCAGTCGAGGTATGTCTCAAAAACAAAGCAAAGTCGGAAGCAGAAGGATGAAACCCAAGCTTGGTAATAGCAGTCTAAAAGCGATCATACCAAGCACGAGGAGACTGCTTTAAACCATACAGAGCACGCCGAAGGCGAAAAACTTGTCTAGAGGAATGGTGAAGGCTCAAGGGAGGACACATGTAAACCTCCTCAGTGAGATGGCCATTAGGAAAAGTATTTTTAACATCTATCTGATAAAGAGGCCAAGAACAAACAGCAGCGATAGAGATCAAAGTACAGACAGTAGTCATCTTGGCAACAGGAGCGAATGTCTCCTCATAATCAATACCATACTCCTGTGAGAAACCTTTGGCAACCAGACGAGTTTTGTAGCACTCAAGAGAACCATTAGAATGAGTCTTGACTTTGTAGACCCATTTGCAACCAACCAGATTCTTACCAGCAGGCAAAGGAACCAACTCCCAAGTACGAGTTTCTGTAAAGTAGATAACTCATCCTCCGTAGCTTGAATCCAATGAGGATCCTGACAGGCCTCCGTATAAGATTGAGGCTCTGAAAAAGAGTGAATAGCAGGAAAAAAAAAAAAAGAGTACTATAGGAAGTAGAAAAACATATATTAGACCAACCCAAGCTGTTTGGAGGATGACACTTACGAGGAGGATAGTGGTGTGCAGTAGGATCAGAGTCGTCAGAAGTAGAAACAGCAGCAACAAGAGTAGAGACAACTGGTGGTGGGGGAGCCTTGTGACAAGAATGAACCAACAACGGAGGGGAAGAAGCAGCCGAAGGAGAAGAAGGAGCCATAGGTGACGTAAACGGAGAAGTAGGAATCACCTGAGGAGGAACAGTGTCAATATACTCATCTGATGGGACCTTAGAAAGAAATAGGTCAATGTGAACCAAATTCTCTTTGGAAACGAGAGCAGTGAGAGAGGGAAGTTGAAAGTAAGACAGACGTTCGAGAAAGGCAACATGACGGGAGACATAGAGGCGACGAGAGATAGGGTCATAACAGCGGTAGCCTTTCTGAGTGAGACTATAGCCCAAAAAGACACATAAGATAGACCAGACACTGAGTTTGGTCTGATCTTTACGGGAAAGGATGAAAAAACAAGCAGACCCAAAGACACGCAGGAGGGAATAATTGAGAGGTTAGGAATACAGAGCCTTATAAGGGGATTAACCGGAGAATAGGGGAGTCGGCATATGATTAAGGAGAAAAGCAACGGTAAAAACTGCCTCACCTCAAAATGGTATTGGAATAGAGGTAGAGAGAATGAGAGATCAAGCTGTCTTAAGAAGATAACGGTGTTTACGCACAGCACGACCATTTTGGTCAGGGGTATCAATACAGGAGGTTTGGTGAATGGTGCCCAATTTTGCCAAATACTCACAGAATTCAGTTTTAAAGTATTCCCCACCCAAGTCAGACCAGAGTATTTTAATTGTGGCCCCAAACTGTGTAATGATCATAGACTGAAAGGTACAATATATCTAGTAGAAGTCAAATTTATGAGCCATAAGATAAACCCAGGTATAGCGGGTACAATCATCAACAAATGACACATAGTACGCAGAATCCCTTTTACTAAGAACATAAGAAGGGCCCCTGACATCAGTATGGACAAGAGAAAAAGAGGAAGCAGAAATAGAAATACTGTTATTAAAAGGTAAAGCTGTCATTTTAGCAAGTTTACATCCTCAACACTCATTAATTTGACTAGGAGAAACTTTAACTAACAATCCTAACTGAGCTAAAGATCGCAAGCGATCAACAGACAAATGACCTAAACGAGAATGCCATAAATAAAACTAACTCGATTGAAAATCTAATTGAAAAGATGAAAGTGCAACAGGGGAGGTAGACAAAGGAAGATGTAGGTTTTCCACCACATAGAGATTTCCAACTCTACGGCCGATCCCAATTTGCTTCTTGGACACCCGATCCTGTACACAACAGACGGAAAAAGAATAGATAACATCAAAACCAGAAGCATCAAGCTGACTGATAAAAAGCAAGCTAATAGAAGTTGAGGAACATAAAGAACAGAGGGAATAGTAACAGCAGACCAGGTAGAGGGTAAAACAGACCTAATAGATAGGATAGACATAGCAGACCCATTAGCAATATTAATAGTAATAAGAACAGGAAGGGAGATACAGTTTTGGAGTAAGGAAAAATGAGGAGTCATATGATGAGAGGCACCAGAATCAAAAAGCCAAGCAGAGAAAGAAATACCTAAAGAGGACCCAAGCAAATCTAAATAAAGAGAAGTGAGAGCAAAGGCACAGGAAGATAACTAAGAGGTGGACCAGAGATGCTGAAGCTGGGCAATCTAGGCACTCAAGGAAGCCAAGTTAGGATCAGAAGCCGGAGTAGATGTAGTATAAGCAGCAAGAGGGCGAAAAGTACTCTGAACAAGACCTTGGAACTGTGGCTGAGACGGCTGAGAAGACTGGGCAGACTGACATCCCTTCTTGGGATAGTTGTGCTTCCAATTGCCCTTTTGATGGCAAAAAGCACACTTATTAAAGGCTAGTGGCCCTTTTTTAGGCTTCGCAGTGGCCTGAAGCTGATGATGTGATGGGGTCGACAATAGGGGAGGCTGATTAGGAGCTAAGAAAATAAATAGAGACAGAGTCTGACTGGCCGTCTTAAGACAAGTTTCCTCAGAGAGGAGCTCACGAATAATAGCATCTACAGAGGGGAGAGGAGACTGATGAAGGATGCCACCACAGATAACCTCATACTGAGGGGAGAAAGCCGTTAAGAATTGCACTAAACGACCTTGCTCCCGAAACTCAACATAAGCGTCTAGTGCCTTGAGACTAGATGGTTCCATGAGAGCCAACTGATCCTAGAGACCTGTCATCTCAATGTAGAAGGTTTGAATAGATTGATCCTGCTGACGAGCACTCTAAATCGCTATTTCTAACTCATATCGTTTGGCAAAGTTGGACTACTAATACACACCCAATAAATAGTCCCACACCTCCTTAGTAGTACTATATTTGGAAAACATCATTCCAATGTAGTCATCCATAGAATTATGAAACCAGGTCAGAACTTGGGTATTATCACAATCTCAAGTGTCACAGGAAGTCAAATATCCTTCTTGTTTCCGGTCCAATGTACGAGGAACAGAACCAGAAACATAGCCCCATTTTTTTCTGACCAAGAAGGAAATTCTTCATAACACTAGCCCAATAAGCATAATTGGCACCAGTGAGTTTACATCTGATGGCTTGGATTTTGGTGTCCGTCATTGCAATAAGCTAAAGATTAATGGGTCAAAGTATAATAATAACTTAATAACAGGGCCAAACAGGAAATAAGGGTTTTAACAGTATTGATAACAAATCACAGAGGCAGAGACAAAGAGAACTAGAGTCGCGAGAGAAAGTCGCGATGATGAACTGAGATGAACCAAGAGAAAGCCACAAAGAGAGACCACTTGCGAGAAAGACAGAAGCCAAAGTTGATACAAACCAGATACGATAGAAGCAAGAAGCAGAGGTCGTGGTATGAGTCGTGATATGGATCAACAAGTCGCGATGTATTGAGTTTCAGAAATTCGAACAAAGGGCTTAGATGACTCACGAAACTAGGGTTTTGACTGAGAATAGACCAGATGAAAGTTGTTGATTGTCAATAACGAGTTGCAAACTAGAAGCGTGGTCGATGGTGAGTCATCATGACCAGAGACAAATGAAGAAGTGCCTTATGAACTTGATTATGAGCAAGACCTCGCGATGACGAACCAGAGTCAGAGAGGGAGCAGTGATAAGAGGCAAATTTCAATGCTAGGGTTCAGACAATGATGATAGGCTCTAATACCATGTAAGTATTTCTGAATGATCTGTATATTCAACTTGTGTATTAATTACATCAAGAGTAGTTTATATAACCCTAACGACTAACCAAAAAGGAAATACAATAATGGGACCAAAAAAGGAAATACAGTCATCACAAACATGCCTAATATATACGAATATATTCTCACAGTAGCATCAGTAGGCAACCTGATTGTAAAATTACCTAAATCTCAAGTGCTTCAAAGAATGACGACACACCTATTATAAGGCTAGATTGGTTTAATAGAAAGCATGGGTGTGTTAAAGGGTAAAGTTTCCATAACATATAACGACACAAAGGCTTTGTGGAATTAGGTTGACGCATATTTTCTCAACATAATTTTGAACTTCATTAAGGGACTATCAACTCAACGATTTTGAGTGGACAACACTACATATGCCATAGAATATATGTTACATACAAAGCTTTAGAGGATAAGGATTTAGAACCAATTAGTTATTCAAATATTTATCAAATGGGTTGTCAAAGCAGAGTACAAGTGTGCAGAAGTAATAATCACCTGTGAAGCATCACCGCTGAACTAATCCAACTATAGTAACGCACTTGATGTGTAACGCCCCAAATTTCTAGCCCAAATGATAAGACAACAATCATGGCTCTTTCAAGGAAAATCGAATATAAATCTCCAAACTTACATTACATGATACAATAGTTCATCATGCAACAATACATTAATCCAACAACAAGTAAATAAACAAATAAATACCTCCAAGGGTTTACAAGTTTCCAAGACTTGAGCTTGGTTACACATAACGGTTATTCAAGCCCACACAAACACAGCCCTTGGCTTACACACAGAGTCACAGCAAAATGAGAGTATTGTACTCCCAACACTCATACTTTCATGCCCCCAGTTGGGTGGAATCACCACATCTTTTTCTACACAAAAATCCCGTAGGGTGAACATAAAGCCCAGTAAGAAATTATTAACAAAGTATATACATTTTATACAAGTCTCAAGAGATGAAATGCACATGTCATGCTATGCCCTTTTTGAAAATAAATCACATTTTCATCTTTTGAAAACCATCATACTCAATGATATCATGCAATTTCAATTGTTCAAAACTTAACAATTTACTTCATGGGCGGTAAATACAATTCTGGTAATCCCTAGGTTGGTGTCTGCAAGTAGATTATACAAATACTATCAATTTGTCATTTTTACCGGTATTAACCGGAAGGCTCGACACCTATCCGCGCGGATTTTCGGTCTTTTACCCCAGACTCTCAGGCCAACTTATTCAATATCATCTACACTACCTATCAAGACTTACTAACGTATTTACCCCAAACCATTCCATGAAACTTGTTTTTCAACATTCTTTTCTCAATGTAAGTTTTCAAATCAACTTTCAAAGTTTAATGTAATCAAATGAATTGATATGCCAATAACACAAGATGAATATAAATACTTTTATTCCAATTCATCATCCAAGGAATAACACAATTCCCTCTTCTCAAGTATCCTCAACAATTAGTCATTTCAAGACTATTTCAATGTTTTGAACAATAATTTCCAAAATGAACAATAATTCTCATATTCTCTGAAATTCATCATTTATATAAATATATAAATAAGAAATTTTCCAAATATCCATTTATTTTGACACAAAATAAATATAACAATATCATTCATGGATTTTCAATCTCTTAAAAAAATCTCCAAATTCTAGGTTTTCTCCCCAAAGCTATACAACTCAAATCTTTTGAAAGAAAACTTTCCAAAATCATCTTTTCTTCAATCAACGAAGATCAAAACCCATAAGATCATTTTAAAAGCACAAGAGACAAACCCACTTTCAAAATCGCTTAACTTCTTGAATCAACAATCAATTTTCAAAGCTATTGAAAGATGATTTCAAAAATCATATAAATCTTGCAAAAACATATATATAACTCTAAGAATATCCCTACCTCAAGTTTTGAAGAAAAAATGAGATGAAACCCCCAAAATCAACGGTATCGAAACTCGATCTTCACCGCACACAACGAAGCCCTCAAGAAGTTAACCAACTTTGATGAAGAAACTATGGAAGAACTCTAATGGATCTTGAGAAATCAAGGTTTTGATCTAATTTGGTGTAGGGAAATGTAGAGAGAAGGAAGAGGAAAGCATTTTTAAAGAGAAAGAGAGACCTAACAAGAGTGAGATACACTCAGCCTAAAGAGAAGAAAAGACTAAAATTTTGGACTCACCTACCACTGCACATGCGGCACTTCTCCCGCACTTGCACTTATTGCAGTAGCCAAACAAGCCCCCCCCCCTGTTTTTTGCATGTGTGGCTCAAGCAACTTCGAATGCATTTTGCATTTTTTCTTCAAGGGCGTTGCCCCTCAAGAGGAAAGCGTTTTTAAAGAGAGAGAGAGAGACCTAACAAGAGTGAGATACACTCAGCCTAAAGAGAAGAAAAGACTAAAATTTTAGACTCACCTACCACTGCACATGCGGCACTTCTCCCGCACTTGCACTTATTGCAGTAGCCAAACAAGCCCTCCCCTATTTTTTGCATGTGTGGCTCAAGAAACTTCGAATGCATTTTGCATTTTTGCTTCAGGGGCGCTGCCCCTCAACCCCGCCAGGGCATTGCCCTAGGATCCGTCAAGGGGCGCTGCCCCCTAGACCCCCGCGAGCTGACCGAGCAGCTCTATCCCCAACATACTTAGCGAAGTGGCTAAACTGGAATCGTTACATGGTGGATTTGGCAACAAGCATGACATTACATTTGTTAGTTTCACTTATCAAGATGAGGGTTAGGTAAGGCATAACAGTCTCATAGTACTATAGAAAGTCATCCTGTATATGCAAATTTCAAAATTAAAAAGTAATTTAATCATAGAATAAAATTACAAATACAAATTAAGAAAGAAAGTTAAAAAGAAAAAGAAAAAAAGGCTTGAAGAACTCAACAGAAAAACTTGAGTAAGTACATGTGTCAAAGTAGCTATTGAAGCCAAAGCTATTAAAGCCCTTTCCTTCAGTATCCTCTTCCCTTTCTGAATTGAAAGATTATGCTTGCAGAGACATAATTGTGCATTTACAAATTGCATGAAACATCACATATGGATTATGCTTGCAGAGACATAATTGTGCATTTACAAAAAAAAAATAAAAATAAAAAATAAAAATAAGCTTTGTAAATGAAAGGAATGCTACAAAGATACAACCAGACAAATAAAATGGATACAAGATATACAGTCTAAGTAATGAACATACCAATATTTGGATACAAGATATACAATCTAAGTAATGAACATACCAGTATTTGTAGAAGTGTATGTGCTTTTAAGGGGGCTTTGTTTATTTAATATAAGTTATATAAAAGTATACCTATAAAAATTCAAGCAATTTGCTCACTATTCCCTTTAGGTAAGGTTTTATGGCGTGTAATTATGGCTGAATAATTGCATTGCTAACACCTGTGTCTGTAGAACTAGACTTATCAAGAAAAAACATAAAAACCATGCTAAGTGAAGGGATAGAACATAAAAAGTAGATACCAAATAACTATGGACTTCAATCTGCATAAGGGATTCATCTTTGGAAAATGTGAACATATTCAAACTATATAGAACATAATTGTAAAAAGTATTAGAGCGGCGTTATTCATTTATGAAACTAAAGGAAGTAGCATAGGAAAATATTGTGCAATCAGAACTCCAAAGAAAAAAAAATTATTGTCAACTATGGAGGCAAGCTTATAGGAAAACATGTCCAATGATGTTTTTCAATAAGAAACTTACAAAGTAATAGGTGGAGTTCTTGAATTAGTGGCATCTTTTGCGTTTTTGAATGATTGTGACGCATGGTCTATGGTGATAGTAGAAGGTCTATGGTGATAGTAGAAGGTTTATGTTAGTCATCTTCATGGGTTCTAGTTGTGCGGACTTGAGAAGTGTGTCTTGTGTGCCCTTTGAGAGGTGTTCTTGTTGTTCTCCGAATTATCCCCCTCAAATTGGGGAAATATTAAGTGTTCACAACGATGACTTACACAAAGCCTGTGTGATATATCTGCTTTTGAATAAGATGGAGTTTGGACTCAAGAAGTATAAGGATTTTGCTTTTTACATAGTGACGACTCTATTTGATGTGATGAAACAAGAACAAGAACTTGCAAATAATGTTCTTAAAGAAATGATTATGTTAGTGGGGGCAAAGACGAGCATCTTGAGGAAACGTATTGGATTCTTTGTTGGGGCTATGCTTAGTATTGCTGAATTGAAGGGAGTCGCGGAGAAAAAAGTGGAGCTTGCAATTGAGTTTGTGGTGATTGTCGCAAAAGATAGAAAACAAGGTTATGGTATGATTGAGAAGTTGGATCATGATTTAACTAGGTTGCTTAGTGTCTTGCTAATCAAGCTAGTGATTACTGAGGATGACTCATCGTGGTATGAAGCAGATAGTGATAATAATGATGATTACAAGGTTGGGAAATTGGGCAAGTTCTGTTATGGGAAGGAGGATTTCGGTAGACTCATAGTTGCCTTGCGTGGAAATGCAATTGTTCCCAATTACCAAAAGGAGTTGCTAGATTTCTTGGTTGATAAGGATTGGAGAAAACGGCATGGAGCCACCATTAAGGTTCAATGGTGGCTCAACAGCCCAGAGCCATAACAAATAGCAAAATACAGAAACCAAAATGTCATGCAAAAGTCATTCTAATGAGCTGTTATAATAAGCTTCTCATATCATGCAAAAGTCATTCTATTTCATTATATAACTCTAACATCTACCGAAACCACTCACATGAAAGCTACAAAGCCTTCCACAATACCACCATTCAAAAGAAAGAAAGATTAAGGAGAGGAGAGGGGTGGAAAAAAAAAAAAACAAAAGACCCAACAAGTACTAGACCCAAAAAAATTAAGTTTTCTAAAATTTTATGAGTAATGAAACTGAACAACCTCAATGTAAAAACTACTCCTAAGTCCTTATTAGTCCTAGCAATAGTATGTCCCAAAAAAACCACCACTCTTTAAGCTATCAATATCAATACAACTTACCCATTAAAAATCAGCATAGATATTGATTAAAAATCAGCATCCAATTGGGCATGTATTGACAAAAATCCAATAGGCTTTATGTGTGAAATAATGAGAGAAAAAGAGAGGGCTAACCAAAACCAAAAGGGGACGTTGGTTTAAATAAATATATATATATATATATTAAAAAAAAAAAGAAAGAAAGAAGAAGAAAAGAAAGTGACAAAAACCCAATAGGCTTTATGTGTGTGAAAGAATAAGAGAAAAGGAAAGCGTTAACCAAAACCAATAGAGATCGCTAGTTTAAAAATAAAAAATAAAAAAAAAAAAAAAAAAGCCTATCACAATTTGTAATAAGGTGCTCATGGCTAAAACAATCAAATCCAAAATTCAAAACTTAATGTGCTCAAGAAATTCAAATCAAAACGTGCAAAATGAAAATGAGTAATGACAATTTCCATCTAAGCAAGCAGAAACTAATTCTTTCAATCCAAAATAGATGTATCCACTATGTTCCCATATTCATCTCCACTTCTGCCTTCATGCTTCTTGTTTTTCTCTAAATCCAAACTCTAAATAATGCATTTCTTAAATTGCAACTTATTTTAATTTGTATATGTGGGTGCACTATCTCACATCGCTCTGTGAGATATCACAGCTCCACTAAATAAATGGACTAACTCCCTTAGACTAGTATAAGGCCTTTTAAAGCCGTAAGGGGTTAGCTGCTGGTTTTTACCTAACTCCAAAGCGGACAATATCGTGCTAGTCAGGGAGGGTTAACTACTTTATTTGTCTCTGTCTGTGGGAACTCCTTGTTCAGGCAACCAGTCCACTGGGGAGTTATGTGGGTGCACTATCCTACATCGCCCTATGAACAGCTCCACTAATAAGTGGGCTAACTCTCTTAAACTAGTATGAGACTTTTTAAAGCCATGAGGGGTTAGCTGTTGGTTTTTGCCTAACTCCAAAGTGGACAATATCATGCTAGTTGGGGAGGGTTAGCCGCTTTATCAACTACTGGTTTTTGCTTAACTCTAAAGTGGACAATATCGTGCTAATCGAGGAGGGTTAGCCACTTCATTTGGCGCCGTCTATGGGAACTCCTTGCTTAGGCAGCCAGTTCACTGGAGAGTTATGTGGCTGCACTATTCCACATCGCTCTATAGCATTTCTAGTTTAGAACCAACCCATTTTGTATTTTGGACTCGGATTTCGTAGCCTCGTATGGTTGTCATGTCTTTTTCCTCTTATTCTTCCTTAAATTTGGGTATTGGATTAGATTATATTGGTCTTGCTTGGAATAGGTTGGTTGCTTGATTTTTGAACCTTTGTTGCCCAGATTTTTGCTCATCCACTCGAGCGACACTTCTTGCGCTCGAGTGGGCTTTGCAAACTCTTAGTATTTTTGCAGATCTATAAAATACTAGAAGAATGTATTCCACGCTTGAGCAACGTTTCCTACACTCGAGCGGGTGGGTGTTCGAGCGGCCAATCTTGAGCTAGAGCGATGTCTTTCATCTGCAAAACTTCCGAAAGTGTGTATTCGGCGCTTGAGCGTCACTTCTTGCGCTCGAGTGGACTGCGTGTATATCAGTCCGTGAGGATGACTTTTTAGTTCACTTTTTCATTCCACTCTCTCTCTCTCTAAAACTTGTAAAAACCTAGATCTTGAGCCTCTCTCTCTAAAACTCATATTATCTCTACATTTTTACATAGATCCATTAGGTTCTCCACCCTAGTGCCTTTGAGAAAAAGTTAAAGCATTCCTAAAGTTTCGTTTTGATCCAATTGGAACTTGGTTTCGGCGTCATTGAAGTTTCCATCTTGCTTTTCTCGTCTCGTAACTTTGAGGTAGGGATTTTGTACACCTTTTTATGGATTTTAACTTAGTTATTGGTTGTTGTGTACCAATGATGGGTTTTGGGAGTATTTTGGACAAACTTAGGGTTTGGGATGTAAAATCAAAAGGGGGGTTTCTAGTGAATGTAATATAAATAGTCATGGGGTTTGAAAATGAGGTTATATTGTGTCACAATTGTTGATTTTGGCATTTGGGTTGGTATTTGGAAAATAGGAAAGTTAACCTAAAATGGTTCAAATATTTATTTTGTATAAATAAATGAAATTGGAATTATAAATATGAAACTGGATGAATGTTGGTGTTAATGGTGGAGTTGGATATGCATTATCTCACACCTTTTGAAAATCTGAATAAACTATCTATCTTGAGATTTAATATCTGTTTAGAAATATCTGTATTAGGCTATCGGTAGAGGATAGCTATGATTGTTGTAGAAATTGCATAAAGATTAGGTAAATTGAAATTAATCTCTTGTTGATTATCATTGAATATGACTAAGCTTTAAATACATTGTATATCTATGATTGTTTGGGAGAAGAAATGAGATGTACTTTATTGTTTGAGAGGAGATAGGGATGGACTCTATTGAACTAAGTTGGCCTTTGTATCTTGGGTAAAAGTCCCGAAACTGCGCGTATACATGGGTGCCGATCTTGCAGACAAAATTTTCGTAAAATGGCAAAATTGAAGTGCTTGTGTGATGATTGTGTTAATTTGGGAACCACTGAGTTGTAGTCACAGATAGGCCTTTTGAAAGATAATAAATTTGGCTCATGAATTGAGATGAAATGATTTAGTTGGAACTAATGAGAAGGAAAAATGATTGAGTTATGAAATTTGGTATTTTATGATGATATAGAATATAAATGTTTTCTCACTGGCATTGTAGATGCACATTATACTTATATCTTTGTTAAGGTCTATATGCGGTGTTAGATCGTTCCTACTGGGTTTTGGCTCACCCTATTTGGAAAAACCATTTCAAGTGTTGATGTTATGCCTCCGCCAAGGCAGTAGCTCAGAAGGAGTTTGGAGCATGGGCTTTACTTTTGTACTTATTTGTATAGCCAAGGGCTTAAATTGTATAGAGTTCGACTCTCTTTTGTTGTAACTAAGCAATGACTTGGAAAGTTGTAAGCCAAGGCAGTAGCTCAGAAGGAGTTTGGAGCACGGGCTTTACTTTTGTACTTATTTGTATAGCCAAGGGCTTAAATTGTATAGAGTTAGACTCTCTTTTGTTGTAACCAAGCAATAACTTGGAAAGTTGTAAACCTTTAGGGCATATAATTATCTGTTTAACTTTCATTCCTCTTTACTACTTGTAACACATGTTGTAGATTCAGGATGAACTATTTATGAATGTATATCGCATGTGTCACTTTTGTATAACAATTCAGGTTAATGAAAGTTTATTATTTTGATTACGCTGTCTTATGTATATTGTGTTGGGTCGAATTATTGTAATTATTTTCGGGGCGTTACATCGCTCTGTAAGAGACTATAGCTCCATTACATAAGTAGACTAACTTCCTTAGACTAGTATAAGGCCTTTTAAAGCCGTGAGGGGTTAGCTGCTTCATTTGGTGCCATCTGTGGGAACTTCCTGCTCAGGTAACCAGTCCATTATGGAGTTATGTGGGTGCACTATCGCATATCACTCTATGAGAGATCACAGCTCCACTACAATATTGTTCGTTGTGGAGTTAGGCAAAAACCAACAGCTAACCCCTCAAGGCTTTAAAAGGCCTCATACTAGTTTAAGGGAGTTAGTCCACTTATGTAATGGAGCTGTGCTAGCTAATAGAGCGATATGGGATAATGCATCCACATAACTCCCTAGTGGACAAACTGCCTAAGCAGGGAATTCCCACAGATGACACCAAATGAAGCCACTAACCCTTCTCAACTAACACGATATTGTCCTCTTTTGAGTTAGGTAAAAACCAGCAGCTAACGGCTCACGACTTTAAAAAGTCTCATACTAGTCTAAGGGAGTTTGTCCACTTATGTAATGGAGATGTGATCAATGATGTGGGATAGTGCATCCAGATAACTCCCTACGGGCAGCGCCAAATAAACCGGCTAACCCTCTCGACTAGCACGATATTGTCCTCTTTTAAGTAAGGCAAAAACCAACAACTAATGCCTCGCGACTTTAAAATGCCTCATACTAGTCTAAAGAAATTTGTCCACTTATCTAGTAGAGCTGTGATTAGTAGGGGTGTGCATAATACCGCCGAAACCGCCGAAACCGCCAAAACCGCACCGAGCCGCACCGCCAAGGCAAATTCGTTATTATTTGCCAATCGAACCGCCGGTTTTTGGTAAGAAAAATGGCAAATTCTAGTGACACTTTTATCAATCCGCCGGTTTCTATTTTTCTTCTAAACCGCACCGACTCGCACCGCTATTAAATCATGTTTTATAAGATTCTAAGAATTCTTTTTTACTTAAATTTGCTTGTTGTTCTATACCTTAGAATATAGTATTACATTACTGCTCGAGGGGAATTCAAGATGTCAGTAATCCAAAATAAAGTTGGATTCCAATTCACTTTTCAATCTTTTTTTTTTTTTAGCCATATTTCAAACTTGCATCAGCTCACTTTTCAATTTAAATACTTTTCAACAGTAAACATTTTCAATATATTGTAAACCCTGAATGATATTAATTTTATGTAT
This sequence comes from Camellia lanceoleosa, assembly GCA_025200525.1. Classification (NCBI taxonomy): domain Eukaryota; kingdom Viridiplantae; phylum Streptophyta; class Magnoliopsida; order Ericales; family Theaceae; genus Camellia; species Camellia lanceoleosa. Next base: position 85,064,245 of record CM045759.1, read on the forward strand.
TGTATTTGATCATTGTAACTTCCACAGATGCTTGTAATGAACTGATTGCATAGTCGTTGATATTATCATGTTGTTGCTACACTTGCTGCATCAGAAGAAAGCTTCGCAAGATGCTTAACATCACAGTATCTCTCGTCTTTTTTTTACTCTTTGATTTAAGTTTTATAATTTGAATTATATTTTTTATAAACCGCCAATCCGCCCGAACCGCCAAGGCAAATCCGTCATTATTTGCCAACCGAACCGCCGATTTTTGATAAGGAAAATGGCAAATTCTAATGACACTTTTATCAATCCGCTACCCACCATACGGTTTCTATTTTTCTCTCAAACCGCACCAACCCGCACCGCACACACCCCTAGTGATTAGCAATATGGGATAGTGCACCCACATAACTCCCCAATGGACTAGCTCCTTAAGTAAGGAGTTCTCACAGATTTTGTAAATATGTTTTCACAATTTATTATGAAAACGGGTTAACTTTTTACTTTTAAAAAAAATGATGATTTCAATTTTTTTATTAATTATTTTTAAAAAAATTTATGAAAAAAACGTATTTGCTAACCCATTTTGAAATTTAATTTAAAAAGCACCATAAGCTTTTTAATTTTGAAATTAAAAAAGTCCAAATATTTTAATGAGTAGATTCGAAAACCTCCCTTCCTTGTTATATAGGTAATCAAATATTTTTGTTTTCTTGTCGATTCAAAATTCTATTTTCTTGTAAATTCAAAAGTCTTTTTATTTTCTCGCAAATTCAAGAAGAATTCCTTTCGTCCATTCAAATGATATCTAATTCCTTATTGCTTTAAAAACCCTATAATATTTATTGCCATTAATAAAAAATGAAATAGTATGGTAACCTTATGAGAAAGAGAATTTGTATTCAATAATATTCAAATATTTTTGCTTCCTCGTCGATTCAAAATTCTATTTTTTCATAATTCAAGAATCTCTTTCATCTACTAAAATGATATCTAAGTACCCCATTGCACAAAAAACAAAAAATGATTAGCATATAAAAAAAAAGGGGTAAATTACATTGACACCCCATGAGATTTATGTTTATTACAATTTCTCTCCTCACCTTTTGAAAATTACATCCCCTCCTTGAGATTTAAAATTTCATTACAGATTGCTCCCTCCAGCAATTTAATTTTTTTAAATACCAATTTTGTCCTCACTGGGTAAATTACATTGACACCCCTCATATTTTAGAAATTACAATCGCCTTTCCAAGGTTTAAAGTAGCATTACCAATTGCCCCCTCAGTTAGTATTAGTTGAAAAAAAAATTTATTTGAAAAAAAAAATTTGTTAGTCAAATTTTTAAATTTCTATTTAAAAATTAACGTAAACTCACTTTTTGAATTTACGTTTTTTTCTCAAATTTACAAACTGAGATAACTATTTATAAACCAAAAAAAATTATCAAACAAGTTTTTATGACAATTTTTAAAATTTTTGTAAATATAAATTGAAAATTGAAAATGAAATTGTTACTAAATAGGCCTCAAATGGTAAAAATGTCGTAAAATTAACAAATAATTAAATAAATTACCAACGTAAGAAATGATTTATCAAAAGATTCTTAGGTTATGTATGATTTGCTTTTTAGAATTTTTTTTTTAAAAATTAAAAATTAATTTGGTTAAGAAATAAAAAATAAAAAATAATTATCATTTTTATATAATTTTTATCTTTTGAGTGTAATGTACATAAACCTCAGGAGGTGTCAGTGTAATTTTCATCCTACGTTGGTTTTTAAACAGAAATTTAAAAATGTACTAACAAATTTTTTTTTCAAATAATTTTTTTTTTCAATTAATATTTTTTTAATTAATTTTTTTTTTTCAATGACTTTTTTTCAACTAATACTAACCGATGGGACAATTGGTAATGCTACTTTAAATTGGGGGTTGTAATTTTTAAAATGTGAGAGGTGTCTATGTAATTTACCCAGTGAGAACAAAATTGGTATTTAAAAAAATTAAATTGCTGAAGGGAACAATCTGTAATGAAACTTTAAACCTCAAAGAGAATGATGTAATTTCCAAAAAAAAAGGAAAACTAAAACTAATCCAAGGGTGATTGTATAACACACAATAAAACACTACAAACACTATAAACTAATCCAAAAGTGAAGAATCTTTATGAAAATTTTTCATAATACCTAGTATTATTGTAAATATAAACCTCAGACGATGTTAATGTAATTTATCCAAAAAAAAATTATGGGCAGTTCCTATCCTTAAAAAATTATAGGCTGAAACTATCCCACGTTGATTCTTATCAATGGTGTGAATATGCACACTCCCATTTCATATATCATATATCATTCCGGGGACCATGATTCCCATCACAGCAGCAGCCTCAGAAAAATGGGGGACGACAACATTCCCATAAAATTTGGCATCATAGGATGTGCTGAGATTGCCAGAAAAGTCTCCAGAGCCATCAATTTATCTCCCAACTCAACAATCCACGCCATCGCTAGCCGTTCGATTGAAAAAGCGAAACAATTTGCCTTTAAAAATGGCTTATCGGAGACCGTTAAGATCTACGGGAGCTATGATCAGTTGCTGGACGATCCACGGATTGATGCTGTGTACCTGCCTTTGCCAACTAGCCTTCATGTGCAGTGGGCAGTCTTGGCTGCTCAGAAGAGGAAGCATTTGCTGATGGAGAAACCGACGGCTCTTGATGTGGAGGAGCTTGATCAGATATTGGATGCCTGTGAATCCAACGGTTTGCAGTTCATGGATGGGACTATGTGGTATCATCACCCAAGAACTGCTAAAATGAAGGAATTGGCATCTGATTCTCTGCTTTTTGGACAACTCAAATGGGTAATTTTTCTTGTTTATTTTATTTATTATTTGCATATGTGATTGCAAAACAATCAATCACTGATCATATTCAAGATGTGAGAGTATTGTCCACCTCAATGCCACCCTTTTGTGAAAATAGCTTGCCTATCTTCAATAATGCCACTGGTCTTTGACCTGTTTTTTTTTTTTTTTTTAATAATTTCAAAATTAAATAACTATGGATAACTTTTTTTCAAATTACACTAAAGCATGTTCGTAAATCACATTTTTTTATTACTAATATTTTTTTACTTGAATATACATTTGACCCAAAAAAGAAAAAAAAAAATTGTAGTTTAGATGATGTTGCGTCAGGTTCTAAAAAAAAAAAGGTGATTAGCAATTTATCTATACTATATATTAAGTAAGAGAGAGTTTTTAACCTCAAGCCGTGTGAGAGTTCTAATCTCCCAATCTAAATTTTTTAATTTTTTGATTTAAAAAAAAAAAAAATCTTATTGACTTCTCCTAACTCCTAAGTCTTATCCCTCATAATAACACTTTAATGCATTAAGAACAAGCATAAAAAAAATTCTTTGAAATCCAATACATATGAATTCTTTGAAAAGTCCCAATACATATGATTATTATCCCTCATAATAACACTTTAATGCATTAAGAACAAACATAAAAAAAATTTCTTGAAAAGTTCAACACATATGATTATTATCAAAATATTAAACTTTAATATAATATAATAAAAAAAAAAGACATTTAATTCTTTGAAAAGTTCAACACATATGATTATTATCAAAATATTAAACTTTAATATAATATAAAAAAGAAAAAAAAAGATATTTAAAACAAAAAAATTTAAAATTCACAATTCACATATATAAATAATTATAAACACGATCCGTACATAGCACGGATGATATGCTAGTTACTTTTTAATGTAATTCAAAAAAAAAAGTTTATCCATACCCCAGTTAAACAAATAAAAGGTCATTTAGCTGGGCTCTATCAATTCCATGACTACTATTCTTATTGATTTGAGAGCATGATATCAATATGTTGAGCTTGGGCTCCGGAAGTACTAAATAATTAATTATTGCGTACAAACTTTATTTATGATTTTGCCCATTAGACTTGAATTTTGTTCTTATAAAGGCGAGCTCCAAATTCATTTCCTTTATCTATACTACATATTAAATAAAAGAAAATTTTTAACCTTAAGTTTTATAGGTGTTTTAATCTCTCAATCTAAATTTTCTAATTTTTTGATTTAAAAATAAAAACTTAACATTTATTAATTTCTCCCAACCCCCAAGTCTTACTCTCATAATAACACTTTAATGCATTAAGAATAATTATAAAAAAAAAATTTTGAAATCCAACACATATGAATTCCTTGAAAAGTCCCAACACATATGATTATTATCTCTCATAATAACACTTTAATGCATTAAGAATAAGTATAAAAATAATTTCTTGAAAAGTCCAACACATATGATTATTATTAAAATATTAAATTTTAATATAATATAATAAAAAAAAAAGAAGACATTTAATTCATTGAAAAGTCCAACACATATGATTATTATCAAAATATTAAACTTTAATATAATATAAAAAAGGAAAAAAAGAAGACATTTAAAAAAAAAAAAAGACATTTAAAAATCGCAATTCATATATATAGATAAGTAGCATATCAACCGTGCTATGCACGTAATAATTATATATATTTATATTTGTGTTAGATTTTTTTTTAATATATAAATTATGTTTTTTAAGATTTTTTATAAAAATAATTTAACAATCTTATCGTTAAACCATAGTGTATGTGAGAAGTTGAAAAGGGTACTGCAGTAACTATACACGGGTTGTATCTATAATTATTTGTATGAGGGGATTTTAAATGCTGATCAGGGAATTTTGACCAAATCAATAAATGCAGACATGTGGCAAGACATGTGGATTGAAAAAAATTAATAAATGCTGATCAGGAAATTTTGACCAAATCAATAAATGCTGAGTTTTTTTTTTTTAATAAAAAATTTAGAAAATTCAAATTGAGATATTAGAGCAACCACAGGTCTTGGGGGTTAAAAACCCCCTTTTGTTTAATATATAGCATAGAAGTATAGATTGTAAATATATTAAGGAAAATGAGATTTCTAAACCCCAAGTCTTGTGGGAGCTTCAATTTCTCAATCTTAATTTTTAAACTTTTTGATTTTAAAAAAAAAACATCAGCATTTATTGATTTGATCAAAATCCCTGATTAGCATTTAAAATCCCCTCATACAAATAATTATAGATACAATCCGTGCATAGTTACTGCAGTAGCATTTTTAATTTCTCCTGTACACTATGGTTAGTGATAAGATTGTTAAATTATTTTTATAAAAAATCTTTAAAAATTTAATTTATATATTAAAAAAATTAAAACAAATATAAATATCTATAATTATCTCGTGCATAGCACGAGTCATAGGATAGTATTATATAAGAAAAAGGAAATTTTTAACTCACAAGTCTTGTGGAAGTTCCAATATTCCAATTTTCTAATTTTTTGATTTAAAAAAAAAAAAAACCTCAATCTTTATTAACTTCTCCTAACCCAAAAGACTTTTAGGAGATTTGGTCAAAACTCTCACACAATAAAACTTTAATGCATTAAAGCCAAACATAAAAATAAAAAATAAAAATCTTAAAAAGTTCAACACATTATTATAAAAATATTAAATTTTAAAATAATATCTATCTATATATCTATCTATACTATACTATATATTAAGCAAAATAAGGTTTTTAACCCCCAAGGGCCATGGGAGCTCCAATATGCCAATCATAATTTTCTAATTTTTTGTTTTTAAAAAAAATTAACCTTAGCATTTATTAATTTCTCTCAACCCACAAGACTTTTTGACTTCTCTCATAATTACTGCAGTACTTTTCTAAAACAAATAATTTGTATATTAAAAAAAATTTTAAACAAATATAAATATCTATATCTATATCTATCTATTTATTTATATCTATCTCTAACCCACAAGTTTTGTGGAAATTTCAATATCTGAACCTTAATTTCTTAATTTTTTTTATTTTTTTGGAAAAAAAAACTTAGCACTTATTAAATTCTTCCAAGTCTTTTTAACTTCTCCAATAAACACACTCTTTTTAACTTTTCACATACCTATTGCAAACAATGAGTCTCCTTTTTATTTTCTCCTTCTTGACTTTTTACTTTTACACTTTAAACTTCAGTGACCACGTATGCAAACAGTAAGTCTTCTTTTTGTTTTCTCCTTCTTGACTTTTCCTTTGTTTACTGTTTTAATATTGTAGTTAGATAACGCATAAAAATATTTGTGATTTTTCTAGCAAATAAAAAATTATAATTTGATTTTTTAATATGATTGAAGTAAGATAAATATAAACTCTCACAAAGAGAAATATGTAATTATAATTAGTTGAATGATTTTTTTTTTTTTTTTAATGTGATTGTAATTAGTTTAATAGTTCTTTTTTTTATTTATTTATTTTATTATGGGAAAAATGTGATGTGATTGTACTTTGTTCAATGACTCTTTTTTTTAATATGATTGTTGTAGTTAGTTCAATATTTTTTTTTAATGTTATTTAATCTTTTTATTTACTATTTTAATTTTATTTTTAATATGATTGAAGTTAAATAAACATAAACACTCACAAAGAAAAAAAAATGATTGTAATGTGATGTGATTGCAATTTGTTAAATGGCTCTTTTTTTTAATATAATTGTTGTAGTTAGTTCAATATTTTTTTTAATGTTATTTAATCTTTTTATTTACTATTTTAATTTTATTTTTAATATGATTGAAATTAGATAAATATAAACACTCACAAAGAAAAAAAATATGATTGTAGTTAGTTCAATGGTTCTTTTTTTTTAATGTAATTGTAGTTAGTCAATGGTTCTTTTTTTCATTTATTATTATTTTTATTATGGGAAAAATGTGATGTGATTGTAGTTTGTTCAATTGTTCTTTTTTTAATTTGATTTAATCTTTTATCTACTGTTTTAATGGTTTTTCTTTACAATTATTTATAAATAATATATATACATATATAATTGTAGTTAGATAGTATAAAAATATTTGTGATTTGATTTGATGATTTGATTTTTAAAGTAACAATTATTGATAATGATTAGATTGTATTTTGAAAAAAAAATTATAATTAATTTTTTTAACTCACTGTATTTTTTGAAAAAAAAATTATTGCATTTTTTTAACTATCAATTCACTTAATTTGTGATTTGATTTTTAACTCACTGTGTTTTTGAAAAAACAAAATGGATTGTACTCATTAGGGTCACATAATGTACCAATTATTGATGATTATTAGATTCTATTTTGACAAAAAAAAATTGTAATTGATCTTTTTAACTCACTATGTTTTTTGAAAAATAAATTATTGTGTTTTTTAATTATCAATTAACTTAATTTGTGATTGATTTTTTTAATTATTGATGATGATTAGATAGTATTAAAAAAATTGTGATTTATATAATTAAAGCTATCTCCTTTTGTTTATAATTTTATTTTTTAATATGAATGAAATTAGATAAACATAAACACTCACAAAAAGAAAAATATGATTGTAGTTTGTTCAATGGTTCTAAATAATCTTTTTTATTTACTATTTTAATGGTTTTTTTTCAATTATTTTTTTTATTATGAGAAAAATGTCATTGTAATTAGATAGCATTAAAAAAATTGTGATTTGTATGATTGAAGTTATCTCCTTTTGTTTATAATTTGATTTTTTAATATGATTGAAGTTAACTCACAAAAATAAAAATGTGATTGTAGTTTGTTCAATGTCTCTAAATAATATTTTTATTTACTATTTTAATGGTTTTTTTTCAATTATTTTTTTTTATTATGAGAAAAATATTATTATAGTTAGATAGCATTAAAAAAATTGTGATTTGTATGATTGAAGTTATCTCCTTTTGTTTATAATTTGATTTTTTTTAATATGATTGAAATTAGATAAACATAAACACTCACAAAAAGAAAAATGTGATTGTAGTTTATTCAATATTTCTAAATAATCTTTTTATTTACTATTTTAATGGTTCTTTTTTTCAATTATTTTTTTTTTATTATGAGAAAAATGTGATTGTAGTTAGATAGCATTAAAAAAAAATGTGATTTGTATGATTGAAATTATCTCATTTTGTTTATAATTTGATTTTTTAATATGATTGAACTTAAATAAACATAAACACTCAATGGGGTTTTTAAGCAAAAGCCAATTTTTAACCCTAAGGCCTGTGGGAGTTTCAATATCTCAATCTGAATTTTTTTAAATTTTTTATTAAAAAAAAAAAACTCAGCATTTATTGATTTGGTCAAAATCGCCTGATCAGCATTTATTAACTTTTTTCAATTCACATGCCTGCATTTATTGATTTGGTCAAAATCTCCTAATCAGCATTTAAAATCCCTTCATACAAATAATTATAGATACAATCTGTGTATAGTTACTGCAGTACATTTTCAACTTCTCTCATACACTATAGTTAGTAATAAGATTGTTAAATTATTTTTATAAAAAATCTTAAAAAACATAATTTATATATTAAAAAAAATTTAAAATAAATATAAATATTTATAATTATCACGTGTATAGCACGGATAATGAGTTAGTACTCAATTATGAGAAAGACTGATAGATATTCAAGGGGTTGACTTGGTGATCTGAGCCTCTACATCTAGTGCACCTCACTAGGTGTTTAGGAGTTTGATTCTCCCCACATACATATATTTTTTTTGGTTCTATTTGTTTGAGTGTTTTTTCCCAATTCTGGGAATTACTAACAGATAATAACTTAAAACTGTACCAACTAGCCTGCTTAATGAGAATTAAAAGGCATATTGATCACTCCATTGAAATTGAATAGTACCCATGTGTTAAAGAGTAAGAAATAGCGCTTGTTGTGCATTAGAAATTGTTGGGGGGTTTATTCAGCAAAATGGCAGCCATCTTACAAAATGGTTATTGTGACTATTGTTGTAAGATACTAAGATGCAATGTTTCTCAAAAACTTTCCGAGAATGTGTTCGCACCTATTTTTGCTGAATATCAAATGATTTTAACTTGAACAGAATGTTATCTAGATTAGTGATTAGTCACACCATTAGTTGTAGAATTGGTCTGTATAAGAATTGTCACTTCATGTTCCACTGTTCTTTTCCCTAAATTTCACAGAAATAACATGTATGAATTTATGATCAATGATTTGTTAACAAACACTTCTCCCAAAACAATTCCTCTGTCCTGAAGATCCACAGCAGTTCAACGTTCACCAGTGCCACAGAATTTTTCGAAAACAACATAAGAGTAAAGCCAGACATGGACGCACTCGGTGCTCTTGGTGACACAGGCTGGTACTGCATTGGAGCCATCTTGTGGGCAATGAACTACCAACTACCAACAACTGTAGTTGCTCTGCCTGCGACAGCTCGAGATTCAGCTGGAGTCATTTTGTCCTGCACCGCCTCTCTACACTGGGACAACGAACAAATTGCCGCAACATTTCACTGCTCTTTCCTGTCACATGAATCCATGGACTTGGCATTGTACGGATCCAATGGATCGCTCCATGTCGAAGACTTCATCATCCCTTATGAAGAGAATTCGGCTTTTTTTGACTTCACATCGGGTGCTAAGTTTGTGGATCTCCATATTGGGTGGAATGTGAAGCCCCAAAGAGTTCAAGTGGCTTCTCAGCTTCCCCAAGAGGCTCTAATGGTTCAAGAATTTGCTAGGCTGGTCAAGGGCATTAGGGATTCTAAGAGCAGCCCAGATGGTAAATGGGCAAAGATTAGCAGAAGTACTCAGTTGGTAATGGACGCAGTAAAAAAATCCATTGATCTTGGTTTTGAACCTGTTTGCTTGTAAATTATATGCAACAAATAGTGTACTAATATACCAAAATTGAATAACTGAATGTTCCCCATGAGGGGAAGGTTCATATTGAAAATTATAATTCCATTCCATTCTAGCTCATGCTTATAAAATAGGATTAATTACACCAATAGTCTTTAAAAGTACACCTATTGTTGCATTTTAATATTCAATCCGTACTACAAAATGTGAGTTTAAATGGTCCCTACGCTCACACTGTCCAAATTGATTAACAAAAGCTGAATGATCTGACAATCCTAGTTATATGATTACACCATCTTTGTCTTAAAATACTAGATGATAAGTATAATTTTGAAAATAAACTTCCATTTTTCCATTTTTTTAACACAAAATCATGTTAATATGATTGTCAAATCAATCTGAATTTTTTCATAAATGATTTACACAGACGGCATAGGCATACAAAATAAATAACTCAAATCACTGGAGTGAGACCCATAATAGATCCCAAATGGTGGATTGCATAGTCTAGTCTAGTCCATTAAAATGAACTCAAGACAATTTTAATCTTTTTTGAAAATACAACTTTTACTTTAAAATGATAAAAAATCAAGTCACGCTCATCATCTTTTGCTTTATAATGATAAAATCCAGGTTGAGCATATCATTCTAGTAATTGGATTTTGTTGCCAGCATAAAAATATTATTATATTATATTTGTTAATTACAGGATGGACGCGTGGTATTGTCTTATTCACTTCGAAGTTTAAAGAAGTTATGAAGAACATGTGCTGTTGTCTTAGTAGTGGGCTTGATGTTCTTCCCTTGCTGAGGATCCTTTGTTTTTGTTGCTTGATGCTCTTCTTTGGGGTGTAAGTCTATGGATGTTGGTTTCTTTAGTTAGTTGCTGAGTGTGTTTGTTTAGCTTGGTGTTTTGTCTTTATCTTTATTTAGGTGTTTTGGTGTCATTGTCTCGCCAACTTGACTTCGAATTTGCTCTTGATTCGTTTGTTGCATATGCCAACCTTATTGTGATATTCTTCTTAAGCAATCGTATTCCAACTATATTGGGATATTCTCCTTAAACAATCATGCTTTTGTCATGGCCATTCTTATTGATGTGATTTGATTGTATTTCTTGTCCTTCTCTATTCATCAACAAATCTTTTATTTTGCCGATCAAGAGAGAGTACAAAGTTGTGCGTAATCAAGCATACCATTGTGCTTACTTTCATTTCAAATGCTTCTTTCTTTCTTGTGGGGCTTGTTATTTTGGCATCCATTCACTAAATTGTCCAAATTGGTTTAGACCATGTTGAAGATTCATGCAACAACACATTGAATTGTTTGTTGCAAATCATAGATGTCGTAGTTTGTTAGCTCTTACCACCATCTTAGCAATGTGTTATGGCCTCATCATCCTCCATGTTTTAGTTTTTTAGCTCTTATGAGACCATTTCATGCACCTTCCATACTATAACAACTTGAATGATATTCATGCTCCGAAGCTACCTGAGGGAATGGCCAGAAAGAAAGAGAAAATAACATAAATAAGTCATATCAAACAGCATAATACTAATATATATCATAGCAAGAAGAGGATCACCAAATAATCCTTGTAAAAACCTTATCTTCTGCGAAAAACATACATATCAAAATACTAAAGTGAAGAGGGGGGGAAAAAAAAAAGAACAGAACACAAGAAGTGAATCTTGCAGCACAGAGAGAAGATAAATAGCAGAACAATGAAGCTGTTTGCAGCATCATAATAAACTAGTCAAAGTCTCAGTGTGAGATCTGGAGCAGGTTCATCTATGTCCACCGATGGACTTGCCTCGAAGAAATTTATATTTGGATGAGTGACTTGTTCTTCATCTATGTGTCGGAAGCTACCAGGCCACAACAGCTCGGCCTCTTCATCCTCCATGAAAATTGGATGACCCGTGTGCCCTTGTTCAAATCTGACACTGCTTCTAAAATCAAATGTCCTAACTTGTGGCACAAAGCTATGGTGCACCGAAGAATGTGCTTTGATTCCCAAGGACCTAAATGATGATGATCCATGGAGAGGCAGAGATGCCAAGCTGGCATACCTTTCCGAGAAAATTCCCATTCGCATGGCTCGTTTTGCCAGTGTTCTCTCTCTCTTATGTGCGTTCTGGTGGCCGCCAAGGGCTTGTGAACTAAAAAACTTCCGCTGACAGTAATTGCAAGGAAAAACACGTGGAAGGGCTGAAGCAGCAGTTCGGGATACGATCTCGTTGCTACTCTCACTTGTGCTTGATATTGAAATTCCTATTGAGTCCCTTCCTGCTAAATCATCATTGCTTGAGTTAAAGGTGAGGGTTAATTCGAGGGAAATTGGTTCAGTTGGTAAGGAATTAGTGAGGTGGGGAGAGACTGTGAGGCTGTCCGAGATGGTTATGTTGGAAGCAACTTGGCTGCTGATGTCTGAGTCATTTTCATCGGATGTCTCTACTTCCAGATCAAAGGCTCGTGATTTCATGATTTGAATTTAATTTCCCTTGAAGGCTTTATCTTCTTGTGCTGCAAATGTGAGAAATGGGATAAATTTAGCAAATCAAAATTGACGGTAATTTAGTGAAAGCAGAAAACAAAATTATGTGAGGTGATATATGATTTAGCGATCCATGATGTGTTCTAAATATTGATGAGGTCAAAGCATAAAGATTAAATTTGTAGCTATTGAATATAGAATATTAATTGGTAAAATTAAATACCAAGTTTTTCATTCACGTTTGTTGATTTTTATTACATTACAAATATGAAGAGAAGTACACAGAAAATGAACAACACTATGATGCAGAAAAATATATATATATATATATTCAAATCCATGGGGTTTCAAAAAGTACCTATATGCAATAGGAAGCATAGTGTTGCTTTATTCAACAACCTTAACATTGATGAACAATTTCGTTGCTAAAATTTCTAATAATTTCATAGCATATGGGTCATCATCAGATCTTTCAATGAAAGAAGTCCTCAACTTAAATTTATGTTTGTTAAATTTAAAATGCATGAAATTGGCTAGTCTTCGATAGCCTCATCTCATGGCTGTTGTATGACTCAACACATATAAAACTTTAACTCTCACCTGCATCTGTTACATTTTAAGCCTTAGACTCTGCAGTGGTGCCTCATATCCCCTGTTTGTCATTGGCTGCATCAAATTCTAGTCCGTCAAGGGAAACGTTTTCCTATAAATCAGTAACTAACATTTTTTTTAGAACCATAAGATTGCTTCAATCATTTTCATGTCGCCCAAAAGGAAACATTTGTGTCACTCTCCCTCTTTTAATCACCGAAGACTGCTTAATATGAGTGCATTTAAGTACTTCTGTTCTTTCATAGCCGTGCAACTATTTCATCTAAAAATCTCCATGTAAACTACGCTCATTCAATGAACAGGTCCTACCAAATTTTTTGGTTCTGTTAAATTATGCCTAATATTAAGACTATTTGAATTCATCCTCCAATATGATTAATCTACCAAATCATCTCACTGTAGACGCTACTGCACGATTCAATATTCCCCTTTGATTTATTGTTTTCGTGATAGTTAATCCAGGCATCGACTTGTGACTCATTAACACTGTCTAACATGTATCCACAGCTATCTATTGCTAATATCAGTATAAAACGCTGTTGACTCTCAAAATTTGCAAAAAACACCAATCATTTGGAAAGATTAGAAGAACCACTGCTCAGAAAAGACCTTGTAATAGACTAAAATGCAGACATCAATTGTTAAACAACTACTCTGTAGGAAATTATGTAATGAGTTGTACAATTATGGACAATATGCTTGGGTTGTCCACAAGGGATAACAAGAAATTGAAAAAAGAAATGTAATTCTAGATATGTGGTTCCATATAAAGAAAAGTACCTAATCTCTAGTTGATTGTACAATTACACAGCAAATTCAGAACCTCAATAGCATAAAACAGTCCTTCAAGGGAACTCAATACAAGAACAAGAACAAGTGAGACAAAGAATCATAATAAAGGCACAAAATCAAGCACAGAAGAGAGACAAATCAGAGAGTAATCCCCTAGAGTCTTAATGATGTGTATGAGGGTGACCTGGAACATGAGTCAGAAAAAGAACAGCCCTGTGCCAAAAAAAAAAATAGATTGAGCAACTTCTTTTTTACACCAAAGGACTAAAGATGTATGATAAACATTATGCTAAAAGAGGAAAGCCATTTATACATTAAGCCGATAACTAAGTAGCAAGTAAACATCAACCATATGTTGAAGATGCTGAAAAATGTTCTCCCTGTCTAAATTTTGAGTTTACAAGTGTAATGGCACAAGGAACTAGAAAATGAGTACATAATGCCTCGAGTCCTTCTAGTGCAAAAGGGCAGCCAATTTTGGAAGGGGTGCCAAGTGGTTATAATTATAAACACACCTAGGTCTTCCTCTTCAGCTGATGTGGGATTAGAGTCTCACATAGTACCTTTTTTTTCTTTTTCTTTTTTCTTTTTTTTTTTTATCGCCAAATGTTAGTTGTTAGTTGTTAGATTAGCACTTATGGGAGAAAATCTCCCCACCCTTGACAAAACACCTCAGTGTTTGCACTCCCTTAATTCAACTCCCTTAAAGGAGAATTGAACCTATGGCCTTGGGACTAAGCCCTAAGGAAGGCATGGTGGCTAACTAGGCTAGGCTTAGTTGGTTAGTCTCACATAGTACCTTACCCATCATCAAACTTCAATCTTATTGGAAGTAGTAATAATTGAATTGGAATCTATAGAAAATATAAGTTCTTAATTGAAATTTTGGAAAACATTCATGATGCAACCAAAACAAATATATCCTCCCTCCCCAGTCTTTTCTCTCTCTCTCTCTCTCTCTCTCTCTCTCTCTCTCTTATTTGACCCAAAATCCAATCCAGACTTAAAACAATGCCTTGTACATGTGAAAAATCATTAAGCAGTTTATAATGAGTGAGGGGTAATAAAAAGATTCAGAGAGCTGAAATTTATTAGAAGAATATATCAAAAATTCAAATAGAGTTGCATGCAAGAAGCACTAATTTCATTTTGAGAAATATTATTTATCACTGGATGTTTTTAACCAAATTTTTTCATCTCCTACGAATATCTATGCAATAAATGCCATGTATATATATATGCATAACCCATTATATTTAAAACAGAATGAGACCTACCATGACACATAATCCATTATATTATATAGGAAAAACTACTAATAAGTATCACTTTTTTGTCCAAATTACCACGAAGCCTTATCAACTTTAAGCTGGATAACTAAAAAGTCCTATTTTCTATAACTTATCCCAAATTAGGGAGTTTTTATTTCCGCACACCCTTCCATCACTATTGATTTTTGCAATAAAAAGACTATTTTATCCTTAAATTTAAATCACAAACACCTCTAACATGAGCAAAAATGTCACTATTTATTTTTTTGGGGGTCAAATGTCAAGGGTGTCCATGATATAATTTTCTCCATTGGATTTTGTTCACATGTCAAAGGGTAAAATTAGAGTAAAACATGCTATTATGGAGTTTTGAACTCATTTGGGAGAAATTATATAAAATAAGACTTAATTGTCCAAATTAAAAGTTAATACGACTTGATAGTAATTTGAAGAGAAAAGATCTCCTTATTGGTAATGTTCCCTAATACATATATATTTTATTTTTGTCCATTCCTGTAATTCCCAATAATGTAAGCTGCGACTCTGTTGAATAAAGTTATAGGATCATTACCCTATGCAACCACTGGAAACCAAAATATAGAAAAGAGTTCCATAATATATATATATATAAAGTAAATTATATTTTTTACACTCCATTTTACTTGAATTTTACTTTGGTGTGTTATTATTTAATTGTAGCAATTAAGTTCTCAAGACTTCAATGATATTTGTGTGAAAAACAGAAGGTGAAAAGTATGATTTATCATATAAATTTTTCTTCCTAATGCCCTTAAAACGTGCTCACATGCCCTCACAGTTGTCCAAAGTTTATTAACAGTTCGTCCACGTAAATTTCATCAAACACAACTCTCTTATATGTAAGAACCTACAGATTTAATGAGTTCACTTATTGTGTTTGATTGGGGATTTGAATAGGAATTTAGAAATGAAAATGGAAAAAATAGGTGAAATGTGAATAAAGCATAACTAGTTTCAAGTACTTTTTCCTTTTCCTTTTCCTTTTCTAAATCTCTCCTCAAATCTCTCACTCAAATCCCTCAAACAAACGCATCATTAGAGACTAGTTATGTTCGGTTATGTGATTGGACTTAGAATTATTCAAGTTTTAACAGTGACTAGAGAATTATAATGAAACATATGTTAAAGTTTGAAGATTTAATCAAACTGAAGTTTGGGAGAAAACTAGTTAGTGAAAAGTATAATATAATTTTCTCAGATATACAAAGAAAGAAATAAGGAAAGAAAGATTAAGCATCACCATAACCATTTGAACAGAAGAAGATTTTAATAGAGGTTACAACACAACAACATAAGGTATTTGCAACTTTTTGAAATCTATAGAAGTAACCAAACACCAGAGAGAAAGGCTAAACGCCATAAAAACTAAAGCCAAGAAGAGAACAAAATGAAACAAACAAACAGACTACCATAAAAAAACATCCAAATCAAGTGAGAAAAAAAAAAAGAAAAAGAAAAAGAAAAAAAAGGCAGTTTGGTGAATAGAAGATGCTCATACATACCACTTAAATTGTAGAGACACATACTTACATATGCCTAGTTTGGTGCAATTTTTAGTACACAGCTGATCATCAGAGGACTTGTGAGAACTTAAGAAAAGAAAGAGAAAAGGAAATGGAGAGACAGAGAGAGAGAGAGAGAGAGAGGGAGGAAGGTGCGGTGTTGTATTGATGTTTAATAATGGGAAAGCAAAGGTAGGAAAGAGGAGAGTGGGGGGGACAGTGGTGGGATGTCAGAGAAGTCAGAGAAAAGGTAGTGTTGTGTTGGGATAAATTAAGAAGCAAAAAGAGGATGACATAATACTCTCAACTGCCACCACTGTCTGTTAAATTTTGGGCTCTTCCCCCAAAACAAACATCTGCTTACACAACTACATATATGTAGAAAAATGCTTGGGAGCACTAATTAGTGCTCCCACTAATTAGGTGGCAGTGGGTCTCGTTAGAAATGATGTGATGTTTTGATCTTAGAGTTATATTTTTTTTGTTTTTTTTCTATTTTTTTAATGCATTAGTGCTATTAGTGGTGATGTTTTTAGTGGGATGAATCATTGTTGATATTTGTATATGAAAAACAAAAATGCTTTATACCCTCGTTTGGGGGTCGACCCCAGTGAAGTGGAGATTTGTGATTGGATAAAAAAATATTTTTTTTTTTTTTTAGTAGAGGTCACACTCCCAATGAGGTGGCGCGTCTCCACTGACTGATAATCAAAAAAAAAAAAACAAACAATTTTTTTTTACCCAATCACGGGCCTCCACCTCACTGGGGGTTGACTCCCAATCGAGTATAAAGTATTTTTGATATGAAAAATGGCTAACACTCCAAGTGGGAGTCACTGGGGGTCGCCTTAATTGGCTCAAAAAAAAAATTATTTTTTTTTTTTTTAAGACTTCAATCACTGGTAGTGTATCATGTGACACCGGGGGTGTTGGAGGTGTGTAGTCACTGGGGTCTCTAGCATTGTTGATATATATATATATATATATGTGTGATAGTAAAAAGCTTGGAACTCATTGGGTTTGTTTGGTTTGTTTCTGGAAGAGTTGTTTTTGAAAAAAAATTTGGAGAGAGAATTTAAAAAAAATTTTGGTTTGTTTGGTTGTATATTTTAAGAGAGTTGTTTTTTTGGGACTTTGGAATGATTTGATATTTTAGGAAAATTTGAGTAGATGTGTATGAGAGAAAAAGTGATTGAGAATGAGAGAGGAGAGAAAAAAAGTGATTGATTGATGTGTAAAAGAGAGAAAGTGATTTTGAAATTTTTAAAAAAAAAACTTAAATCAAACAATTTTTTTAATTTTTTTTTTCTAAAACTTAGCTCCCAAATGCAAATCAAACATATCCCACTAATTGCACAAAAGTAGTAAAAAAAATTATAAAATGTTTGCGATAAATTTAAATTTAGAAAATCATAAAACGAAAGAAATGGTTTGAGTTTGGGAAATGAGTTTGGGAGATAAAAAGTACGAAAAGTTGTTTGGTTTGGTTTTTTTTTGAAAGATGTTTTGGAAAATTATTTTGAGAGAGAGTTTTGGAAAAAGTGATTGATTTGATGTGTATGAGAGAGAGATTTGTTTGGAAAACTTGTTTGGTTTACAAGTTTTGAGAAATTTTTTTGGAAAAATTTGTTTGGTTTGAGTTTTTCTGAAAACTCATTTGTAGAGAAATTTTCCCAAAATTTTTTGGGAAATTCAAACCAAACGAACCCAGTATATTTTATTTTCATGAACTGCGGTGTAAGTTTCTCTTTTGAATATAGTGCCAGTCTTTTTTATATGTTAAGGGGTTATTTAGGGTGTCTTAAATAAGTGTATTTTTTATCTTTTTAGACTAAAAAATAGAGGTTGAAAATATAGATGTTTAGATTAATTTTTTGACTTTTTATGGAAAAATGTGTAATAAAAAAATTGTAAAAATTGATTTGTAAGAAAAAATTCGACTTGAAAGTTGTGCAGCCGTAATTATTGACTTTTGGTGAATAGTGTTAATTTTTTAACTTTTTGAATAACTTTTTAATTTTTTGACTTTTTAACTATATGCCAAACACCAAATTTGTGCACTAATGATTTCCATAGGCGATACCATTATTTTTAGATTGTGCTATTTATTCACAATTGCCCTTTAAATTTAATACTGTTTTTGTTTTTGGTTATTTTTCTTATTTTGTAATATTATTGTTTATAATATAGTAAAATCTGTAATGCGTACTTGCTCAAAGAGACACTACAATAATTTATACTTTTAGCGATCAAATTTGACGACTAAAAGGGATTTAGTCGCCAAAAATTCAATTTTTGGCTATTAAAAATTATTTTAATCGCCGTTGGTTCAAGTTTTTCCTACTGAAATATTTTAGTCAATGTATATTATTGTAAAATATTTTTGCTACTAAGTTTTGTAATCAATAATTGTAAAAGAATTGGTTCAAAGCACCTTTATTTAAATTGAAAAATAATTAAGAGAAATTTCAAATTTTAAATTAATGTAATAATTATAGACAGCTCTTTAGATTTTAATAATATATAGTAATCTTATCCATTAAAATTAAGATATTCAATCTAATCATGTAATAAAAAACAAAGTCTAATTTCTCTCACTTACAGTGCGATATGTTGAAAGTCATGACACAAAAAATTATGACCAAACTTATACGATAGATACAGGATGCGAAGCAAAATAAGTACTAGTCATTAGTCCCACAAAAGATTCACACTTTCCACTTTAAAAGTGTTTTGAGATGACTCCACAGTGCATGCATGCCCATGTATGCCGACAATAAGCCTCATTTAAAAAAATAAATAAATAAATAAGATAAATTATAAATACAATTTGAGAGAATTTGTTTAAAATATGAATTTTTTTTTTTTTGTAATTTTAAAAATTATATTTCGTCTCTTAAAGTTCTTAATTTTATAACAAATAGACTCTTTTATTAATAAATCATCAAGTCAATTTATAATTTTTAATAATATTTTTATTTTAATTAATAATTCAAGTAATTTTATCTTTATATAAGAGAGTAATTAGGAATTTTATTTTTTCAGTTAATTCTATTAAATAAAAAATTATGATAAAAGAATATTTATAATTTTTTAAATTATAAAAGATCCTTATTTTAAATAAATTTCAGAATATATTTATAATTTATTTCTAAAAAATATTAAATGTAATAGTGAAATCATCCATTAACGACACTCGCCTATCCAAGTGAGGCGGTGGTCTAAGGCCCTGATGTGATTTAGTTATATATGAATTACTTTAAAAAATAGAGATATTTACGTATAAATCTTAATTTATAAACTTATATTCTATTAAGTCTTAACTAAAATTTTTAAAATTTTTAAGTTTTATTAAATTTTTAATAGTTATAATTGTCTTTCAAATAATGATTGTTCATCATTTATGGTTATCTATAAAGGAACATGATGATTTAACATTTATTTTGATTTTCAAAACTTTAAAATATCAACTTTCAAATTGAAAAAATTAAAAAAACAAAATTATGTGCAAGAAAAAGAAAAACTAAATGTTTTTTTTTTTTTTTTGAAAAAATTGAAAAAACTGATAATGTTATCAGTTTTAAAATTGAAAAAAAATTATTAATGTTCTCGGTTTTATTAGATAGTTGAATCAAACTAATAAGTAGAAGGGCAAAAATGCTTAATCTTATGCTCTGTTTTTTTTTATCAGTTAGTAAAATAATTATCTAAAATATTATTATGCAAAATTGATTAATTTTAAAAATTGAGAAAGATTGATAATATTTTCAGTTTTACTAAATATGACTTATTAATTTAAAAAAATTTAAATAAGATCTGAATTATTATAACATTTATAAATAAAATTTTTAAGTAATTAATTCTAAAAAATATTGTATAGGCCAATAATAAGTTATTTTTGGTTTCGACTGGGGACGGCAGTAAGATGCGGCAACAAATGTTGACATGCAATCTTCAATGGTTTGGTTTGAGAAGTGGGTTGATTTTTTAATTTTTTGATTTTTTTAAACTATTTTAGTTTGGGCTAAAAAGTTTGATTTGGGAAGGATTTTTTGACTTTTTTAACTTTTTTTGTGAGAGAAGAATGTAATGATTATAGGTTAGATGTGATGTTTTGTTTGTTATGACTAAAATAGCCTATTTTATTTTTTGTGGCTAAAATAACTAAAAAAAACCTAAAAACCAACTTGTCAAACAGAGGCAAAATTGGGTCAAAGGGTATATTATTTCTTTTCATAATTTATTTATTGAAAAATATCAAAAGCTAGTTTGGTAAATATAGTTTGATTGAGTTTTCAAAAATTGCTTTTGAAATTTTTTTAAAAGCTAGTTTGGTGAAAAAAATAAACAATACTCATTGTTTTCATATTATTTTCTCTTCTATGGGGCAAAAATAATTTTAAAATATCATTTTGCATATATTTTTGTCAAAATAGTTTCTAAATTTTTCAAAAAAAAAATTCAAAAAACAAGTTTGGAAAACTACAAATCGAACAGTTTGAATTTTTAATAACTATTTTTGAACACAAAAAAGAAAACAATATGAAAATGATGAGTTGATGATTTTACTGGAAAAATTGTTGTATTTAATATGTTTGAACCAAAGCAAGCCACGAGTATTTAGAAAATAAAAAATAAAAAATCATTATTTGACTATAAAATTGATAGAAATAAAGGTGATTATCATAAACTTTTTTTATTAATATACAGTAATTTTTTTAAAATTTGTACCGAACAGTAATTTCTCCTAATAATTTTCATGACTCAAATACAAAATAACAAAGGAGTTTTTTTAAGTGTGCAAGTGCACACCATGTGCCACTTACACAAAAGGTGTAAGTGTAAGGTGTAAGTATAAGTATAAGGTGTAAGTGTAAGGTGTAAGGTGGATTGCATATGGTGTGCAACCTCAAAAAAGGTGTAAGTGTAAGGTTTAATTTTTCACAAAAGATGTAAGTGTAAGGTATAAAGTGTAAGGTGTAAGTTGCACACCATAACCAAACCCAATAACAAGGGCACACACGTCTCTTGCAGACACTTTTACTGCTAGTTTTGTTTTGTAACAGTCAACATGTCACTTATTTTTTTTGGAACTGTGGCCTTCAATCTCAGTTATACGGCCGGAGATGGCCATGGTGCTGGTGTTGTAAGAGGAGGTCCATACAGGAGTTGAGGGTGATAAATATTAAAAAAATAATTTACCTCCTAATTTTACCTTCTCAGTTCTATCTCAATGACTTAAAATTAGAGACGGTTAAATATGAGAGAAGAAAAATGTAGGACCACTTTATATGGATCTTAGTCACCTTATTAAAAATGAAATTAAGAGTCAAAATTAATGAGTGGTTTGAGAAGTTGTTTAAATATTGATTTTTTTACTTCTTTTTTTTTTATAACCTTTTTGTCATTTTGTATGTAAAAAATGTTAAAAATGATGTGATTCAAAATGGCTTTGTTTGGTTGTGTTTTATAATCATGATTCTACACATTGATTCAAACATTATGTTTGCTTAGAGTTCTCAAAACATATTTCCAAAACTCTGCACAAAACACTCTGTCTGAGGCGCGGTTTTCGAAAAAAAAAATTTCAAATTTGGCCTAACCGGTCGTCCGGCCGGTTGACCGGAACAATAATTTTTTTTTTTTTTTTTTTTGCAATTGATATGTTAATTTTTATATATTCGAAAAAAATATTTTCTGAATTCTTTAAAAAAATTTATGTGCTTTAAATTAATTTTGACTTGTATGTTTGGTTATAAGTCGTAAATTTTTGTATCAAATATCAAATATCACATCAACAAATCCTCACTCAATTCAAAACTATTTTCAAAACTCTTTATCAAATAAATTTTCCACACTCAAATTATAATTCCAAACCTCACAAACGAAAAATACAACTCATACTCTCAAATCATAATTACAAAACTCTACCAAACACAACGGGCTTGTTTGGTTTGTTTTTGGGAGAGTCGTTTTTGAAAAAAAATTTGGGGAGAGAGTTTAGAAATTTTTTTGGTTTGTGTGGTTGTATATTTTGAAAGTAGTTTTGGAGTTTGGGAGTTTGAGATGATTTGATATTTTGTTGTAATTGAATAGATATGTGTGAGAGAAAAAGTGATTGAGAAGGAGAGAGGAGAGAGAAAAAGTGATTGATTGATGTGTAAGAGAGAAAAAGTGATTTTGGAAATTTTTTGAGAAAAATCTTAAACCAAACAATTTTTTGAAATTTTTTTCTAAAACTCATCCCTAAAACTCAAAACAAACACAACTTTTTACTAGCTTCTCAAATTGCCCCACAATTAGATAATAATTCACTAATGTCTCATTCTCGTGTAATTGCAAGCACTTGATAGAGGGAGCAGGAAACTAGAAACCAACTTGTAATCTAGCAAAAGGTTTGAACATATTTTATCTAATGGTAAATTACATTAACGGTCCTTCTAATTTAAAAGTTGTGTCACTTTAATTTTTAATATTTTAATTGTGATGTATTTAATTTTAAATTTTGAATCTCGTTTTAAATAAGAACAATTGAAAACACTGTTACTCTATTTTAAGAGTAAAGTTGCCGATTTAATAAAATATAAACTAGTTTGACAAAATTAAATGTCAAAAAATTATTTTTGAATTTTTAAAAATTAATTTTATTCACCAAAGATAAATTTATGTAAAAATAATAAATCTTTTTTTTTATTTTTTTATTTTTTTATCAAAACAATTTTTAGTATGTGTTTTGATGATGATCATATAATAAGTGGTTTTTTTTTATGGGTATCATGTAATAGATAGTTGTATTCGTTGGTAATAGATATTTTTAGATGGTTATTAGGCTTTTAATGTGTAATTGATATGTTTAATATAAGAAATATTTTTAGTTTTGGATTTTTTAATTTAATGGATTGGTTTAATTATAACATCAAAGTTATCGTAATGTTTGACTTTTGAAAAAATAAAAACTAATTTAACGAAAGTAAATATAAAAAAATTATTTAAAAAAATTATTTCTACCCTCTAAAAAAATAAAATTATATAAAAATGATGTGTTTTTAATTTTTTTTCACAATTTAATTTTTAGTTTCTTAAAAAAAATTTCTAAAAATAGATTCTGAAACCAAACCAAACATAACTTTAAAACCAATAAAGTTTTAGTATTATTTATCAAAAAAAAGGCATTAAATTTCCAAATAACATAGAAATTAACCAATACAAAATAAGTTATATTTACCTTTGAAAAGAACCGTTTACAAAGAAAATATCTTTAATTATTTTTATTTGGAACAAGATTCAAAATTCATGATCAAATATGTCATAATTAAAAAATTAAAAACTAAAATGGCGCAAATCTCAAACTACAAAAACTATTTATGTAATTTGCCCTTTATCTAAAGATAAATTATATATACATTTTATCCTTCAATTTTTGGGTGAAATTTCACTTCGGTTTCTCATATATACTCTTACTATATTAATTAAATCCTCGTATTTCAACCATTATTTCAATGGAATCCTCCTATCACTCTTCAATAAAATAAATAAATAAAAATTTGACATAAAATGCTCATGTGATAGTCATATAAAAACATTTTAAATGCATTTAATATTATGAAAAAATATACTTTTATTCTCTAACTTTCACTCGTACCTTGATTTTTTATATTTTAACTGTGGATGCATAAATGCACTTATATTATTTTAACATTAAATTATTATTTATATTCATGTATGATTTACATTAATATATTCATGTACGATTTTTTCCATATTGCTATATTACTTATGCACAGCACTTTGCATGTAATACCATGCATTCACAAATAAAAGTTATTATTTTATTTTATAAGCAAATAAAAGTTATTCACATTTGTTGGCTACATATTTTGTAAAAGTCAGTTACGATTCGACACGTGGCAGAATAAGAGTAATATAGGAAGACTGTTCAAGCCTTCGATCATAATCGTACACGTGGCAGTTAATATTGGTTCTCACAAGATCTGAGTAGCATTGGATCAGTAACGAGATGCAAGGTGACGTGGCTTCAACGGTTACCCACATTCAAATTCAAATATAGGAGGGAAGCCTAATTGTAAGTAATGACGTGGTGGAACTACTTATAAGGCAACATGATCAGCAATCATAGAAGAGCAGTTCAACGGTTTGAAGTGCAGTTCGAAGGTCATCCTTGACAAGTATAAATAGTAGGGAAGCCCCCAGAAAAAGTCCCCAGACTCAGATCCAACAAACCAGTCATTTACTTCATATTTTCCTTTTCAGTTTTACATTTTCAATCTTTACATTTCCTGCACTTTAAATACCTGTTATTTACATTCCTGCACTTTAAATTCCTGCACTGTACTTCGTTCATAGGAGTAGTTCCAAGTAGATCGTCACTGTAAACCTCTACGAGGCAGAGTTTGGATCATTGTAAGTTTTCATTTTAATGAAATACTTCAGTTGTTCGTCATTTCACTGTTATTTTGCTTAATTTCTCCTAAGTCAAGCCACCAGTAAAAGTCCTATTCATTGAGGCTAAAAAAACTAAAACACAATCGTCTGATAATTGGTTGGCAATTATAATTTCTGTAAGGACTGATTGATCCTTACGCTTCGCAGATTTACAAAAATACCCTTCGAAAGCCAAAAAGCCAACATATATTTTTGGCACGCCCGGTGGGACTTGTTAAAATGGCTAGACGAAAACGACAAGGAGAAAATGAAGGCTTGGAAGAAGGCGTAGAAGGAGAGGTAGAAATACCTAATTCGGAGGATAATGTGGTAACACATCCTGTGGAAACTCCCATATTGTCAGAACCTATGGTCGAACAGACCAGTACTTCGCGACAAGAACCATATGTTCATAATATTGGACAAAACCAAGGAATTGGACCATCCATTGTTCCATCTACTCACCCAACCAATTCATGGGATAGCCTAGTAGATGCTATGGGACAACAATTAATGAACACAATGGAAAGGTGAGCAACATCCTTTTTGGATCGAATGAATAACCACTAACCAACAAACACAAGACACACAGAGGAAGCTTTTAATGTCCCTCAGCAAAGATTGGCTAGAGACAAACAGCTTATGCAAGTTAATGGACATTCTAATGGTCAAACTAGTAATCAGAACTATGAAAGACCATCACCTCAGTCTTGGTATGAACCCATTTCGAGGCCTATAGCAGGCCAAAATGCCTCAGTACTTAACAATGAAGCCACATAAGTTGGTAGATCTGGTCAAGTACAAGAAACTGGCATAAGAATGGTTACAAATCCCATGTTCGAAGCCATACTTGGCACTAGGGGGTATAATAATCCCTTATTCGAATTTATACCCGGGGGGTTGGAAGGTTGGCCTGTAAATGGAAGGGACACAACACCTGTTCTAGCACCTTTCGCAGGTCCTTTCGCAGGACAGACTCAAAGGGGTTACCCACACCCCCAACAGCAACCTACACCACAGCAGCAACCAATCCCAAATGTACCACTTTATGGACCAAGAGGACTGCAAGCACAAGTTTGTCCACCAAACCCTGTGTTTGTCCCTCCAGTAGTGGTTCAGCAAGCACAAAATATGGTCCCTAGGGACCAAATTGCTAATATTGTTAGGGAGATGTGTGGACCAATGGCTCGGGGGGTCCAGACTCCTGTATACAGAAAACCATACCTAGAATGGGTGGATAGGGTACATGAATACCAAAGGGGATTCAGAATACCAGATTTTACCATTTTCTATGGAAGTGGGAATCAATCAACAGTAGAGCATATTGCTAGGTTTGCTGCTCAATGCGGTGAATTTACTAATCATGACTATATGAAACTGAGATTATTCCCAAATTCTCTAACTGGGGGAGCATTTGTATGGTACATCAACCTTACACCTGGCTCCATTCAAACTTGGCAACAAATGGAAGAGGCATTTCATGCCCAATTCTTCCAATCGGAGCCAGAGGTTTCTATGGCAGACTTAGCAAGATTGAGTCAAAGGCCTGAAGCAAAGGCTACTCAGTTTATTGCCAGATTTAAAAGGCTCGAAATAAATGTAGAGTCATCCTACCAGAGCCAGAATTCGTAAGATTGGCTCAAAACGGTTTAGAGTTCAGGCTTCGAAAGAAGTTTGACTTAACTGAATTCAGAGATTTGGTCGAACTAACCTATAAGGTGTCTCGATATGAAGCATTACTAGAGGAGAAACAAGATTGAAATAATGCCTCGTACAAGATATATTATAGAGATCCAAATTATGAGATCGATGCAGCAGAAATTGTGGGCAAAGAACCTGTAATCTGTGAAGCATTAATTCATAAGGATACAACAATTGACCAGCAGTTTAAAAAGAAAGACTTTCACAGAAAGTACTCTTTCGATTTAACAAAAAGCGGATGACATTTTTGATCATTTGCTTACAGCCAATTTCCTTAAGTTACCAAAATGAGTAAAACTGCCATCTCCAGATGAACTTAAGGGAAAAGTATATTGTAAATGGCATAACTCTTGGTCTCACTTGACTAAAAACTGCATTGTTTTTCGAAACAGAATCCAAGAGCATATTCGGAAAGGAAGTTTGAAATTCCCAACCAAAACAAAAAAAAGCCATGGAGATTGACAGTAATCCGTTTCCAGAAGTTGGCGAAAGCACAGCTAATGTGGTTGTACCAAACTTCCAGAATCTATCTCTGTAGGAGTTAGAAGAAGTCAATGTGCAGATGCATATTGCCACCCAGACGACTACCAAGAAGGACACTAGAAACCCACCAGCTATTGGACAAGGTTTCTCACACTAGAGGGAACATTCTGATGAAGAAGCACTCGATGATGATTCCTTAGAAGCAGCTGTAATGCAGAGAATGTGTCCCAAGTGCAGACTGAGTTATAAATGGTTGAAAAGGCTTCCAATCGACGGGAAGCAATATTACAAGGATGTACAGAGACGTCCTAAATCAACCAATGCTTACAACAAAAGGCTGTATCCAGCTAGTGATAGGCAGCGGCCATTAGTGGTTGAGCCTGTAGTGGACAGAATGCATGTTAGAGGCAAGAGGCCCTTGTATGAGTCTAGGCCACCTAACTACTACAGAATGGAGAGCAGTCATTCTGAAAGAAGACTGGAGAGGAGTTCAGGTTATGGGACCAAAGCCAGAGATTGGCCCCCTAGACCAACCTCACGCAGAACAAAAAGTGGCCACCTTCATCGAAGGCCTGAATCAGGCTCGAAGCAGGAGGTCAGAGCCAAGCACTTACCTTCACAGCCAGCTTCAAAGATGGCTTCGAAGTTAGAAAAAAACGGTTCAACATCTGACTCAGTAAGTTCGTGGGTACCTGGAGTTCCAAACTGGTTTGTAATGCAAAACAAAGCTAGGAAAGTGCATGTCCGGGGAGATGTTGGAATCCAATGCAGGATGGTCAAGCCTCCTTTGGTGGTTCCAAACAATTGGGTATTGCTTAAACACCCAAAGACAAAGGAACCAGATATGGTCCTAGTCATTTCGAGATCATAAAGGAGAAAAATTCAGCGCAGGTACACTCAGTACCAGAACGATATGAAAGAAAATGGAGAGAGCTCTTCATTAGTCCAGACAGAAGGAAATAAGACTCCAAAGTCAGACCATACTCCAAAGCTGACTCTACAAAGCAAAGTGATTTGCAGCAGAGAACAGTTGGCCAAGGTTCATTCTAAACTAAAAGCCAGAGAGAAGTCTAGCTTAGCAGGATTGGAGAAAGCTCTGATGGAGAGTGATAGCGAGACAGAAGAAGAGATTAGCATAAGCCAAAAGAAGGAAATGGCAAAGGAAGAAATGTTCGAAGCCTTCATGGCTGAGCAAACATTTCTGGTTGAAGGACCAGTTGAGAAAGATCCTTCAAGGATCGATTAGCAAGAATGCCAGAGTGCAAAGATGGAGGATCTTTGTTGAAGTCATTGAACAAGGTGGCCAATGAGGGAAAAAGGTACAGCCAGCCATCCAATTTGGCTCATTTCCTCCAGTATCAGTCAATATGGTACACATACTGCCTCATGAGTTCCAGGCCGGAGCTGAGGACCAAGATGACCAAGACCTGGATCCTATTCCTGTCTCTAGTGAAGACTCACAAGTAAGTATGGTACAAAATGATCCTGGAATGGCTATCCTAATGGAAACTGAATATGAGAGTGAAGAAGAGGTGAGCATTAACCTCTCGTATCCTTTTGAGTATCCCTCGAATTCGATGACACAACATGTCAAACCATTGTACAACAAGGCTTTCTTCGATAGGATACAACTGAACCGAGTCCTGATAGACAATGGGGCAGCAGTGAACTTACTACCGAAATCTTCTTTGAAGAAACTAGGGAAAAAGAATCCTAGGTTGATCCCAACCAGTACAACCATCGCTGGTTTTGCTGGAGACAAACAGATGGCTCAAGGGATTCTACCCATTAACTTGAGTGTGGGAACCAGGGACTACATGACAGCATTCTTCGTAATCAACAGTAATGCTAAATACAATGCTTTACTTGGGAGAGATTAGATCCATATTAACAAATGTGTGTCTTCCTCTTTGCATCAGAAAATTATGATGGCCTTAGGTAATGGAGAGACGGAGGAAATTGATACAGATCCTCAACCTTTCATAGCATGTGCAGACTTTGCAGAGGCCAAGTTGTATATTGAGGGAGTAACTCCACTCAGTATATTGAGGAAAGCTGATGGCTCAGCCGAAGTGACGGCTGATGAGGAAGTGACACACCTGAAGCACTTAGTCCAAGACAGTGCTGATGAATAGATTGTCGTTAAGGATGGCAATGATGCCTGGTTATAGGCAAAGAGATGAAGAACAAGAAGCCAAGTCCTTGGCTCTAATTAAATTCTCAACATTGGATGTAAAAGCAATAGTCTAGAAAGTACAGGAGCAAGAGAGAGAAGCCATGATAATTGGCTGCAAACAGGAGCAACAACAGGTCAGAATTTTGACCCTTGGCAAATACTGTGCATTGGACATTGAAACAAAGGTCCAGGAGATACAAGAAGATGATGCCTTATGGACATACTTTGTCTATGAGGAGGAGGGCAAAGATGTTGAACTAAAGAACCAGGGAGCAGAACAAAGCGAGAAGGTTGCTTCGAAGGTAGAAGGAACCAAGGAAAAAGCTTCAATAAGTTCTCAGACACAAGACCCCTTAGAAGAAGTGAATTCAGGGGGAAGGTTCTATGCAACAGCCCACTTATATAAGTGCTTGTTTGAATGTTCTGGACAGAGACCAGCTGTTGGTTGTTCTAAAGAAATACAAAGATTGCTTTGCATGGTCTTATAATGAACTACCAGGATTGGATAGGTCATTAGTGGAACATAGGCTCCCTATGAAGCCTAATTTCAAGCCATACAAGCAGAAACCAAGAAGAATAAGTCCAGAAGTAATTCAAAAAGTCAAGGAAGAGATTCTTAGACTACTCAAGGCAGACTTTATTAGGACAGCCAGGTATGTTGAATGGCTATCTAATATTGCGCCTGTAGTCAAGAAGAATGGTAAAATGAGGGTATACATTGATTTCAGAAACTTAAATCTAGCAACTCCAAAAGATGAGTACCCTATGCCTATAGTGGATCTGTTTGTAGACAGTTCAGCAGGGCATCAAGTTTTATCAATGATGGATGGGCATTCTGGTTATAACCAGATCTGCATTGCAGAGGAGGATATCTACAAGACAGCATTCAGATGTCCTGGAAATATTGGCACCTTCGAATGGGTTAAAATGCCATTTGGCCTGAAGAATGCTGGGGCTACATATCATAGGGCTATGAACACTATCTTTTATGACCTCATTGGAGGATATTTAGAGTGTTATATTGATGACATTGTAGTTAAATCCCAATCCATGGAGGAGCATCTGTTTCACTTAGAAGCAGCCTTTGAAAGAATGAGAAAGTTCAAATTGAAGCTCAATCCTCTTAAGTGTGCTTTTGGTGTATTATTTGAAAACTTTTTGGGTTATGTGGTACACAAGAAAGGAATACAGATTGACCAGAATAAAGCCAAAGCCATTATTGAAGCTAGACCTCCATCAAGTAAGAAAGAATTATAAAGGTTCCTTGGGCAGGTTAACTTTCTTTGAATGTTCATTTCTAACACTGCAGGGAAAACTAAAGTATTTTCTTCCTTGTTAAGGTTAAAAGATGAAGAGGAATTTGTGTGGACAGCAGAGCATCAAATTGCTTTCGAAGGTATCAAAGCCTACTTGGCCAACCCTCTAGTGCTGATGCCACCAAAGGGTGATAAGCCCTTGAAGTTGTACATAGCTGCAGTAGAAAATTCATTGGGAGTTTTTTTGGCCCAAGATAATGAAAAAGGCAAGGAGCAAGCTGTTTATTACCTTAGTAGGTTTTTAAATTCTTGTGAATGTAAATATTCAGCTGTTGAAAAGCTGTGTCTTGCTTTGTATTTTGCTGCAATGAAATTAAGATATTATCTCTTACCAACAACTGTCTTGGTAATTGCAACCACAAATTTGGTTAAGTACATGTTATCTAGACCTATGTTGAGGGGGAGAATTGGCAAGTGGATACTAGCCTTATCAAAGTTTCATCTAGAGTATGTTCCCCAACGGGCAGTAAAAGGGCAAGTTTTAGCCAATTTTCTGGCAGACCATCCATCTCAAACAGAGAGCCAAGAGATAATGGAACTTAGTATGGCTAGTATTGAGCCATGGCAGCTGTGGTTCGATGGGTCAAAAGCCAATGGTTTAACTGGGATTGGTATTGTGATTAAATCACCACAAGGGGTAGAAACCACACATGGTTTTAGAGTGGATGAAGTTACCTGTTCCAATAACCAAACTGAATATGAAGCCTTAATAATGGGACTAGAGATTCTTATTGGATTGCAAGTACACGCAGTTGACATATTTAGAGACTCTCAATTGGTGGTTAACCAAGTGAAAAGGATTTTCAATTGTCAAAGCATAAATATTTTGCCATACTATGTTGTTGCATTACATCTGCTTTCTCAGTTTCAAATAGCAAATGTAACTCATGTTCCAAGATTCTTGAACAATAGAGCTAATAATGTAGCTCATAAAGCTTCGAACTTCAAGAGAAGGGATAATACCCAAAAGGACATAAGCCAAACAACATATCAAAGATTAATACAACCTTTGAATAAAAGGAATGTGGTCTTGGAAGTCAATCATAATGACTTACAAGAACAAGATTGGAGGCATCCAATAATGCAGTACTTGGCTGGTCTATCTTCGAAGGCCAGCAGGAAAGTTAAATTGCAGTCTATGCAATACATGATATATGGTAATGCTCTCTATAAAAGGGGGGGAGATGGTTTATTGCTGGAATGTTTAGGCCCAAAAGAAGCATTAACAACTATGGCTGAGATTCATGAAGGCATCTGTGGTGCTCATCAGCCTGGTGTAAAGATGAGATGTTTGCTTCGAAGGCATTCCTATTATTGGCCAATTATCCTTAAAGATTGCATAGAATATGCAAAGGGTTGCCAAGCATGTCAAAAGCATGGCACAATAAGGCATGTGCCCATAACTGACCTACATGCAGTAGTGAAGCCTTGACCATTCAGAGGATGGGCCATGGATATGATTGGAAAAATACACCCACCTTCTTCAAAGCATCATTGTTTCATACTAGTGGCCACTGATTACTTTACTAAATGGGTCGAAGCCAAGCCATACAAGGCTGTAAACCAGACAGAGGTCATTGGGTTCATTAAAGATTTGATCCATAGATTTGGCATCCCACAAACCATAACTGTGGATAATGGGATTGTGTTCGATGGGAAAATGGTGAAGTCTTTTGTGGCAGAGTTTGGAATTAGCCTTGTTAATTCCACACCTTATTATGCACAAGCCAATGGTCAAGCTGAATCATCTAACAAGTCTTTGAAAAAAGGAATTCAAAAAGTTGTGGAGGATAATCCCAGAGATTGGCATAACCTTTTGTTGGATGTCTTGTGGGCTTACAGAACTTCCCCAAGGTCAAGCACAGGAGTCACTCCTTATGCCTTAGTATATGGGCATGATGCAGTTTTACCTGTGGAAATTAATGTTAAATCTTTGAGAGTAAGATGCCAAGATCAGTTAGATCCTGAGCAGTACCATCAAAGTATGTGCTTGGACTTAGAAGGCATAGATGAAGCCAGGATTTTGGCATTAAATAGCATTCTTTTCCAAAAGAAGAAAGCAGCCAAGAATTATAATAAGAAAGTTAAGCACATTGGTTTTGATGAAGGTGATTTGGTATGGAAAACAATACTCCCAATAGGAATTAAAAGCCACAAGTTTGGCAAATGGTCACCTAATTGGGAAGGACCATATCAAATTCATAGAGTTCTGCCTTTTGGAGCATACCATTTGAGAAATTTGAATGGGTATATACATCCCAAAAAGATTAATGGCAGATATTTGAAGCATTATTTTCCAACCATTTGGGAAACACAAGGAATAAAATGAGCATTAAGTACAAGAATATAAGACTGCTCAAATGATAGACAAAAATTTATTCTTTCATAAAGAATTAAGTACAGTTTGCCACAAATTGGCCCAGAAATCGTTACAGTGTCTTAATTGTTTTTGTACAACCGATTTCCTATTGTTGAGTGAGGCAAATAGTTGAATAGCTGTAGCCATGTCTTCTTTTCGATCAGCCAGTCCTTGGTTGGTGACTTGCAATTTGGTATCAGTTCGGACTAAGGCTTGATTTATCGCGCCACTCCTCTTCAAGTGAAGCTTTTTCCAAAGAATGACTCGAAAGTGGGAGGCAGAGGAGTGTTGTTCTTTCAGAGTTGATACTTCAAGATGCACTTGGGAAACAAAACTCGATCTCTAGCCTGCTTTCATCCGCACCTTTGGCAAAGATGACAAATGTTGAGGTAGAAATCGACAAAGGTCTGCGCCGAGATAGGTGACTTGAAACATTCATGAATCGCCAAAGAACTTTGCAAAGATTGAGGAACCCATTTCTAATTATAGGCCTTTGCAGAGCCTCGAAGGGAATCCTCGAAAAAGAAATTAACAGTTCCAGGCATGTGTCTAGGTCTATCAAAGGTGCAGAAGGCTTGCTGCTAGAGGAAGAACTCTAAAAAATTTCCAGCAAGGAGTCAGCCAAAATTAATGGCTCAGCTTCAACATTGAATGTTGGAGAGGTAGAAGGTATGTCGAAGAGATTAGCTAGTCTGGCTTCGAAGACATCAACCTCATCCACAGACATGAGAGGCGCAGAAAGAGTTGTGGTGGAAGGCACAGAGGACTGCATGGGGATAGGAGAAATGGATGAAGCATCTTTGGCAGTCTCTATGGTCTTAGCCACCAACGAATCAAGTGAAGAAAGGCTGGAAGTAGGCAAAGGTGATGAATTATGAGTTGGAGAACTACCAGCACCCTCAATTCGGGAATTAACTGCCTTCGAAGAAGAGGTAGCAGTTGGAATTTCCTTGGAAGGAGAGGGAGGAGCAAGGCTCGGAAGAGAAGTAAATCGAGGGACAGGATCAGTGGTTGTTGCTGCAAAAGGAGAAATATAAAGTAATGTTAAATCTCAATATTGAAGATTCAACAAGAAAAGAATAAAGGCATGAAGGAAATTACTTGTTCCAGAAGTGCTGGCACTGATGGGGAAGCTATGAAGGGAGTAATGTTCGGCAGTCTGTTACTCTCTTGCCATTTCCCTTGGCAATGCATCAGCAGCAGCAGCTTCCTCTCTTAGAAATTGTTGCCGCCGTCTCCTCTCAGCCCTTTCGAAGACAACTATGGCCTTGGAATGTTCTTGTTCTACGGCTTTAGCAGTTGCATCATGGATGGGATCTTCAACCAAGCCAGTAGCTGAAGTAGTCGCTTTTCTTCTCTTTTCTATTGCTTGGGCAATTGTCTCGGAATCAGAATCTTCAGCGAAATCATCAGGAGAGACAGTAATCTTCCTTCTCTTTTTTCTCTAAATTGGTATTGTCCATTCCTCCATTGTTTTCTTAACTTCTTCAGTCTGAGATCCGAATTCCCCAAAAATGAGCTCCTCATCTGCCTCCCTAACAGCCGTCTCCTCTTGAGCCAAATCAGTCACTCTTTTCTTTCTTTTCAAGGGAGACTCCTGCTCTTGATCTTCTTCTGCTTCTTCTTCTTCTTCTTCTTCTTCTTCTTCTTCTTCTTCTTCTACTTGAAACTCAGATTTTTCTTTTTTTAGCTCAAGGAGTCTCCTCTTCTTTTGCTGTTGACCACCTTCACAGAAGAAGAATTAAAGATAAGATAACAAGCATTATATAGAAGGTCGAAGGAAAGAAAACAAAGGTATATATCTTTCTTCGAAGCAGCATGAGTGACTTTAAAAGGAGTTGAGGCAGCAGGAGTGGACTGAGTCGGAAGAGGCACAATGGAAGAAGTAGCAGTTCCAGTTCCCTTGGGCTTGGGCACATCCAACACCTTTAGTAGGTTTTAAGGTGAAATGGCCAAATAGACTTCCATATTGCTCAACCACCAATTTTGGTATCTCTTCAATACGGTACCTTAAGGAATGAAAGGGGTATACTCAAAATTGGCCAAGTCATCTACAAATTTGAAGGTTGCCTCTTCTAGCCTCGACCTCTGAACCTTCAAATCTCTCCTAGTAAAGCTCAAATTGGTGTTGCTGCAGAGAGGTATTGGGACCCCTTGTGTGAAGCCAAATTGCCTAGCAAATTGAGCAGGACAATAAGGCTCAACTATGCATTCATAAGCCCTGGGGTTCGTAGTCCAGATGAATAGCTCTCTAGGAAGCAGAAGGGAAGCCCATATATCCTTGTGAGCAGGCGAGGCACAGAGCCTATCACTTAGGAAATTATTCAACCAAGTTGGACCAAGGCTAGGTTCGAAGGGACGGAAACGGTGAATAGGAAGGGCAGCTAGTAATTGGTGGAAGAAGGATAAATAAAAGGCAAAAGTGGAGGGAGAGAGTGAGGCATTGGCTAGTCTTATGCCATGAGTGAGAAAGTGTAGCCTAGAAAATTTAAGGCATTTGGATTGTAATTCAGAAAAATAGGCGAAAAGCCAAAGTTGAAGGATCCAAAATGGCCCCCCTTGATTAGCATCTAAGGGTTTTTCACAAAAGAGGGAGCAAACTCTATATACATGGCCTGGAACATATGGGGCCAAAGCTACCGTTTTCTGTAGAACAAAGGCTTTGGCAAGAGGGGCAAATTCAGGCATGATTCTTTGAGAAGAGGTGCAGAAAAGAAATTTGCAAAGCCAATACAACAAGAAGGAAAAGAATTCCCTATCAGTTACCAGGCCCTCTCTTTTATTCTTAGCTTTAACAAAATCACTGTAAGATGAGTTAAGAGATGGGAGGGAGAAAGGGACTTCTAAATCAGGAAAATCTAGTGTAATGGGGGTACCAATAGGGGATACTCCTAGTAGATGGCAAATATCAAGAATCCCACATCTAAATTGAAAGAAATTAAAGATCGGATTCCAAAAACATAAGGCAGCAGAAACTAAGAAAGGGTCCTCTGAGATAGTTACCCTGGATAGTCGAAGAGCATCGAGAAGGCAGAGCTCTTGAAGGTCCAATGTCCTAGCAGGGATGACCCGGTCTCACCGTGGGCCAGCATCGGTGGGGGCGGTTGATTCTCCTGTTCCTCCAGTCGAGACCACCTTCATAAAGGAGACATTGGTTCTCCAGACGAGGATAAAGGGCTGGAAGCTCAGTAAGGATCTCCTTGAATATGGGCCCGAGCACATAATCTTGCTGCACATGGCGACGAGGAACAAAGATACGCCCGTCAATAGCACTTTTCTCCCCAGCCTTGTACTTCTCACATTCTGCATCAATGAGCCTTTTCAAGGCCACATATGAGCTCACACGCTCTATGATTGGCACTTCTGGTGAAGAAGAAGCCATTGATAATATGCTTTTTCAGAAAGTGAAGAAGGGAGTAGAGAAGAAGTTAGAAGACTGATGAGGGTTTGTACGATTGAGAGCGTAAGTGATTTCAGAGCACGAAACAAAAGGGTTTTTAAAGCTTTTGTGTCTGAAAGATATATTGTGTAAGTCGTTAAGTACTAAAAGTACGAATACGAGGAGTCTCACCCAATATTGATAGTTTTGGAGGGAAGAACACATTTCGGATGGTGATGTCAACTTCGAAGCAAGATATTTTGGCGCCAAAAATCAAACAACAACGGCTTCGAAATGCAGAAGCCGACTTCGAAGCATACTAGATGCTTAAAAATGCAAGAATACTCAAGGGTGGGTTTGCTTAGAAGAGATCAAAGACCTGTAATAGGTTTCTTAACAAAAGTAATACCCTTGAAGTAAAACTTAAGGCCTCTTAAGGATGTGAATTGTTGTTCGAAACATCTAAACCAATATTTGGTTTGTATATACACAGAGAATTGTTTGTTTGGTTAAAACAGTATACCCCAAGGGTAATTTCCATATTGTTGTAAGTATGGACTGTTGCAAAACTAGTCAGTATTAACCATGACTATATTTTCGTTATGATTAAAACAGGCTTTGAGGGGAAAGATTGTTAAGATTCGAAGCACCAATTCCAAACAAAAATCAACAAGAGTTGGTAACCATAGTCCATAGATTGGACAATTTATCTCAGCATCCTTATTGGAATTAATTGGATCTATATTCGAAGGATAAGATTGTTAAATTCGAAACATTGATTCTAAATGAATATCAGCAGAATTGTCAATTCTATTCCAAAAGTTGGAAGAATTCATGTTGATTTTAGTGTTTTAAACAATTGTGTCCAGTTTCGAAGAATGAGTTTGTTCAATTCGAAGCTCTGAATTGGCTTTTGAAAACAAAAGGAAACAGGGTCAAACAATGCCAAATACAGAAGAATTTTGTTTGTATTCAAGCTAAGGCAATTACATCGAATAACCCTATCTGGGTATAAACTCAAGCTCATGAAAATAAGGAATGGAATAAATAACAAGATCATGAAATTTGGTCTAACAGTGATCAATGAATTTTTGTTCTTTCTTTATTATATCTTCTATTTGTTCTAATGTTGGCTGCATAAGTTGATGTGCTCTCACTTTGTAGTAGAGCTCTTCAGCCTTTATTTCGAAAGCTTCCTCTCTCAATCTTTGTTCCGATTCGTCCATGACCAAATCATCCTAATACGTAGAATCTTTATTCTTAAAATCATCGAATTCTTCGATGAAGTTCTCTGCTTCGTACTGGGCATGAATTCGAAGAGACGAAAGTTGGTCTAAAGATTGTGTAGTAGCCATAGAATTTCGATGCCAGTAGAGAAGCAATGGAAGTTGGTCCAAAAACATATGAAGTTCTGCTTGGGCAAGGGGATTAAGGACATGGCTCCTACTCAGAATATCACAAGCCCATTGAAAGTTCTTGAAAGGGACTGCGTCCTCAAGAACATTGAAGGGCAAGTGAGAGAAAGCTGCAAGCAGAAGTTAAGCTTGTTTCCGCTCAGCGGGAGAAGGGAATGGTGGAGGTTTGTAAGGTGGAAAGACTTCATTCATGGGGAGGGCAAGCCTCAGTTTCTCTGTCCAGCAAAGAGTTGGTGGAGGATGAGGTATAGATGCTTCTGTTTCAGAAGATGGAAAAGAAGGTGTGGATGCTTCTATTATGGGAGATGACACGGGGGTGGAAGGAACAAAGGCATTAATATAATCAAGCTAATCAGAAGAACAAATCTTCGCCTTCTGGACTAAGAATGATGGGTTGTACCCTTGTGCCTCTTCTAGGCGTCGGGCAACAAGCACTGTCGTTGTGGGCATGGAAGACGTACACCATACCACAAGCAGATTCTTCTCCAAACTACGTCGATGGTCACTGGGCACATAGGGGTAGACCACTGAACTTCGAGCGTAGGAAGGGAACTCCAAAGGGTCAGTGAACTCAACAAAATGATGGTTGATTCGTTCCCTCAAATCATAAGTCTCAGGGGTTGACCAACTTGTCCAGTCAGAAATCCCAGAGGATGAAGAAGTTAGAGCTTTATCCCTTGTAGAGGTTTGTGAAGAAGAGTTTCCCAAGTCCATATTTGCAACTTTCTAAATCAAAGATTTGGGAGTAGTTTGTTCGAAGCATAAGAATGAGTCAGAGGAGGAACTTCTTGTTTCTATATTTGCAAGTTTCTGAATCGAAAGATTAAGAGTAATGTGTTCGTAATCCAAAGGTCGATAATTTGTAAAGGCATCCATGACTTGGATATGGAAAGGTGGATAAAGGTGGCTAATTAATGCATGAAAATTCTTTCGAGGAGGAACAACATCATTATATGACTCTTCGTGTGCTCGATCAATGGAGGAGAAAGTTGATTCGGCCATAAAAGGAGTATCAGTCTGTGCGAGTGCTAAGGTATTAGGGCGTTCACAAGATTGAAAGTGAATTAATGCAAGTGATCATCAATAAATGACGGTTGCATTTCCAGAATTTAGACCCCATGCACGTTCTAAAACACGCGGGAAAAAGGCTTTGATCTACTAATATCACCAAGTATTTGGTATATTAGTGCGGGGGGTAATGCTTGCTACATATTTTGTAAAAGCCAGTTACGATTCGACACGTGGCAGAATAAGGGTAATATAGGAAGACTGTTCAAGCCTCCGATCCTGATCGTACACGTGGCAGTTAATATTGGTTCTCACAAGATCTGAGTAGCATTGGATCAGTAACGAGATGCAAGGTGACGTGGCTTCAACGGTTACCCACATTCAAATTCAAATATAGGAGGGAAGCCTAACTGTAAATAATGGCCTGGTGGAACTACTTATAAGGCAGCATGATCAGCGATCATAGAGGAGCAATTCGACGGTTTGAAGTACAGTTCGAAGGTTATCCTTGACAAGTATAAATAGTAGGGAAGCCCCCCAAAAAAGCCCCCAGACTCAAATCCAACAAACCAGTCATTTACTTCATATTTTCCTTTTCAGTTTTACATTTTCAGTCTTTACATTTCCTGCACTTTAAATACATGTTCTTTACATTCCTACACTTTAAATTCCTGCACTGTACTTCGTTCATAGGAATAGTTCCAAGTAGATCGTCACTGTAAACCTCTACGAGGCTGAGTTTGGATCATTGTAAGTTTTTGTTTTAATGAAATACTTCAGTTGTTCTTCATTTCACTGTTATTTTGCTTAATTTCTCC
Organism: Camellia lanceoleosa; assembly: GCA_025200525.1. Classification (NCBI taxonomy): domain Eukaryota; kingdom Viridiplantae; phylum Streptophyta; class Magnoliopsida; order Ericales; family Theaceae; genus Camellia; species Camellia lanceoleosa. Next base: position 85,103,810 of record CM045759.1, read on the forward strand.
TAAGTCAAGCCACCAGTAAAAGTTCTTTTCATTGAGGTTGAAAGAACTAAAACACAATCGTCTGATAATTGGTTGGTAATTATAATTTCTGTAAGGACTGATTAATCCTTGCTGGCACGCTCGCATTTACAAAAATACATTTCGAAAGCCAAAAAGCCAACAACATTGTAGAAGTTAGTGTTTGGTTTTAGTTTTTTGGATTAAGTTTTCTAAAAATTGAGTTTTTTGGTTTTCGTATTTTTTTGTTTTTAATAAATATTTTTAAAATTTTAAACATTTTTTTTACTTTTTTAGATGCACCTTATTTAGATATATCTAAAAAGTAAAAAAATTTGTGAAAAAATATTTTTAAAAATTAAAAGTACAAAAAATATACTGAATTCTCGTATTTTTTTTTATATTTTCGATATTTAGTGAATTTTTAAAAGGTTTCTTTCACAATTTTTTTTTACTTTTTAGGTATATTTATGTTAGGTATGTCTAAAAAGTAAAAAAAAAAAATTTGCTTAAAATATTAAAAAATTCAGTAAAAATAAAAAAATACGAAAAATAAGAATGTAGAATTTTCTGAAAAGAGTTTTTGGAAAACTCTACTTTTCAAAATATATTTTCCGTCTTTTTTTAAGATAATTATGATAAATTAAATAGATTATGATATGATTGATAAATTTACCTAATTTTTTGTAAATAATATATATGAAAGGTCTTACAAAATGAAATTATCAAAAATATAGACTCCATGATCCAAACAATATCTTTTAGTTCAAATCATAGATGGGAGGGAAAGCTCATCCCATAATTAAAATTAAAAGAGAAGTTTTAAGGATGACAAATATTTATCTTTTCTGAAGAATTAAATAATGGGGTTGTTAAACAATATACACACCTCTATTTTGGAGCCTATATTATAGGCAAATTATGTCAATTTGTGATATTGATATTATAAATATTATAATTAAATTATTTTTAATCATAATTAAAATAAACACAATGGATGATAGTCAAATTTTATTTGAGACATAATTAAAAATTTGTTCGATTATAATCAAAATAATAATCATAATATGTTATAATTAACAATACATGAAGTCATAAACAAGTTATTACCAAATACCACTAGTAGTGCAGCATAATGAAAGATCTTTTTTTTCATAACCAAAATGACAAATATAATAAATCATAATCAACGCCATAATGACTCATAACTATATCATAACAAACACCACATATAGTCATAATCAAGGACCAAAAAAAGGACCGTGCTAGGGAGCTCGAAAACGAGCTCCCCGGAATCTCCCTAATTTTTATTTTTTATTTTTAGCAGAAGGAAGAAGAAGACAGCAGAAGGAAGAAGAAGATGAGGGAGGAGGAGGAAGAAGGACTGGAGGGGGCCTAAAAAATGGGGCTGGAGGCGGAGGCGGAGGCGGGGGGCAGGGAGCGGAGGCGAGGCAGAGGCATGGCGATCGGCGACAGAGGCACAGGCGCAGGCGTGGCAATCGGCGGAGGCGCAGGCGCGGCGATCGGCGGAGGCGACGCGATCGGCGGTGGAGGTGACACGATCTGCTTCCACTCTCTCTCTTTCTCTCCCTCTCCCTCTCCCTCTCCCTCTCTTTCTCTTTCTCACCCTCACCCTCACCCTCACCCTCACCCCTGCTTCAGATGGAGGAAAAAAAATTTTGAATTGTCAAACAACGCTGCTTTAAAGAATTCGGGCATTCGGGGGACGCCAATTTGAGCTCCCAAGCTTTATTCCCAAAAAAATCCTAAGCATTTGGTACACCCTTTTTTTTGGAATGTGTATTATAAAATGACTAACAAAAATATACCCCAAAAATTTTATCAAATGTCTCACATGGGAGTAAGACTCACATGGGACGCACATTGTGTGAATCCCACACCCATGTGAAATATGTGGTAAAACTTTTGATAAAAATTGTTAGGTTTCTAATATTACTCAATGACTAATGCTAATGCATTCAATGATGTATTAATTTGCATTAATTTTGATAAATTTTTAATTTTAACTACTCATTAAATTGATGATTTTCTATTTTTATCTACTCATTCATTGAATGCATTTATTATTAAACGCTTCGATGGCTTTCAAATTTGTATACAATTATTTTATAATTAATATTTCACTTTTTAATATATAAAAATAATAATTTAATAAATTATAAAATTTATTTAATATAATAAAATATAATTAGTTATTCCTTTAACTCCTGTCAACATGGCCCTTATAAAATTTCTTTGAGCAGTGATGTTTGTTTTGTGTAACGACGGAATGAGATCTCCTAATTTATATAGTTATAATAGAGAATTTTCATTCACTATTTAAAAGTTATCAATTAATTATAAAAATTTATTATTATTTTAAATTTTAAAAAATTATTATAAATTTTAAATAATGTAATAAAAATTCTTCATTACAATTTCAAAATGAAAAAGATTAAAATTATGCGATGACAACTACTGTATGAGTACGAAATAATCTTCTCGTCTAATCTTGTTGATCAAGTTTACACTCCTCAAGACGTCGTCGTTTTACTACCTGAAAACACAAACGTGAGATAGCCGACGGATGTGTGCCGAAAACCTCTTCGATACCTAAGTTAGCAAAATAGGAAATAGACACAAAAGTTCTGCGTATTTGAGAGTAAGAATTGTGATACCTGTGCATAGGTCGTATCATGAGCTTTTGTAGATTCCATGTGGCACAGTACTAGTAGGACTCTTATTCTCCTAAGCAGAGCCCTCCTAGGAATCACATTCCCTAAGGATAATGCCTATCCTGATAACACCCTAATCACTGCTGACCCAGTGAGCAGGTTTTTACCTCGGCTCGGTTGACGTGGTCAACCGAGCTAGCTTATCTCTGTCGTGCTCTCAACAAAACAATGATGTAGATGGCGCTATGTCGAGCTAAGCTTAGCTCGACCCTCGCTACTAATGTGTAACTCGGTTGGCTACAAGACTTCCTTTTGAACAGTTAAGTAGAAGCCCCAGTGACAAAGCCGACTGGATCAATGTCAGCCTGTCCCAAAAATTGAGCTACCGAAGCCCTTACTACGGCCCATACCAGGGTCCTTAGCGAGGCTTATTTTATCCATATAAATTACCCTCTCAATTGCCCCTTAATTCCATCTGCAAAATATGAGTGGGATTATGGACTACCAGTCGTGCTAAGGTAATCAAACTACCCGAAAGTCTGCTCAAAACTACTGAGCTAAAATGATAAAGCCCGCCAAGCAAAAATTCACTCGGTTTTTGGGAGTTGCGCCGGTCGTACAACCTGTCGTTCTATGTTTCTGACGCCGTGTCCTTACTGGGACACGTGGCACACGCTGATTACCCTTTTATACTGTGACAGCCGTCACACACTGCCCAAAAATTCGAAAAGCCTCGCCTTTTTACCTCCACCATATACACTATTCATTTATACGAATAGTCCCTACTGTTCATCTTTTTTGCTGTGTAACCTCACACTCAGATCCCCAAATCCTAACTTCCTACGTTCAAGCCTTGGCTTACGCATCTCCCGCTTTCATCATCGTTGTCGATGTTCGTTCTTCAAATTGGAGTCGAATTCCATTCCCAAATCAGTAAGTTCTTCATGCTTTTATCTATTTTTGTACACATATATTTTTGTTTTATGCCTGAAAATAGCGTTTGTATACCAAAAATGCTTGCTACACACACTAATAACTTACAGAACCTCAAAACTTCATACTTGCGCCCGAAAACATATTAACTGGACTTTTAACCAGCCAAGAACAATTTTTTTCAATCGAAAATCATATCACGACCGGACTAAGAATCTGTTTGCAAACTTGGATTCACTGTGGACCGTACTAGGACTCCCATGCCCCACAAACCGAGCTTAAATCTTGCCTCTCCTACTAAACCGAGCTGAATTTACCCCGGTTTCAAAATCTCAAACTTGTTTTAGAGCTGAACCATTCCTTGTCTCAGTTGTTCCTTAGCCGAACGAAGCATAGAACGTGCCCATCATCTACTGAGCTAGACTGGATTAGTCTTGACTTTTTCTTAGCCTGATTTATCACTTGGGCATAACCCCTTTCTATTTCCACTTTGTAGACTTGACTAGGTTTGCCAGGCACACTTTTGCACTTTGTCCCTAGGCGGCTTTGCTCTACCAAGCCTATCAAAGTCACCTCAGCGCCACGCTAGGCCGTTGTGTATATATTTATTTAAGCCACTTCAATTTTGAGCTAAATGGGTAAATACCAATTTTTGGTGAGCTCACCCGGTGCCATGGCCAAATTTCAAAAATATTACCATATCCCAAACGAAGTCCACCTTTCCCTAGCTGAGCTAAATACCACACCATAGGGCAACCCAAGTTTTGTTCATTTCACCATGGTGTCCATTGTAGAGGGTGGACTTCGATTCCTAGTCCAATCTCTAATTTGCGAGTTCCTTAGACGAACCAGATTGTGCCATACTTAATTATCCACCAACACCTATAAGATTATAAACGGCATCGCAGAGCTCAATCGTTATCTCGGCCTCAACCTTGGCCTGGCCGAGCTATTCCACCAATATTCGCTTAGTCAGAATGACGACGGTTGGGTTTACTACCTTAGAATAAGGAAGGGCCAAGAGAAAATTATTAAGAAAACATCAGACAAAGACCTAAATGATGATGACTTTCTCTAGATATTCGGGAATTTTGAAGACCAAGAAGTCTAGATACCGGGCTATAACATAAATTGGAATAAAGGAACTGCCGATAAGAGTAGTTCGGTTTAATTTTCTCTACTATATCAACATCCACCGTGCTAACCCTTGTGATTGTCTCCCTTGTGCAGATTTGAACCAACTTAAATCAAACTACGCCTACACCAATCAAATCGCGCTTCGAGCCGCACTACGGTATTGCCATCGAGATTGGACTGAACTACTGGACGTTCAGCCAACCTACCGATACAATGGTAGGAGAAAAACCAAAGTAACCAACTTCCTCTTGAAATCCTCCCCAGAAACAGACCCCAACCTTTTCCCAAATCAACCTAGTACCCTTAACTGAAGAACAAGAGATAGTTAAGAGGACAGTAGTTCGGGCTCTGATTACTAAGCAGGCATCTGCCTCAACCGCCGAAGTACAGACCGAGTTGCCCCCAATCGATGAAACCTGCGACACTGTCATTGCCCTTATATTCGCTAGAGATGTGTCATCCCGGCCCAGCAAGCACCCCTATACCTTGGTAAGTTAGACGTAACGACTTATAGACGAAGACGAGACCACACTGCCAGAGGCCATGCTCCCTGAACAATCATCAGGTGTTCGCCAAGCTACCCCGTCTCCTACCTTGGCATGGACACCATCTGTTTCTTTCAAAGGCTAAGCTGTGACCACAGCAAACTCCGTTTGCCCGAAGAAAGACCATTTGCTGGTTTTCAACTTGGCCAAAAGTGTCTGCTTGCTAGTAGACATGGAGCACCATGCACATTTAACCGAACTGAAGGCGATACGGTCCGCCAACAAATCCCTAATTCTGGTAATCGTGAATTTTCCATTTTTTTATTTTTTTTGCCAACTTGTTGCTCGGTTCATCTAACTGTGCATGCTTTATAGGCTGTGCAAAAGAACTAGATCGCACATCAATACATGCTTGAATTAAGAAGAATGGCCAAGACGGCCATTACAGATAGTAAGGCCAAATAGGCCAAGCTTAAAGAGCTATAAGTAAAATTCGCTAAGCTGAAAACCGATTGGGATCAATTAGCCGAGCAGGCTTCTGCTGCCGAGGCTGAGAAGCCAAAAGCTCTGGCCGAAAAGAAGGATCGTTATCTTCGAGAGCTAGCCAAGCTAGAGAAGAAAAAAGACGCTGAAATAAAAACATTGTAGAAGTAAATAGAGGACACTGAGGAGCGCAATTTCAAGGAATGTAAGGAGCTCTACGTCCAGCAATGTGAAACGTCCAAAGACATCTTTTTTAAATGTAGGTGGAAAACTGTAGCTGAGAAGCTCGGCCTGCCGCTAGATTTTAAGATATTTCTAAATCCTCCTCCTCACTTTATACCGAGCTATATGACGGATTACGTGAACACCGTTCAGTAGAAGTTCCTACATGAGGAGGAGGAGGAGGAAGAGATCCCAGACCCAATTGATGCTCCTCCTGTTAACACTAACCTTGGCCTCCAGACTTCATTGCCCACTCGGTCGAAACTGCCCAACCAAACCATGCCTAGCCTGATTGATAAAGTGGCCACGGTTGGCTTAACACAAGAAGGTGAGGTTGGGGTTGGACTGCCAAGTGGTGAAGTCCGCAATGATCTGGACGCTGAGCTTGATGACATTTTCGCCTAATGAAGAAGGAAAATTTCTATGTTTGCTTTTTTGTTTTTCCATGTAACCGGGCTATACGCCCCACCTTTTGTAATTATCTTGCAATTAATGAAAAAACTTTTTTAGACTGTTTCCTCAATCACTTCGCTTTTCTTTGTAGTGTACCACTCTTACTATATGACTAGTCGGACTAGTTCAGCTTAGCCTCACCTTATCCTGCCCACATTTTCTTGGCCGAGACACTTATCTCAGTTGAAGAACAACGTGTGAAAAAATTGCAAATCTCTTTAACATAGATTTTTGCCTCGGTTAAGGAAAGGAAAAAGTTGGTCTCACCTGCCAACCTTCCTGAACCTAGATACTTATCTCGGCTAGGGAAAGAAAAAAGTGTTGGTTAAACCTACCAACCTTCTCGAGCCTAGATCCTTATCTCGGTTAAAGAGTGCAAAAGTGTTGGTCAAACCTGCCAACCTTCCTGAGCCTAAATCCTTATCTTGGCTAAAAGAAGAAAACTGTGTTGGTCAAACCTGCTAACTTTCTTGAGCCTAGATCATTATCTTGGGTGAAGAAAAGAAAAAGTGTTGATCAAACCTGCCAACCTTCTTAAGCCTAGATCCTTATCTCGGCTAAAGGAAGAAAAAGTGTTAGTCAAATCTACTAATCTTCTTTGGCCTTGATCCTTATCTCCGCTAAAGAATGCAAAAATAAATTTTGTTAGTCAAACCTCCCAACCTTCTTTAGTTGCCCTCCAGTCGAGCAGTGTGTACGAACAATTTTTACAAATAGATGAAAGAATTTTCACCGAAAAAATGTCTACTTGTTTTATTGAAAAAGAAAAACTACAAGTGTTTTGAGAAAGAGCTAAAAATAAAATACTTTGAGATTGGCCGTGTTCCATAGCTAGGGAATAGCTCTGTCGTCCACATCTTCTAGGTGATATGCCCGTTTTCCAACCAAGCCAATCACACTGTACGGTCCTTCCTAATTAGGTCTTAATTTGCCACCTCCAGGAACCAAAGTGTTGCCAATTACTTTGTGCAGTACACAATTTCTAATCTTGAATTGCCTCGGGTGCATCGTTTTATTATATTTCATGGATAACTCCTGTTGATATGATGCAATGTGCACCAATGCCTTTTTTCTTCTCTCTTCTGCCAGGTCTAATTCTAGGGCTAGGGCCTCTCCATTCAAGTCTGGATCAAAATTTTCGCTTCTAATGGTGGGGAGCCCAACTTCTAAAGGGATCACAGCCTCCATGCCATAGGCCAAAGAAAAAGGTATTTCGCCAGTTGACTGTCGAAGTATAGTTCAGTAAGCCCAAAATACATGGGAAAGCTCCTTAGCCCATTTGCCTTTTACTTTTTCCAGCCTCCTTTTCAGTCTGTCTAAGACTACTTTATTAGAAGCTTCAGCCTGGCCATTGGCTTGGGGGTACGCCGGCGTAGAGTTATAAAATTCTATCTTGTATTCTACACAAAAACCCTTAAAGATTTTTCACCAAACTAAGTGCCATTATTAGATATCAAGGCCTTGGGGATGCCAAACCGGGTTATGATGATCTATTAGACAAACTTCTTGATGTCTTTTTCTTTTATGGATGCGAGTGTTTCCGTTTTCACTCACTTTGTGAAGTAGTCCGTTGCTGCAAGGAAGAACTTTATGTTTCCTGGTGCGGTTGGGAGTGGTCCCACTGTATCTAGGCCGCACATTGCAAAAAGCTAAGGGATGGTCAAAGGTAGGAGCTCTCTGACCGGTTGATGTATTTGATATGCGAACTTCTAACATTTCTCACACTTCTTGACATATTTCTCAGCATCTGCTTGCATGTATGGCCACCAATACCCTTGTGAGATAGCTCTATATGCCAAGGATCGCCCTCCTTGATAACTCCCACACACGCCTTTGTGAATTTTAAACAAAAATGCCTCGACCTTACTAGGATAGACACACATCAAGTATGGTCCTGTCACGACCCAAACCCGTCCCTATAGGTTTAGCGTCATGACTGGCCAGTAATCATAGATTACCTACAGCCTCCATACAAAAAAACTTTTAATATAAAGTACGGGGCTTAGCAGAAGTCTAAAATGTTATAGAATTCATCCATTGAGCCGTGCATGTATGAAGAGAGCAAATATGTTAAGCAAGGTTTTGTTTCAAGTTACACCCAACATAAGTGCAAATTCATATCTTACAAAAATACAACCCCAACTATGTACAAATACAAAACCATTAAACCACACTAAAGGGGTTCGACAAGCATGGCTCCACCCAGGCCTGATTACTTCACTTAGAAGCTCCACAAAAGGCTGACCCGAGTATTATTATTATTATTATTATTAGGGATAATTACACTTTACCCCCATGTGATTTCGCACGTTTACACATTACCTCTCTATAAACCCCCTGCAGTTTTAAGTGATGTGCAAAAGTGACGAGACATAACGGAATTAATGAAAAGACTAGAATATCCTTATATATTTATAGTGCTTACATGCTATAGTCCTTTTAGTTGCTTGATTACGATTTTGAGAGTAAGCAAGATAGAGAGAGAAATACACATGGGTTAGGGTTTGAAAGGATTTGGATTAAATCGAATTAGTAACAATCGATTGAGGTTACAAAGAATCTGCTTTTGAAAATTTTACTTGATGTAACGATCAAAGATCCCTAAATTTATTAAATGTTTGATGTTTTCTGTGACTATTTGAAGATTTTATTACGATTTTTAAAATTTGTTGTATAATATGTGTGGAAAATTACTTGTTTGATGTTTGATGTTTGCGAATAAAAAAAGGGAGGGTTTTATTGTTAGGGTTTTGTTTACAATGTGTTTTTGTTGTCATTTTGTTAGCTTTTTGTTAAGGTTGTTATCTTTTTGTTATCTTTTTCGTAGAGTTTGTATTGTGTGTATCGATAAAGTTGTGGGGTATAAGTGTTTCATCAATTTTTTTGACTTAACTACATAAAGATAGGTATATCTGGAATAATAAATTAAGGGTTTTTATTTTTTATGTAAAAATGACTACAGATTTGGGGTTTTGTTGATTTTGATACATAACTAGGGTATAAAATAATTGGGCTTTTATGATTTGTTTGCATGAAGGTGAGGTTGATAGTGGTCCCTTAACTGTTTGTTATGTATTGGGAGATAATATGTGTCACGACCCAAACCCATCCCAATAGGTTTAGCGTTGTAACCGACCAGTAATCCTTGGATTACCAGAGGCCTCTATACATAATAACATAGAATTAAGGGGCTAACGAAAGCAGATGGATAAAACATACGTAGTCTAATGAGCTGTGCAGACATACATGGGACGGATAATTTAAAACTTTCTATACATACATATGACATCATAATTAAAGCAGTCATATGTCGCCAAAACCCGCATATACAGAACTTACAAAACACGTTCAGACAAAACATAAGAAAAGACAAAAGTCTCAAAAACTTGTTTTACATAAACTTCATCAGGTCTCAAAAAGGAATCTCCTTGGGAAGCACAAAGGCTAGCTGACAAAACCAAAATTCCAAGCAGTTCTTACTAAGCCTGGTCACACGCCTGATCACCTACATACATAAATAATATGATGAGTTTTAAGCCTAATGAATAATAACAGAGTAAAGGGTTTTTCAATGAATGATGTCCATTACAGAGTCAAAAACCAGAGTTCATATCAAAAACATATTTCTATTCATATTCTTGTTCAGAAATTAGTATTTATGACAGAAATGGAATCATAATCATATTAATAATCATAATTTACAGTTAATCATACGTGGTACATCCATTAGCACTAATAGAAATAGTTAACCTATAAAGAGATAGCCACAAAGGCATACAGTTGACTCACGTGCACGGAGACGGTGCAGTTGGCTCATGAGACGTACAATTAACCCATGAAGGGACGTGTACAGAAGGATCCATAATAGTTGGCTTATGAGACGTACAGTTGACCCATAATTGAGACGTAACAGAACAGGTAACAGATGTTATCTTTAGAAATAATATTGGACAACCATTCATTTATGCAGAAAATAATATTTCAAAAATAGATCATCTTATATCATTTAGAAAATATTTGTAATTGAACATAGCTTTACAAAGTTATTACTCACATATGGCTCCAATTATAGAACAGATTAAGCAGACAGATCAGATAGCTTACGATGTGTTACGCCCCAAAATTTGGACAATTAAATATTAAATTAGGACTAAACCCCAATCAATATTCCATCATCCAAATCCTAGGGGTGAAACAAAAATTTAAACGTTCTTGTCTCCATAAGATTTAAGTAAATTTCCATACTCAAAAGATTACAAGGGATAAAATAAAAAATAACTAACAAAATGCCAACCAAACCATCCACTATAATTTCATAACTATCCAATATCTCCAAAATTAAAGTAACAATAAATAGTTAAAATTACTTAAACAATGTAAAGTTACAAACCATGCCAAATTATCAAAATACTAAGATCATAAAAAAATAATAAATGCATAAACTAATATTAACTCTAAACTCAAGAAAACAAAAGAAGTCCGAACGACATGTCCAACAACTATAATTATTTCTCGTCACCACCATAGTCCAACTAATCCCGCAAAGGAAACTCGGCTGCACTCAAATAAAACGCACCCAAGATGCCAAGAGACAAAACGGGTCAGTATACAAGTATATTGGTATGAATACAAATATTTGACACCCACATGTCCACCAGATACAAATAAAATGACATTTAATTCTTTTTACGAGACAAGACAAGTAGTTTCACGCCCTAAAATTTGGACAATTAAATATTAAATTAGGACTAAACCCAATCAATATTCCATCATCCAAATCCTATGGGTGAAATAAAAATCTAAACGTTCTCGTCTCCATAAGGTTTAAGTATTTTTATACTCAAAAGATTATAAGAGATAAAGAAAAACTAATAAAACGCTAACCAAACCATCCACCATAATTTTATAACTATCCAATACCTCCAACATTAAAATAACAATAAATAGTCAAAACAATTTAAACAATTTAAAGTTACAAACCATGCCAAATTATCAAAATACTAAGGTCATAAAAAAAATAATAAATACATAAACTAATATCAACCCTAAACTCAAGAAAACAAAAGAAGTCCAAGAGACATGTCCAATAACTATAGTTATTTCTTGTCACAACCTACTCCCCATACCCAAGGGTTAAGTATCGTGATGGCCAGTAATTAAAGTTATCTCTAGCCATTTCTTGAACAAATAAATAAACGCGAGCGGAAATAATATTTAAGTGAGGGTACCAAAATAATCATCGGAGCTTCTGTTTTTATTACAAAATTTATTGACCAAAAAGGCCGATATTTACATATAAAAATATCATAAAAGTGCTGTGTGTGTCTATTCCGCAGCCCCGCATCTAAGACTTTCCAAAAGCACATAGCAGAGTGAGAAATATTATACCAAGAGTATAAGGGACACAAAATAACCATAGATAGGTATGTAACTAAAATATTTAAGATAACTAAGTCTAAACAAATAATCATTTAAGTAGAAAAACTGAGATTATATAAATAAATAACTATAACCACGGTACCGAATAGAACAAAACAGAGGTCACAGGAGTGACAGTCAGAACAGAGGTACGGATTCAATAGGTGGCTCGTACGGATTATAAAGGTGGCTTCCACAATAGTGTAGCACTTTACTCCGCACAGAACAGAGATCAATAGATCCATGACAATAGAGGGCTACAAAGTGACTAAATAGAAACTGATGGTTATTTAAGTCCCCCAAGGTGTGGGACCCCCATGGTGATACTTACAAAACATAATTGTTTATAAGGTTGTAGTCAAATATTCTTTAAAATTTAAACAAACATATTCATGGGTTTTATTTTAAATAAATAGAGTTAAGAAATTAATTCACATAACTGAAATATTTATAAAACATAACTCGTATTAATATAACTAATAAAATACAACTTGTATAAAATAAATAATGATAACTCAAAACATTCGTAAAATATATTATGGTAACTCAAGGTATAATATAACTTACCTTAATATTGACCCTTAACCTTTCTCCACTATCACAACCTTCCTACTATAAGTTCCTACTACCAGCAACTTATATGCTTCTTCCTCTCTCTTTTTTTTCCTTTTCTTTTCCAGAGGTGATCAACACCTCCCTATTTATAGGGATGTAAAAGCCTCCTGAGTCCAACATGTGGCAGTTCAAATCCTTTTCCAAATTTGATCACAAGTTACATGGATTTATATTTATCTTTATAAATATTTAAGATAATTACACTCTGGCCTAGTTTTCTAATATAACTATATAATAAATTAATCCCTAATTAAATTACACTCTATTGTATACCAACAGAAAATTAATTATTTATTTTATTGCCACTTCCATTATTATTATTATTATTTATTTATTTATTTATTTACTCTTATTTTTATATTTATTTATTTACTATCTTTAACTTTAATTTGGCCAAACTAGTATTATAATTTCGTATTTATGTTAATTTGGTCCCAAATAATAATCCCTAATTAATCACATATCTGATAATCCAATGCTAAATTAGATTCTGTGTTTATTATTATTTATTTAATAATATATTATCATATATAATCATAATACTAGTATAAAATTTAAGGAGTAATTTAAATTTTCGGATTGTTACATTTCTTGTCACCACTGTAGTCCTAACTAACCCTGCAAAGGAAGCTCGATTGCGCTCAAATAGAATGCACCCGAGTTGCCAAGAGACAAAACGGGTCAGTATACAAGTATACTGGTATGAGTACAAATATTTGACACCCATGTGTCCACCAGACATAAACAAAAATACATTTAATTCTTGTTATGAGACAAGGCAAGTAGTTTCACCCGCATTGAGACGAATGGGTAGTTTCCTGACATACAGTGACATTTAGTTTCTTATCTGTATACAACTAAATATAAATTGAGCATAGAATAAACAAAATAAACATAAAAATTATGATGGGTCAGCCCTGCATAAAAAGTTAGTAAGACCTACCATTCTACAAAAAAAAAAAAAAAATGAAGTTAGTATAATTTAATTATAAGTGAATTGCTGAAGCAGTATAAAAATGCATTATTTCACACTTAAATCATTCGAATTGACCAAAATTTAAATAACAAAAGTTGTACAGAATCAAATTTTCTAAAAGGTTGCTTGAATGAATTTAGTAGAAACTGAATAGGTTGAGAGAAAAACTTAATCTAATAACCTAAACGAAATTCGATCGAAAAATCTGAAACTGAAAACAAAAAGAAACTGCCCTAAGATGATTTTTTTTGGAAAAGTTCAAAGTTCAAAACACGAAAAGTGTTTAGAATAATGTTTTGCTTCAGTTTACAGGAAATCAATAAAAATGAGCTCATTTCTTGGGTTAAAACAGCCTCCAAAATCTACATTGCTAAAATGAATAAAAACTATTATAACCAAGATCATCCGATTACAAGTTCTAATCAATCTTTTTAGTACAAAGTTGAAATACAAAAGTTGTCTAGAATTACATATACATGCCTCTGTCCAAATTTCGTAATTTATCAAGGTTGTTTACTATTTTTCAAGATGTACAAATCAATACATTTCATACTATACCAATAAACTCATATTTAATTATTTGTACCTTAACTCTACCATTTCGGCCCTTCACTTTCGGCCATCACATGTGTCTCCCGTATACCTAACACCGCTCCAAAACCAAACTTGCACGGGAATATAGTCTCAAGTTTGACTCATACTCCCCAGATAGTTAGCATATACGTATGCACGTAAATCAAAGTACTCATCTACTCCTGAGAACAAAGCAACAATATATATATATACACAATCTCTTATCTACTAATGAGAACAAACATAATAACGCCAAGCCTAAGGCATTCAAATAAATCTCACAATCCTCACTTTTTTTATATACACTCTTTCTCACCAACACTTAAATAACACAACAATTTATGGAGTCATGATGGAGTTTAAGGAATTTATCTATGGGTTCCTAATTTATTTTAATTTCATATATCCATGAGTGTGATTACAACCATATAATAAATACATATAAAAACCCTAAATTTGACATATATAACTAATCAAAATAATTAAAATCAATCTATCATCTTCATGTAAATAGAAAATCAAACTAACATCAAATAAATAAAAATAACGAATTAAACATAAATCAAGGGACGTTGGTTTTGTACTCACAATTATTTTTTTGAAAATTAAATGAATATTTGGAGAATTAATGAAGCCACCAAAACAAAACCCTAACTTTTTCTTTCTTTTTCTCCAGCTCACCTCTCTTTCTCGTCTCTCTTCTCACTCTCTCTCTCTCTCTCTCTCTCAACTGCACTCATTCTCGCTCCCTCGCTCTCTCTCTACTGCTCTCCTTTTTCTTTTTCTTTTTTTCCCAACACCTCTCTAATGCTTATAACTTAATTTGACAACATATTATATTATTTAAATACAACATAATTCCAACATATATAAATATAAATATAAGATTAAATATATATATATAAAATATCAATATATATAAATATTCAAATTAATTATATATAATTAAATATCAAATTAAATTCTCATGTAACCACACAATTAATAAAGTCAAAAATAAAATAAAGTAATAATAATAAATATGACTTATGAAAAATCAGGGTCACTACACGACGCATGACCTACAAACACATAACATATACACATTGAAACACATGTTTGGAATTCATTTAATTCATTGCGTTTCGTTCTTAGTATGTTTCTAAGTTCTATCCTCATTATTATGTCTTAATTAGGGCTTAAGAATGCCTAAGATGCAATGAAGATGCCAAAATACACTTGAAAACACTTAGTCAATTTTCTGAAAATAGGGTCTTTGCTCGAGTGTAATTTCCTTCGCTCGAACGGAGGTTTAAAAATAAAGGTGGTCGCTCGAGCGCAACTTCGATCGCTCGAGCGGTCTGTAAACTTTGCAAAAGTACTAGTTGCATGATTTTTTCGCTCGACAGTCACTCGAGCGTAAGACTGAGTAAACAGGATCCTCACTCAAGCGCAACTCTTGTCGCTCGAGCAGTCTGCAAAATTTTGTAAAACTTCTAGGAGCATGAATTTTACGCTTGAGCCAACTTTTGGTCACTCAAGTGGGAGTGAAAAACAAAAAGTGGTCGCTTGAGCACAGGTTCTGTCGCTCGAGCAATGAGGCAAAATTCTAGAATTTCCAAATTGATGTTCTAAGTCCAAAACTTGAATTCAAAGCTGCAAAACATGTTCTTTTGGGCCGTAAACTTAAGAAATCACTTGTTAACTTGCAAAACATCATGAATTAAAGATCATTACACAAAATCAAGGCCCAAAAGCAAGTGAATTATGCAAAAACAAACTTGAATTAGATGTATATATATCATGTATGTGTTGGTATGAACCCAAACCTTCCAAAACATGTACAAATGAAGTGTTAAAGTGAAAAACCACTATGAGCTCCCATAATTGAACAAAAATAGGTCCTTACATGTAAGAATTTGTTGCAATCAAAACTCAAACTCCATGAGTTATGTACGCATGTATGATATAGCTTAAATTCCTTCATTTCTAGCTCAATTCTTGCATTACGCAACTTAATTCTATAGAATTCATGTCCTAGATATCATAATGATAGAGTCTAAGGGTTGAATCCTTACCGTAGATGTTCAATTATGCTCTAGATAGTGAATACACTAAGCTTCCAAACCAAATCCTTGAATTTCCAAGATAATTTCTTCCAAACTCTAGCAATTCCCTTGTTGATCCCAATTCTCTCTTGGTTTCTCTCTCACACACACGTTTTTGAGCCCAAGGATAAGGGAATGAGAGTGTAAAATGAAATCAAGAGCTCACTTGTGCTCTATATAGGCTTGATTAGAAAACTTCATTAGTGACTAATAAATTGACATTATTTATTCTAATTATTTGGTTCTGAATTGAATTTAAATTGGACCTACCATAAATTCTCAAAAATTCCAAATAACACATATACCAAGTCAATTTCGTGATTGGATGTCAATAAGGCCTTCAATTCGCAAAACAAAACAGAAACACAAACAGATATTCTACGATAAACAGATATAAACTCAAATAATGCAACACACATGCAATTAATTCAGAATTTTCATCTCAATTACTTATTAGGCATTCTTAATCATAGGTTATAAGCTAATCACAGATCGAGGTTGTTACAATATGTCTATTAATTAGGTTAATTAAATTTTTATCTTCATTATTGCATGTGCTGTGTTTAATATGTAAAATGGGTCTGAATACGGAATGTTTACTTATTAACCCTAAACTCTAAATTATTGTTTGGTTTTTGATTTGTTTATGTATTATTTTTTCCTTTTGTGTGTTGTAATGTTCAGGCATAGATATGGCAACATAATTTTTTTTAGTTTGTTTATTGCATAGTTAGTAATGGCAACACCCATATGTTTGTTTAATAGTTTGGTTTGTTTGCTATGATTTTTTTTTGTTTTTTTTTTATGAATTATTTTTGTCTTTTGTATCTTATATTATTTAGGGTGAGGTGATGGCAATAGATTTTACTGTTGAGTTACATCATGGAGATTACTTTACTAAGCCTCCAAATATAGTGTATAAGGGAGGGAAAGTGAATTACTTTCAATACTTTGATCCAAATAGGCTTGGCTTTTTTGATTTTCAAAAGTTGTACTTGAGCCTAGGTTATTCTTCTACTAGCCAACTGTATTATAGAATTCACAGGGAAATACTGAACATTGGTCTTAGGGAAATGAAATCAAATAGGGATGTAATTGATATGTTATATCATTATATGGTTCTACAAGTTAACCAAGCAAGGTACATTTCAATTTATTGTAATGTACTATTTCTATACAAACTAAATTCATTTCAATTTCAGATTGTATTTTTACTGCAGTTGTCAAATGTTTCATCTCAACAAGCTACAACACACTTGTCTTCATCCAACTAGCTGTTACATATTCAGTTTCATCCCAACAAGTTGTCAATACTCACCCATCTTCATCCCAACCAGCTGCCACTACTCAAACACAACCAATAATGCCTTATAGAGCAAGTGCAAGTAGAAGTACATCAGCTAGAAGGCTTGCTAGTTCTGCATCCCAACCAAATATGCCTTCAATCCCTCAAGTATAGGCCTTGTTTATTTGTTTGTAATATTACATAACACAATCTTTATAATATTGTTGACATTTCCTTGCCGGTGTCCAACCTATTTACACCATCTAGTGGACAAGTGCCCCAATTTGGAAGGGGATTTGCAGCATCTGGAAGGAATGCAAAGGACAAAGGAAAGGGTTTGAGGGATTAGGTTTAGGTATCAATATCTGGTGATTGACAAGTTGCTTTGGTCATTTTTGTAAGGCTTGTTATTTGGAGTTGTGTAGACACCCCATTTTTGATCGACCTTAAGACTCAGACGTCACCAACTGAGCGCTCGGTGATGTTGCATATTGTGCTCGTTCTGAAGTTGCGGAGTCACGGCTGCAAGCCTTGCCTCTGGACTTCCGGACTCTTTTGTGCCCTACCTCGGTTTGTGAACCAGGTCCCGTTTTCTCCGTTTTCTCTACCCGAAGAGAGGGAGAGGTCTCGTAGATCATCTCTTAGTGGCCATAGGCTACGTTTCGTGGTTGTAGGCCATTTTTTCCGTTTGGAGCCCGGTTCTCGATTTTCGGAGCCGTCGGCCGTGTGCCTCGGTTCGGGACCGCTTAACCACCTCTGTTTGCTCCAATTTTTGGCATACACCTTGTTTCCTCCCTTTTGAGGGACACTGTGGCCCGAGAGACCAACTTCATGGTCGAACGCCACCTCCGGTGCTTAACAGCTTGTTTTCGAGGCCCCGGGCCACGCGTTTTGGCCCCCGAACCTTCGTTTTACATCGGTTTGGGTTCATTTTTGGCGGAGACCTTATTTTCATTGTTAGGAAGGTTGTAGCAGGGTGGGAGGCCAGCAATTGTTCTGAAGACCAGCTTTATTCCTTCATCGCTCTTTATTGCCCGTTTTCTTCACTAGAAAGCTAACTTTTTTCCATTCCCGGGCCACTTTTTCTGACTTTCCACCACACCATTGTGTTGTACACACCTGGGAGGCCACCAATATGGATCGGCCGGCCAACAACTCTTCCTGACCCTTTTGAACCCCTCTAAAAAGTTGGTTTTTCTCTTTCCTGGTTCACTTTTTCCAGTTTTTGACCATACAGCTGTGTTGTACACACATGGGAGGCCACCTTTTTGGGGTGGCCGGCCACTAAATTTCCTTGACCCTTTTGCACCTGGCTGGCCTGCTGGTCGGCCAAATTTCTCTCTCCTAGTGCATGCCAGTTGTGCCAATTATTTTGCACCAGACCTCTGCCCGGGGATCTGCCCTTTTGGAAGAAAAATTTGAATTTGTTTTCCCCCCTTTTGTTTCACTCCTCTCCTCTATATAACTAGCACCCCATCTCCATCTTTAAGGGTTACAAAAAAACCAGCTGGAGCTTCTTGCATACAACCCTCCCTCTCTCCCTCATCCAAGCTTAAAACCACCTTGTTCTTGCACTATTTACCCTACAACCCATAGCCTACCACCTTCATCCTCCATTCCAACACCTTGAGGCTGATTTTCAGAGGCTAGGAGATCCTCTTCTTGGACCAGAAGCTGCTGGGAAGTTGTGCTACAAGGGTGAGCCCTCTTTTCCCTCTTTCTTGCCTTATTTTGCTCTATATTTTAGCTCCTTTTGCTTATGTTTTTGGGCTCCGACCTGAACTGAAAATAGTCTTATTTTGAGCTCATCTTCATATTTGATCAAGGACTTTTCTCTGTTTGAGGCCATCTGCTGTCCCTTTCCCTTTATCTCTCTTTTAGGGCTATTTCTTGCATGATATATTAGCCCTGTTTGTAAGAATTTATGGGCTTCGAGCCAAACTATAAAGTGCTTTATTTTGAGCCTCTCTTCAACTTTGTTGAAGGGCTATTCACTTTTTGAGGTCAGCTACTGCCTCTTGCTCTCTATCTCTCTTTTGGGGCTATTTTTGCATCATATTTTAGCCTTACTTGTGAGCATATTTGTGATTATCCATAAACTGTAAAGTAACTTTTTTTGAGCCCCTCTTCAACTTTGTTGAAGGGCTCTTTTCTGTTTGAGGCCTTTTGCTGTCCTGTTTGTTCAATCTCTCTTCTAGGGCTTATTTTGTATGATACATTAGCCTTACTTGTGAGCCTTTTTGGACCTCGACATAAACTGAAAAAAGTCTTTTTTTGACATAATATTTATGTTTTATTGAGGTCTATTCTCTGTTTGGGGTCATCTTCCCCCTATGCATGCTTCATCTCTTCATGATTAGGGCTATGCATTAGAACACGTGCATTGGCCATGGTTTGGCCTCTTAGCCACTGAAATCCAGCAGATTTTCAGTGGCTTGGGTGTATTTTTGAAGGCCAAAATCAGAGGGGGGTGCTCCTCTCTCACCTTGTTTTGTTTGATGGTCTTTTTGGCCTTCCAAAGAGGCCCTATCTTGCATGCTTTGTTGACTGATTTCAGGGCCAATTTGATATGTTTTAGGACTATCATACTTGATTTCCAGAGTTTATTTGGCTATGCTAAGTGTCCTTGATGCATGTGCTTAATAACCCCTTTGTATGCCCTCTAAAAGAACCCATCATTTGTGCATGTGTTGGCTTCATGTCAGAGGTTATTCGGGCATGTTTTGGCATGTTTTATTCACTGATTTTTGCTGGTTTGATGAGTTCTCACTTGCTTCATATACATGCCATGTAAACCATTCTTGCTAGTCAAAGTTGCATGCTATTTTAGTCCATCTTTTGGCCATGCTTTGAACTAGAAATGTTCATATTTTGGGACTGCCTTGGTTCTATCTTTATGCTTCATGACCAAATAATGCATGCTTTGTATAGCTATAAGTCAATACATATGCCTAGTTTCGAGTTTCGGGACCATTCCACGTATTGTATGCCATGTTTCCATGTTTCGGGATCATTTTGCATCACATTTCAGTGCTGGAACTTGTATGTTTGTATGCCATATTTCATGCCTTGCCATGCTTTGTTAGAGTGACATTTGTGCCTTAGGGTCGGTCTTCGGTTTGCGTGCACGTGTGCACGCATCTCGAGTGTCTCATTTTCATCTTATGGCTGCTGATGTGAGTGTGGCTGAGGTCCACTCATGTTGGCGTAAGTCCATCATGCATTACGTATGGCATTTCATTTCATAGTATCGCGTATGCTAGGTTGCATGTTAGAACATTGTGTATGTCGTGTTACATCGAGCATTGTGTATGTCATTTCGTAGCATTGTGTATGCTAGGTTGTATATTAGTTGCATGTCATGCATATTGCATTGTGTTTGGGATAGGAGTTAGTCCGAGCACGGGAAACGAAGGACGTTTCGTACTTTGAGTGACGGAACGTGTCTCAATTCCCAGTCGCCGACACTCCAGATTATCCATGATGGAGTTTAGGCCTTGTTGTGTTTATGTGTGCATTCATTCCATATTGAGTCGTGCAAATCGACTCCTCGGCCATTATGCATCGAGATGCGCGATTGGTGGCACGAGGATTGAAGACTGCGCTCCTTGAAGAGTAGTCAAGTATACATATGTGAAAATACATTGCCATGCCCCTTTCTTGCTCTCTGTTGCAGCAAATCAGAAACTGGCAATCTTTTGGGGCTTCGCGCAATATTCCGAGCTTAATTGTAAACAGAGGCTAATCGGGGCATTGCGATGGATTTCTGCACCAAGCAACCCGAACATGCATCATTCATCATCTGGAGTAGAGTCGAGGTAGTCCCAAGCTTGCATGCTAATTTACTGCTTTCCTAGATTAATTTATTAATTAATTAGGATTTTGTATTTATTCAGACTGTAATTATTCATTTGGGACTGTATATTATTTATTTGGACCCTCCGAGCGAGGGCACAATTGTAATAAGTGTGCGTACGTGTGATGTATGTCTTCCAACCCCACGTGTTTCTCTCCCTTTTATTTACCAGCTTATGATGGTTAGATTAGGGCATGTTTCAATTAGCATACAGTATGATAGCATGTTTGCATTCATTCATCTGTTTTGCATGCACCTGCTCAAGATCATAACTCACTACATTGTATTTCAATTCTAAGTTGAATACTTGTTAGCTGTAGTATTCCATATGCCATGTTTAGAATAGCCGAACCTATCTTAGTTGCATTCTTGCATGTGTTGCATTAGGCATTTTTGTATAGTTAGAATCATCCATGGATTTCTAACATAGTTTCTGTTTTGGCTTGGAGTACTCGGTAAGTTTTTACGCTTTAGCATCCTTGCATGTGTGTGAGTGACTACCATGATAGCATGCTTACCATGAGGCTATTTGCTTATGTGATATAACTGCCTGAATGCCTGTGGGTGAAGGTCGGGTTATTTGGATTGGAACAATGCATTGACTGTGAGTTTTAAGCCCACTAGATAGTGGCAAAACCATCTTTTTTAAAGCCCACCTGAGGGTGGCAAAATCTGCATTTTAGGCCTACATGCGGGTAGCAAACCATCTTTCAAAAACAAACATGAAATGTTTTGTTCCAATTCAGGCGATCCAGTCTATACTTGTATGCTGTGCGCATCACATAGTAAATCTAAGCTAATAACTGGGATAAGAATGCATAATGTTTTCAAAACTAGATATTATGGTTAGTAGAGGCCGATCTTTGATCGGACGAGCGGGGGTGCTCACGAAGTAACCTTCCCCAATCATACCCAAGTTCCTGAGCCGAGGCAACTTTGGTGATGACGGACACGTGGCCTTAGGCAACGAGTCAGGGTTTCCTAAATTTCCCAAAAATAAAACATTTAGGTGGCGACTCTGTATCTGGCAAAACAGTCCATGTTTGACACTTCTTTCAAAAATCTGTTTTCTCAAAACGATTTGCCGGATTTGGACTCTTTGGTTCAAATTAAGAACCGTGAAATTGAGTCCTGAA
Source organism: Camellia lanceoleosa (assembly GCA_025200525.1). NCBI lineage: Eukaryota > Viridiplantae > Streptophyta > Magnoliopsida > Ericales > Theaceae > Camellia > Camellia lanceoleosa. The sequence continues at coordinate 85,126,141 of CM045759.1, forward strand.
TTGTAGTGAGCCCAACATGAACGGAACGGGACTCATCCCTCCCGGGGCGTTCGGGGACGTCTACAGTTTCTGGCGACTCAGTTGGGGATTTAGAGAACTTGACTCGAACTCACGATATATGGTTTTGACTACACTTGTGTATTTCTTTGCATTGGTGCGCCTAGGACACCGTGTTTGCCATCTGCTATTCCTGAGCGGTTAGCCAGAGGTTGCTTGCCATAAGGTTGACCGGTTACGGGCTCTACCAGTATGGGAACACAAACCCCGGTTTTACCGGGGCACCCTTTTGACCATTCGACCTAGTGCATTTTCGGAATCCATAGTGACCATTCCAAAGTAGGACAGGTTGCTTACCCGATATAGGTTGTTTGAAACCGCTGCGTGCGTAGTGAAACCCTAGCTCCTGACAAAATAGGACAAGGAAACCCTACCCCAACATAGGGGTGTTTTGGCTCTCACTTATCTGTTATGTGCTTTTAGAGTGCGTCTTTACAGGAATGCATTATCAGTTTACGAGTTTGGGCATCAGTCATGAAAGCATCGGTCGTGTTTGAGAATCGCTTATCTCATGGGTACAGATTCAGTTTTGGGGACAGTGATTCAGGGATAGTGATCAGTGTTTGAGGATAGTGTTTATTCAGCTTATCGACCGTGTGTTGTTATGCCCAGCTGTGTGTTGTGTATTTATTTTAAGCTGATATACTGTTTGTTTATCTGGTTATTTATTTCTTTATTGCTTTATTTATCTTTTTGCTAGGGCAGTTTTAGCACAATTGCTTCCGACCCAGCAGATATTTCCCAAGCACTTTGGATAAGAGGTCGTCGGCTCAATCGATCTGAGGATCTAGTTGACGGACAGCCAGTGTTCCATTCTCTACCCCCAGTTGTCAGAAGAAGGCCGAGAAAGCGCAGTGTCTCGAAAGCGAGGTTACGGAAGCGATGGCCTACCCTAGCAATGAGCAATGGCTGAGGTCTCAGTTTCTGCCATAGAGATACACATACCAGTCAGTCAGCAGGATCAGCAGAATATGGCCGGAATGGAAGAAATGATGCGCCAACTCCAAGAGAGTATGAAGCAAATGCAGGAGGATGACGTCCGCCAAGCAGAGTTCTCTAAACAGCAGGCCACAATCATGACCAAGCAGGCGGAGCTAATTACCCGGTTACAGCAGCAAGCTGAAGCATTAGCCTCACAACTAATTCCTCCCCCACCAGGGGTCCCGTTACCCGAGCAGACACCAACTAGCCAGAATGTCCTACCAAATGCCCATAACATTTTGCCAAATGTCCATGCCGCTCAGGAGGACACAGACATCCCAACGAGGCCGGCTCCGCCCCCGCTTCCACCTCAATTATCTAAAGTACATACACCCGTCAACCACCCGGACTCTCCCTTCGAGTTCGAAGTAGACCCTATAGCACTGAAATTGAGCAAGCTCGAGAAGCTATTCAAAAAATCCCAGGGGGTAAAAGCTATCCCGGATATTGAGGACGGATATACCGATGTGGCTGTGACGCTGCCGGATAGATTCAAAATGCCGCAAATCGATCGCTTCGACGGATCTGGTGATCCCATGGTCCACCTCCGGCTATTCTCAGATATATTACGGCCAATGGGCCTCACCAGACCCCAGAAGCTTTCGCTATTCGGTCGGACCCTGTCAGGAGTGGCCGCTATCTGGTATGCGAAGTTGGAGGATGATGTCAAGCGGAGTTGGGATGAAATGGCCGAGGCCTTTGTTGCGCAATACTCTTACAACACCCAAATTGAGATTACAACTCGTGATCTCGAAACAACAAGATAGGAGCCCAAAGAGAGTTTATCGGATTTTGTGACCCGGTGAAGGGCGAAGACCTCAATGATGACTTTAAGGCCCACCGATAAGGACCAGATCAGGATGATTGTGCACAATCTCCAGCCAAAACTGATGCAAAAAATGATTGTGCTCCCCTTCCCCACCTTTTCAGATCTGCACGAGATGGGGGTACAAATTGAAGATGCAATGAAACAGGGTCTGATTGACCAAGACAGAGAGCAACCTCGAAGAACCTTTAACTGCAACAACAATATAGGCCTGAGTGGCGCTGCAACTGCAAGAACTTCAGAGGTAAGCATGGTCGCCACCATTCCCCCTCCCCTTCCAAGACCCATAGCAGCCACACCCTTCTCCGGCACATCCGGAAGCAATACACAGACCACTAAATACCAACCCAGAGGCCAAAGAACCTTCACCCCATTGTACATGCCCCTGTCCAAGGCTCTAGGGGTCTTAATCAGAAAAGGGCATCTAAAACCCCTGGAGCCGAGGTCGTTACCAAATCCACTACCCCGCCACAACCCACCAAACATCATGCATATCACCAAAGAACACGGTCATGACACCGACCAATGTTTCAGATTGCGTCACGAGATTCAAGATCTCGTTGACAAACAGGTGATTTTGCCACCAGAAAGACCTAATGTCACAACCAACCCACTCCCCACACACAACCAAGCTCCACCTCCCAAAAGAATTAACTTTATCCAGACCGGGGTCGTGTCTTACGATCCTAGCATTTATATCACTCATTCCCATCTACCTAAGCCGGAGGTGCTCCTTCCTGATTGCATTGACCTTTTGTGCATGATGGACATCTCTACAACCCAACCTGAGCCAATGGTGGTGGCTGTTGAAGACAGTAGAGAGGAGGTTGTAGAGGAGAATGGAACTGTTAAGTCAGGGTTTGAGCAGTCTGGGAATTTTGCTGGGGAAGCCTACGATCTGAGCGATTACATTCTGTCAACAGGCCAGTCTGAACCAAGTGTAGAATTGTCAGAGAGAACAGAACTGTGTGTGATCCAGGGGGATGGATTTGAGTAGGGGATAGAGGATTTAACGGCCGTAGAGGAGGACTTTGCCAAACTCCAGTTCTTCAATGACCAAGAATCAGGGGATACGGCAGTCAACTGGTTTGAGTATAAGGAATCGGCAGAGGCTACCGGATGGCTGGATGATCAACCGGATGTTGTAGAGTTCCAACAGGGCAGGGCGAGGGTATCGCCAATGGCGGAAGGGCCAAGTCGAGTACATTCGAGAGCGCAGACGAAGAATTTCGTTCAGATGAGCATTGTGAATACAGGAAAGTGAACAATGCATCATACGACGCAGGTGGAACAACAGGATTTTGAGAGAATCAGAGAAGCCAAATCCCATGAGGGGACTGAAAATGCTGTGGGCACAAGGACAGAAGATGCTGTGAGCATGTGGGCTAAAAGTGCTGCGAGTACAATCATGCCGGAGCCAGGCAGGTGCCTTTTGAATGCCAACGGAATGTGGTGGGAAGACGATGATTTATGTCATGCCCACACAGACGAAGATTGGGGGTGCAATCAACCAGATGACACCTGGTATCTCGACGAAGTTGATCACATGACAAGAAGCAGGCGGTATTTCAAGCCCCCGCACCTAGACCAACCAGAAGCGTCTGGAAAGGACAAGGAAACTGAAAAGCAGAAAGAGAAATAGATCGAAGAAGAAGTTGTATTGAAGCAGCTGAAGAAGATACAAGCAGGCATCTCCATCTGGGGACTACTTATGGCATCACGGGTACACAGACAAGCCGTCCTATCTGCAATGGACAAGGCCAAACTCTCCATAGATACCACGCCGGAGCAACTGGTAGGATTAGTCTTTCCGGGAGGAGCTACCCCGATGCTGACCTTTTCTGACAAGGAACTACCACCTGAGGGTGCAAACCACAATAAGCCACTCTACATCTCTGTGAAGTGTAGAAATAAATGGATACTGGTGGTTCTTGTTGATACCGGATCCGCCATCAACGTCTGCCCGGCAAGGATAGCCTATGCCATCGGTTTGAAGACCACGGACTTTATACCAACAACCCAGGTAATTCGGGCATATGACAACACGAGCCGAGAAGTTATGCGGACAGTAAAGATCCAGACCAAAGTTGGGCCAAGACAGCATGAAATAGATTTCCATGTCTTGAAGGTTCCGCAACTTTCAACCTACTTTTGGGGCAGCCGTGGTTGCACCAGGTGAAGGCCGTCTCATCCATTCTGCATCAGATGGTGAAATACCCCTACAGAAAGGGAGTAGCCATTGTTTTCGGGAATTCATCGATCCATCCACCTCCGGAGGTATCTACACCAGTCCTAGAAATCAAGCACGGCATGGAGGACGTGTTTATGTCAGGGTTTACCTTAGCTGAGGCTTAGGTTGTGCAAAACATCATGGCTGTTAACGAGGGAGTATATGTCAGTGCTCAATCTGTATACCTCATGAACAAGCTACAACACATCCCGAGGATGGGATTAGGAAGGAGCGGCCGGAAGGGCGTCGCAGCATTGGCCGAAGTGCCACATAACCCTCATACATTTGAATTGGGTTATCAGCCCACCAAAGAAGATTGGATAAGAAAGGGAAAGGAAATGGCTAGAAGAGCCAAAGCAAAGCGAGCTAGAAAGCCTTTTGAACTAATACATAGGCCCATTCAGGGTACCCTAAACGGATGTTTCGTCCCGGAGGAGGAGGACTTTTCGTTTTGTGGCTTCCCAGAGCCATGGCTGAACGCGGAAAAGAAGCGCGTGCCAGGTTTCGAGATTTTCTTTGACCTATAATTATCTGGGGATGATGTTGCTGAAGAGCAGACAGACCCATCAGCTGAGGTTGAGCAGTGTAAGGCAATGGACTCCAAGGGCGCTGAAATTGAAATAGGAGTAGCATTGGCTTGTCTACTTTCAGATTCTCTGATCGACCATAAGTGCTTGGGGGATAACTTCTCGGTTTCCATGATTGGGAATAAAACGGCTGTGGGCCTACCAGCAACTATTTTGGATGCATCTATCGTACCTTCTCTCACTTGGCAATATGAAGAGGGGTTTTTGTCCAGCAACACCGGGTCAGGTAGTGAGTTGAAATCTGATTCCACCGAGTCTTGTGAGTCGGAATTAGGTTCCACTGACCGAGTCCGAAGTCCGTAATCTCGGGATGATAACCCGGATGCCACAGTCTTGTTCAGGTCGTCTTTTTCTTTCTCTTTCAAGTCTGTTGTAACCGAGGAATCGGACGATTTGGATGTGCTTAATGAGAATCAAGTAACTGTGGTTTCTGAGTACTTTTCTATGCCCTTGATTTGTTGCATTAACTCAGACTTTCAAAATTTTGATGAAAACGACGAAGAAGAAATTCCTCCGGTTTTACAACGCTTAATTGAACAAGAGCAGGAGAGATTTGTTAAACCCCTAATGGATGAAATCACTACCGTGAATATTGGTACTGAGGAGGACCCGCGGCTGGTCCAGATCGGGTCCACGTTGTCTTCGGAGGAACGCGAGCGCTTAGTCGCTTTATTAAAAGATTTCAAAGATGTTTTCGCGTGGTCCTACGAAGACATGCCTGGGATCGATCCTAAGATTGTACAGCACCGGATCCCCCTTGACCCCGAGGCCCGACCTGTCAAGCAGAAACGCAGGAGGATCCGCCCAGACTGGGCTCTCAAAATCAAAGAAGAGGTCACCAAGCAAATCAACGCAGGCTTCCTACTGGTATCCGAATACCCGACTTGGTTGGCCAACATTGTTCTGGTACCGAAGAAGGATGGCAGGATCTACGTATGCGTGGATTTCAAGGATTTGAACAGAGCCAGTCCGAAGGACGACTTTCCCTTGCCGCATATTGATGAATTAGTGGACTTCACAGTGGGGCATGCTTTGCTTTCGTTCATGGATGGCTTCTCCGGCTACAATCAGATAGTGATGGCACCTGAAGACCGGGAAAAGACTGCATTCACCACCCCGTGGGGGACATACTGCTACAGAGTAATGCCGTTTGGGTTGAAGAATGCTGGAGCTACTTATCAACAGGCTGCGACCAATTTGTTGCATGACATGATCCATAAAGAGGTTGAGGTGTATGTGGACGACATGATTGTCAAGTCCAAAGAAAGAGAGGGCCACTACATCGCCTTGCAAAAGTTCTTTCAAAGGATCAGAGAATTCGCCATACCGAATCCTCAGAAATGTACGTTCGGTGTTACAGCGGGAAAAATGCTGGGGTTTCTGATTACACAAAGAGGTATCGAAGTCGACCCTTCCAAAATCAAGGCCATCTTAGAAATTCCACCACCAAGGACTGAAAAGGAGGTGCGAGGCTTTCTAGGTAAAGTGCAATTCATAAGACGGTTTATCTCAAAATTAACCTTGACTTGTGAACCACTTTTTGGTCTCCTGAAGAAAGGCAAGAAATTCTAATGGGACGGCCGATGCCAAGCTGCTTTTGAACAGATCAAGGAATATTTACAGAACCCGCCCGTATTGTCGCAGCCAGAGCCAGGGAAACTGTTGATATTGTACCTTTCAGTGATTGAGACTACAATGGGCTGTATGCTCGCGCAAGAATCAGAGGACAAAGTGGAGAGAGCCATCTACTATCTGAGCAAGAAGATACTGGAGCATGAGACTCGCTACACACCGTTGGAGAAGGCTTGCTTAGCTTTGGTATGGGCTACCAGGAAGCTGCGGCACTACCTATTAGCTCACTCCGTAATGTTGGTTTCACGACTTGATCCCATCAAATATCTTTTCGAGAAACCAGCACTTACGGGTAGGCTAGCTCGTTGGTTGTTGTTGCTCTCCGAATTTGATCTGAAAATATGTAACACGCAAGTCAGTCAAGGGAAGAGCAGTAGCGGAATTCTTAGCCGACCATCCAGTGGAAGGGGGTGAAGCAGTCAAGTACTTATTCCCAGATGAAGCCATTTTGCACATCGACGATGAAACTTGGACGATGTACTTTGACAGAGCGTCAAATCAACACGGGTATGGGATAGGGGTGTTGCTGATAGCACCCGACAATTCCCGTATCCCTCTAGCCTTCAAACTCTGGTTCAAAGTCTCGAACAACGAAGCAGAATATGAGGCATGCATTGCCGATCTAGAAGCAGCCCTGGAACTAGGGGCAAGACGGTTGGACGTCATCGGGGACTCAAACCTTGTTGTGTCTCAAGCAAAAGGAGACTGGAAAGTCAAAGAAGAGAAAATGATGATGTACCACCAGACCTTGGATTTGTTAATTCCTCGGTTTGAGAAGCTAAACTTTGCTCATCTACTAAGAGAAAATAATAGGTTCGCAGATTCTTTAGCAACACTATCTTCCATGATAGACATCTCGTTCGGAGTCCGGATCTGTCCAGTCATCATTGACCAGAAATTTGTGCCAGCCTACAAGTTGATTGCTGCTATAGATGAGGTTCAAGACGAAAACCCCTGATATTATGACATTTGGAATTTCTTGGAAAAAGAAGCATACCCGCCAGGGGTAAATGCCAAGGATAAAAGGGCAATCAAAAGAATGGTCGTTCAGTTCATCATCTGTAGGGGTAAGCTGTATAAGAGGGGTCATCTGGGCATGCATAAGCTGTGTGTCGATGCCGAAGAATCGAAGTGCCTAATGGAGGCCATCCATGGAAGGGAATGCGGTGCGCATATGAACGAAGTGATGCTAGTACGGAAGATCCTCAGACAGGGTTACTACTGGTCCACCATGGAGGAGGATTGTATCGGTTTTGTTCGGCGATGCCACAAGTGTCAAATTCACGCAAATCGCATGAACATTCCGCCGTCGAAGCTGTACAACATGACTTCGCCATGGCCATTTTCAGTCTGGGGAATTGATGTGATTAGGGCTGTCACTCCGAAGGGGTCGAATGGGCATGTGTTCATCCTAGTCGCGATAGATTATTTCACAAAATGGGTCGAGGCCTAATCTTATGCGGTGTTGAAAGCTTCACATGTTGTAAAGTTTATCAGAAACAACATCATTTGTCACTACGGAGTCCCAAACGAGATAATTTCAAATAATGGTTTTCACTTTAAGAAGGAAGTGATTGACTTGTTGGAAAAATACAACGTGGCTTTTCATAAGTCATCTACCTATCGGCCGCAAACCAATGGAGCGGTTGAGGCCGCCAACAAGAACATCAAACACATATTGCAGAAGATGATGGAGACCTACCGGGATTGGCCAGATAAGCTGCCGTTTGCTCTGTGGGGTTACCGGACTTCAATCAGAACTTCTACTGGGGCAACTTCGTATTCATTGGTTTATGGGATGGAGGCCGTTCTACCTATCAAGATTGAGGTTCCATCATTGCGAGTACTGGCTGAGTGTCAAATAGCCGAAGCAGATTAGCAGCAGAGCAGGTTTGAGGAACTCATGCTCTTTGATGAGAGAAGACTGAAAGCACTGTACCATGTTCAAGGTTATCAGCGCAGAATTGCCCGGGCTTTTAACAAGAAAGTTAAGTTCAGGAATCTAAAAGAAGGAGATTTGGTGCTCAAAGACAACCCAGCTCCCATCCACGACCCAAGGGGCAAGTTCAGACCCAGTTGGACTGGTCCCTACATCATTAAGTCAATCTGGTCAGATGGAGTTGTGGTTCTGATGGATCTAGATGGCTTAGAGTTCTCACTACCGATCAATATGGACAAGTTGAAGAAATATTACCCTTGAGAGGCTCGCTAGGCCGAAAACCCGAAAGGGCGACCTAGGCAAAACTCAGAGCACAAAAAATTTGAAATTATAAAAACTGAGCTCGCAAAGTTGAAAACCCGCAAAGGGCGACCTTGGCAAAAGTTAGAGCGTAAAAGGAGAGTGAAAATACCCGAGTGAACCCGAGCCTGAACTACGTAAGGCTTGATTCCCATCTTTGGGATACGTAGGCAACTTCATCTTGAAGTTCAGCCATAAACTTTTCCCCGATCAACTTTGTCCATTTGATCATCTTAGTCATCTTTGTCTATCAACATTCATCGTGATCTCCGGTACAGTGCTTTTCAGACTATGGGCAACTTTCCGTTGCTGTGCAGTGCTGCGGTACTATTCAGACTAGGGGCAACTTTCCAGTTGCTAGGATCCGGGATTGTGCATCTCAGTGACAAATCTCAGGCATGTCCAGTTCTGATCCATATCGAAAATGGTTTTGAAAAATTTTAATAAAAGTTGACTTTGTTCAAATTAATCTTTTTACAACTTACACCATTTTTAGACCAAAGTAGAAAATTTTCAGTACCCACAACCTTCAATTTCATTGATTTCAATACAGAGTTCTCCTGCTCTTGCATATAAATTAAAGTTGCTTTTTATTACATTTATAAAGAAAACTTGAAAGTACTGGTAAAACAATAAATCCGGGGCATAAATAAGTCAGGTGTTCCTGCGCCCCTTCCCAGAGCTGGTCAAAGCCTCTGATGCCAAGCTGGGCTCAATCTGTGCCTCTTCATTGAGCCAATCCAAGCACTAGTCAGACAAAGTGCAACTGAAAGTGGGAGCGGGGGCCAGGAGCTCTCTAGTCCTCCATGCTGTTGCATACCGGGCAAGCTGAGCACCTCAAACCGAGAATGTGGCAGGATACTCTATCCCCTCTAGCGGGCAAGTCTGATCATGACCAAACTGGCACTAGAACCGAAACGGAAAGTAGAACACATAGTGAGTCAGACCAATCAACTGGATCCCAGTCTGCCGGGACATGCTATAGCTCATTGCTGGGAGATTGAGCCAAGGACAGTGCCAAGCAATGCGATCTGTAGACAAATTGCACATCCAGTCAAACCACCATCCCTCATCAAGGGCATCGACTAGGCGTTGTCGAAAGAAGTAGCCGCGAGCTGAGTAGGCTGGGCAAGAGTCCACAACCTGCAACTTATCCATCAACCATACCTGGGGAGGGATGAAAAATGAGATAATAAAGAATAGAGAGATGTACGATGAAAGAAAAGTAAGGAAAGGGTTTTGTGAGAAAAAACTGAGCTCGAGGGCCGAGTGACGTGAGCAATATATATGTGAGATTGGGTGGGAAACATTACCTGCAGCAGTAGTGGACTCCCCACAAATCTGGTCGTCTCTCGGTGATAAAAAGCATCTAAGCCCATCAGTGTCTCGGCCAATGTCATGGCAATGTAGCTCTTTCCTTCTTTCAAGCCTTGCGCAACCTTAATCAGACGAATGCTAGCTCCACCGAAGCCCGGGGCAAGCAAAAAGCGAGATAGCATGCACAAGCAAAGTGCGTGTTGCCGAAAACCTTGCCAATAATGGTTGTCGCAGTCACTGGCATCAGAAAAACGATGAATCAAGCCGAGGATGTCCAGTTCCCTGTTGCAGATCAAAGACCGAGCGTCATGCATAGTGAGCCCACATATCCGTCCTAAAGCTTGGGCGTGGCCGAAGTGAAATTGAGGCAAAATTTCTTCATCGCGTTCAGATTCCATCAAAACTTGAAAATCTTCAAAAGTTGGACATACCTCTTGCCCACCAAAGCTAAAAACATGGGTTACTGGGTTCCAAAACCTCACCGCGGCATGAAGGAAGGGAAGGTGCAGCGGAGTACGGCTCAGCGTGAATAGTGCATTCAAGCCGAAGCCCTAGAAGTTCAACTTTTCCGAGCTATCTAGAGAGGCAATCCAAGCTGTGAGATTTTTGACAAGAAACGCCTCCATTTTTAGTGCAAAACTGAGATGAAATGAATCAACTACGAGGCTGGGACTTTTAAAGAGGATAGGGCACTGTTCGGGGGACATGTGTCGAAAAACTGGTGGCTGCCAAGCTAGGTGGCCGGCCGGCCACCTTTTCTGGTAGGCCGACCACCCCTCTTCCCTCCAATGCAAAAAGGTGGCCGGCCATGCTGCAAAGTGTGCTTTTGGTCCTGTTCTACCCTCTAGAGGAAAGTTCCTAGCATTTCCATGCATCGGGAGTGTCGAAGGCCTCCATCTCCCTCTGTTTCGGATGCGTTCCGTCGACCAGATCGTTCGAAATGCACTTTGTTTATAGAGTTGTTGTTAAGCCTTGCTTATCGAGTTGTTGTTTTGCTTATCGAGTTGTTGTTTTGTTGGTTGAGATGTCTTGTTTATCGAGTTGTTAAGTTTTGTCGAGCTGTCGAATTTCGTGCATTGAGTTGTTACCTTTTTGTGCCTTACTTATCGAGTTATCAATTTTGTTGTGTTTTGCTTATCGAGTTGTAAACTTGCTAAGGTTTCGTTATTTCTTAGTGAGTTAAGTTGTTTAGTTTGTTGCGTCGGTTCACTACCTGACTTGGCAAATACACAATGCACATTTTCATTCAAATCTCATTTTGGTGCAAAATGATGCGATGCGATGCTAAGAGCATAAAATACAAAACTTTCAAAAGCTGTTTCATTCCATCATGCTTCCTTTGTTACAACCTTTTACAACATGGGTACAAGTTTTACAAAAAAATAAAATTGCCTAACAATGTACAATGTGCTACAACTACTAGTAAAAAGGTAAATAAAGCATGAAACAACTGCATCAATGCTCTCAAGAGCAAGAATGAGAGGCCCTCTTCGTCCTCTTCTGCGGAACAGACTCTGCACCATCATCACCATCATCTGAGTCGGGGCTGCCATCCTTGGAACCCTCCTTAGCCTCATCTCCACTACCGGAACCGGGATTGGAGCCACCCTCTCTGTCAGCAGATGTCTCTGATTGGGGATCTGCAGCCTCCTCCGCCTCCTCACTGGGCTCCTCCTATATGATGTGCGCCCTACGTTTGCCTCGTCCGTGAGACGACTCCCCTCTACCGACTCCTCGAGAAGGCCTAGATGGCCCAATTCCTTGGGAAGGCCCAAGTGGCCCGGACTGTGGCCCGGTATATATCGGAAGCATTTGAAGAGGAAGAATGCAATTTGAATACATCAGCTCAAATATGTATATCAGATGCAGATACAAGAAAGCTGCATGAAGTGGGTGCATGCAGGTACAATACGTAAAGTCGGTGTGTCGACGGTTTCACACAGCAAATTTATCAATGCAATAAAATGTTCAAGATCAGCATGTCATCGAAAGTATGATAAATGCAAGAAAACTAAAGGGTACCTGGACACCCATGAGGGACAACTGCGCCTCTCTCCATAGGACCATGCCCTCAAGTGAGGCTACCATCCCGAGCACCTCATCCATATACTCCTTGGGTGGCTGCAGATACAAGCTCAAGTCATCAATGAATAAACAAATGCCAAAATATCTGTGTGATAAACGGAAAACAGTGGAACATACCAGTGGTGAGTCAGGGTCACTGACGTATCGGTGGTCAAGCATAGGAGGCTCTATCGGGATCGGGTAGGAAGTCCCATATCGCCATCCTATCAGCTCGCAAGATATCCGCCATCCAGATGATGATAAGTCGAGGAATCGGGGAACCACCCACCCCACCTAGACGCATTTCACTGGTGGAAGGACATCTCAGCCCGGCCATTGGCCACAAGGCATACCAACGGACCTCCTCATCGGAGTACGGACCCCCATCAGTGGAGGCATCAAGTATGTGTGACGATAGGTCGCATACTCCCCCTGCTCCAGATGTAAGAACGCATCGGTACCCTGCATAGCACTAACGACATCCTGAGAAGAGAGCCTTTCAGCGGTCCGCATGTTGTCCGGAGGTGCTGAAGGAAGGTCCTGAGTAGGGTAGCCCCATACCTGATGCAAGAAGCGATCCCCCAAAAACCAGGCCCTACCAACTAGCCCCTCGAACAGGATCCTATACCGAGAGGCACTCCATGCTCCAAAGAACCGAATCGGAGGTTCGCTAAAGGCGCCCAGGGCTGCCACGAGATCTGCGGATAACCGATGTATAAGCTAATCAGAAATTATGAATGTGCAAGATAAATCAAAGATTAGAAACATGAAGAATTGAGAGTTCCAAAATACCTCTGAGAGTTCCAAAATACCTCTGACAGCCGCACTGTATCAAAGTACTGCCGTAGGTAGAGGAAAGACTCCCGAGATCTCGGCCGCTGCTGGCCCTCGAATACGAGTGAATAAGGGGTCGTGAGAGGCACCTCCACCTCAAGCTCTGGGGCTAGTGTCGGGAAGTACGCCAGAGACCCATAACGTGAGAAATGTAACAATAGCCATCGTATCACGCCGAATCTTTGAGTGCAGAATGTAAACACGAAATGCTGAGAGCAAAGTACAAGGTACAGAATGTAAAGTGCGCCGTGTGTGCAATGTACAAGTAATGAGAAGTAGAAATGTAAGTCAAAAGGGCAGAAAGTACCTCCCAGGCCCTCCAATAGCCGCCAACCATGTTCCCCCGTCCGCGAGAGGTCACGCTCATATAGCAATAGAGAGTAGCCAGGCTAGCGCCACCCCAATCATATCGAATGGCCTATGATAGGTCCACTAAAGCACTCAACAGACAGAGCCCGACAGTGTTCCCCCTATCGGCGAACAGACTGGTCCCGAAAAGGAACATCAGAAATCCACGGGTATACTGTGCCACCTCCTCAAGAGTTTCAGGCTCCATCTCCGCCCTCCTGAAATGGGAAGAAAACCAGGTGTATGGACTCTACCCAAAGATCTGTCAACTGGTGGGCGAGCTCCCAATAAGTATATCCAGGCGGCCTCCCACTGGCCCATATCCTCGTCATATGGGATGGCCCAGCCTCCCACATCAAGGCCCGTCAGTACGGCGAAGTCAAATGGGGTCATGGTCTAGTCCCCGGTGGCAGAGAAATGGAAGGAGTTGGTGGTGTCCCACTATCTCTCTACCAAAGCACCCATCAGTGTCCTACTAGAAGGACAACGGGAGATCCCAGTGCAAAAGGGCCCAAACCCTGCCATGTCAACCAAATCCTGACAGTCGAAGCTCACTACCACTCTCGCCGTGATAGAGCCATATCCTCATGAGTACGAGAAGTCACCAGATTCAAGATGAACACATGTATTCGGGCCGTAATGAAATGTATAAGTCAGGTGCAAATGAAATGAATAAGCTATGTGCAAATGAAATGAATAAGCTGCGTGCAAATGAAATGTATAAGCTGTGTGCAAAATCAAATCAGATACGTAACTGTCAGGTGTTTAGATTTCAAAGTATGGGCCGTGGTGTTCATCTCAAAGTTTAGGTCCGTGTTCAACTCTCCCAAGCAGTGTTTGTGTGTTCGCCTCAACAACGAGCTGTGTGTTCGATATCAAAGTGTGGGCTGTGTGTTCATCTCAAAGTTTGGGCTGCGTGTTCAACTCTCAATCAGTGTGTGCTGTGTGTTCACCTCAACAATGGGTCGTGTGTTCATAATTCAAGTGTTTGGGCTGCGTGTTCAACTCTCAATCAGTGTGTGCTGCGTCTTCACCTTCAATTTGGGGCTGTGTGTTCAGAAATTCAAAGTTCGGGCTGCGTGTTCAACTAACAACTAGTGTGTGCTGCATGTCCACAATCAGTTCGAGCTTTGTGTTCAACGCCAAGTGTTTGAGCTGTGTGTTCAAAATTCAAATCAGTGGGCTGTGTGTTCTACTCTTAGCGAGTGTGTGCTGCGTATTCACCTTCAATTTGGGCTGTGTGTTCAGAAATTCAAAGTTCGGGCTGTGTGTTCTACTCTCAACAAGTGTGTGCTGCGTGTTCACCTTCAATTTGGGCCGTGTGTTCATCTCAAAGTTTGGGCTGTGTGTTCAATTCTCAACAAGTGTATGCTGTGTGTTCACAATCAATATACAAGCCGCGTGTTCAGAAAGTCAGAGTGTTTAACTGTGTATTCAAGATGCAAATGGAATACGGTATTATAGACTAAACATTCAAAACAAGCTGCGTGCTTGAACGAGCAGATAAACATAGCAAAAGCACGAAATGCGCGGAAAATGCAGAATACATTGCAGAAAATGTAAAAATAGAGTAAATACCTCTCGTGCCTGATGAGAGAGGTGGGACTTCGGCTCTCGCAAAAGCAGATCGTTAGGCGCTCGATCATCGAAATCAATAAAATGGTAAAAAACTGCCTGCGGGAGGATGTGCGCCGAAGGGTCATACCTCTCGGGAATGAATGGCCGGATCCTCGGGGGTAAAGACATAATGTCTAGCTCACCCCCGGCACCTTGAGAACCTCCACCATGAGGGAAATGACCAGCCATCTCGAAAAATTTGCAAAAAGGAGCAAAAGCGAGCAAAATGAGCCAAAATTAAAAAAAGTCAACAAAAGTCAACCCTCGAAAAATGAAAAAGTCAACAAAAGTCAACCCCCAAGAAAATCTTCCAAATGTTGAGACAAACTTACCTCAAGTGGTGAAAATGAGAAAAG
Source organism: Camellia lanceoleosa (assembly GCA_025200525.1). Lineage (NCBI taxonomy): Eukaryota > Viridiplantae > Streptophyta > Magnoliopsida > Ericales > Theaceae > Camellia > Camellia lanceoleosa. The sequence goes on from CM045759.1 coordinate 85,141,229, forward strand.
AAGCGCTGAAATCAAAATTTAATCGGTTCAAAGTGACGAAAACTTAAAGATTTCGCGAAAACAACTTGCGTGGGGCGTTGGAAAACACGTATAGAGCACAGATCTGAGAGGGAAAGTGGTCTAGGAAGGAAGAGGAGGAAATTTCGGAGCTGATGTTATGAGGACAAGTGCTTTGGATAAGCACATTTAAAGAAAAGAGAGCAAAAAGACCAAACTGCCCCGGATTTGGGCTAGGTGGCCGGCTGGCCACCTTTTCTGGCAGGCCGGCCACCCCACTCCCTCACCCCTGGCCGGCAGCCTCCCCCTTGGACCAAGCATGGCCGGTAGCCTTCCCAACATGGCCACCAAGGTCCCTGCAAATTTTGGTAATGATTGGAGTCCCCGGCACCCGAGAAAGTACAAGGAAAGTGCACTTTTTGTCGCGAAATCCCTCCGCAGGAACTTCAACTCCAACTTTCAATGTGTGTTTCATCATTACTCGCCGAGAGCAAGATGTATCCTTTTTTAATACGTTGTGACCTTTCCGGGAGGTAAACCGGAGGTCGCGATTGAGCTATCTTCGTCGAAACTTGCATTGTTTTGCTCGTTGTTTCGTTTCAAAATGTGCATTCGAGTTTACACTTATCTTGCATTGTTATGCACGTCACTTGCATTCTCATGCACATCACTTGCACTGTTCTGCACGTTTCACAAGCATTGTCATATCCTTGTGCTTAACTTACATTGTCACGCGCATCGCTTCTCGCATTGCGATGCACTCGCCCATCAACACCGTGTTTGCCTGCATTCGATATCACACTGAACATATGTTGCTAACTATGTTGTGCTTGTTGAGTTTCTTCCTTTTGCAGGCACGATATTGTATGTACAGTTCATTTGAGGTTGGTGCGACCAGACGTGCTGCACAGGTATTGTACCTTCTCCGTGTGAGACATGGTGAGAATTCGATGATTCTCCGCATTCTTCAACTGCATGAAATGTAGTATCGCTTAGCATTCTTGCTTAAAACTGTTGCATTTATTGTGAATATTTGCTTCATTACAGCTTGTTGCTTCGCGTGATCATTGGGTTACATCCGGCTTTGTGCATACCGCTTTGCATTTTGCGGGCACGCCTGCGGGCACATCTTTTTGTTTATCTCGCCTGTTTGTCTGAGTCTTCGGCCTTGTCAAAAATGGGTCGTCTCTGGGCTTTGACATTCACACCCGTCACTTATGACTGCCGAAGTTTCACAAAGAGGGCAATCAGAGACACCCCATTTTTGATCGACCTTAAGACTCAGACGTCACCAACTGAGCGCTCGGTGATGTTGCATATTGTGCTCGTTCTGAAGTTGCGAAGTCACGGCTGCAAGCCTTGCCTCCGGACTTCCGGACTCTTTTGTGCCCAACCTCGGTTTGCGAACCAGGTCTCATTTTCTCTATTTTCTCTTCCTGAAGGGAGGGAGAGGTCTCGTAGATCATCTCTCAGTGGCCATAGGCTACATTTCGTGGTCGTAGGCCATTTTTCCCGTTTGGAGCCCGGTTCTTGGTTTTTGGAGCCGTCGGCCGTGTATCTCGGTTCGGGATCGCTTAACCACCTCCGTTTGCTCCGGTTTTTGCCATACACCTTGTTTCCTCCCTTTTGAGGGACACTATGGCCCGAGAGACCAACTTCGTGGTCAAACGCCACCTCTGGTGCTTAACAGCTTGTTTTCGGGGCCCCGGGCCGCTCGTTTTGGCCCTCGAACCTTCGTTTTACATCGATTTGGGTTCATTTTTGGCGGAGACCTTATTTTCATTGTTAGGAAGATTGTAGCAGGGTGGGAGGCCAGCAATTGTTCTAAAGACCAGCTTTATTCCTTCATCACTCTTTATCGCTCGTTTTCTTCACTAGAAAGCTTACTTTTTCCATTCCCGGGCCACTTTTTCTGACTTTCCACCACACCATTGTGTTGTACACACCTGGGAGGCCACCAATATGGATAGGCCGGCTAAAAACTCTTCCTGACCCTTTTAAACCCCTCTAAAAAGTTAGTTTTTCTCTCTCCTGGTTTACTTTTTCCAGTTTTTTACCATACAGCTGTGTTGTACACACATGGGAGACCACCTTTTTGGGGTGGCCGGCCACTAAATTTTCTTGACCCTTTTGCACCTGGCCAGCCGGCCAGGGGAGGTGGCCGGCCGGCCACCTGAACCTTCTGCACCTGGCCGGCCAAATTTCTCTCTCCTGGTGCATGCCACTTGTGCAAATATTTTGCACTGCACTGCCTGGGATCTGCCCTTTTGGGAGGGAAATTTGAATTTGTTTTCCCCCCTTTTGTTTCACTCCTCTCCTCTATATAACTAGCACCCTATCTCCATCTTTAAGGGTTACAAAAAAACCAGCTGGAGCTTCTTGCATACAACCCTCCCTCTCTCCCCCATCCGAGCTTAAAACCACCTTGTTCTTGCACTATTTACCCTACAACCCATAGCCTACCACCTCCATCCTCCATTATAACACCTTGAGGCTGATTTTCAGAGGCTAAGAGCTCCTCTTCTTAGACCAGAAGCTGCTGGGAAGTTGTGCTACAAAGGTGAGCCTTCTTTTCCCTCTTTCTTGTCTTATTTTGGTCTATATTTTAGCTCCTTTTCCTTACATTTTTGGGCTCCGACCCGAACTAAAAATAGTCTTATTTTCAGTTTATATTCATGTTTGATCAAGGACTTTTCTCTGTTTGAGGCCATCTGCTATCCCTTTCCCTTTATCTCTCTTTTAGGGCTATTTCTTGCATGATATATTAGCCCTGTTTGTAAGCATTTCTGGGCTTCGAGGGAAACTGTAAAGTGCTTTATTTTAGCTCCTCTTCAACTTTGTTGAAGGGCTCTTCATTGTTTGAGGCCAGAAAGTGCCTCTTGCTCTCTATCTCTCTTTTGGGGCTATTTTTGCATCATATTTTAGCCTTACTTGTGAGCATATTTGTGATTTTCCATAAACTGTAAAATATCTTTTTTTGAGCCTCTCTTCAACTTTGTTGAAGGGATCTTTTCTTTTTGAGGCCTTTTGCTATCCTGTTTGTTCAATCTCTCTTTTAGGACTTATTTTGCATGATACATTAGCCTTACTTGTGAGTATTTTTGGACCTCGACCTAAACTGAAAAAAGTCTTGTTTTAACATCATCTTCATGTTTTATTAAGGTCTATTCTCTGTTTGGGGTCATCTTCCCCCTATGCATGCTTCATCTCTTCATGATTAGGGCTATGCATTAGAACACGTGCATTGGCCATGGTTTGGCCTCTTAGCCACTGAAATTCAGCGGATTTTCAGTGGCTTAGGTGTGTTCTTGAAGGCCAAAATCAGAGGGGGGTGCCCCCCTCTCACCTTGTTTTGTTTGATGGTCTTTTTGGCCTTCCAAAGAGGCCCTATCTTGCATGCTTTTTTGACTGATTTCAGGGCCAATTTGATGAGTTTTAGGACTATCATATTTGATTTCCAGAGTTTATTTGGCTATGCTAAGTTTCCTTGATGCATGTGCTTAATAACCCCTTTGTATGCCCTCTAAAAGAACCCATCATTTGTGCATGTGTTGGCTGCATTTCAGAGGTTATTCAGGCATGTTTTGGCATGTTTTATTCACTGATTTTTTCTGGTTTGATGAGTTCTCACTTGCTTCATATACATGCCATGTAAACCATTCTTGCTAGTCAAAGTTGCATGCTATTTTAGTCCATCTTGGTAGCATCTTTTGGCCATGCTTTGAACTAGAAATGTTCATATTTTGGGACTGCCTTGGTTCTGTCTTTATGCTTCATGACCAAATAATGCATGTTTTGTATGGCTATAAGTCAATACATGTGCCTAGTTTCGAGTTTCGGGACCATTCCATGCATTGTATGCCATGTTTCCATGTTTCGGGATAATTTTGCATCACATTTCAGTGCTGGAACTTGCATGTTTGTATGCCATATTTCAAGCCTTGCTATGCTTTGTTAGAGCGGCATTTGTGCCTTAGGGTCAGTCTTCGGTTTGCGTGCACGTGTGCACGCATCTCGAGTGTCTCATTTTCATCTTATAGCCGCTGATGTGAGTGTGGTTGAGGTCCACTCATGTTGGCGTAAGTCCATCATGCATTGCGTATGCCATTTCATTTCATAGCATCGCGTATGCTAGGTTGCATGTTAGAACATTGTGTATGTCGTGTTACATCGAGCATTGTGTATGCCATTTCGTAGCATTGTGTATGCTAGGTTGTATATTAGTTGCATTCATGCATGTCATGCATATTGCATTGTGTTTGGGATAGGAGTTAGCCCGAGCACGGGAAACGAGGGACATTTCGTACTTTGAGTGACGGAACGTGTCTCAATTCCCAGTCGCCGACACTCTGGATTATCCATGATGGAGTTTAGGCCTTGTTGTGTTTATGTGTGCATTCATTCCATATTGAGTCGTGCAAATCGACTCCTCGGCCATCACACATCGAGATGCGCGACAGGCACGAGGATCAAGATCAAGGCTCCTCAAGAGTAGTCAAGCATACATATGTGAAAATACATTGCCATGCCCCTTTCTTGCTCTCTGTTGCAGCAAATCAAAAACCGGCAATCTTTTGGGGCTTCGCACAATATTCCGGGCTTAGCACAATATTCCGGGCTTAATTGTAACAAAGGCTAATCGGGGCATCGCGATGGGTTTCCGCGCCAAGCAACCCGAACATGCATCATTCATCATCCGGAGCAGAGTCGAGGCAGTCCCTAGCTTGCATGCTAATTTACTGCTTTCCTAGATTAATTTGTTAATTAATTAGGATTTTGTATTTATTCGGACTGTAATTATTCATTTGGGACTGTATATTATTTATTTGGACCCTCCGAGTGAGGGCACAATTGTAATAAGTGTGCGTGCGTGTGATGTATGTCTTCCAATCCCACGTCTTTCTCTCCCTTTATCTAACAGCTTATGATCGTTAGATTAGGGCATGTTTCAATTAGCATACAGTATGATAGTATGTTTGCATTCATTCATCTGTTTTGCATGCACCGGGCTCGGCGCATCATAACTCACTACATTGTATTTCAATTCCAAGTTAAATACTTATTAGCTGTAGCATTCCATATGCCATGTTTAGAATAGTCGAGCCTATCTTAGTTGCATTCTTGCATGTGTTGCATTAGGCATTTCTGTATAGTTAGGATCATGCATGGATTTCTAACATAGTTTCTGTTTTGGCTTGGAGTACTCGGTAAGTTTTTACGCTTTAGCATCCTTGCATGTGTGTGAGTGACTGCCATAATAGCATGCTTACCATGAGGCTATTTGCTTATGTGATATAACTACCTGAATGCCTGTGGGTGAAGGTCGGGTTATTTGGATTGGAACAATGCATTGACTGTGAGTTTTAAGCCCACTAGATAGTGGCAAAACCATCTTTTCTAAAGCCCACCTGAGAGTGGCAAAATCTGTATTTTAGGCCTACCTGCGGGTAGCAAACCATCTTTCAAAAACAAACATGAAATGTTTTGTTCCAATTCAGGCGATCCAGTCTATACTTGTATGCTGTGCGCATCACATAGTAAATCTAGACTAATAACCGGGATAAGAATGCATAATGTTTTCAAAACTAAATATCATGGTTAGTAGAGTCCGATTTTTGATCGGGCGAGCGGGGGTGCTCACGAAGTGACTTTCTCCAATTGTACCCAAGTTCCCGAACCGAGGCAACTTTGGTGATGACGGACACGTGGCCTTAGGCAACAAGTCAAGATTTCCTAAATTTCCCAAAAATAAAACATTTAGGTGGCAACTTTGTATCTGGTAAAGCAGTCCATGTTTAGCACTTCTTTCAAAAATCTGTTTTCTCAAAATGATTTGCCGGATTTAGACTCTTTGGTTCAGATTAAGAACCGTGACATTGAGTCCTGAACTGTAGTGAGCCCAAGATGAACGGAACGGGACTCATCCCTCCCGGGGCGTTCGGGGATGTCTACAAGTTGCTAAAACAATCTTTTTGGATAGCTAACAAAATATTATTAGTTCTAATGGTTTTGTAAAATGTTGATTTTGTTGATTTTTGTAAGGCTTATGACTTGGAGTTGATAGAACAATATTTTTGGATAGTTACAACATTAGTTTGAATAAGTGAAAATGTTGCTTGTCAAATGTTTTGTAATTGAAATGTTAATAAATTGTTGGTGAAATGTTGATGCTTAATGAACATTAAGTAGGTTTTGTAATTGAAATGTTGAAATGTTGGTGAACATTAAGTAGGTTTTGTGATTGAAATGCTAATATGTTGATGCTTAATGAACATGCTAAATGTTGATAAGATGTTAGTGAACATTAATGAGCATGCTTCAAGTGTTGGTATTGAACAGGTTGTGTAATACTTGAAAAATATATTTCATTTATATCTCAAAATAGTCTTTAATATTAAATATCTTCGTTCCTCATATCATGTTACATAAAACTTTTTTATTTCTTGATTTTAGAATACATGCAATATAGCATACAAACAGTATCTAGCTTCCTAACAACATTCTTCGATACAACTTTCCTTTGTTTGAGATTTTTCAACTTCTAACTCCATATGATTTACTCGTTACACGAGTCTTGGTAGTAAATCACGCTAGCAGTGGCACAATGGTGGGTCAATCCACTCAAAATATTCGCAAGTGAAACAAATATAAAAATTTTAAGAAATAAGTTTAGATTTTTAATTAAAGATTATATAACATAACAAATAAATACATTAATTACTTAATTACCAAATAATGAAAGTGATTACCCTATTAATTTACACATCTTATAAATCTTGTTCCCATATTTGTATTTGTCCAAGTTGTTCTCACCGGAGATCTTTAACCACAGTAGCATGTACGAAATAAGCTTTGTCCACTATAGTAGGAGCCTTGGGAGGATGGCATCCTCAAAAATGGAAATGTTCTCAGAATTCTTTGGTTAGGAATAGTGAGTTTAGTGGCTTAAATGGTTATATAAGCAAATGGAAGGGTAAATTGGTTACTCAAAACTCCAAATTTGACGTCAAAACCTTCAATTTCAGTGTAGATACGCTTCTCTGGCACGTCTGCCCCACGCGTCTGCCCCACGCGCTATTAAGTCTACCGAATCCCGTCACTTTTGCACATCACTCAAAATCATCAAGAGTTTATAAGTACATTTATAAACCTCAGAGAAGTAATGTATAAACGCTCGAAACTATAAGATAAAGTGTGATTATCCCTTATTATTAACAAAATGTAACATGGGAGGGTAATTATTCAGTAATCTCAGAGTATAGGCACGTGGTATTTTATAGCATTGTGATTGGTGAAGAAGGTAGATAGATGGGGTATTGTATTGGGTGATTGGGAAAAGAAAAAAAAAAACACTTTGCCCTCTAAAGTTTCACCCATTTCTTACTTTGGCCCTTTAAATTTGATTTTTCCCACTTTGACCCTTTATGTTTACAATCCTTCTCACTTTGATCCTTCATATTTGTAATTCTTCCCACTTTGGCCCTTTAGGTGTTATCTTTTCCACTTTGGCCCTTCATGTTTGAAATCCTTCCCACTTTGACCCTTCATATTTGCAATCATTCTCACTTTACTTCTAAACTAACTTTTATCAAAAACAGTAACAGAATTTGTCACATCACTAACATATCAGTTTCATATGTGATGTAAAAAATTCACTAAAGATGCAAAAAATAAAAATAAAAAGCAAAAAAAAATTGTAATTTTTTTTTTAGTCTTTAGTAAATTTTTTTTTTTCAAATTTATTCATAAACAATATTACATTATAGATGCATCTAGATTAGATGTAGCTTAAAAAAAAAAATTCATTAAAGACGGAAAAAAACGATAGTAAATTTTTCATTTCAGAATTGACAATACATGTGTTTGAGTCAGTATATTTTTATTTTTTTCGTCTCTAGTAAACTTTTTTATTTTTTTGGTTAAATTTGTTTTTATTTTTTTAGTTGCATCTAATCTAGATGCATCTATAATGTAATAATGTTTATGAATAAATTTGAAAAAAAAAAAAAACAAAAATCACTAAAGACTAAAAAAAAAATTAATTTTAATTTTTTTGTTTTCTATTTTTTATTTTTTGCATCTTTAGTGAATTTTTTACATCACACATGGAGTTGATGTATTGGTGATGTGACGGATTTTGTTAATTTTTTATATGGAAGTTAGTCTAGAAATCAAATGGGAATGATTGCAAATATGAATTCCTAAAGTGAGATAAATTGTAAATATGAAGGATCAAAGTGGAAAAAATTAAACTTAAAAGGCCAAAGTAGGAAGGATTTCAAATATGAAGTGTCAAAGTGAGAAAAATTAAACTTAAAGGGCCAAAGTGAAAAATTGATGAAACTTTAGGGAGGCAAAATGTAATTTATCCTTAAAAAATATGAGAGGCATATTAAATGATAATTAATTAAGGAGTATAGACACTTAGGTCTCGTTTGGGAATAGACTTTTTTAGTAACTTTTTGACTTTTTTGGCTAAAATATAATATAAAAAAAACTAGTATATTTGGAATGATTTTTTAATTTTTTATAAAAAATATGTACAAAAAATAAAGAGAATAGAGAATCTTTAATTTCTTGATATAAATTGCAATTTTTTAATTTTTTTAATGACTTTTTATTTATTTATTTATTTGACTAAAATCAACACTTAACAAGGTCTTAATATCCCAAAAAAAAGATACTGGGGATCTCATTTTTTTGAGACTTCTTTTTTTTTAGGGACTCCTACAACTTTTTTGGATCTCAATCATTGACGCAAGTATGAGACTTATTTATGTATGTATGTGTGAAATCTATATCATCAATAATTGAGATTTAAAAAAATTATTGAAGCTTCCAAAAAAAAAAAAAAAAATCTCAATTGTTATTGTATTCCAAAAACCTTGAATAATTTTTCAAAAAGTGAAATCTAAAACAAACTTCGGTTTCGTCCTAACAGTAATCGACAGCTTCACGTTCGCACGGCACTGCCCGAGACGCCGCTTTGGCCCATTGTTGTCCCTCCTCGCATCACGTCACAGGAGACTCTCTCTCCTTCCCTTCCTAAGCCTAAGCCTAAGCCTAAGCCTACTATGCTTTTCTGCTCTGGTCCCCACGCCACCAAGTTCAACCTACTTTATAATAATTCTAGGGACTAAGGAATTTAAAGGACAGAAAAATAGTATCTAATTCAGATTGAACATTTATACATAAGATCCATGTTTTCGGATAAATTATAAATATATTTCTTGTTTAAAATATAAATTATTTTTTATGATTTTAAAAATTATAAATATTCTTTTATTAAAAAATTTTATTTAAAAAAATTAATTGAAAAAATAAAATTTATAATTGTTCTCCTATATAATAATAAAATTATTTAAATTATTAATTAAAATATATTTTTAATATCATTATAATTTATTAATAAAATAGACGATTTACTATAAAATTAAAAATCTTAAAAAATAAAATGTAATTTTTAAAATTACATAAAGACGATTAGCATTTTAATTAAATTTCAAAATATATAACTATAAATCAAGTTCCCACACCACCAAGTTCCCATTTATACATGCTTATCTGCTCTGGTCCCCCACACCCCCATTTTTTTTCTTTTTGTCGCATTCTTGGTCCTGTATATATGAGGAAAAATAATGCATAAGGGAAAAATAGATTTGGACATTGTTCGCATATATTCACAATAAACTTAAATTATTCCTAGTAGTGAGGTAAAATTATTAGATAACTACTCACATTATTCACAGTATAAATATATTGTTCATTTTCTAATATAGAGAGTTAAAAAAGGAGTCTTGCAAAAATAATTTTCAATTAAAACCTACACCTTAATAATGCATGGTCTCAAATATGCTATATATGATATATAATTACCCAAATCTCTATTTCCTGATGAGATGGAGTTGTTATAATTAATATTATAACGAGTGATGACTAAGTTATAATTAACACCATAATAGGTCATAACTAAATAACATTTAAGACATAACTAAAGATATTTTCGATCATAATTAAAATAATAAATACAGAAAGTCAAACTAAGTTGCAATTCATAACAAATCATAATAAAAAATCACAAAATTTATAACTAGAGTATATTATACATCCGCTTTTTTAAGTATGTATTATAAAAATTCTCATATATATATATACATAATGGTTGCAGTAACAAAGATAATTTAGAATAATGACAGGCCCTAATTGAATACTCAGATATGCATTCTTCCACTTAAATGACCACTTTATTTATTCTCATATGCTTCATTGCTTTACCCACGTTTGGTAATTTAAAATAATAAGTATGTGGCATATGTGCATATTAGTAGGGACACCCTACGGACTCATGCGAATTATATGCCAAAGCCTATCACATTAAGAAGCAATTATTCACTACGTGCACATGCGATAAACTTATCCCTGTCATTAATTTATGTAAATTTCACATGAATCTCACCGAATTAATGATTAAGATGAGAGTTCAGAACATTGAAATTGGTGGTATGGAATAATTTGTTGCTTCTCTTCATATGTTTTTTTTTTTTTTTTTTTTTGATATTTTAAGGTTGACGATCAAAAAAATCTTCAAGCATCTAATTCGACCGGATCAACTTGGACATATAACGTGCAAAATGGCTGAGATGTCAATTCCGTTTGCTTTTGCTTTCCTATTTCATCTGATCACTATATTATATATACATATATATGAATTATTAATTATAACACAAATTATAATTGCAAAAATGCCTCATACACCCAGTAAACACTACACCCAGTGACACCCAGTGCCACGTGTCACTGGGTGATTGGCCTGAAATAAAATAAAAAAAAGAAAAAAAGAAAAAAATGACCCGATGGGGGCATCGTGGTCAACTTCACTGGGTGTACCCAGCAAGGTTGTTATAATTGCATATAAACTGATAAAGTAAGAGAGAGATCCAATAAAATCAATGAAATAAATTCGCATGCATGCAAAGAAAATTGAACTTTTGACCTTTTAAATAAAGTGTAAAAATTTTGACTAATAGACTTTATTAATGATATATATATATATATGATAGAGACCCTTACAAAGTACAATTCCCACAACTTTTAAATTAATTTAAACTATTCATGTCACCGTTAAAGATAAAAAAAAAAAATTTAAACACATCAATGATTAATATATTAATAGAGTTCGTGAGGATCCAAACATTTTTCATCGTATATTATATGTATGACTGTTTTGGAGTAGTTTCCAGCAGGGCAAGGTGCATTATTCTCCATATCACAACATGACGGTTAGCTAGCATGCATGACTAAACATCAAAATAAATAATTATTACAAGAAAGTAAATAAGTGATAAATTTATAAAATGAGTGTCAGTGGTTAAAGGGGAATGCCGGAATATATTTGTAGAGGGAGTAACAATCCCAAGGATGAGTTGGGCCGAAATGAAACGAATCAGAAAAGATATTAATTTGACTGTCAAAGTGATCTTCCAACCAAATATCTTTAATGACTTTCTTTGTCTTGTAGGATTACCTACAACTTGAAGGTCATCTTAGGGAGAGGGAAATGTGGATATGTAATTACACCTTTCTGAACAATTAATATAGAATTTTTGCCTATAATTTTATACAAAAAATTAATATGCTGGTTTATATTCATTACGCATAGGAACCTCACAATATACTAATTAAATCTCAATTATTTCAAAAAATTTATGTTAGTATTACCATTAACAAGAGGGCAAATTTTGTGAATCACACAACGCTATGTATTAAAAGAAATACTTTGGAAAAAAAAAGATCAAAATTTGAAATATGTAGATTAGATTCATTTTAATTGAAACACAGTCGTCAAATCAAGTATAAATTTAAAGAAAATTTGGATAAAACCCTCTCAAACAAGTTGCATCTTTTTTAAAGTCCAACTTAAAAGATTTTAGAGTGATAAGTCCCTCAACTCAATGTTTCTAACGCATAAAGTTCATATTCAAATGCAAGTATAATTTTATGAACAATTTTACTCCTTTTTTTAATTAGTAACTTGTATGTAATTGCTCATGTGGAACTCCCGGAACAACTTGCGAGAAAGTGATGAAGAGATATTTTAGACAATGAAAATTGAATTTTGTTTTCTTCAGTAGACAGGGCTTCCTTTTAAAGTACTGCATTTCATGATTCATGTATATCATAAGTACTATATTGGTTCAGAATTCTTTTCAAAATATTTATTAGAGTTTATTTGGCTGCTTTTTCGTGGAGGCAGTGATGGAAAGTTTACTTCCTATTGAATGGATTATGGAAGTAATGGTTACCTAGTGAATTTTTGATTGATTGTTTATTTTATTTGTTTTTGTTGTTTGTGATTTGTAATGGTACTTGTTTGTTAGTTTGTAAATATGAAACTAAAATTTAAACTCTACTGGTTGTAGTTGTTCATTGTAAGATATACTTTATTTTATTTTTTTTACAATAAAATTTTACTCTGTAGTGTGTCCTTGTGTGATTTATTTTGTAGTGAAGATATGTTTCCTAATTGATTGACTATAAAATTTTACTATGGAGCAGAGTAAAATTTTACTATTATGTCAATTTTGATTTTTTTTTTTTTTAAAAAAATTTCATAGTCAATCTGAATATTATTTGATAGATCTTGATAAGAGAATTCTAAAAATACTAATTTTATTAAAATTCAAATTTAGATCAAAGGTTTTATCATTTAAAGTTTAAAATATTAAATTAATCACTAATAATATTTTGGTAATAGTGGTGTGTGCTGAACTATTCAAAAAAAACTTTGTACTTGATTTGAATGTATTAAAGTTTTATTATGAGTGCGTTTCGACCAAATTTTCCTCAATTTAAACCACACATTAAATTATGAGCACTATTTGAGGGATTTTTTTTATTTTTATTTTTTTTAAAATAAGGCATTTGTGAATCATAAAAAGTGAGCTTGGTGGAGGAGTCCTAGGATTAGTCTTGTTTTGTGGGCTGAAAGACCAAACCCAAATGAGCTCTAAAGATGGTAGCTTAATGGGCGTCGCTCTGTTTTTGGGCCCTCAAATCAAAACTCTTTTCCATTTCAAATATGGGCCGCCTGAATAAATATAATAAATAAAATCAAAATCTGATAAATCAACATATTATAACACAAAAACTTTTAAAGAAAATAAAGTAATCATGCTGTAAAGCACATAGGCTATGTTTGATTCCACAAGACCAATAGTGAGGTATTAACAATCCTATGAAATTAGTGTGGTATTCACAATCCCACCCCTATCCCATTACTAATAATCCTACAAATTTGTTGGATTAACTATCCATTGGATTAATAATCCTAAAAAAAAAATCAAAACAAACATAGGATAATTGGGCCCACGGATTAATAATCCTAATCCCATACTCTAATCCTTCCAATCAAACATGCCCATAAAGTAATAAATTTAAGGGGGATTTTTTTTCAAAAATTCTACTTCTAATACTTCTGTATCAATTGATCTAACTTAATTTCTTGTAACCCATTTAGTTCGACAGTCATTCAAAATCACAATTTTAGATTTAGCACAAAAAAAAAAATTAAAAAAATAAAATCTATATCTCAAGTTTGAATACTTAGGCCTCGTTTGGCAACTGTCATTTTTAGCCAAAAAGTCAAAAAGTTATTAAAAAAATAAAAAAGCCAACAGTCCATATCAAAAAGTCAAAGATTCTATTTTCTCTCTATTTTTTGCACATCTTTTCGTAAAAATTCAAAAAATCATCCCAAACATACTAGTTTTTTTTACATCACATTTTAGCTAAAAAATCAAAAAGTTACTAAGAAAGCCTGTTCCCAAACGAAGCCTTACTCTATTTGTATTAGAATCTATTTAGTAGGAAAAAATTATGGAAGCTAATATATATAGAGAGCCGCTATTCTCATTCCATTTTATTCTAAATACACTTTTTTCTTTATCCTTATTATATATAGATGTGAAAGTTAAAAATGAAAATATTTATACTTTCAATAAATATAATGATGTGTATTTTTAAAACAAAAATTATAAATGTAAATATTCACGTTTAAAATTGTGACATAAAGTATCACATTTTATACTTTCAATCAACAAATTTACTAAACAATCATACTGTTACTTTTTTTAACTGAAATTATACAAATTATCAAATAATAAATGTGAACATTCATATTATGTAACTTTTGCCAAATATGTTATTCTTCTTAAAATGTGACAATGAGATATTTATGCATTGTTATCTTAATAAACTTTTATCAATTGTGCTATTTCTTAAAATGTGACAATAGAATATCATTCTAATGTGTGTATTATTGTCTTATTGAACTTTTGTCAAATGTGTCTTTTTTTTAAAAAAAAATGTGACAATGAGATATTGTTTTAATATGTGCACTATTATTTTACTATATTTCTAAATATGTCATTCTTTTTAAAATGTGACAATTTGTGTATTATTGTCTTATTAAACTTTTATCAAATATATCATTCTTCTTAAAATGAGACAATGGAATATTTGTGCATTATTATCTTATTAAATTTTTGTGAAATATATCATTCTTAAAATGTGACAATAAGATATCATTTTGATATATGCACTACGTTTTCAAATGTGAGTTTGCTTCATTGAATGAAATAAGACTTATAGATTTATAAGAATATTTATAAGATTAAATGGTCAATAAGTCATGAATATAAAATTTATTAACAAGCACTCGTTGGGAAAGTTGGGTTGGGTTGGGATTAAAATAGTCATAAAAAAATAAAATAAGTTTTTAGGCCTAGGTTTAAAAATATCACATCTAAACCATAATCATTTTATTTTTTCTCTCATAAAAATTTAAAAAACCAAAACGTCTATCCAAAATAATTTTTTTTAACCCCAAACTAAAATAATTAAAAAAATTAAAAAGTTAAAAAATCAATCTACATCCCAAATAAACTCTAAATGTCTAAGGCTAGTTTGGCATAACCTAAATAAGTCAAAAAGTCAAAAAGTCACTATCTTATTTAAGTCACATCATCTTATTTAAATCACATCACCTCTCTAACACATCACATCAAACCCAACCCAAACCCAACTCAAACCCACCAATAAGTCAAAAAGTACACTTTTTTAGGACATCCCAAACCAACATAATCCCATTGATAAGGATGAATTTCAATTATTATTAAGATATATGATATTACCAAAAAAAAAAAAAAAAAACATGGATGATAAATGTGACACATCAATAGGTGGACAGTAGAACAGCATAGCACATGCAAGATAGACTCCCACAGCGTAAGAAAACCCTACCGCCAAGTTGGCCATGAGGTGATGATGAGTCATTGGACCAAAGAATCAGCCAACCTTTTTATTTTTATTTTTATTTTTATTTTTATTTTTAAAAATGAAGAAATAAAACTTTAAATTTTTTTTTTTTTAGCACCATAAAACTTTAAATTTGACAGCCATATTTATGTTGTTCAGATTAAGGATGACAATTTGAAACCGGCCCGATGGGGACCCGACCCCCCGACCTCGAATTGAGCGGGTTTTTTTCGAAAAATACTCCCAACGGGACGGGGATGGTATTTAAAAATTAATCCCGGAACATTTTCGGACCGGGGACAGGGATAAGTGTCTCAGTCCCGTACCCGGCTTGGCTCCATCCCCGATCCCCGGCCTGGTTTATCCCCGATGTTAAATTACGATTTTACCCTTATATATATATATATATAAACCAGGTCTCAGATATCATTTCTCTACTCCGTCTCCGTCTCTCATCTCTCTCTACCTCACTGACTTCTCTCTCTCTCTCTTAGATCCACCACCATCGCCGTCCAGCTCGCACCACCACCGCCGCCGTCTAGCTCGCACCCCCACCACCACCACCACCACTACCACATCGCGTCTCTCATCCACTCCCTCTCTCTCGACGTCAACGACCACCACCGCCGTCTAGCTCGTACCACCACCACCACCACCGCGTCTCATCCACTCCCTCTTCTCGACGTCGCCGACCACCACCGCGTCTCATCCACTCCCTCTTCTCAACGTCGCCGACCACCACCACCACCGCGTCTCATCCACTCCCTCACAGATCAGTTTTTTTTTTTTCAGATCTGTCTCAGATCTGTTTCACAACCATTTTTTTTAGATCTGTTTCAAATCTGTTTCGGATGATGAGTTGCATTTTCTGATGATGGTGTTGATGTTGTTGTATTTTCTGATGAGTTGTATTTTCTGATAATTTTGTTTCAGATCTGTTTTTAGATGATGAGCTTCTTGTTGTTGTTGTTGATGTTGAGTTGTATTTTTTGAATTTTTTTTTTTTTTAGCCGGGGAATGCTCGGGGTCGGGGAAACCCGATCCCCGTTGGGAGCGGGGGTGGGGGCAGTGATAGGTTCTCCGTCAGGATCGGGCCGAAAATTCGAAAGATCGGGGATCGGACGGGAGTGTGATCCTCGCCCGCCTCGCCTGCCATATTCCTAATAGTCATGGTGCTGGTGTAAAGAGGAGGTCCATACAGGACTTGATGGTGATAAATATTAAAAAAAATAATTTATCTCCTAATTTTACCTTCTCAATTCTATCTCAATGATTTTAAATTAGAGAAGGTTAAAAAAGAGGGGAGAAGAATGTAAGACCACTTTATATAGATCTTAATCACGTTATTAAAAATGAAATTAAGAGGCAAAATTAAGGAGTGATTTGAGAAGTTGGTTAAAAGTTTTTGACTTTTTTTAAACTTTTTTGTCATTTTGTGTGTAAAAAATATTAGAAGTGATGTGATTTAAAAACTAAAAACTAAAAATTAATTTTTTACTAGCTTCTCAAATTGCCCCCACAATTAGATAATAATTCACTAATGTCTCATTCTGGTGTAATTGCAAGCACTTGATGGAGGGAGAGGAAACTAAAAACCAACTTGTAATCTAGCAAAAGGTTTGAATATATTTTCTCCCCGGGTAAATTACACTAACGGTCTTTATAATATGAAAGTTATATCATTTTAATATTTAACTTTTTAATTATGATGTATTTAATTATGAATTTTGAATCTCGTTCTAAATAAGGGTAATTGAAGACATCATTACTTTCTATTTTAAAGGTAAAGTTGTCAATTTAATAAAATATAAACTAGTTTGACAAAATTAAATGTCAAAAATTATTTTTAAATTTTTAAAAATTAATTTTAATCACCAAAGATAAAATTATATAAAAATAATAAATCTTTTATTTTTTATTTTTTTATTTTTTTTACCAAAATAATTCTTAGTATATGTTTTGATGATGATCATATAATAAGTGGTTGTTTATGGATGGATATCATATAATGGCCCTGCTTTGGTAGAGTCAGAAAATGATTATAGTTTATAGTTTAACAGCTTATAACTTATAACTGTGAACATAAGCTGATTTTTGACTTATAAATTAAGCTTCTCCTGTCCCACTAAAAAAATAAATTGATTTTTGACTTACAAAAAGTTATAAGCTGTATTGTTAAACTGAACCAAACACATCAAAATAGCTTAAATTAAGCTAAAAGCTGAAATAAGCTGAAAATAAGTCTTACCAAACAGGGCCAATAGATGTTTGTATTTGTTGATAATAGATATTTTTGGATGGTTATTAAGCTTTTAATGTGTAATTGATATGTTTAATATATGAAATATTTTTAGTCTTGGATTTTTTGATTTAATTGATTGGTTTAATTATAACATCAAAGTTATTGTCATGTTTGACTTTTGAAAAAACAGAAACTAATTTAACGAAAATAAATATTAAAAAAAATTCTTTTAAAAAATTATTTCTACCCTCTAAAAAAATAAAATTATATAAAAATGATGTGCTTTTAATTTTTTTCGCCAATTTAATTTTTAATTTCTTAGAAAATATTTTTGAAAATAGATTCTGAAACCAAACCAAACACAACTTTAAAACCAATAAAGTTTCAATATTATTTATTAAAAAAAAAGCCATTAAATTTCCTAAAAATATAGAAATTAATCAATACAAAATAAGTTATATAACGACTTTACCTTTGAAATGAACCATTTACGAAAGAAATATCTTTGATTATTCTTATTTGGAACAAGATTCAAAATTCAAAGTCAAATATGTGACAATTAAAAAGTTATGAACTAAAATGACACAAATCTTAAACTACCAAAACTGCTTGTGTAATTTGCCCTTTATCTAAAGATAAGTTATATACACATTTTATCCTTCAATTTTTGGTTGAAATTTCACTTCGGTTTCTCATATATATTCTTACTATATTAATTAAATCCTCATACTTCAACCATTATTTCAATGGAATCCTCCCATCACTCTTCAATAATATAAATAAATAAATAAAAATTTGACATAAAATGCTCTTGTGATAGCCATATAAAAACATTTTAAACGCATTTAATGAATAAAATTATGAAAAAATATATTTTTATTCTCTAACTCTCACTTGTACCATGATTTTTTATATTTTAACTGTGGATGCATAAATGCACTTATATTATTTTAACATTAAATTATTATTTATATTCATGTATGATTTTTTCCATATTGCTATATTACTTATGCACATCACTTTGCATGTAATACCATGCATTCACAAATAAAAGTTATCATTTTATTTTATAAGCAAATAAAAGTTATTCACATTATAGAAGTTATTATTTATACCATTACTTTTCAAAATATATTTTCCGTCATTTTTTTTAGATAATTATGATAAATTAAATAGATTATGATATGATTGATAAATTTACCTAATTTTTTGTAAATAATATACATAAAAAGTCTTACAAAATGAAATTATCAAAACAACGCCTATAATAGACTCCACAAATCCAAACAATATCTTTTAGTTCAAATCATAGATTGGAGGGAAAGCTGATCCCATAATTAAAATTAAAAGAGAAGTTTTAAAGATGACAAATATTTATCTTTTTTCAAGAATTAAATAGTGGGATTGTTAAACAATATACACACCTCTATTTGGAGCCTATATTATAGGCAAATTATGTCAATTTGATATTGATATTATAAATATTATAATTAAATTATTTTTAATCATAATTAAAATAAACACAATGGATGATAGCCAAATTTTATTTGAGATATAATTAAAAATTTATTCAATTATAATCAAAATAATAATCATAATATGTCATAATCAACAGTACACTAAGTCATAAACAAGCTATGACCAAATACCACTAGTAGTGCAGCATAATGAAATATCTTTTTAATCATAATCAAAATAACAAATATAATAAATCATAATTAATATCATAATGACTCATAATTATGTCATAATAAACACCACAAATAGTCATAATCAAGGACCAAAAAAATCCTAACTAAGCATTTGGTACACCCCTTTTTTTGGAATGTGTATTATAAAGTGACTAACAAAAATGTACCTCAAAAATTTTATCAAATATCTCACATGAGTGTGGGATTCATATGGGACCCACATAATGTGGGTCCCATACCCATGTGAAATATGTGGTAAAACTTTTAGTAAAATTTTAAAGTTTCTAATATTATTCAATGACTAATGCTAATGCATTTAACGATGTATTAATTTGCATTGATTTTGATAAATTTTTAATTTCAACTACTCATTAAATTTATGATTTTCTATTTTTATCTGCTCATTCATTGAATGCATTTATTATTAAATGCTTCGATGACTTTCAAAATTTGTATTCTGAGAAGGTAATTTATATGTATAAATTGGGCCGAGCTGGGTAATGGGCCGTTGAGGGCTACAGTAAGAAGGACAGGGTAAAAAGGGCCCAAGAGTTAGCCCAGTCCCGAGAAGCCTTGTAATTAGCCCGGTCCCAGAGAACATGGTAATTAGCTCGGTCCCAGAGAGCATGGTAGTTAGCTCGGTCTTAGAAGGCTTAGCAGTTAACTCGGTCACCATGGCTAGAACGATAACAGTAAGCTCAGTCACACCTTTGGGGCCGGGGTATGATAAAGTCTACCTCAAGACCTTGCTATTAGTTAGCTCGGTTTAAACTCATCATGGTTAGCACGGTTTGTGCTGGAGGAACCGGGGTAAGAGCAGTGAAAGGAAGAACCGAACTAGGTATAGTTCGGTCTACTCTGTGGCTTAGCATAGCCATGCTTACCTCGGTCGTATTGGAACCCGACCATGATAAAACCATCTCACTTGGTTTAAGCAGTGAGTG
This sequence comes from Camellia lanceoleosa, assembly GCA_025200525.1. Classification (NCBI taxonomy): domain Eukaryota; kingdom Viridiplantae; phylum Streptophyta; class Magnoliopsida; order Ericales; family Theaceae; genus Camellia; species Camellia lanceoleosa. The sequence continues at coordinate 85,161,418 of CM045759.1, forward strand.
GGGTGTTGAAGGATAAGCATTATCCTTCAAGAATATGATTCCTAGAAGGATTCTACATGGAAGAGTAAGAGTCCTACTAGGATTGTGCCACGCAGAACCTATAAAAGCTCATAACATCACCTATAGAAGAGGTAACGCAATTTTGATTCCCGAATTCACAGAGCTTGTTGTCTTTCTGTCTATTTTGCTGACTTAGGCATCAGAGAGGTTTCCGGCACACACCCGCCGGCTAGCTCACGTTTGTGTTTTCAGGGAATAAAGTGACGTCGTACGGAGGAGCGCAATCTTGATCAACAGGATTATACGAGAACAATATTTCGTGCTCGTACAATTGGCGCCGTCTGTGGGAATTTCAGACACGAACAAAACCTCTTGATCGAGTTTCTCTTCTCGAAGTTGAAATCAATAGCGCACAACAAAGATCTATCCCAGTCCGCCATCGTCGAACAAACCCCAGATGGAGGAGGAAGGCGCGAAGGCTTGCCTTCTATCCCTCCCATGGCGGACTTGGAGCCCCAACGTCAGAATCTTCAGAGGGATACAAAGGGAAGGCGGACTAATAGCCCCCGCCACTCTCGCTCACAGAGCCCTGAGAGACAGAAGCGAAGGATCGACCCTCAGGTTTTGGAAAATCGCGTAAAGGAGCAGGACGAGTTGATACGAAGAATGGTGGCGGACATGGAGGCTATGAAACGCCAGATCAAAGGAAAATGGGTGGCAACAGGAGAGGAGCGCAAAAGCAAGATGCCCGCTCGCCACTCAGAGGATCGCGGTAGGCATACCACACCATCACAAACGGAGAGTAGGAGCCTCAAGACAGGCGATACTCAATCCAGGACTTCCAGAACTCGTCACTCCAAGTCTGAGAGGACGAGATCTTTAAGGTCTTATACTGAGGGAAGCACTTATCGGCCCTCACACACGCACCAGACAAGATCCAGGCAAATGGAGTTGCCCAGATTGTCCGACTTACAAACTGTGCTAGAAGAAAGGGCATGATGGAAGGAGGATGTCAGGACGCGCGATCCACGCAGAGTTTCTGCCCTTCAGCGGTTGGCTCCTCGTTCGCATGGAAGCGTCGAGGTAGGAATGCCAATACCACGCCCCATTTAACCAACAGACAAAGCATTAGCAAGGTCAGACCACGCCGCTCGCTCCGCAAGAATTGAGAACGCGCCTTCACGACAGGGCTTCCTACAGCACAAATTCACCACATACGAAGGGAAGACGGACCCTTACTCGCACTTAAGCCACTTGAGCCAGGTCATGGCAGTGTACCGACGAAATGAGGCTTTGATGTGCATCTTATTCCCATCTAGCCTTGGCGACCTAGGCTTGACTTGGTTCGAAAAACTTCTAGAAGGCAGCATAGCCTCCTGGGCTCAATTGGCCGAGGCGTTCGTAACAAGGTTCAGAACGAACAACAAAACCCCGGGGGAGATTAATCAGTCGCTCTCCATCGACAAGGGCGACAAGGAGACCTTAAGATCCTACAATAGTCGGTACTGGGAGACCTTCAACCAGATTGGGGACTACCCTACTAATCTCGCAATCGCACAGTACAAAAGAGGCCTTTCAGTCGGAAACAGACTAAGGGACTCAATTACCATGACGTCACCCCTCACCATGGAAGCCTTGATGGAGAGAGTGCACTAGCACATTCGGGTAGAAGAGGATGGTGCCCGTGCTAAGACAAAATCTGGCGCGACCACAACACTGGAGGAAAAGGCCTCGGCAAAGGTCAACACGGTAGAATGTCAAACAAGAATGGGCGAGGTAGGCGAGACAACGGAGAGGACCAGGATAAACGATGGTTGAGAGTCCGCACTGCCATTACCACGGTGTTCAAGAAACCAATCTATTGAATTCTCAGTGAGATACGCGATGAACCTTTCGTCTGTTGGCCAGCCAAATTGGGAGAAACACAGAAGGACTACGACGAAAGGTCGCGATGCACCTTTCATAAAGAAAAGAGGCACCGCACTAAGAATTGCATGCCATTGAGGCAGTATTTGAAGGAATTGGTAGCGGCTGGACACTTGGACCAGTACATCGAAGGAGGGACACGACCAGCCCCCCAGAACCACAACAACCCCAATGGGATGCCAATCGGCGCCCCACCTCAAGGCGTGATCAATGTGATACATGGAGTATTCGAGCCTGAGCGTGTATGCGAGCTCAGAGGATCCATCAAAAACGCTGAGCACTTCAGGGAGGTGTTAAGTGCTCAACCTACCATGAAAAAAGGGAAAACAGAGGCCACGAATGTCATCTCCTTTTCAGACAGAGACTTGGCAAGGATATACTGCTCCCACAACGATGCGCTAGTCATCACTCTCCGAGTCAAGGATTTTGACGTCAAGCGAATTCTGATCGACCAGGGAAGCTCGTATGAGATCATGTACTACGACACCTTCAAACAACTGAAGTTAGCGGACAAGGACTTGGCACCTGCCGTGTCTCCCCTGATTGGATTCAACTCAATACCAGAATGGCCAATCGGCAAGATAATCCTCCCAGTCAGAGCGGGAAGCGTAACGAAACAAGTGAAATTCTGGGTGTTGAAAGTCCCTTCCATTTACAACATAATTTTGAGAAGAACATGGTTGCATACCATGCGATCGGTAGCGTCATCCTACCATCAAGTAATGCGGTTTCCGAATGAAACCGGGATAATTGAAGAGGTCTTTGGAGACCAGATCATGTCCAAGCAATGCTTTGTCACGGCAAACGGCAGCCGCGCTGCCAAGGGATATGTTCATTCGGTGGAAGAACCTAAAAGCAATGGACTGTTCGCAGATGTTGGCAAAGCAACTGATCAAAAAGTGGTGGAAGACTTGGTAGAAGTAAGAATAGATGAAAAGAACCCGGATAAGTTCTTTTTGCTCGGTTCGTCATTGTCCAGCACTGAGAGATTAAAGGTTTTGGAATTCTTGACCTCTAACATCGAAGTGTTCGCCTGGACACCACACGACATGCCAGGCATTGATCCAAACTTCATCTGTCACCAACTCAATGTCCACCCATCCGCCAGACCAATCATTCAGCGCATTCGTAGATCGGCACTCCACCACGCCGAGATAGTGGCGGAAGAAGTGGGGAACCTGCTGGAACCAGGGGCAATTAGAGAGGTGCACTAACCTAGATGGATCTCCAATACAGTGGTGGTGCCAAAGAAGAATGGAAAATGGCGTGTCTGTGTAGACTATAAAACAGTCAACAAGGCATGCCCAAAGGACAGCTTCCCCTTACCACGGATAGACCAACTAATAGACCTGACGGCGGGACACAACCGGCTCAGATCGCCATGTATGAGCCAGACCAAGAGGTCACGTCCTTTACTACCTCTAGAGGACTATATTGCAACAAGGTCATGCCCTTTGGCCTAAAGAACGCAGGGGCAACATTCCAGAGGATGGTCACCAAGATGTTTGAGCCATTGTTAGGCAGAACAATGGAAGCTTACATCGACGACACGGTGGTCAAGAGCAAGGAAGAGAAAGACCATCTCAGGGACCTAGGTGAGATGTTCCAAATCCTGAAGAAGCACAAGTTGCGCCTCAATGCGTCCAAGTGTGCATTCGGCGTTGGATCAGACAAATTCCTAGGCTTCTTGGTAACCAGCCGAGGCATAGAAGCAGATCTTTCCCAGATCAAAGCAATCTAGGATCTGGAGAGGCCCAACACAATCAAAGAGGTGCAGCATCTCACCAACCTAGCAACCGCACTAAACAGATTCATAAGTCAGTCGTCAGACAGATGTCGACCATTCTTCCAAGCATTAAAGGCCAAGTTTGAGTGGGATGAAGAATGCGACCGCGCCCTAGAAAATTTGAAAGAATACATGTCTTCTCCACCACTGCTTGTAACCCTAATACCTGGAGAAGAACTCTTCCTGTACCTAGCAGTTTCACAGCACGCAGTTAGTGCAGTGTTGGTCCGTGCAGAAGGAATCCAACATCTGCCCATCTTTTATGTCAACAAGACATTGCTGGGCGTCGAAACAAGGTACTTGCCACTAGAAAAACTGGCCTTGGCCTTGATGATGGCCTCAAGGAAATTATCGCACTATTTTCACGCCCATACCATCATCGTCCTTACAGCTTTCCCATTAAAAGCTTTGTTTGAGAGAGCGAACTTTTCTGGGCGTGTCTTGAAGTAGGTAGTTGAGTTGGGACAATTTGACATCAAGTTTCAACCTAGGACCGCGATAAAAGCTCAAACTTTGGCAGACTTTGTCGTAGAATTCACACCAGGAAGTCATCATATCTGTTCAGTTGACCTGACTGAAACAACCGAACCAGGGATGGAAGTTGACGCCGGAATAATGCAACCCCTAGTACAGGTTATCCAGTGTAATAACCCGGATCCATAACTAGGCACTAATCAATAATTAAGGAAGTTAATCGAGTGGATAAAATGAATAACGGGATTAATGTGTTAATTGCATAATATATGGCTGTCTATCTATTGATCGTTAAATTATCTGTTCATGTTTTATGGTTTAAACTGTAAATTGAAGGCCTTATCAGTGGCCGAACTAGAAGTTGATTAATGTTTTATGATCACTAGAATTAATGTGATTTTATGGTGGATTTAATTTGAAATTGATTTGGTATGATTAAATTAGATTAAATGAAACTAAATTACAAGAATTGGCTTTAATCACCTATTTGCCATTTAGTGGGCCACTACCTATTATATGTTGGAGCTTTTGTACACCTTGATGCACCATTTTCATCAGCCAATTTCTTAAGCTCAACCGTTTAGAGTGAGAGAGAATTAGGAGAAATATTGTTATCAACATTTTAGCTTGGAAACTTGGAGAAATTGAAAGAGTTCTACAAAATTGAGTCTCTAGACTTTGAATTGAAGACCTAAGGTAGAATATTCATCCCTCCATTTATGTATTTCAATGTTATCTTGCATGGTTCATGAAGATTTGAGGTTTAAAGTCAAGATTTAAGTTAGAGGAGTTGAATAGTGAACTAAACCATGCATGCATGTGCATATCATGAAGTTTCAAGTTGTTTTCATGGAGATTCTTGCATGCATGTCCATATTATGGCTTTAATCCATGAGTTCATCTTATTTTCCATCAAATTATCAAGTTTGATTATGTTTTGGAGAGTTTGAATTCAAAGAAATCCTTGTATGTTGTGTTCATAAACATTCTTCATGATTTAAGTTGAAAATGTAAGTTTTTAACAAACCCTTGGGCCATGATTTTATGAAATGATCCATAATTCTTTATGTTTTACAAGTTTACTTTGTTATTCCAAGTTTTAGGGCCCAAGAGAGGTATTTTGGATGGTTAAACTCGAGTTTTGAACTTGGAGATGCAATCTGGAAATTCCAGAAATTGCATCTACGCTCGAGCGAAGGATTTCTCGCTTAAGTGACCACTCTGCAAGCGTGCACTCCGCTCGAGCGACCAAAAGTCCACTCGAGCGTGAATTGCGAGCTCCCAGAAGTTTCATACTATTTTCAGATCGTTCGAGTGAAGGTATGTGCGCTCGAGCAAAAGTTCACATTGTTTTGCATGTCCGCTCGAGCGAGGAAGTATACGCTCGAGCGGAGTTTCATTTCTGCATGTCCGCTCGAGCGAAGAAACATATGCTCGAGCGAGGGCCTAAAATTCTGAAATTTTGCCTAAGTGTTCCAAGGCATGTTTTGACATCCTCATTGCATCTTAGGCATTCCTAAGCCTTAATTAAGCTATAGTAATGAGGTTATGGATTAGAAACACACTAAGTAATGAATGTGCTAAGTTAAGAGAATGCAAGGGTATGTGTGTTCTAAGCCACGTGATAAGAAAGAATAAGAACCAACGTAATGTAAGCTAAGCCGTGTTGGCCAAGTACAAGTGTAATGATAAGATCCGTTGGTGTTATGTGCTTTTGTGTTTGTAGGTCAACGTCCGAGGATTGATTGACTGCTTACTGGAACCACTGTGAGTAACGTTATCGTAAAGATACGTTTATATGGAATTATGTTCCAAATGAAATATGATATGCTATGATTTCTGAAATGATATCTGTTTATGTGAACGAACATTCCAAGTTTGAAATCTATTATGGCATCCATAGATAGTCCCAAGTCATGGGGGACGGCATGAAAATGCAGGTCCATGACAGACAAGTAATTACGAGATCTCGTTAGCCACTTCATTGTGGTGATATGTGTTTAACCGGTATCCGGAACCGGTTACTCTAGTCGGAAGACATTCTGTTCTGTTCTGTGTTCTATGGGATATGCCATTATTATATTCTGATATGACTATGATTATGCTATGATCTGTTCTGTACTTATGAAATGTTCGGAATTCGTTCACTAACCCCTTTACCTTAATGTTATTCACTGGGCTTTAGCTCACTGTTTGTTTATATATATATATATATGTATATAGGTGAGCACTCTGGAGTTCGAGCCCAAAGGTTTTTGTAGGGAACTGTATTTCTGTTGTCAGCTAACTATTGCGCCTCACGAGGAGGTTCCCGAAGTGTCTTGGGCTCAAGTTTTGATTAGTTCTGTATATGCATGAGATTTTATTTAATTATGTTGGCTGTACTTGTGAATCTGTAATGTGTGTAGTATAATGTGTGGTTGACTATCATATATGTATGTAAAGTTTTAAATATTCTGTTTCATGTAAGTCAACACAGTACATTAGACATTTATATTTATGTATCTGCTTTCGCTAGCCCCTTATCATATGCTTACCTGTTCAGAGGCCTTCGGTAATCCAAGGATTACTGGCCGGTTACGATGCTAAACCTAGAGGGGCGGGTTTGGGTCGTGACAGAGTGGTATCAAAGCACGAGTTATACCGCACACACGTGTCCATATGAGCTATAGGATGTCCTAAAAATGAAATAGGGACATTGCATTATCATGTGTAAGTGTATGAACATAAATGAATTGAAATGGAACCTATATGCATGACCAAAGAAGTTAAATGGAATAACATGTCATGAGAATTTCAAATACCGAATGTGGAATCTGTATGAACATGAACGTATTAAAGTAGAGAATCATGTGACTGTATCTGAATTAAACTTGAAGTGTAAACACGTCTGGTATGAAATGAAATGTGAAATCCGTAAGAACTTTCCTTGTATTGATAAGCACCCTGTTTCTGTATAGATCAATGGAAAGGACAAGAAATGTAGACGAATCTGAATCTTCTGACGCTAGAATTAGCCGATTAGAAAGGATGGTTGAAGCCTTAACTGAAAATTTGAAACAACAGCAACAAGGGCAAACATGTGTACCTGAACCAGTTAGTTATGATATGATAGCATTGACACAGAAATACAATAAGATGAAACCACCGGAATTTCTGAGGGGTATTGAACTGTTAAAAGTCGAGGCTTGGGTTTTAGAAACTGAGAAAGTATTTGAGTTATTTTCGTGTACTGAGGCACAGAAAGTTTTGTTGGCAACATTCATACTTAAAGAGGAGGCTAGGAGATGGTGGATGTTAGTCCGAAATAAGAATGAGGGTGTAACATGGGATAGATTTAAAGAAATTTTCTTCGAAAAATACTTTCCCCAATGCATCCGAGATAGGAAGGTAACCGAATTTGAACAACTGAAACAATGCAAAATGGCTGTGGCCGAATATGAAGCAAAATTTACTGAGTTAGCTCGATATGCACCCCATATGACAGATACTAACTACAAAAAGGCTAGGAAATTTGAAGGTGGGCTTAACTTAGACGTGTATGAACGAGTTGGCATCTTAAAATTACCAAAGTACGTGGATGTTCTTGATAGGGCCTTAATGTCCGAGGCAAACATAGCAGCCTTGAAAATATCAAAATCAACACCATCAACTGAATCCGAAAGAACAAAACAGAAGAAACAAAAGGTTGAAATGACAAGTAATTCGATGGTCAACGTGGACGAGAAATCTGGGGCAATAACTGTGAACAAAGAGAGTTGGGGCAATAATGTGAACAAAGATATACCTGTCTGTAGAGAATGTGGGAAACAACATTGGGACACTTGTCCCCGTCTGTCAAGAGCTTGTTTTAGATGTGGTCAGAAAGGACACTTGGCTAAATCTTGCCTGCAAACTCATCCGAACAACAATAAGCCTAGATCTACACCCTAGTTCCAGAAAATGCTCAAAACACTGAAATGACTAACGCAGGTATTACCCTAACCATGTGTAATTGTTTTATGGGAATTTGTGTGTGAATCATACGTTTCTCAACTCGATATAGATTGTGGACATATTATTCGGGTAATTTAAATTGTTAGAATTATGAACCCATGTTAATTGGACCTTATGAACTTAACGAATTACCTGTGTTTTGGAAATCATTGGAACTTGTGAACAATGGGAATTTGTCGGGTTAAATCTTTGTACCATATTGCAAAAGTTTTATATGAACTGTTACGTGTGACCTTTTGAACTATACTAGAACTATTGAACATTGGAACGCATTGTGATTGACTTTAACTTAGGGAATCTGTATAACCATGACTGGAATTGAACCGTTATATATCGACTGACATCATCGAATGATTAGACCCATGATCTCGAATTGTATATATGAATTAGTCACTTAGGGAATTTCTGAAATTGAGAACCTATGTCAGTTGGAAAGAATGAACCTCTGCTTATGAATTTGCGAACGAATGCCTAAACGGTAATTGATCCTAGACTCGTATCTGTATATATATATATGTCCTCGCCTGTGAGACTATTAGAATTGATGGGATTGAACTGTTGTTAATGAACATTTTGAAATCTATTGATTGATATGAACTATTGTAACCGACCCGTTGAACTGTGCTTGAACAGCTAAATATGGAGATACACTAGTATTGATTGTATATGGAACGTGTTTGAACTCATATATATCTATACCTATGCATGGAATGTTGGCTAATTACATTTGTATCTAGACTGAGTAGACGTATGACTGGTTGCCTTAATTATTATATCTGGGGAAATTGTTTGTGTTCATCTGTACATAGAATTCGTGAATCTATATTGGGAAGGTTATTAGACTCTGGACATGTACATATATTGACTATGATGCCTACTTTTGATATGAACAACTGCATACCTGTGCACCCACATGTGAACTCACGTGGGAAATGTAACATTGTATATGACCTGAACTCTTCAATATGAACTACTGTGATACATAACTCCAATGGGGTTTGAGAACCGAAGAACCTAGAACAACTATAGAACTGCTGACTATGCACCTAAGCTAATGGAGTAAGAACTATAGAATTAATGTACCTCGTTGGAAATAATGAGGCTAGAACTTTTACCTGATCTAATCAGATAGAACTGTTGTTTGATGAGACCCTTGTTTGACTGATAGAACTTCTGTTTGATGACTCACGCTTTGAACTGTTACTTGATATGACTGGGTAGAACTTCATCTAAGATGATCGGGTAGAACTTTCATTGATTTGATCTGAGGAGACCCTTATTGAGAGCTACTGTATGATTTGATTACATTATGGGGGATTGTGAATTACTTGTGATTGAATGACAGAACTGTATTGCTAAGGAGACTAACCGAATGAAAATTTGAATCGATCCTGAATACTTAGGAAGAATGTGAACCATCAGTAGCAGACTATGTGACTACGAAATCTGGTACCTTATGCTTGGGAGATATAGGAATACCGTATAATGACATGTGTTTAATTGCGCCGAAATTACCGTTACAACCTCAAATTTGTTTGACAAAGAGAATGATTACTTATGTGTTATTGTATTTTAAAACTAATGGAATATGTTGACAGCAGACTGGTTTGATTATAAACTCTGACTATCTGGAAGTATATGTAATCAGTATGACTGCTTTTGTATCGACACATAGTATGATTGAATCTGTGGAAACTGAGGCTGATGAATAGTATATAAATAATTACTTCAGAATTCCGTTTACTGCAATGTGGTCAATGTACGAAATTACTTTGTATTCCTGATAACTTCAGAATGACCTAGACTGACTGTGATGTATTACCGAATTGAGAACCAAATTGAACAAAGACCGAATGATTGACTCGAAAATGAATAAATCGAATCTCTGTAACTTAACGGGGGAAATTACTTATGAAAATGAGACCAGTGTAAATCTACAACCCCGATAAGTGCTTGATATGAGTAGTGTGCGTAATAATGCAGTAAAGTTGTGTGCAACTATATTTATGTTCTATGTCCTGAAATAAGTTTTGCTCTATGAAATGTTATATGTTGCATACTGAATGAATGTTCAACTTTCTGGAAAGTATTATGGCACCCTTAGTTCTTATGGCCCTTGCCTGGGGGTAACAATACCATGGCTGTGTATGTGGGTCTCTGGACCAAATGAATCTGATAGCTAATGGGTGTACCGCGTTTGACTTTATGCAAAATCTGAATATGAAAATGATTATGAATATGTATATGAATCAGTATATGTTCTGTTACCCGGATCCGGAGGTTCCTTTATGGAACTGGTTATTCATAACCTCACGTATATACATTCTGTTTTGTTCTGCTCTATTTCCCAGATCCGGAGGTTCCTTTAGGGGACTGGTTATTAATAACCATCACGTATCTGTATCTGTTCTGCATCTGCTATGTATGCATATGTTCTGTATCTGCTCTGTTAGTGCTAATGAATGCACCTCGTATGTTTAAGCAAGAAATGTGACATCCATGTATGGTCTGGACAAGAATATGAAAATGAACATGTATCTGAATCTGTTCTAGATTAAAATCTGAATGTGTATAAGACACTGTGTTAATACGAACCCTAACTTTTGTATATGATTTATGATTCTGTCTCTGTACACAGTTAAGGTTGAAATTGGATTATGAGCATGATTATGCTTCTGTTTTGTTAAGAGTTGAAGTTACAGGGTAGTGAACATCATTTCTTTTGGCATATGTTAACTCGAGTTTAGGGACCAAACTCTTTTAAGGGGGGAAGACTGTAATAACCCCGATCCGTAACTAGCCACTAATCAGTAATTAAGGAAGTTAATCGAGTGGATAGAATGAATAACGAGATTAATGTGTTAATTGCATAATATCTGGCTGTCTATCTGTTGACCGTTAAATTATCTGTTCATGTTTTATGGTTTAAACTGTAAATTGAAGGCCTTATCGGCGGCCGAACTAAAAGTTGATTAATGTTTTATGATCACTAAAATTAATGTGATTTTATGGTGGATTTAATTTGAAATTGATTTAGTATGATTAAATTAGATTAAATGAAGCTAAATTACAATAATTGGCTTTAATCACCTATTTGCCATTTAGTGGGCCACTACCTATTATATGTTGGAGCTTTTGTACACCTTGATGCACCATTTTCATCAGCCAATTTCTTGAGCTCAACCGTTTAGAGTGAGAGAGAATTAGGAGAAATATTGATATCAACATTTTAGCTTGGAGACTTAGAGAAATTGAAGGAGTTCTACAAAATTGAGCCTCTAGACTTTGAATTGAAGACCTAAGATAGAATATTCATCCCTCCATTTATGTATTTCAGTATTATCTTGCATGGTTCATGAAGATTTGAGGTTTAAAGTCAAGATTTAAGTTGGAGGAGTTGAATAGTGAGCTAAATCATGCATGCATGTGCATATCATGAAGTTTCAAGTTGTTTTCATGGAGATTCTTGCATGCATGTCCATATTATTGCTTTAATTCATGAGTTCATCTTGTTTTCCATCAAATTATCAAGTTTGATTATGTTTTGGAGGGTTTGAATTCAAAGAAATCCTTGTATGTTGTGTTCATAAACATTCTTCATGATTTAAGTTGAAAATGTGAGTTTTTAACAAACCCTTGGGCCATGATTTTATGAAATGATCCATAATTCTTTATGTTTTACAAGTTTACTTTGTTATTCCAAGTTTTGGGGCCCAAGAGAGGTATTTTGGATGGTTAAACTCGAGTTTTGAACTTGGAGATGCAATCTGGAAATTCCAGAAATTGCATCTACACTCGAACGAAGGATTTCTCGCTCGAGCGACCACTCTGCGAGCGTGCACTCCGCTCGAGCGACCAAAAGTCCGCTCGACCGTGAATTGCGAGCTCCCAAAAGTTTCATACCATTTGCAGATCGCTCGAGCGAAGGTATGTGCGCTCGAACGACAGTTCACATTATTTTGCATGTCCGCTCGAGCGAGGAAGTATACGCTCGAGAAGTGTTTCATTTCTGCATGTCCGCTCGAGCGAAGAAACATACGCTCGACTAGCTCGGTCGTGGTTGACGCTTTCAAGCATACTATTACGCAAACCTAGTACGGATCAAAATCTAGGTTAAAAGAAAAGATGGTTTAAGTTGTTGAAACTACTAGTATAGCATGAAGATTTAGTTCGATTGGATAGTCTGGCTAGATTGACATTGGCTACAAACAACTTCCTAGTTCGGTTACATGTTGATTTTGGATCAAAACCATTGTTTCTCAGATTATTTCATGAAATTCAAGTGGTTCTATTGCAAGGTTTTTTCAAAAAAACGAAAAGCAAAGCAAAAGGTGGAAGCAAAAGTGGAAAATGTGTTTCGAAAAAGCAATCGGGTACTACGAAACATGTTTCAGAAATTAAATCAACAGAAAGGAAGCTCCAAATCACTTACCAGTTCAAAGATTAAAGAGGCCAGAGGATGGGAACAACGGCAGCAGCAAAGGGCACGAGCTTTTTCAGAAGCGAGACTGAGGAGAAATGGAGGCTCGGAGAGAGAGAGAGAAGGAGATGAATAGTAATGTGAATGATTCAAAAGTGAACGAAAGGGTTTGTTTTGATAAAAGGCCAAAAGTTTGGGCGGGACTGTTCAAAAAACACGAGGTACGAAGATGGCGTGATAGCTGCCTTCGACCAATCGGAGTGTGCCACATGTCACTGGAATGAGAAGCGATTCAGATCCTGCAATTGAAGAGACATTTTGAACGGACAGGTAGAGCCTAGTGAGAATGTAGCTCGCTTGGAAGGCTAAAACTTTTTAGCTCGGCTGGTAATAGGTAATCCCTATCATGCTGTGTAGAAGGAATTAATGGGCAATTGGGAGGGTAATTTATATGTATAAATTGGGCCGAGCTAGGTAATGGGCCGTTGAGGGCTACAGTAAGAAGGACAGGGTAAAAAGGGCCCAAGAGTTAGCCCAATCCCGAGAAGCCTTGTAATTAGCCCGGTCCCAGAGAACATGGTAATTAGCTCGGTCCCAGAGAGCATGGTAGTTAGCTCGGTCTCAGAAGGCTTAGCAGTTAACTCGGTCACCACGGCTAGAACAACAACAGTAAGCTCGGTCACACCTTTGGGGCCAGGGTATGATAAAGTCTACCTCAAGACCTTGCTGTTAGTTAGCTCGGTTTAAACTCATCATGGTTAGCACAGTTTGTGCTGGAGGAACCGAGGTAAGAGCAGTGAAAGGAAGAACCGAACTAGGTATAGTTCGGTCTACTCTGTGGCTTAGCATAGCCATGCTTACCTCGGTCGTATTGGAACCCGACCATGATAAAACCATCTCACTTGGTTTAAGCAGTGAGGGGGGTGTTGAAGGATAAGCATTATCCTTCAAGAATGTGATTCCTAGGAGAATTCTACATGGAGGAGTAAGAGTCCTACTAGGATTGTGCCACGCGGAACCTATAAAAGCTCACAACATCACCTATGGAAGAGGTAACGCAATTTTGATTCCCGAATTCACAGAGCTTATTGTCTTTCTGTCTATTTTGCTGACTTAGGCATCGGAGAGGTTTCCGGCACACACCCGCCGGCTAGCTCACGTTTGTGTTTTCAGGGAGTAAAGTGACGTCGTACAGAGGAGCGCAATCTTGATCAACAGGATTATACGAGAACAATATTTCGTGCTCGTACATATACAATTATTTTATAATTAATATTTCACTTTTATAATTAATTATTCCTTTAACTCCTGTCAACATGGCCCTTATAAAATTTCTCTAAGTAGTGATGTTTGTTTTGTGTAACGACGGAATGAGATCTTCTAATTTTTATAGTTATAATAGAGAATTTTCATTCACTATTTAAAAGTTATCAATTAATTATAAAAATTTATTATTATTTTAAATTTAAAAAATTATTATAAATTTTAAATAATGTAATAAAAATTCTTCATTACAATTTCAAAATGAAAAAGATTAAAATTATGCGATGACAACTACTGTACGAGCACGAAATAATCTTCTCGTATAAATTCTATTGATCAAGTTTGTACTCCTCAAGACGTCATTGTTTTATTACCTAAAAACACAAACGTGAGCTAGCCGGCGGGTATGTGCCGGAAACCTCTCCGATGCCTAAGTTAGCAAAATAAATAATAGGCACAAAAGCTCTGTGTATTTGAGAGTAAGAATTGTGATACCTGTGCATAGGTCGTATCATGAGCTTTTGTAGATTCCATCTGGCACAATCCTAGTAGGACTCTTATTGCCCTAAGCAGAGCTCTCCTAGGAATCACATTCCCCAAGGATAATGTCTATCCTGATAACACCCTACTCACTGCTGACCCGGTGAGCTGGTTTCTACCTCGGCTCGGTTGACGGGGTCAACTGAGCTAGCCTATCTCTGTCGTGCTCTCAACAAAACAATGATGTAGATGGCGCTATGCCGAGCTACGCTCAGCTCAGCCCTCGCTACTGATGTGTACCTCGATTGGCTACAAGACTTCCTTTTGGACAGCTAAGTAAAAGCCCCAGTGACACAGCCGACTAGATCAATGTCAGCTTGCCCCAAAAATCGAGTTACCGAAGCCCCTACTACAGCCCATACCAGGGTCCTTAGCGCGGCCCATTTTATCTATATATTACCCTCTCAATTGCTCCTTGATTCCATCTGCAAAACATGAGTGAGATTATTGACTACTAGCCATGCTAAGGTAATCAAACTACCCGAAAGTCTGCTCAAAACTACCGAGCTAAAATGATCAAGCTCGCCGAGCAAAAATTCACTCGATTTTGGGGAGTTGCGCCGGTCATACAGCCCGTCGTTCCATGTTTCTGACGACGTGTCCTTACTGGGACACGTGGCACACGCTGATTACCCTTTTATACTGTGACAGCTGTCACACACTGCCTAAGAATTTGAAAAGCCCCGCCTTTTTACCTCCACCATATACATTGTTCATTTATACGAACAGTCCCTACTGTTCATCATCTTTGTTACGTAACCTCACACTCAGATCCCCAAATCCTTGGCCTACGCATCTCCCGCTTTCATCATCGTTGTAGGTGTTTGTTCTTCAGATTGGAGTCAGATTCCATTCCCAAATCAATAAGTTCTTCATGCTTTTATCTATTTTTGTACACATATATTTCCGTTTTATGCCTGAAAATAGTGTTTGTATACCAAAAATGCATGCTATACACACTAATAACTTACAAAACCTCAAAACTTCATACTTGCACCCGAAAACATATTAACTGGACTTTTAACCAGCCAAGAACAGTTTTTTCAATCCAAAATCATACACGACCGGACTAAGAATCTATTTGCAAACTTGGACTTACTGTGGACCGTACTAGGACTCCCATGCCCCATAAACCAGGCTTAAATCTTGCCCCTCCCACTAAACCGAGCTGAATTTACCCTGGTTTCAAAATCTTGAACTTGTTCTAGAGCTGAGCCGTTCCTTGTCTCAGTTGTTCCTTAGCTGAACAAAGCATAGAACGTGCCC
The DNA here is from genome assembly GCA_025200525.1 of Camellia lanceoleosa. Taxonomy (NCBI): domain Eukaryota; kingdom Viridiplantae; phylum Streptophyta; class Magnoliopsida; order Ericales; family Theaceae; genus Camellia; species Camellia lanceoleosa. Next base: position 85,177,089 of record CM045759.1, read on the forward strand.
ATAATCTGCCGAGCTAGACTGGATCAGTCTTGACTTTTGCTTAGCCTGATTTATCACTTGGGCATAACCCCTTTCTATTTCCACTTTGCAAACTTGACTAGATTTTCCAGGCACACCTTTGCACTTTGCCCCTGGGCGGCTTTGCTCTACCAAGCCTATCAAAGTCACCTCAGCGCCGCGCTAGGCCGCCGTGTATACTTTTATTTAAGCCACTTCAATTTTGAGCTAACTGGGTAAATACCGATTTTTGGTGAACTCGCCCAGTGCCATGGCCGAATTCCGAAAAGATTACCATATCCCAAACGACGTCCACCTTTCCCTAGCCAAGCTAGATACCACACCATGGGGCAACCCAGGTTTTGTTCCTTTTACCGTGGTGTCCAGTGTGGAAGGTGGACTTCGATTCCCAATCCAACCTCTGATCTACGAGTTCCTTAGACAAACCAAATTATGCCCCACTCAATTATCCACCAACACCTATAAGATTATAAACGGCATCGCAGAGCTCAATCGCCGTCTCAACCTTAACCTCGGTCTGGACGAGCTATTCCACCAATATTCGCTTGGTCAGAATGACGATGGTTGGATTTACTACCTTAGAATAAAGAAGGGCCGAGAGAAACTTATTAAGAAAATACCAGACAAAGACCTAAATAATGACTACTTTCTCTAGGTATCCGGGAATTTTAAAAATTAAGAAGCCCAAATACCTGGTTATAACATAAATTGGAATAAAGGAACTGTCGATAAGAGTAATTCGGTTTAATTTTCTCTGCTATATCAACATCCACCGTGCTAACCGTTGTGATTGTCTCCCTTGTGCAAATTTGAACCAGCTTAAATCAAACAACGCTTACACCAATCAAGCCGCACTACAGTATTGCCATCGAGATTGGACCGAACTACTAGACGTTCAGCCAACCTACCAATACAATGGTAGGAGAAAAACCAAAGTAACCAACTTCTTCTTGGAATCCTCCCCAGAACCAGACCCAAACTTTTCCAAAATCAACCTAGTACCCGTGACTGAAGAACAAGAGATGGCTAAGAGGAGAGCAGTCCGGGCCCTGATTACTGAGCAAGTGTCTTTCTCAACCGTCGAAGTGCAGATCGAGCTGCCCCCAACTGGTCAAACGCACGACACCGTCGTTGCCCTTCCATCCGCCAAAGATGCGTCATCCCGGTCTAGCAAGTGCCCTCGTACCTCAGCAAGTTAAACGCAGTGACTTATAGACGAAAACGAGACTGCGCTGCCAGAGGCCGTGCTCCCCGAACAATTATCAGGTGTTCGCCGGGCTACCCCCTCTCCTACCCTGGCGTGGACACCATATGTTTCTTTCAAAGGCCGGGCTGTGACCACAGCAGACTCCGTTTGCGCGGAGAAAGACCATCTGCTGGCTTTCAACTTGGCCAAGAGTGTCTGCCTACCAGCAGACATGGAGCACCATCCACATTTGACCTAGCTGAAAGCGATACGGTCTGCCAACAAATCCCTAATTTTGGTAATCGTGAATTTTCCATTTTTTGGTTTTTCTACCAACTTGTTGCTCAGTTCATCTAACTGCGCATGCTTTGCAAGCCATGCAAAAAACCAGATCACATATCACCGCGTGCTTGAATTAAGAAGAACGGCCAAGGCAGCCATTACAGATAGCAAGGCCAAAGAGGCCGAGCTTAAAGAACTACAAGTAAAATTGGCCAAGCTAAAAACCGACCAGGATCAATTGGCCGAGCAAGCTTTTGCTGCCGAGGCTGATAAGCAAAAAGCTCTGGTTGAAAAAAATGATCGTCATCTTCGAGAGCTGGCCAAGCTAGAGAAGAAAAAAGACGCTGAAATAAAAGCATTACGGAAGCAAATAGAGGACGCTGAGGAGCACGGTTTCAAGGAAGGTAAGGAGCTCTACGTCCAGCAATGCGAAGCGTCCAAAGACATTTTTTTTAAATGCGGGTAGAAATTGCGGTGAGAAACTTGGCTGTCATTTGGATTACGAGGTATTTCTAAATCCTCCTTCTCATTTTATACTGAGCTAAATGACGGACTACGTGACGCCGTTTAGCGAAGTTCTACGACGAGGAGGAGGAGGAGATCCCAGATCCAATTGATGCTCCTCCTGTTAACACTAACCTCGGCCTCTAGACTTCGTTGCCTGCTCGGTCATAACTGCCCAAGCAAACCATGCCTAGCCTAATTGATGAAGCGGCCACGGCCATCTTAACACAAGAACGTGAAGTTGGGTTTAGACTGCCAAGTGGCGAAGTCCGCAGTGATCTAGACGTTGAGCTTGATGACATTTTCGCCTTATGGAAAAGGAAAATTTCTATGTTTGCTTTTTTGTTTTGCTATGTAACGGGGCCATACGCCCCACCTTTTGTAATTATCTTGCAATCAATGAAAAAACTTTTTTAGACTTTTTCCTCAATCACTTTGCTTTTCTTTGTAGTGTACCACCCTTACTACATGACTAGCCGGACTAGTTTAGCTTGGCTTTACCTTATCCTGTCCACCTTTTCTTGGCCGAGACACTTATCTCGGTTGAAAAACAACGTGTGAAAAAATTGCAAACCTCTTTAACCGAGATTTTTGCCTCGGTTAAGGAAAGGAAAAAGTTGGTCACACCTACTAACCTTCCCGAGCCTAGATCCTTATCTCGGCTAGAGGAAGAAAAAAGTATTGGTCAAACCTGCCAACCTTCTTGAACCTAGATCCTTATCTCGGCTAAAGAGTGCAAAAGTGTTGGTCAAACCTACCAACCTTCCTGAGCTTAGATCCTTATCTCGGCCAAAGGAGGAAAATTGTGTAGGTCAAACCGGCCAACTTTCTCGAGCCTAGATCCTTATCTCTGCTGAAGAAAAGAAAAAGTGTTAGTCAAACTTGCCAACCTTCTTAAGCCTAGATCCTTATCTCGGCTAAAGGAAGAAAAAAGTGTTGGTCAAACCTGCCAACCTTCTTTAGCCTTGATCCTTATCTCTGCTAAAGAATACAAAAATAAATTTTATTGGTTAAACCTACCAACCTTCTTTAGTTGCCCCCCAGTCGGGCAGTGTGTACGAACAATTTTTACAAACAAAGGAAAGAATTTTCATCGAAAAAATGTCTACTTGTTTTATTGAAAAATGAAAACTACAAGTGTTTTAAGAAAAAGCTAAAAATAAAATACTTTGAGATTGGCCGTGTTCCATGGTCGTGGAATAGCTCTGTTGTCCACATCTTCTAAGTGATATGCCCCTTTTCCAGCCAAGCCAATCACTCTGTACGGTTCTTCTCAATTAGGTCCTAATTTGCCACCTCCAGAAACCAAAGTGTTGCCCATTATTTTGTGCAATACCCAATCTCCAATCTTGAATTTCCTCGGGTGCACCATTTTATTATATTTCATGGACAACTCCTATTGATATGATGCAATGTATACTAGTGCCCTTTTTCTTCTCTCTTCTGCCAGGTTTAATTCTAGGGCTAGGGCCTCTCCATTCAAGTCTAAATCAAAATTTTTGCTTCTAATGGTGGAGAGGCCAACTTCTAGAGGGATTACAACCTCCATGCCATAGGCCAAAGAAAAAGATGTTTCGCCAGTTGACCGCCAAAGTGTAGTTCAGTAGGCCCATAAGACATGGGAAAGCTCCTTAGCCCATTTGCCTTTTGCTTTTTCCAGCCTCTTTTTTAGTCTGTCTAAGACTACTTTATTGGAAGCTTCAGCCTGGCCATTGGCTTAGAGGTACGCCAGCGTAGAGTTATAAAATCATATCTTGTATTCTTCACAAAAACCCCTAAAGATTTTTCCATCAAACTGAGTGTCGTTGTTAGATATCAAGGCCTTAGGGATGCCAAATCGGGTTATGATATTCTGCTAGACAAATTTCTTAATGTCTTTTTCTTTTATGGATGTGAGTGCTTCCGCTTCCACCCACTTTGTGAAGTAGTCCGTTGCCACAAGGAAGAACTTTTTATTGCCTGGTGTGGTTGGGAGTGGTCCCACTCTATCCAGGCCCCACATTGTAAAGGGCCAAAGGCTGGTCAAAGGTAGGAGCTCTCTAGTCGGTTGATGTATTTGATGTGCGAACTTTTGACATTTTTCACACTTCTTGACATACTTCTCAGCGTCTGCTTATATGTACGGCCACCAATACCCTTGTGAGATAGCTCGGTAGGCTAGGGATCGCCCTCAATGATGACTCTCACACATGCCTTTGTGAATTTCAAACAAAAATGCCTCGACCTTACTAGGATGGACACATATCAAGTATGATCCTGTGAAAGATTTCTTGTACAACACTTGGGATGAGGACAGCCAAAACCACTATGATTTGGTGCGAATCTTGTTGGCTTCCTTCTTTTCTTCAGGTAAAATGTTGTCTTTTAAAAACACTATGATGGGGTCCATCCAAGAAGGACCTAGATCAGCGCAGCATGCTTCGGTCGCTTATGGCTCTTCAATACTTGGACTTGGCAGGAAATTTATTAATAACAGGTGTGGGATAAACGTATCTGCCATTGACGCAAAACTGGTTAGCTCATCTGCTTTACTATTTTCTTCTCGGCCGATTTACTCTATCATCACCACTTCAAATTTCATGATCTCCTTTCTGACCAACTCTTGGTACTTTGCCATTCTTTCATCCTTTGCCTCGTAGTTGCCTGAAATTTGGTTGACTACAAGTTGGGAGTCATTATATACCATTAGCTCGCTGGCCTCCATGTGAGATGTTGACTTCAAACCTGCTAATAATGCTTCATACTCCGCCTCGTTGTTGGATGTTGGAAAGCCAAGGTTGATTGCTTGTTAAATGATCAAGCCATCCGGTGAGATGAGAACTATATCGAGTCTTGCACCGTGTCTATTGGACGCTCCATCTATGAAGAGCTTCCACATCTCTCCTATAAACAACTTCCAGCAAATTGAGGGATCTGATGACGCCTTAGGATTAGGGGCGTCGCCATTAACGCTATCTTCTTTTAAGTTGTTGGTCGTCGTTATGATTTGGTCATCACTATCTGGTTGTCTTAGGACTAGACTTTCAGTCGAGTCTTTGCTTGTCATACTGCAGGTTGCTCCTTCTTCGTTTTCTGTAATGCTGAATGGTTTGTCATGCAGTTGAGTACCCTACTGTGAGGGCTGCGCTATCCCTACTGCAACTTCCCCCCTCTCCCCGGTTAAGTCGATCGGGCAAACCTAATGACTTCCTGGGATAAATTCGCCCACGAAGTCTGCTAAAGCTTACACTTTTATTACGATTATTAGCCGAAACTTAATGTCGAACTGCCCTAACTCCATTGCCCATTTCAAAATTCGTCCAGAAAAATTCGTCTTCTCAAACAAGGCTTTTAATGGGAAAGTTGTTAAAATAATCACAGTGTGGGCGTGGAAGTAATGCGATAATTTTCTGGAAGCCATCATCAAAGCTAAGGCCAACTTCTCCAATGGAAGGTACCTTGTTTTGGCACCCAGCAATATCTTACTAACATAAAAGATAGGCAGGTGTTATATTCCCTCCGCTCAGACCAACACTGCGCTAACTGCATGCTGGGAAACTGCTAAGTATAAAAAGAGTTCCTCTCCTAGTACTAGGGTTACCAACAACAGAGGAGAGGTCATGTACTCTTTCAAGCTTTCCAGAGCGTGGTCGCACTTGTTGTCCCACTCAAACTTGGCTTTTAGTGCCTAGAAGAACGGTCGACACCTATCTAATGACCGACTTATGAATCGGTTTAAGCGGTACGCTAAGCGGTGAGATCCTACACCTCCTTAACTATGTTAGGCCTCTTGAGATCTTGAATGGCTTTGATCTAAGACGAATCGTCTTCTATACCTCGGTTGGTCACTTGAAAGCCAAGGAACTTTCTTGACCCCACACCAAATGCGCACTTGGATGTGTTCAGTAGTAGTCTGTAGGTTTTCAAAATTTGAAACATCTCATCTAGGTCCTTGAGATGATCCCCCTCATTCTTACTTTTGACCACCATATCATCTATGTAAGCTTCCATTGTTCAACCTAACAATGGCTCAAACATTTTGGTGATTATCCGTTGGAATGTTGCCCCTATATTTTTTAGGCCAAAAGACATGACCTTTTAGTAATATAATCCCCTGGGTGTTATAAACAACGTGACATCCTAGTCTAGTTCATACATAGCGATCTGATGGTAATCGCAATGCGCATAAAAAAAGCTAAGTCAGTTATGTCATGCAGTTAGGTCGACCAATTGGTCTATTCGCGGTAGAGGAAAGCTGTCTTTCGGGCATGCTTTGTTGACTGTCATGTAGTCCAGGAAAATACGCCATTTGCCGTTCTTTTTTGGTACCACTATCGTGTAGAAATCCACTTGGAATAGTATACTTCTCTGATTGCCCCTGCTTCTAGCAGGTTTCCTACTTCTTCTGCCACTATCTCTGTGTGGTGGAGTGTCGATCGGCGAATTCGCTATATAGTTGGTCTGGCGGTTGGGTGGACATTGAGTTGATAACAGATGAAGTTAGGGTCAATGCCAGGCATGTCATACGGCGCCCAGGAAAACACTTCGATGTTAGAGGTCAAAAACTCCATGATCTTTATTCTCTCGGTGCTGGACAGAGATGAACCGAGCAAAAAGAACCTCTCTAGGTTTTTCTCATCTATCTTTGCCTCCACCAAGTCTTCCATTGCCTTCTATTCGACTGCCTTGCCGATGTCTACGAACAACTTGTTGCTTTTTGGCTCCTTTACCATTTGTACGAACCCTTTTGCAGCCTGGCTGTCATTTATTGTTACGAAGCATTACTTGGACATAATTTGGTCTCCTAAGACTTCTTCAATCACTCTGACTTCGTTGGGGAAACGTAACACCTGGTGGTAGGTTGATGCTACTGCTCGCATGACATACAACCATGCTCTTCCCAAGATTATGTTGTGAGTGGATGGGACTTTCAATACCCAAAATTTCACTTGTTTTGTCATTGTTCCTGCTTTGACTGGCAGAATTATCTTGCCTACTGGCCATTTTGGCATCGAGTTGAAGCCAACTAGAAGGGATGTTGCGGGTGCCAGATCTTTGTCCTCTAACTTGAGTTGCTTAAAGGTCTCATAGTACATTATCTTGCATGAGCTCCCTTAGTCAATCAGGATTCGCTTGATGTCGAAATTCTTGACACGCAGAGTCACCACTAGTGCGTCGTTGTGAGAGCTTTGTAACCTTGCTAAGTCTTTATCAGAGAAGGTGATGACGTTCGTCGCCTCCGTTCTTTCTTTTTTCACGGGAGGTTGTGCACTCAGTACATCCCTCAAGTGCTCAGCCTTCTTGATCATCCCTGTCAGTTCACATACTCATTCAGGCTCAATGATCCCATGTATCACATTGATTATGTCTTGGAGCAGACCGTCGGCTGACATCCCATCTGGCTTGTTGTTAACCTGGGAGGCTGGCTGTGCTTCCTCTTCAATGTATTGGTCTAGGTGGCCGGCAGCCACTAACTCCTCTAGACGTTGCCTTAATGGCGTACAGTTTCCAGTTCGGTGTCCTTTTTCATCATGGAAGGTGCAACGGTACATATCATCGTAGCGCCTCTGCGTTTCTTCCAACTTGGCTGGCCGCCGAACAAACGGTTCGTCGCGTATCTCACTAAGAATCCGGTAGGTAGGTTTGTTGAACACCGTGGTGATGGCAGTTTAGACTTTTAACTTCCTTGTTTGGGAGTCCTCTCACCTGCCCCTACCATTTTTGTTTAGTCGTTCTTCCCAGCCGACTGTGTTGACTTTTGTGACAATTTTCTGTCTGACATTGCTGTTGTGCAAAATTTTACATTGGCACGAACACTATCTTCTTTTACCCGGATATGTTGATACACTCTTTCCATTAAAGCCTCCATTGTGAGGGGCAGTGTCATCGTCATTGAATCCCTCAACTTATTGCTTGCGGGCAAACCCCGTTTGTACTGTGCGATAGCGAGGTTTGTGGGGCAATCTCCAATTTGATTAAAAGTCTTCCAATATCGGTTGTTGTAAGACTTCAATGTTTCCTTCTTGCGTATGTCTATGGAGAGCAACTGGTCAATCTCCACCGACATCTTGGAGTTTGTTCTAAATCTTGTCACAAATGCCTCCGGAAGTTAGGCCCATGAAGCTATGCTGCCTTCTAGCAACCTCTCAAACCATATCAAACCCAGGTCACCAAGGTTAGAAGGAAATAGGATACACATCAGTGCCTTGTTTCGTCGATATACGGCCATAACCTGGCGAAAGTGCATATAGAGGTCTGACTTCTCCTTATAAGTTGTGAATTTAGGCTGATGGAAGCCTAAGGGTAATGGTGCGTTCTCAATCGCCGGAACGAATGGTGAGCTCTGCAACCTTGCTAACACTTTGTCTGTTGGTTAGTAAGCAAGGCATGATTCTAGCATCCCGACCTCGACACTCCCATGTGTCCTAGGAGCTAACTGTTGTAGAGTTGAGACCCTACGGGGGTCGCGTACCTGGGTGTCCTCCCTTCTTTGGGCCTTTTCGTCTAGTATTGTTCTCAAGTCTGCCAACCTAGGCAACTCTGTGTGTCTAGATGTCGTTTGGTGCAGATGCGAGGGCCGATAACTACTTCCATTGGTACAAGACCTTTCAGTCCTCGTTCTCTCAGACCTGGAGAAACAAGTCCTGGAAGTCCTCGATTGTGTGTCACCTATCCTGGGGCTTTTACTTTCGACCGACGGTGTGACTTATCATCACGATCTTCGAGTGGTAAGAGTGCGTGCCTTTTTGCGCCTGCTCGCCGCCACCCCTTTACCTTTTATCTGGCGCTTCATCGTCTCCATGTTACCACCATCCTCCATATCAATTCGTGTTGCTCCCTTACACAATCTTCCAGAACCTGAGGATCCATCTTTTGCCTCTATCTATCAGGGCTTTGGGAGCGATGAGGACTTGAGCCCCGTCTTTTTCGTGTGTCTCTCCATGAGTTCTATCGCTGGGGATCCAATTTTTCCATGGGCGGGACAAAAGGTAAACCTTCACGCCTCCTACCCCCTTCCGAGGTTTGCCCATCAATAACAGAATGTGGCAAGTCTTCATTATGCGCCATTGAATTTAATTAAAGAGGAAACTCAATCAAAAGGTTTGTTCTCTTTGTGCTTCCCACAAACAACTCCAATTGTATGAGCACGAAATAATCTTCTCATATAATCCTGTTGATCAAGTTTGCACTCCTCAAGAAGTCGTCGTTTTACTACCTGAAAACACAAACGTGAGCTAGCCGGCGGGTGTGTGCCGAAAACCTCTTCGATGCCTACGTTAGTAAAATAGACAATAGACACAAAAGCTCTATGTATTTGAGAGTAAGAATTGTGATACCTGTGCATAGGTCGTATCATGAGCTTTTGTAGATTCCATCTGGTACAGTCCTAGTAGGACTCTTATTGTCCTAAGCAGAGCCCTCCTAGGAATCACATTTCCCAAGGATAATGTCTATCTTGATAACACCCTACTCACTGCTGACCCAGTGAACTGGTTTTTACCTCGGCTCGGTTGACCGTCAACCGAGCTAGCCTATCTCTGTCGTGCTCTCAACAAAACAATGATGTAGATGGTGCTATGCCGAGTTAAGCTCAACTCGGCCTTCGCTACTGATGTGTACCTTGGTTGGCTACAATACTTCCTTTTGGACAGCTAAGTAGAAGCCCTAGTGACACAACCAACTGGATAAATGTCAACCTGTCCCAAAAACCGAGCTACCGAAGCCCCTACTATAGCCCATACCAGGGTCCTTAGCGTGGCCCATTTTATCCATATAAATTACCCTCTCAAGGTTTGCCACCCCTTAGCCCATCACATAGTATGCACGTCACCCCTTAAAACACCTAACAACACATACCATTACATTGTTGTTATTATTATTAACAAATATTATTAGAATAATATTATAAAATTCACTCTTATAAAAAATTATTCAAAAATTAATGTCCATCACATTTTATATAGATTCTATATAGATCTCATACAACACAAATTAATTTCCATCATACAATTACCCATTTAAAAAAATTCAAATAAATAAGTTTGAGTTAGACTATTAAAAAAAAAAAAAGGTCTAACTTAGTAGATTTTCCTATATTATTATTAAGGATAATTACACTTTACTCCCATGTGATTTCGCACGTTTACACATTACCTCTCTAAGGTTTATAAATGTACTCATAAACCCCCTGCAGCTTTGAGTAATGTGCAAAAGTAACAGAACATAACGGAATTAATGAAAAGACCAGAATATCCTTATATATTTATAGTGCTTACATGCTACAATCATTTCAGTTGCTTGATTACGATTTTGAGAGTAAGCAAGATAAAGAGAGAAATGCACATTGGTTAGGGTTTGAAAGGATTTGGATTAAATCGAATTAGTAACAATCAATTGAGGTTACAAATAATCTGCTTTTGAAAATTTTACTTGATGTAACGATCGAAAATCCCTAAATTTATTGAATATTTGATGTTTTCTGTGACTATTTGAAGATTTTATTACGATTTTTAAAATTTGTTGTATATTATGTTTAGAAAATTACTTATTTGGTGTTTGATGTTTGCGAATAAAAAAATGGGGGGTTTTATTGTTAGGGTTTTGTTTACGATATGTTTTTGTTGTCATTTTGTTAGCTTTTTGTTAAGATTATTGTCTTTTTATTATCTCTTTCGTAGAGTTTGTATTGTGTGTATCGATAAAGTTGTAGGGTATAAGTGTTTCATCATTTTTTTTGACTTAACTACATAAAGATAGGTATATATGGAATAATAAATTGAATGTTTTTATTTTTTATGTAAAAATGACTACAGATTTGGGGTTTTGTTGATTTTGATGCATAACTAGGGTATAAAACAATTGGGCTTTTATGATTTGTATGCATGGAGGTGGGGTTGATAGTGGTCCCCTAACTGTTTGTTGTGTATTGGGAGATAATATGTGTCACGACCCAAACCTGTCGCTATAGATTTAGCGTCATAACCGACCAGTAATCCTTGGATTACCAGAGGTCTCTATACAGAATGACATAGAATTAAGGGGCTAGCGGAAGCAGATGGATAAAACATACGTAGTCCAATGAGCTGTGCAAACATACATGGGACAGATAATTTAAAACTTTCTATACATACATATGACGTCATAATTACAGTAGTCATACATCACCAAAACCCACATATATAGAACTTACAAAACATGTTCAAACAAAACATAAAAAATGGCAAAAGTCTCAAAAACTTGTTTCACATAAACTTCATCAGGTCTCAAAAAGGAGCCTTCTCGGGAAGCACAAAGGTTGGTTGACAAAACCAAAATTCCAGGCAGTTCTCACTGAGCCTGGTCACGTGCCTGATTACCTACATACATAAATAATATGATGAGTTGGAGCCTGTCACGACCCAAACCTGCCCCTATAGGTTTAGCATCGTAACCGGCCAGTAATCCTTGGATTATTGAAGGCCTCTGAACAGATAAGCATATAATAAGGGGCTAGCGGAAACAATTACAGAAATATAATTGTCCAATGAGTTGTGCTGACTTATATGAAACAGAATATTTAAAACTTTATAAACATATCCGATAGTCAACCATACAGAATTAAAACGAGTCATACATATACATAAAACCAACAGAACTTGAACACAGGACACTTCGGGAACCTCCACGTGAGGCACAATGGTTGGCTGACAACAGAACACTGATCCAGAAAAAAGCCTTCAGGCTCGATCTCCAGAATGCTCACCTATAAATATATATATATACAAACAGTGAGCTAAAACCCAACCCAATGAATAACATTAAAGTAAAGGAGTTAGTGAACGACATCCGAACATATCATAATTAGAAAACAGATCATAGCATAAACATCTTCATATCAGAACATAATAATGGTACATCCCATAGAACATATCACATAACGTCTTCCGACTAGAGTAATCGGTTCCGGATACCGATTAAACACATATCACCACAATGAAGTGGCTAACGAGATCTCGTAAACTTGTATGTTATGGACCCGCATTTTCATGCCGTCCCCCATGACTTGGGGACTATCTATGGATGCCATAATAGATTTCAAACTTGGGATGTTCGTTCACGTAAACAGATATCATTTCAGAAATCATAACTTATCACATTTCATTTGGAACATAATTCATATGAACGTATCTTTACGATAACGTTACTCACAGTGGTTCCTGCCAATGGTCAATCAATCCTCGAGACGTTGGCCTACAGACACAAAAGCACATAACACCAACATATCTCATTATTACACATTCACATGGCCAACACAGCTTAACTTTCTTATTACATAGGTTTCTTGCTCATTCTTAGCACAATCCTTAATTTAGCACATTCCTTTCTTAGTGTGTTTCTAATCCATAACCTCATTATCAAAGCTTAATTAGGTCTTAGGAATGCTTAAGATGTAATGAGGATGCCAAAACATAATTGGAACACTTAGTCAAAATTCTGAAAATGAGGTCTCCGCTCGAGCATGGGTTTCCCCGCTCGAGCGGACATGCAGACAATGAAGCTCCACTCGAGCGTGGCTTTCCCCACTCGAGCGGACTGTAAACTCTAAAAGTACTAGATGCAAGGTTTTCACGCTCGATGGGCGCTTGACCCACGCTCGAGCGTGGTGCATGAGTTCAGGGTTCACGCTCGAGCGTGAAAGTCCCCGCTCGAGCGTGGGTCAAATTTCTGAAAAATCCAGATTGACCTCCCAAGCTCAAAACTCGAATTCAACCTTCCAAAACATATCTCTTGGGCCCCAAAACTTGAGATAATGTAGCAAACTTGTAAAACATGAAGAATTTAGGATCATTTCATAAAATCATGGCCCAAGGGTTTGCCAAAAGTTCCCAATTTTCAACTTAAACTTCAAGAATGTTTATGAACACAACATGCATGAATTTTTCTTGTAACAAACTTCTCAAAACATGATCAAACACCACAAAACAACTTGAAACTCGATGATTTTACCTCATTAAGATGAATTTCAAACATGCATGAGAGGATTCATGGAAATCATGCTCAATTTGTAAGAAAATGTACATGCATGCATGAATTGCCACTCAAAACTTCCTTCTAAGCTCAATGCACACATCAAACTCATAATCTTGAAGAAATTTCATGTTAAATGATTTGATTACACAATCTAGAGGTTGTAATCTTACCTAGAGTCTTGAATTACTCTTGTTCTAGCATAATCTTTGATCAATTCAAGCTATGGCCTTCAATCTCTCTTTAATCTCCTCCATTCTCTCACTAGAATTGTGCTCCCTCTCTCTCTAAAATGTTTCACCAGATTTTAGCACTAAGGGGGCAAAGAGTTGAGCTCAAAAATGAGCTTAAGGGTCGCATATAAAGCTATAATGCTAAAATACACTAATTAGAACATAAGGCTTGCCAAACGCGACTTAACAAATCAGACTGAATCAATTTTTAATAAACTTTGCCATAAGGTTCTAAAAATTCTAAATAACATATCGGTGTAGTCAATTTCGGTTTCAGGTGCCGATAAGGCTTTCAATTAACATAGTAAACCGGAATTCCAAACAGATATTTCTACAAGTAACAAATAGAAGCCCAATATCATGCAATTTACAAAATAAACCATAATTTATATTAATCCTCTCATTAACATCCTTAATTACTGATTAGTGGCTAATTGTGGATCGGGGTTATTACAGAGCCCAATGAATAATAATAGAGTAAAGGGTTTTTTAACGAATGATGTCCATTACAAAGTCAAAAATCAGAGTTCATATCAGAAAGAGATTTCTGTTCATATTCTTGTTCAGAAATCAGTATTTATGACAGAAATGGAATCAGAATCATATTCATAATCAGAATTTACAGTTAATCATACATGCTACATCTATTAGCACTAACAAAAACAGTTGACCCCATGAAGGGATGGCCACAACGGTACACAGTTGACTCACGTGCACGGAGATGGTATAATTGGCTCATGAGACGTACAGTTAACCCATAAAGGGATGTATACAGAAGGATCCATAACAGTTGGCTCATGAGACGTACAGTTAACCCATAATTGGAACGTAACAGAACAGATAACATGTGTCATCTTTAGAAATAATATTGGACAACCATTTATTTATGCAGAAAATAATATTTCAGAAAACAAATCATCTTATATTATTCAGAAAATATTTGTAATTGAACATAAATTTACAAAGTTATTACTCACAGATGGCTCTAATTGTAGAACAGATTAAGCAGACAGATTAGATAGCTTATGACGTGTCACGCCCCAAAATTTGGATAATTAAATATTAAATTAGGACTAAACCCCAATCAATATTCCATCATCCAAATCCTAGGGGTGAAACAAAATCTAAACGTTCTCGCCTCCATAAGGTTTAAGTAAATTTCCATGCTCAAAAACCATAAGGTTTAAGTAAATTTCCATGCTCAAAAGATTACAAGGGATAATAAAAAAAAAACTAACAAAATGTCAACCAAACCATCCACCATAATTTCATAACTATCCAATACCTCCAACATTAAAGTAACAATAAATAGTCAAAACAACTTAAATAATATAAAGTTACAAACCATGCCAAATTATCAAAATACTAAGGTCATAAAAAAATAATAAATGCATAAATTAATATTAACCCTAAGCTCAAGAAAACAAAAGAAGTCCAAACGACATGTCCAACAACTATAGTTATTTCTCGTCACCACCCTAGTCCAACTAATCCTGCAAAGGAAACTCGGCTGCGTCTAAATAAAACGCACCCGAGATGCCTAGAGACAAAAACGGGTCAGTATACAAGTATACTGGTATGAGTACAAATATTTGACACCCATGTGTCCACCAGACACAAATAAAAGGACATTTAATTCTTATTACGGGATAAGACAAGTAGTTTCATGCCCTAAAATTTGGACAATTAAATATTAAATTAAAACTAAACTCCAATCAATATTCCATCATCTAAATTCTAGGGGTGAAACAAAATCTAAACGTTCTCGTCTCCATAAGGTTTACGTAAATTTCCATGCTCAAAAGATTATAAGGGATAAAGAAAAACTAACAAAACGCCAACCAAATCATCCACCATAATTTTATAACTATCCAATACCTCCAATATTAAAGTAACAATAAATAGTCAAATAACTTAAATAATGTAAAGTTACAAACCATGCCAAATTATCAAAATACTAAGGTTATAAAAAAAAATAATGAATACATAAACTAATATCAACCCTAAGCTCAAGAAAACAAAAGAAGTCGAAGAGACACATCCAATAACTATAGTTATTTTTCGTCACCACCGTAGTCCTAACTAATCCTACAAAGGAAGCCCGGTTGCGCTCCAATAAAATGCACCTGAATTGCCAAAAGATAAAACGGGTCAGTATACAAGTATACTGGTATGAGTACAAATATTTGACACCCATGTGTCCACCAGACACAAATAAAAGTACATTTAATTCTTGTTACGGGACAAGGCAAGTAATTCCACCCGCACTGAGACGAATGGATAGTTTCCCGAGATACGGTGACATTTAGTTTCTTACCCGTACACAACTAAATATAAATTGAGTATAGAATAAACAAAATAACATAAAAATTATGGTGGGTCAGCCCTGTATAAAAAGTTAGTAAGACTTACCATTCTGCAAAAAAAATAAAAATAAAGTTAGTATAATTTAATTATAAGTAAATTGCTAAAGCAGTATAAAAATGCATTATTTCATGCTTAAATCATTCAAATTGACCAAAACTCAAAAAACAAAAGTTGTACAGAATCAAATTTTCTAAAAAGTTAAGTAAACGAATTTAGTAGAAACTGAATAGGTTGAGAGAAAACTTAATATAAGAACCTAAACAAAATTCGATCGAAAAATTTGGAACTGAAAACGAAAAGAAACTGCCCTAAGATGATTTTTTCGGAAAAATTCAAAGTTCAAAACATGAAAAGTGTTTAGAATAATGTTTTACTTCAGTTTACATGAAATCAATAAAAATGCGCTTGTTTCTTGGGTTAAAACAACCTCTAAAATCTGCATTGCTAAAATGAATAAATATAACCAAGATTATCCGATTACAAGTTCTAATCGATCTTTTTAGTACAAAGTTAAAATACAAAAGTTGTCAGAATTACGTATACATGCCTTTGCCCAAATTTAATAATTTATCAAGGTTGTTTACTATTTTTCAAGATGTACAAATCAATACAATTCACACTATACCAATAAACTTATATTTAATTATTTATACCTTAATTCCACCACTTCAGCCCTTCACTTCCGGCCTACACATATATCACATGTGCCTCCCGTATATCTAACACCGCTCTAAAGCCAAACTTGTACGGGAATATCGTCCCGAGTTTGACCCACACTCCCCGAATGGTTAGCAAATACGTATGCGCGTAAATCAAAGCACTCGTCTACTCCTGAGAACAAGGCAACAATATATATATATACACAATCTCTCATCTACTCATGAGAACAAACATAACAATGCCAAGCCTAAAGCATTCAAATAAATCTCATAATCCTCACATTTTTTTATACATTCTTTCTCAACAACACTCAAATAACACAACAATCCATAGAGTCATGGTGGAGTGTAAGGAATTTATCTATGGGTTCCTAATTTATTTTAATTTCATATATCCATGAATGTGATTACAACCATATAATAAATACATATGAAAACCCTAAACTTGACATACACAACTAATCAAAATAATTAAAATCAATCTATCATCTTTATGTAAATACAAAATCAAACCAACATAACATAAATAGAAATAACGAATTAAACATAAATCAAGGGAAATTGGTTTTGTACTCACAATTACTTTTTTGAAAATCAAAGGAATATTTGGAGAATTAATGAAGCCACCAAAACAAAACCCTAACTTTTCTTCCTTTTTCTCCACCTCACCTCTCTTTCCCATCTCTCTTTTCACTCTCTCTCTCTCTCTCTCTCTCTGTGTGTGCTGCTCTCTCTCTTTTTTCCAATAGCTCTCTAATGCTTATAATCTAATTTGACAACATATTATATTATTTAAATACAACATATATAAATATAAATATAAGATTATATATATATATAACACCTTTTATATATATATAAAAAATCAATATATATAAATATTCAAATTAATTATATATAATTAAATATCACATTAAATTAATTAAATACCACATTAAATTCTCATGTAACTACACAATTAACAAAGTCAAAAATAAAATAAAGTAATAATAATAAATATGACTTATAAAAAATCAGGCTCGCTACATGGCACATGACCTACAAACAAACACATAACATATACACATTGAAACAGACGCTTAGAATTCATTTAATTCATTGCGTTTCGTTCTTAGTATGTTTCTAAGTTCTATCCATATTATTGTGTCTTAATTATGGCTTAAGAATGCCTAAGATGCAATGAGAATACCAAAATACACTTGAAAACACTTAGTCAATTTTCTGAAAATAGGGTCTTTGCTCGAGTGTAATTACTTTCCCTTGAGTGGAGGTTCAAAAATAAGGGTGGTCGCTCGAGCGATCTATAAACTTTGCAAAAGTACTAGTTGCATGATTTTTCCACTCGACGGTCACTCTAGCGTAAGACTAAGTAAACAGGGTCCTTGCTTGAGCTCAACTCTTGTTGCTCGAGCAGTCTGCAAAATTTTGTAAAACTTCTGGGAGCATGAATTTTACGCTCAAGCCAACTTTTGGCCACTCGAGTGAGAGTGCAAAACAAAGAATGGTCACTCAAGCGCAGGTTCTGTCGCTCGAGCGGTGAGGCAGAATTCTAGAATTTTCAGATTGATATTCTAAGTCCAAAACTCGAATTCAAAAATGTTCTTTTGGGCCATAAACTTAAGAAATCACTTGTAAACTTGCAAAACATCATGAATTAAAGATCATTACACAAAATCAAGGCCCAAAAGCAAGTGCATTCTTCAAAAACAAACTTGAATTATTGTTAGTTCTAATGGTTAATTAAAATGTTGATTTTGCTGATTTTTGTAAGGCTTATGACTTGGAGTTGGTAGAACAATATTTTTGGATAGTTACAACATTAGTTTGAATAAATGAAAATGTTGTTTATCAAATGCTTTGTAATTGAAATGTTAATAAATTGTTGGTGAAATGTTGATGCTTAATGAACATTAAGTAGGTTTTGTAATTGAAATGTTGAAATGTTGGTGAATATTAAGCAAGTTTTGTGATTGAAATGCTAATATGTTGATGCTTAATGAACATTCTTAATGTTGATAAGATGTTGGTGAACATTAATGAGCATGCTTCAAGTGTTGGTATTGAACAGATTGTGTAATACTTGAAAAATATATTTCATTTATATCTCAAAGTGCTCTTTAATATTATATATCTTCGTTCCTCATATCAGGTTACATAAAACTTTTTTTTTCCTTTCATTTTAGAGTACATGCAATATAGCATACAAACAGTATCCAACTTCTGTGACAACTCTCACCACTGATTAGTGCTAATCTATGATTAAGCATGTTAACTGACTGATTGACTGAAATTCTGACTGATTGATTGAGTGTATTAGTTTAAATGCATGCCTATCTATTTGACTGCTAAATGATCTGTTCATGTTTTATGTTTTAAACTGCAAATTAAAGGCCTTATCGGCGGCCGAATCTGAAATCGAGTAATGTTTTATGCTAGTTAGAATTTATGTGATTTTATGGTATATTTAATTGAAATTTGATTTGGAATGACTAAATTGGATTAAACAAGCTATATTGCAAAAGTTGGACTTATCTACCATTTTGCCACTTAGTGGACTTTGCTAGACCAATTGTTTAGTCTTCATTTACATGTGTTGGCATCACTCTTTTGAGACCATAACTGACTAGAGAGAGAGAGAGTTAGGAGATAGATTGATTTCAACCAAAAATTGGCTTGGAGGCTTAGGAGATTGAAGGATTCCTTGCATATTGAGCTTCTACATTTGAAATTTGAGACTTAAGGTAGAGAATTTACCTTCTTGTTCCTATTTTGGGTTGGTTCTTGCATGGTTTAGAGGATTGTTGGAGTTTAGAGCCAAGTTATGGCTTAAATTGTTGCGTTGAAGCTTGAATCATGCATGCATGTACATATTCTTGCATTTTGAAGTAGATTTTCATGAAATCTTGCATGCAAGTTTACTTTCTTATTCTAGTCCATGAGTTCATCATAGTTTTGAGTTTAATCTTGCTTTGGATCATGTTTTGAGGCATTAGAATTCACTAGAATTCATGCATGTCATATGTTCTTCATGTTCATGAAAACTTCTTTGAAATTGTGTTTAATTGAACTACCTTTTGGGCTTTGATTCTCCAATTGATCTTTGAAACATGTCATATTATGAGTTTACAAATGTTTTCCAGAAAATTAGCCCAAAAGGATCGAATTTGATGCTTTAAAGTTGAGTTTTGAGCTTGAGGTTCAAATCTGGAAATTCCAAATTTTGGACCCACGCTCGAGCGGAGAACTCCACGCTCGAGCATACACACTGAGTTCATGCCGTCCGCTCGAGCGTGGAAAGTGACGCTCGAGCGGGAAATGCGTGTATCTAGTACTTTGCATGTGTTCTGATCGCTCGGCGGGAATACACGCCGGCGAGACTTGTGTCTCACGCTCAAGCGGAGGTCGAGCATCCATCGAGCGTGAATTGCATGCATCTAACACTTTTGTCTTGGTTTACAGTCTGCTCAAGCGGAGGAAGTCACGCTCGAGCGGAGCCTCTTTTGTTTGCATGTCCGCTCGAGCGCTCGAGCAGGGAAAGCCACGCTCGAGCGGGACCCCTGTTTTCTGAAAATTTTGAAAAGTGTTTTAAAGTACATCTTTGCATCCTCTTTCCATCCTAGGCATTCCTAGGGCATGTTTAAGGCATCTTAAGGAGGATATTGATGTAGAACCACACCGAGTCAAGTTAGGGGTTAAGTTATTGTTTCCCAAACATGCAACTTAGTGTGTGTTCATCCTGTAACTGTGTAGGGTTGGCATCCGAGGACGCTCACTAGCTTATTTGTAGCCCAGAACTCTGTGAGTAACAATGTTGAAAAGATATGTTCAATCATGAATATTTTCTGAATGAACTACTGTACTGTTTTCTTAAATGATATTGTTTACTGAATGAATGATGTCCTAATTATGAACTGTATTTGTAGCATCCATAGCAACTTACTGTTACTGTACTGCTACTGTCACAGAGATCTCTATCGGTTCCCATGTTTGGAACCACTACTGTTTACTAATATGATGACCATCAACTGACTGTTCGGTCTGTTAAAACCTACTGTACTGTTTTGCTATTGGATATGCCACTTATAACTGCTATGGTTTCTAATGACTGAAATGACTGTTTATTGACGGAAAGGACATTCATTCTTAACCTCTTTACACAACTGTTATTCACTGGGCTTTAGCTCGCTGCTCATATATATATGTAGGTGTATAGGCACCGGACCGTTACTAGAAGCGTCAGACTAAGCTCTTGTTTTGTCAAGCCAACCTTTGTGCCTCACTTCGAGGTTCCAGATTTGTTCAAGCCAGGCTGTTTTGGGGTGTTTTAGATTTCCCCTTTTGCCTCTGTTCTGTAATAACTGTTAAGACTTGTACGGTACTATTATGGTAGGGATTTGGTCCCTAACCTAAATGCCTGTATATGATATATGTACATACTACTTTTGTTCTGAATGTGAATATGTTATCAAAAGTCTTTTTGCATACTGTATCCTGACTCATTGGACATCTTTTAATTCTTGTTTTGGCTTTTTGTACTCTGTATTCTTGTTTCTTGTTAAGCAAGCCTTCGGTAATCTCGGATTACTGGCCGGTTACAGTACTAAACCCATAGGGGCGGGTTTGGGTCGTGACAGCTTCCTAACAACATTCTTCGATACAACTTTCCTTTGTTTGAGTTTTTTCAACTTCTAACTCCATATGATTTACTTGTTACACGAGTCTTGGTAGTAGATCACGCAAACTGCGACACAATGGTGGGTCAATCCACTCAAAAATTCACAAGAGACACGAATCTAAAAATTTTAAGAAATGAGTTTAGATTTTTAATTAAATATTATATAACATAACAAATAAATACATTAATTACTTAATTACCAAATAATGAAAGTGATTACCCCATTAGTTTGCACATCTTTCACCGAAGATCTTTAACCACAGTAGCATGTACGAGCTAAGCTTTGTCCACTATAGTGGGAGCCTTGGGAGGATGGCATCTTCAAAAATGGAAGTGATCTCAGAATTCTTTGGTTAGGAATAGTGAGTTTAATGGCTTAGATGGTTATATAAGCAAGTGGAAGGGTAAATTGGTCACTCAAAACTCCAAATTTGACGTCAAAACCCTCAATTTCAGTGTAGATACGCTTCTTTAGCACGTCTACCCCACGCGCTATTAAGCCCATGTTTGTCATAACCTAAAAAAGTCAAAAACCTAAAAGGTCACTATCCTATTTTAGTCACATTATCTTATTTAAGTCACATCACCTCTCTACCACACCACTTCAAACCAAACCCATACCCAACTTATATTTTATAAAAAGTCAAAAAGTGCACTTATTTAAATCATCCCAAACCACCCCTTAAGTCTACCGAATCTCGTCACTTTTGTACATCACTCAAAATCATCAAGAGTTTATAAGTACATTTATAAACCTCGGAGAAGTAATGTATAAATGCTCAAAACCATAAGGTAAAGTGTAATTATCCCTTATTATTAACAAAGTGTAACGTGTGAGGGTAATTATTCAGTAATCTCAGAGTATAGACACGTGGTATTTTATAGCATTGTGATTGGTGAAGAATGTGGGTAGGTGGGGTATTGTGTTGGGTGATTGGGAAATTAAAAAAAAAAAAACACTTTGCCGTCTAAAGTTTCACCTATTTCTCACTTTGGCCCTTTAAATTTGATTTTTTTTTCCACTTTAACCCTTTATGTTTACAATCCTTCTCACTTTGATCCTTCATATTTGCAATCATTCCAGCTTTGGCCCTTTAGGTTTTTATTTTTCCCACTTTGACCCTTCATGTTTGTAATCCTTCCCACTTTGACCCTTCATATTTGTAATCATTCCCACTATACTCCTAGACTAACTTCCATAAAAAAAAAAAAACATAATTTGTTACATCACTAACACATTAGCTTCATATGTAATGTAAAAAATTCATTAAAGATGAAAAAAAATAAAAATAAAAAATAAAAAACAAAAAAATTGGAATTTTTTTTTAGTCTTTAGTAAACTTTTTTTTTTTCAAATTTATTCATAAACATTATTACATTATAAATGCATCTAGATTAGATGCAGCTAAAAAAAAAAAGAAGAAAAAAGTTCATTAAAGACGAAAAAAAGATAGTAAATTTTTTATTTCAGAATTGACAATATATGTGTTTGAGTCAGTATATTTTCATTTTTTTCGTCTTTAGTAAATTTTCTTTTTTTGGTTAAATTTGTTTTTATTTTTTTAATTGCATCTAATCTAGATGCATCTATAATGTAATAATATTTATGAATAAATTTGAAAAAAAAACCAAAAATACTAAAGACTAAAAAAAATTTCCAATTTTTTTGTTTTCTATTTTTTATTTTTTGCATCTTTAGTGAATTTTTTACATCACACATGGAGCTGATATATTAGTGATGTCGCAGATTTTGTTAGTTTTTTAAATGGAAGTTATTCTAGGAATAAAATGAGAATGATTGTAAATATGAAGGGCTAAAGTGAGATAAATTGCAAATATGAAGGGTCAAAGTGAGAAAAATTAAACTTAAAAGGCCAAAGTGGGAAGAATTGCAAATATGAATAGCCAAAGTGAGAAAAATTAAACTTAAAGGGCCAAAGTGAAAAATGGATGAAACTTTAGGAAGGCAAAGTGTAATTTATCCTTAAAAATATGAGGGTATATTAAATAATAATTAATTAAAGAGTGAGACACTTAAGCCTCGTTTGGGAACGATTTTTTATAACTTTTTAATTTTTGGCTAGAATATGATGTAAAAAAATTAGTATATTTGGGATTACTTTTTAATTTTTCTTAAAAACGATAAAAATAAATAAAAAGAGAATATTTAATTTTTTTTTATATAAATTGTTAATTTTTTAATTTTTTTAATGACTTTTTTAATTTTTTTTGGACTAAAATCAACACTTAGCGAGGTCTTAATATCCCAAAAGAAAAATGCTTGAGACCTCATTTTTTAGGGATCCTTACAACTTTTTTTAGATCTCACCATTTAGGCATGTGGGAGACTATAAATGTGTGAGGTCAACATCATCAGTAATTAAAATCAAAAAAAGTTATGAAAGTCTCAAAAAAAAAAAAAAAAAATCTCAATCATTATTATATCCCATCAAGCCTTGAATAATTTTTAAAAAAAGTGAAATTAAAAACAAACTTCGATTTCGTCCTAACAGTTATCGACGTACCAGGATCCTCTAGAGTTGGATTGCCTGGAGTGATCCCTGGAGTGAGTTATCCGACGGCTCAAAATAAATCTAATCAAAACGACGTCATTTTGGTTAGCACTTTTAAATAATAAAAAAAAAAAGACAAACAGAGCTCGAAGTCCGATAAAAAAAAAAAACGGAGCTCGGAGAGATTAATGACACTCATATATTATCAATGATTTTACACCAGAAAAAAAGAAAAAATATACATATAACAATCACCTGAAATCTGCACATATAGTAATCGTCGCCAAATAGAGCTCGGAGAGATTGGAGAGGTTTAAAGGAAGGATGCCTGGGTTGAAAAGGAACGCTCATGTTAACGAGAGCTTTGATTCGGTCAGGGCGGAGCAAGCAGAAGGCCCAGGCGATAATGGCCCCCCAATCGTGACCGACGAGGAAGATCTGGTGGAGATCCAAGGAGTCGAGGAGGGAGACGAGATCGCCGATGATGTGGAGGACGGTGTAGCTAGTGGCGGAAGGAGGAGCATCGGTGTCTCCGTAGCCGCGGAGATCAGGGGCGATTGCTCTGTAGCCGGAAGAGGAGAGAGAGAGCATCTGGTGGCGCCATGAGTGCCATAGCTTAGGGAAGCCGTGAAGAAAGAGGACAGCTGGTCCTTCACCTTCATATCAGATCTGTTTGAATTAAAGTATTTTTTTTTAAAAAAATTGCTAATCAAAACGACGTCGTTTTGATTAGATTTATTTTGAGCCGTCGGATCACTCACTCCAGGGATCACTCCAGAAAATCCCACTCTAGAGGATCCTGGTACTTTATCGACAGCTTCACGTTCGCACGGCACTGCCCGAGACGCCGCTTTGGCCCATTGTTGTCCCTCCTCGCATCACATCACAGGAGACTCTCTCTCCTTTCCTCCCTAAGCCTAAGCCTACTATGCTTCTCTGCTCTGGTCCCCACATCACCAAGTTCCCACCAAGTTCAACCTAATTTATAATAATTCTAGAGACTAAATGAATTAAAAGGACAGAAAAATAGCATCTAATTCAGATTGAACATTTATACATGAGATCCATATTTTCGGATAAATTATAAATATATTTCTTATTTAAAATATAAATTATTTTTTATAATTTAAAAAATTATAATATATCTTTTTATTAAAAAAATTTATTTAACAGAATTAATTGAAAAAATAAAATTTATAATTACTCTCCTATATAATAATAAAATTATTTAAATTATTAATTGAAATATATTTCTAATATCATTAAAAATTGTTAATTGACTTGATAATTTATTAATAAAATAGATGATTTATTATGAAATTAGAAATCTCAAAAAGTGAAATATAATTTTTAAAATCACATAAGACAATTAGCATTTTAATCAAATTTCAAAAGTACATAAATATTCAATATATATCAAGTCCCCACACCACTAAGTTCTCATTTACAGATCTGATTGTGACTAGGGGTGTGCGCGGTGCGGGTCGATGCGGTTTAAGAGAAAAATAGAAATCGTATAGCGGGTGACGGATTAATAAAAATGTCACTAAAATTTACAATTTTTCTTATCAAAAACCGGCAGTTCAGTTAGCAAATAATGACGGATTTGCCTTGACGGTGCGGGTGGATTGGCGGTTTATAAAAAAATATAATTCAAATTATAAAACTTGAATTAAAGAGTAAAAAGATATAATTTATGAATTAACTGAAATAGTCAAAATTAAAATATTCATCTAATGTAACATTAAACATTAAACATTAAACATTAACAAACTAGTAAACAAAAAATCCAACACTTTAAATAAATTATACAATAACAATTTAACAAGACAATAAATACTAGAAAAAGTTCTAAAATTAATCTAAGTTCAACATAGTTCACAAACAATCCAACATAACTCATCCAACATCCAACATCCAACATACAACATAGTTCTAAAAACAGTTCTAAAAAGTTAATCAAAGTGCACAAACAATCCAAAAGTTCAAAAATTAATCTAAATCCAACATCTACCATAGTTCTAAAAGAAAATTTCTGAAAAGTTAATCAAAACCCACAAACAAACAATCCAAAAATTCAAAAAAATTAATCTACTAATCAAATTCCACAATAACTTCAATCCTTCATAATTGCTTCAACCAAACTCCAAAAACTTCATTAATCTGTGGACACAAGCAAAGAAAACATAAATAAATAACAAAAAACTATCATCAAAATGTTAGATAATGTCTCAATGGGACCACATATTTAAATGTGGTGTTATCATTTATAAGAAGCCTACAATTTAAGTGATTCAATTTAGTTAATAGGCTTAAGGGTATATGTGTCATGGACCTAATGTGTAGATACTAGTTGAGTAATTTCTCTTTCTATGAAGGGCAGAAATAGAAATTAAAACAAAATTGGTTAAGTTGGTTTTCATAGAAACTGCCACACGTTTTTTTTTTTTTTTTTTTGAAAACCTATTTTAACTTTAAGTTGTTATGGTCCCTAATCCTGCCTGATAAGAAAAGAACTGCCAACTTCTTCTATATCCTCTGAAGGAGAAACTAAAGGCACGAGAGAAAGGAAAGGATTGGAAGGCAGTAACAAAGGTAATACAAAAGGTGGTATTGACAATCACGCTTCCGTTTAACCATTACGATGGAATCAGGTACGCTTTTGTTTTGATTTCTTGCTAATACACATGATACATGATCCACACTCTAAGGTTTTATGTTCTGAAAATTTATATGACACAAAATCATTATAAAAATAAAAAATAAAAAATTATAACAAAATAATATTCAAGAGTAAGAATTAAGTCTAACCTCAAGAACTTTAAAACCAAACTAACTTGGAGACAAATTAGTCCTCAACAATAGTTGTTTCTTGTGTAGTAGATGATGAAAAAAATTCTGAAAAATAAAAAATATTTTTAATGTTATTCAAAATTACATAAAAGCTAAAATCAATATTGAATAATCTTTTTAAAATAAACACATATCAAAAAAATTACCTGACTCAATTTCTTCATATTGTTCAACATCATCCATACATTCTCTAAGATTGATTGAAATTGATGAAGACCGTAACCAATTTTGTGCACAAATTAGAGCCTCCACCATCTTTGGCGTCAAAGAACTCCTAAATGGATTAAGGTCACGTCCACTGGTACTAAAAGCTGACTCAGAGGCCACTGTAGAAACTGGGACAGCCAACACATCTCTTGCTATTAGAGAGAGAACCCTATACTTATGGCCATTAACCTTCCACCAATTCAAAATATCAAAGTTTGGAACTCTTGGGTCTACACAATCATCAACCAAATATTTTTCCAACTCTGATTTGTTCTCCACACTTTTTTCCGACTCCAAATGGTTAATAAATTGAGAGGCAAAGAGTGTCATGGGATCTTCCTCTTCCTCTTCATCAACTTCCATCACTTAAGGAGCTTGACTTGCATATGTAGGTGTAACATTGCCAACATTGTTCTTCTCAACATAATGATCAAACATGCGCTCCAATGTTGCCTTCACCCTCGCCACTAAAATATCTACCTTGTCATTTTCATACATTTTATTGAATGAAAACTTAAGATATGTCAACTTGTAGCGAGGGTCTAACACAACGGCAACATATAACAAGAAATTGATATTATCGAGATTCTCCCAATATTTGTCGTATTTCAATTTCATCTTATCAGCCATATTACTCAACACTGCATCTCCACTTTTACTCAATTGAACTAATTTAGATTGCACCGAGACAAGTTGATGAAAAAAAACATTAGATGTCACATGCAAAGACCCTGAAAGTTGCAAAGTTACATGATAAAAAAGTCTTAAAAATTTCACAAAGACTCTAGCTACCTCCCAATCTTCTTCTTTAGGATATGAAATGAATCTTTTTCCTTTCCCTTTGCCTCTTCCACCATCATTCTCATTTGCATTCTCATTTTCATCATTATTCTCCATGAAAAATAACTTGAATCGTGGGTCATCCTCTTCTAAACACTCAAAAGCTTTTTGAAATTTCTCGGCTACCTCCAACATCAAATAGGTGGAATTCCACCTTGTTGGAACATCAAGGCATAGCAAACTTTTACAAGTAATCTTTTTATGCTCCACACAATTTTTAAAAGTTTGTAGCCTAGCTGGAGATGACTTCACATATTTCACAGCTTTTCGAATCTTGGCAATTGAGTGATTTTGTTCTTTTAAACCATCACAAACAATTAAATTCAATATGTGTGCACAACATCTCATATGCAAAAACTCATTTGCCAAGATAGTGGAAGGCCAATCTTTCGTTCTTCTCTTCAAAAATGCAATAGCACCATCATTAGAGCTTGCATTATCAACTGTAATAGTGAAAATCTTATCAATCCCCCAGTCTTGCAAGCATTTGTCTAATTGTTTGCCAATTGTCTCACCCTTATGATTAGGAACTATACAAAAATTAAGAATTCTTTTGTGCAAATTCCAATCATTATCAATCCAATGGCCGGTGACACACATATAATTTAGATTTTGAATTGATGTCCAAGTGTCAGTGGTTAGGCATACTCGTTGTTTCCTTAGAACTTTCTTCAATTTTTGTTTTTCATCAAGAAATAAGTTCAAACAATCACGAGCAACAGTAGTGCGAGAAGGGACAGGAAAGAAGGGTTTAGAAATTTAAACCCTTCCTTCTCCACATGCCTAAAAGGTAATTCATCAATTATAATCATCTTTGTTAGTGCTTCCCTACAAATTTTTTCATCATACCCTACTGCTTTGAGAGATCCAATCCTTCGACCATCATGTTCCTTTTCCTCTCTATCTTTTTTAACAAAAGAGAGCGTTTTTTGTTTTTTGTCCACTTGCCTAATAGGAGACTTCATACATTGATGCTTAAGGTGGTTCCACATATTACTAGTCCCATCTTGTTTTCCACGAGCACCATAATCCTTACCACAATAATTACAAACAGCCCTAGGTTTATCAGGTTCACAATCATCAAGTAAAGTGAAGTGTTCCCAAACCTCAGATTTCTTTTTATCTAAATTAATGTTAGGGCATGGACGAGTTTTACCAGAATTTTTGGCAGGCATTGTGGTAGTGGTAGAACTAGCAACAGTGGTTGATTCTGCAGTTGGTGTAGGAGGGTTTCCACCAGCATTTGTATTTTCCTCATCCATTCACTATTACAAAGAATAAAAAATTTATATGAATGATAAGTAAATAAATAAAAATTATCAAAGATGAATGACCGTGAATTAATCTTCCATACAGAAATACACAGAAAAGATGAAGTACAAGACACAGAAAATAAATAAAAATTATGAAAGAATGAACACACAGAAATACATTCACAACTGAATTAATCTGCCATGATTCTTTAGTCATAACAAGTGCTAACAGTTTCAATTTAATTTAATATCTATGCAGTACAAGACTGGAAATGTAGATCAATATACAAAAAGATTCTAGGCTCAGAAAGTAGGCAAAAGAAAAAGAAAAAGAAAAAAAAAAACACTAACAAAATTAATGTCCCCTATTTATTGTGTTTTCAACACTATAAATTGAATGAATCAAGATATGAATAGGATATATAAGATATTGAATGAATCAACACTATAGATATATATATAGAGCAGTACCAGTATATATGTATATAGAAAGAACAAAGAGAGAGTGAAATTTCTACCTTGGCCCCTCCTAAGTATAATTTCTAATTCCACCCTTGATACTGCACTATGCAAAGGTATAGATGGAGTGTTGTAACTCTTCAATTCAATTCAGGTGCTCACAAGTTATCGTGACTTAAATTTTAAAATGTTAAGTGAAATCTAATTAACCTAAGCTTTAATTTTTTTATTATTAAAAACTCTAATTTTCATTCTTATTCATTTAATTCCATTACTAGAGTCAAATGTCAATTGAGGTAATATTTTATAACCTAATTCAATACTAAAAATTAAATGCATTAAGTAAAATCAACTAAATCCATTTGATAAATATGAAAGATTATTAGTTCGAATCAATTATTAGCTCAACTTTCATTTTTCCAACTAAATATTGAATTATCCATTACATTATAGATATAGAGTTCAATCCCATAAGTTATAAAATGCCACTGTCTAATCAATTAACTGCACACTTCTAAATACAATAAAGATGTTCATGCATTAGCAGATTTGGCTAAAATGCTAACATAGGAACAACAACAACACTAATGGATAAAGAAATCTGCTCTTCAAAGCTAATTAAACTAAATCCTGGCAACACCAAAATGACATCAGAGTTTAGAAGATAAAGCAAGACATTGAAACAAAAGGGCAGCGAAACACCCTTGTCCAAAACCATATAACAACATAAAGCAACATTGAAACGAACACTGAGAGCATATACATATTTAGCAACAAAAAAAAAATGGGTATGGAAAGTGAAAAATAGAGCTAGATCTGAGCTAATCGAGCAATGTAAGAAGGAGATCTGGGTGGAAACTCACCATTTATTATATGTATATAGAGCATATACATCTGAGGGAGAGAGCATCGAAAGAAACTATTACACACAGAGAGAGAGAGAGAGGAGACTTACAGCAGTGGTTGGTGGTGACGATCGGCAAGGAAAGGAGATGAAAGGCTGCCGACAGTGAGGATAGGCTGTCGGCAGTGAGCCGATCAGCACAGCGGCAATGGCGATGGAATGTTGCTAGCGGCGGTGACTCAAAAGACTGTGTGAGGAAATAAATGAGACGAAATTGAAATGTCTCAACTCAATTAGGTTTGATGAAGAAACTATTCTCTGTGTGTGTGAGAATAAGCATAACATTTTTTTTTTTTATTTTTTTTAAATATATGTGGGTTGGGTCGGTTTGACCTGCGGGTTGGGAAATCCCACCCGCCACCCGCGCCGACCCGCCTGTGCTGAGCCATCCACCCGCCCAACCCGCCCGCAAGAGTTGAAATTTTGCGCGGTTCGGTGCGATTCGGCGCGATTTTGGCAATTTTGGCGGTATTATGCACAGCCCTAATTGTAACCCCTATTTCACCCCACTCTCCCCCCCCAACACACACGTGGGGGTTGGTCATTGGTGAGAAAAAAAAAAAAAATTTCAGCCAATTAGCACCCACTGGGGGTACTGGGGTCTCTTCTAGTGGCGGTCCCAATCTTTTTTATCCCATTTATACATGCTTATCTGCTCTGGTCCCCCACACCCCTCCCCCCCCTTTTTTTTTCTTTTTGTTGCATTCTTGGTCCTTGTATATATGAGAAAAATAACGCAAAAGGGAAAAATAGATTTGGACATTGCTCAAATTGAATCCATAGATTATATGTAAATCACATATATTCACAATAAACTTAAATTATTCCTAGCAGTGAGGTAAAATTATTAGATAACTACTCACATTATTCACAGTATAAATATATTGTTCATTTTCTAATATAGAGAGTTAAAAAAGGAGTCTTGCAAAAATAATTTTCAATTAAAACCTACACCTTAATAATGCATGGTCTCAAATATGCTATATATGATATATAATTACCCAAATCTCTATTTCCTGATGAGATGGAGTTGTTATAATTAATATTATAACGAGTGATGACTAAGTTATAATTAACACTGAGAGGGTAATTTATATTCATTATTGGGCCGAGCTAGGTGTTGGGCGAAGGTCAGAGTTGGGCCAAGGTCACCAAGAGTGAGGTTAGTAAGAAAGAGAAGTATGGAGTAGTTCGGCTGTCGAATGAGCATCCGTAGTGGCTTCCAATGGCAATGTCCAGATGGTAGACGGTTGAATAGGCATACCTGTTCTCTGCTAAGTCATGTGTTCTGGACACCGGTTCACTCGTTAGTCCGGTTGGGTCACGCCTAGTCCGGTTGGCTCTCTGGTTTTAGGTTTCGATTCTGGCATGAAACCGAGGTAAGAGAGGTAAGAGCAAAGACCGGACTAGGGGTTATAAGTTATAAGGTATTGCCATGACAAGAACCATCTCACTTGGTTTAAGCAGTGAGGAGGGTGTTGGAGGATAAGCATTATCTTCCAAGAGTATGAATTCTAGGAGGACTCTATGCAAGGAGGGGTAATCCTAGAAGGACTCTACACATGGAGGAATGCTAGTCTTAGGAGGACTCTTCGCATGGAGAAGTTAGAGTCCTACTAGGACTGTGTCACGCGAAACCTATATAAGCTCACCAATATCACCTTTGGAGAGGTAATACAATTTTTGCTCCCTGAATACATTGAGCTTTTGCCTTCTTGTTTTGCTTACTGACTTAGGCATCGGAGAGGTTTCCAGACACACCACCGCTAGCTCACGTTGATATTTTGGTGGTGGAACGACATCGCATGAGGAACGAAGACTTGGTCAACAGGATTATACGAGAAGGTGTATTTCTTTCCCGCACAATTGGCGCGTCGTGGGAAAACAGACAAGAACAAACCTCTTGATCAAGCTTTCTCTTGAACATCAATGGCGAACAACGAAGACCTCGATCCGCCGTTGACGGACTAACTCGAAGGAGGGCAAGGCGTGAAGGCCTACCCTTGGTCCTCCCATGGCGAGCCCGGAACCACAAAGGCGTAATTCCGGGAGGGATGCGAGGGGAAGGAGGAATAAGACCCTCATCCTCTCGTTCAAAGCCCGGAAAGACAAAGGCGCAGAGTTGATCCTCAAATTCGGAGGATCGCGTCGAGAGCAAGACGAACTGATCCGTAAGATGGCGGCGGACATGGGGTCATTGGAGCGCCAGATAAAAGGAAAAGAAGTGGCGGCAGGAGTGGGGGGCAGCAACAAGACGCCCCCTCGCCACCCCGTGGGTCGTGGGAGGAAGTCTACAACCTCTCAACCGTAAGACGAAGCCTCGGACAGCGACACGCGATCCAGTAACTTCCGGGACTCGTCACTCCAGTCCGAGAGGCGAGAGGCCCGAGAGGTCATATCTTGAGGGAGTACCTATTGGCCCCCCCTTACGCATCATACGAGGACCAGACAGACAGAATTACCTAGGCCGTCCGACCTAAGGTCCATGTTGGAAGAAAAGGCGCGATGGAAGGAGGACGCCAGGACGCGCGATCCCCACAGGGTTCCTGCCTTACAGCGATTGGCTCCTCGGACGCATGGAAGCGCCGAGGTTGGAATGCCAAGGCCGCACTTGGCATACGAACCAGCGGATAAGGCATTGGCAAGGCCGCAGACCTCACCATTCGTCCCAGAGATTGAGAACACCCCCCTTCCGTCAGGCTTCTACAACCCAAGTTCACGACGTATGAAGGAAAAACGGACCCATACACACACTTGAGCCACTTTCGCCAGTTATGGTCAGTACCGCGGAATGAGGCGTTGATGTGTATCCTATTCCCTTCAAGCCTCGGCGACCTAGGCTTGACTTGGTTTGAAAAGCTTCCAGAGGGCAGCATTGCCTCCTGGGCGCAATTGGCGGAGGCGTCTGTAACGCGGTTCAGAACGAACACAAAGACTCCGGTGGAGATCCACCAGTTGCTCTCCACCGACATGGGAGACAAGGAGACTCGAGGTCATACAACAAGCATCGGGAGACATTCAACCAGATTGGGGCGCCTAACCAACCTCGCCATTCGCCAATACAAAGAGGCCTTCCATCGGGAATGGTGAGGGACTCTATCACCATGACTCGCCACTTACTATGGAGGCCACGATGGAGAGAGTGCATCAAGACATCGAGTGGAAGAGGATGGCGCTGCGTTAAAAAAACTGCGATCAAGAACACCAGAGAAGAAGACCTCAGCAAAGGTCAATACGGTAGGTCGCCGAAACCAAAACAGACAGGGCAGACGTGACAATGATGAAGACCAGGACAAGAGATGGTTGAGAGTCCGAACTGCCATAACCACGGTGTTCAAAAAACCGATCTACCGTATACTCAGTGAGATTCGAGACGAGCCTTTCGTCAAGTGGCCTGCCAAGTTAGGCGAGGCCCAGAAGGATTATGATGACAGATCCAGATGCACCTTCCACAAAGAAAAGGGGCACCGAACTGAAAACTGCACGCCGTTGAGGCAACATCTGGAAGAATTGGTGGCGGCAGGCCACCTGGATAAATACATAGAAGGAGGCGCCCCCAGACCACAACCTCCCCAATGGAATGCCGATCGACGCCCCGCCACAAGGCACCATCAACGTAATCCATGGAGTCTTTGAACCAGAGCGAGTATGCGAGCTCAGAGGTTCCATCAAAAAGGCAGAGCACTTGAGAGAGGTGCTAAGTGCCCAGCCAGTCGTCAAAAGGGGGAGGACAGAAGCGACAAACGTCATGTCCTTTTCGGATAAAGACTTGGACAGAATATATTGCCCACACAACGATGCCTTGGTCGTCACTCTCCGAGTCAAGGATTTTGACGTCAAGCGGATTCTGATCGACCAAGGTAGCTCGTGCGAAATCATGTATTATGAAACCTTCAAGCAACTCAAGTCAAGATAAAGACTTGGCCCCACCAGATCCCCTTTGATTGGGTTCAACTCTATGCCGGAGTGGCCAGTCGGCAAAATCATCCTTCCAGTCAGGGCGGGAAGTGTGACGAAGCAAGTAGAGTTCTGGGTGCTGAAGGTCCCCTCCACCTACAACATCATCTTAGGCAGAACATGGCTGCACGCCATGCGCTCGGTGGCTTCCTCCTACCACCAAGTGATGAGGTTCCCCAGCGACACCGGAGTAATTGAAGAAGTATATGGGGACCAGATTATGTCCAAGCAGTGCTTCGTCGCAACGAATGGTAGCCGCGCTGCCAAAGGATATGTTCATTCGGTTGAAGAACCGGAGAGTAATGAACTATTCGCGGATATTGGCAAAGCGGCTGATCAAAAAGCAGTGGAGGACCTGGTAGAAGTCAGAATAGATGAGAAGAACCCGGAAAAGTTCTTCCTTCTTGGATCGTCGTTGTCCAGCACTGAGAGATTGGAGGTCTTGGAATTTCTGACCTCCAACATCGAAGTGTTCGCCTGGACCCCATACGACATGCCAGGCATTGACCCCAACTTCATTTGCCATCAACTCAATGTCCACCCTTCTGCTAGACTACCATCCAACGCACGCCAAGAGATCGGCACTCCACCACGCCGAGATAGTGGCGAGAGGTGGGTAACTTGTTAAGCAGGGCGAGAGAGGTGCACTACCCTGTGGATCTCTAACACGAGTAGTGCCAAAAAGAATGGAAAGTGGCGGCGTATGCGTTGATTACAAAATCGTCAACAAAGCATGTCCAAAGGAGCTTCCCGCCAAGGATAGATCAATTGGTGGACCTAACAATAGGACACAAAGCAGTTTAGCTTCCTTGACGCATACAGAGGCTACCATCAGATAGCCATGCACGAACCAGATCAGGAAGTGACATCCTTCACCACTCCAAGAGGACTATATTGTTACAAGGTCATGCCCTTTGGCCTAAAGAACGCAGGGGCGACGTTTCAGAGAATGGTTACCAAGATGTTTGAACCATTGTTGGGCAGAACAATGGAAGCTTACATCGATGATATGGTGGTCAAGAGCAAGAGTGAGAGTGACCACCTCAAGGACCTAAGTGAGATGTTCGAGATCCTGAAAAAGCATAAGTTACGCCTTAACGCGTCGAAGTGTGCTTTCGGAGTGGGATCAGGCAAATTCTTAGGCTTCTTGGTGACCAATCGAGGTATAGAGGCAGATCCTTCTCAGATCAAAGCAATTCAAGAGTTAGAGCGACCTAACTTCGATGAAAGAAGTCAAGATCTCACCGGCATGGCGAAAGACTTAACCGATTCATCGGTAGGTCTTGAGACAGTTAGCCCATTCTTTCATCATTAAAAGCTAAGTTTGAGTGGGACGAAGAATGCGACAAAAGCTCGCGATCTAAAGGAGTACATGTCTTCTCCACCATTACTCGTTACCCCTATACCTGGGGAAGAACTCTTCCTCTATTTGGCAGTCTCTCAGCATGCAGTAAGCGCAGTGTTGGTTCGAGCAGAAGGAATCCAACACCTGCCTATCTTCTATGTCAGCAAGACATTGCTGGGAGCCGAAACAAGGTACTTGCCTCTGGAGAAGTTAGCACTGGCCTTAATGATGGCCTCCAGGAAGTTGGCACACTACTTTCACGCCCACCCCATTGTCGTCCTCACAGCCTTTCCACTAAAAGCTTTATTTGAGAGGCGAACTTTTCAGGCGGATTTTGAAGTGGGCGGTGGAGTTGGGACAATATGATGTGAAGTTCCAACCCGAACCGCAATAAAGGCCCATCTTTGGCGGACTTCGCCGCAGAATTCACCCTCGAGCCACCAAGTTCGCTTCAATCGACTTGACACAACCAAACTAGGGATGAAGGTTGACGCCGAATAGCGCAACCCCTAGTACAAGTTACTCGGTCGAGCCCGAGGCAGACTAAAAGAAAGGCCAGAGGAGGCCGACCTTATCACAGTCAAGTCAACTCGCCAACAACCGAGGACTTGAGACCATCAGAAGACAAGGCGATCGCAACTATGGACTCAAGAAGACATTAGCAACACGAAGACCCCAAGGCATCATCCGATCCCTCCACATCTTTGGAAGTTGTTTGTAGGGAGATGTGGAAGCTCTTTGTGGATGGGGCATCCAACCGACATGGCGCAGGACTTGGCATAGTCCTCATCTCTCCAGAAGGTCTAGTGGTGGAACAAGCGATCAACCTTGGCTTCCCAGCATCAAACAATGAAGCAGAGTACGAAGCGCTTCTTGCAGGACTCAAGTCAGCGGCCTACATGAAGGCCACCGAACTCATGGTCTACAGTGACTCGCAGTTGGTGGTGAATCAAATTTCTGGCGACTATGAAGCAAAGGACGACCGAATGGCTAAGTACCAAGACTTAGTCAGGACAGAGATCAAGAAGTTTGAAGTCGTCAGAATAGAACAAATTGGCCGGGAGGAGAATAGTAGAGCAGCGAACTAGCGTGCTTCGCCTCCATGGCGATATACCTCCATCCCACATCCTCTATTGATCGACTATCTGCCCAGACCAAGTATTGAAGACCCCGAAGCCGAAGAGGTATGTTGTGCGGAGTTAGGTCCTTCTTGGATGGACCCCATCATACTGTTCCTGAAAGACGGCACTCTACCAGAAGATAGGAAAGAAGCCAACAAAATCAGAGCCAAGTCGCAACGATTTTGGCTCTCTCCGTCCTTAGCTTTATACAAGAAGTCGTTTTCAGGACCTTACTTAAAGTGTGTTCACCCCAGCAAGGTGGAAGCATTCTTGTTCGAAATACACGAAGGGGTTTGTGGCAGCCATCAAGGAGGAAGATCATTGGCATACCGAGCTATTTCACAAGGGTATTGGTGGCCATACATGCAAGCGGATTCAGAGAAGTATGTCAAAAAATGCGAAAAGTGTCAGAAGTTTGCACATCAAATACATCAACCTGCCAGAGAACTCCTACCTCTCACTAGTCCGTGGCCTTTCGCAATGTGGGGCTTAGACATAGTGGGACCACTCCCAACAGCACCAGGCAACAGGAAGTTCTTTCTTGCGGCAACAGACTACTTCACAAAGTGGGTGGAAGCTGAATCCTTGGCGTGAATCAAGGAGAAAGATGTGAAGAAGTTTGTCCGCGAACATCATTATCTTTGGCATACCAAAAGCACTGATTTCAGACAACGGCACTCAGTTTGATGGCAGAATTTTCAGAAGCTTTTGTGAAGAGTACAAGATAGAGTTCTACAACTCCACACCGGCATATCCCCAAGCAAATGGACAGGCAGAGGCGTCGAACAAGGTAGTCTTGGATGGATTAAAGAAAAGGTTGGAAAAAGCCAAAGGCAAGTGGGCAGAAGAGCTCCCCCATGTTTTATGGGCTTATCGCACTACGCCACGGCGATCAACAGGAGAAACACCATTCTCCCTAGCATATGGCATGGAAGCAGTCATCCCATTAGAAGTTGGCCTTCCTACAATTCGGAGCGAAAATTTTGATCCAGACTTAAATGGCGAAGCAATTGCATTAGAACTTGACCTCGCGGAAGAAAGAAGAGACAAGGCATTAGTTCACATCGCTTCCTACCAGCAAGAGTTGTCCAGGAAATACAACAAAAGTGTTCATCCTAGACAATTCAAAATCGGCGATTGGGTACTTCGCAAAGTTATGGGCAACACATTGGTCCCAGGAGATGGCAAGTTAGGTCCCAACTGGGAAGGTCCTTACAAAGTGGTCGGACTAGCGGGCAAAGGGGCATACCACTTGGAAGATAAGGACGGCAAAGCAATTCCTAGGCCATGGAACACTGCCAACCTTAAGATATTTTATTTTTAGCTTTTTCTCTTTTTTCAGCATGTGTAATTTTCAACTTTCTCAATAAAACAAGTCGATCCTTTTTAGTATATTTGTTTTCCATAGAAAGTAGCTTTAGCAAGTTCAGAAGCATTGTAAACATAGTTGGCGAGTCACCAACTATTAACCCTCCTAAGCCGTGATCGGGATCCAGTGCAGGACGTTTGGTCGAATAACCAAACATTCTATTCTAAGTCGGGTCGAAAAACCAACTTAGAGGTTGGTGGATTAAATCAACACTTAGCCAAAGTATGGGAATGGCTACTTAGAGGTTGGTCGATTAAACCAACACTTAGCCAAAGTATGGGAATGGCTATATAGAGGTTGGTCGGATTAAACCAACTCTTTGTACTCTTCAAAGAAGTAAGTTATACCTATTTGAAGAGTGGTTATCGATTAAACCAACTCTTTGTACTCTTCAGAAGTAAGTTATACTTATGAAGAGTGGTTGGTGGATTAAACCAACTCTTTGAACTCTTCACCAAGTAAGTTATCTAAATTTGAAGAGTGGTTGGTCGATTAAACCAAGTCTTTGAACTCTTCACCCGAAGTAAGTTATACGGACTGAAAAGTGGTTGGCTGGATTGCACCAACTCTTGGTACTCTTCAGCCGAAGTAAGCTATACCGACTGAAGAGTGGTTGGTCGGATTGCAACTCTTGGTACTCTTCACCAAGTAAGCTATATACCGTGAAGAGTGGTTGGGATTAAACCAACTATTTGTACTCTTCACCAAGTAAGCTACATCGGTGAAGAGTGGTTAACTAGTGAGGTATATAGTCAACCGAGATCACAGTTGAGTAATCAAGTTCATGAAAAAGTAAACATACAAGCAAGTACACAACCTAATGAAAGTTCAAAATTTTTCATTCATTGAAGACAAAAGGAAGTACATTTGAGGGCCATAGCCCGATTCTACAGCATCCAAAACCGGCGAAAAAGAAATAAATTAAAGAAAAACATCATCCAAGGAGCGCATCAAGTCGGCGTCAAGCTCAAAAGTTCGCATTCACTGGTGACCGGTTTGAGGAGAAGTTTGGACCGTGGTGTCAATCGGGTAGAGTTACCGGTATCTCGTTGGTTAAATCCACGGTTGGTTCCAACCGAGCTGATTGATTGTTTTGTTGATCGGTGGCAACAGAGTCGAGATGGCTCCCTCATCATCTTCATCGTCGTCATCATCTTCATCATCTTCGCCACCGTGACGCTTCAAGAATGCCTTTTGAAGATCGTCCGCATATTGCTTAAGTGAGGCCGGAATAAAGTACGGTGGAGCGTTGTAAGCGTCGGTATCAGGAGTGCAACCGAGCTTCTCCACCGCACTTCGCCAGCCGCACTTGAAGAATAGGTCTTTTGCAGCGCCACATTGAAGGCCGTATGCAGTTTCAGTCTTCTTGAATCCTTCCTTCTCGGCCTTTTTACTTCGCCTTGATTGGTCTATTTCGGCGTTTGGTTTGGTCTGCATCTGGGCCATCTCCCACAGGTAATAATCTTATACCTCGGTGGCCTTTGTTTATCACCTTCACCGAGGTAACGGTCCGACGTGATACCGGCCTACCTCCGCTTTGTTCTTGCGTTGTTAGTCTTGGCCTGCCACCGCCTTCTTTCATGGCTCGCAGTTTCAGCTCCATCACCGCCGCAGTGTGCAAGCGGTTTTCAAGAGCTGCATGAGTATGTAAGTTTTTGTTATTTCTTGACCGGACTGGAACTTGGCAAAATTTAAAGAAAAATAAAGCACAGCATTGCTTACCACGATCATTGACTTCGAAGCGGACCGAAGTGACTTGACCTCGGTGTTGAGCCTCTTGGAATGGTGCTCCATGTCTTTTGGAAGGCACACACCTCTGGCCAAGTTGAAGGCCAGAAGGTGGTCCTTATCCGAGACAACGGAGTCATCCTCGTTGATAGCCCGGTTGTTGAAGACTAGGGGGGGAGCCCACTGGGGGGTCTCAGACCGGTTTGAGGACTCCGGTTGGGAGTTCGGCTGGGTAACTGCTGGTGGGTTTGGTGGCAGAACACTCTCCTCTTCATCAACAAGTTGTGGCCCGGTTTGTTCAGTCAACCGCACGCTTGTTGGCGGGATGAAGAAGGCTGCGATGGAAGAGCCACCACGGCACAGGTTGATTGGCGGATTTGTACCTCGGTTGGGCTTGTTGCGGTGAGGATGGCCCTCAGTCTGTTTTTTGTCGCCATCTCTTGTTCTGGGGATAGTCGCACAAGGACGATTTGAGGCGTAGGGTCCGGCTCGTGGGTCTTCGAGGAGAATCTGTTACTCTTGCTTTTAATCGGCGGAGTATGTGTAGGTCGGCTCAAAGTCAAGAAGTTTTGCCCAACTTCTTTCTTTCACCCGGTCTTGGCGCGTCTGTGGGCGGTGTTGGGATAGTTGTAGATGGAGAAGATATGAGCTTTGTCGCAAAACAAAAGAAGACAAGTGTTAGTCCGGTTCTTGAGAGAAAGTAAAGTTCAAGGGAAAAGGCGAAATGAAAACCGAAGTATGTATACCGGGTCTCCCCTTTTGTAATTTATTCTTTGGCACGGGATGCGGGCTTGAGGTCTTCAAAATTGCCCAAAACCCGAAGAAGTCGTCATCATTAACGTCTTTATCCTGTGTGCTTTATTATCTTTTCTACCTCGGCGACTCTCAAATAGTAGCACCAAATTTTGGTTTTGGATGCTATTGAGCATCGATGTAATATTTCGCCGGACCAAGGTTGAGACCGGTTTGTTGGTTTAGAGCATCTATGCCCATTATAATTCGGTATGTGTTGGTGGATAGTTGAGTTGGGCAAAGTCTGGTTTGCCTAAGGAATTCATATTAGTGGTCGGATCGGGAATCTGAGTCCGGTTTCTACTATGGATTGAGGGTAAACGGGACAAAGCCCTCTTCGTCCCATGGGTCAATTTTGTTCGGCTAGTTCTAGGCTTACATCGGGAATGTTGTATCGTTTTCGAAAGCGGCTAGGCCGCCTGGGTTTCTACCAAATGTCCATTTCCCCATTTATTCTATAAGTTGTGAAATAATTTATGTCGGTTGAAAGAACGTGCTTTCAGAGTCCCCGGACGACAGAGGGAGTGCTTGGCAACCTAAGTCCGCAAAGTAGGAAAACAAGGAGTTAAGCATGATCATAGACCGTGCTATGAATACAAAGTAAGAAAAGACTGGTGTTATTTCGGCTCTACAGGGTGTTACGGTTTCTATTTCGGTTTGTGATTAGTTCTCATTATCTCGGTTGTTGCACTTTTGGTTTTTATTACTTCGGTTAGGCTACAAGGGGCAGCTTTCTGAAGTTCGGTTTTAGAACACAGAATGCTGGCTTAGCCCCCCAAAGCTTAGCTCGGTCAAGGGTTTAGGAGCTTCTAGTTCGGTGGGTCCTTGTTTCGGCTAGTGTGAATCAGTTGATCTACTGGAGTTATCGTGATTTGCACAAGTTCTAGTTCGGTTATAAACAGATAAGATCTACATATAGCACAAACACTATCCTAGTTCGGTTGGGGCATGTATGAAGATCAAAGAGGTGTTCTACTACTAAATTAGTACGTTCGAAGTGTTCTTGTGAGAGTTCTTCAGAAAGTGCAGGTGTGGTGGAAGAAAAACAAAGTGTTTTGTAAAAACACACAACATAAACTACCATGGATTGAAATGAAGGCAAAAGATATAAAAGCAAGAATGGATTCGTGCATTTACCAGAAGAAGAGGAGGTAACCGGAGGATTGGAGCAAAGACAAAAGGAGGCACGAGCTTCGGAGGCAGCAGAGAGAGAGGAGATGAACAGAGTGAGAGGTGATTCTGAAATGAGGGGTTGGTTTTGTGTAAAAGGTGTTTTTGGAGGGAAGTATTCAAAAAGCGTGAAACACAAGGACGGCGCGACAGCTGCAGAGATCCAATCAGGGGTTGCCACGTGTCATGGAATACTGAACGATTCAGTTTCTGAAGAGTGAAGAGACGTCTTGACCGGACGTGCGCAGTACGGCCCCAGATTAGCTCGGTTGGGAAAGCTAAAAGGTCTCAGTTCGGCTGGGGAGGCTAAGCAGTTGTTAGCTCGGTTGGAAAGGCTCGAAAGGTTTTAGCTCGGCTGGAGATGTTAGAACTCTATCTCGGTTGTTACATGGGTAATTCCTATCATGCTTCGCAGATGGAATTAAGGGGCAATTGAGAGGGTAATTTATATTCATTATTGGGCCGAGCTAGGTGTTGGGCCGAGCTAGGTGTTGGGCCAAGGTCAGCTCAAGAGTGGGAGGTTCCTAGTAAGAAAGGAGAAGTATGGAGTAGTTCGGTTGCCGAATGAGCATCCGTAGCTCGGTCGTGGCAATGTCCAGGATGGTAGACCGGTTGAATAGGCATACCGGTTCTTATATGCTAAGCCGGTCGTGTTCGGACACCGGTTCAGACTCGTTAGTCCGGTTGGGTCACGCCCTAGTCCGGTTGGGCTCTCTTATGGTTAGCTCGGTTACGGCATGGGAAACCAAGGTAAGAGAGGTAAGAGCAAAGACCGGACTAGGGGTTACTTCGGTTATAAGGTAATTCGGCCATGACAAGAACCATCTCACTTGGTTTAAGCAGTGAGGAGGGTGTTGGAGGATAAGCATTATCTTCCAAGAGTATGAATTCTAGGAGGACTCTATGCAAGGAGGGGTAATCCTAGAAGGACTCTACACATGGAGGAATGCTAGTCTTAGGAGGACTCTTCGCATGGAGAAGTTAGAGTCCTACTAGGACTGTGTCACGCGAAACCTATATAAGCTCACCAATATCACCTTTGGAGAGGTAATACAATTTTTGCTCCCTGAATACATTGAGCTTTTGTCCTCTTGTTTTGCTTCTCGACTTAGGCATCGGAGAGGTTTCCGGCACACACCCGCCGGCTAGCTCACGTTGATATTTTCAGGTGGTGGAACGACATCGTACAGAGGAACGAAGACTTGGTCAACAGGATTATACGAGAAGGTGTATTTCTTTCCCGTACAAACACCATATAATAGGTCATAACTAAATAA
This sequence comes from Camellia lanceoleosa, assembly GCA_025200525.1. NCBI lineage: Eukaryota > Viridiplantae > Streptophyta > Magnoliopsida > Ericales > Theaceae > Camellia > Camellia lanceoleosa. The sequence goes on from CM045759.1 coordinate 85,219,787, forward strand.
CATTTAAGACATAACTAAAGATATTTTCGATCATAATTAAAATAATAAATACAGAAAGTCAAACTAAGTTGCAATTCATAACAAATCATAATAAAAAATCACAAAATTTATAACTAGAGTATATTATACATCCGCTTTTTTAAGTATGTATTATAAAAATTCTCATATATATATATATACGTAATGGTTGCAGTAACAAAGATAATTTAGAATAATGACAGGCCCTAATTGAATACTCAGATATGCATTCTTCCACTTAAATGACCACTTTATTTATTCTCATATGCTTCATTGCTTTACCCACGTTTGGTAATTTAAAATAATAAGTATGTGGCATATGTGCATATTAGTAGGGACACCCTACGGACTCATGCGAATTATATGCCAAAGCCTATCACATTAAGAAGCAATTATTCACTACGTGCACATGCGATAAACTTATCCCTGTCATTAATTTATGTAAATTGCACATGAATCTCACCGAATTAATGATTAAGATGAGAGTTCAGAACATTAAAATTGGTGATATGGAATAATTTGTTGCTTCTCTTCATATGTTTTTTTTTTTTTTTTTTTTTTGATATTTTAAGGTTGACGATCAAAAAAATCTTCAAGCATCTAATTCGACCGGATCAACTTGGACATATAACGTGCAAAATGGCTGAGATGTCAATTCCGTTTGCTTTTGCTTTCCTATTTCATCTGATCACTATATTATATATACATATATATGAATTATTAATTATAACACAAATTATAATTGCATATAAACTCATAAAGTAAGAGAGAGATCCAATAAAATCAATGAAATAAATTCGCATGCATGCAAAGAAAATTGAACTTTTGACCTTTTAAATGAAGTGTAAGAATTTTGACTAATAGACTTTATTAATGATATATATATATATATATGATAGAGACCCTTACAAAGTACAATTCCCACAATTTTCAAATTAATTTAAACTATTCATGTTACCGTTAAAGATAGAAAAAAAAAAATTTAAACACATCAATAATTAATATATCAATAGAGTTCGTGAAGATCCAAACATTTTTCATCAAATGAGTGTCAGTGGTTAAAGGGGAATGCCGGAATATATTTGTAGAGGGAGTAACAATCCCAAGGATGAGTTGGGCAGAAATGAAACGAATCAGAAAAGATATTAATTTGACTGTCAAAGTGATCTTCCAACCAAATATCTTTAATGACTTTCTTTGTCTTGTAGGATTACCTACAACTTGAAGGTCATCTTAGGGACAGGGAAATGTGGATATGTAATTACACCTTTCTGAACAATTAATATAGAATTTTTGCCTATAATTTTATCTAAAAAATTAATATGCTGGTTTATATTCATTACGCATAGGAACCTCACAATATACTAATTAAATCTCAATTATTTCAAAAAATTTATGTTAATATTACCATTAACAAGAGGGAAAATTTTGTGAATCACACAACGCTATGTATTAAAAGAAATACTTTGGAAAAAAAAAAAGATCAAAATTTAAAATATGTAGATTAGATTCATTTTAATTAAAACACAGTCGTCAAATCAAGTATAAATTTAAAGAAAATTTGGATAAAACCCTCTCAAACAAGTTGCATCTTTTTTAAAGTCCAATTTAAAAGATTTTAGAGTGATAAGTCCCTCAACTCAATGTTTCTAACGCATAAAGTTCATATTCAAATGCAAGTATAATTTTATGAACAATTTTACTCCTTTTTTTAATTAGTAACTTGTATGTAATTGCTCATGTGGAACTCCCGGAACAACTTGCGAGAAAGTGATGAAGAGATATTTTAGACAATGAAAATTGAATTTTGTTTTCTTCAGTAGACAGGGCTTCCTTTTAAAGTACTGCATTTCATGATTCATGTATATCATAAGTACTATATTGGTTCAGAATTCTTTTCAAAATATTTATTAGAGTTTATTTGGCTACTTTTTCGTGGAGGCAGTGATGGAAAGTTTACTTCCTATTGAATGGATTATGGAAGTAATGGTTACCTAGTGAATTTTTGATTGATTGTTTATTTTATTTGTTTTTGTTGTTTGTGATTTGTAATGGTACTTGTTTGTTAGTTTGTAAATATGAAACTAAAATTTAAACTCTACTGGTTGTAGTTGTTCATTGTAAGATATACTTTATTTTATTTTTTTTACAATAAAATTTTACTCTGTAGTGTCCTTGTGTGATTTATTTTGTAGTGAAGATATGTTTCCTAATTGATTGACTATAAAATTTTACTATGAAGCAGAGTAAAATTTTACTATTATGTCAATTTTGATTTTTTTTTTTTAAAAAAAAAATTTCATAGTCAACCTGAATATTATTTGATAGATCTTGGTGAGAGAATTCTAAAAATACTAATTTTATTAAAATTCAAATTTATATCGAAGGTTTTATCATTTAAATTTTAAAATATTAAATTAATCACTAAGAATATTTTAGTAATAGTGGTGTGTGCTGAACTATTCAAAAAAAACTTTGTACTTGATTTGAATGTATTAAAGTTTTATTATGAGTGCGTTTCAACCAAATTTCCCTCAATTTAAACCACACATTAAATTATGAGCACTATTTGAGGGATTTTTATTTTTTTTATTTTTTTAAAAATAAGGCATTTGTGAATCATAAAAAGTGAGCTTGGTGGAGGAGTCCTAGGATTAGTCTTGTTTTGTGGGCTGAAAGACCAAACCCAAATGAGCTCTAAAGATGGTAGCTTAATGGGCGTCGCTCTGTTTTTGGGCCCTCAAATCAAAACTCTTTTCCATTTCAAATATGGGCCGCCTGAATAAATATAATAAATAAAATCAAAATCTGATAAATCAACATATTATAACACAAAAACTTTTAAAGAAAATAAAGTAATCATGCTGTAAAGCACATAAAGTAATAAATTTAAGGGGGATTTTTTTTCAAAAATTCTACTTCTAATACTTCTGTATCAATTGGTCTAACTTAATTTCTTGTAACCCATTTAGTTCGACAGTCATTCAAAATCACAATTTTAGATTTAGCACCAAAAAAAAAATAAAAATAAAATCTATATCTCAAGTTTGAATACTTAGGCCTCGTTTGGCAACTGTCATTTTTAGCCAAAAAGTCAAAAAGTTACTAAAAAAATAAAAAAAGCCAACAGTCCATACCAAAAAGTCAAAGATTCTATTTTCTCTCTATTTTTTGCACATCTTTTCGTAAAAAGTCAAAAATTCATCCCAAACATACTAGTTTTTTTTACATCACATTTTAGCCAAAAAATCAAAAAGTTACTAAAAAAGCCTGTTCCCAAACGAGGCCTTACTCTATTTGTATTAGAATCTATTTAGTAGGAAAAAATTATGGAAGCTAATATATATATAGAGAGCTGCTATTCTCATTCCATTTTATTCTAAATACACTTTTTTCTTTATCCTTATTATATATAGATGTAAAAGTTAAAAATGAAAATATTTATACTTTCAATAAATATAATGATGTGTATTTTTAAAACAAAAATTATAAATGTAAATATTCACGTTTAAAATTGTGACATAAAGTATCACATTTTATACTTTCAATCAACAAATTTACTAAACAATCATACTGTTACTTTTTTTAACTGAAATTATACAAATTATCAAATAATAAATGTGAACATTCATATTATGTAACTTTTGGCAAATATGTTATTCTTCTTAAAATGTGACAATGAGATATTTATGCATTGTTATCTTATTAAACTTTTATCAATTGTGCTATTTCTTAAAATGTGACAATAGAATATCATTCTAATGTGTGTATTATTGTCTTATTGAACTTTTGTCAAATGTGTCTTTTTTTTTAAAAAAAAAATGTGACAATGAGATATTGTTTTAATATGTGCACTATTATTTTACTATATTTCTAAATATGTCATTCTTTTTAAAATGTGACAATTTGTGTATTATTGTCTTATTAAACTTTTATCAAATATATCATTCTTCTTAAAATGAGACAATGGAATATTTGTGCATTATTATCTTATTAAATTTTTGTGAAATATATCATTCTTAAAATGTGACAATAAGATATCATTTTGATATATGCACTACGTTTTCAAATGTGAGTTTGCTTCATTGAATGAAATAAGACTTATAGATTTATAAGAATATTTATAAGATTAAATGGTCAATAAGTCATGAATATAAAATTTATTAACAAGCACTCGTTGGGAAAGTTGGGTTGGGTTGGGATTAAAATAGTCATAAAAAAATAAAATAAGTTTTTAGGCCTAGGTTTAAAAATATCACATCTAAACTATAATCATTTTATTTTTTTCTCTCATAAAAATTAAAAAAACCAAAACATCTATCCAAAATAAATTTTTTTAACCCCAAACTAAAATAATTAAAAAAATTAAAAAATTAAAAAATCAATCTACATCCCAAATAAACTCTAAATGTCTCTTAAATAAACTATACTAAATAATCCCATTGATAAGGATGAATTTCAATTATTATTAAGATATATGATATTACCCAAAAAAAAAAAAAAAAACATGGATGATAAATGTGACACATCAATAGGTGGACAGTAGAACAGCATGGCACATGCAAGATAGACTCCCACAGCGTAAGAAAACCCTACCGCCGAGTTGGCCATGAGGTGATGGTGAGTCATTGGACCAAAGAATCAGCCAACCTTTTTATTTTTATTTTTATTTTTATTTTTAAAAATGAAGAAATAAAACTTTTAAATTTTTTTTTTTTTAGCACCATAAAACTTTAAATTTGACAGCCATATTTATGTTGTTCAGATTAAGGATGGCAATTTGAAACCGGCCCGATGGGGACCCGACCCTGAATTGAGCGGGTTTTCCCTGAAAAATACCCCCGACGGGACGGGGATGGTATTTAAAAATCAATCCCCGAACAGATTCGGGCCGGGGACGGGGATAAGTGTCCCAGCCCCGTACCCGGCCTGGCCCCGTCCCCGATCCCCGGCCCGATTTATCCCCGATGTTAAATTACTATTTTACCCTTATATATATATATATATATAAACCAGGTCAGAGTCTCAGATCTCATTTCTCTCCTCTACCCCGTCTCCGTCTCTCAACACTCTCTACCTCACTGACTTCTCTTTCTCTCTCAGATCCACCACCACCGCCGTCCAGCTCGCACCACCACCACCACCACCACCACCACATCGCGTCTCTCATCCACTTCCTCTCTCTCGACGTCGCCGACCACCACCGCGTCTCATCCACTCCCTCTTCCCGACGTCGCCGACCACCACCGCGTCTCATCCACTCCCTCTGCTCAACGTCGCCGACCACCACCACCACAACCACCACCACCGCGTCTCATCCACTCCCTCACAGATCAGATCTTTTTTTTTTTCAGATCTGTTTCACAACCATTTTTTTTAGATCTGTTTCAGATCTGTTTCGGATGATGAGTTGCATTTTCTAATGATGTTGTTGATGTTGTTGTATTTTCTGATGAGTTGTATTTTTTGATAATTATGTTTCAGATCTGTTTTTAGATGATGAACTTCTTGTTGTTGTTGTTGATGTTGAGTTGTATTTTTTGAATTTTTTTTCTTTTTAACCGGGGAATGCTCGGGGTCGGGGAAACCCGATCCGTTGAAGCAGGGGGCAAGCGATGATAGGTTCCCGTCAGGATCGGGGCCGGAAAATTCGAAAGATCGGGGATCGAGGACGGAAGTGTGATCCTGCCCCGCCCGCCTGCTGCCATTCCTATGGTGCTGGTGTTGTAAGAGGAGGTCCATACAAGACTTGATGGTGATAAATATTAAAAAAAATAATTTATCTCCTAATTTTACCTTCTCAATTCTATCTCAATGATTTTAAATTAGAGAAGGTTAAAAAAGAGGGGAGAAGAATGTAAGACCACTTTATATGGATCTTAATCACGTTATTAAAAATGAAATTAAGAGGCAAAATTAAGGAGTGATTTGAGAAGTTGGTTAAAAGTTTTTGACTTTTTTAAAACTTTTTTGTAATTTTGTGTGTAAAAAATATTAGAAGTGATGTGATTTAAAATGAATTAAAAACTAAAAACTAAAAATTAACTTTTTACTAGCTTCTCAAATTGCCCCCACAATTAGATAATAATTCACTAATGTCTCATTCTTGTGTAATTGCAAGCACTTGATGGAGGGAGAGGAAACTAAAAACCAACTTGTAATCTAGCAAAAGGTTTGAATATATTTTCTCCCCGGGTAAATTACACTAACGGTCTTTATAATATGAAAGTTATATCATTTTAATATTTAACTTTTTAATTATGATGTATTTAATTATGAATTTTGAATCTCGTTCTAAATAAGGATAATTGAAGACACTGTTACTCTATTTTAAAGGTAAAGTTGTCAATTTAATAAAATATAAACTAGTTTGACAAAATTAAATGTCAAAAAATTATTTTTAAATTTTTAAAAATTAATTTTAATCACCAAAGATAAAATTATATAAAAATAATAAATCTTTTATTTTTTATTTTTTTATTTTTTTTACCAAAATAATTTTTAGTATATGTTTTGATGATGATCATATAATAAGTGGTTGTTTTTGGATGGGTATCATATAATGGCCCCGTTTGGTAGAGCTGTAGGAAAATGATTATAGTTTATAGTTTAACAGCTTATAACTTATAACTGTGAACATAAGCTGATTTTTGACTTATAAATTAAGCTTCTCCTGTCCCACTAAAAAAATAAGTTGATTTTTGACTTACAAAAAGTTATAAGCTGTATTGTTAAGCTGAACCAAACACATCAAAATAGCTTAAATTAAGCTAAAAGCTGAAATAAGCTGAAAATAAGTCTTACCAAACAGGGCCAATAGATGTTTGTATTTGTTGATAATAGATATTTTTGGATGGTTATTAAGCTTTTAATGTATAATTGATATGTTTAATATATGAAATGTTTTTAGTCTTGGATTTTTTGATTTAATTGATTGGTTTAATTATAACATCAAAGTTATTGTCATGTTTGACTTTTGAAAAAATAGAAACTAATTTAACGAAAATAAATATCAAAAAAAATTCTTTTAAAAAATTATTTCTACCCTCTAAAAAAATAAAATTATATAAAAATGATGTGTTTTTAATTTTTTTCACCAATTTAATTTTTAATTTCTTAGAAAAAATTTCTGAAAATAGATTCTGAAACCAAACCAAACACAACTTTAAAACCAATAAAGTTTCAATATTATTTATTAAAAAAAAGCCATTAAATTTCCTAAAAATATAGAAATTAATCAATACAAAATAAGTTATATAACGACTTTACCTTTGAAATGAACCATTTACCAAAGAAATATCTTTGATTATTCTTATTTGGAACAAGATTCAAAATTCAAAGTCAAATATATGACATTTAAAAAGTTATGAACTAAAATGACACAAATCTTAAACTACCAAAACTGCTTGTGTAATTTGCCCTTTATCTAAAGATAAGTTATATACACATTTTATCCTTCAATTTTTGGTTGAAATTTCACTTCGGTTTCTCATATATATTCTTACTATATTAATTAAATCCTCATACTTCAACCATTATTTCAATGGAATCCTCCTATCACTCTTCAATAATATAAATAAATAAATAAAAATTTGACATAAAATGCTCTTGTGATAGCCATATAAAAACATTTTAAACGCATTTAATGAATAAAATTATGAAAAAATATATTTTTATTCTCTAACTCTCACTTCTACCATGATTTTTTATATTTTAACTGTGGATGCATAAATGCACTTATATTATTTTAACATTAAATTATTATTTATATTCATGTATGATTTTTTCCATATTGCTATATTACTTATGCACATCACTTTGCATGTAATACCATGCATTCACAAATAAAAGTTATCATTTTATTTTATAAGCAAATAAAAGTTATTCACATTATAGAAGTTATTATTTATACCATTACTTTTCAAAATATATTTTCCGTCATTTTTTTTAGATAATTATGATAAATTAAATAGATTATGATATGATTGATAAATTTACCTAATTTTTTGTAAATAATATACATAAAAAGTCTTACAAAATGAAATTATCAAAACAACGCCTATAATAGACTCCACAAATCCAAACAATATCTTTTAGTACAAATCATAGATTGGAGGGAAAGTTGATCCCATAATTAAAATTAAAAGAGAAGTTTTAAAGATGACAAATATTTATCTTTTTTGAAGAATTAAATAGTGGGATTGTTAAACAATATACACACCTCTATTTGGAGCCTATATTATAGGCAAATTATGTCAATTTGATATTGATATTATAAATATTATAATTAAATTATTTTTAATCATAATTAAAATAAACACAATGGATGATAGCCAAATTTTATTTGAGACATAATTAAAAATTTATTCAATTATAATCAAAATAATAATCATAATATGTCATAATCAACAGTACACTAAGTCATAAACAAGTTATGACCAAATACCACTAGTAGTGCAGCATAATGAAATATCTTTTTAATCATAATCAAAATAACAAATATAATAAATCATAATTAATATCATAATGACTCATAATTATGTCATAATAAACACCACAAATAGTCGTAATCAAGGACCAAAAAAATCCTAACTAAGCATTTGGTACACCCCTTTTTTTGGAATGTGTATTATAATGTGACTAACAAAAATGTACCTCAAAAATTTTATCAAATATCTCACATGAGTGTGGGACTCATATGGGACCCACATTGTGTGGGTCCCATACCCATGTGAAATATGTGGTAAAACTTTTAGTAAAATTTTAAAGTTTCTAATATTATTCAATGACTAATGCTAATGCATTTAATGATGTATTAATTTGCATTGATTTTGATAAATTTTTAATTTCAACTACTCATTAAATTTATGATTTTCTATTTTTATCTGCTCATTCATTGAATGCATTTATTATTAAATGCTTCGATGACTTTCAAAATTTGTATACTGAGAAGGTAATTTATATGTATAAATTGGGCCGAGCTGGGTAATAGGCCATTGAGGGCTACAGTAAGAAGGACAGGGTAAAAAGGGCCCAAGAGTTAGCCCAGTCCCGAGAAGCCTTGTAATTAGCCCGGTCCTAGAGAACATGGTAATTAGCTCGGTCCCAGAGAGCATGGTAGTTAGCTCGGTCTCAGAAGGCTTAGCAGTTAACTCGGTCACCATGGCTAGAACGATAACAGTAAGCTCAGTCACACCTTTGGGGCCGGGGTATGATAAAGTCTACCTCAAGACCTTGCTATTAGTTAGCTCGGTTTAAACTCATCATGGTTAGCACGGTTTGTGCTGGAGGAACCGGGATAAGAGCAGTGAAAGGAAGAACCGAACTAGGTATAGTTCGGTTTACTCTGTGGCTTAGCATAGCTATGCTTACCTCGGTCGTATTGGAACCCGACCATGATAAAACCATCTCACTTGGTTTAAGCAGTGAGTGGGGTGTTGAAGGATAAGCATTATCCTTCAAGAATGTGATTCCTAGAAGGATTCTACATGGAAGAGTAAGAGTCCTACTAGGATTGTGTCACGCAGAACCTATAAAACCTCATAACATCACCTATAGAAGAGGTAACGCAATTTTGATTCCCGAATTCACAGAGCTTGTTGTCTTTCTGTCTATTTTGCTGACTTAGGCATCAGAGAGGTTTCCGGCACACACCCGCCGGCTAGCTCACGTTTGTGTTTTCAGGGAATAAAGTGACGTCGTACGGAGGAGCACAATCTTGATCAACAGGATTATACGATAACAATATTTCGTGCTCGTACAATTGGCGCTGTCTGTGGGAATTTCAGACACGAACAAAACCTCTTGATCGAGTTTCTCTTCTCGAAGTTGAAATCAATAGCGCACAACGAAGATCTATCCCAATCCGCCATCATCGAACAAACCCCAGATGGGGGAGGAAGGCGCGAAGGCTTGCCTTCTATCCCTCCCATGGCGGACTTGGAGCCCCAGAGTCAGAATCCCCGGAGGGATACAAAGGGTAGGCGGACTAATAGCCCCCGCCACTCTCGCTCACAGAGCCTTGAGAGACAGAAGCGAAGGATCGACCCTCAGGTTTTGGAGGATCGCGTAAAGGAGTAGGACGAGTTGATACGAAGAATGGCGGCGGACATGGAGGCTATGAACCGCCAGATCAAAGGAAAATAGGTGGCAACAAGAGAGGAGTGCAAAAGCAAGATGCCCGCTCGCCACTCAGAGGATCGCGGTAGGCATACCACACCATCACAAACGGAGAGTAGGAGCCTCAAGACAGGCGATACTCAATCCAGGACTTCCAGAACTCGTCACTCAAAGTCTGAGAGGACGAGATCTTTGAGGTCTTATACTGAGGGAAGCACTTATCGGCCCTCACACACGCACCAGACAAGATCCAAGCAAATGGAGTTGCCCAGATCGTCCGACTTACAAACTGTGCTAGAAGAAAGGGCATGATGGAAGGAGGATGTCAGGACGCGCGATCCACGCAGAGTTTCTGCCCTTCAGCGGTTGGCTCCTCGTTCGCATGGAAGCGTCGAGGTTGGAATGCCAATACCACGCCCAGCTTACGAACCAACAGACAAAGCATTAGCAAGGCTGCAGACCACGCCGTTCGTTCCGGCAATTGAGAACGCGCCCCTACTATCAGGCTTCCTACAGCACAAATTCACCACGTATGAAGGGAAGATGGACCCTTACTCGCACTTGAGCCACTTGAGCCAGGTCATGGCAGTGTACCGAAAAAATGAGGCTTTGATGTGCATCTTATTCCCGTCCAGCCTTGGCGACCTAGGCTTGACTTGGTTCGAAAAACTTCCAGAAGGCAGCATAGCCTCCTGGGCTCAATTGGCCGAGGCGTTCGTAACAAGGTTCAGAACAAACAGCAAAACCCCGGGGGAGATCAATCAGTCGCTCTCCATCGACATGGGCGACAAGGAGACCTTAAGATCCTACAATAGTCGCTACTGGGAGACCTTCAACCAGATTGGGGACTACCCTACTAATCTCGCAATCGCACAGTACAAAAGAGGCCTTCCAGTCGGAAACAGACTAAGGGACTCAATTACCATGACGTCACCCCTCACCATAGAAGCCTTGATGGAGAGAGTGCACTAGCACATTCGGGTAGAAGAGGATGGCGCCCGTGCTAAGACAAAATCTGGCGCGACCACAACACTGGAGAAAAAGGCCTCGGCAAAGGTCAACACGGTAGAATGTCCAAACAAGAATGGGCGAGGTAGGCGAGACAACGGAGAGGACCAAGATAAACGATGGTTGAGAGTCCGCACTGCCATTACCACGGTGTTCAAGAAACCAATCTACTGAATTCTCAGTGAGATACGCGATGAACCTTTCGTCCGTTGGCCAGCCAAATTGGGAGAAACACAGAAGGACTACGACGAAAGGTCGCGATGCACCTTTCATAAAGAAAAGAGGCACCGCACTAAGAATTGCACGCCATTGAGGCAGTATTTGAAGGAATTGGTAGCGGCTGGGCACTTGGACCAGTACATCGAATGAGGGACACGGCCAGCCCCCCAGAACCACAACAACCCCAATGGGATGCCAATCGACGCCCCACCTCAAGGCGTGATCAATGTGATACATGGAGTATTCGAGCCTGAGCGTGTATGCGAGCTCAGAGGATCCATCAAAAACGCTAAGCACTTCAGGGAGGTGTTTAGTGCTCAACCTACCATGAAAAAAGAGAAAACAGAGGCCACGAATGTTATCTCCTTTTCAGACAGAGACTTGGCAAGGATATACTGCCCCCACAACGATGCGCTAGTCGTCACTCTCCGAGTCAAAGATTTTGACGTCAAGCAAATTCTGATCGACCAGGGAAGCTCGTGTGAGATCATGTACTACGACACCTTCAAACAACTGAAGTTAGCGGACAAGGACTTGGCACCTGCCGTGTCTCCCATGATTGGATTCAACTCAATACCAGAATGGCCAATCGACAAGATAATCCTCCCAGTCAGAGCGGGAAGCGTAACGAAACAAGTGAAATTCTGGGTGTTGAAAGTTCCTTCCACTTACAACATAATTTTGAGAAGAACATGGTTGCATACCATGCGATCGGTAGCGTCATCCTACCATCAAGTAATGCGGTTTCCGAATGAAACCGGGATAATTAAAGAGGTCTTTGGAGACCAGATCATGTCCAAGCAATGCTTTGTCACGGCAAACGGCAGCCGCGCTGCTAAGGGATATGTTCATTCGGTGGAAGAACCTAAGAGCAATGGACTGTTCGCAGATGTTGGCAAAGCAACTGATCAAAAAGTGGTGGAAGACTTGGTAGAAGTAAGAATAGATGAAAAGAACCCGGATAAGTTCTTTTTGCTCGGTTCGTCATTGTCCAGCACTGAGAGATTAAAGGTTTTGGAATTCTTGACCTCTAACATCGAAGTGTTCGCCTGGACACCACACGACATGCCAGGCATTGATCCAAACTTCATCTGTCACCAACTCAATGTCCACTCATCCGCCAGACCAATCATTCAGCGCATTCGTAGATCGGTACTCCACCACGCCGAGATAGTAGCGGAAGAAGTGGGGAACCTGCTGGAACCAGGGGCAATTAGAGAGGTGCACTAACCTAGATGGATCTCCAATACAGTGGTGGTGCCAAAGAAGAATGGAAAATGGCGTGTCTGCGTAGACTATAAAACAGTCAACAAGGCATGCCCAAAGGACAGCTTCCCCTTACCACGGATAGACCAACTAGTAGACCTAACGGCGGGACACAACCGGCTCAGATCGCCATGTTTGAGCCAGACCAAGAGGTCACGTCCTTTACTACCCCTAGAGGACTATATTGCTACAAGGTCATGCCCTTTGGCCTAAGGAACGCAGGGGCAACATTCCAGAGGATGGTCACCAAGATGTTTGAGCCATTGTTAGGCAGAATAATGGAAGCTTACATCGACGACATGGTGGTCAAGAGCAAGGGAGAGAAAGACCATCTCAGGGACCTAGGTGAGATGTTTCAAATCCTGAAGAAGCACAAGTTGCGCCTCAATGCGTCCAAGTGTGCATTCGGCGTTGGATCAGACAAATTCCTAGGCTTCCTGGTGACCAGCCGAGGCATAGAAGCATATCTTTCCCAAATCAAAGCAATCTAGGATCTGGAGAGGCCCAACACAGTCAAAGAGGTGCAGCATCTCACCAGCCTAGCAGCCGTACTAAACAGATTCATAAGTCAGTCGTCAGACAGATGTCGACCATTCTTCCAAGCATTAAAGGCCAAGTTTGAGTGGGATGAAGAATGCAACCGCGCCCTAGAAAATTTGAAAGAATACATGTCTTCTCCACCACTGCTTGTAACCCTAATACCTGGAGAAGAACTCTTCCTGTACCTAGCAGTTTCACAGCACGCAGTTACTGCAGTGTTGGTCCGTGCAGAAGGAATCCAATATCTGCCCATCTTTTATGTTAACAAGACATTGTTGGGCGTCGAAACAAGGTACTTGCCACTAGAAAAACTGGCCCTGGCCTTGACGATGGCCTCAAGGAAATTATCGCACTATTTTCACGCCCATACCATAATCGTCCTCATAACTTTCCTATTAAAAGCTTTGTTTGAGAGAGCGAACTTTTCTGGGCGTGTCTTGAAGTAGGTAGTTGAGTTGGGACAATTTGACATCAAGTTTTAACCTAGGACCGCGATAAAAGCTCAAACTTTGGCAGACTTTGTCGTAGAATTCACACCAGGAAGTCATCATATCTGCCCAGTCGACCTGACTGAAACAACCGAACCAGGGATGGAAGTTGACGCCGGAATAACGCAACCCCTGGTACAGGTTATCCAGTGTAATAACCCGGATCCATAACTAGCCACTAATCAATAATTAAGGAAGTTAATCGAGTGGATAAAATGAATAACGGGATTAATGTGTTAATTGCATAATATATGGCTGTCTATCTATTGATCGTTAAATTATCTGTTCATGTTTTATGGTTTAAACTGTAAATTGAAGGCCTTATCAGCGGCCGAACTAGAAGTTGATTAATGTTTTATGATCACTAGAATTAATGTGATTTTATGGTGGATTTAATTTGAAATTGATTTGGTATGATTAAATTAGCTTAAATGAAGCTAAATTACAAGAATTGGCTTTAATCACCTATTTGCCATTTTGTGGGCCACTACCTATTATATGTTGGAGCTTTTGTACACCTTGATGCACCATTTTCATCAGCCAATTTCTTGAGCTCAACCGTTTAGAGTGAGAGAGAATTAGGAGAAATATTGTTATCAACATTTTAGCTTGGAAACTTGGAGAAATTGAAAGAGTTCTACAAAATTGAGTCTCTAGACTTTGAATTGAAGACCTAAGGTAGAATATTCATCCCTCCGTTTATGTATTTCAATGTTATCTTGCATGGTTCATGAAGATTTGAGGTTTAAAGTCAAGATTTAAGTTAAAGGAGTTGAATAGTGAACTAAATCATGCATGCATGTGCATATCATGAAGTTTCAAGTTGTTTTCATGGAGATTCTTGCATGCATGTCCATATTATGGCTTTAATCCATGAGTTCATCTTATTTTCCATCAAATTATCAAGTTTGATTATGTTTTGGAGGGTTTAAATTCAAAGAAATCCTTGCATGTTGTGTTCATAAACATTCTTCATGATTTAAGTTGAAAATGTGAGTTTTTAACAAACCCTTGGGCCATGATTTTATGAAATGATCCATAATTCTTCATGTTTTACAAGTTTACTTTGTTATTCCAAGTTTTAGGGCCCAAGAGAGGTATTTTGGATGGTTAAACTCGAGTTTTGAACTTGGAGATGCAATCTGGAAATTCCAGAAATTGCATCTACGCTCGAGCGAAGGATTTCTCGCTTGAGTGACCACTCATGAAGCGTAGACTCGCCGAGCGACCAAAAGTCCACTGAGCGTGAATTGCGAGCTCCCGTGTTTCATACTATTTTCAGATCGTTCGAGTGAAGGTATGTGCGCTCGAGCAAAAGTTCACATTGTTTTGCATGTCCGCTCGAGCGAGGAAGTATACGCTCGAGCGGAGTTTCATTTCTGCATGTCCGCTCGAGCGAAGAAACATATGATCGAGCGAGGGCCTAAAATTCTGAAATTTTGCCTAAGTGTTCCAAGGCATGTTTTGACATCCTCATTGCATCTTAGGCATTCCTAAGCCTTAATTAAGCTATAGTAATGAGGTTATGGATTAGAAACACACTAAGTAATGAATGTGCTAAGTTAAGAGAATGCAAGGGTATGTGTGTTCTAAGCCACGTGATAAGAAAGAATAAGAACCAACGTAATGTAAGCTAAGCCGTGTTGGCCAAGTACAAGTGTAATGATAAGATTCGTTGGTGTTATGTGCTTTTGTGTTTGTAGGTCAACGTCCGAGGATTGATTGACTGCTTACTGGAACCACTGTGAGTAACGTTATCGTAAAGATACGTTTATATGGAATTGTGTTCCAAATGAAATATGATATGCTATGATTTCTAAAATGATATCTGTTTATGTGAACGAACATTCCAAGTTTGAAATCTATTATGGCATCCATAGATAGTCCCAAGTCATAGGGGACGACATGAAAATGCGGGTCCATGACATACAAGTAATTACGAGATCTCGTTAGCCACTTCATTGTGGTGATATGTGTTTAACCGGTATCCGGAACCGATTACTCTAGTCGGAAGACGCTCGCTCGCTCGCTCAGGTTCTATGGGATATGTCATTATTATATTCTGATATGACTATGATTATGCTATGATCTGTTCTGCACTTATGAAATGTTCGGAATTCGTTCACTAACCCCTTTACCTTAATGTTATTCACTGGGCTTTAGCTCACTGTTTGTTTATATATATATATATATATATGTATAGGTGAGCACTCTGGAGTTCGAGCCCAAACGTTTTTGTAGGGAACTGTATTTCTGTTGTCAGCCAACTATTGCGCCTCACGAGGAGGTTCCCGAAGTGTCTTGGGCTCAAGTTTTGATTGGTTCTGTATATGCATGAGATTTTATTTAATTATGTTGGCTGTACTTGTGAATCTGTAATGTGTGTAGTATAATGTGTGGTTGACTATCATATATGTATGTAAAGTTTTAAATATTCTGTTTCATGTAAGTCAACACAGTTCATTAGACATTTATATTTATGTATCTGCTTCCGCTAGCCCCTTATCATATGCTTACCTGTTCAGAGGCCTTCGGTAATCCAAGGATTACTGGCCGGTTACGATGCTAAACCTAGAGGGGCAGGTTTGGGTCGTGACAGAATGGTATCAAAGCACGAGTTATACCGCACACACGTGTCCATATAAGCTATAGGATGTCCTAAAAATGAAATAGGAACATTGCATTATCATGTGTAAGTGTATGAACATAAATGAATTGAAATGGAACCTATATGCATGACCAAAGAAGTTAAATGGAATAACATGTCATGAGAATTTCAAATACCGAATGTGGAATCTGTATGAACATGAACGTATTAAAGTAGAGAATCATGTGACTGTATCTGAATTAAACTTGAAGTGTAAACACGTCTGGTATGAAATGAAATGTGAAATCCGTAAGAACTTTCCTTGTATTGATAAGCACCCTGTTTCTGTATAGATCAATGGAAAGGACAAGAAATGTAGACGAATCTGAATCTTCTGACGCTAGAATTAGCCGATTAGAAAGGATGGTTGAAGCCTTAACTGAAAATTTGAAACAACAGCAACAAGGGCAAACATGTGTACCTGAACCAGTTAGTTATGATATGATAGCACATACGTAAATACAATAAGATGAAGCCACCGGAATTTCTGTGGGGTATTGAACTGTTAAAAGTCGAGGCTTGGGTTTTAGAAACTGAGAAAGTATGTGAGTTATTTTCGTGTACTGAGGCACAGAAAGTTTTGTTGGCAACATTCATACTTAAAGAGGAGGCTAGGAGATGGTGGATGTTAGTCCGAAATGAGAATGAGGGTGTAACATGGGATAGATTTAAAGAAATTTTCTTCGAAAAATACTTTCCCCAATGCATCCGAGATAGGAAGGTAACCGAATTTGAACAACTGAAACAATGCAAAATGGCTGTGGCCGAATATGAAGAAAAATTTACTGAGTTAGCTCGATATGCACCCCATATGACAGATACTAACTACAAAAAAGCTAGGAAATTTGAAGGTGGGATTGACTTAGACGTGTATGAACGAGTTGGCATCTTAAAATTACCAAAGTACGTGGATGTTCTTGATAGGGCCTTAATGTCCGAGGCAAACATAGCAGCCTTGAAAATATCAAAATCAACACCATCAACTGAATCCGAAAGAACAAAATAGAAGAAACAAAAGGTTGAAATGACAAGTAATTCGATGGTCAACGTGAACGAGAAATCTGGGGCAATAACTGTGAACAAAGAGAGTTGGGGTAGTAATGTGAACAAAGATATACCTGTCTGTAGAGAATGTGGGAAACAACATTGGGACACTTGTCCCCGTCTGTCAAGAGCTTGTTTTAGATGTGGTCAGAAAGGACACTTGGCTAAATCTTGCCTGCAAACTCATCTGAACAACAATAAACCTAGATCTACACCCTAGTTCCAGAAAATGCTCAGAACACTGAAATGACTAACGCAGGTATTACCCTAACCATGTGTAATTGTTTTATGGGAATTTGTGTATGAATCATACGTTTCTCAACTCGATATAGATTGTGGACATATTATTCGGGTAATTTAAATTGTTAGAATTATGAACCCATGTTAATTGGACCTTGTGAACTTAACGAATTACCTGTGCTTTGGAAATCATTGGAACTTGTGAACAATGGGAATTTTTCGGGTTAAATCTTTGTACCATATTGCGAAAGTTTTATATGAACTGTTACGTGTGACCTTTTGAACTATACTAGAACTATTGAACATTGGAACGCATTGTGATTGACTTTAACTTGGGGAATCAGATAACCATGACCGAATTGAACCGTTATATATCGTCGACATCATCGAATGATTAGACCCATGATCTCAATTGTATATATGAATCACCACTTAGGGAATTTCAAATTGAGAACCTATGTCATTGGAAAGAATGAACCTCGCTATGAATTTGCGAATCTAATGCCTAAACGGTAATTGATCCTAGACTCAGATTCAGATATATATATGTCCTCTTTGTGAGACTATTAGAATGGATGGGATTGAACTGTTAATGAACGTTTTGAAATCTACTGGTTGATATGAACTATTGTAACCGACCCGTTGAACTGTGCTTGAACAGCTAAATATGGAGATACACTAGTATTGATTGTATATGGAACGTGTTTGAACTCACATATATCTATACCTATGCATGGAATGTTGGCTAATTACATTTGTATCTAGACTGAGTAGACGTATGACTGGTTGCCTTAATTATTATATCTGGGGAAATTGTTTGTGTTCATCTGTACATAGAATTCGTGAATCTATATTGGGAAGGTTATTAGACTCTGGACATGTACATATATTGACTATGATGCCTACTTTTGATATGAACAACTGCATACCTGTGCACCCACATGTGAACTCACGTGGGAAATGTAACATTGTATATGACCTGAACTCTTCAATATGAACTACTGTGATACATAACTCCGATGTGGTTTGAGAACCGAAGAACCTAGAACAACTATAGAACTACTGACTATGCACCTAAGCTAATGGAGTAAGAACTATAGAATTAATGTACCTCGTTGGAAATAATGAGGCTAGAACTTTTACCTGATCTAATCAGATAGAACTGTTGTTTGATGAGACCCTTGTTTGACTGATAGAACTTCTGTTTGATGACTCACGCTTTGAACTGTTACTTGATATGACTGGGTAGAACTTCATCTAAGATGATCGGGTAGAACTTTCATTGATTTGATCTGAGGAGACCCTTATTGAGAGCTACTGTATGATTTGATTACATTATGGGGGATTGTGAATTACTTGTGATTGAATGACAGAACTGTATTGCTAAGGAGACTAACCGAATGAAAATTTGAATCGATCCTGAATACTTAGGAAGAATGTGAACCATCAGTAGCAGACTATGTGACTATGAAATCTGGTACCTTATGCTTGGGAGATATAGGAATACCGTATAATGACATGTGTTTAATTGCGCCGAAATTACCGTTACAACCTCAAATTTGTTTGACAAAGAGAATGATTACTTCTGTGTTATTGTATTTTAAAACTAATGGAATATGTTGACAGCAGACTGGTTTGATTATAAACTCTGACTATCTGGAAGTATATGTAATCAGTATGACTGCTTTTGTATCGACACATAGTATGATTGAATCTATGGAAACTGAGGCTGATGAATAGTATATAAATAATTACTTTGTATTCCTGATAACTTCAGAATGACCTAAACTGATGTGATGGATTACCGAATTGAGAACCAAATTGAACAAAGACCGAATGATTGACTCGGAAATGAATAAATCGAATCTCTGTAACTTAACGGGGGAAATTACTTATGAAAATGAGACCAGTGTAAATCTACAACCCCGATAAGTGCTTGATATGAGTAAAAGCGTAATAATGCAGTAAAGTTGTGTGCAACTATATTTATGTTCTATGTCCTGAAATAAGTTTTGCTCTCTGAAATGTTATATGTTGCATACTGAATGAATGTTCAACTTTCTGGAAAGTATTGTGGCACCCTTAGTTCTTATGGCCCTTGCCTGGGGGTAACAATACCATGGCTGTGTATGTGGGTCTCTGGACCAAATGAATCTGATAGCTAATGGGTGTACCGCGTTTGACTTTATGCAAAATCTGAATATGAAAATGATTATGAATATGTATATGAATCAGTATATATTCTGTTACCCGGATCCGGAGGTTCCTTTATGGAACTAGTTATTCATAACCTCACGTATATACATTCTGTTTTGTTCTGCTCTATTTCCCAGATCCGGAGGTTCCTTTAGGGGACTGGTTATTAATAACCATCACGATTCAGATTTGTTCTCAGATCCGCTATGTATGCATATGTTCTCAGATTCCGCCTGTTAGTGCTAATGAATGCACCTCGTATGTTTAAGCAAGAAATGTGACATCTATGTATGGTCTGGACAAGAATATGAAAATGAACATGTATCTAAATCTGTTCTAGATTAAAATCTGAATGTGTATAAGACACTGTGTTAATACGAACCCTAACTTTTGTATATGATTTATGATTCTGTCTCTGTACACAGTTAAGGTTGAAATTGGATTATGAGCATGATTATGCTTCTGTTTTGTTAAGAGTTGAAGTTACAAGGTAGTGAACATCATTTCTTTTGGAATATGTTAACTCGAGTTTAGGGACCAAACTCTTTTAAGGGGGGAAGACTGTAATAACCCCGATCCGTAACTAGCCACTAATCAGTAATTAAGGAAGTTAATCGAGTGGATAGAATGAATAACGAGATTAATGTGTTAATTGCATAATATCTAGCTGTCTATCTGTTGACCGTTAAATTATCTGTTCATGTTTTATTGTTTAAACTATAAATTGAAGGCCTTATCGGCGGCCGAACTAAAAGTTGATTAATGTTTTATGATCACTAAAATTAATGTGATTTTATGGTGGATTTAATTTGAAATTGATTTGGTATGATTAAATTAGATTAAATGAAGCTAAATTACAAGAATTGGCTTTAATCACCTATTTGCCATTTAGTGGGCCACTACCTATTATATGTTGGAGCTTTTGTACACCTTGATGCACCATTTTCATCAGCCAATTTCTTGAGCTCAACCGTTTAGAGTGAGAGAGAATTAGGAGAAATATTGATATCAACATTTTAGCTTGGAGACTTAGAGAAATTGAAGAAGTTCTACAAAATTGAGCCTCTAGACTTTGAATTGAAGACCTAAGATAGAATATTCATCCCTCCATTTATGTATTTCAGTATTATCTTGCATGGTTCATGAAGATTTGAGGTTTAAAGTCAAGATTTAAGTTGGAGGAGTTGAATAGTAAGCTAAATCATGCATGCATGTGCATATCATGAAGTTTCAAGTTGTTTTCATGGAGATTCTTGCATGCATGTCCATATTATTGCTTTAATCCATGAGTTCATCTTGTTTTCCATCAAATTATCAAGTTTGATTATGTTTTGGAGGGTTTGAATTCAAAGAAATCCTTGCATGTTGTGTTCATAAACATTCTTCATGATTTAAGTTGAAAATGTGAGTTTTTAACAAACCCTTGGGCCATGATTTTATGAAATGATCCATAATTCTTTATGTTTTACAAGTTTACTTTGTTATTCCAAGTTTTGGGGCCCAAGAGAGGTATTTTGGATGGTTAAACTCGAGTTTTGAACTTGGAGATGCAACTGAAATTCCAGAATTGCATCTACACTCGAACGGATTTCGCCGAGTGACCACTCATGAAGCGCACTCCGCCGAGCGACCAAAAGTCCGCTCGAGCATGAATTGCGAGCTCCCAAAAGTTTCATACCATTTGCAGATCGCCGAGCGAAGGTATGCGCCGAACGACATTCACATTATTTTGCATGTCCGCCGAGCGAGGAAGTATACGCCGAGAAGTGTTTCATTTCTGCATGTCCGCCGAAAGAAACATACGCCGACTAGCCTTGGCCGTGGTTGAGGCTTTCAAGCATACTATTACGCAAACCTAGTACGGATCAAAATCTAGGTTAAAAGAAAAGATGGTTTAAGTTGTTGAAACTACTAGTATAGCATGAAGATTTAGTTCGATTGGATAGTCTGGCTAGACTGACATTGGCTACAAACAACTTCCTAGTTCGGTTACATGTTGATTTTGGATCAAAACCATTGTTTCTCAGATTATTTCATGAGATTCAAGTGGTTCTATTGCAAGGTTTTTTCAAAAAAACGAAAAGCAAAGCAAAAGGTGGAAGCAAAAGTGGAAAATGTGTTTCGAAAAAGCAATCGGGTACTACGAAACATGTTTCAGAAATTAAATCAACAGAAAGGAAGCTCCAAATCACTTACCAGTTGAAAGATTAAAGAGGCCAGAGGATGGGAACAACGGCAGCAGCAAAGGGCACGAGCTTTTTCAGAAGCGAGACTGAGGGAATAGTAATGTGAATGATTCAAAAGAGAACGAAAGGGTTTGTTTTGATGAAAGGCCCAAAGTTTGGGCGGGACTGTTCAAAAAACACGAGGTACGAAGATGGCGTGATAGCTGCCTTCGACCAATCGAAGTGTGCCACATGTCACTGGAATGAGAAGCGATTCAGATCCTGCAATTGAAGAGACGTTTTGAACGGACAGGTAGAGCCTGGTGAGAATGTAGCTCGCTTGGAAGGCTAAAACTTTTTAGCTCGGCTGGTAATAGGTAATCCCTATCATGCTGTGTAGATGGAATTAATGGGCAATTGAGAGGGTAATTTATATGTATAAATTGGGCCGAGCTAGGTAATGGGCCGTTGAGGGCTACAGTAAGAAGGACAGGGTAAAAAAGGCCCAAGAGTTAGCCCAATCCCGAGAAGCCTTGTAATTAGCCCGGTCCCAGAGAACATGGTAATTAGCTCGGTCCCAGAGAGCATGGTAGTTAGCTCGGTCTCAGAAGGTTTAGCAGTTAACTCGGTCACCACAGCTAGAACGACATCAGTAAGCTCGGTCACACCTTTGGGGCCAGGGTATGATAAAGTCTACCTCAAGACCTTGCTGTTAGTTAGCTCGGTTTAAACTCATCATGGTTAGCACGGTTTGTGCTGGAGGAACCGGGGTAAGAGCAGTGAAAGGAAGAACCGAACTAGGTATAGTTCGGTCTACTCTGTGGCTTAGCATAGCCATGCTTACCTTGGTCGTATTGGAACCCGACCATGATAAAACCATCTCACTTGGTTTAAGCAGTGAGGGGGGTGTTGAAGGATAAGCATTATCCTTCAAGAATGTGATTCCTAGGAGAATTCTACATGGAGGAGTAAGCGTCCTACTAGGATTGTGCCACGCGGAACCTATAAAAGCTCACAACATCACCTATAGAAGAGGTAACGCAATTTTGATTCCCGAATTCACAGAGCTTATTGTCTTTCTGTCTATTTTGCTAACTTAGGCATCGGAGAGGTTTCCGGCACACACCCGCCGGCTAGCTCACGTTTGTGTTTTTAGGGAGTAAAGTGACGTCGTACAGAGGAGCGCAATCTTGATCAACAGGATTATACGAGAACAATATTTCGTACTCGTACATATACAATTATTTTATAATTAATATTTCACTTTTATAATTAATTATTCCTTTAACTCCTGTCAACATGGCCCTTATAAAATTTCTCTAAGTAGTGATGTTTGTTTTGTGTAACGACGGAATGAGATCTTCTAATTTTTATAGTTATAATAGAGAATTTTCATTCACTATTTAAAAGTTATCAATTAATTATAAAATTTTATTATTATTTTAAATTTAAAAAATTATTATAAATTTTAAATAATGTAATAAAAATTCTTCATTACAATTTCAAAATGAAAAAGATTAAAATTATGCGATGACAACCATCAGACGAGCACGTAAATAATCTTCTCAGATAAATCCTATTGATCAAGTTTGTACTCCTCAAGACGCTCATTGTTTTATTACCTAAAAACACAAACGTGAGCTAGCCGGCGGGTGTGTGCCGGAAACCTCTCCGATGCCTAAGTTAGCAAAATAAATAATAGGCACAAAAGCTCTGTGTATTTGAGAGTAAGAATTGTGATACCTGTGCATAGGTCGTATGATGAGCTTTTGTAGATTCCATCTGGCACAATCCTAGTAGGACTCTTATTGCCCTAAGCAGAGCTCTCCTAGGAATCACATTCCCCAAGGATAATGTCTCTCCTGATAACACCCTACTCTTGACCGGTGAGTCGGTTTACCTCGCCAGCTTGACGCGGTCAATCGAGCTAGCCTATCTCGCTGTGCTCTCAACAAAACAATGATGTAGATGGCGCTTATGTCGAAACTACGCCACCAAATTTCGCCATCGATGTGTACCTCGATTGGCTACAAGACTTCCTTTTGGACAGCTAAGTAAAAGCCCCAGTGACACAGCCGACTAGATCAATGTCAGCTTGCCCCAAAAATCGAGTTACCAAAGCCCCTACTACAGCCCATACCAGGGTCCTTAGCGCGGCCCATTTTATCTATATATTACCCTCTCAATTGCTCCTTGATTCCATTTGCAAAACATGAGTGAGATTATTGACTACCAGCCATGCTAAGGTAATCAAACTACCCGAAAGTCTGCTCAAAACTACAGAGCTAAAATGATCAAGCCCGCCGAGAAAAAATTCACTCGATTTTGGGGAGTTGTACCGGTCATACAGCCCGTCGTTCCATGTTTCTGACGATGTGTCCTTACTGGGACACGTGGCACACGCTGATTACCCTTTTATACTGTGACATCTGTCACACACTGCCTAAGAATTTGAAAAGCCCCGCCTTTTTACCTCCACCATATACATTGTTCATTTATACGTACAGTCCCTACTGTTCATCATCTTTGTTACGTAACCTCACACTCAGATCCCCAAATCCTTGGCCTACGCATCTCCCGCTTTCATCATCGTTGTAGGTGTTTGTTCTTCGATTGAGTCGATTCCATTCCCAAATCAATAAGTTCTTCATGCTTTTATCTATTTTTGTACACATATATTTCCGCTTTTATGCTCGAAAATAGTGTTTGTATACCAAAAATGCATGCTATACACACTAATAACTTACAAAACCTCAAAACTTCATACTTGCACCAAAACATATTAATTGGACTTTTAACCACCAAGAACAGCTTTTTTCGATCCAAAATCATACACCCACTGCACTAAGAATCTATTTGCAAACTTGGACTTATCAGGATCGCATTTAGGACTCCCATGCCCCACAAACCAAAGCTTAAATCTTGCCTCCCACTAAACCGAAATGAATTTACCCTGGTTTCAAAATCTTGAACTTGTTCTAGAGCTGAGCCGTTCCTTGTCTCAGTTGTTCCTTAGCTGAACAAAGCATAGAACGTGCCCATAATCTGCCGAGCTAGACTGGATCAGTCTTGACTTTTGCTTAGCCTGATTTATCACTTGGGCATAACCCCTTTCTATTTCCACTTTGCAGACTTGACTAGATTTTCCAGGCACACCTTTGCACTTTGCCCCTGGACGGCTTTGCTCTACCAAGCCTATCAAAGTCACCTCAGCGCCGCGCTAGGCCGCCGTGTATACTTTTATTTAAGCCACTTCAATTTTGAGCTAACTGGGTAAATACCGATTTTTGGTGAACTCGCCCAGTGCCATGGCCGAATTCCGAAAAGATTACCATATCCCAAACGACGTCCACCTTTCCCTAGCCAAGCTAGATACCACACCATGGGGCAACCCAGGTTTTGTTCCTTTTACCGTGGTGTCCAGTGTGGAAGGTGGACTTCGATTCCCAATCCAACCTCTAATCTATGAGTTCCTTAGACAAACCAAATTATGCCCCACTCAATTATCCACCAACACCTATAAGATTATAAACGGCATCGCAGAGCTTAATCGCCGTCTCAACCTTAACCTCGGTTTGGACGAGCTATTCCACCAATATTCACTTGGTCAGAATGACGATGGTTGGATTTACTACCTTAGAATAAAGAAGGGCCGAGAGAAACTTATTAAGAAAATACCAGACAAAGACCTAAATAATGACTACTTTCTCTAGGTATCCGGGAATTTTAAAGATTAAGAAGCCCAGATACCTAGTTATAACATAAATTGGAATAAAGGAACTGTCGATAAGAGTAATTCGGTTTAATTTTCTCTACTATATCAACATCCACCGTGCTAACCGTTGTGATTGTCTCCCTTGTGCAAATTTGAAGCAGCTTAAATCAAACAACGCTTACACAAATCAAGCCGCACTACAGTATTGCCATCGAGATTGGACCGAACTACTAGACGTTCAGCCAACCTACCAATACAATGGTAGGAGAAAAACCAAAGTAACCAACTTCTTCTTGGAATCCTCCCCAGAACTAGACCCAAACTTTTCCAAAATCAACCTAGTACTCGTGACTGAAGAACAAGAGATGGCTAAGAGGAGAGCGCCCGGCCCCGACATCGAGCAAGTGTCTTTCTCAACCGCCGGCGCAGATCGAGTGCCTCAACCGGCCAAACGCGACGACACCGCTGCGTTCTTCCATCCGCCAAAGATGCGCCATCCCGTCTAGCAAGTGCCCTCGCACCTCGCCAGTTAAGTTAAACGCAGGACTTATAGATTTAAAACGAGATCAAGGCCGCCAGAGGCCGTGTTCTCTAACAATTATCAGTGTTCGCTTGCTACCCTCTCCTACCCTGGCGTGGACACCATATGTTTCTTTCAAAGGCCGGGCTGTGACCATAGCAGACTCCGTTTGCGCGGAGAAAGACCATCTGCTGGCTTTCAACTTGGCCAAGAGTGTCTGCCTACCAGCAGACATGGAGCACCATCCACATTTGACCTAGCTGAAAGCGATACGGTCTGCCACCAAATCCCTAATTTTGGTAATCGTGAATTTTCCATTTTTTGGTTTTTCTGCCAACTTGTTGCTCAGTTCATCTAACTGCGCATGCTTTGCAAGCCATGCAAAAGAACCAGATCATATATCACCGCGTGCTTGAATTAAGAAGAACGGCCAAGGCAGCCATTACAGATAGCAAGTCCAAAGAGGCCGAGCTTAAAGAACTACAAGTAAAATTGGCCAAGCTAAAAACCGACCAGGATCAATTGGCCGAGCAAGCTTCTGCTGCCGAGGCTGATAAGCAAAAAGCTCTAGTTGAAAAAAATGATCGTTATCTTCGAGAGCTGGCCAAGCTAGAGAAGAAAAAAGACGCTGAAATAAAAGCATTACGGAAGCAAATAGAAGACGCTGAGGAGCACGGTTTCAAGGAAGGTAAGGAGCTCTACGTCCAGCAATGCGAAGCGTCCAAAGACATTTTTTTTAAATGCGGGTAGAAGACTGCAGCTGAGAAACTTGGCCTGTCGCTGGATTCTGAGGTATTTCTAAATCCTCCTCCTCATTTTATACTGAGCTATATGACGGACTACGCGAACGCCATTTAGCAGAAGTTCCTACACGAGGAGGAGGAGGAGGAGATCCCAGATCCAATTGATGCTCTTCCTGTTAACACTAACCTCGGCCTCTAGACTTCGTTGCCCGCTCGGTCAGAACTGCCCAAGCAAACCATGCCTAGCCTAATTGATGAAGCGGCCACGGCCATCTTAACACAAGAACGTGAAGTTGGGTTTAGACTGCCAAGTGGCGAAGTCCGCAGTGATCTGGACGTTAAGCTTGATGACATTTTCGCCTGATGGAAAAGGAAAATTTCTATGTTTGCTTTTTTGTTTTGCTATGTAACGGGGCCATACGCCCCACCTTTTGTAATTATCTTGCAATCAATGAAAAAACTTTTTTAGACTTTTTCCTCAATCACTTTGCTTTTCTTTGTAGTATACCACCCTTACTACATGACTAGCCGGACTAGTTTAGCTTGGCTTTACCTTATCCTGTCCACCTTTTCTTGGCCGAGACACTTATCTCGGTTGAAAAACAACGTGTGAAAAAATTGCAAACCTCTTTAACCGAGATTTTTGCCTCGGTTAAGGAAAGGAAAAAGTTGGTCACACCTACTAACCTTCCCGAGCCTAGATCCTTATCTCGCTAGAGGAAGAAAAAAGTATTGGTCAAACCTGCCAACCTTCTTGAACCTAGATCCTTATCTCG
This sequence comes from Camellia lanceoleosa, assembly GCA_025200525.1. NCBI lineage: Eukaryota > Viridiplantae > Streptophyta > Magnoliopsida > Ericales > Theaceae > Camellia > Camellia lanceoleosa. The sequence continues at coordinate 85,247,491 of CM045759.1, forward strand.
GCTAAAGAGTGCAAAAGTGTTGGTCAAACCTACCAACCTTCCTGAGCTTAGATCCTTATCTCGGCCAAAGGAGGAAAATTGTGTAGGTCAAACCGGCCAACTTTCTCGAGCCTAGATCCTTATCTCTGCTGAAGAAAAGAAAAAGTGTTAGTCAAACTTGCCAACCTTCTTAAGCCTAGATCCTTATCTCGGCTAAAGGAAGAAAAAAGTGTTAGTCAAACCTGCCAACCTTCTTTAGCCTTGATCCTTATCTCTGCTAAAGAATACAAAAATAAATTTTATTGGTTAAACCTACCAACCTTCTTTAGTTGCCCCCCAGTCGGGCAGTGTGTACGAACAATTTTTACAAACAAAGGAAAGAATTTTCATCGAAAAAATGTCTACTTGTTTTATTGAAAAATGAAAACTACAAGTGTTTTAAGAAAAAGCTAAAAATAAAATACTTTGAGATTGGCCGTATTCCATGGTCGTGGAATAGCTCTGTCGTCCACATCTTCTAAGTGATATGCCCCTTTTCCAGCCAAGCCAATCACTCTGTACGGTTCTTCTCAATTAGGTCCTAATTTGCCACCTCCAGAAACCAAAGTGTTGCCCATTATTTTGTGCAATACCCAATCTCCAATCTTGAATTTCCTCAGGTGCACCATTTTATTATATTTCATGGACAACTCCTATTGATATGATGCAATGTATACTAGTGCCCTTTTTCTTCTCTCTTCGCTGTGTTTAATTCTAGGCTAGGGCCTCTCCATTCAAGTCTAAATCAAAATTTTTGCTTCTAATGGTGGAGAGGCCAACTTCTAGAGGGATTACAACCTCCATGCCATAGGCCAAAGAAAAAGATGTTTCGCCAGTTGACCGCCAAAGTGTAGTTCAGTAGGCCCATAAGACATGGGAAAGCTCCTTAGCCCATTTGCCTTTTGCTTTTTCCAGCCTCTTTTTTAGTCTGTCTAAGACTACTTTATTGGAAGCTTCAGCCTGGCCATTGGCTTAGAGGTACGCCAGCGTAGAGTTATAAAATCATATCTTGTATTCTTCACAAAAACCCCTAAAGATTTTTCCATCAAACTGAGTGTCGTTGTTAGATATCAAGGCCTTAGGGATGCCAAATCGGGTTATGATATTCTGCTAGACAAATTTCTTAATGTCTTTTTCTTTTATGGATGTGAGTGCTTCCGCTTCCACCCACTTTGTGAAGTAGTCCGTTGCCACAAGGAAGAACTTTTTATTGCCTGGTGCAGTTGGGAGTGGTCCCACTCTATCCAGGCCCCACATTGTAAAGGGCCAAAGGCTGGTCAAAGGTAGGAGCTCTCTAGTCGGTTGATGTATTTGATGTGCGAACTTTTGACATTTTTCACACTTCTTGACATACTTCTCAGCGTCTACTTATATGTACGGCCACCAATACCCTTGTGAGATAGCTCGGTAGGCTAGGGATCGCCCTCATTGATGACTCTCACACATGCCTTTGTGAATTTCAAACAAAAATGCCTCGACCTTACTAGGATGGACACACATCAAGTATGATCCTGTGAAAGATTTCTTGTACAACACTTGGGATGAGGACAGCCAAAACCGCTATGATTTGGTGCGAATCTTGTTGGCTTCCTTCTTTTCTTCAGGTAAAATGTCGTCTTTTAAAAACACTATGATGGGGTCCATCCAAGAAGGACCTAGATTAGTGCAGCATGCTTCGGTCGCTTATGGCTCTTCAATACTTGGACTTGGCAGGAAATTAATTAATAACAGGTGTAGGATAAACGTATCTGCCATTGACGCAAAACTGGCTAGCTCATCTGCTTTACTATTTTCTTCTCGGCCGATTTGCTCTATCATCACCACTTCAAATTTCATGATCTCCTTTCTGACCAACTCTTGGTACTTTGCCATTCTTTCATCCTTTGCCTCGTAGTTGCCCGAAATTTGATTGACTACAAGTTGGGAGTCATTATATACCATTAGCTCACTGGCCTCCATGTGAGATGTTGACTTCAAACCTGCTAATAATGCTTCATACTCCGCCTCGTTGTTGGATGTCAGAAAGCCAAGGTTGATTGCTTGTTAAATGGTCAAGCCATCCGGTGAGATGAGAACTATATCGAGTCTTGCATCGTGTCTGTTGGACGCTCCATCTATGAAGCGCTTCCACATCTCTCCTATAAACAACTTCCAGCAAATTGAGGGATCTGATGACGCCTTAGGATTAGAGGCGTCGCCATTAACGCTATCTTCTTTTAAGTTGTTGGTCGTCGTTATGATTTGGTCATCACTATCTGGTTGTCTTAGGACTAGACTTTCAGTCGGGTCTTTGCTTGTCGTACTGCAGGTTGCTCCTTCTTCTCTTTCTGTAATGCTGAATGGTTTGTCATGCAGTTGAGTACCCTACTGTGAGGGCTGCGCTATCCCTACCGCAACTTCCCCCCTTTCCCCGGTTAAGTCGATCGGGCAAACCTGATGACTTCCTGGGATAAATTCGCCCACAAAGTCTGCTAAAGCTTACATTTTTATTACGATTATTAGCCGAAACTTAATGTTGAACTGCCCTAACTCCATTGCCCATTTCAAAATTCGTCCAGAAAAATTCGTCTTCTCAAACAAGGCTTTTAATGGGAAAGTTGTTAAAATAATCACAGTGTGGGCGTGGAAGTAATGCGATAATTTTCTGGAAGCCATCATCAAAGCTAAGGCCAACTTCTCCAATGGAAGGTACCTTGTTTTGGCGCCCAGCAATATCTTGCTAACATAAAAGATAGGCAGGTGTTATATTCCCTCCGCTGCACCAACATCAAGGCTTAATCAGAGGCCGAAACTGCTAAGTATAAAAAGAGTTCCTCTCCTAGTACTAGGGTTACCAACAACAGAGGAGAGGTCATGTACTCTTTCAAGCTTTCCAGAGCGTGGTCGCACTTGTTGTCCCACTCAAACTTGGCCTTTAGTGCCTAGAAGAACGGTCAACACCTATCTAATGACCGACTTATGAATCGGTTTAGCGCGGCTGCTAAGCCAGTGAGATGCTACACCTCCTTAACTATGTTAGGCCTCTTGAGATCTTGAATGGCTTTGATCTAAGACGAATCGTCTTCTATACCTCGGTTGGTCACTAGAAAGCCAAGGAATTTTCTTGACCCCACACCAAATGCACACTTGGATGTGTTCAGTAGCAGTCTGTAGGTTTTCAAAATTTGAAACATCTCATCTAGGTCCTTGAGATGATCCCCCTCATTCTTACTTTTGACCACCATATCATCTATGTAAGCTTCCATTGTTCAACCTAACAATGGCTCAAACATTTTGGTGATTATCCGTTGGAATGTTGCCCCCATATTTTTTAGGCCAAAAGACATGACCTTTTAGTAATATAATCCCCTGGGTGTTATAAACAACGTGACATCCTAGTCCAGTTCATACATAGCGATCTGATGGTAATCGCGATACACATAAAAAAAGCTAAGTCAGTTATGTCATGCAGTTAGGTCGACCAATTGGTCTATTCGTGGTAGAGGAAAGCTGTCTTTCGGGCATGCTTTGTTGACTGTCATGTAGTCTAGGCAAATACGCCATTTGCCGTTCTTTTTTGGTACCACTATCGTGTTGGAAATCCACTTGGGATAGTATACTTCTCCGATTGCCCCTACTTCTAGCAGGTTTCCTACTTCTTCTGCCACTATCTCTGTGTGGTGGAGTGTGGATCGGCGAATTCACTGTATAGTTGGTCTGGCGGTTGGGTGGACATTGAGTTGATAACTGATGAAGTTAGGGTCAATGCCAGGCATGTCATACGGCGCCCAGGAAAACACTTCGATGTTAGAGGTCAAAAACTCCATGATCTTTATTCTCTCGGTGCTGGACAGAGATGAGCCGAGCAAAAAGAACCTCTCTAGGTTTTTCTCATCTATCTTTACCTCCACCAAGTCTTCCATTGCCTTCTATTCGACTGCCTTGCCGATGTCTACGAACAACTTGTTGCTTTTTGGCTCCTTTACCATTTGTACGAACCCTTTTGCAGCCTGGCTGTCATTTATTGTTACGAAGCATTACTTGGACATAATTTGGTCTCCTAAGACTTCTTTAATCACTCTGACTTCGTTGGGGAAACGTAACACCTGATGGTAGGTTAATGCTACTGCTCACATGACATACAACCATGCTCTTCCCAAGATTATGTTGTAAGTGGATGGGACTTTCAATACCCAAAATTTCACTTGTTTTGTCATTGTTCCTGCTTTGACTGGCAGAATTATCTTGCCTACTGGCCATTTTGGCATCGAGTTGAAGCCAACTAGAAGGGATGTTGTGGGTGTCAGATCTTTGTCCTCTAACTTGAGTTGCTTAAAGGTCTCATAGTACATTATCTCGCATGAGCTCCCTTAGTCAATCAGGATTCGCTTGATGTCGAAATTCTTGACACGCAGAGTCACCACTAGTGCGTCGTTGTGAGAGCTTTGTAGCCTTGCTAAGTCTTTATTAGAGAAGGTGATGATGTTCGTCGCCTCCGTTCTTTCCTTTTTCACGGGAGGTTGTGCACTCAGTACATCCCTCAAGTGCTCAGCCTTCCTGATCATCCCTGTCAGTTCACATACTCATTCAGGCTCAATGATCCCATGTATCACATTGATTATGTCTTGGAGCAGACCGTCGGCTGACATCCCATCTGGCTTGTTGTTAACCTGGGGGGCTGGCTGTGCTCCCTCTTCAATGTATTGGTCTAGGTGGCCGGCGGCCACTAACTCCTCTAGACGTTGCCTTAATGGCGTATAGTTTCCAGTTCGGTGTCCTTTTTCATCATGGAAGGTGCAACGGTACATATCATCGTAGGGCCTCTACGTTTCTTCCAACTTGGCTGGCTGCCGAACAAACAGTTCGTCGCGTATCTCACTAAGAATCCGGTAGGTAGGTTTATTGAACACCGTGGTGATGGCGGTTTAGACTTTTAACTTCCTTGTTTGGGAGTCCTCTCACCTGCTCTTACCATTTTTGTTTAGTCGTTCTTCCCAGCCGACTGTGTTGACTTTTGTGACAATTTTTCTGTCTGACATTGCTGTTGTGCAAAATTTTACATTGGCACGAACACTATCTTCTTTTACCCGGATATGTTGATACACTCTTTCCATTAAAGCCTCCATTGTGAGGGGCAGTGTCATCGTCATTGAATCCCTCAACTTATTGCTTGCGGGCAAACCCCGTTTGTACTGTGCGATAGCGAGGTTTGTGGGGCAATCTCCAATTTGATTAAAAGTCTTCCAATATCGGTTGTTGTAAGACTTCAATGTTTCCTTCTTGCATATGTCTATGGAGAGCAACTAGTCAATCTCCACCGACATCTTGGAGTTTGTTCTAAATCTTGTCACAAATGCCTCCGGAAGTTAGGCCCATGAAGCTATGCGCTTCTAGCAACCTCTCAAACCATATCAAACCCAGTCACCAAGGTTAGAAGGAAATAGGATACACATCGCCTTGTTTCGTCGATATACGGCCATAACCTGGCGAAAGTGCATATAGAGGTCTGACTTCTCCTTATAAGTTATGAATTTAGGCTGATGGAAGCCTAAGGGTAATGGTGCGTTCTCAATCGCCGGAACGAATGGTGAGCTCTGCAACCTTGCTAATACTTTGTCTGTTGGTTAGTAAGCAAGGCATGATTCTAGCATCCCGACCTCGACACTCCCATGTGTCCTAGGAGCTAACCGTTGTAGAGTTGAGACCCTACGGGGGTCGCGTACCTGGGTGTCCTCCCTTCTTCGGGCCTTTTCGTCTAGTATTGTTCTCAAGTCTGCCAACCTAGGCAACTCTGTGTGTCTAGATGTCGTTTGGTGCAGATGCGAGGGCCGATAACTACTTCCATTGGTACAAGACCTTTCAGTCCTCGTTCTCTCAGACCTGGAGAAACAAGTCCTGGAAGTCCTCGATTGTGTGTCACCTGTCCTGAGGCTTCTACTTTCAGCTTCTGACGGTGTGACTTGTCTGTCACGATCTTCTGAGTGGTAAGAGTGCGTGTTGCCTTTGCGCCTCTGTTCTGCTGCCACCCCTTTACCTTTTATCTGGCGCTTCATCGTCTCCATGTTACCACCATCCTCCATATCAATTCGTCTTGCTCCCTTACACAATCTTCCAGAACCTGAGGATCAATCTTTTGCCTCTATCTATCAGGGCTTTGGGAGCGATGAGGACTTGAGCCTCGTCTTTTTCGTGTGTCTCTCCATGAGTTTTGTCGCTGGGGATCCAATTTTGCCATGGGCGGAACAAAAGGTAAACCTTCACGCCTCCTACCCCCTTTCGAGGTTTGCCCATCAATAACAGAATGTGGCAAGTCTTCATTATGCGCCATTGAATTTAATTAAAGAGGAAACTCAATCAAAAGGTTTGTTCTGTTTGTGCTTCCCACAGACGACTCCAATTGTATGAGCACGAAATAATCTTCTCATATAATCCTATTGATCAAGTTTGCACTCCTCAAGAAGTCGTCGTTTTACTACCTGAAAACACAAACGTGAGCTAGCCGGCGGGTGTGTGCCGAAAACCTCTTCGATGCCTACGTTAGTAAATAGACAATAGACACAAAAGCTCTATGTATTTGAGAGTAAGAATTGTGATACCTGTGCATAGGTCGTATCATGAGCTTTTGTAGATTCCATCTGGTACAGTCCTAGTAGGACTCTTATTGTCCTAAGCAGAGCCCTCCTAGGAATCACATTTCCCAAGGATAATGTCTATCCTGATAACACCCTACTCACTGCTGACCCAGTGAATTGGTTTTTACCTCGGCTCGGTTGACCGTCAACCGAGCTAGCCTATCTCTGTCGTGCTCTCAACAAAACAATGATGTAGATGGTGCTATGCTGAGTTAAGCTCAACTCGGCCTTCGCTACTGATGTGTACCTTGGTTGGCTACAATACTTCCTTTTGGACAGCTAAGTAGAAGCCCTAGTGACACAACCAACTGGATAAATGTCAACCTGCCCCAAAAACCGAGCTACCGAAGCCCCTACTATAGCCCATACCAGGGTCCTTAGCGTGGCCCATTTTATCCATATAAATTACCCTCTCAAGGTTTGCCACCCCTTAGCCCATCACATAGCATGCACGTCACCCCTTAAAACACCTAACAACACATATCATTACATTATTGTTATTATTATTAACAAATATTATTAGAATAATATTATAAAATTCACTCTTATAAAAAATTATTCAAAAATTAATGTCCATCACATTTTATATAGATTCTATATAGATCTCATACTACACAAATTAATTTCCATCATACAATTACCCATTTAAAAAAATTCAAATAAATAAGTTTGAGTTAGACTATTAAAAAAAAAAAAAGGTCTGACTTAGTAGATTTTCCTATATTATTATTAAGGATAATTACACTTTACTCCCATGTGATTTCGCACGTTTACACATTACCTCTCTAAGGTTTATAAATGTACTCATAAACCCTCTGCGGCTTTGAGTAATGTGCAAAAGTAACAGAACATAACGGAATTAATGAAAAGACCAGAATATCCTTATATATTTATAGTGCTTACATGCTACAATCATTTCAGTTGCTTGATTACGATTTTGAGAGTAAGCAAGATAGAGAGAGAAATACACATGGGTTAGGGTTTGAAAGGATTTGGATTAAATCGAATTAGTAACAATCAATTGAGGTTACAAATAATCTGCTTTTGAAAATTTTACTTGATGTAACGATCGAAGATCCCTAAATTTATTGAATATTTGATGTTTTCTGTGACTATTTGAAGATTTTATTATGATTTTTAAAATTTTTTGTATATTATGTTTAGAAAATTACTTATTTGATGTTTGATGTTTGCGAATAAAAAAATGGGGGGTTTTATTGTTAGGGTTTTGTTTACGATATGTTTTTGTTGTCATTTTGTTAGCTTTTTGTTAAGATTATTGTCTTTTTATTATCTCTTTCGTAGAGTTTGTATTGTGTGTATCGATAAAGTTGTAGGGTATAAGTGTTTCATCATTTTTTTTGACTTAACTACATAAAGATAGGTATTTATGGAATAATAAATTGAATGTTTTTATTTTTTATGTAAAAATGACTACAGATTTGGGGTTTTGTTGATTTTGATGCATAACTAGGGTATAAAACAATTGGGCTTTTATGATTTGTATGCATGGAGGTGGGGTTGATAGTGGTCCCCTAACTGTTTGTTGTGTATTAGGAGATAATATGTGTCACGACCCAAACCCGTCGCTATAGATTTAGCGTCATAACCGACCAGTAATCCTTGGATTACCAGAGGTCTCTATACAGAATGACATAGAATTAAGGGGCTAGCGGAAGCAGATGGATAAAACATACGTAGTCCAATGAGCTGTGCAAACATACATGGGACAGATAATTTAAAACTTTCTATACATACATATGACGTCATAATTACAGTAGTCATACATCACCAAAACCTACATATATAGAACTTACAAAACATGTTCAAACAAAACATAAAAAATGGCAAAAGTCTCAAAAACTTGTTTTACATAAACTTCATCAGGTCTCAAAAAGGAGCCTTCTCGGGAAGCACAAAGGTTGGTTGACAAAACCAAAATTCCAGGCAGTTCTCACTGAGCCTGGTCACGTACCTGATTACCTACATACATAAATAATATGATGAGTTGGAGCCTGTCACGACCCAAACATGCCCCTATAGGTTTAGCATCGTAACCGGCCAGTAATCCTTGGATTACCGAAGGCCTCTGAACAGATAAGCATATAATAAGGGGCTAGCGGAAACAATTACAGAAATATAGTTGTCCAATGAGCTGTGCTGACTTATATGAAACAGAATATTTAAAACTTTATAAACATATCCGATAGTCAACCATACATAATTAAAACGAGTCATACATATACATAAAACCAACAGAACTTGAACACAGGACACTTCGGGAACCTCCACGTGAGGCACAATGGTTGGCTGACAACAGAACACTGATCCAGAAAAAAGCCTTCAGACTCGATCTCCAGAATGCTCACCTATAAATATATATATATATATATATAAACAGTGAGCTAAAACCCAACCCAATGAATAACATTAAAGTAAAGGAGTTAGTGAACGACATCCGAACATATCATAATTAGAAAACAGATCATAGCATAAACATCTTCATATCAGAACATAATAATGGTACATCCCATAGAACATATCACATAACGTCTTCCGACTAGAGTAATCGGTTCCGGATACCGATTAAACACATATCACCACAATGAAGTGGCTAAAGAGATCTCAGAACTTGTATGTTATGGACCCGCATTTTCATGCCGTCCCCCATGACTTGGGGACTATCTATGGATGCCATAATAGATTTCAAACTTGGGATGTTCGTTCACGTAAACAGATATCATTTCAGAAATCATAACTTATCACATTTCATTTGGAACATAATTCATATGAACGTATCTTTACGATAACGTTACTCACAGTGGTTCTTGCCAATGGTCAATCAATCCTCGAGACGTTGGCCTACAGACACAAAAGCACATAACACCAACATATCTCATTATTACACATTCACATGGCCAACACAGCTTAACTTTCTTATTACATAGGTTTCTTGCTCATTCTTAGCACAATCCTTAATTTAGCACATTCCTTTCTTAGTGTGTTTCTAATCCATAACCTCATTATCAAAGCTTAATTAGGTCTTAGGAATGCCTAAGATATAATGAGGATGCCAAAACATAAGTGGAACACTTAGTCAAAATTCTGAAAATGAGGTCTCCGCTCGAGCATGGGTTTCCCCGCTTGAGCGGACATGCAGACAATGAAGCTCCGCTCGAGCGTGGCTTTCCCCACTCGAGCGGACTGTAAACTCTAAAAGTACTAGATGCAAGGTTTTCACGCTCGATGGGCGCTCGACCCACGCTCGAGCGTGGTGCATGAGTTCAGGGTTCACGCTCAAGCGTGAAAGTCCCCGCTCGAGCGTGGGTCAAATTTCTGAAAAATCCAGATTGACCTCCCAAGCTCAAAACTCGAATTCAACCTTCCAAAACATATCTCTTGGGCCCCAAAACTTGAGATAATGTAGCAAACTTGTAAAACATAAAGAATTTAGGATCATTTCATAAAATCATGGCCCAAGGGTTTGCCAAAAGTTCCCAATTTTCAACTTAAACTTCAAGAATGTTTATGAACACAACATGCATGAATTTTTCTTGTAACAAACTTCTCAAAACATGATCAAACACCACAAAACAACTTGAAACTCGATGATTTTACCTCATTAAGATGAATTTCAAACATGCATGAGAGGATTCATGGAAATCATGCTCAATTTGTAAGAAAATGTACATGCATGCATGAATTGCCACTCAAAACTTCCTTCTAAGCTCAATGCACACATCAAACTCATAATCTTGAAGAAATTTCATGTTAAATGATTTGATTACACAATCTAGAGGTTGTAATCTTACCTAGAGTCTTGAATTACTCTTGTTCTAGCATAATCTTTGATTAATTCAAGCTATGGCCTTCAATCTCTCTTTAATCTCCTCCATTCTCTCACTAGAATTGTGCTCCCTCTCTCTCTAAAATGTTTCACCAGATTTTAGCACTAAGGGGGCAAAGAGTTGAGCTCAAAAATGAGCTTAAGGGTCGCATATAAAGCTATAATGCTAAAATACACTAATTAGAACATAAGGCTTGCCAAACGCGACTTAACAAATCAGACTGAATCAATTTTTAATAAACTTTTCCATAAGGTTCTAAAAATTCTAAATAACATATCGGTGTAGTCAATTTCGGTTTCAGGTGCCAATAAGGCTTTCAATTAACATAGTAAACCGGAATTCCAAACAGATATTTCTACAAGTAATAAATAGAAGCCCAATATCATGCAATTTACAAAATAAACCATAATTTATATTAATCCTCTCATTAACATCCTTAATTACTGATTAGTGGCTAATTGTGGATCGGGGTTATTACAGAGCCCAATGAATAATAATAGAGTAAAGGGTTTTTTAACGAATGATGTCCATTACAAAGTCAAAAATCAGAGTTCATATCAGAAAGAGATTTCTATTCATATTCTTGTTCAGAAATCAGTATTTATGACAGAAATAGAATCAGAATCATATTCATAATCAGAATTTACAGTTAATCATACATGCTACATCTATTAGCACTAACAAAAACAGTTGACCCCATGAAGGGATGGCCACAAAGGTACCCAGTTGACTCACGTGCACGGAAATGGTATAATTGGCTTATGAGACGTACAGTTAACCCATAAAGGGACGTATACAGAAGGATCCATAACACTTGGCTCATGAGACGTACAGTTAACCCATAATTGGAATGTAACAGAACAGATAACATGTGTCATCTTTAGAAATAATATTGGACAACTATTTATTTATGCAGAAAATAATATTTCAGAAAACAAATCATCTTATATTATTCAGAAAATATTTGTAATTGAACATAAATTTACAAAGTTATTACTCACAGATGGCTCTAATTGTAGAACAGATTAAGCAGACAAATTAGATAGCTTATAACGTGTCACGCCCCAAAATTTGGATAATTAAATATTAAATTAGGACTAAACCCCAATCAATATTCCATCATCCAAATCCTAGGGGTGAAACAAAATCTAAACGTTCTCGCCTCCATAAGGTTTAAGTAAATTTCCATGCTCAAAAACCATAAGGTTTAAGTAAATTTCTATGCTCAAAAGATTACAAGGATAATAAAAAAACTAACAAAATGCCAACCAAACCATCCACCATAATTTCATAACTATCCAATACCTCCAACATTAAAGTAACAATAAATAGTCAAAACAACTTAAATAATATAAAGTTACAAACCATGCCAAATTATCAAAATACTAAGGTCATAAAAAAATAATAAATGCATAAACTAATATTAACCCTAAGCTCAAGAAAACAAAAGAAGTCCAAACGACATGTCCAACAACTATAGTTATTTCTCGTCACCACCCTAGTCCAACTAATCCTGCAAAGGAAACTCGGCTGCGTCTAAATAAAACGCACCCGAGATGCCTAGAGACAAAAACGGGTCAGTATACAAGTATACTGGTATGAGTACAAATATTTGACACCCATGTGTCTACCAGACACAAATAAAAGGACATTTAATTCTTATTACGGGATAAGACAAGTAGTTTCATGCCCTAAAATTTGGACAATTAAATATTAAATTAAAACTAAACTCCAATCAATATTCCATCATCCAAATTCTAGGGGTGAAACAAAATCTAAACATTCTCGTCTCCATAAGGTTTACGTAAATTTCCATGCTCAAAAGATTATAAGGGATAAAGAAAAACTAACAAAACGCCAACCAAATCATCCACCATAATTTTATAACTATCCAATACCTCCAATATTAAAGTAACAATAAATAGTCAAATAACTTAAATAATGTAAAGTTACAAATCATGCCAAATTATCAAAATACTAAGGTTATAAAAAAAATAATGAATACATAAACTAATATCAACCCTAAGCTCAAGAAAACAAAAGAAGTCGAAGAGACACATCCAATAACTATAGTTATTTTTCGTCACCATCGTAGTCCTAACTAATCCTACAAAGGAAGCCTGGTTGCGCTCCAATAAAATGCACCCGAATTGCCAAGAGATAAAACGGGTCAGTATACAAGTATACTGGTATGAGTACAAATATTTGACACCCATGTGTCCACCAGACACAAATAAAAGTACATTTAATTCTTGTTACGGGACAAGGCAAGTAATTCCACCCGCACTGAGACGAATGGGTAGTTTCCCGAGATACGGTGACATTTAGTTTCTTACCCGTACACAACTAAATATAAATTGAGTATAGAATAAACAAAATAACATAAAAATTATGGTGGGTCAGCCCTGTATAAAAAGTTAGTAAGACTTACCATTCTGCAAAAAAATAAAAATAAAGTTAGTATAATTTAATTATAAGTAAATTGCTAAAGCAGTATAAAAATGCATTATTTCATGCTTAAATCATTCAAATTGACCAAAACTCAAAGAACAAAAGTTGTACAGAATCAAATTTTCTAAAAGGTTAAGTAAACGAATTTAGTAGAAACTGAATAGGTTGAGAGAAAACTTAATATAAGAACCTAAACGAAATTCGATCGAAAAATTTGGAACTGAAAACGAAAAGAAACTGTCCTAAGATGATTTTTTCGGAAAAATTCAAAGTTCAAAACATGAAAAGTGTTTAGAATAATGTTTTACTTCAGTTTACATGAAATTAATAAAAATGAGCTTGTTTCTTGGGTTAAAACAACCTCTAAAATCTGCATTGCTAAAATGAATAAATATAACCAAAATCATCCGATTACAAGTTCTAATCGATCTTTTTAGTACAAAGTTAAAATACAAAAGTTGTCAGAATTACGTATACATGCCTTTGCCCAAATTTAATAATTTATCAAGGTTGTTTACTATTTTTCAAGATGTACAAATCAATACAATTTACACTATACTAATAAACTTATATTTAATTATTTATACCTTAACTCCACCACTTCAGCCCTTCACTTCCGGCCTACACATATATCACATGTGCCTCCCGTATATCTAACACCGCTCTAAAGCAAAACTTGTACGGGAATATCGTCCCGAGTTTGACCCACACTCCCCGAATGGTTAGCAAATACGTATGCGCGTAAATCAAAGCACTCGTCTACTCCTGAGAACAAGGCAACAATATATATATACACAATCTCTCATCTACTCATGAGAACAAACATAACAATGCCAAGCCTAAAGCATTCAAATAAATCTCATAATCCTCACATTTTTTTATACATTCTTTCTCAACAACACTCAAATAACACAACAATCCATGGAGTCATGGTGGAGTGTAAGGAATTTATCTATGGGTTCCTAATTTATTTTAATTTCATATATCCATGAATGTGATTACAACCATATAATAAATACATATGAAAACCCTAAACTTGACATACACAACTAATCAAAATAATTAAAATCAATCTATCATCTTTATGTAAATACAAAATCAAACCAACATAACATAAATAGAAATAACGAATTAAACATAAATCAAGGGAAATTGGTTTTGTACTCACAATTACTTTTTTGAAAATTAAAGGAATATTTGGAGAATTAATGAAGCCACCAAAACAAAACCCTAACTTTTCTTCCTTTTTCTCCACCTCACCTCTCTTTCCCATCTCTCTTTTCACTCTCTCTCTCTCTCTCTCTCTCTGTGCTACTCTCTCTCTTTTTTCCAATAGCTCTCTAATGCTTATAATCTAATTTGACAACATATTATATTATTTAAATACAACATATATAAATATAAATATAAGATTATATATATATATATATAACACCTTTTATATATATATAAAAAATCAATATATATAAATATTCAAATTAATTATATATAATTAAATATCACATTAAATTAATTAAATACCACATTAAATTCTCATGTAACTACACAATTAACAAAGTCAAAAATAAAATAAAGTAATAATAATAAATATGACTTATAAAAAATCAGGCTCGCTACATGGCACATGACTTACAAACAAACACATAACATATACACATTGAAACAGACGCTTAGAATTCATTTAATTCATTGTGTTTCGTTCTTAGTATGTTTCTAAGTTCTATCCATATTATTGTGTCTTAATTATGGCTTAAGAATGCCTAAGATGCAATGAGAATACCAAAATACACTTGAAAACACTTAGTCAGTTTTCTAAAAACAGGGTCTTTGCTTGAGTGTAATTTCTTTCCCTTGAGTGGAGGTTCAAAAATAAGGGTGGTCGCTCGAGCGATCTATAAACTTTGCAAAAGTACTAGTTGCATGATTTTTCCACTCGACGGTCACTCTAGCGTAAGACTAAGTAAACAGGGTCCTTGCTTGAGCTCAACTCTTGTTGCTCGAGCAGTCTGCAAAATTTTGTAAAACTTCTGGGAGCATGAATTTTACGCTCAAGCCAACTTTTGGTCGCTCGAGTGAGAGTGCAAAACAAAGAATGGTCACTCGAGCGCAGGTTCTGTCGCTCGAGCGGTGAGGCAGAATTCTAGAATTTTCAAATTGATATTCTAAGTCCAAAACTCGAATTCAAAGATGTTCTTTTGGGCCATAAACTTAAGAAATCACTTGTAAACTTGAAAAACATCATGAATTAAAGATCATTACACAAAATCAAGGCCCAAAAGCAAGTGCATTGCATGATTTTTCCACTCGACGGTCACTCTAGCGTAAGACTAAGTAAACAGGGTCCTTGCTTGAGCTCAACTCTTGTTGCTCGAGCAGTTTGCAAAATTTTGTAAAACTTCTGGGAGCATGAATTTTACGCTCAAGCCAACTTTTGGTCGCTCGAGTGAGAGTGCAAAACAAAGAATAGTCACTCGAGCGCAGGTTCTGTCGCTCGAGCGGTGAGGCAGAATTCTAGAATTTTCAGATTGATATTCTAAGTCCAAAACTCGAATTCAAAGATGTTCTTTTGGGCCATAAACTTAAGAAATCACTTGTAAACTTGCAAAACATCATGAATTAAAGATCATTACACAAAATCAAGGCCCAAAAGCAAGTGCATTCTTCAAAAACAAACTTGAATTATTGTTAGTTCTAATGGTTAATTAAAATGTTGATTTTGCTGATTTTTGTAAGGCTTATGACTTGGAGTTGGTAGAACAATATTTTTGGATAGTTACAACATTAGTTTGAATAAATGAAAATGTTGTTTATCAAATGCTTTGTAATTGAAATGTTAATAAATTGTTGGTGAAATGTTGATGCTTAATGAACATTAAGTAGGTTTTGTAATTGAAATGTTGAAATGTTGGTGAACATTAAGCAGGTTTTGTGATTGAAATGCTAATATGTTGATGCTTAATGAACATTCTTAATGTTGATAAGATGTTGGTGAACATTAATGAGCATGCTTCAAGTGTTGGTATTGAACAGGTTGTGTTATACTTGAAAAATATATTTCATTTATATCTCAAAGTGCTCTTTAATATTATATATCTTCGTTCCTCTCATATCAAAGTTACATAAAACTTTTTTTTTCCTTTCATTTTAGAGTACATGCAATATAGCATACAAACAGTATCCAACTTCTGTGACAACTCTCACCACTGATTAGTGCTAATCTATGATTAAGCATGTTAACTGACTGATTGACTGAAATTCTGACTGATTGATTGAGTGTATTAGTTTAAATACATGCCTATCTATTTGACTGCTAAATGATCTGTTCATGTTTTATGTTTTAAACTGCAAATTAAAGGCCTTATCGGCGGCCGAATCTGAAATCGAGTAATGTTTTATGCTAGTTAGAATTTATGTGATTTTATGGTATATTTAATTGAAATTTGATTTGGAATGACTAAATTGGATTAAACAAGCTATATTGCAAAAGTTGGACTTATCTACCATTTTGCCACTTAGTGGACTTTGCTAGACCAATTGTTTAGTCTTCATTTACATGTGTTGGCATCACTCTTTTGAGACCATAACTGACTAGAGAGAGAGAGAGTTAGGAGATAGATTGATTTCAACCAAAAATTGGCTTGGAGGCTTAGGAGATTGAAGGATTCCTTGCATATTGAGCTTCTACATTTGAAATTTGAGACTTAAGGTAGAGAATTTACCTTCTTGTTCCTATTTTGGGTTGGTTCTTGCATGGTTTAGAGGATTGTTGGAGTTTAGAGCCAAGTTATGGCTTAAATTGTTATGCTTGAAGCTTGAATCATGCATGCATGTACATATTCTTGCATTTTGAAGTAGATTTTCATGAAATCTTGCATGCAAGTTTACATTCTTATTCTAGTCCATGAGTTCATCATAGTTTTGAGTTTAATCTTGCTTTGGATCATGTTTTGAGGCATTAGAATTCACTAGAATTCATGCATGTCATATGTTCTTCATGTTCATGAAAACTTCTTTGAAATTGTGTTTAATTGAACTACATTTTGGGCTTTGATTCTCCAATTGATCTTTGAAACATGTCATATTATGAGTTTACAAATGTTTTCTAGAAAATTAGCCCAAAAGGATCGAATTTGATGCTTTAAAGTTGAGTTTTGAGCTTGAGGTTCAAATCTGGAAATTCCAGATTTTGGACCCACGCTTGAGCGGAGAACTCCACGCTCGAGCGTACACATTGAGTTCATGCCGTCCGCTCGAGCGTGGAAAGTGACGCTCGAGCAGGAAATGCGTGTATCTAGTACTTTGCATGTGTTTACAGTCCGCTCGAGCGGGGGAATGCACGCTCGAGCGAGGACTTGTGTCTCACGCTCAAGCGGAGGTCGAGCGTCCATCGAGCGTGAATTGCATGCATCTAACACTTTTGTCTTGGTTTACAGTCCGCTCGAGCGGAGGAAGTCACGCTCTAGCGGAGCCTCTTTTGTTTGCATGTCCGCCGGCAGGAAAGCCACGCCGGCGGACCCTCGTCAAAAATTTTGAAAAGTGTTTTAAAGTACATCTTTGCATCCTCTTTCCATCCTAGGCATTCCTAGGGCATGTTTAAGGCATTTTAAGGAGGATATTAATGTAGAACCACACCGAGTCAAGTTAGGGGTTAAGTTATTGTTTCCCAAACATGCAACTTAGTGTGTGTTCATCCTATAACTGTGTAGGGTTGGCATCCGAGGACGCTCACTAGCTTATTTGTAGCCCAGAACTCTGTGAGTAACAATGTTGAAAAGATATGTTCAATCATGAATATTTTCTGAATGAACTACTGTACTGTTTTCTTAAATGATATTGTTTACTGAATGAATGATATCCTAATTATGAACTGTATTTGTAGCATCCATAGCAACTTCATCATATCGCATCGCCATCGTCACAGAGATCTCTATCGGTTCCCATGTTTGGAACCACTACTGTTTACTAATATGATGACCATCAACTGACTGTTCGGTCTGTTAAAACCTACTGTACTGTTTTGCTATTGGATATGCCACTTATAACTGCTATGGTTTCTAATGACTGAAATGACTGTTTATTGACTGAAAGGACATTCATTCTTAACCTCTTTACACAACTGTTATTCACTGGGCTTTAGCTCGCTGCTCATATATATATGTAGGTGTACAGGCACCGGACCGTTACTAGAAGCGTCAGACTAAGCTCTTGTTTTGTCAAGCCAACCTTTGTGCCTCACTTCGAGGTTCCAGATTTGTTCAAGCCAGGCTGTTTTGGGGTGTTTTAGATTTCCCCTTTTGCCTCTGTTCTGTAATAACTGTTAAGACTTGTACGGTACTATTATGGTAGGGATTTGGTCCCTAACCTAAATGCTTGTATATGATATATGTACATACTACTTTTGTTCTGAATGTGAATATGTTATGAAAAGTCTTTTTGCATATAGACTGTCACAGCTCATTGGACATCTTTTAATTACTATTTTGGCTTCATTTCTCAGATGACATCGCTTTTATCATATAAGCCTTCGTAATCTCTTGACATCTTGGCGATTCTGATACTAACCCCATAGGGGCGGGTTTGGGTCGTGACAGCTTCCTAACAACATTCTTCGATACAACTTTCCTTTGTTTGAGTTTTTTCAACTTCTAACTCCATATGATTTACTTGTTACACGAGTCTTGGTAGTAGATCACGCAAACTGCGACACAATGGTGGGTCAATCCACTCAAAAATTCACAAGAGACACGAATCTAAAAATTTTAAGAAATGGGTTTAGATTTTTAATTAAATATTATATAACATAACAAATAAATACATTAATTACTTAATTACCAAATAATGAAAGTGATTACCCCATTAGTTTGCACATCTTTCACCGAAGATCTTTAACCACAGTAGCATGTACGAGCTAAGCTTTGTCCACTATAGTGGGAGCCTTGGGAGGATGGCATCTTCAAAAATAGAAGTGATCTCAGAATTCTTTGGTTAGGAATAGTGAGTTTAATGGCTTAGATGGTTATATAAGCAAGTGGAAGGGTAAATTGGTCACTCAAAACTCCAAATTTGACGTCAAAACCCTCAATTTCAAGTAGATACGCTTGTTTAGCACGTCTACCGCACGCGCTATTAAGGCCATGTTTGTCATAACCTAAAAAAGTCAAAAACCTAAAAAGTCACTATCCTATTTTAGTCACATTATCTTATTTAAGTCACATCACCTCTCTACCACACCACTTCAAACCAAACCCATACCCAACTTATATTTTATAAAAAGTCAAAAAGTGCACTTATTTAAATCATCCCAAACCACCCCTTAAGTCTACCGAATCTCGTCACTTTTGTACATCACTCAAAATCATCAAGAGTTTATAAGTACATTTATAAACCTCGGAGAAGTAATGTATAAATGCTCAAAACCATAAGGTAAAGTGTAATTATCCCTTATTATTAACAAAGTGTAACGTGTGAGGGTAATTATTCAGTAATCTCAGAGTATAGACACGTGGTATTTTATAGCATTGTGATTTGTGAAGAATGTGGGAAGGTGGGGTATTGTGTTGGGTGATTGGGAAATTAAAAAAAAAAAAAAAACACTTTGCCCTCTAAAGTTTCACCTATTTCTCACTTTGGCCCTTTAAATTTGATTTTTTTTCCACTTTAACCCTTTAGTTTACAATCCTTCTCACTTTGATCCTTCATATTTGCAATCATTCCCGCTTTGGCCCTTTAGGTTTTTATTTTTCCCACTTTGACCCTTCATGTTTGTAATCCTTTCCACTTTGACCCTTCATATTTGTAATCATTCCCACTATACTCCTAGACTAACTTCCATAAAAAAAAATAACATAATTTGTCACATTACTAACACATTAGCTTCATATGTAATGTAAAAAATTCATTAAAGATGAAAAAAAATAAAAATAAAAAATAAAAAACAAAAAAATTGGAATTTTTTTTTAGTCTTTAGTAAACTTTTTTTTTTTCAAATTTATTCATAAACATTATTACATTATAAATGCATCTAGATTAGATGCAGCTAAAAAAAAAAAAAAAGTTCATTAAAGACGAAAAAAAGATAGTAATTTTTTTATTTCAGAATTGACAATATATGTGTTTGAGTCAGTATATTTTCATTTTTTTCGTCTTTAGTAAATTTTCTTTTTTTGGTTAAATTTGTTTTTATTTTTTTAATTGCATCTAATCTAGATGCATCTATAATGTAATAATATTTATGAATAAATTTGAAAAAAAAACCAAAAATACTAAAGACTAAAAAAAATTTCCAATTTTTTTGTTTTCTATTTTTTATTTTTTGAATCTTTAGTGAATTTTTTACATCACACATGGAGCTGATATATTAGTGATGTCGCAGATTTTGTTAGTTTTTTAAATGGAAGTTATTCTAGGAATAAAATGAGAATGATTGTAAATATGAAAGGCTAAAGTGAGATAAATTGCAAATATGAAGGGTCAAAGTGAGAAAAATTAAACTTAAAAGGCCAAAGTGGGAAGAATTGCAAATATGAATAGCCAAAGTGAGAAAAATTAAACTTAAAGGGCCAAAGTGAAAAATGGATGAAACTTTAGGAAGGCAAAGTGTAATTTATCCTTAAAAAATATGAGAGGTATATTAAATAATAATTAATTAAGGAGTACAGACACTTAAGCCTCGTTTGGGAACAGATTTTTTTATAACTTTTTAATTTTTTGGCTAGAATATGATGTAAAAAAAATTAGTATATTTGGAATTACTTTTTAATTTTTTACGAAAAACGTATAAAAAATAAAAAAAAAGAGAATATTTAATTTTTTTATATAAATTGTTAATTTTTTAATTTTTTTAATGACTTTTTTAATTTTTTTTGGACTAAAATCAACACTTAGCGAGGTCTTAATATCCCAAAAGAAAAATGCTTGAGACCTCATTTTCTAGGGATCCTTACAACTTTTTTTAGATCTCACCATTTATGCATGTGGGAGACTATAAATGTGTGAGGTCAACATCATCAGTAATTAAAATCAAAAAAAGTTATGAAAGTCTCAAAAAAAAAAAAAAGTCTCAATCATTATTATATCCCATCAAGCATTGAATAATTTTTAAAAAAAGTGAAATTAAAAACAAACTTCGATTTCGTCCTAACAGTTATCGACGTACCAGGATCCTCTAGAGTTGGATTTCCTGGAGTGATCCCTAGAGTGAGTTATCCGACGGCTCAAAATAAATCTAATCAAAACGACGTCGTTTTGGTTAGCAATTTTAAATAATAAAAAAAAAAACACAAACAGAGCTCAGAGTCCGATCAAAAAAAAAACGGAGCTCGGAGAGATTAATGACACTCATATATTATCAATGATTTTACACCAGAAAAAAAGAAAAAATAAACATATAACAATCACCTGAAATCTGCACATATAGTAATCGTCGCCAAATAGAGCTCGGAGAGATTGGGGAGGTTTAAATGAAGGATGCCTGGGTTGAAAAGGAACGCTCATGTTGACGAGAGCTTTGATTCGGTCAGGGCGGAGCAAGCAGAAGGCCCAGGCGATAATGGCCCCCCAATCGTGACCGACGAGGAAGATCTGGTGGAGATCTAAGGAGTCGAGGAGGGAGACGAGATCGCCGATGATGTAGAGGACGGTGTAGCTAGTGGCGGAAGAAGGAGCATCGGTGTCTCCGTAGCCGCGGAGATTGGGGGCGATTGCTCTGTAGCCGAAAGAGAAGAGAGAGAGCATCTGGTGGTGCCATGAGTGCCATAGCTTAGGGAAGCCGTGAAGAAAGAGGACAGCTGGTCCTTCACCTTCATATCAGATCTGTTTGAATTAAAGTATTTTTTAAAAAAAATTGCTAATCAAAACGACGTCGTTTTGATTAGATTTATTTTGAGCCGTCGGATCACTCACTCCAGGGATCACTCCAGAAAATCCCACTCTAGAGGATCCTGGTACTTTTATCGACAAATTTCACGCTCAAGACCAAGATCGCCTCGAGACGCCGCTTTGGCCCATTGTTGTCCCTCCTCGCATCACATCACAGGAGACTCTCTCTCCTTTCCTCCCTAAGCCTAAGCCTACTATGCTTCTCTGCTCTGGTCCCCACATCACCAAGTTCCCACCAAGTTCAACCTAATTTATAATAATTCTAGAGACTAAATGAATTAAAAGGACAGAAAAATAGCATCTGATTCAGATTGAACATTTATACATGAGATCCATATTTTCGTATAAATTATAAATATATTTCTTATTTAAAATATAAATTATTTTTTATAATTTAAAAAATTATAATATATCTTTTTATTAAAAAAATTTATTTAACAGAATTAATTGAAAAAATAAAATTTATAATTACTCTCCTATATAATAATAAAATTATTTAAATTATTAATTGAAATATATTTCTAATATCATTAAAAATTGTTAATTGACTTGATAATTTATTAATAAAATAGATGATTTATTATGAAATTAGAAATCTCAAAAAGTGAAATATAATTTTTAAAATCACATAAGACAATTAGCATTTTAATCAAATTTCAAAAGTACATAAATATTCAATATATATCAAGTCCCCACACCACTAAGTTCTCATTTACAGATCTGATTGTGACTAGGGGTGTGCGCGGTGCGGGTCGATGCGGTTTAAGAGAAAAATAGAAATCGTATGGCGGGTGACGGATTAATAAAAATGTCACTAAAATTTACAATTTTTCTTATCAAAAACCGGCGGTTCAGTTAGCAAATAATGACGGATTTGCCTTGACGGTGCGGGCGGATTGGCGGTTTATAAAAAAATATAATTCAAATTATAAAACTTGAATTAAAGAGTAAAAATATATAATTTATGAATTAACTGAAATAGTCAAAATTAAAATATTCATCTAATGTAACATTAAACATTAAACATTAAACATTAACAAACTAGTAAACCAAAAATCCAACACTTTAAATAAATTATACAATAACAATTTAACAAGACAATAAATACTAGAAAAAGTTCTAAAATTAATCTAAGTTCGACATAGTTCACAAACAATCCAACATAACTCATCCAACATCCAACATAGTTCTAAAAACAGTTCTAAAAAGTTAATCAAAGTGCACAAACAATCCAAAAGTTCAAAAATTAATCTAAATCCAACATCCACCATAGTTCTAAAAGAAAATTTCTGAAAAGTTAATCAAAACCCACAAACAAACAATCCAAAAATTCAAAAAAATTAATCTACTAATCAAATTCCACAATAACTTCAATCCTTCATAATTGCTTCAACCAAACTCCAAAACTTCATTAATCAGGACACAAGCAAAGAAAACATAAATAAATAACAAAAAACTATCATCAAAATGTTAGATAATGTCTCAATGGGACCACATATTTAAATGTGGTGTTATCATTTATAAGAAGCCTACAATTTAAGTGATTCAATTTAGTTAATAGGCTTAAGGGTATATGTGTCATGGACCTAATGTGTAGATACTAGTTGAGTAATTTCTATTTCTATGAGGGGCAGAAATAGAAATTAAAACAAAATTGGTTAAGTTGGTTTTCATAGAAACTGCCACACGTTTTTTTTTTTTTTTTGAAAACCTATTTTAACTTTAAGTTGTTATGGTCCCTAATCCTGCCTGATAAGAAAAGAACTGCCAACTTCTTCTATATCCTCTGAAGGAGAAACTAAAGGCACAAGAGAAAGGAAAGGATTGGAAGGCAATAACAAAGGTAATACAAAAGGTGGTATTGACAATCACGCTTCCGTTTAACCATTACGATGGAATCAGGTATGCTTTTGTTTTGATTTCTTGCTAATACACATGATACATGATCCACACTCTAAGGTTTTATGTTCTGAAAATTTATATGACACAAAATCATTATAAAAATAAAAAATAAAAAATTATAACAAAATAATATTCAAGAGTAAGAATTAAGTCTAACCTCAAGAACTTTAAAACCAAACTAACTTTGAGACAAATTAGTCCTCAACAATAGTTGTTTCTTGTGTAGTAGATGATGAAAAAAATTCTGAAAAATAAAAAATATTTTTAATGTTATTCAAAATTACATAAAAGCTAAAATCAATATTGAATAATCTTTTTAAAATAAACACATATCAAAAAAATTACCTGACTCAATTTCTTCATATTGTTCAACATCATCCATACATTCTCTAAGATTGATTGAAATTGATGAAGACCGTAACCAATTTTGTGCACAAATTAGAGCCTCCACCATCTTTGGCGTCAAAGAACTCCTAAATGGATTAAGGACACGTCCACTAGTACTAAAAGCTGACTCAGAGGCCACTGTAGAAACTGGGACAGCCAACACATCTCTTACTATTAGAGAGAGAACCCTATACTTATGGCCATTAACCTTCCACCAATTCAAAATATCAAAGTTTGGAACTCTTGGGTCTACACAATCATCAACCAAATATTTTTCCAACTCTGATTTGTTCTCCACACTTTTTTCCGACTCCAAATGGTTAATAAATTGAGAGGCAAAGAGTGTCATGGGATCTTCCTCTTCCTCTTCATCAACTTCCATCACTTGAGGAGCTTGACTTGCATATGTAGGTGCAACATTGCCAACATTGTTCTTCTCAACATAATGATCAAACATGCGCTCCAATGTTGCCTTCACCCTCGCCACTAAAATATCTACCTTGTCATTTTCATACATTTTATTGAATGAAAACTTAAGATATGTCAACTTGTAGCGAGGATCTAACACAACGGCAACATATAACAAGAAATTGATATTATCGAGATTCTCCCAATATTTGTCGTATTTCAATTTCATCTTATCACCATGTTACTCAACACTTGATTCCACTTTTACTCAATTGAACTAATTTAGATTGCACCGATACAAGTTGATGAAAAAAACATTAGATGTCACATGCAAAGACCCTGAAAGTTGCAAAGTTACATGATAAAAAAGTCTTAAAAATTTCACAAAGACTCTAGCTACCTCCCAATCTTCTTCTTTAGGATATGAAATGAATCTTTTTCCTTTCCCTTTGCCTCTTCCACCATCATTCTCATTTGCATTCTCATTTTCATCATTATTCTCCATGAAAAATAACTTGAATCGTGGGTCATCCTCTTCTAAACACTCAAAAGCTTTTTGAAATTTCTCGGCTACCTCCAACATCAAATAGGTGGAATTCCACCTTGTTAGAACATCAAGGCATAGCAAACTTTTACAAGTAATCTTTTTATGCTCCACACAATTTTTAAAAGTCTGTAGCCTAGCTGGAGATGACTTCACATATTTCACAGCTTTTCGAATCTTGGCAATTGAGTGATTTTGTTCTTTTAAACCATCACAAACAATTAAATTCAATATGTGTGCACAACATCTCATATGCAAAAACTCATTTGCCAAGATAGTGGAAGGCCAATCTTTCGTTCTTCTCTTAAAAAATGCAATAGCACCATAATTAGAGCTTGCATTATCAACGGTAATAGTGAAAATCTTATCAATCCCCCAGCCTTGTAAGCATTTGTCTAATTGTTTGCCAATTGTCTCACCCTTATGATTAGGAACTATACAAAAACTAAGAATTCTTTTGTGCAAATTCCAATCATTATCAATCCAATGGCCGGTGACACACATATAATTTAGATTTTGAATTGATGTCCAAGTGTCAGTGGTTAGGCATACTCGTTGTTTCCTTAGAACTTTCTTCAATTTTTGTTTTTCATCAAGAAATAAGTTCAAACAATCACGAGCAACAGTAGTGCGAGAAGGGACAGGAAAGAAGGGTTTAGAAATTTAAACCCTTCCTTCTCCACATGCCTAAAAGGTAATTCATCAATTATAATCATCTTTGTTAGTGCTTCCCTACAAATTTTTTCATCATACCCTACTGCTTTGAGAGATCCAATCCTTCGACCATCATGTTCCTTTTCCTCTCTATCTTTTTTAACAAAAGAGAGCGTTTTTTGTTTTTTGTCCACTTGCCTAATAGGAGACTTCATACATTGATGCTTAAGGTGGTTCCACATATTACTAGTCCCATCTTGTTTTCCACGAGCACCATAATCCTTACCACAATAATTACAAGCAGTCCTAGGTTTATCAGGTTCACAATCATCAAGTAAAGTGAAGTGTTCCCAAACCTCAGATTTCTTTTTATCTAAATTAATGTTAGGGCATGGACGAGTTTTACCAGAATTTTTGGCAGGCATTGTGGTAGTGGTAGAACTAGCAACAGTGGTTGATTCTGCAGTTGGTGTAGGAGGGTTTCCACCAACATTTGTATTTTCCTCATCCATTCACTATTACAAAGAATAAAAAATTTATATGAATGATAAGTAAATAAATAAAAATTATCAATGATGAATGACCGTGAATTAATCTGCCATACAGAAATACACAGAAAAGATGAAGTACAAGACACAGAAAATAAATAAAAATTATGAAAGAATGAACACACAGAAATACATTCACAACTGAATTAATCTGCCATGATTCTTTAGTCATAACAAGTGCTAACAGTTTCAATTTAATTTAATATCTATGCAGTACAAGACTGGAAATGTAGATCAATATACAAAAAGATTCTAGGCTCAGAAAGTAGGCAATAGAAAAAGAAAAAGAAAAAAAAAACACTAACAAAATTAATGTCCCCTATTTATTGTGTTTTCAACACTATAAATTGAATGAATCAAGATATGAATAGGATATATAAGATATTGAATGAATCAACACTATAGATATATATATAGAGCAGTACCAGTATATATGTATATAGAAAGAACAAAGAGAGAGTGAAATTTCTACCTTGGCCCCTCCTAAGTATAATTTCTAATTCCACCCTTGATTCTGCCCTATGCAAAGGTATAGATGGAGTGTTGTAACTCTTCAATTCAATTCAGGTGCTCACAAGTTATCGTGACTTAAATTTTAAAATGTTAAGTGAAATCTAATTAACCTAAGCTTTAATTTTTTTATTATTAAAAACTCTAATTTTCATTCTTATTCATTTAATTCCATTACTAGAGTCAAATGTCAATTGAGGTAATATTTTATAACCTAATTCAATACTAAAAATTAAATGCATTAAGTAAAAATCAACTAAATCCATTTGATAAATATGAAAGATTATTAGTTCGACCGAATTATTAGCTCAACTTTCATTTTTCCAACTAAATATTGAATTATCCATTCTGTTAGATATAGAGTTCAATCCCATAAGTTATAAAATGCCACAGTCTAATCAATTAACTGCACACTTCTAAATACAATAAAGATGTTCATGCATTAGCAGATTTGGCTAAAATGCTAACATAGGAACAACAACAACACTAATGGATAAAGAAATCTGCTCTTCAAAGCTAATTAAACTAAATCCTGGCAACACCAAAATGACATCAGAGTTTAGAAGATAAAGCAAGACATTGAAACAAAAGGGCAGCGAAACACCCTTGTCCAAAACCATATAACAACATAAAACAACATTGAAACGAACACTGAGAGCATATACATATTTAGCAACAACAAAAAATGGGTATGGAAAGTGAAAAACAGAGCTAGATCTGAGCTAATCGAGCAATGTAAGAAGGGGATCTGGGTGGAAACTCACCATTTATTATATGTATATAGAGCATATACATCTGAGGGAGAGAGCATCGAAAGAAACTATTACACAGAGAGAGAGAGAGAGAGAGAGAGAGAGAGAGAGAGAGACTTACAGCGGTGGTTGGTGGTGACAATCGGCAAGGAAAGGAGATGAAATGCTGCCGGCAGTGAGGATAGGCTGTCGGCAGTGAGCCGATCAGCACAGCAGCAATGGCGATGGAATGTTGCTAGCGGCGGTGACTCGAAAGACTGTGTGAGGGAATAAATGAGACGAAATTGAAATGTCTCAACTCAATTAGGTTTGATGAAGAAACTATTCTCTGTGTGTGTGAGTATAAGCATAACATTTTTTATTTTTATTTTTTTTAAATATATGTGGGTTGGGTCGGTTTGACCTGCGGGTTGGGAAATCCCACCCGCCACTCGCGCCGACCCGCCTGTGCTGAGCCATCCACCCGCCCAACCCGCCCGCAAGAGTTGAAATTTTGCGCGGTTCGGTGCGATTCGGTGCGATTTTAACAGTTTTGGCGGTATTATGCACAGCCCTAATTGTGACCCCCATTTCACCCCACTCTCCCCCTCAACACACACGTGGGGGTTGGTCATTGGTGAGAAAAAAAAAAAAAAATTTCAGCCAATTAGCACCCACTGGGGGTACTGGGGTCTCTTCCAGTGGCGGTCCCAATCTTTTTTATCCCATTTATACATGCTTATCTGCTCTGGTCCCCCACACCCCTCCCCCCCCCCCCCCCCTTTTTTTTCTTTTTGTTGCATTCTTGGTCCTTGTATATATGAGAAAAATAACGCAAAAGGGAAAAATAGATTTGGACATTGCTCAAATTGAATCCATAGATTATATGTAAATCACATATATTCACAATAAACTTAAATTATTCCTAGCAGTGAGGTAAAATTATTAGATAACTACTCACATTATTCACAGTATAAATATATTGTTCATTTTCTAATATAGAGAGTTAAAAAAGGAGTCTTGCAAAAATAATTTTCAATTAAAACCTACACCTTAATAATGCATGGTCTCAAATATGCTATATATGATATATAATTACCCAAATCTCTATTTTCTGATGAGATGGAGTTGTTATAATTAATATTATAACGAGTGATGACTAAGTTATAATTAACACCATAATAGGTCATAACTAAATAACATTTAAGACATAACTAAAGATATTTTCGATCATAATTAAAATAATAAATAC
Source organism: Camellia lanceoleosa (assembly GCA_025200525.1). Lineage (NCBI taxonomy): Eukaryota > Viridiplantae > Streptophyta > Magnoliopsida > Ericales > Theaceae > Camellia > Camellia lanceoleosa. Next base: position 85,276,232 of record CM045759.1, read on the forward strand.
AGAAAGTCAAACTAAGTTGCAATTCATAACAAATCATAATAAAAAATCGCAAAATTTATAACTAGAGTATATTATACATCCGCTTTTTTAAGTATGTATTATAAAAATTCTCATATATATATATATATACATAATGGTTGCAGTAACAAAGATAATTTAGAATAATGACAGGCCCTAATTGAATACTCAGATATGCATTCTTCCACTTAAATGACCACTTTATTTATTCTCATATGTTTCATTGCTTTACCCACGTTTGGTAATTTAAAATAATAAGTATGTGGCATATGTGCATATTAGTAGGGACACCCTACGGACTCATGCGAATTATATGCCAAAGCCTATCACATTAAGAAGCAATTATTCACTGCGTGCACATGCGATAAACTTATCCCTGTCATTAATTTATGTAAATTTCACATGAATCTCACCGAATTAATGATTAAGATGATAGTTCAGAACATTAAAATTGGTGGTATGGAATAATTTGTTGCTTCTCTTCATATGTTTTTTTTTTTTTTTTTTGATATTTTAAGGTTGACGATCAAAAAAATCTTCAAGCATCTAATTCGACCGGATCAACTTGGACATATAACGTGCAAAATGGCTGAGATGTCAATTCCGTTTGCTTTTGCTTTCCTATTTCATCTGATCACTATATTATATATACATATATATGAATTATTAATTATAACACAAATTATAATTCTATATAAACTCATAAAGTAAAAGAGAGATCCAATAAAATCAATGAAATAAATTCGCATGCATGCAAAGAAAATTGAACTTTTGACCCTTTAAATAAAGTGTAAGAATTTTGACTAATAGACTTTATTAATGATATATATATATATGATAGAGACCCTTACAAAATACAATTCCCACAACTTTCAAATTAATTTAAACTATTCATGTCACCGTTAAAGATAGAAAAAAAAAATTTAAACACATTAATGATTAATATATCAATAGAGTTCGTGAGGATCCAAACATTTTTCATCATATATTATATGTATGACTGTTTTGGAGTAGTTTCCAGTAGGGCAAGGTGCATTATTCTCCATATCACAACATGACGGTTAGCTAGCATGCATGACTAAACATCAAAATAAATAATTATTACAAGAAAGTAAATAAGTGATAAATTTGTAAAATGAGTGTCAGTGGTTAAAGGGGAATGCTGGAACATATTTGTAGAGGGAGTAACAATCCCAAGGATGAGTTGGGCCGAAATGAAACGAATCAGAAAAGACATTAATTTGACTGTCAAAGTGATCTTCCAACCAAATATCTTTAATGACTTTCTTTGTCTTGTAGGATTACCTACAACTTGAAGGTCATCTTAGGGAGAGGGAAATGTGGATATGTAATTACACCTTTCTCAACAATTAATATAGAATTTTTGCTCATAATTTTATCTAAAAAATTAATATGTTGGCTTATATTCATTACGTATATGTACCTCATAATATACTAATTAAATTTCAATTATTTTAAAAAATTTATGTTAATATTACCATTAACAAGAGGGGCAAATTTTGTGAGTCACACAATGCTATGTATTAAAAGAAATATTTGCAAAAAAAAAAAAGACCAAAATTTGAAATATGTAGATTAGATTCATTTTAATTGAAACACAGTCATCAAATCAAGTATAAATTTAACGAAACAAGTTGCATCTTTTTAAAAGTCCAACTTAAAAGATTTTAGTGTGATAAGTGCCTCAACTCAATGTTTCTAAGGCATAAAGTTCATATTCAAATGCGAGTATAATCTTATGAACAATTTTACTCCTTTTTTAATCAGTAACTTGTATGTAATTGCTCAAGTGGAATTCCTAGACTGGGAGCAACTTGTGAGAAAGTGGTGAAGAGATATTTTAGACAATGAAAATTGAATTTTGTTTTCTTCAGTAGACAAGGATTCCTTTACACTACAAGAAAAAGCATTTTTGCCGACCATTTTTAGCTACCAAAACCAATTTAGTCGCCAAAAGTCATGGAATTAGCTACCAAAAAAAATTTTAGTCGGCAAAAGTCAACTTTTTAGCTACTAATTTTTTTTAGTAGGGGAATGTTGATTATTGGCTACTAAAAAAAATTTAGTAGCTAAACATATCACAATTGGCCACTAAAAAAATTTTTAGTAGCTAAACATATCACAATTGGCGACTAAAAAAAAATTTAGTAGCCGTAGAGGTACCTTTAGCTACTAAATTGTTTGGTAGCCGAATGAAAATAAAAAAATTAATTTTTAATCTTTCCCGACCAAATTTTTGGTCGCCAAATGTCAAGTTTCGGCGACCAAATTTATTTTAGTCGCTATAGACCTACTTTCGGCTACTAAATGTTTGGTAGCCGAATGAAAATAAAAAAAAATTAATTTTTAATCTTTCCCGACCAAACTTTTGGTCTCCAAATGTCAAGTTTCGGCAACCAAATTTATTTTAGTCGCTATAGACCTACTTTCGGCTACTAAATGTTTGGTAGCCGAATGAAAATAAAAAAAAATTAATTTTTAATCTTTCCCGACCAAACTTTTGGTCGCCAAATGTCAAGTTTCGGCGACCAAATTTATTTTAGTCGCTAAAAACCTACTTTCGGCTACTAAATATTTGGTAGCCAAATGAAAATAAAAATAATTAATTATTTTTATTTTTATGAAGAGGTTGTACACCCACCATCCAAAAATATTAATTTTTAAAAAAAATTAATTATTAAAATAATATGAATTCCTTATTTTGTCCTTTTTTTAAATCCATTAATAATAAAAAATTTACAATTATGACAATTGATATTTCTAAAAAAATATACTATCAAAAGGTAATTTTGATAAATTAATATTTTTAAAATGTAATAATTGTATTATAAAAAGAAATTAAATTCTGAAAATAGACTATTATTTTGTAAGACTTATTGATATTATTTCAGATTTTAAATTTTTCCTTAATTTTTTAATAATTAATTTTTTCAACTTTTTAAAATTATTTTTACGTTATACACGGTTAACAATAATCAAACACTATTGTTAATTTAAATTTGGAGGAGACATTTCTAATTTAAATTTGAGGATTTATAAAAGTAATTGGCTAATTAAAAAAACACGGGTTGAGCTGGCTCATAATTTTTTTTTAATTTTTTTTTCCTTCTTTTATTTTTAAATATAATTTTAATATATTTGTTACTTTTATTTAAATTTTTTTTAAATAATGAATTTTGTTTGTAACTTTTAATATATTTTTTTAATTCATTATTTACCGACTACATTTTAGTCGGCGATTAATCTTACAAAATTGAAAATTTGTGCTTCAGACTTTGGAGGGAAACTTCGGAGGGAAACTTTGGAGTGCTTTAACTTGAACTACCTGACATATTATTTCTTTCCTTTCCATTACACCTGTGTTACATGGACCATTATCCCTCTTACCTCTGGTTTAGTAGTTCATATTCAAACCATGGGTTTTCATTCAATAGTTGATATCTGAAACACCAATGGTGTGGAAGTGTGAACTGAGCAAAAATGACCAATGGTGTGGAAGCTTCTCATATTTGATAGCAGAGTGGTTTTCTGCTTCTCATATCAAGGGGGAGATCCAATGGTGGACAGGGTGTTTGATGAAATGCCTCAAAGAAGAATTCATCTTAATTGCAAATTAACTTTACATAGTGTTAGTATGATTTGATATCAAACCTTCCAGGCTAGAGTCAGTCCATTAGATCATGTCAAATATTTGGGACACTAATTGAGAGAGAGAGAGATAGAGAGCATGTCTGTTTCTCTCTCTCATTTTCTCTCTATCTCTCGCATATCTTTCTTCTCTCTATCTCTCTCATCTGCCTTCTCTCTCTGTCTCTCTCTCTCTCTCTCTGTGTCTCTTCTTTTTCTTTCACTCATCACTCTTTTTAGTTACATGCATCTGTCTCTCTCTTTTTTCTCTATGTCTCTCGTCCATCCCTCTTCTATATCTCTTTCATCTATCTTCTCTCTTTGTCTCTCTCTCTCTCTCTTCTTTTTTTCTCTCTCACTTTCTCGTTCATCTCTTTTTGTCTCTCGCTCGTTTATTTCTTTTCGCTATTTTTTTTCGCTCTCTCTCTGTCTTTCTCTTTGTCTATATCTTTTCACCCATTTTTTTCATCTTTTTCTCTCTCTTTTCTTTCTCTCTCTCATTCATCACTCTTCTCTCTCTGTCTCTCTATTTGTCTCTCTCTCTGTCTCTCATTTATCTATCTTTTCAATTTTTTTTAATCATTTTGATAATGAAACTAACTTGAAGTCATTGCTTGAAAAGTTACTAGTGCTATAGCCTATATGTATGAGAACTGAATTCTACACTTGATTATTTGATCCTTCAGATTTAGAAAGCTGTGACAGAGCTTTAGAGCTCCAGCGGTGAAGTTTTAAGGTGTGGCATTGCTAAAGTAGCACAGTTTAGCAAAAACACTCACTTTGACCATAATGCTAAATAGCATAATGCTATTTCCTGTCCAAAACTTAGCACAAGAAATAGCACAATGGTATTTTATACTACACTTTGACCATTTGGCTTTTTCGATAAAATTTACATCTGTGCTATTCTATTATAAATTTGTGGGCAATTTGGGCTTAACCAAGTTCAATTTATTGAGCTCGCCAAAGCTTAGGCGGAATAAGATCGGGTTGGAGGTTGGGTTTGGGCCAGTTTGGGCAACTCTCAACACAACTTGGGTTTGGCCTGAACAACCTCTCAACCTAACTGAACCTGCCCAAGTTGTACCCCTAAACAAAAGCAATATTATCAAAATTTGTAGAAGGCCTGCAAATAATAAAAACCAATAAAGTATATGCAATCCAGTTTTGAGTTATTTATTTGTTTCATCCTTTTTGAATTTTCGCACCAAATGCGAAAAGTTAGTGACACCTTGATGAGTTCAATGGGCTAATGATTAGATTCAGAGCATTTAGACAAGCAGAAACTAATTTGATGAATAATATCAATATGATGTGAAAAATGAAGACCAAGTTCACTGAGTGCATCACAATCTGTGAAGCAAGATTGTCAGTAGGATACCAATGCTCCATAAACTCCAATGTCCTGTCTAATCCGCAATTTCAACGTCTCTGCAGTTTATTTGGGTGAGTTAAAAAGTGCTCCCTTTTGCTCTTCCTTTTTTATATTTCCTTAAAATTATGCTGTCTATGATTATGACTTTGTAACAGAAGAGAATTGCCAAAAGAGCAGGATTTTCTTCATTGCATGGTAATATTATCTATCTTTATTTATTAATTTATTTTTCCCAAGTTTTCTCCTCCCTGCCCTTTTTGTGGAGCCCTGATTCACTGATCATTGATGTTCGACTTTTGCTTACCACAAAGGTCTCCTGATACATCAAGAGTGAGGAGCAAAATGATTTATGCAAGCTCTAAGGACAGATTCAAAAGGGAACTAGATGGCATTCAGGTAGAGCTGCAGGCAATGGAGATTGGCCTTGATGTTATCAAAAGCCGCTGTGATAAATAATTAATTCTCTGGTCTTGCAATGGAGTCTTTCATGCTCTCTCTGCTCTACTGAAGAGAGATGTTAATAGTTGTGGGATAGTGAAACTTGGTTATTAAGATATGATACTGGTTTGTTGTTCAAGTTTTTACATTATAACATTGTCCTCATCTAGTACAAGTTTAGTGTTTTGTTGAGCTTATTTGATGTTTCATTTTGTGTGGAACCTAAGAAAGAGTCTCATTTACAAGCTATTGTGTATCATTATCTGGGGTTGGATTACACCTTTTGGTTTATTTTTCCAACTTTGCAATGGATGTATGACCCTTTTCACAATCTTTCCAATTTTCCATGAGAGGAAGTTGTTAAGTATTGATTCTTTGTTTGGCTTGTTAACTATTGATTCCATGAGAGGACGTTTATTTTTAATGTTTTGGATGGATGTTTTGGATGGTTGGTTATTAAGATATTTTTAACTATTCAGGTTGTATTAAACATGGATGTAGGTTGTTTAGAATTTTTTTGGAAAAAAAAAGAAAAAGAAAATATTTGGCCACCAAATATTTTGGTAGCCAAATACATAGTTGGAATTTTTTGGCTACTAATAATTTAGTAGCAAAAACATTTGGCGACTAAAACATTTGGTAGCAAAAAGTAATGAATAGTTGGTTAAAATTTTCATGTAGAACTTTTAGTGACTAAAAAATTAGTAGCCGAAATGTCACTATTGCCGACTAATGAAAATTTAGTAGCCAAATGCTTACTTTTGGCTACTAATATTTTGGTAGCCAAAACATAACCTTTGCCGACTAATGAAAATTTAGTAGCCAAATGCTTACTTTTGGCTACTAATATTTTGGTAGCCAAAACATAACCTTTGCCGACTAAAGACAATTTAGTAGCCAAATGCTTACTTTTGGCTACTAATATTTTGGTCGCGAAAACATAACCTTTGCTGACTAACAAAAATTTAGTAGCCAAAACGTTCACTTTCAGCGACCAAAAATAATTTAGTCGCCAATACTATCGCCGACAAGGTATAGGCGACCAGTTTGGCAACAAAAAATTTTGGTCGCTAAATGGTTTCGGCGACCAAATTTTGGACTTTTGGCGACCAATATTTTGGTAGCCAAAAGTGACATTTCTTGTAGTGTTAAAAGTATTGCATTTCATGATTCATGTATATTATAAGTACTATATTGGTTCAGAATTCTTTTCAAAATATTTATTAGAGTTTATTTGGCTGCTTTTTCATGGAGGCAGTGATGGAAGGTTTACTTCAGGTTCAGAATTCTTTTCAAAATAATTATTAGAGTTATTTGGCTGCTTTTTCATGGATGGAAAGTTTACTTCCTATTGAATGGATTATGGAAGTAATGGTTACCTAGTGAATTTTTGATTGATTGTTTATTTTATTTGTTTTTGTTGTTTGTGATTTGTAATGGTACTTGTTAGTTTGTAAATATGAAACTAAAATTTAAACTCTGCTGGTTGTAGTTGTTCATTGTAAGACGCACTTTATTTTATTTTATTTTAAAATAAAATTTTACTCTGTAGTGTGTCCTTGTGTGTTTTGTTTTGTAGTGAAGATATGTTTCCTAATTGATTAATTATAAAATTTTATTGGTATGTCAATTTTGACCTTTTTTATAAATTAAAAAAAAAATTATAGTCAACTTGAATATTATTTGATAGATCTTGACGAGAGAATTCTAAAAATACTAATTTTATTAAAATTCAAATTTAGATAAAAAGTGATATCATTTTAAAGTTTAAAATATTAAATTAATCACTAAGAATATTTTCGTAATAATGGTGTTTGCTGGACTATTTAAAAAAAAAAACTTTGCACTTGATCTGAATGTATTAAAATTTTATTATGAGTGGGTCTAGACCAAATTTCCCTCAATTTAAACCACACATTAAATTATGAGCACTATTTGAGGGAATTTTTTTATTTTTTTATTTTTAAAAAAAAAGGCCTTTGTGAATCATAAAAAGTGAGCTTGGTGGAGGAGTCCTAGGGTTAGTCTTGTTTTGTGGGCTGAAAGACCAAACCCAAATGAGCTCTAAAGATGGTAGCTTAATGGGCGTCGCTCTGTTTATAGGCCCTCAAATCAAAACTCTTTTCCATTTCAAATATGGGCCGCCTGAACAAATATAATAAATAAAATCAAAAAATCAAAATCTGATAAATCAACATGTTATAATACAAAAACGAAAAATGCCTCAGACCCCCAGTGGGGGTCACTGGGGTCGTGTGTGTAGCCCTCCCATTGGCCAAAAAAAAAATTTATTATTATTATTATTATTATTATTATTTTTAGTTTTCAGCAAATCATGGCCCGCCACCTCACTGGGGGTCTCTAGCATTTTCGTACAAAAACTTTTAAAGCAAATAAAGTAATCATGCTGTAAAGCACATAAAGTAATAAATTTAAGGGGGATTTTTTTTCAAAAATTCTACTCACATTATCTTATTTAAGTCACATCACCTCTCTATTGCATCACTTTCAACCCAACCCATACCTAACCTATTTCACAAAAAGTCAAAAAATATATTTATTTAGATCATCCCAAACCACCTCTTAATTTCTTATAACCCATTTAGTTCAACGGTCATTCAAAATCACAATTTTAGATTTAGCACCAAAAAAAAAAAAAATTTTAAATCTATATCTCAAGTTTGAATACTTAGGCCAAGCTTGGGGTATGTAAAAAAAAGTTAAAAAGTCAAAAAATTATTTAAAAAGTTAAAAAGTTAACACTATTCATCAAAAGTCAACAATTACAGCTGCACAACTTCCAATCCTAATTTTCCTCTACAAACTAATTTTTATAATTTTTTATTACACATTTTTTTCATGAAAAGTCAAAAAGTTAACTCAAACATCCATAATTGTTTCCCTCAACTTTTTAGTCTAAAAAGACAAAAAGTGCACTTATTTAGAACACCCCAAACAGCCCCTTACTCTATTTGTATTAGAATCTATTTATTAGGAAAAAAAATTATGGAAGCTAATATATATAGAGAGCCGCTATTGTCATTCTATTTTATTCTAAATACACTTTTTCTTTGTCTTTATTGGTTTGGGATGTCCTAAAAAAGTGTACTTTTTGACTTATTGGTGGATTTAGGTTGGGTTTAATGTGATGTGTTAGAGAGGTAATGTGATTTAAATAAGATGATGTGACTTAAATAAGATAGTGACTTTTTGAATTTTTGACTTATTTAAATTATGCCAAACTAGATGTGAAAGTTTCAATAAATATGATAATGTGTATTTTTAAAACAAAAATTATAAATGTAAATATTCACATTTAAAATTGTGACATAAAGCATCACATTTTATGCTTTCAATCAACAAATTTACTAAACAATCATACCGTTACTTTTTTTAACTGAAATTATACAAATTATCAAATAATAAATGTGAACATTCATATTATGAAATTTTTGTCAAATATGTTATTCTTCTTAAAATGTAACAATTAGATATTTGTGCACTGTTATCTTGTTAAACTTTTATCGATTGTGTTATTTCTTAAAATGTGACAATATGATATCATTCTAATGTGTGTATTATCGTCTTATTGAACTTTTGTCAAATGTGTCTTTTTTTTTTTTTTTTTAAATGTGACAATGAGATATTGTTTTAATATGTGCACTATTATTTTACTATATTTCTAAATATGTCATTCTTCTTAAAATGTGACAATTTATGTATTATTGTCTTATTAAATTTTTACCAAATGTATCATTCTTCTTAAAATGAGACAATGGAATATTTGTGCATTATTATCTTATTAAATTTTTGTCAAATATATTATTCTTAAAATGTGACAATAAGATATTATTTTGATATGTGCACTACGTTTTCAAATGTGAGTTTGCTTCATTGAATGAAATAAGACTTATATGTTTATAAGAATATTTATAAGATTAAATGGTCAATAAGTCATGAATATAAAATTTAGGGTAAACTACTAATAGGTCCTATTTTAGAGACTTATTACCCATTAAGTCCTATTGATAAATTTATTAAGTGATAAAGATAAATTTATCAGTCTTTTATTTTTATGAATAAATTTATAGTGATAAATTTATCAGTCTCTTTGTTTTTATGAATAAATTTTTAGTGATAAATTTATCATTCTCTTATTTTTATAGTGTTAAATTTATTAGTTAGGACCTGTAGGTAAATAAGTCTAGTTAATAGGACTAATTGGTAAGTACCCCTAAAATTTATTAAGGGCTTGTTTGGGAAGATAGGTTAGGGCTAAAATAATCATATAAAATAAAATAGGCTATTTTAGCCTAATAAAACAAAACATTACATCCAACCCATAATCATTACATTATTTCTCTCAAAAAAAATTAAAAAAGTCAAAAAGTCCTTCCCAAACGAAACTTTTTAGTCCCATGCTAAAAAAGTCAAAAACCTAAAAAGTCAAAAAACCAACTCACTTCCCAAACGAACCCTAATAAGCACTTGTTGGGGAAGTTGGGTTGGGTTGGGATTAAAATAGTCATAAAAAAATAAAATAAATTTTTAGGCCTAGGTTTAAAAATATCACATTTAAACTATAATTATTTTATTTTTTCTCTCATAAAAATTAAAAAAACCAAAACGTCTATCCAAAATAAAATTTTTTAACCCTAGACTAAAATAATTAAAAAAATTAAAAAGTTAAAAAACTAATCCACATTCCGAATAAACTCTAAGGGTGTGTTTGGCTGGACGGACTGGATAATGGGGGATTAGAATCCATCGGACTTGAGTCCTGGGACTGTGAATCCTCCAGACTATTTGGTTGGATTGGATATGTATCCTGTGTTTGTTTTTTTATGGGATTAGATGTCTGGAAAGGACTATTTTTAGTGAATCCAACGTTTGGTTAGACGGACTGAATAAGATAAATGAACAAATGACTATTTTACCATTTTTTAATTGTTTACAAAGTAATAGCAATATTAAACATATCTTTAATATTTTAATTATTTTTAGCTAGATTAAATAAAATTTTATTTTATTTTATTTTTTACACAATTAAATAAATTTATTTTTTAAAAAATAAACAAATAAATAAATAAAATATCAATAAAAATATGTATTATTTTTTTAATTAAAATTTTAAATAAATTTGTTTTTAAAAATAATAATAATCAAAAAATGAAATTAAATAAAACATCTATTAAATTTAAATAATGAAATTAAATAAAACATAAACAAAATTTTAAAATAAAACATCAATAAAATATCTATAAAAAATTATTTTAAAAAATTAAATAAATAAAACATCAATAAAAAGTTAAATAAAATTATTTTATTTTTAAATTGAGACATTTAAATTTTATTGAATTTTATTAAATATAATATATAATTAAATAGTAGATGGTCAAAATAGTCATTTCATCATCTAATCCAAACAGTGATTAGTCCCCCAAAACAATCCCATACCCCCAGGACACAATAGTCCCCCATATGGGGGATAAGGAGTCCGGCCAGATATGGAGTCCGACGGACTAAAAAAAAATCAAACGACGGATAAAAAATATTATTTAAATTATAATCTCTAAATAGTGAATAGTCCACTCCGTTATCCCGCGAATCAAACACGCAATAAATGTCTCTTAAGTAAATTATACTAAATAATCCCATTGATAAGGAAGAATTTCAATTATTATTAAGATATATGATATTACCAAAAAAAAAAAAAAAAAACATGGATGATAAATGTGACACATCAATAGGTTGACAGTAGAACAGCATAGCACATGCAAGATAGACTCCCACAGCGTAAGAAAACCCTACCGCCAAGTTGGCCATGAGGTGATGAGTCATTGGACCAAAGAATCAGCCAACCTTTTTATTTTTATTTTAAAATTTTTTTTATTTTTATTTTTAAAAATGAAGAAATAAAACTGTAAATTTGACAGCCATATTTATGTTGTTCAGATGGTCCCCACAATCATGTGCATTACTCAAACCACTCCACTCTGTCTCATCACTTCACACTGTCTTTCTCTCTCATCTCCTCACCTTCCATCTTCAGCATCCGATGCTCCTCCAAAACCAAACCCCTCCTCCTTGAACACATTTCTGCTACATCCCCTCTGAACCACCCATCTCTCTCTCTCTCTCTCTCTCTAAAACTCTTCCTCTTTTTCCTCTCTCTTTCTCTCTGGCTAGCTTCCCAAGATGAAAACCCAAAATGGGTTCAGGCTTTTACTTATTTTCCTTGTTGGGTTGTCTTCATTCTTCACATGTGGAGTATCTCAGACCAACCCATCTGATGTTGCAGCCATGGTGGCTCTCATGAAGACCTTAAACCCACCAAAAGAACTTGGGTGGTCCGACCCAGATCCCTGCAACTGGAACCACGTAGCCTGCTCAGACAGCAACCGGGTCACTCGGATCCAAATCGGGCACCAAAACCTCCAAGGTACACTCCCTCCAAACCTCTCAAACCTCATTGCACTAGAGCGCTTAGAGCTTCAATGGAACAACATTTCAGGTCCAGTACCAAGCTTAAATGGGTTAACCTCATTACAAGTTTTAATGCTTAGTAATAACCAGTTTAGTTCAATCCCTAAAGACTTTTTCACTGGTATGAACTCACTTCAATCTGTTGAGATTGATAACAACCCTTTCACGGCTTGGGAAATCCCTAAAACCCTCCTAAATGCTTCGAGTCTTCAGAATTTCTCGGCTAATTCCGCTAATATTACCGGCAAAATACCGGATTTTCTTGGCCCTGATGGGTTTCCCGGGTTGATTAATTTGCATTTAGCTTTCAATTACTTGGAAGGTGAATTGCCAAAGAGCTTTTCAGGGTCTCTAATGGAGTCTTTGTGGGTTAATGGGCAGATGAGTAATGGTAAACTTAGTGGAGGGATTGATGTTATACAGAACATGACAATGTTGAGGGAGGTTTGGTTGCATTCCAATGCGTTTTCGGGTCCATTGCCCGATTTTTCGGGGTTCAAGAGCTTGGAGAGCTTGAGTGTTAGAGATAATTCGTTTACCGGCCCTGTTCCGGTGTCTTTGATGAATCTTGGGTCACTGAAGATTGTCAACTTGACTAACAACTTGCTTCAAGGACCAATGCCCATGTTCAATGATTCAGTTGCAGTGGATATGGTTAACAATACAAACAGCTTTTGTTTGCCAAAACCTGGTGATTGTGATCCTAGAGTGAATACTCTGCTTTCCATTGTGAAATCCATGCATTACCCAATGAAATTTGCCGAGAATTGGAAGGGAAATGATCCATGTGTTGATTGGTTTGGCATTACTTGCAACAGTGGAAACATTACCATTGTTAATTTTCAAAAGATGGGTCTTAGGGGTACGATTTCTCCTGAATTTGATTCGCTTAAATCGCTGCAAAGATTGGTTCTTGCTGATAACAATCTGACGGGTTCGATTCCTGAGGAGCTTACAACTTTGCCTGCACTTACTGAACTTGATGTGGCGAATAACGTGCTTTTTGGGAAAGTACCAGCCTTTAGGAGCAATGTGATGATAAATACAAATGGTAATCTGAATATTGGGAAGGATAAGAGTGATTCTTCATCTTCAAGTCCGTCTTCTGGGGGTTCATCCAATTCATCGACAAATTCTGGTTCTGAAAATAATGACAGTGTCAAAAGTGGTAAGAAATCTAGGAATTGGATTGGAGTTCTCTTGTTTTCCATAATGGGTGGTCTCTTTGTGATTTTCTTGATTGGTTTGGCTGCTTTCTGTCTGTACAAAAGTAAACGAAAAAGGTTTAGCAGAGTACAGAGCCCAAATACAATGGTAATTCATCCTCGCCATTCAGGATCTGATAATGATAGTGTGAAGATTACAGTTGCGGGATCGAGTGTTAGTGTTGGTGCCAGTAGTGAAACCCATACTGTTCCTAGCAGCGAGACCGGTGACATCCAAATGGTTGAAACGGGAAACATGGTAATTTCCATTCAAGTCCTAAAAAATGTGACAAACAATTTCAGTGAAGAGAATATATTGGGACAAGGAGGTTTTGGGACGGTCTACAAAGGGGAATTGCATGATGGAACAAAAATCGCTGTGAAAAGAATGGAGTCAGGGGTAATTACGGCAAAGGGTTTAGCAGAGTTTAAGTCTGAGATTGCTGTTTTGACTAAGGTTCGACATCGACATCTTGTTGCCCTTCTTGGGTACTGTTTGGATGGGAATGAGAGGCTTCTTGTATATGAATACATGCCTCAAGGGACATTAAGTAGGCATCTATTCAACTGGGTAGATGAAGGATTGAAACCATTGGAATGGACGAGAAGGTTGACGATTGCGTTGGATGTGGCAAGGGGTGTGGAATATCTTCATAGTTTGGCTCATCAAAGCTTTATACACAGAGATCTAAAGCCCTCGAACATTCTTCTTGGGGATGATATGCGGGCCAAGGTTGCAGACTTTGGTCTTGTGCGTCTTGCTCCTGAAGGAAAAGGCTCTATTGAAACTAGGATTGCTGGGACTTTTGGGTATCTAGCACCAGAATATGCAGGTACTTGTTTAGCTTTCTATCCTGGCTAATTTAAATTTATGTTTCCTTCTAGTGTTCTCTGTTATACTTCAGACCTAATCTTTCACAAGAAACTAAATGATCGACATGTAGGGGTGAATTATTAACTGAGAGAACTAAACCAGCTGAGCAAATTGGTTTTTGGTCAGTTCCCCTTCTGAATCCTGTTGGTTTGGTTTTATTTGGGCAATATTTTAATTCAATCGATTAAGTTTTTGAAATCCCTAATCTGAAAAGCCCCAATGACAATGCCCTAATTTTTTAAAAGACCCCAACTTCTCAAACCTACTTTCTTAAGACATAATTTACACAAAGCCCTAATTTGTAAATGCCCAGATTCTTAAAATCGTAAAATTTGAAACCCTAAATTTTTGATGTCTTAATTTGAAGCAGTAAACCAAATCGAAACAATTGAACTACACTCAGCCGATTGAAACCGAAATGGCGTCGTTCATAGGTTGGGTTTGGTCAGTTCGGTCCATCAATCTAGTAAGCCGACTTGGTCAGTTCAGTGCAAAACCATACAAAGCCCCGACCAAAACCGAACCAATTTCACCGCTATGGAGATGGGTATTTGATATTAATTATATAACAATAAAATAAAAAACACAAACAAACCAGGCCAGCAAAGAGCGGCTGCATAAATTAGGCGAGCTAATAGATTTCCCATTTTGATTTCTTGTAGCAAGATTGAAGTTTGCCCTCGAGATCCATTATCGTGAAGAATAATATTAGGAATCATGAAATGCTTCATGAAGATTTTTCATCCTTTGATCAGTGTGTGGTGTTTTCTCATATGTGTAATCTAATGGTGGAGAATCTTTCATGATCATTTTTATGATATTTTTTTTATGATACCTAACATTAGTAGAATATTTTTCTTCTCATCCTTAACTAGCACAGTTGAACAATTATCGTCTTTTTTTGTCTCCGTCTCAAATGTCCTCCGAGAGCTTGCTAAAATATTATTGTGGAGGTGAGATTATGCAAATGGGATAGTTTTAAGATAACTATTATCACTCATGTTAAAATTTTGCACTTCCCCACCAAAATGGGTCTTGGCATTAACATGATAACATCAATTAGAAATTATTAGCTGCTTTAATGATGTACTTGATTGGTGGTAGTCGCATCACCTTTACAATTACGAGCTTTTTCCCCATTTCTTTAATGTAGAGTTACAAAGATTAGCCATGTGAGCTTAGAGAGAAGGACAAAACTATATTGTATTAACTCTGATTATTTACATTGTTTGCTAACAATACGATTAAATAGATAATTAACCCTAGTAAACAAAAGACAGAAAATACTAGACTATCCTTAATCCAAACTAAAAACACAAAATACCAAAATTACATTCACGAGCCACAGATACCACTTAAAATAATTCACTTTGTACTGGCCACTGATGGTGGGAGTTCACAATTTTTGCATGGGTAATGCTATACAAAGAGAATTGTATACAAAAAATCCATAAAGAATGATGTTATATGTCTCATTTATAGTCATTCATTAGAAGTCAAAATGTACTTCACTTTAGTTCATAATCGAAGGAATGTCATTGGCACGTCATTTTTGTCTTAAATTTTGCATGAAAATTATGTATAGATATTATTTTCTTTTTTGCAATCTCCACTTGAAGGTACACTAGCTTGGCCAATGTAGTCTCTTGGAAACTTGTACTTCATGTTCACCTGATACTTCCTTTTCACATTATGCATTCTTGAGGTTACATTTGGTGGCTTTCAAAGCTGAAGTCATTTTGGCTTGAAACAATTGAATGGTTTCTCAGTCATCTTCCTTTGATAAAGCGTCAATTTGCCACCTAACATAGCATCCTACTCGTTCACTTTTTAGTTGCACTATCTATTTGTAAGATAACTATCCTCTTTTTTCACTTTATGGTGTGCAGTGACAGGGCGAGTGACCACAAAAGTTGATGTCTTTAGTTTTGGGGTGATTTTGATGGAACTAATCACAGGAAGAAAAGCGCTCGATGAGAGCCAACCCGAGGAAAGCATGCACCTCGTAACGTGGTTCAGAAGAGTGCATCTTAACAAGGACACGTTCCGCAAGGCCATTGATTCCACAATTGACCTTACTGAAGAAACACTCGCAAGTGTCAGTACCGTTGCTGAACTAGCCGGCCACTGCTGTGCTCGGGAGCCATATCAAAGGCCTGACATGGGTCACGCTGTGAATGTGCTATCTTCTCTTGTAGAACTCTGGAAACCATCTGACCAGAGCTCCGAGGACATATATGGGATTGATCTTGAGATGTCTTTGCCACAAGCAC
This sequence comes from Camellia lanceoleosa, assembly GCA_025200525.1. Classification (NCBI taxonomy): domain Eukaryota; kingdom Viridiplantae; phylum Streptophyta; class Magnoliopsida; order Ericales; family Theaceae; genus Camellia; species Camellia lanceoleosa. The sequence goes on from CM045759.1 coordinate 85,292,549, forward strand.
TTAAGAAGTGGCAGGCTTTCGAAGGAAGAAGTCACATGGATTCTTCTTCTTCTTCATCGTTCTTCCCGAGCTTAGACAACACTCAGACCAGCATACCAAATCGGCCATATGGATTTGCTGAGTCGTTTACATCAGCAGATGGGAGGTGAGAAGAAGGGATGGTAGTAGTGATTATGGTTTATTTTTGTATGTTCATTCTCTATTTTGCTTCTTTCTTCCTGTAATCTGTAAGCCTTTTTAGTGTCTAATTTATTTGGGCTTTCAGTGATACAGTTTGAATGTTTTTCACTTGCTTTGTAATGCAATGAGAAAGAGTTTCTCAACAAAATGGTTGTGCATATCTTTCGTCTTTAAGCATATGTTTTCCATAGAATGGTCTCTCTCTCTCTCTCTCCTATAAGGCTTCTAATTAGTGTCCGGCTACACACTATTTTTTTCTGCTTACAATTCAGTGTAAATTTTTTTAAAAAATTACACTTTCAAATTTTATGAATATTAATCATTAAAATTATAAATTTTACCATGTCTATGTAAATATTTTTTCTTTAAATCACTAACTTGTAATTCTCCATACTTAGGAGTGGGTCTCACACATCATAGTAGCGTGGATTCCGTTAAACAATAAAATATTGGGTGGTGACTAGTTAGGAAAATATTGGGTGGTGACTAGTTAGGGTTAGTGTTTGAAGAATGAAAAAGATGAAAATATATTTGGTACAACGAATTGGTTAACGTTAGGGTTAGAATTAGTGTTTGAAGGATGAAAAAGAAGAGAATATTTTTAGTATAGTGAGTTGTGTATTGAGTAAAATATAAAATTTTAAACTGTATGTGTCTTGAGAATAGATGTGCAAAGAGAGAATTTGATGTGTAAAAATAGAAATTCTCTAAAGAATTCTAAGAAATTATATAAAAGCTAACAGTAGTTTCTTATTAATCATTTTAAATTAAAGTATCTATTAAAATAACAATTAATTACATAAATATTACCGTCATATCATTTTAATAAAAAAAAAATGTTCTTACTATATCATTGAGCTGTGATTGGGAGCTCGAATCCGAGCTCCCCCGAATACCCCGAATCCCCCTTTTTTTTTTTTTTTGTTACTGGAAGAAGATAAAAAAGGGAGGGGAGGGAGGGGAGGGAGGGGGAAGGGGAGGAGGAGGGCGGAGGGGCCATACCCGGGAGGAGGCGAGGAGGCGGGCCGAAGGCAACGGCGGTGTCTGGCCGCTGACAAGAAGGTCAGGACATGGCTGGCGATCGGCGAGGCGGCAGTCATGCGATCGGCTGGCGCCTCTCCTCTCTCTTTCTCCCTCTCCTCTCTGCTTCCCCTCTCTCTTTCTCCCTCTCTTCTCTCTTCTCCTCAGACACGAGGAAGAAGAAGAAAAAAAAAAAAAAAATTAAATCCATGAAACGACGTCGTTTCACAGATTAGGGGGATTCAGGACCAAGATTTTCGAGCTACAAATCTTTATTCCTATATCATTTTCATAAAAATTTTATGAAGAGACCAGTTTGTGGCTTTGTTTATTTGTAATCACACTTTCCAACCAATTATGGTGAAAGGAGGAAGCGTAAATGCAAACTGCTTTCCCAAAAAGCAAAAAGAAAAGAGTCCCAAATGAGAGGAAATGGCTTCCAATCCCTTATCTGCAAGCTAATTTGTGTGGGGACTCTGTGGCACTGGGAATGGTCACATCAAGTGCATGTTCTAAGGTTGGCAAATGCCTCAGTGCACATGGGCTCCTCTATTATGGTGTAGGTTTTTTTCTCTTTCAAATTTAAGCTTCTAATAAAAAAGAAAAATGTTTGAGAGTCATAATTTTTATAATTCAAATGGTTTAAAATTATTAAAACGACGTCGTTTTGACAATTTTGATATTATTTTGTACTTAAAGCGACGTCGTTTTGACAAATTCGAGCCATTTGAGCCACAAAAATTGTGACCCTCTACCATTGCTAAATAAAAAAATTGACTGCACACAAAAGATTTTATCAATTTTATTATGAAATTGTTGAGAAAAAAGAAAAATAGAAAAACCAAATTAAGTGAAACAAGCCAATTGTTTTTAGTAATACTATGTACACAGAAGATCATACACAGAATTAAACACATAAATTATTCATCCAGATGATCAGTCGGATGAATAGAGTGGTCGACCGGTCAGCATTTGTCGACCACGATTATCATCTTGTTGACTGCGGCCAAAGTTTGTTGATTGCAGCTATCATCTTGTCAACCACTACTATTATCTTGTCATTCGATCGCCCACCTGATTATTCGACTGATCGTCTGGATAAATAGTTTCTATGTTTAATTCTGTATTTGATTCTTTGTGTGCATAGCACTATTGAACTATTTTGTAGTTGAGTTTGGAAAATAAGGAGAAAATGATAAGGTATTTGTCATTTTTTTGTTAAAAAATACTTGGGACTCCCATAACCTCTAAAATGATGTGGACTAATAATATGTTTTTATTTTTTTATTTTTTTTCTTTCTTTTCGGAACCAACCATAGATGAGTAGGGATTGTGTTTTTTTGAGATATGTAGCATTGTTGTTTTTTTGTAATCACAAGGAAGCTATTCAATCCCTTTTTTTTTAATAGGATAATTGGTAAAAAGTTTATACTTATTCAGCCATATATAATTTGGTTTAATATTTATTTATTTATTTATTTTTGATAAACACATGTTTAATGAAATTATTTGGTGAGATAGACAAATTATTAGTTTGATTTTTTTTTTTTTTATTTTACCCTACCATTGCTAGACCACCACCGAACCACTATCGGCCAATTGTCGGAAAGTTCATCGAAAACTTTGCTATCGCGAGAAAAGTTGCTGGTGCTTGAAAGTTCATCAAAAAAAGTCATTAGAGATAGTTGGCGATGATAGCTTCCAGCGGCAGTGGTGACGGTGGTGGTGATATGGACAAATAGGTGATACATTAACAAATACGGGGATGAAACATTGATAGATAGGTAGACAAATAGATGATACTCAAACAAATAAGTGGACAGATAGACAGAAATATAAGAATAATATGATATTTCAAATTATTATTACCATTTTAGCCTCAAAAGATTAGAGTTTGAAATTATTCTCTAAATTTTTTTGAAATTGAACCTATGACCCAAGTATCCTTTTAAAATTAATTATGTGCAAATATCAATTAAATTTGAAAGGCATCAATAAAAATTAAACTCAAGATGTTTAAATTTATAACTCATTTCAACCTTAATCGTTTTAACCACTGACATGTTGTTTGATTTTGAAAGAATTTTACAAAAATAAAAAAGAAGAAAAAAAAGAAGAAGAAGAAGAAAAAGAAAGTTATAAATTACACAAACGCTTCTTTGAAATTTGAAAAAAAAAAAAAAAAGAATAAAATTGTAAGTTTGGTATTTTTAAAATTTTAATTTACATATAATATTTACTTTTTTTTAAATCAATAATTCATTAGTTGTAGAAATAGAAATAATATTTTCAATTTTTTTTTACAGGTAAAATGTATATTCTATCTTGTTTATTCTCGTGTCTCACACTATTTACCTTAATTTTGATCACTCTAACCTTACTAAAATAAAATCGGTCTAATCATGTTAAATTTGTGAACGTGGTTAGTGTAATTTACCATAAAAAAAAATCTATTTTGTTGAATTTTTAGAAAATGTTTCTTAACAAATTTCAAAATGAATTTTCTGAAAAAATATATATATTAAAAAATACTCAATAATTTTCATGCGTTTTTTTTTCTAATCTTTTTGAAACAAAAATAATTTTTAAAATTTAAAAGAATATCATTTATGATATTTATTTATTTTTAAATAATAATAATTAAAAAAAAAATGGGTGTTGGTGCGAGTGCGTGTGCTGTAGTTGTCGCTGAACACAAATGGGGCATGGGGGGGTCGGGGGGATTCCTGTTCTGTAACTTTTGTAATTGATGTGGGAAGTGGCACTGTGCCAGTATCAAATCAAATCTCCAATTGTTTGTTACTTTCCCCCTTTCTTCGTATCATGATACACCAAATCTCATTCCTTGCCCCACCACATAAGGACACTTGCATTGCAACATTAGTATCTGCAAAAATTATGTGTGTTTTGGGAGATTAGTAAAAAATTAATTTTTTGATTTTTTAATTTTTTTGGTGGTTTTTTTGGGGAAAAAGTTGGGTTATTTTAGGTAAAAACATTGATTTTTTTGACTAAAAAAAATTAAAAAGTCAAAAAACTGACTTTTTTGGTGTGTTTTCAAAAGACTCCTATGTGGTTAGAGTCCAGATCTTCTGTCATGTTTCCTGCCATTGTTCCTGCAGTGCCCCAAAAACGACGTCGTTTTGGAGACAAAAAATAAAAAAATAAAAAAAATGAAGGAGAGAAGAAGAAGAAAGAAGAAACTGAGAGAACCACCTTTGCTTCCATCACAAACCCTTCTTCCATCACAAACCCTTCTTCTTCCTCTGGCGACACCAGCTCCCTTCTCTCTCTTGCGCGCGTGCGATCTCAATTTTGCCATCAACACCCAACCACCATCATCGGTCACATTTCATCAGCGCCCAGCCGCTGCCACAACAAGACTCTTCTCTCTTGATTCCTCTTCACCGCTACACACATAAAAGTCTAGAATTTTAAAACAAATGGGTTCATTGAAATTAAATAGAAACAATAGCAGAACTATAGATTTTTTTAGGGTATTCTACAGAACCCCTAAATTGTTTTACAAATTTCAAACAAGTTCAAATTTAAATTTTTAGGGCTTTACACTATAAACAATTAAAACCTAATCTAAGTAAAAACAAAACAATGGAAGCTAATATTATGACCCAATTTTTGCAACGAACACTACAATTATATGTAGTGATCTTTTTCTATCATTTTTTAGTTGAGATGCTGGCAATGATGATATGCTCGTGATAGCAAGTTGAAACTGTAGGTAATGAAGCTTTCCGTGGCTCTGTGTTGTGTTTTCTTCGTCAATCTCTCTTTGAAAATCCTAGATCTGGGTTTGCACGCTCCTCCTCCCTCGCCTTGCCTCGTCACCACAGTTTCGCCTCACCTCGCTGCTGACTCACCGTCGTTTCGTCTCATCGACTATACTCCTTCAGCTTCGTCTCTCTCATTTCCTCTGTTTTGGTTCTCTCATTTCCTCTATTCTGGTTCTGTCTGTTGGGTTTAGGTTCTAATGGATGAGAGAGAGAGAGAGAGAGAGGGGGAGGGGTGGAAAGGAAAGAGAGAAAAAAAAAATTAACTAAACGACATCATTTTATATACCACTGCAGGAACTATTGCAGGCTACCACGGCAGAGGATCTGGACTCATGTGGTTATACCAATTATAATATATCATATTTTTTTATTATTTAATATAAAATTATGAATTTTATTTTATTCATCAATTACAATACTTGTGACACCATGATGGTTGTATCTTTGAATCACCAAATAACTTCTTCAGTATCGGCTTCCAAGGCCAAGTTTAAGAACTAAATTAACAAGTCACTATTAAAAAATAAACTCTCTTATTTATTTTTTTGTACTCTTATTTTTGTAAAAAAATAATGTTCAAATAAGTTAATTATTTTCCTTATTGGATTTTTTTTATTCAGCTTCCTAAAGAAGATTTATATTAGTTTAAGGAAAGTAAAATATGTTTGTTAGTTTAAGAATGTCAGGTTTTTTTTTGGGGATACTTTCATTAGCCCACCAACATTTGAACATCTCTGCCACCGTCGACAACAATTTTCTGGCGATGACCACCGGTTGCCGGTGATTATTTTTCAACGACTCTCCAATGAACACCAATGATGTGAAATTTCACTAATTTCGCACATTCAAATTTCAATTCTCCAAAATAATTGTAATTGTTGCTGAAGTAGTTTGCTGTGATTGCGAAATTTCTGTAACTTTTTGCGATTTTAGTAAATTTAGGGGTTGTTTGGGGTGTCTTAAATAAGTGTATTTTTTGTCTTTTTAGACTAAAAAGTTTAGAAAAAAAAATGTGGTTGTTTAGGTTAACTTTTTCACTTTTTATGAAAAAATGTGTATTAAAAAATTATATAAATTAGTGTGTAGAGGAAAATTAAGATTGAGAGTTGTGCAGCGGTAATTTTTAACTTTTGATAAATAGTAATAACTTTTAACTTTTTGAATAATTTTTTGACTTTTTGACAGCTCCCAAAACTTGACTTAGTCAGTGAAATTTATCAGATCAAATCTATCAAATTGCAGAAATTCAAAAAAATTTCACTGATCAATTGTACTATAACTGTAAAAGTCAAAAAAATTTCACCTGACTAATTTCATTCCAACTTAAACAAAATGTCAAATGTTTTTACAACAAACAATGACTATTAAAAAACAACCGATCGTGCTACGTAGCTCGAAAATGGAAAGCCCGAATGGCTCGATTTATTTTTTTTTTTCGCAGAAGAAGAACGAAGACCAGGAAGAAGAAGGAAGAAAAGAGAAGGAGGGAGGAGGAGGACTGGAGGGGGCATAATATTCGGGGAAGGAGGAGGCGGAGGCGGGGCGACGGCGGTCGGAGGCTGCAGTGGGGTGGGCTGGGTGACGATCGGCGGCTAGGAGGGGCGACGATCGGCGGCTGGCCGAGGCGACGATCGTCTTCTCCCTCTCCCTCTGCTTCTTTCTTTCTCTCCCTCTGCTTCTCTCTGCGTCTTCTCCCTCGAGTCATTCGGGGCAAAATGTTTCGAGCTACAAAACATTTCCCAAAAACAACACAAAACAAAAAAATTAAATTGAAAAATAATATCAAACAAAGAAAGAGATAAATGAAAATATGATCCAAGTATGTATAATTTTATGGCCTTCACATATTATATTTTTCATTGAAAATGTGAATATTAAGATCTATGTAATACTTTTCTTCTGCCGTATAGATTTGTAGTCATTTTTTGCGTTACATTTAAAAATTGGACTTGTTGGTTGAGATTTGTTGCCAATTCTGGTGCGTAGCATTAACAGCTTCACTTTTTTTATTGGAGCAATTTTTTATTTCTATTTTTTTCGATAATTGGACTCATCACCTAGGGTAATTATTTATTAATTTCAAAATATAGATACGTGATATTTCATAATATTGTGATTAGTGGAGAAAGTGAGTATGTGGGTATTGTGTTGGGTGATTAAGGAACATGAAGGGCATATTAAATGATGATTGATTAAAGAGTATGGACACGTAATACTCCAGAAACATTATAATTTTCTTATAAGTAAACAAAAAAATACCCTAGCCTACCCTCAAGAGAATCTCTACATCATATTAGGGGTGCAAATTGGGTGTGTATTAGCCGTGCTTGTGAATTAGGTTAGGTTAGGTCGGGTGACTTTCTATCTGTCATCTATTTGAACATAGGCGGATTAAAAAAAATCAATCAGTATCCGTCTAATTAATTAGCGAATGGAGTATAAAAATATGTAGAAGATGAATGAAAATGATAATATAAGATGTCATGTAATGTTAAAGGTGAATAACTCAGATATAGAAAAGTATCAAGAAAAATAATGTGTGATCCAAATTCATTTTATGTGAATTCCTTGTAAACATAAATTTCAGAACATAAACCTTACACTTCGGATCATTTACCATGTGTATGATCAAGAAATCAAGATAAAATGACATACCTGAATCCATTGATGAACGGTTAAACGGAAGCGTGATTATCAATAAACTATTTGTTATTGATTATGTTATTGCCTTCTAATCCTTTCCCCTTTTGTGCCTTATGTTTCTCCTTGAGAGGATTTAGAAAAATGGCAGTGTTTTTTTTTCCACTTGGGAAGGAATAGGGACCATAACCTTTTAAAGGTTGTAATTGGTTTTCAAAACTGAAAGGTTATGGAAGTTCAAAAGGAATGAAAACCAACTTTAACCAATATTGGTTTTAATTTCTATTTATTGGTTTTCAAAACTGAAAGGTTGTGGAAGTTCAAAACGAATGAAAACCAACTTTAACCAATATGTTTTAATTTCTATTTCTGCCCCTCATAGAAATAGAGATTATTCAACTAGTATCTACACATTAGGTCCATAACACATATATCCTTAAGCCTATTAACTAAATTGAATCACTTAAATTGTAGGCTTCTTATAAATGATAACACCACATTTAATTATGTGGTCCCATTGAGACATTATCTAACAATCTCCCACTGGTCCACATATGTATCCTGAAAAATGTGCTTAACTTTAGTGAGCTCAGAAATTTGTTATCTAACTTGAGGGTATCCAAACAATCTTGTCCATTAACTATATTAATATAGGATCAAAGCGGTCTTCGTTATATCAATCGTAACTCGACCCACCAATGGTCACGTATACTAATACAGCTAAATGACATAGATCAATCATGGATGCGTAGCATGGAAATTACATGTGATATGATCCATACATGCCTATTTCCAACTGGTCCTACTTAACTTTATTGTGATCAATACTTCTGTCGTAATGAGCGTAATAAACTGAATATTTCATTTCTGCAGAAATTAATCTAATTACATAGATAAAACTCAAGGCTGACATAAAGCAGTAATATAAATACAAACTCCCACTAAACCGGAATGTTCTCAAATAGAACAACACCCATCTGAGCAGTGTGCTCATGAAAGACCTTGGGTGGTAGTCCCTTCGTAAGTGGATCCGCTATCATGGAGTTTGTCCCAATGTGTTCTATGGAAATCTGTCCACTCTGCACTCTTTCTTTTCTAACTAGGAATTTGATATCAATATGCTTTGATTTTGTCGAGCTCCTGTTGTTATTTCTCTTGTGGATCGCCTTAATGGCACAGATTCTTGAGGTTAAGGTTGTAGAGTTTGTTCCTCAGGAACAATTACCTCATCTTGAATGGGGGTTTGAACTATATTATCTTGAACAACATTGTCTGGTTGAGGATCCGAAATTACTTCTCGAGCAATGGCAGGTATAGGAACCTGTGATTGGTCAAAAGTAGTAGTAGGAAGTGGGATTACTCCTGCTTCCTCCTCAAAGACAATGTCTCTAACTGGATTTCTCCCCAAACTCAACATCCTCAAAAATGTTGCAATTCGAGTCTCAAATATTGACCTATTTGTGGGATTATAAAACTTGTAACCTGTGATCGTTCGGTATAGCCAATAAAGTAGGCGCTAATGGTTTTAGAGTCCAATTTTCGTTCATGAGGTTTATAAGGCCTCGCTTGAGACACCCCACACATGCAAATGTTTTAGACTAGGCTTTACCAACCCAAAGCTCATAAGGTGTTTTACAACCGCTTTAGTTGGCACCCGATTTAAGATATAAGTTCTTTGTCTTTAGAGCCTCACCCGAGGGACTCTGGTAAAGTAGAATGACTGATCATACTTCTTACCATATCCTTAAGAGTCCGGTTTCGTCTCTCAAATACACCATTCATGCTAGGTGATCCTGGCATGGTGTATTATGGGACGATTCCACATTCCTCCAGGTATTTTGCAAACGGTCCTGGACGTTGTTCATCTGATCCGTCATATCTGCCATAGTATTCACCACCACGGTCAGACCTGACACTTTTAATCCGTTTGTTGAGTTGTAACTCAACTTCGGCCTTAAATTTTGAATCGTCCAAAGGCGTGATTTCTCATGGATAAGAAATAGATACCCATATCTGGAATAGTCGTCTATGAATGTGATAAAATATTGTTGACCATTCCAAGACGCCATAGGGAATGGGCCACAAATGTTCGTATGAATTAATTCTAAGACATCTGTAGTCCTATGGGCACCATATTTCTTTATTTTGGTCTGTTTTCCCTTGATACACTCAACATAGATATCAAAATCTGAAAAATCAAGAGAGTCCAAAATTCCATCAGACACAAGGCGCTCAACTCTAGATTTAAAGATGTGACCTAGGCATTTGTGCCATAATGAGGCTGAATTTTCCTTAGTTAATTTACGCTTTGTACTTCGTGATTCCACGTGCAAGGTTGCATGATAAGATGCAATAGTTTCGAGCAAATATAGATTATCAAACACATTAAGTAAACCAGTACCAACAACATTGGAATTAATAGACATACTAAACTTCATATTTCTAAAAGAACAATAATATCTCAATTTGTCCAATACAGAAACAGAAATTAAATTCCGTCTAAAGGACGGTACAACAAAAGTGTCTAATAAATCCAAATAATAACCAGTTTTCAGTAATAATCTAAAGTGTGCTATTGCTTGCACTTCTATTGACTTGCCATCACCCACAAAGATGTATCTTTCAGCATCAGTTGGCTTTCGGTAGTTCAGGCAACCTTGCATAGAAACACATATGTGAGTAGTAGCACCAAAATCTACCCACCAAGTGTTTCTTGGTACTGAAGCTAAATTTATTTCAGAACAGACCAAAACATGAAATGTACCTTTCTTTACACGCCAGGCGACGTATTTGGCACAATCCTTCTTTCTGTGTCCGGGCTTGCCACAAAAGAAACAACCATCCTGCACTTTCTGTTTCTTTGGTTCCCGTGAAATTTAATGTAATTTCATACAACGTCTATAGAAATTTAATTTTCTAACATTCTCAATATAAGTCAATTCAAACAAAATGTCACAAAAGTGATCTCTCTTGTCTAGATTGTTTTATATGGAATGTTTTGATGTTCATGTCTGTGTATCTGATGCGGGTATTTATTGGTCCAAAGACATGATTAAGACTTGGCAGAATTACACACACATTTTGTGATGATAAACATGTGCCAATTGTCAAGAAAGCCTAATGTGAATAATAAATCCATCAAAAGATAGATTTGTTATTTGACATAACTTATTGTCAATGTTTGATCATTACAACAAGAATACCACTTACAGTTAATATCACTACCCAAAGGCTTAGTATTAATGTTGTGCTAGGTATCTTGAGATGTTGTCATTAAATTAATTTATTTAGAGATTATCTGTTTGGTAACTTACTGTGAGCATAATTGTTTATTCCTTTTATTTTCTTTTCTATTCAGCTTTAATGTCGACTACTTCAATCTCTGCCAACATGAACAATGTTCCAATGTTAAATGGAACAAACTTTAAGGACTGGAAAGAGAACATATTGATTGTTCTCGGCTGCATGGACATAGACTTGGCATTAAGGATGCCAAAACCGAATGCTCTCACTACACAAAGTACTCCTGAGGAAATTGTGTACTTTGAAAAGTGGGATCGTTCTAACAGGCTAAGTCTTATGATCATGAAGCGTGGGATTCCAGAAGTCTTTCGGGGTGCAATAACAGAGGATGTTACCGTTGCCGGTGAATTTCTTTCAAAAATTCAAAAGCGTTTTGCTAAAAACGATAAGGCTGAAACAAGCACGCTTTTAGCAAGCTTGATTTCAATAAAGTATAAAGGCAAGGGTAATGTTCGCGAGTACATCATGGAAATGTCTCATCTTGCTTCAAAAACTTAAGGCACTAAAGCTCGACCTATTTGATGATTTGCTCATGCATTTAGTTCTCATCTCTCTTCCTGCACAATTTAACCAATTTAAGGTCAGTTATAACTGCCAGAAGGAGAAATGGACTCTCAATGAGCTCATTTCATTTTGTGTGCAAGAGGAAGAGAGATAAAACATTTGCATGTGTGGGGGTGTCCTGCTGAGGCGAGGCCTTATAAACCTCATGAACGAAAATTGGACTCTAAAACCATTAGCAGCTACTTTATTGGCTATGCCGAACGATCACGGGGTTACAAGTTTTATGATCCCCCAAATAGGTCAATATTTGAGACGGGAATTGCAACATTTTTTGAGGATGTTGAGTTTGGGGGGAGAAATCCAGTTAGAGACATTGTCTTTGAGGAGGAAGCAGGAGTAATCCCACTTCCTACTACTACTTTTGACCAATCACAGGTTCCTATACCTGTCATTGCTCGAGAAGTAATTTCGGATCCTCAACCAGACAATGTTGTTCAAGATAATATAGTTCAAACCCCATTCAAGAGGAGGTATTTGTCCCTGAGGACCAAACTCTACAACCCCAACCCCAAGAATCTGTGCCATTAAGGCGATCCACAAGAGAAAGGAGATTTGCACTTTCAGATGATTATATTGTATATCTCCAGGAACATGAGGTAGAAAATGGAATGTCGAAAGATGATCCAATCAACTTTCGTCAAGCCATGGAAAGTTCCAACTCTCATAAGTGGATAGAAGCCATGAATGAAGAATATAAGTCTATACAAGACAATAAAGTTTGGGAACTTATCTCATTACCAATTGCGCGTCTGCTTAGTAGGTTGTAAATGGATATTTAAAACCAAAAGGGATTCAAATGGTAATGTGGAGAGGTATAAGGCACGTCTTGTAGCCAAAGGCTTTACTCAAAAAGAAGGAATTGACTTTAAAGAAACTTTCTCTCTAGTTTCTTCGAAAGATTCTTTTAGGACAATTATGGCGCTTGTTGCATATTTTGATCTTGAGTTGCATCAGATGGATATCAAAACAGCTTTTCTTAATGGTGACAGTAAAGAAACAATTTATATGGTGCAGCCTGAAAACTTTGTGTCAGAAGACCCAAAGAATATGGTTTGCAAATTGACTAAATCCATCTATGGACTCAAACAAGCTTCTCGTCAGTGGTACTTCAAATTTCATCAAGTTCTCACTTCGTATGGTTTTGAAACTAATGTTGTTGATGAATGTGTGTATCACAAGTTCAGTGGGAGTAAACACATATTTTTGGTTTTATATGTTGACGACATATTGCTTGCCACAAACGATATAAACTTATTGCATGACACCAAGAGATTTCTATCTAAGAATTTTGAAATGAAAGATCTTGGTGATGCTTCCTTTGTATTAGGAATCGAAATACACCGAGATTGTTATCGGGGTATTCTGGGATTATCACAAAGGAGCTATATCGAAAAAGTACTCAATAGATTTGGCATGCAAAATTGTAAATCAGGTGAAACCCTAGTTGCTAAGGGAGACAAGTTTAGTCTCAGCCAATGCCCGAAGAACAGTCTTGAAATTCAAGAAATGCAGAAGATTCCTTATGTCTCGGCTGTAGGGAGTCTAATGTATGCTCAAGTATGTACGCGTCCGGATATTGCGTTTATAGTTGGCATGTTAGGCAGATATTTAAGTAATCCTGGCATAGATCATTGGAAAGCAGTCAAGCGTGTTATGCGATATTTATAGAGAACAAAGGAATATATGCTCACATATAGGAGATCGGATAAGTTAAAGGTCATTGGATATTCTGACTCCGATTTTGCTGGATGCCAAGACAGTAGGAAATCCACATCAGGCTATATTTATCTGTTAGCTGGCAGAGCAATTTCTTAAAGGTCTGCAAAGCAGACGCTCATAGCTTCATCCACCATGGCCGCAGAATTTGTAGCATGTTATGAGGCATCAAACCAAGGGATATGGTCATGAATTTTGTCACTTTGGGTTGCGTATTTTGGAAGGCACTGAAAGACCACTTAAGTTATATTGTGACAATAAGTCTGCAGTTTTATATTCCAATAACAACAGGAGCTCGACAAAATCAAAGCATATTGATATCAAGTTCCTAGTTGTAAAAGAAAGAGTGCAGAGTGGACAAATTTCCATAGAGCACATTGGGACAAACTCCATGATAGCGGATCCACTTACGAAGGGACTACCACCCAAGGTCTTTCATGAGCACACTTTCAGATGGGTGTTGTTCTATTTGAGAACATTCGGTTTAGTGGGAGTTTGTATTTATATTCTCGCTTTATGTCAGCCTTGAGTTTTATCTATGTAATTAGATTAATTTCTGCAGAAATGAAATATTCAGTTTATTACGCTCTGTTACGTATTGTGAAGTATTGATCTCAATAAAGTTAAATAGGACCAGTTGGAAATAGGCATGTATGGATCACATCATATGTAATTTCCATGCTACGCATCCATGATTGATCTATGTCATTTAGCTGTATTAGTATACGTGACCATTGGTGGGTCGAGTTACGATTGATGTAACGAAGACCGCTTTGATCCTATATTAATATAGTTAATGGACAAGATTGTTTGGATACCCTCAAGTTATGATAACAAATTTCTAAGCTCACTAAAGTTAAGCACATTTTTCAGGATACATATGTGGACCAGTGGGAGATTGTTAGATAATGTCTCAATGGGACCACATAATTAAATGTGGTGTTATCATTTATAAGAAGCCTACAATTTAAGTGATTCAATTTAGTTAATAGGCTTAAGGATATATGTGTTATGGACCTAATGTGTAGATACTAGTTGTATAATTTCTATTTCTATGAGGGGCAGAAATAGAAATTAAAACATATTGGTTAAAGTTGGTTTTCATTCGTTTTGAACTTCCACAACCTTTCAGTTTTGAAAACCAATAAATAGAAATTAAAACCAATAATGGTTAAAGTTGGTTTTCATTCCTTTTGAACTTCCACAACCTTTTAAATTGTTAGATAATGTCTCAATGGGACCACATAATTAAATGTGGTGTTATCATTTATAAGAAGCCTACAATTTAAGTGATTCAATTTAGTTAATAGGCTTAAGGGTATATGTGTTATGGACCTAATGTGTAGATACTAGTTGTATAATTTCTATTTCTATAAGGGACAGAAATAGAAATTAAAACATATTGGTTAAAGTTGGTTTTTATACCTTTTGAACTTCCACAACCCTTCAGTTTTGAAAACCAATAAATAGAAATTAAAACCAATAATGGTTAAAGTTGGTTTTCATTCCTTTTGAATTTCCACAACCTTTCAGTTTTGAGAACCAATTACAACCTTTAAAAGGTTATGGTCCCTATTCCTTCCCACGTGGAAAAGAACACTGCCATTTTTCTAAATCATCTCAAGGAGAAACATAAGGCACCAAAGGGGAAAGGATTAGAAGGCAATAACATAATCAATAACAAAGAGTTTATTGATAATCACGCTTCCGTTTAACCGTTCATCAAATGGATTCAGATATGTCATTTTGTCTTGATTTCTTGATAATACACATGGTAAATGATCTGAAGTGTAAGGTTTATGTTCTGAAATTTATGTTTACAATTGGTATCAGAGCCAGCATATCATGTGTCTTATTAGAATTGATATGCTTTATTCATTCTATTTAGTTTCCTGGAATTAGATTCTAAATTTTCTTATGGATGTAAATTCTGTTTTTTCCTATTTTATTCTGTGAAAATGGCAATCTGTTTTCCGGAATTGTAAAATGATTCGGTGGGCAATTTTTTTTTTTTTTTCTCTCAAATGGATGAACATCATGTATTTATATATATATAGATATATCTTGCGATTTGATCGGTTTAATTTTGAACATCATAAAAAAAAAAAACTATTTGTTTTTGGACCCGTCAATTCTATTTATATATGTATGTATATAATTGGGATTGCTGCAGATTATATAATATATACGAGGTCACAAATTTAGAAATCTTTAAATTTAATGTAATTTCATACAACGTCTATAGAAATTTAATTTTCTAACATTCTCAATATAAGTCAATTCAAACAAGATGTCACAAGAAAATTTAGAATCTGATTCCAGGAAACTAAATAGAATGAATAAAGCATATCAATTCTGATAAGACACGTGATATGCTGGCTCTGATACCAATTGTAAACATAAATTTCAGAACATAAACCTTGCACTTCGGATCAGTTACCATGTGTATTATCAAGAAATCAAGACAAAATGACATACCTGAATCCATTGATGAACGGTTAAACGGAAGCGTGATTATCAATAAACTCTTTGTTATTGATTATGTTATTGCCTTCTAATCCTTTCCCCTTTGGTGCCTTATGTTTCTCCTTGAGAGGATTTAGAAAAATGGCAGTGTTTTTTTTTTTTCCACTTGGGAAGGAATAGGGACCATAACCTTTTAAAGGTTGTAATTGGTTTTCAAAACTGAAAGGTTGTGGAAGTTCAAAAAGAATGAAAACCAACTTTAACCAATATTGGTTTTAATTTCTATTTATTGGTTTTCAAAACTGAAAGGTTGTGGAAGTTCAAAACGAATGAAAACCAACTTTAACCAATATGTTTTAATTTCTATTTCTGCCTCTCATAGAAATAGAAATTATTCAACTAGTATCTACACATTAGGTCCATAACACATATATCCTTAAGCCTATTAACTAAATTGAATCACTTAAATTGTAGGCTTCTTATAAATGATAACACCACATTTAATTATGTGGTCCCATTGAGACATTATCTAACATTCCTACCATACAAGAATTAAATCTAGACTACATATTATTTTTTATTGGTAATTTTTTGTGTCGGAATTCTTAATCTCTAACATTACTCTTTTATCCAACTAGAGGTGGATCCCCTCCGGTCCTTAATCCGGACTGAAGGCCATTGTTTGGACTTGTGGGATTTACTATGGTCTCGTTTAAATAATCCGAACAATTCATTTTGTCGGGGACTTCATGTATATTAATCAAAAAAAATTAAGTCGATCTGATAATCATAATTTATTCAATTTATCGCGTTTGTCACCAAAAAAATAAATAGTCTATTTTTAAAAATACAATTGTTGTCTATTTTTTTTGGTGATAAACGTAACAAATTGAATAGGTTATCATTAGATCGACCTAATTTTTTTTGTGATTGATATACATGAAGTACACGACAAAATAAACTTTTCGGATCATTAAAACTGGATCTATAGTGAACCCCACAGGCCTAAACAACTCCTTCCAATCTTAATTAAGGACTGGAGGTTTTAAGGTGCTGTTGAAAAATATAGGGTAAGTAAAATATCATAAAGAAATTTCATGCGACGACAACAAAAATTATTTAGATTTAGAGGGAATTGTACGGGAAGGAGATATTCGTTGCTGTCTGTACTCCTTGGGTCCAAGCTCCGTGTCTATCCGATCAACTTGAAGACACAACGGCGGTGAGCTACCCGGCGGTGTGTTGCCGGAAAACCCCTCCGATGGCCAAGTTAGCACACACTCTGAAAAAAAAGAAAGAGAAGAGCTCAATGAATGTTAAGTTTCTCTCACGCAAAATGATATTCTATCCCCAACATAGGGGGCACAGTTATGCTTATATACTTTCTGCGTTCACCTCTGCACCCACTCATCTATTGACACGTGGAGCTGCTCTCCCATCTGTCAGCGCAAATCCAGCTAAACACCACCTAATCAAACCGCCAAACAACATTAGCGGAAATGGGGCAGCCCGGTGACATCACCTCGGCCTCATACGATCGTGCTACGTAATGAGTCCGACGGCGCCACTCGCCGAGCTCCATCACAACCGAGCTTAGTAGCATTCCGATAAAGCTGAGCTCCGGACAGATTATGTTGGTATTCAAAAGACCTTTCCCGCTGAGCTAAATGTGCGAACCACAAAGCCCGGGTTGGCAGACGATCATCTCGGCCAAGTTAGCTGGGCCTAAACATGGGACCTGGGACTCGACCAAGCAAACCAACTCTGGACAAGCCCAAGTTAGCTCGACCCAAACGAGCTCGGCCCTCCTTCTGCCCGGCTTCTACCACGGCCCAAAGACAAGTTATGAATCTCCCTCTCAATTGTCCCTTAATTCCGTCTGCGCAAGCGTGACTGGGATTACATTATCCGACCGAGGTCGATTCTTCGTCCGACTTTAATCCATAATACCCTAACCGCACTAATTCCCATGCTCGATTTCTTGACTTGCTCGGTTGACGTCTCAACTCGCCATCCTGTCTCTTCAGTACTAACGTCGCCGTCATTATGGACATGCGTCCTTTGTTCATTGGTCTCGAACCACCAACCCCACTGTCTCTTCATGTTCGAATTTTTTGCGCTTTTCTCTCTCTTATATGCATACCATTTCCCTTTCGCATTTCTTTCTTGTTCAGTTCACTTCCTTCTGCCTAAACCATCTTGCGATCGAAAGCTTTCGCCTCCACTCTTTATTTTTTGTCAGGGCATCTACGCAAGGAAGTCCTACCCCATCGTCATCGTTAAAGGCCTCCTTCCCACTGCTTCATGCCACCGTTAGTGCCCTAACTGGTAAGTTCTCCAACTTTCTTTGTTCTTCATTTGATACTCATATATATATATATATATATTTTGGGTCTGTGATTGTCATAGCTGAGTCTAGGGCACGATAGGAGTAGGCTTTAGGATGTAGCCCCCTAAAAACCACCTCAACCCTTTCTCTCTCAACTGTTCTTCATTTTCTGTGATGAACACGTGAGGATCTGGGGCTGACCGGGCTACTGGACCTTATTTGATCCAAAAAATAACAGAATCGAGTAAGTTGGAAGTTTGAGAGGGATGAGAATCTAACAGAACGCTAGACCGCTCGACTGGGCTAACATCTGATCCGCTCAAGCGGCCGAGCTTCTGGATGCACAGTAGTGACCGAGGTGCTGCTGCATTTGTTGTGTCCGAGCTACAACCGAGCTCGTTTGCATGACCGTGCTTTCATTTACAATTGGCTTTTACTACAAAGTCCTAAGGGACTAGACACCAACCCTGAGGCTCTCAAAGGCCGAGCAGCCATCAAACAAAAGTTTGCCAAACCAACACAGCCGTGCTAAAACCAGTCGGCTTCACATGGGGTGTTACCGCTTCCTCGTTGACATGTCGGTCGCACTAACCGCGTTCCGGAAAGAATATAGCGTCCCCGCAGACGTACATCTCGAGCTCGGTGCCGAGGACACCAACCCATGGGGTAGACTAGACCAATGCCCTTTCACCGTGCTGTCCATAATTGAGGGAGGCTTACGCTTCCCGGTTCATCCTCTAATCTGTGAGTTCTTGAGGCGTACCAGGCTAGCGCCAACACAAGTATCAACCAATACCTACAGAATAATAAACAAGGTAGCCAAGCTGAACAACTGGCTGGGCCTGAACCTAAGATTAGCCGAGATTCTACGCTAGTACACCCTCAGGCATACAGGCGATGGGCTTAACTACTACTTAAAGATTAGGCCGGGCAAGGAGAAGATTGTAACCAGCACCCCATATAAAGATATGCACGACGATGACTTCTTCTGGGTGTCTAGAAATTATGAAACAGCCGATGTGCCCGGCTGGTACGCCGCCAAGAAGAACTTCGGCCGATGTAAGCGTGCTCGCTCACCGGTTAACTCATTTTCCTTCACTGTTCTGCACTAATGCCTTTTCTTCTTTTCCTTTTTGCTGCTATCGAAGCCTTGCAAGCGAACTACTTCAACCCCAACGAGGCTGCCATCAGAACCGTACTGCGGTATCGTAACCAGGATTGCCATGACCTTCTCGGCTACATACCGAGCTACAGATACACAGCTCCCCGCCGAAGTAGAATCACCGACTTTCTACAGGCGCCATCGCCACCATCTGATCCAACACTACCGGACGTGCCCCTTATTCGGCTAACCGAAGAAGAAGAGATGGCCAAGCGGAGTTGCATCAAGAACCTCATCACCGCCACAGCCACCGAGCTATCGAGCATCTCCCATCGCACCTTAACAGCCAGACAAACTTCTGAGACCGTCATCGCCTTGGCGTTGATCACTTCGGTACAGGCTAGTAAGGAAAGCCGCCGAGCAGGAAAAAAGCCTCGGTCTGCCGACCCAACTGCCGAGCTTGTGGCCAAGTTGAGCACTAAGCAACCGACGGAGGAATCTGAACCAACTCCGCCATGGCACCTACAGTTGAAGCACCGGGGAAAAGAGATCCTAGCCAGCGCCTCGGACAAAGGTGATAAAGAACACCTTCTGGCTTTCGATCTGACAAAAGCACACTCCTACCGAGCAACGTGGCCTGCAGTGAGCACGTTCCCGACACCCGACTCGTCAAGTCCTCGGTTAAATCTATAACCAGAGTAAGAGCTCTCTACATCTATTCAAATTTGTCAAGTGTTTCCACGATTACTCTTCTTATTTGATCTCTAACACGTTCTCTTCATGTGCTATCCGTATAACATCTCGTGATGGACCGGATTCACAAGCTCCGGCAAAAGGTGACTGATGTCAACAACCAGGCCAAGAATCTTGAAACCGAGCTGGGGAGGTCTAAGGCTTCACTTGAAATGGCCAATACAAGACTCCTCTGCCAGCTTGGCCGAGCCGAGCAAGAAAGGGACGAACTGAAAGCCCAACTCGCGGCCGAAAAAGAAGAGAGAAAGGCTGCTATGGATGAGGCCAACAATCTCGGTTTCCAGGAGGCCGAGGACAACTACTCCAAGCAGGTCGAAGCCACTAAGGACATTTATTTCAAGTTCGGTTAGAAGGTCGCTTGCGAAAAACTTGGCCAAGGATCAGAGACCGAGGTATTTGCTTCTCCTCCCCAGCCTTCCTGTCGGTCTACCTAATTCCTTATGCCAATGAAGTCTTCAACGCCTTGTAAGAGGAGGCAGACAAAGAAGCCGAGGAAGAAGGTAGCCAACCGGAGCTCGTCGAGAAGGAGAAGGCTGCTATGGTTGACCTAGAGGTCGCAACAGAAGGAACCGATGACGAGTTTGCCAATCTCTCCCCACTAGCTTAGTTTAGGCTTGTCTCTTTTGAGTTTTGTTTGAATTTTTGTAACTGGGCTACAAGCCCCACCATATGTACCAAATTTTCCCATCAATGAAAAGTTCTCATTGTGCACATACTTTTGCAATGTCAGCTGTAGTTTTTGTTTCAACCGCACTATTCTTCATACAGCTGAGAATATTATCTCGGTCTTAGAAAACAACTCCTTGGAGTTGGGCAAATTACCAACTCTTGCAGTCAGGGTAAATCATCTCGGCTAGAACCTTGAAGTTGGGCAAATCACCAACTCCTTTAGCCGGGGTAAATCATCTCGGCTAAAACCTTCGAGTTGGGCAAATCACCAATTCTTGTAACCGGTGTAAATCATTTCGGCTAAAACCTTAGAGTTGGGCAAATCACCAACTCGTTTAGCCGGGGTAAATCATCTCGGCTAAAACCCTTAAGTTGGGCAAATCACCAACTCTTGCAGCCGGGGTAAATCATCTCGGCTAGAACCTTGGAGTTGGGCAAATCATCAACTTCTTTAGCTGGAGTAAATCATCTCAGCTAAAACCTTTGAGTTGGGCAAATCACCAACTCTTGTAGCCAGGGAAAATCATCTCGGCTAAAACCCTTGAGTTGGGCAAATCACCAACTCTTGCAGCCAGGGTAAATCATCTCGGCTAGAACCTTGAAGTTGGGCAAATCACCAACTCCTTTAGCCGGGGTAAATCATCTCGACTAAAACCTTCTAGTTGGGCAAATCACTAACTCTTGTAGCTGGTGTAAATCGTCTTGGCTAAAACACAAGAGTATGCCCCTCAGTCACTATATTACTTCGAACACAGCAAACCTCTTCAGCAAAGATAATTCACTTCCATTACATTGGCAAAAAGAGTATTACATTCAGAAGTGTAGGGAAAACAAGTCATTCCACAAAAAATTACACAAGAGCGATAAATATTAAAAATAGTACAGTTTGAGGTTAGCTGCATTCCATGGCCAGGGTACGCCTTTGCCATCCAAATCTTCTAAGTGGTATGCCCTCTTGCCCGCCAGACCGGTTATTCTGTAAGGCCCTTTCCAGTTTGCCAATAGCTTGCCTTCGCCCGGAACTAGTGTGTTGCCCAAGACCTTCCTTAAAACCTAGTCGCCCACTTCAAACGGTCTAGGGTGCACTGTTTTGTAATATTTCCTAGACAATTCTTGTTGGTATGCGGCCACGTGGATCAAAGCTTTTTCTCGGCGCTTGTCAGCTAGGTTCAATTCTAGAGCGACTGCTTCAGAGTTCAACTCGGGCTCAAAATTTTCACTGCGGATGGTGGGCATGCCGATTTCCAATGAGATGACCGCCTCCATGCTGTACGCCAAGCCAAAGGACACTTGAGAGTTCCTCGGCCCATTTTCCTTCTCGAGTCTTTTCTTTAACCCATCAAGAATGGTCTTATTTGATGTTTCGGCCTGGCCATTGGACTGCGGGTAAGCCGGAGTGGAGTTTTAGAATTTGATCTTCAATTCCTCACAAAATCCTCTGAATAAGCGCCCGTCAAATTGGATGCCATTATCAGAAATCAGAATCTTAGGGACGCCAAACTACGTTATCACATTCTGCCAGACAAACCATTTGACGTCTTTCTCTTTGATAATCGCTAAGGACTTAGCTTCAATCCATTTGGTGAAGTAATCCGTAGCCGCAATGAAGAACTTTCAGTTGCTTGGTGCCGTAGGGAGTGGTCCCACTATGTCCAACCCCTACATCGCAAAAGGCCAAGGGCTTGTGAGGGGAAGAAGTTCTCTAGCCGGTTGGTGAATTTGGTGGGCGAACTTCTGGCACTTCTCGCATTTTCTAACATATTTCTGAGCATCCGCTTGCATGCATGGCCACCAGTATCCTTGCGAGATAGCTCGGTAGGCCAAAGATCTCCTCCCGATATGACTTCCGCATATGCCTTCGTGGATCTCGTACAGGAAAGCTTCTATACCGTTTGGGTGAACACACTTGAGGTACGGACCTGTGAATGATTTCTTATATAAAGCACCAGATGAGGAGAGCCAAAACCGCGCTGATTTCACCCAGACTTTATGTGCTTCCTTCTTGTCAGTCGGAAGAATTCGTTCTTTTAGAAAAAGGATGATAAGATCTATCCAAGAGGGACCAAGCTCGGTGCAGAGTACTTTTGTCTGCACTGAGTCCTCAATACTAGGCCTTTGGAGAAACTCGATTAGGAGAAGGTTGGGAGTTGAATTGTCGGCCATGGAAGCTAGATCGGCCAACTCATCCGCACGTCCGTTTTCTTTACGACCAATTTGTTGGACCCTTATTGCTTGGAATCACTTGATGTATTCTCTTACCAGAGCTTGGTACTTGGCCATTTTATCATCTTTGGCTTCGTAGACCCCAGACACTTGGTTGACAACAAGTTGGGAGTCGCTGTAAACCATCAGCTCGGATGCACGCAACTGGAGCGCGCTCTTAAGCCTGGTCAGTAGTGCCTTGTACTCAGCCTCATTGTTTGACGCAGGGAATCCGAGTGTGATAGAGTGCATGATGGTCAGACCATCTAACGAGATCAAAACTATGCCCAGCTCGGCGCCATGACGATTTGAGGCTCCATCTACAAAAAGTTTCCACATTTCACTGACGAAGAGTTTCCAACACTCTAAGAGGTCCTAGAAGGCTTGAAAGTTGGTGGGATCACGGTCGCTTGGCTATTTGGTTTCAGGTTCGTTGCTGTCTATTTCAACGGACATGTCTTCATCCCCCCTCGGCGATGCGGCACTGGACCCAACAGGTTGGTCTGTTATTCCCAAGTCCGTCGTTGCATTGCCGAGCTGCAGTACTATTCCAACTGGAGGTTCTATGGACGGGTGTGCAAGTTCCACGTCGCCAACATTGCCCAGTTATGCAATTTCTGTTGAGTCTTCATTCGCCACCTCGGCTACCGCGATGAGATCCATCGGTCATATTTGGTGAATTCCAGGCGAGAATTCAATAACAAAGTCTGCTAATGCTTATGCTTTTATGGCCGTTCGGGGTTGAAACTTGACGTCGAATTGTCCTAATTTGACTGCCCATTTCAGAATTCAACCGCAGAAATCTGTCCACTCAAATAAGGCTTTCAGAGGGAATTCAGTTAACATGACGATTGTGTGAGCATGAAAGTAGTGCGCCAATTTCCTAAAGGCCATCATTAACGCCAAAGCAAGTTTTTCCAGCGGCAAATATCTCAACTCTGCCGGTAGCAAGGTTTTGCTCATGTAAAAGATAAGGAAATGCTAGATGCCTTCTGACCGGACAAGCACCGACCTTGTGCATGTTGAAACCGCGGATAAAGGTAGAGTTCCCACAGACGGCACCAATTGTACGGAAAGGAGATATTCATCGTTGTCCGTACTCCTTGGGTCTAAGCTCTGTGTCTATCTGATCAACCTAAAGACACAACGACGGTGAGCTACCCGGCGGTATGTTGCCAGAAAATCCCTCCAACGGCCAAGTTAGCGTACACTCTGAAAAAGAGAAAGAGAAGAGCTCAATGAATGTTAAGTTTCTCTCACCCAAAATGATATTTCATCTCCAGCATGGGGGGCGCAGTCATACTTATATACTTTCTGCGTTCACCTCTGCACCCACTCGTCAATTGACACGTGAAGCTGCTCCCTCATCCGTCAGCGCAAATCCAGCTAAACACCACCTAATCAAACCGCCAAACAACATTAGTGGGAATGGGGTAGCCCGGCGACATCACCTCGGTCTCATACGACCGTGCTACGTAACGAGTCCGACGGCGCCACTCGCTGAGCTCCATCGCAACCGAGCTCAAGATGCATTAAGCCAGTATTCAGAAGACCTTTCCCGCCAAGCTAAATGTGCGAATCACGAAGCCCAGGTTGGCAGACGATCATCTCGACCAAGTTAGCTCGGCCCAAACATGGGACCTAGGACTCGACCGAGCAAACCAACTCTGGACAAGCCCAAGTTAGCTCGGTCCAAACGAGTTCGGCCCTCCTTTTGCCTGGCTTCTACCATGGCCCAAAGACAGGTAATGAATCTCCCTCTCGGGAATCAAACCGAATATTTTCTTAGAATTTAGTAATAATATATTAATTATATTATAAATACTCAAGATTATATAAAAGTATAAGTAATTTTTTTTATATTTTTTACAGTTTGGCCCTGCTTGTCTAATAAGTTCTAACAATACTAATACTAATAATAATAATATTATGATGATCAAATTTAAATATAAAATTATATATTTTTTAATATGTCACTAATAAATGGACTTAAAATATAAAAACTATTTGTAACAGACAAGAAAAAGAAAAATCTATTTGTACATTGACAGGTATCTAAAATTTATTACAAAAAAATTGATTACCATAACTAAAGTTATAATCAAACAGTGGTGAAAGCTCCATCAAAACTATCGTCAAAATTCCGGTGAAATAAACTATATTTGAATCTTTAAAAAAGATTTATAAAATTATTTTCTGATAGAAATTAATTTGAAATATAGTCGGTCCACATGATCAAAAACTGTCAGCTCACCTGCCATGTCCCTGACTCGACTGGGTCATCCAGTCAAACTCAGCCAACTCAACTCAATCAATTGAATATTACTCAATTTATTATCAAAGAAATTACCTTTGTTGCCCTAGACTTCAATTTTTCAAATCTTCAACGGTCAATATTCAAATACTATGTACAACGTCTAAACTCATTCCATTCCATTCTCTTGTTATGACATTGAACTCTTCTTTTCCCTAACTCTCTCTTTTCCCCTACTCTTCTTCTCTACCCTAATCTTTGACTCACCCATAAAACTTTTTATCATATAAACATAAAAAAACATTCACAATAAAAACACAATCTGCAAATATATATACCCATCAAATCCACTCTTCAACCTTAATATATCTTTCAGTGTTACAATTGTTTTTCTTATTTATTTTCTTCTAGTGAACATGGTTTTTTTACCCTGGAGGAGACGAAGAGCCGGTAATCGTGCCCAGCTTTCGGGAGGAGGCAATTTGGAGATGGATCTTACAATTCCAAGTCATTTTCTGTGCCCAATATCTCTCGATCTGATGAAAGATCCGGTTACTTTATCAACCGGGATCACATACGATCGAGAGAATATCGACAAGTGGATTGAATCTGGTAACGACAATTGTCCGGTTACCAATTCGGCCTTAACAAGTTTTGATCAAATACCAAACCATTCAATAAGAAGAATGATCCAAGATTGGTGTGTTGAAAACCGCTCTCACGGCTTCGAACGCATACCCACGCCGAGAATCCCGGTGACCCCTCGCGAGGTATCGGAGATTTGCTCAAAGATCATGTCAGCGACTCTACGTGGTGATCAGAGCAAGTCGATGGAATTGGTGCTAAAAATCAAGAATTGGGCAAGAGAGAATGATCGAAACAAGCGGTGCATCGCAGAGAACGGAACTGGTTTCGTGTTATCGGCTTCATTCGAGGCTTTTGCATCGGTTTCAATTGAAGAACATGAAGGTTTGTTGGGAGAGATCTTGTCTGCATTGACATGGATGTTCCCACTGGGTATAGAAGGGCAATCCAAGCTAGGTTCAGCCCAATCTTTACGTTGCATGGCATGGTTTTTGAAAGGGGAAGATCTTTCTGCTCGGCAAAACGCAGTTTTAGCCCTAAAACAGCTTCTTTCTTTGGATCAAAAGCACGTAATCGGTTTCACGGAGATTGAAGGTGTTGATGAAGCTTTGGTGAAGATGGTTAAAGACCCAATTTGCCCTACAGATACTAAAGCTTCTCTGATGGTGATTTACTACATGATCACACCATCAACAGTGAGTGAGAAGCTTGCATCAAGATTTGCAGGCTTGGGTTTGGTCTCAATTGTTTTGGAAATTCTTGCTTGTGCTGAAAGAAGCATATGTGAGAAGGCTTTGGGAGTTTTAGATGGTATTTGTGGTTGCAAAGAAGGGATTGAAGAGGCTCGAAACCACGCGTTAACCATGCCGGTGTTGGTTAAGAAGATATTGCGAGTTTCGGGTGTGGCAACAGAGTTTTCAGTCTCCATTCTCTGGAAGCTATGTAAGAATGATGATGGTGGTGGCGGTGATCAGGCGGTGGAGGTGCTTCAAATGGGTGGTTTTCAGAAGCTGTTGCTGGTCTTACAAGTTGGTTGTGGGGATAGAACAAAGGAGAAGGCTACTGAGTTGTTGAAATTGTTGAATCAGTATAGAGATAGGTTGGAATGTTTTGATTCAACTATGGATTTCAAGTATCTCAAAAGGTCATGGTAAGGTTGTCATAAATAAAAAAAAGAAAAATGTCATGGTAAATGGTTTGTTATGGAACATATTTGGTAAGGTTAGATATGAAAGATGTACAATGATACACAGAATATTATACAATTAGGCAATGTTAGGAATGACAATAATGGTGTGGGTATATCTCTTTTTTATTTTTTATGAAAATAATTTTAAAAAAGAGTAGATAATTGATGTGATAACTTGTAGCAAACAAGTCAATAAGTAACTTGTAGGTATTGTGTGTTCAAGATTTATTCTAAGTGTAAGTTTCACTATAGGAGAATTGAATATGAATCGTACATCGCAATTCCGGATAGTCTAGAGATCTCTTATTTTTTGGGAGTCTCTATGGTAAAGGAAAATTTGAGGGTACCAAAAAATATCCAGAAAATTATCATGAATTTTTCATCTATGGTGAGCATTTAAGTTTGTTATTGTAGGGCTAAATCTTGAATGAATCTTGATTATTTATTTCAAATGCTGAGTGATTATTTATTTTCCGGGTCTATACTTCTTATTGCAAAAAGAACAGGGATTCTCTCTCGTCTTCAAAGAGAGGTGTGGACTGTTTTATCCAATGATCTTTTAGGTTTTTGTACATAGATATCTTTTAAAATGATCATAATTAATACAATACATTTGTTTTTAAAAAATAAATGAATTATTTTTAAAATTATACCAATCAACCAAATTTTAAATTCAAATGAGATAAAATCAGGTGATTATAATTAACGATCAATCTGACATTTTTTTAAAATGATCTACACAGATTAGCTTAAACAGAGCCCATAGTGGGCTCATGAGCCCAGACTGGAAGGTCCAATTCTCTTTTGAAAACCGGAAACACGCTGAATCTTTGAAAAAAAAATATTTAATCTTTTGAGAAAGTCAGCCTCCCTTTGTCTTTGGAATCATAATTTTGAAGGTAAACTTTTTAAATTATTTTTTAAAATTCATAATCAAGTACATAATTTAAAATTATTTAAAATTCAGTTTAAAAATTAATTTGAAAATTCATAATCAAACACATAACTTAAAATTCAAAACTCTTAACTCTTTTGATGATATAGTGTTGAAGATGGTTAGTGATGGAATTATTAAATTCTTATTATAAAAAATCTTTAAAAAATTAATTTCTATATTTAAAAAATATCTAAAACAAATGTAAATTTTTTTTTTCCCAAATAACAAGTTACAATCGCCTAAAAAAAAAATTGCATTGTTCCAATTAACGGGCCAGACGACTGGACAAATGTTTGGAAGGATATCCAGAAAGACAACCGGGTAAATCCAATTTGTGCTTTTCAAAATTTAAAATTTAAACATTTCTTTCAAAACTCATAATTAAATAAACTTTTAATTACTTAAAACTCAATTCACAATTTTAAACTCAAATCATAACTTCTCAAAGAGAATAACAATTTTAAAACTAAATCAAACGCAGTCTCAGATTTTATGAATGGCGTAGATTCATAAATAATAATAAATAAAAAAAATTGTAGTGTGGGGCTATAAAAAAGTGTATACGGAAAAAAGAGCTTAGAATTGCAAAATAGATGGTGTAGATTCGGATTTTATATAGTGTGGGCCTCACATAGAGTTATTCAGTACAGACATTAAATTCTCGATATATTTTGTGTATAAAGTTTGTGTTTGTAGCATTATTTTGGATAGAAATTATAAGGATAATTCATATTTTAAATAAAGGTGATTGGACAAAAAATCTAATATTGATTTTTTCTTGTCCAAAGATTGAGAAATTTTATTTCTACTCACTACTTCCTCTCTTTTCATATACTTAATGAATTTTTTTAATACATTTTTATTCTAAAATTAAATTACCAAAATATCCATTTCTCAAAACCCTAACCCTAACTCTAACTCTCTCAAACCATCAGTTTCCACCATCAACATCCATAGCCGTTGTCTCTTCTCTCCTCCACTCTTCCTGTTGCCTCTTTCCCACCACTGCGACCTCCCTTTGCCTGAGAATATAAAAACTGTATTTGAAACCACTAAGAATAACATTATATTAAAGTGAGATTTAATAGCCTTTTGTGTAGACCATGATATGTACCTTTTGTGAGGTGTTACTTCACTTATCATTTCCTTGTGTCAGAGGAATGATGGAATCAGTGATCAAAAGGAAGTGTAAAAGTCATTATGTGCTCTCAGATGTTGCTATATCTTCTTGTTACAGTTTCATAGCTGCTTGGCATGAGTAGAAAGGACAGTAAATTATGAACTTTTTTTCTTGATTGACTGTTCCCTCTGCACAGTCATTAGTAGAAATAAATCTTCTAATTACATAATACTTCCTTCTGTTTTCTATACTTGAAAAAGATTATGTAAATGATGATATTAAAGTTTTGTGCTATAATTGCAACAAGCATCTAGGAAGCTTGGGTTTCCAGTCCTGTATGGTGATACATCACGTGCCCACAGTTCTGCAATCTGCTAGTATTTCTTCTTCAAAAGTTGTCATAGAGGTCGCGAAAGTGGCGCCAGCAGGTGGAGGGAGGAGTGGGGTAACAATTGGAAGTGAAAAGGAGGAGAAGAGGTGCTAGCGACGGCGGCAATAGCGGTGGTAGCTTGTTAGGGTTAGGATTTGGAGGATGAAGATGGTAAGGGTATTTTTGTCATGGTAGGATGTGTATTGAGTGAAAGTTGATAATTTAAATTTATTTAGCATGTGTATGGAAAAAAGATGTAGAAAGAGAGGAAGTAGTTTGTGAAAATAGAATTTCCCGCAAAGATCTAGGCACTAACTTATTCTGTCCATAAGGATAAGCTATCATAAAATCGCCAAAATACCTCTCCATCACCTCTGCATCTTTCACAGCTTTTATTCCCTAGATGTTTCTCTTTCCTCATTCCAGTCGCCTCTTTCTTCTCTTTCAACCGACTCTCAGTCTTCTCAGATCTCATCACAACTGTCGATAATTTGGCTGTCGATCTCTACCGTGTGGTTCTTCAAGCACTCTCTATATCTGTAGATCTTGTCACCGTCACTGCAAGAGATGCACCCTCTCCGTCATTACTACTCACTCTCATTTTTGGCCTCCCGGAGTTTCCTAACACTGTCTTGTAATTCAACAACAGCGCCACCTGAATCCTGATATCCTTTTCTTAGTCTTCGTTTTTGAACAAATTTTATTTTCTCTCTCTACTTTCTCACATTCACTCTTGAGATCTACATCCATATCAAGTCTCAGCACCTTAGTGTCGGTCTCCGTCGCCTAGTCGTGTCAGTCTCCGATGATCAATAGATCGATCAAGATCTCCGAACGCGTTGCCTTCATCGTCGTTCTCAATTTCTTCATTTCCTCTGATTTAACTTGTCGGGGGTGAAAAGACTTAGATCTATGCACGACAAGTCCAGATTTGTGCACGACGAAAATCATATCTGCTCTAATCTATATTTTTGTTGTCGTGGTCTTGCTCAATTTCAATGAAACATTGCGAATCACAAAATTTTCAAGTCAATTTTCTTTCTTGATTTACTTGTTTGGATTTGAAACTCTTCAAATTCAATAATTTCTTCATCGATTTTACATTTTTTGGATTTTGTTTATCAACATTGTGCTTGAATTGGTTGAGGTTTAAAGAAAATGAACAAAAAGTTATCTAAAGCGAGAGTTTTGAAATTTATGCCCTAATTACACAAATGATGATTGGAATTTGAATTTGCTTCGGCAATGGTGGCCTCCTTCTTCTTCTTCTTCTTCTTGTATATGTGTTTTTTACTATATTCTTAAAATTTGAACAAATCTGATAGTTTAAACTCCCAAAGGTTATGTATGTATATTTGTGAATGTGTGTATCTATGTATATCTTGAGTGCATGTAAATCTGTGAGTATGTATAATACCCCAATCCTTCACATGTCATTGATATTGTTCGCTTTGGGCCACACCCGCACGGATTTGTTCTTCTCAATGGGTCACCCATCCTAGAACTACTCCAGCCTAAGTACGCTTAACTGGAGAGTTTTGCTAAGTATTACCTATCCTAGAACTACTCCAACCTAAGCACGCTTAACTGAGGAGTTCTGTTAGGGATTTCACCACCTAGGAAAAGGCCCCAATGCAATATAAGGGTCCAGGTTTTTACTTTTATAACCTAGAAACTTCGCCTCCACTCTTGATGTGGGACAACGGAACCTTACAATCCACCCCCTTAGGGTTGCACATCTCCGTGCAGTAGCCTGCCAAGTCACAAACTCGCTTACATGCACCGAGAGATACCAGGGACCTATACTCGGTATTTCGAACAGTCGATTCTGATACCATTTGTAATATCTAGACCCTTCACATGTCATCGATATTGTCCACTTTGAACCACACCCACACAGATTTGTTATTCTCAGTGGGTCACCCATCCCAGAACTACTCCAACCTAAGCACGCTTAACTAGAGAGTTCTACTAGGGATTTCACCACATAGGAAAAGGCCTCGATGCTATATAAAGGTCTAGGGTTTTACTTTTATAGCCTAGTGTAGACGTGCCCTTGGGCCTCACTACAGTTCGGACTCAATTTGTGTCACGGTCCTGTATCTAATCTCGCAGAGTGCAATGCAAGACCGATGAATCATCAAAGAGTCCAAATCCGGCAATCGTTTTTTAAAACAGATTTTTTGAAAGAAGTGTCAAATATGGACTCCTTTGCCAGATACAGAGTCGCCACCTAAATATTTATTTTTGGGGGAATTTAGAAAACCCTGACTCGTTGCCTAAGGCCACGTATCCGTCATCACCAAAGTTGCCTCGGCTCGGGAACTTTGGTACGATTGGAGAAGGTCACTTCGTGAGCACCCACGCTCGCCCGATCAAAGATCGGCCTCTACTAACCATGATATCGAGTTTTGAAAACGTTATGTGCCCTTATTCCGGTTATTAGCCTAGATTCACTATGTGATGCGCACAGCATATAAGTATAGACTGGATCGCCTGAATTGGAACAAAACATTTCATGTTTGTTTTGAAAAATGGTTTACTACTCGCAAGTAGGCTAAAATGTGGATTTGCCACCCTCAAGTGGGCTTAGAAAACATGGTGATTTGCCACTCTCAAGTGGGCTTAAAACTCACAGTCAATGCATTATTCCAATTCAGATAATCCAACATTCACCCACAGGCATTCAGGCAGATATATCATATAAGCAGTTAGCCTCATGGTAAGCATGCTATCATGGCAGTCACTCATACACATGCAAGAATGCTAAAGCATAAAAGCTTACCTAGTATTCCAAGCCAAAACAGAAGCTATGTTAGAAATCAATGCATGACCCTAACTATACAGAAATGCCTAATGCAATACATGCAAAAATGCAACTATAATAGGCTCGGCTATTCTAAGAATGGCATGTGAGATGCTACAGCTAACATGTATTCAACTTGGAATTAAAATACGATACAGTTAGTATGATGCACCGAGCCCGATGCATGCAAAACAGATGAATGAATGCAAACATGCTATCATTCTGTATGCTAATTGAAACATACTCTAATCTAACCATCATAAGCTGGTAAATAAAAGGGAGAAAGACGTGGGGTTGGAAGACATATATCACACACACGCACACTTATTACAATTGTGCCCTCGCTCAGAGAGTCCGAATGAATAATACAGTCCGAATAAATAATACAGTCTGAATAAGTACAAAACCCTAATTAATTAACAAATTAAACTAGGAAAGCAAGTAGATTAGCATGCAAGCCCATGGACCGCCTCAGCTCTGTTCCGGATGATGAATGATGCATGCTTGAGTTGCCTTGCGCGGAAATCCAGTGCGATGCCCCAGTTTGCCTCTGTTTGTAATTAATCTCGGAATGTTGTGCAAAGCTCTTGAAGGATGTTGATCATTGATTTACTGTAACGGAGAGCAAGAAAGGGGCATGGCAAAGTATTTTCACATATGTATGTTCACCTCGATCCTCGTGCCATCAATCATGCATCTCAATGCATGATGGCTGAGGAGTCGAATTGCACGACTCAATATGAAATGAATGCACATGAAAACACAACAAGACCGAGACTCCATCATGGTTAATCCAGAGTGTCGGTGACCGGGAATTGAGACACGTTCCGTCACTCGGAGTACGAAACGTCCATCGTTTCCCGTGCTTGGGCTAACTCTTATCCCAAACATGATGCAATATGTATGACATGCATGAATGCGACTAACATATAACCTAGCATACGCAATGCTATGAATTGGCATACACAATGCTCGATATAACATGGCATATACAATGTTCTAAGATACAACCTAGCATGCACAATGCCATGGACTAAAATGGCATACACAATGCAATATGGGCTTACACCAATATGAGTGGACCTCAACCACACTCACATCAGCGGCCATGTGATGGAAATGAGACGACCGAAGTGCGTGCACGCATGCGCGAATACCAAGGACCGAACCTAAGGCATGAAATGCTACTTTACCAAAGCATGGCAAGAGATGAAAGATGGCATACAAACATGTAATTTCCAGCACTGAAACATGATGCTAAATGGTCCCAAATCATGGAAATATGGTACTTAATGCATGAAATAAGCCCCGAAACTCAAAACTTGGCATATGTATTGAACTATAACTATGCAAAGCAAGCATTATTTGACTATGAAGCACAAAGATAGAGCCAAGGCAGTCCCAAAACATGCATATTACTAGTTTAAAGCATGGCCAAAAAATGCTAACATGACGGACTAAAATAGCATGCAACATTGGCTAGTAAGTATGGGTTGTATTACAACTATATAATGCGCATGAGATCTCATCAAACCAGCCAAAAACAGTGAACAAAACATGTCAAAATATGCCCAAATAACCACTGAAATGAAGCCAATGCGTACAAAAATGATGAGCTCCTTTGGAAGGCCATGCAAGAGGTTACTCAACACATACAAGATAGACACTTAGCATGGAAAAACCAACTCTGGAAATGGATTATGATAGCCCTAAAACTCACCAAATAGGCCCTGGAATTGGTCTAAGAAACATGCAAATGGAAGGCCCTTTGAAAGGCCTTGAATAGGATTACTCTATACATGCATCATAGACATAAAATATGACCAAAGGGGCCCCGAACAGAGTCAAGGCAGACCTTAGAACTCACAAAATAGAGCGTTGAATATGACTTCGCAACATACAAAATAGAGCCCCTTTAGAAGGCCAATCATGCTAGTAAAGAGAATGAGGGGTGAGAGGGTCACCCCTCTATGATTTCAAAGCTCAAAACCTCATCAAAGCCACTAAAAATCTATTGGATTTCAGTGGCTAAGAGGCCAAAACAAGGCCAATGCAAATGCTCAAATGCATGGCTCAAAGCATGTGAAAATGAAGCATGCAAGAAAGGAGATGACTCCAAACAGGAAAGTGACCTCAAACAAACTAAAAGAGGAGGTCAAAACAAGACTTTTTCCAGTTTATAATAAATCTCAAAAATGTTCACAAGTAAGGCTAAAATAGGATGCAAAAATAGCCCTAAAAGAGAGATTGGGAAAATAAGGAAGTAGATGGCCTCAAATAGCAAAGTGTCCTTAAACAAAGTTGAAGAGGGACTCAAAATAAGACACTTCACAGTTTAGGTCAAAGCCCAAAAATGCTAGAAAAAGGGGCTAAAGTATGAAGCAAAAGAATGCAAGAAAAAGGGAAATGAGGACTTACCCTTGTAGCACAACAATGCAGCAACTTTTGGACCAAGAAGGTGAGCTCTCAACCTCTGCAAATGACCTCCAAGGTACTGGAATGGATGGTAGAGGTGGTAGGCTAGGAGTTGTAGTGTGAAATGGTCAAGAATATGGGTGTTTTGAGACTTGAAGTAGAGAGATGGAGGGTGTATGTCTATATCTCAGCCCAAAGCTTCTAACCCTTGCAAAATAAGATGGAGGGTTGATTATATAGAGGGAGAAGGCCATGGTTTCTTGGAGAAGCCTCAAAGGGGGGTCAAAGCTTCTAAAAGAAGCTTGACCAGAAGGGTCAAACTTCCTTTGGAAGCTAAGCAAAGGGTGCAAAACCACCCTTAAAAGGATCAAAACAAGGACAAAACCCTCGAACAGAGGGTCAGGTGCAAAACAGCTGGTACAGCTGGAATGCACTCAAGGAGACAAGACTGGTCGACTAGGTTCAAAAAGCCAAGGTGGTCGGCTGGCCATCTTCCCTGGTCAGTCGATCAGGGGTCAAAAGGTTCCAGAAAAAAAGCTGGCCGGCTACTCCAGAAATGTGGCCTCCTAGATGAGTGCAACACAGCTGTGTAGAGAAAAACCAGAAAATGTGACCCAAGAGGGAGAAAAATCAGCTTTTTAGAGGGGTTCAAAAGGGTCAAGATGAATTACTGGTCGTCCTACCCATATTGGTGGCCTCCCAGGTGTGCATAACACAATGATGGTATGAAAAGCCAGAAATTGTGGCTCAAAAGTAAGAAAAACCAACTTTAGGAGAGAGAAAAAGGAGAAAGATGGTTTTTCAGGGAAAAAGGTGGCCTCCCACCATACCACCACCTTCATAACCATGAAAATAGGGCCCCTGCCAAAAATGGGCCAAGATGGATGCAAAACGAAGGTTCGGGGGCCGAAACGCACGGCCTGGGGCCCCGAAAACTGACTATAAGGCACCGGAGGTGGCGTTTGACCACGAAGTTGGTCTCTCGGGCCACAGTGTCCCTCAAAAGAGGGGAAACAAGGTGTGTGCCAAAAATCAGAGCAAACGGAGGTAGTTAAGCAGTCCCGAACCGAAGCACACGGCCAACGACTCTAAAAACCAGAAACCGGGCTCCAAACAGGAAAAATGGCCTGCGACCACGAAACGTAGCCTACGGCCACTGAGAGATGGTCTACAAGACCTCTCCCTCCCCTTGGGAAGAGAAAACAGAGAAAACGAGACTCGATTCGCAAACCGAAGCAAAGCACAAAAGAGTCTGAAGGCAAGACTCGCAGCTGAGACTCTAAAACCTCAAAATCAGCACAATATGCAACATCACCGAGTGCTCAGTTGGTGACGTCTGAGTCTTAAGGTCGGTCAAAAATGGGGTTTCTACACCTAGGAACTCCTCCTTCATTCTTGATGTGGGACACCAAGACCTTACAATATGTGTATGTATGCATATCTTGAGTGCACATATATTTGAGAGTGTTTGTATGTATATCTGTGAGTGTGTGTATGTATGAGACAAATCTGGAAAAAGAATTGATGTTAATAACGATGATTGCAACAGATAAACAAAAAAGTTAACACAGATTTTCAACATATAAAAAAAAAAAATTGAACATATAGATAGAATTTAGGAAAAAAAAAATTCAAAAAATAGATAGAATTTATGGGAAAAAATTTGAATAGATAGCCAAAATTTTTGAACAAATAGATTTAAAATTGAACAGATAAATAGAATTTAGAGAAAAAAATTGAACAGATAGATAAAATTTAGAAGAAAAATTGAACAGATGGATATAAATTTGTACAAATAACCAACTAAAAGTCAAATAGATAAAAAAAAAAAAGTCAATGGATAAAATTGAAAACAAAATGTCTTCTAAAACTTCTCAGCAAATTATTTTACAAAGCGTGAACTTCTCACTAATAAAAAATATTCACTAGACCTAATGCCTCACATCTTCCTTAGATTGGATTTATCACCAATTTTCTCCTTAAATAAATCTCAAGGAATGTATTTATAATTTACAAATTATTATTATTAGGTACAATTTCAAATAAGTGTATATTTGGAAAAATATTTTCAAATTAATAATATATTTTATAAATATTAAAAAATAAAATTATAATTTTTGGAGATAATCACATTTTACCTCCTTGTGGTTTAATGCATTTTCACATTACCTCCTTGACATTTATAAATGTACTCATAAACTCCTTGTGGTTTTGAGTAATGTGCAAAAGTGATGGAACGTGATAGAATTAATAAAAAGACTAGAATACCCATATTTTTTCTTCAATTTTCTTATGAATGCCATTTTACTTCTATTTTTCTTGTAGTTAAACTCTCTCTCTATGAATGAGCATGTGGTAGAGTTGTAGACTGGGTACAATGATGGGTCAGACTCGGCTATCCACTCCCTACCCAAGTTTTTGATTCTCCTCTCTCTCTCATGTAAAATTTGATTCTATGATTCTCCTCTCTCTCTTTCTCTATTTCTCTCACTATCTATGTCTCTCAAGTAAAATTTGAATCAAATGTGATGGGAACTAGTTTCTCTCACCTTTTCCCTTACTTCAACCCAGTTACAACGGCGAACCGGTCACTCCACCACCTGTGACACCCTAATTGTTTAATTAAATACCATGTATAATTAGAATAAAATAAAATAGTGAATATTATCTGATAAGGTGCAATTTAATTAGGGATTATATATTATTAAAAAAAAAAGAAACAAGTATAGCTTTGGTAAATCACCATAGCTTTGATTAATCACCAACTATAGGGACACGTAGGGGAAGGGCAAAGTGACGCTTGTTAAGACATGTGGCTGAGGGTAGATGCACGCTCACTACCTATAAATAAGTAGTTACTGACTGAGCTTCAACAAAACAAAAAGAAATGTATATAAATCAATAGTTAAGAGGCAGCATACAAGTAGCAGGGAATTAGTAGTAGGAAACTAAAGCTAAGGGTCAATTCTAAGGTGAGTTATATTATACCTTGAGTTACAATAATATATTTTCTATATGTCTTGAGTCACCATAACATATTTTACGAATGTTTTGAGTTACCACAATTTATTTTATATAATTTATGTTTTGTAGTTATATTAATGTTTCAATTATGTGGATTATTTTCTGACTCATATTTTTTTAAATTGAAACCCATGGATATATTTGTTTAAATTTTAGAAAGTATTTGACAATGATCTTGTAAACAATTATTTTCTATAAATACCACCACGGGAGTCTCATGCCTTAGGAGACTTAAATAACCATTGACCCCTGTTTGGCCACTTTGTGATCCTCTGTTTGTCATAGATCCATTAACCCCTATTCTGATTGTCACTCAAGTGACCCATGTTCTCTTTTGTTCTGTACCGTGGTTATAGTTATTTACGTAATTTTTGTATTTCAGTTTCTACTACTTAAATAATTTGTTTATTATTCAACTTAAATTGTGTTAATGTTTTAGCTTAAATAACTATCCATGGCTATTTTATGCCCCTATACTCACAGTATAATATTTCTCACTTTGCTATGTGCGTATAGCTGTTACTCCTTTCAGGTGACGAGATTTAGCAGGATCAAGATGGGAGATAAATCAAAGTGTTTTCTTTTTTGTACTACATGTATTTCTGATTGGACTCTTGTAATAAAATAAAAGTCCAAATGACTATTTTTATTTCTTTTTAATAAACTTTTGGTACCCAATTATTTTATTTTAATTTATCTGTATGCTACTATTATAGAAATTTTAGAATTATTTTATTGTTATCTTGTTGCGACTCCAAACCTTTGAATACCGGGTTTGGGTCCTGGCAAAGTGGTACCGGAGCAATGGTTTTTTTTTTTTTTTTTATCAAAATGAATTTAGTATATTTTTTCTAACTTGTTCTGTATAATTATTCACATTATATGAGACAAAAAAAAATACTAATAATAAATTTAACTTCATTATTTGATATTATGGTATGTGTTTTCCAAAACAAAAAAAAAAAAATTTAAATTAAATTGTCTAACACAAGTAAACCGTGTTATAAATATTTCTGGGCTAAGTTTTCCTATGTTGTAGGAAATGGCAAACCTAATGGAGTTATTTTGGTTCGAGCCCCTAGGAGCTCATCTTATCCCAAATTTATTAGAAGGCTGGGGTGATTCGGAGAGTCATGTCAAGTAAGCCCACCTGGCATTTGACCGACTCATGGGGCGACCCGTGTATTTGCAGGTCGACCCCGATGAGGATTTCTTATTTTGGAGACTTAGCCAAGGTAACACTCGTGAGAGGTACATAGGGCCGACCCACGTTGTTGGCCTTGCTCCAGACCTAGGACAGCCGTATTTTCTGGTTGCACCTCTACCCCTGGGCTTTGCGGAGAAGAGAGGACATGCATATCCTAGCAACCACATTTGCACTATGACACCTCCTCTACAGCACATTGTCCAAACCCTAGCCGTGGACTTCACTGACAATGTATCATACTTAGAGACACCGGTGCGGATTAGCGGATGGGAGTTTTGGGGTTATGATCATAGTATTCCTGTCTACATGGTCCGGGTAGTATGGCGGTGCTTTGGAGTAGAGCTCAATGAGTAGGAGTTTGAGCCCTTTATGTAGAGTGAGTTCACAAGGTTATTTCATAGGCCAGTTTTCTAGAGCCAATTCTCATGGTGGCCTAACGGTCCCTTCTAGACATCTGACTAGGAGATCCTTTTTTTTTTGTGACCTGACCGTGATTAGACACTAACTCTTGATTGTATTTTAAGTACGTTGTACTAATATGTTTTCTTTTGCATAGTAAAAATGATATATGTACTGT
This sequence comes from Camellia lanceoleosa, assembly GCA_025200525.1. Classification (NCBI taxonomy): domain Eukaryota; kingdom Viridiplantae; phylum Streptophyta; class Magnoliopsida; order Ericales; family Theaceae; genus Camellia; species Camellia lanceoleosa. The sequence goes on from CM045759.1 coordinate 85,331,768, forward strand.
TATAGTATCTTGTGAATCATAGATAATTAAATGTACACTAAGTGGTTCCAAAAAAAAATGGGGGGGAGTTCATTAACCATTTTCACCTTGTAGGAATGGCTAATGATGGAAATGGAACTGGATCATCGGTCATTGGTACTGATCCAATGAAGCAAATCATCGAAAGAGCAGTTACTAGTTTTTTGCGAGCCTACAAACCAACATTAATAGCGGATCGCCTGAATGACGAGAAGATCCAACTACTATAAAATAGTTCCAAGACTTAAAACCTACCATATTCATTGGCAGTACAAACCCACTGATGATAGAAGCTTGGTTCAGAGATATGGAGAAAATTTTTCGTGCGCTACCTTGCACAGAAAGACAGAAGGTGACTTTTGCCACATTCACCTTCAAAGACGATGTATAAGAATGGTGGCTTCTTACCCTAGAGAAAGAAGATATTGTGACTTGGGAAAATTCTTGGAGGTATTCTATGAAAAATACTTTCCAGATTCACTACAGGAACAAAAGGTTGCAGAATTCATACATCTAAGACAAGGAATCATGACGGTGGCCGAATACGAGAGCAAGTTCACACAACTGGCTCAATTCGCAACATACGTCATGTAACGACCCAATCTTGGCAAGGCAAAGCCCCGCCAAAAGGGTGCACCTCAAACGCTATAGCACCTTTACACCACAATTCCTGTATAATTCTTACATCACATCACCACATCACCAAAAGTGCATAAGACCTTTCAATTGCCCAACATATATGAGATGATCTATTCAAAGACAAAAAGTATTATCATGCTACAAGATAGTTCCCAAGCATTTCCTCCCCAAAAATAATACATACTATTCACGAATCCATCAATACATCCAACTTCATAAGCAATTATTTACAATCAACCTCCTTCATAAAAAAAATAAAAGGTAAACTTACATCGTAGAATGACCCTAAGCAAAACCTCAACTACAAGATGCCCACCTTTGATCCTTCAAAAAAATTCTAGTCTTCCAAGTTGAGGCGAGCCACACAAAAGTTTATGAATCTGAAAAAAAAAATTATTTAAAAGAATGAGCTAAAGCCCAATGAGTATACCAATACCATGGAGTTATAAAACTTACTCCTTCCAATTGGGTTCAAAATAAAGACAATAAACATAAGAGCTTAATTGGACTGAAATTTATACAAAATAAAAATAAAAATAATGAAAGTAAACAAAAATACAACTTTTCAATACGTTAAGATTTCATGTCCATCATACGAACCACTACATAGCCTTAGGGTTGCGTTACCTCGCGACTTAGGTGATGACGGTACCGGTACCCAAAACATAACCATAGGAACATAACTCATGTCAACGTAGCACTTCAATTCTCATTTCAATGTTTCGGTCCCCGGGACGCCTTATATATACGACCCTTATGGTCCTTAAAACATTTTGGTCCCCAAGACCCCAAAGCATTTTGGCCCTTGTGGCCCCAAAGGCTATATTTGGTTATATGATTAAAAAAAAAAAAAAAAAAATACCCTTGTACAATGTTTCATTGTCATTCAATCATCATCATCATAAAATTTGAAGGACTCAACTTAAATAAATTCTCATAGAAAAATAGTGCTTCATTATACAAATGAAATCATATATCTATTTAAACTCAACCATTGGCCTCAATAGATTTATAGATTTATAGAATTTTCTTTTTATACATATCTCATGATGAAATGTATCATTCACTTCCTTTAATTCAAAATTATCTTCAAACTTTGTAATAAAGATAGAGGTAAGGTAATTTCCATGGTAAGTATACTCACCTCCAAAAATAGCAAAAGCGTAGATTGAGACTCTACAAATTAATTCCCAAAAGGTGTAGAGACGCCTTCCTCCAATCCTAGCAATTAATAAATAGGACCTAAAATTAGGAAAAAGCTTTCAATAAAAATTACAGCATCTACAAAAATGATCCTAAATAAATTATGCTAAGGAATGACAAGCTAAAGAACTCCTCCAGCTTCAAGTCACCCAAACAAATAACTTATCCAATCTCCACAACACCCATCCTTTGTACATCTTTGAGTTAGTAACTTTTTAAATATCCAATCAATTTATATGCACAATACCACCATCAATTAACTACAAAAGTCAAAAATCAACATTTTTTATAAACTCAACAACTTAAGTAAAATCTCTTCAATCATTTATAAAATTCCTCCATAGAATATAGAGATACCCAATCCATCATTTATCAAATCAATTTCAACATATAAATTTTCTAACACCAAAATTCCCAATTTTTTTACATCACATTCAAACCCTAGATTAACCCAAAATCTTAATCTCCAAAACAACCATCAAATTGATCATTTTTCAACATGTAAAACATTCATAGAAACTAATTAAGAGTATAAAATTCAACAATCAAACCCCAAATCATAATAGATATAAAATACAAAAAATTTCATCATCTCTAACTCAAAATATGTGAAACCTTAAACTAAACTTTTAGAGAAATATTCTTACCAATTACAGGCCTCTAATCCATCAAGAAAATAAACCCCATGCTTTGATTCTTCAAAAGATTAAGAAAAATCTAGAGTTGATACTTCTATTGTGCTATTTTCGGATGGATTTAAGGAGTGGCCGACCGGACCCTTTTTTCGGCGAGATAAGGTGGCCGGCGGTGGTGAAGATGGGGGGTTAAGGTGGTGGTGTAAGGGTGGAGCAAGGGTGTGGTGTTTGGCCACCAAGAAAGTAAAGGAAAATGAGAGAGAAGTTAGAGAGGAAAGCATGAAGACGACGATGTAAACAAAAACAAAAAAAATCTGCACTTTTTTTTTTTGTGTTGAAATGGGGTGTTTGGTCACACCTACTATCAAGTTTGGAGTTGAGTTTAGATATCCTAAATGGAGTTTGACATAGGAGTGTGTTTGGCTCTAGATGATTGTTGGGAATATTATAATTCTACCCACCTAAAGGAAATTTCGTCCACGAAATTTATTTATTTGTTTAGTCTAGTTCATACCTTGAAAAAGATGTGGATATCGAATTTTCATATCATCCTCCCGCTCCCAAGTAGCTTCCTCCAAAGCATGATTTTTCCACAATACCTTTACTAGTGGTATAGTCTTGGAACGTAGTACTTGATCCTTCATGTCCACAATCTCTATGGCTTCCTCTTCATAAGACAAATCATCCTTGAGTTGGATTGGTTGGAAATCTAACACGTGTGATGGGTTAGGCATGTACTTCTTCAACGTGGATACATGAAACACATTGTGAATGCGAGATACACTTGGTGGTAAGGCCAAACGATAAGCAATCTTGCCAATGCGCTCTAGTATCTCAAATGGCCCAATATACCTTGGACTTAGTTTGCCTTTCTTACCAAATCACATCACTCCCTTCCATGGCGAGATTCGTAAAAATACATGATCTCCCATGTGAAATTCCAAATCCCTCATCTGATTATCTACATACCTCTTTTGTCTACTTTGAGCCGTCTTCAACCTTTCTCGAATAATATGCACTTTATCGGTAGTAATTTGAACAATCTCTGGCCCTAACAATTTTCTCTCTCCAACCTCATCCCAACATACTGGAGTTCTACATCTTCGCCCATATAAAGCTTCATAGGGAGCCATTCCAATACTTGATTGATAACTATTATTATATGCAAATTCTATTAAGGTCAAGTGTTCATCCCAACTACCTCAAAAATCTAGGACACAAGCTCTCAACATGTCTTCTAAAGTTTGGATTGTCCTCTTAGATTGCCCGTCGGTTTGGGGGTGAAAAGTTGTACTGAATCTCAATTTAGTACCCAAGGAATTTTGAAGACTAGGCCAAAAGTGGGATGTAAAGCGTGAGTCTCTGTCTGAAACAATAGTTACCGACACACCATGCAATCTCACAATTTCGTCCACATAAATTTTTGCTAATCGATCTAGTGAAAAGTTTTTCTTAGTAGCCAAAAAGTGTGCAGATTTGGTCAACCTATCTACAACAACCCAAATAGAGTCATGCCCCTTCTGTGTGCGAGGCAGGCCCGAAACAAAATCTATGGCGATATGCTCCCATTTCCATTCAGGTATAGGAAGAGGTTGAAGTAAACCAGCTGGGCGTTGATGCTCTGTTTTAATCTGCTGACATACCAAACACGTTGACACAAATTCTGCTATCTCTCTATTCATATTTGGCCACCAATAACTTTCTCTTAAATTTCGATACATCATTGTACTCCCCGGATGCATTGCATAAGGTGAATTATAGGCCTCAACTAATATCTCCGTTTTTATCTCGGGCTCATTTGGAACACATAACCGATTTTTAAACATCAACACACCATCTTCTTTAATAATAAAGTCTGACAGAGTACCATCTTTCACTCGAGCTTGGGTCTTCTCCAAAACTGAGTCTTTGCTTTGGGCTTCTCGAATGCGATCCACCAACAAAGGTCTCACTTTAATTGTAGCTAACAAGGATCCTGACTTCCCAACTACTAGATCAACTCCAATAGATTTTATTTCATGCAAGAGACTAAATTGAATGCCCTGAATGTGAGTTAATCTCCCTTTAAATTTCCGACTAAGAGCATCGGCCACCAAATTAGCTTTTCCTGGATGATAATTAATGGTGTAGTCATAGTCCTTAATCAGTTCAACCCATCTCCTTTGTCTCAAATTTAAATCCCTCTGTGTGAATAAATATTTCAAACTCTTATGATCGGTATATATCTCACATTTTTCCCCATATAAATAATGTCTCCACAACTTTAAAGCAAAAACAACTGTTGCGAGCTCTAAATCATGGGTGGGATAATTGCGTTCATGGTACTTTAATTGTCTAGATGCATAGGCCACTACTTTTCCATGTTGCATCAACACACAACCGAGCCTTTGATGAGAGGCATCACTGTAAACAATAAATCCGTCACCACTTAATAGAATAGTAAGCACTGGGGCAGAAGTTAATCGCTTCTTTAATTCTTGAAAACTCTTTTCACAATTCTTCGTCCACTCAAATTTGGTATTCTTACGGGTCAAATGTGTTAATGGTGCCGCAATCAATGAAAACCCCTCTACAAATCTACGATAGTAGTCTACCAACCCCTAAAAAGCTCCTTACCTCGGTCACGTTAGTAGAACGATCCCAGTTCACCACAGCCTCTATTTTCTTCAGATCCACAAAAATACCTTCACCCGAAATCACATGCCCCAAAAATACGACACGATCTAACCAAAACTCACATTTGCTAAACTTCGCATACAACTTCCTTTCTCGTAAAGTCTGCAATACCACCCGTAAGTGTTGTTGATGATCCTCTTGACTCTTGGAATAAACAAGTATGTCATCAATAAATACAGTCACAAATTGGTCAAGGTATGGTTGAAACACTCTATTCATAAGGTCCATAAATGCGGCGGGGGCATTAGTTAGACCAAAAGGCATAACAAGAAATTCATAATGGCCGTAGCGAGTTCGAAAAGCAGATTTTAGTATGTCTTCTTCTTTAATCTTAAGTTGGTGATACCCTGATTTGAGATCGATTTTGAAGAACACACATGCTCCTTAAAGTTGATCAAACAAATCATCTATACGCGGCAAAGGATATTTATTACGCACCGTGACCTTATTCAACTGCCGATAGTCAATGCACAATCTCATGGTGCCATCTTTTTTCTTTACAAATAACACAGGTGATCTCCAAGGCGAGACGCTTGGCCTAATGAAGCCTTTATCCAATAACTCTTGCAATTGTATCTTAAGCTCCTTAAGTTCCGCTGGGGCCATACGGTAAGGTGCACTAGAAATTGGGGCAGTTCCAGGAATTAAGTCAATAGCAAACTCAATTTCTCGATCTGGGGGTAATCCAGGTAGTTCATCAGGAAAAACATCTACGAAGTCACACACAATTGGTATATCCTCCAGTCTTGGACCACTCAATTCGGAGTCAACCACATAGGCTAAGTATCCTTGGCACCCCTTCTTAAGCATTTTTCTAGCGGTAATAACAGAAATAACATAAGATGGGGACGCACATCAATCTCCACAAAATCTAAATTCAGGTTCCCCAAAATTGAAAAATACTACCTCTTTCCTATAACAATCCGCCGAAGCATGGTAAGAAGCCAACCAATCCATTCCCAAAATCAAATCAAAATCAAGCATCTCTAAAGGCAATAAATCTGCTACCATCTCTCTATCTCCCAACTGTAATACACAACCACGATATACCTCTTCAATTATAACACAATCCCCAATAGGAGTAATAATGGATAAACAATAGCCTAGAGGTTCAATAGGTTTATTAGCATGCACAGAAAATGATAGAGATACAAAAGAATGCGTAGAACCCGGATCAATAAGTACATGTGCCTCCCTACTGAACACATAAATAATACCTATCACTACCTCCGGATTAGCCTGAGCATCTCGTTGAGTCAAAGCAAAAACTCTTCCCTGCGAGGTTTGTCTATCGGATTGAACACCTCTTTTATTCTGCTTGCCAAACCTAGTCCCAACCTGACGTCCTCCTCGGTCTCTCCCTCGGCCGGCACCTGAAATTTTATTACTACCAACTCCAGTATTAGCAGATGAAGCGGTTCGTGTGCAATCTCTAGCCAAATGTCCAGGTTGTCCACAATTGAAGCAAGCTCGTGTATCTCCCAAATTAGTCATTTTTGGAATTGTGCAGTCTTTCACCAAATGACCCTTTTGGCCACAACGAAAACACAAGTCGGTACCAGCATGACAAATGCCTGTATGTGCCCGCCCACATTGCTTGCAAACACTTCGAGTAAACTGAGATGATGTCCCACTAGACTGTCCATGACGCTGATTAGAAATGCTTTGGGTTGGGGTGGGATGCTCTCTATTTTTTTGATATGCACTAGAGCTCTTGACTGAACCATAACCATGACCACCTCTCTTTGACGGTCTATTAGATGTGTTTTCATGATGGGATGAACTAAGGTGGCGCTTCTTCTGTTGTTCCGCTAACTTCATTTCTATGACATTTTTCTCAACTGTTAAGGCTTTATCAACCAAGGTCGAATAGTTAGTTATTCCCAATACTCGGATACGAGATTTGATGTCCAAATCCAACCCTTCTGTAAAATGACGACATTTGACCTCTTCATCATCCACAAACGAAGGGGCAAAACGAGATAAAGAAATGAACTTAGCTTCATACTGAGCTACAGTCAAATCCCCTTGCTTTAGCCGAAGGAACTCTCTCTCTCTTTTTCATACCGATAGGTAGCTGGAAAGTACTTGTCATTGAAAACCTTAGTGAATTGGTTCTAGGTCAATCCTCCGGTGCCACCTACCGTAAGTAGGCATTGCGTGGCCTCCCACCAATATTTAGCCTCCTTCACCAGCATAAAACTAGCAAGTGCAAATCGCTGCTCGTCTGATACTTCCATCACAGAAAATATCTGCTCTACCCTTCTTAACCAGGCCTCTGCCTCCATAGGATTGGGCGATCCAGAAAATGATGGAGCCCCCAACTTCTTGAACCTCTTAATTGCGGTGAGGCGGTTCTCTGTAGGTTGCACAAATGGCCTAGACTGTGCTGTATTATGTTGTTCAAGGATGCGAGTTTGCCTCTCCGCTAGGCTAGCCACTGACTCTAAAAGGCGCTGCACACTAGGGTCTAAAAATGCTGGAGCTGCGTTAGCTCTTGGTGGTACAACTCTATCTGAATGTCCCACTTCTGGATTGGCACTTGACTCTTGAGTTTGCTCATTATGCAATTCATGTTCAATCTCTTCTTCCTGAACCCGAGGTGGAACTTTATTTCCAACACTAAGATGTGGCTCTTGCTCAGCCTCAGGTACTTCCATAAGGGGGCGACTCTTATGAACTTTTCGCCTTGCCATACGCGCCTATATAACAAGACAATTAAAACTTAGAATACTAGATCGTTATTAAACATCATCACTAATCGAATTACTAACTACAATACCCTATCAACTTTAATTCTAAAGTAACTAGTCTACAGATTCATAACCTAATGCTCTGATACCAAAAATGTAACGACCCAATCTTGGCAAGGCAAAACCCCGCCAAGAGGGTGCACCTCAAACGCTATAGCACCTTTACACCACAATTCCTGTACAATTCTTACATCACATCACCACATCACCAAAAGTGCATAAGACCTTTCAATTGCCCAACATATATGAGATGATCTATTCAAAGACAAAAAGTATTATCATGCTACAAGATAGTTCCCAAGCATTTCCTCCCCAAAAGTAATACATACTATTCACGAATCCATCAATACATCCAACTTCATAAGCAATTATTTACAATCAACCTCCTTCATAAAAAAAATAAAAGGTAAACTTACATCGTAGAATGACCCTAAGCAAAACCTCAACTACAAGATGCCCACCTTTGATCCTTCAAAAAAATTCTAGTCTTCCAAGTTGAGGCGAGCCACACAAAAGTCTATGAATCTGAAAAAAAAAATTATTTAAAAGAATGAACTAAAGCCCAATGAGTATACCAATATCATGGAGTTACAAAATTTGCTGCTTCCAATTGGGTTCAAAATAAAGACAATAAACATAAGAGCTTAATTGGACTGAAATTTATACAAAATAAAAATAAAAATAATGAAAGTAAACAAAAATACAACTTTTCAATACATTAAGATTTCATGTCCATCATACGAACCACTACATAGCCTTAGGGTTGCGTTACCTCGCGACTTAGGTGGTGACGGTACCGTTACCCAAAACTTAACCATAGGAACATAACTCATGTCAACGTAGCACTTCAATTCTCATTTCAATGTTTCGGTCCCCGGGACCCCTTATATATACAACGACCCTTATGGTCCTTAAAACATTTCGGTCCCCAAGACCCCAAAGTATTTTGGCCCTTGTGGCCCCAAAGGCTATATTTGGTTATATGATCAGAACAAAAAAAAAAATACCCTTGTACAACGTTTCATTGTCATTCAATCATCATCATCATAAAATTTGAAGGACTCAACTTAAATAAATTCTCATAGAAAAATAGTGCTTCATTATACAAATGAAATCATATATTTATTTAAACTCAACCATTGGCCTCAATAGATTTATAGATTTATAGATTTTTCTTTTTATACATATCTCATGATGAAATGTATCATTCACTTCCTTTAATTCAAAATTATCTTCGAACTTTGTAATAAAGATAGAGGTAAGGTAATTTCCATGGTAAGTATACTCACTTCCAAAAATAGCAAAAACGTAGATTGAGACTCTACAAATTAATTCCCAAGAGGTGTAGAGACACCTTCCTCCAATCCTAACAATTAATAAATAGGACCTAAAATTAGGAAAAAGCTTTCAATGAAAATTACAACATCTACAAAAATGATCCTAAATAAATTATGCTAAGGAATGACAAGCTAAAGAACTCCTCCAACTTCAAGTCACCCAAACAAATAACTTATCCAATCTCCACAACACCCATCCTTTGTACATCTTTGAGTTAGTAACTTTTTAAATATCCAATCAATTTATATGCACAATACCGCCATCAATTAACTACAAAAGTCAAAAATCAACATTTTTTATAAACTCAACAACTTAAGTAAAATCTCTTCAATCATTTATAAAATTCCTCCATAGAATATAGAGATACCCAATCCACCATTTATCAAATCAATTTCAACATATAAATTTCCTAACACCAAAATCTCCAATTTTTTTACATCACATTCAAACCCTAGATTAACCCAAAATCTCAATCTCCAAAACAACCATCAAGTTGATCATTTTTCAACATGTAAAACATTCATAGAAACTAATTAAGAGTATAAAATTCAACAATCAAACCCCAAATCATAATAGATCTAAAATACAAAAAATTTCATCATCTCTAACTCAAAATATGTGAAACCTTAAACTAAACTTTTAGAGAAAGATTCTTACCAATTACAAGCCTCTACTCCATCAAGAAAATAAACCCCATGCTTTGATTCTTCAAAAGATTAAGAAAATTCTAGATTTGGTACTTCTATTGTGCTATTTTCGGATGGATTTAAGGAGTGGCCGACCGGACCCTTTTTTTGGCGAGATAAGATGGCCGGTGGTGGTGGAGATGGGGGTTTAAGGTGGTGGTGTAAGGGTGGAGCAAGGGTGTGGTGTTTGGCCACCAAAAGAGTAAAGGAAAATGAGAGAGAAGTTAGAGAGGAAAGCATGAAGACAACGAGGTAAACAAAAACAAAAAAAATCTGCACTTTTTTTTTTTTTTTTGTGTTGAAATGAGGTGTTTGGTCACACCTACTATCAAATTTGGAGTTGGGTTTAGATATCCTAAATGGAGTTTGACATAGGAGTGTGTTTGGCTCTAGATGATTGTTGGGAATATTATATGTCATCCCACCGAAGCTCAAAAAGCCAAGAAATTCAAAGCAGGATTAGATGTTGAAATCAAGGACAAGCTGGAGATTTTGAAACTACGAACCTATGCGAAGGTGGTGGATCGAGCACGCATTACGAAAAAAGGGATTAAAGCCTCTCGCTCCACTGAACGAAGCCAAAGGAAGCAATTTTGGGAAATAGATAACGGAAGACCCAGTGTCGCACCTCCTAAGAGGGTAAATACCAGCATAACCAGTTCAAGCAATCAAGGTCCTACAAATCCTAGAGGTGGCATTGTGACAACCCTGACCTATGATTAGCGTTAATTCATGTTTAAGCATGATAAGTAAATGATTAAGATGAAATCCCAAATTGATTACGTAAGTGTGTTGTTTTAATTACATTTCTATCTGTTTGATATAGAACGATCTGTTCACATTTTAATTTCAAGTTGTGAATTGAAGGCCTTATCTGCGACCGATTCGAAAATTGACTTGTGTTATGTGCTAATTGGAAATTATATGATTTTATGGTAGGTCTAATTGAAATTTGATTTAGAACAATTAGATTAGAATAAATCATTTAAATTACTTTAGCTTGAGTTATTTACACATTTGTCGTGGGTGGGCCTTTACAAGGCCATTTGTTTGATTTCATATATGTTTGGCACCCATTAGCCTCCATTTTCTTGCAAAAAAACGTGAGTGAGAGGAGAGTAAGAAAAAAGTTGAATTCAACCAGAGAATTGCTTGGGATTTAGAAGAAATTGAGGGAGTTTTGCATAATTGAGCTACCACACTTGGAAATTCAAGGTTAAGGTAGGTATTCACCCTTTTTAATTGTGAAATAGAGTTTCCTAATGCATGATTTCAAGGAAATTAGGAACTAAAGTCAAGAAATAGCCTAAGGAGTAGATTTGGGAAGTAATTCATGCATGCATGTCTATATCATGGGGGTTTTGATGTTGTTTTCATGAAAATTTTCACATATATGTTCATACTATGGCTACACTCTAAAAATACACCATGTCTTTGAGTTGAATATTGCATTTGATCGTGTGCTAGAAACTATGAATTCAAATACATGCATGTATGGCATAATTGTACCATGTTCTTCATTTTCAAGTTGAAATTGAGTACAATTGGCACACGTTTGGGCTTTGATTTTATGAAATGATTCTTAAATCATGATGTGTTATGAGTTTCTAAGTGTTTTCTAGAATTTTGGCCCAAGAGGATAAGTTTTACAATGTTGATTTCATGTTTTGAAGTTTGAGAGCAAATCTGGAAAACCCAAAATTTGGCTTCCTTGCTCGAGCGAAGGATTTCACACTCGAACGACCACATTTGTTTTCAGACTTTCGCTCGAGCGACAGAATGCTGGCTCGAGCGTAAATTGTAAGCTCTCAGAATTTTTGCGTGTGCAGAAGCACGCTCGAGTGACAAGACTTGCGCTCGAGCGAAGAACTGTGTCTCACGCTCGAGCAAACATCGAGCGAGCATCAAGCGGAGATTTTCAACAACCAGTACTTTTCATATTTTTGTAGATCACTTGAGCGAAGGAGTCTACACTTGAGTGACCAAGCACATTCTGCATGTCTGCTCGAGCGAAGGAAGCCACGCTCGAGCGAGACCCCTATTTTCAACAAATTTTGAAAAATGTTTTTAAGTACATTTTTGCATCCTCATTCCATCCTAGGCATTCCTAGGCCCTATTTAAGGCATCATAATGAGGATAATGATTTAGAACCACACCAAACAAGTAAGGGGCTAAGTTATTAATTCCGGGTGTGTAATTTAGTGTGTGTTCGTTCTACAACTGTGTAGGTTTGGCACCCAAGGATGCTGATTAACCTGCCTATAGCCCAGTAATCTGTGAGTAACAATGTTGTAAAGTTATGTTCAATTATAATTATTTTCTGAACGATTGATTGTACTGTTTTCTGAAATGATATTGTTTACTGAAGGAATGTTTGTCCTATTTTATGAACTGTACTCGTGGCATCCATAGCAACTGACTGTTACTGTTACTGTTACTGCTATTGCTATTGTTACTGTTACTGCTACTGCTATTGTTTACAGAGATCTCTGTCAGTTCCTATCCTTGGAACTATTGTTACTGTATTGATGGCCATCAACTGACTGTTCGGTCTATTAAGACCTACTGTACTGTTCTGCTATTGGATGTACCACGTATGACTGCTATGTTTTCTAAATGACTGATATGACATAAAATATGAGATATTGAATAAATAACTGATCTACTGATGCAAATGACTGCTTTCATCACCGTAAGGACATTCATTCTTAACCTCTTTACACATTTGTTATTCACTGGGCTTTAGCTCATAGTTTATATATATATGTAGGTAGCCAAGCACCGGACCAAAGCTAAAGGCGCCGACTTAAGCTCCTAGTTTGTCAAGCCAGCCATTGTGCCTCATATCGAGGTTCCGAACCTACACGAGTCAAGGCTATTTCGGGATGTTTCAGATTCACCCTTTTTGTCTCTACTAATGTAAAGATTGTTCAAGACTTCAATTGTACAGTTATGATGAGGGGATTAGGCCTCTAACCTGTATGCTGCTTTGTACATGTATTTTTGGTATATGACTATGAATGTGGTTTTGTCCATGAAAGTCTTTCCATTCAGGTTTTCACAGCTCATTGGATATTTTTTTATTATTGATTGGCTTCCACCAGCCCCTTTATATTGTATGATTGTCATTACTGTTAAGCAGGCTTTCGGTAATCACGGATTACTGGCCGGTTACGATGCTAAACCCTTAGGGGCGGGTTTGGGTCGTGACAAACATCATTTTAACTTGCTCTACCTGTGGAAAGACTCATTGGGGACAATATTATTGAGACACGGGAGCATGCTTTAGATGTGGCCAAGTTGGCCACTTGCTGAAAGATTGTCCAAAGCTTGCCAATCCTACAATCGGCCCCTCTGAACCAGTCCAAAAACCCGTGGTACTTGGAGGAGTAAGGAAGGACCAAAACCGCCAAGGGAGAGCTTTTGCCCTGGTGCTTGGAAACCCAGAAGTTGCTGAGAATGTTGTGTCAGATACACTTTCTATTTGTGGTCACTTAACTCATGTTCTCTTTGACTTTGGTTTAACTCATTTTTTTGTCACACCACACTTTGCTACTAAGTTGGCATCAATACCCGAGCCCTTAGGATATATACTATCTATGTCTTTTCCTTCTGGTAACTCCGTCCTTAGTACTGATGTGTACAAATCTTATATTGTATCCTTAAAAGGGGAAACCTTACATGTAGACTTGATTCCCCTTTGCATTAGTACCTTTGATGTGATCTTAGGAATGAATTGGTTAGCTGTCAACCATGCCTCTATTGATTGTGAAGCCAAAAAGGTCTTCCACCAGTCACCAAACCAACTCAAGCTTGTCTTTAATGGAACTGGAGTCTCTCTCCCTCCATGTGTTATATCTTTTATGACAGCCCAACGGCTTCTAAGAAATGGTTGTTGTAGTTGTATCTATTATGTGATCAATACTCAACAAGAGGCCCCCATACTTGATGAAATCCCTGTGGTACGAGAATTCTCAGATGTATTTCCTGAAGACCTACTTGGTACTCCGGTTGACCGAGAAATCGAATTTAACATTAGAACCCAACCTGGTACACAACCAATCTTAAAAGTCCCTTACCGCATCTCCATGACAGAATTAAAAGAGCTGAAGACTCAACTCCAGGAACTATTAGACAAAGGTTTCATTCGACCTAGTACCTCACCCTGGGGAGCTCCAGTACTATTCGTAAAGAAAAATGATGGCACGATGAGATTATGCATCAATTACTGGGAGCTGAACAAAGTCATCATAAAAAATCGGTACCCTCTACCATGAATCGATGACTTGTTTGACCAACTGCAAGACACTCAAGTATTCTCGAAAATTGACTTGCGTTCTGGCTACCATCAACTAAAATTCAAAATGGAAAGCATCGAAAAGACTGCCTCCAGAACCCGTTACGGGCGCTATGAATTTCTCGTCATGCCATTTGGTGTTACAAATGCTCCAGCGACCTTCATGGACCTCATGAATCTAGTATTTAAACCCTATCTTGACGAGTTCGTCATTGTCTTCATTAACAACATTCTCATATACTCTAAATTACTAGAAGATCATGAGCACCATTTGCGAAGAGTTTTACAGACACTACGTGATCACAAGCTTTATACCAAGTTGAAAAAATGCGACTTCTGGATCACTAGTGTACACTTCTTTGGTCACATCATCAACAAAGATGGCATCTCAGTTAACTCCCAAAAGGTTGCAGTAATCGTGGATTGGCCACAACCTACTAATGTGTCCAAGATTCGAAGCTTCTTGGGTCTAGTCGGCTATTATCGGCGCTTCGTACAAGATTTCTCGTAGATAGCATCACCCTTGACCCATCTAACTCAAAAGAGCACACCTTTTGAATGGACCGACAAGTAGGAACGTTGCTTCCAAGAATTGAAGAACAGATTCGTGACGGCTCCTATACTAACATTCCTTGTGGAAATAGAAGGGTTTGTAATTTATAGTGATGTCTCATACAATGGTTTGGGTTGCATTCTTATGTAAAATGAGAAAGTCATTGCATATGCCTTACGTCAACAAAAGACCTATGAGAAGAACTACCTGACCCACTATCTAGAATTAGCCGCAGTAATCTTTGCCATCAAAATCTGGCGTCATTATCTTTATAGAGTAACCTATGAAATTTACACAGATCATAAGAGTCTCAAATATCTGTTTACACAAAAAGAATTGAATATGAGGCAACGACGATGGCTAAAATTTATGAAGGACTACGATATAGAGATCCATCACCATCCCGGTAAAGCTAATGTAGTAGCAGACACATTAAGTCGAAAGACGACCAAAAGTTTGGCATGTACCCTTATTCCCCGCAAGATCAATGGATTACTTGCCAACATAATCGTGGAACCTGAGTTAATTGAAGAAATTATAGTCTGCCAATGTGAAGATAAACTTTTGAAGAAAAAATATAAGGAGCAAAGAAGCACACCTGATCCTGACTTCACGATAAGCAATGGAATGCTAAAATTTCATAATCGAATTTGCGTACCCGACCTTCCAGAACTTAAGAAAAAGATATTGGTAGAAGTTCATAGCTCGAGGTTTGCGATCCACGGTCGCAATACGAAGATGTATTACGATCTGAAGGAATGCTTCTGGTAGACAGGAATGAAGAAAGACATAGCAAGCCATGTCTTCAAATGCCTGTATTGTCAACAGGTTAAAGTAGAACATCAGAGACCTACAGGAATGTTGCAACCACTCCCTATTCCCGAATGGAAATAGGAGCACATTACTATGGATTTTGTGGTCGGGCTATCACAATCAGTCTCAAAGAATGATGCAATATGGGTTATTATAGATCGATTGACGAAGTCAGTGCATTTTCTACTAACAGAATCATGTGCTCCCTTTCTAAGTTCGCCACTCTATACATTAAGGAAATCATTCGTTTGCACGGCACCCCAGTTTCAATCGTATCCAATAGAGACCCCCGCTTCTGAAAGAATAATCCAGACTTTGGAAGATATGTTACATGTATGTATGCTAGACCTCAAAGGTAATTGGGATGATCACCTACCTTTAGTGGAGTTCACCTATAATAATAGCTATCATGCAAGCATTGGAACGGCACCGTATGATGCACTATATGGAAAGAAATGTCGATCACCTCTGTGTTGGACGGAAGTCGAAAACAGGAAATTATTAGGTCCCAAAATCGTGCAAATCACAAGTGATAAAATTCAACTCATCCAACAGCGAATTTGCACTGTCCAAAACCACCAGAAAAGCTATGCAGATACAAGAAGACGGGACTTAGAATTTCAAATAGGAGATCATGTGTTCCTAAAGATCTCACCCACAAAAGGGGTTATCCGATTTGGAAAATAAGATAAGTTAAACCTACGTTACATCAGGCCATTCGAGATACTAGAAAGGATTGATCTTCTGGCATATCGCCTTGTGTTTTCACCCGATCTGTCTAATGTCCACAATGTGTTTCACGCTTCGATACTTCGACCGTACCTTTGAGATCTAGGGCATGTTGTCGATTATGAGAACTTGGAGGTTCAAGAAGACATCTCTTATAAAGAACAGCCTGTGCAAATTCTCAATTGTCGTGATCAAGTCCTCCGAAACAAGACTATACCTCTTGTAAAAGTTTTATGAAGAAATCATCAAGTTGAAGAAGCGACATGGGAAACGGAAAAGCAAGTGCGAGCCAAATATCCACACCTCTTCGAAAAACAAGATACATTAAGTTTGCGGAAAAATTTCTATTTAGGAGGGGAGAAATGCAACACCCTAATCGTTTAATTAAATACCATGTATTATTAGAATAAAATAAAATAGTGAATGTTATGTGATAAGGTGCAATTTAATTAGGGATTATATATTATCCACAAAAAAAAAAAAAAAAAAAAAAAAAAAACGAAGTAGATATAGCTTTGGTGAATCACCATAGCTTTGGTGAATCACCAACTTAGGCCTCATAGCTTTGATCAATTACCAATTAGAGAGACACATAGGGAAAGGGCAAAGTGACGCCTGTTAAAACATGTGGCTGAGGGTAGATGCACACTCATTACCTATAAATAAGTAGTGGCTGATTGAGCTTCAACAAAACAAAAAGAAATGTATATAAATCAATAGCTAAGAGGCAGCATACAAGTAGCAGGGAGTTAGTAGTAGGAAACCAAAAGCTAAGTGTCCATCCTAAGGTGAGTTATATTATACATTGAATTACTATAATATATTTTTTATATGTCTTGAGTCATCATAATATATTTTACAAATGTTTTGAGTTACCACAATTTATTTTATATAATTTATGTTTTGTAGTTATATTAATATTTCAATTATGTGCATTATTTTCTGACCCCTATTTTCTTAAATTGAAACTCATGGATATGTTTGTTTAAATTTTAAAAAATATTTGACAATGATCTTGTAAACAATTATTTTTTGTAAATATTACCACAGGAGTCTCATGCCTTGGGAGACTTAAATAACTATTGGCCCCACGTTTGGCCACTTTGTGGTCCTCTGTTTGTCATAGATTCATTGACCCATATTCTGATTGTTACTCCCGTGACCCATGTTCTGTTCTGTTCTATATCGTGGTTATAGTTATTTACGTAATTTCTGTATTTCAGTTTCTGCCACTTAAATAATTTGTTTATTCAACTTAAATTATGTTAATGTTTTAGCTTAAATAACTATCCATAGCTATTTTGTATCTCTATACTCACAGTATAATATTTCTCACTCTGTTATATGCTTATAACTGTTACTCTTTTCAGGTGATGAGATTTAGCAGAATCAAGATGGAGGATAATACTATAGTATTTTCCTTTTTGTACTACCTGTATTTTTTATTGAACTCTTTTAATAAAATAAAAACCCAAATGACTATTTTTGTTTATTTCTATTAAATTTTTAGTACCCAATTATTTTATTTTAATTTATTCATTGTGCTATTATTATAGAAATTTTAAAATTATTTTATTATTATTTTGTTTCGATGTCGAACCTTTAGCTATCGGGGTTTGGATCGTGACACCACCAGCCTGAGCTCTCGACAAAACCCGATCGGGGAGAAGCCCATGCATCCCCACTAGTAGACATTCCACTGGAGAAAAGGCATTGGATTTCAGAAGTAGAATTCTGGGGAAAGAAGAGGAGCTGGATTGAAAAAGGGTCTTGTATACAGTGTCGAAGCCACAGTGGAGCCAGGGGATCACGTGCCTCTTGGGTTTTGAATTTTTTTTTTTTTTTACACACATAAAAAATATTTTAAATAAAAAAATTATAAAATATTATTTAGAGTGAAATATTAATGATATTTTTAAAATTATAAAAATAATAATGGTTATTTTTTTATTAAAAATAAAGATATTATGATAAGTCAATATTATTATTTATGAAAATTTCACTACAATGGTGATATCTATCATTATTGATATATAATTATTATTAATCTCAATAAAGATATAAAATTTATTGAATTGTTAGTAACACTTTACATTTGGGGTTTATCCTCTATATGTTTCTTTACTATTGGTTGATGATATCATATGTCAATGATGACGTGATATTACTATTATATTGAATTTTTACTAAAATTTTATATAAAAAATTACTTTATCATTATATAATTTATTTTAAAGCTTGTATCCATGACTTTTTTTTTTTAATGATATACTTGTTATAAATAATATATATATATATATATATATTATGTTTCTTGAAGTTAATTATAAAAATTTATATAAAATATTTTTATAAAAAATTTTAATATTATAATTAATAAGTGTCCCTCTAATTTAATTTTTTAGCTACGGGTATATATACATATAAATACGGAGAGAGAAAGAGAGGGAGAGAGCATTACCCAGATAAGAGATGGAGAAGAGTTGTGGCAGATGGAATAGATGGCGCTCATACGGAG
Source organism: Camellia lanceoleosa (assembly GCA_025200525.1). Lineage (NCBI taxonomy): Eukaryota > Viridiplantae > Streptophyta > Magnoliopsida > Ericales > Theaceae > Camellia > Camellia lanceoleosa. Next base: position 85,350,627 of record CM045759.1, read on the forward strand.
GAGGGGTGCCCTAGAGAAAGAAGGAGGAAGGTTAGTGGTGTAGAGTGGGCTAGCGACTGAGCAGTGGCAATGGTGAAAAGAGAGAGAGAGAGAGAGAGAGAGAGAGAGAAGAAAGACAATAGTAGCGGTCGGTTGGTGGTGATCCGACGATGGCAGTAGTGGTGGTCAACGACTATGTTAGGGGGAATGAAAGTGCTGGAATGGAGCGTTGGTGTAGTGGTTATGCAGGTCGGTGGGTGGTGGTGGGTGTTTGAGAGAGAGAGAGAGAGAAATACAACAACAGAGAGAGAAGCAGTGGGTTGCACTCTGGAACCCACCGTATTGTATCCTTGGGCTTGTATTCCAACAGGAAAATACAACAACATAGGCCTTCATCGGGCCTAGGCAGCTTCTTGCTCTCTCCCAGCACTGTCTTCAGGTAGTAGGACTCTATCATGGGTGGTGGTGGTGGTGGTGGTGTTGTTGTGGTGGTAAGGCTCTTCTCTGTCGTCTCCATAGCGATGGTGACGGCCACGGCCACTTCTGATGGCGCCGGATTTGACTCTAACGCAGGCGTAGGAAGCGAACATGATGGTGGGAATGAAGACAAGGAGGCAGACATTAATGGCAATGTCGTAGCCGAGGCCAACCCCGGTGGCGGACTCGGGTGGATCTGTTGTGGACATAAGACGGGGATAGAGAGTCTAAAGAGATCTGGATGTGAGTTGGAAGTGAGAGAAAGTGGTTTAAAGTAGCTGTGGTTTAAAGTAGCTCTGTGTGTGTGTGTGTGTGTGTGTGAGTTGGAAGTGAGAGAAAGTGGTTTAAAGTAGCTGTGGTTTAAAGTAGCTCTGAGAAGAGAATAAGAAAACGGCAATACTAGGTATTATGAAAAAACTTTTATGAAAATGATCATGAAATATTTATGATCCTTGGATTACACTTAAAATAAAGCACCGCATATTAATCAAGGTAATTCAAGGATCATAATTATTTCATGATCATTTTCATGAAAGTTTTTTCATGATTCCTATCATTTCTCATAAGGGAATCAAATTTTACATGTGAGAGAGAGAGAGGAGAATCAAAAACTTGGGTAGGAGAGAGAAAGAAAAAAAGGTTGGAAGGGTAAATTAGTCAATTCAAGTCTTAATTTTGGTGCCAGCCAATCACTTACTCTCCTTACTGCAAACATGCTTTTTTTTTTTTTTTTTTTTTTTTTTTTTTTTTTTTGTACATTTGGCCCATGCACTGTTAAGTTTAGCAGAAAATGTCACTTTTACCCATCATTCAAAATCACAAAGATTTATAAGCCTTTGTTTGGGAAGAAAAAAGTTAGGCTTTTTTGATTAAAATAGTTACAAAAAACAAAATAAGTTATTTTAGTCACAAAAAATAAAATATCAAATCCAACCCATAATTATTACAATCTTCTCTCATAAAAAAGTTTAAAAAGTCAAAAAATTCTTTTCAAACCAGGCTAAAATAGCCAAAAAATTAAAAAGCTAAAAAGTCAACTCACTTCCCAAACGGAAGCTAAGTATATTTATAAATCTGAGGGAGGTACTGTGAAAACCCGTTAAATCATTAGGAGGTAAAGTGTAATTATTCCTAATTTTTTTCATATATTCGTAATTAATTTTTACAAATATCTGTCATGAAAATTTACCCTATTATTATTTGTAATGGGACAAGGCTGATGGCGACATGAAGTGGACTTTAATATAAACTTAAATGGGCTAATGTCTTTGTTTACCGTGGGCCGAATCAAATGCCGACACAAGGAAGGGAGCCTCGTATAGGTCTCATGGGCTTTGGCCCTATGAGATTTCTGTCTTTGGAGAAATTACAATCAGTGGGGATTTTCAAAAATTATGAAAAAATTTATAATTTGAATTATTAATATTTATAATTTTTTTGTAAATAATTTTTCTGACTATCACTGGTGGGTAATTCCCCCTTTCTTTTTTGACTTTCTATGTTATTGAGTATTCTTATAGAAAATTAAGGTTGCGTTTGGTAGAGTTTTGTAAATATGATTTGAGAACATGAGTTGTATTTTGAATTTATGAGTTTTGAAATTATGATTTGAGTATAGAAAATTTGTTTGGTGAATGAGTTTTGAAATGGTTTTTGAATTGAGTGACGTGACATAATTTTTATACAAAAACTTACAACTCATAATCAACACAACCCAAAATTCTATTCAAAACTCATAAAAAAATTTTAAAAAAATTGAAAATATTTTTTATTTAACATATAAAAATAACAAGTGCAGAAAAAAAAAAAAAAAATCAAGAACATTGTTCCGGTCAACCGGCTAGACATCAGGGGGAGACATCCGGGTACACAAATTTTCAAACGCGGGTGTGGAAATGTGTGTTAAAAACCGTAAACAAACGCCGCATTCAATGCTGGATGTGAAAATGTGTTTTGAAAGCTGTACCAAACACAGCCTAAGATTTTCAATTGAGCAATCTGTAATTCATTTTGTACTCCTAGAATTACTATTTTTTTGTGTGGTTATCATGGGATATTTAGTTAGTTTATTCCTCATTATGAGGGTTATTATTGTATTATGTAGTAGTTGCTAGTATTAGGCTTGCAGTATATATATTATTAGACTTTTTAAATGGTTGATTTTTTAATTTGAAGTAATTGTATTAATATTTGTTTGTAGATTGTATTACTCTCCTACTAATTGATAAAAAAATTAAAAATAATAATTCAAAAAAATCTATTTGTTCTTTTGCCAAATGCATTTTAACAATAAGAATGTTACAATAATGATAATTATATATCTAAAGTTATTTTAAAAATTCAGAATTGTGATAAATTACTCATGATATTATTGATTTAACATATTGGTTTTGCAGAACATATGAAATTTAAAGACTTCTAACGTTAAATTTTTTAAAAAATAAATGCATCGATTAGAGGACAGATCTGCATGTGGATCATTCCGTTATGCGTGTAGTGATGATGCTTATCGCCATAATAACACAAACCCCACTGAATTTAAGAGTTTGGAGTCTATAATTGGATTTGCATTTATTCCTCTTTTCTTAGATCCACCACTTAATCCGGATCATCTGCATATCATGGCAAAACCCCTCTCTCTCTCACTCTAAAGTTATGATTCAATCATATTATGTGTCCGAACTCTAATAATATTTCACTGAATTATAACTTAGAAATTGAACGTTTTTATGTAAATTAAAATTACGATTCAATGTACTTGTTCTTGTAATTTAAATCACATTGCGTCGTAATGAAGAGAGACGTGCATCATGCATAGTGTATACCACAAACTCACCCGCGTATAGATACAACGTTTGTCAAAGAAGAATGTTAAAGACTCATAATTTAAAATTCACAATTCATACACAATAATATGATAAGAGAGTTGAACTTCATATTATTGAGTTTGTGATAGACTAATAGAAATTTTTTAGAAATCTCAATCCTTTTCCTTTTTCAAATGTGCATCTAGAGAGAGAGAGAGAAAGGACCTGTGCTATAAAATTAATAAATAAAAAAAAAGAATCAATTAATCAGATAGGTGTTTACTTGCATTAGTTGTGGAAAACAATAATATGATTTGTTTTTCTGGGAAACATATAATAATTTATGGAGATGGACTTCATTGAGCATCACCCAGTGTTGACCTTCCACAAGTTCTCCAGTACCTGCTACAATAGTTTAATATGGGTGGGTGGTGATCTAAGAATACTTAAATATCTACTACAAAATAAAATGCTTCTGGACAAAACCATCCATGAATACTTTGATCATCATTTACTTCCAAAACAACTGTTACTTGATTACAAATGGGAACCCATTAATCATATTCAAAGGGACTTTCAATATATATCATTTGATATATTTGTATTAGTCATATACAAGGAAACCCTCCTATCAAGCAAACCATTTTCAGCTTCAACTCTAAGTTATCAGTAAGAAAAACAACCTATGGATTCACCTCATAAGCCTAAGCCTCTCTCCACCCATCTGTTCTTCCTTTTTCTCCATTTGTCTACAAATCTCCTCACCTTGTTCATTTCCTCCACTTTCTATTCTTCTTGTTCTCTTAACCATTGGCCCACTGCTGCCACTACCATCACCGCTGCCATCGTTGCCAAGTCGGTGCTTAAAGATGATATTGTTGTAATAACCGACAATTCTCAAATTACTTCAGACCTCCCACCCGAATTCATAGCCTTTACATCTCCTCAACAGCTTCCATTTGGATTCAACACTAACTTTGATTCTGAAAAAATTATCCCCCCAGTTGGGCGGCCATGCACCCTCTTCCCCAATGAACTTCGCCGTTACATGTCATACAAGGTCAATGGTTCCTGCCCTGATGATGAACTCCTAGCCCAAAAGCTCCTTCTTAAAGGCTGTGAACCACTGCCTCGCCGCCGTTGCCGTTCAGCTTCTCAGCCGGAGTATGTGGAACCCTACCCTCTTCCTTCTAGCTTCTGGTCCACACCATCTGATTCATCGGTGGTCTGGACAGCATACACTTGCAAGAACTATCAATGTCTCGTCAACCGTATGAGGACCCAGAAGGGCTTCGACGATTGTAAAGACTGCTTTGACCTTGAAGGTGTAGAGAAAACACGCTGGGCTGGACCAAAAATTGGTGGTGGAGTTGACTTTTCCATTGATGAAGTATTAGCAGTAAAGAAGCCAGGCACAATCCGAATAGGGCTTGACATTGGAGGCGGTGTGGCAACATTTGCTGTACGAATGAGGGAAAGGAACATGACTATTATAACTACTTCAATGAACTTGAATGGTCCTTTCAACAACTTTATAGCATCAAGAGGAGTCATACCTTTGTATATAAGCATTTCTCAGAGACTTCCCTTCTTCGATAACACACTAGACATTGTGCACTCAATGCATGTGTTGAGTAACTGGATTCCAACGACGCTGCTACACTTCTTATTTTTTGATATCTACAGGGTGCTTAGGCCTGGTGGGTTGTTCTGGCTTGACCACTTCTTTTGTGTGGGTGAGCAGTTGGAGGAGGTTTATGCACCGCTGATTAATAGCATTGGATTCAAGAAGGTGAAGTGGGTTGTGGGACGGAAGCTTGATCGAGGGCCTGAGCTCCGGGAGATGTACCTTTCAGCTTTGTTGGAAAAACCATTGAAGAATTCTTGGTGACTCTAGCCATAATTCCTTTCACTTGTCTTACAGAGGAGGTTTCTGTTTTTTCTATTTGTTTTTCAAAAACTGTCTCCAAACAGTGAATAGATTCACAATTTTGGTGCAAGTTGAGTACAGTTAAGTGCAATTATGGGAACAAAAATAATTGAGGCTTATTTCATGTACTTCTCAAAATAGGTTTCCTCACATAAAAATACACAAACTTTAGCAGCATGTTCTTGAGGGGAAAGAAAAAACCAAAACTAAATGACAATGGGGCAAATTATACGAAAAGCATGGATTTTGTGTTACTTGCTCTAATTGTAGATGATATATGTCTCATTAAACACAAACTAAGATTCACGAATGCAAGAACATGGACACCACAATGCATAGATGTCTCTGTATTGTCATAATGCACTATAATGAGACAATTTATTCATGCCAAAATGCATTGATGAATGTGTTCTCTTCTCAAATTTGTATAAATGGTATTAACTATTAAGCAAAGAGAAGACTTCATATATAAGGCCCTGGATTTGTTGAAAAACAAATCATGTCTCACATAATAATTAACGGAGCACTGAGTCTATGTTGGACTTTCAAGTGTGTTTTAGCAAGGTTTTTGAGTCTCTGTTGCAGAACTTCTAAGTTGCACGACCAAACAGCATCATTTTATTTTAGTTTGTATTCAACTTTAATGTTATGAACTTATGGTACTGATGTTGCTAAGTGCAGGTTCTCATACTGTTTTATCTTTGTAGACCTTTCAGCACCTGAGCAATCCTTCCTGATATTTGATTCAACTGGGCTTGACCAAGGGTGTCTTGTATACTTGATTTGATGATAATTCCTGTATCTTCTCGAAAGACCCAAAAAAACAAAAAAAAAATGGTCTAATGATTATGAAAATTGGTTTAGTCTGAGGAACAATGTACAGCATACACAGATAAGAGCAATAGGTCAGCAGCAACATCAAAATTAGCAGAATGGTTTCACTAGTATGAACCACCAGAACACCATTTTGAAACAGTAGGCAAAACTTTCGGGTTTCCTAAACAATTCCAAAAAATATACCAAGAAAAGAAGTAGATGTAGAAAGTAACTGGCTCCCAACTAACAGCAAGACCAGCGGATGACCTCTGCCCCAAAACTCTCCACATGAATAGAGGGCAGGAGGGATGAATCCCATCATAGGTAAAACTCTAATGTTGGAGAGATGACAGATATTAAAGGACGTTGCTTGAGCTTACTGCAATTCAATAACTATCAAGTTCACAAGAATCATTATTGTACATCAAATGCAATGCCTCAATTAAATCAAAATAATGAGTTGGAGTTGGTCTTTCTTTTTTTTCTTTTTTCTTTTTTAAAACCAAAGAAAAAGAAAATTTTCAGTCATTTTATTTGACAAAAAAAAAAAAGAAGAAAAGAAAAGAGAGCAGAGGAGGCCTTCCATTCAGATGGCCTTGTCATGGGACAATATATGAGATATGGAAGTAAATAATTAGCTACCTATCTGAATCCTACCTTGACTTTGAGAAAGATAAAGTAGGGCCTTGCACCACTTTTTCTGTTCTTTTTTTTTTTTTTTTTTTTTGGTGACAATTTTTAATCTTTAAAGAAAGGGATTGAGATTTATAGTCAAACTGATTATAAGGTTAAACTCCAATGTAATTAGCAATAACGAATTGCATTCCCCAACCTTAATCATAATGGAATACTTCTTGTACTTATTTCCTTCATGTTTTGTTGGTTTGAGAACACATAGGATAATATATATCTTTTCACGAAAGTACTTGCATTTTTGGAACCTGATATTTTGTTATGTTATTTTGTCAACATTTCTAGGCAAACTACAAAAAGTTAATTTAGGCATACATCACTAAAATGCTTTTTACATTAATATCTTGAACAAGTGCGGAATTAGGATTTGATATCTGTTATTTGGTCAATATTACCCATATTGTACCCCTACCGGTATCCGCACCCGCACCCGCACCCACACCCACACCCGTGCTCCATAGCTTTAGGCAAATAAGATTTATTTTATTTTTTCAACAAGCTCAAGAGCTATGAAGCACAAATACGGGTACGGGTACATCGATATGGTAAAATCTAAAAAAAGTAGGGTACAGGTACGACTACGACTTGATACAGTTGTAAAAAATATTTATTTTTAATTTTGAGTAATGTAAAAATGAATTAAATGGTTTAATTTGTTAAGATCCAATCTATAATTAACATTTAATGCCAAAAATAAACATATAAATCAAAATTAAATGTCAATATATTAAATAACTTACAAACCATAGTTTAATTTTAAATCATGCTAAGTACAAAACTAAAAATAAAAAAGAAGTTTAGTGAAAAGAGTTTTATCCCTATAGTAGAAAAAAATATTATTTCAACTAAAGTACGGTATGGCTTGAGTATATACTAGGTACGTTTGGGTATGCCAAAAATTTAGAAGAAAAAATTTGGATACATTTTTCGTGTACTTGGTACCTACGTAGAAATACCATATGAGGTACGCCAGTAGGTACCCGGTACAAGTACGACATGTTTTTCGAAGTACCCATGCTTCATAACTCAAGAGTAAGGTCCATGAAAGTCTATGAATATTTAAAACTCACAAACAAAAAAGGTTAAAAGGTTAATTGGCTAAGGGCTTTGCTATCATGTTTGTTTTCTTCACCACCATATCCCTCATCTTCTCCATATACTATCTCAAATTCTCTAATAAATTCAAGATTTTGTCCATCTCAAAACAACTTTTAGCAAAAGGATGCAAAGGGAAATAGCTCTTCTTAGATATTCTTACTAGGTGTTCAAACAACTCATTGGGGGTGTTTGGGAAGAAGACTTTTTAGTTTTTTTTGGCTAAAATAGCACTAAAAAACAAAATAGGCTAAAATAGCCAATAAGACAAAATATCACATCAAACCCATAATCATTTCAATTTTTCTCTCACAAACATTACATCCAACTACAAAAAATCCAATTATCTTCTCAAATATAAAAATTTTAACCTCCTAAAATAGCCTACTAAAATAGCAGCTTTCCAAACACCCACATTGTTTCATAATGTTTCATAATGATTAAGTAAATTTAGATGTTTGGGTATATTTGGATGAAAACACTAGAATTCGGTATATTTCACCAAATTCTACCAATATTTCATGTCAATTTCTTAGGAAATGAAAATGCTTCAGCCATTTTGATGGAAACGAAATGAAATTGTGCTCATTGCCACTCCCACTGCCAATACTCCACACCCTTAACCCATCTCCAACCAAACACCTAAGTCCCAAATTGTCATAGGTCTAGAGAGAGAAAGAGAAAGTGTTATCTCAACCCAAAACCAAGAGGCAAAACCAAGTGAGTTACTGCATGGGAAGTTGAGGGGCTAGTCATACACCTACCTGCCTTAGTCCAATCGTACTAGATCCTCGGTGATCATAATGCTGACAATAAAACGATGATGGTAGCTGAGCAAACAAATCATATCTTTTGAGGAATCAACACTACAAGCCATGAAATATATCACTATTGAACCCAAATACAAAAATCAATATACAGAATAAATGCATATGGAATAAATACAAATGTAAATAAAATACACCATTAAATGCATACAGAATAACAAAGATCAATAGCAGGTGCCAAAATACATTGACAATGCAAAGTAAACTATAAAATTCTCTTACAAAAGTTGAAAACCAAACATGGACTTTTGCTTGCAATTTATTAGTATTTCAATGCATTTCACCTTCGTGAAAATATGTTTGGCACAAATAAATCAAAATTTTGGATTTTTTTTGTTTAAAGTTTGCAAACCTAAATGGGAACTAGGTTCCAAATTTTTTAATCACCTGAACACACATAGACTTGCAAGGAATTAGGAAAGTTTGGCATGCGTTTCCAATGTAGATATGTAATGTATTGAAGGAAATTAGTGAGAGGAGCACAATTTCATTTTGTGTGTGAGATAAAAAAAACAGAACTATCTCGTGTTCTTCTCTTCTCTTTGGGAGATACCATAGTTACCTATCGTGCTTTAGAATCTTAAATTGCCCTTGCTTTCATACTATGTTATTTTGACACATGTATGAGTGTAAGGTGTGGGTGCATATCTCGAAGTCGGATCCATCAAATCTCAATGGAAAGTGTTTGATACCAAAGTTTTAAAAGACTTTACTGAGGCTCACCTTGATGCTCACCTCGTCTCGAGGCAAAGGTAAAACACATTAAGGCTTTGATTTTTAGGCTATACTCTCCAAAATCTTGCACATCACAATATGAGCATGCACCTTAGGTGCACTTTGTACGCCTTTGCATATAAGCATATGTACGAAGTACACATATAAAAAGGTTGTCTTAGGCACTTGTTAAACTTAGTCTAGTAGATAGATGGTTTAAACATAAAATAAGAATGAACCCCTTTTTGCGACTATATATTCTATAGAAAAAAGTAAGTAAATGACCAATCAAGAAAAAAAATACTAAATTAATGCTCAAGTGAGAAGCTCAACCACTAAAGCTAAGAATGTCAATTTCACTTTCAATGAAGGCAAGTTTCATTCTCTGCACTGAAATGTTCGATGCCTTACGGAGAAAAGTGTTTACAACTTTATATTTATTTTTTCACCATTTTAAAATACTTAATTTGTTTACCAAAGATTAAAATTTAAAATGCAAAATGTTTACGCCTCGATGCCTTAAGACTTACGCCTCGCCTCATGAAAGATAAAATGCCTCGACTTATGCATTCACCTTTAAAAACATTGTTTGAGACACCTAAGAAAGCTCCCCTAATTTGACACACAATGATGTGACATGATAGGTGTTAACTTTTGATTTGTCACACTCAATGATATAGGGCCCCACTTCCTTGTCGATGAATTTAGGGATCTAAATTGTGGGTCTCTAGCATTTTCAATCTCAAATTTAAGGATATGTGGACTCAACAAAAAATGAGCACATGTGGACTCAACAAAAAATGATCATATATATATAGTTTTTTTAATCTATTATATGAGATAAAATGATATTATATATAACATATAGTGTTAAATACAACTATGTGTCCGATGAAAAGCATAAAACATATATCCCACGCCCTTATCCAAGTGTCGAGTGTCCGCTATGGATAGTTGATTTATTTTGAAAAGTTCTTGTAACATAACTTTCATATATGCCCAGCTGGTAAGGGTGTCACATGTCGTATTGGAGTTGAGTTTGTTTACCAATAAAGGTTTTCTACCACCATCCATCCATCTTTGGCATATTGTGAACGGTGCCACTTGTGATGTGGAGATCAAACCGGTGTTCTTGGGTTGTAGCAAGTAAAGTAAGCATTGGTTTTAGGTCTTCTCTCTTGTACCATTGTAATTGCTTCTTGATTAGTGGATTGATTACCAACATTGTGCCCATGGTTTTCTCGCTCACTATCATAATTAACTGTAATATAAAAAATAAAAAATTTTATGTCCCGCATTATTGTGATAGTTATATTTCAAAGCAATTTATTGCATTAAGCACAAAAGAGCTTTATTTGGCTAAAAAAATGCCTATTCTTACTTTAGAGTTTAGATTAAAACAATTTCATGTGAGAATACTTCGGACAAATTTTGGTATTACTTTCTCAATATCTACATTATAATTTATTTCATCTTATGGTTAAAAATATGTATCGTCAACAAACCGGAGAAAAACCAGATAAAGGGTAAATTGTTAAAACAACTGATCAACCAGAATTGAAACGTAATACCATTATCTTCTGTGCATTAAATTAACTCTGGAACCAATAAAAATAAAATAACCCAAAATGAGGTTCTTCTTTTCCCCTTTAAAACTTAAAGGCTGTGCAGCTTCCAGTGGCTTATGTAAAAAAATTCATCAGAAATTCAACTCAAGTACAACCTAATCGTTCAAAAACCCCAAAACAGAATTCACAAAAACACACTACACACACCACTTTAGATACAAGAACTCAACACTGCATAGTTAACACATTAAGCCACAAATTCTACTTTCTCCTTCACTATTTTTAAAGCTAGAAATCACAAGGAATCAACTGTACTTGTGGCTAATTATTGAAACCCAATTATTGAATAATGAAAGAGAGGTAAAGTAGAGATGTCTAGGAAACAACTATGAAACAGAAAATTAGAGGTAACATATATCAATATATACATATTGTCGATAAATGCCTAAATATATATATATAGAGAGAGAGAGAGAGAGAGAGAGAGAGAGAGAGAGAGAGAGAGACCTGAAGAGCAGAGGATGATTGTTAAGCATTCAAAAACTCGACTTCCAATCTCCAATCCCCACCATTCCGGTTCTTTTTCTACAAGGGCAACAACGAATGGCAGGGGCTAAAAAAAAAAAAACAAAAAGAAAAAGGGTGACTCTATTTACACACCACTTTTTATCTCAAGGCACACCACTTGTACAGTTTACACCATATACAAATTAAAATTTTTAATTTTGTCTCAATACAAACTATTAATTTTTCAATAATACCAAATTACCCTCATCTTCTCCAACTAACCCTAACCCAAACCCAAACCCTAACCCTAACCCTAACCCTAACCCAAACTCAAACTCAAACCCTTACCCATCACCAGCCGTCGGCCACTGACCCCCACCCCTCCCCCTCTGTCACCCTTCTCTGGCCCATCTTCTATCTTCTTCTTCATTGTCTAAATCTGGAAACCCTAGAGCTCTCTCTCTCTCTCTCTCCCTCCCTCTAAGTAGAACTTCCTGCAGACAACAAGAAACGAGCTCGATGTCACGAATCTGGAGTTAAGGCGTAAGAGATGAAGATGAGCACAGAATCGCGAGGGCCGGAGGCGAAGATGTATGCGATTGCAATCAGAGGAAGGAGAGGAGAACAAGCCATCGGAGGAGATTACCGGCTTCTATGGCATTTAACATGAAGTAAAGGAAAGAGGAGGCTGGCGATGAGGTGTTCCATTGAGGTCAATGATCCACGGTGTTTTCCTACGGAGACGTCACATGATGTGATCGCCGGTAAGGATTTCTTTAGGATTTGCAGATGGAGGAGATGGAATAGAGATGAGGGCAATTTGGATATTTAATTGAAGGATAAAATTATAATTAAAAAATTATAAATAATGGTGTGTTTTGAGATAAAATATGGTGTGTAAATAGAGCCACCCAAAGAAAAACACTAATCATATATATATATATATATATTTAGATAACTATTTATAAAATTTTTAACCCGCTGTTTTTTTTTTTTTTTTTTTTTTTTTTTTTTTTTTTTTTTTTTTTGGGTTCTATCCATACATTCTATTTGAGAGGTCGTCTAGATCTGCTGCTGAAAGCTGGTCGTAAAAGTCATCCCCATCTTCCATATCGGACAGTTCTTGATCATTTTCTCCCATAACGGATGATTCATGAATGACGCAATGTTGATAGTTGGGGTACTGGCTTTCATCGACAAATGTTTCTCTGCTAAATGGATAACCCGGGATGGCCAAATTGCAATGTATCTTTTGATATTTATCTTCACAAACTAGATGTCCGGAATATCCATTGTATGCTATTAGTGTGTTATTGGCAAATTTTCTCCACTTATTGAGCTGGTCTTTGAGTGGAAATCGTCGGCATGGCCAGGGTCTCTTATTGAGAAGTCCTGGGTATCCTGGGAATGTAGAGGTTCCTCTGAGGTACATTTTGTGTTTAGCTGGATGGCACCATATTCCCTTCCATTCTGGTAGTTTGCTATCTATCAAGACTTCCACATACGGCTGAAATTCTTCCATTACGCACAGTACTGCATGTGCAAGCTTGTGTCCAAAGCTATCTGTTTGATCTGGATCTGTGAAAATTAATCTAGAGACAAAGCCGTAATCTAACAATTTTGAGGCTGTTAGATAACATGTTTCGCCTTTTATCTGTATCTCCAAAGGCTCAAAGGTAGCTAGATTTATCTGGCAAAGGCAAATGCTGAAGTCTAAGTTACACTGACATCTATCAAAATGCTCGGAATATTTTCTGCATTTTTCTTTTTTGTTAGCGAAATTTGCTCTTCTTCCTCATCGGTATAGAGCCATTGATAAGCTAGGCACAGGCGGTGACTCTTGCTATGGAGAGATCTTGAAGGAATTGCTGAATAATAACTAGCTCATTATTTTTGCTATCTTCGGCTAAGGTGTAAATAACGGGTTTTAAGTCTTCAATTTCTGGGCTTTTCTCACAAAGGGATCGAATGATAGAATGCCTGAAGAAATACATTCTAGCACTCAATTTGTCAGAGTCCTCACTGGTGAGTTGTTTGATTTTTGGGCTAGGTAAGGAGGTAGGGGTTCTTTCTGGAGCTAATTTTTTAAGCTGATTGGTTAGGGTTCGAACGGTTGCTCTCAATTGTTTTTCTTCGTCTCGGAGCTGGTCTAGCTCTTCACTAACCTTTTTGCCTTTATCCATAATTTTCTTGAAATTTCTGGTAAGGCCTTCACAATGTCTGCACATCTGGAGAGGATTCTGAAAATTTGTTTAAGGATTAGAACTACTACTACTGCCTGAACTACTGCTTCCAATTATCTGGCTAACTGGAGCTCCACTGGTAGCAAAGATGGTTGACTTCATCTTGCTCAATGTGTCCAGGTAATCTTTAGCTATTTGGCTAATAAAGTAACTAGTTCCTATTTGTCTTCGGGCATAAGTACTGGCTGACTCAAAATCATAAAATCCTTTAAACTGAGGAGTAGGAAAATATTTTACTAAGGATCTACTTACATCATCCAATCATGGTAAATACTGTGCTTGGTTCCTTTAACTACTACATAAAAATAGACACTTTTTGACAAAGGCTTATTTTGGAATTTTGAAAAATATATCTTGAGAATTTAAAATTTGAAAGGCGTTTAGGGTGGTTCGATTATTCCAAAGGTTATCTAAAAGACAACTGCTTTGGGTCTAACTCAATTCTGTTAATGGTCTCAATTTTGTTCTACCTTCATGAATGGGAAGAGAATCCCCAAAGTTCATGGTCTTCTTTGTTCTCCATTATCTGCACAAAAATTAAACTGGTTATCATCTTTTTCAAAATAAACTTTTCTACTTAACCAATCTGATAATCTATTATCACTACCCTTGATATGTTCGAATTCTACTTTATATCCTTGTCCTACTATACAATCTAAAAATTTTGCCCATCTTCTAGTGCTTAATTTACGCTCATTGAGTTTGTTATGGAATCTAACTATTGCCTCACAATCTGTTCTAATTGTAAAAGGTTTGTGCAAAAATAATCTAAATTTATTTATTGCATAAACTACTCCTAATATTTCAAAGTCTAAAATTTGGTCATGGTTGTATCTTTTTCTTTAAATTTTCGAGCTGTATCTACAAATGCGTTCTTTATTCTTACTATCATATTTACTAGGTTTAGCTAATAAGATTGTTCCCCATCCTAGTTGGCTTGCATCTGTTTCTACAACTATGTACTCGATTCTAAGGAGTTGTAAGTCCGGTAAATTTTACAAATATCTTTAATTTTTCTAACTAAGGCTATATCTTGTTGATTAAAATATTTTTGTCCATGGGTGTGGTTTCTTGTATAGTGGCCCTATTATTTTACAAAGGTTGGGAATGTACATTCGTGCATAATTTAAAATTCCTAAAAATGATTGAAGCTGTTTAGTGTCTTCTAATTTATCTGGATAATTTAAAATTTTCTTCACTATGTGAGGTTGTAACCTAATTTTTCCATCTCCTAATTCCATTCCTAAAAATTCTATGTGAGGTGTATTTAAAACCATCTTTTTCTTACTTATTATTATTCCATTATTTATAAAGTCTTCTAATGTTATATACAAATGATATAAGTGACTATTTTTATACGGACTAAAGACTAAAATATCATCAATATATACCAATATAAAACTATATTTATTAAATATACTATCCATTTCTGTTGAAATATGGAAGGTGCATTTTTAGTCCAAAGGGCATGACTAACCATTCGTAATGTCCTTGTGAGCAACAAAAGGCTGTCCATGGTATACTTTCTTCTTCCATTTTTATCTGCCAAAATCCTGATTTACAATCAAATTTACTAAATATCTTTACTGTCTGTATTCTATTTATAAGCTGATCTTTATCCGGTATATTGTATTTATCATCTTACGTATTATCATTTAATCTTTTATAATTTATTACCATTCTAGCTTTTCCTCTCTTTATCTCTGCATGATTTCTAACCATAAATCTTTGACTTCTATGTGGACTATTACTAGGTCTAATTACTCCTAAATCTAATAGTTCTTTAATCTGAGTTCTAAATTCTTCTATGTACTTTGGTGTGTGATCTATTTGTCTTTGAGTGATCCTATAATCTCTATTTTTTATATCTAGGCGGCTAAAATTTTATTTCTCTCCCAATATTTCATGGGTTGTTCTCCTAAAATTTACATTGTTTTGACTAATCTTATTATCTCATCTAAATCTTTTTACATTCTCACGGTATTTTGGCTTTTTCTTTATTTTTCCTATTTTTGCAAAAATTAATTCTAAATTAACTATTTCTTGAAAATCTTCTAAATTCCAATAATCTCCCTTATCTTCAAAATGAACTTCTTCAAAATCTTCTAACTTATAATTTTCATGATTTTCCATATCTAATTTATCTAAAGAAGTGTTTTTATGTCAATAGGTATGTATGTTTGGGCTAGTTCTGGAAAAATATTTCTACTTGGAAATAAAAACCTAGCGGGAACTGAATCTACTCCTATGGTACCACCACGCTTCGCACGCAACTCTGATGAATGGGCGATAGTGCTTAGGGCATAAGCTGTTGGTGTATTGGATTCGTTTAAAAAATTTGTCGATGTTGTGTTGGTGATTAACATACCGCCTTGTAAACTAAGTATGAAATTAAGTCCTAGAATGAAAGGATGATTACATGCTTCTATTGCCTATCCAAACTTGTGGTAAGGAAACCATTCTATGTCCGATCTTGAGAACCTAGAGGGTGAAAACTAATCTGGCGCCATTAATGCAATGAGTATATGTTTGTTTAGTGCCGTCGCTATCTTTGACTAAAATTTGGGTTGCTAAGGCATGTACTCCATCTGGTGGAACTACGTGTTGTTCTATGTATGATTCTTGGCTCTGTATCTATCATGGCATCTATGCTAAGAGTTTTTCTATAAACTTAATTACACAAGAAATCTCGACTAAATTAGATTTGGGTATAACAGGGTAATTAAATGGTAAATATGTACTACCTGGTTGAGTCTGAGAGTATTGACTAAAGGGTTGAGAATCAACTAAATTGACTAATTCTAAAGAGTGCATATGATCTTCAACTAATTTATCTTTTAAGGGGTATTTACTGTGAAATTGTTCTAACTGTTGTTTAAGCTGTTTATTTTCTAATTCTAAACATTCTATGTCAAAACTAGTTTTAGTTTCTATTTCTCTTATTTGAAGTGTAAGTTCTCTTATTTGTACTTCTAATTCTCTATTTGCTAGTCGTAATTCTCTACTTTCTATACTATGATCTTCTCTGTTATTTTCTAATTTTATCTTATGGGTCATATTTAATTTTTCTAAACAAATTATACAATAGGTTATGCTGCATAATAAACATTGAGCTCTTTTATTTAAATGGAAACCAATTACAATAAATGCATCTAGTTGTATCAAATCCTAATCCTATCCGAAAACTATCTTGACATTCAAGATCTGGATTACATTCCATCATAAAAAAATATCTTGAGTCTTTCCTATTTCTTGGTTAATTTGTCCTAAAAGATTATCTACATCTGTATCACTTTACGAACCACTATCCGAGCTTATAGCTTCTAATTGATATTCATAATTACTGACTATACTATATACATCTGAATCATCACTATTTATGCTGACTATATCTTCTTCTAAGTCTTCTATAATATTTAATCTTTCTATCTGCTTATTAGTATTAGGCTTGTATCTTTTTGGGCAGTTTTTAGCAAAATGATTGGGTTCTCCACATATATAACAATTACATTTTTTGCTATTGGGTTTTTTAACATATCTTTGTTTTCTTTTATCTTTTTCATCTTGGGGTAATTTCTTATAATTTGTTCTATTAAAAGTTCTACTTTTCCTAATAAATTTCTGTCTTTTCCATGGTTTTCTATAATTTTTCTTCCAATATTTATCTTTTCTATATTTTCGATATTTTTTGTATTTTTTCCTATTATATTTATCTTCGTATTCTTTGAGGGTATATATTACCTTTGCTACAAAAGCCATAATTTTGTTTCTTCAAATCTTTACGTATTTTAACTTCTATACATTTTTCTCTGAGTCTTTGAAATGTAAAAATTATCCTAGGTCCTATTCCTAAACTTCCTTTTATTTTTACTTCTCGAGGCTATTTGAAATTTGGTAGGTTTGTATAATAAATTGACCATTTATTTTCTATTTCTCTTCCTAGTTCTCGGGTAATTTTAAAATATTTATTTCCTATTTCTTCATCAAAACTTTTTCGATTCTATTTGCTATGGCTAAGTATTCTTTGCTAAAAGGTACAATATATCTCCAACTTCCTAAAGTCATTTGATCTAATTATTAATGCTATGCTTTGAGTATCGTATTTCGTCTAGAAGGGTCATATCCTATAAGTATTTCTTTTATAAAGCTTGTAAAATTCCACGGGTTATCTCCTAAGTCTTTAAGTTGTCTAATTATCTCTTCATATTTTCCTTTAAATGTTAAGTATATATTAAAAGCTGAGTCTCCTAAAAGTGTTTCCATAAAGTCCCACATATCAGTTGTCTCATAGGGATTACTTATCCATGCCTTTACCGCATCTTTTTCCCATCTTTCTATTACTTCTTGCCATATCTGAGGGTCGAATCTAGCTAAATCTAAAAGGGTTCCTTGGTTGTTAGCTGGTTGTAATTGTATACTCATATCTGGTTGTCTACGCTTTCCATGAAATTTATAGCTTTTATTTGGGTCTGCTTCGCTACGTCCTGTACTTGCTAATGGCCTTCTTCCTCCTACTGTATACTGTATTGGTTCTACGGGATCTTGTACAGTTGGTTGTGGGTTACTAGTTCCTGTGCTTTCTGTGTTCATATAAAAAGTATCTTCTACCTTAGGTTTTTCTGGTATTCTAAATATTTTGCTGGGATGTATAATATCTTCTACAATATCATCTACATATTCTGTATGAAATTCTTGATCTAAAAATGACACTGCCTCATCATGGGTATCTCCTCTGGCTAAGTATTCATCATATCTGGCATCTAATATTTTGTTCATATCTTCTAGGGTAAATTTTTCTAAATCTATCTCATCAATATTATATATCTTGTTTTGTGATATTGTTTTTTCTTCTGTCATAACATAAAGTTGATTTATTTCACTACGATTATCTTGATTTTCTTCTCTATCTATACTGCTAAATTCATCATCTTCGGATTTTTCTGGTGCTACATAAGTATACTGAGTAAATCTAACTGCATAATTTCCATCTGCTGCCTGATATAATAAATTATCTTGAGGGGCTAATCTCTTTTGTCCTAAAAAGTCTCCTAATTTCCAATCTAGTGCTGCATTATCTTCCGAATTAAATTTTTTAGCTGGTAATGCTTTTATTCCTTTTGCGCCTAATAATTTAACTATCTGATCATTTGCAAGTCTATAATGAGTATTACTTTCTGAGACTGCTAATCCTAAAAATCCTGTGCAAACTAATAAATTCTTTTCTCCTTTTTTCATTTTGTATCATCTACTCTTTATTCCCATTTTTATCTTTTTATGAAAGGTTGAGGTTGGTAATAAGAAATCTGGTGTAAAATAAACTATTCCTCCTTTATCATTCATATCTAATTCATAGCTGCCTAAAATACTTTGTCCTACATCATTAAACCTATCATCATAAAGACATACAAAAACTTTAGTTCCTAAATTTTCTCTGGTTAAAGCCTTAACTCCTACTACTACTAATCCCAAGTGAGTCATTTTAAGGTGTTCATTCACTGCATATTTATAACTTTCTCTATCTATTAAATTTAGCTCTACCTTTTCGTCTTCTTGAGTTACACTAATCATCTGTTCACCATAATGTTTAAATAAATATTGTTTTTTATGTATCTTTCCTAATCTATACACATATTTGGCTGGAATTAATTCTAACTTTTCCTTTTTAAATTTTTCTATTTGTTGATCTACATCTACAAATTCTTCTACCTTAATATCTTCATCATCATTACGCTTTTTGCTACTACTACCCTTAATTAGCTGTTTAAACATTTTTATTTTCTGTAAATTCTACAGGTTGACTTCTTTGGTGGTAATTTAAGCTTCTCAAAATATTTAGCGATATTTTCCTCGTTTATCTGAGATTGGGGTCTGTTGGATTCTTCTACTCCTTTTCCTTTTTGAAATATTGTTTTTTCTAAAGTGGCTAAACGATTTTCTAAACTATGTATCTGTTCTAATAGATAGTCAAATTTTTCACACAATCTAATTAAAAATAAAATTTCTATATTATTCTGTCTTACTGTTATTTTATCTGATTGACTTACTCCTTGATAAATACTGATTCATACGGAATATTATGAAAATCTTCTGCTTGTTTTAAAATTGCCTGATAATCTCTATTAGCCTTTTTATCACTACTCATAAACTAAGACCTGACTAATTGTTCTAAAATTTCTAATTTCTGTTTTAAATTATCTTGAATTTGATTAATCTGTTCTATTTGTTTAGCTATTTGATTTGTATTTGAAATTAATGTTTCTATTTCTAGCTTAGTGGGAAATTTTTCTAAATTTAAATCTATTCTCTTTTGTAGGATAGAACTACACTGATCTTGGATATAATCTAATTTTTTATCTTGATCTTTAATTAAACTACGATTATTACGAAGATGTTCTATGGATGAAATAAAAAGATTACTAATTTTATCTATGTCTTTTTTAATATTTTACGCAAAATTAATCGATAATCTATGATACTATTTAATGAGGATTATGTTCACTATGAATCGATGTGTAAAACTATTTTCAGAATTACAACGGAAATTATTTTTATTTATGCTAAGACGATGGTTATGGCTGCTGAGTTCTAAATCTAGATACTCTACTCTTTTCATACACAAAATTAACTCCTAATTTAAAATTATTAAAAGCTACTATAATATGAAATTTATAACTAAAATCTCCAAAAATAAAAACTACTCTATTACCAAAATGCATAAACTACTTTAAACTGTCCTAAAACCGAACACTGCTCTGATACCATTTTTTTTTGGGGTTGAGTTAGTGGTCTACCACTATTTAGGATTGGGCTGAGAATTATCTAATTAATTCTACAGTTATGCTAAAAGGTCTTCTAGCTGTTGTATAGCTAATTTTAAGGCTTCTTGATTTATAGTTAGCTGTCTATTTATCTGAGAAATTTTTAAACTGTAATTTTCTAGGGATCTGCCGGAAGCTAATGATAAAAGAAACTGATTTTTTAAACTGTAATTTTCTAGAGATCTGTTGGAAGCTAATGATAAAAGAAATTGATATCTAAATTTTTGATCTTCTAATTCTTGTATTAACTCAATACTAATTTTAATTTTATTCCTAAGGTCTTCGTCTAAGGGCATATATTTCTAAAAGTCTATGTCTAGTCTATATCTACTAGATTTGCCTAAAGTTAAAATTTTATTTCTAAAGTCTAGCTTTAAAGAAGAGGTCTACGTCCAAAAGCTTACAACTTTTTTGATTTTTTGAAAATTTTTAACTTTTTGAAATTTTTCTTAAAATCTACTTTTTAAGGGTCTAAGATCACACAATTTTTTGATTTTTTGAAGTTCTTTTATAGACAATATTTCCTTAATATTTCTACTCGGGTTGCTCTCCTTTTATTCTAAAATTATTTTCTATGGCAAAAACTATTTTTAGGAAATGTTTATTTTCATTACATGTACTCCCACCTTGAGACTAAGCCTCATTCAACATAGTATATTTTTATTTTCCATTTTTTACTTTTCCCTTTCTGCCTACAATTTGCCCACCAACGCCTAACCACGGCTCACACGGGCTCTTCAGCTAAGGTCACTCAGTAACAAAATAGAAAACTGAAGATACTACGAAGGTTCAAAGCATGTAATATTAATGAGCAAACAAGCATTTCATAAACTTAATTTTTCCAAAAAGAAAATAAATTTTTAGAATAGAAGAGTTACCCTTTTGAAATATTTAAGGAAAAGAAACTACTCACACTTCATATTAATAAGAAATATACTTACAAAGATTATATTACAGACTAAAATTCGAAAATACACTTAGAGGTTTTTGAGAGGGGTTGGAAATTACAAAGCAGTGAGGTGGTGTTTTTCATTCTGCTCAATTCGTTGGCAACCATGCCAATTTATACAACTTAGAAAGGATAAAACAAAACTTCAAATCCATATCCATGCTACGTCTATGGATTTGATAAATTCAATACCTATTGGACTATGACAACCTATAACTATTAGACTTTGAAAAATAAACTTATAATAAAAACAAAATTAGATACATGCAATTATATGCATGTTTGACTCAAGGAAACTAAATTTTATCAATAAGGTAGTAGGATAATGATATGGTCTTGCTTTGGGCCCCATCGCATATCATTCAATCCTTCTTTTGACAAAATTTAGATACTACAATTTATTACAAGACACGTTTAAAGATTTTCTGACTTTTCTCTAATAAAGCAAGATAAGGGATATCTACTTTATTAAAGTAGTGAGTGAAGGAAAATCTTTACCTCTGACAGACTCAAATCATTACAGACACAAAAATATCTACAAAAATCTTTTTTGTCTTTTCCTGGCGTGCATTTTTCTGATATCTGACGAAAATCTTTATCTTCTATGGATTACATGCATTTCACTGAACGCCAATTATTGATGCTGACCCGTGGAGTGATCCTTTTTGCGAAATTTTGAAGAGTCACGTAGAACTATTCTTTTTTAAATTTTTGTAGGAGTCTTGTAGTGGGACCCGCTGTTTTTTTTTTTTTTTTTTTTTTTGGTTCTATCCATACATTCTATCTGAGAGGTCGTCTAGATCTGCTGCTGAAAGCTGGTCGTAAAAGTCATCCCCATCTTCCATATCGGACAGTTCTTGATCATTTTCTCCCATAACAGATGATTCATGAATGACGCAATGTTGATAGTTATAATCGGCTTTCATCGACAAATGTTTCTCTGCTAAATGGATAACCCGGGATGGCCAAATTGCAATGTATCTTTTGATATTTATCTTCACAAACTAGATGTCCGGAATATCCATTGTATGCTATTAGTGTGTTACTGGCAAATTTTCTCCACTTATTGAGCTGGTCTTTGAGTGGAAATCGTCGGCATGGCCAGGGTCTCTTATTGAGAAGTCCTGGGTATCCTGGGAATGTAGAGGTTCCTCTGAGGTACATTTTGTGTTTAGCTGGATGGCACCATATTCCCTTCCATTCTGGTAGTTTGCTATCTATCAAGACTTCCACATACGGCTGAAATTCTTCCATTACGCACAGTACTGCATGTGCAAGCTTGTGTCCAAAGCTATCTGTTTGATCTGGATCTGTGAAAATTAATCTAGAGACAAAGCCGTAATCTAACAATTTTGAGGCTGTTAGATAACATGTTTCGCCTTTTATCTGTATCTCCAAAGGCTCAAAGGTAGCTAGATTTATCTGGCAAAGGCAAATGCTGAAGTCTAAGTTACACTGACATCTATCAAAATGCTCGGAATATTTTCTGCATTTTTCTTTTGTTAAGCAGGGCTGCTCTTCTTCCTCATCGGTATAGAGCCATTGATAAGCTAGGCCTGGGCAGCTGACTCTTGCTATGGAGAGATCTTGAAGGAATTGCTGAATAATAACTAGCTCATTATTTTTGCTATCTTCGGCTAAGGTGTAAATAACGGGTTTTAAGTCTTCTATTTCTGGGCTTTTCTCACAAAGGGATCGAATGATAGAATGCCTGAAGAAATACATTCTAGCACTCAATTTGTCAGAGTCCTCACTGGTGAGTTGTTTGATTTCTGAGCTAGGTAAGGAGGTAGGGGTTCTTTCTGGAGCTAATTTTTTAAGCTGATTGGTTAGGGTTCGAACGGTTGCTCTCAATTGTTTTTCTTCGTCTCGGAGCTGGTCTAGCTCTTCACTGACCTTTTTGCCTTTATCCATAATTTTCTTGAAATTTCTGGTAAGGCCTTCACAATGTCTGCACATCTGGAGAGGATTCTGAAAATTTGTTTGAGGATTAGAACTACTACTACTGCCTGAACTACTGCTTCCAATTATCTGGCTAACTGGAGCTCCACTGGTAGCAAAGATGGTTGACTTCATCTTGCTCAATGTGTCCAGGTAATCTTTAGCTATTTGGCTAATAAAGTAACTAGTTCCTATTTGTCTTCGGGCATAAGTACTGGCTGACTCAAAATCATAAAATCCTTTAAACTGAGGAGTAGGAAAATATTTTACTAAGGGATCTACTTCTGTCATCCAATCATGGTAAATACCAGGCTTGGTTCCTTTAACTACTACATAAAAAGAAAAACTTTTTGACAAAGGCTTATTTTGGATTTTTGAAAAATATATACTGAGAGAATTTAAGGCTGAAAGGCGTTTAGCTGGTGGTTCTGATTATTCCAAAGGTTATCTAAAAGACACTGCTGAACTGGGTCTAACTCAATTCCTGTTAATGGTCTGAATTTTGTTCTACCTTCATGAATGGGAAGAGAGAATCCCCCAAAGTTCATGGTCTTGCTGTTCTCCATTATCTGCACAAAAATTAAACTGGTTATCATCTTTTTCAAAATAAACTTTTCTACTTAACCAATCTGATAATCTATTATCACTACCCTTGATATGTTCGAATTCTACTTTATATCCTTGTCCTACTATACAATCTAAAAATTTTGCCCATCTTCTAGTGCTTAATTTACGCTCATTGAGTTTGTTATGGAATCTAACTATTGCCTCACAATCTGTTCTAATTGTAAAAGGTTTGTGCAAAAATAATCTAAATTTATTTATTGCATAAACTACTCCTAATATTTCAAAGTCTAAGCTGGTCATGGTTGTATCTTTTTCTTTAAATTTTCCAGAACTGTATCTACAAATGCGTTCTTTATTCTTACTATCATATTTACTAGGTTTAGCTAATAAGATTGTTCCCCATCCTAGTTGGCTTGCATCTGTTTCTACAACTATGTACTCTGATTCTAAGGGGAGTTGTAAGTCTGGTAAATTTTTACAAATATCTTTAATTTTTCTAACTAAGGCTATATCTTGTTGATTAAAATATTTTTGTCCAGTGGGTGTGGTTTTACTGTATAGTGGCCCTATTATTTTACAAAGGTTGGGAATGTACATTCGTGCATAATTTAAAATTCCTAAAAATGATTGAAGCTGTTTAGTGTCTTCTAATTTATCTGGATAATTTAAAATTTTCTTCACTATGTGAGGTTGTAACCTAATTTTTCCATCTCCTAATTCCATTCCTAAAAATTCTATGTGAGGTGTATTTAATACCATCTTTTTCTTACTTATTATTATTCCATTATTTATAAATTCTTCTAATGTTATATACAAATGATCTATGTGACTATTTTTATCTGGACTAAAGACTAAAATATCATCAATATATACCAATATAAAACTATATTTATTAAATATACTATCCATTTTACGCTGAAATATGGAAGGTGCATTTTTTAGTCCAAAGGGCATGACTAACCATTCGTAATGTCCTTGTGAGCAACAAAAGGCTGTCCATGGTATACTTTCTTCTTCCATTTTTATCTGCCAAAATCCTGATTTACAATCAAATTTACTAAATATCTTTGCTGTCTGTATTCTATTTATAAGCTGATCTTTATCTGGTATATTGTATTTATCATCTTCTGTATTATCATTTAATCTTTTATAATTTATTACCATTCTAGCTTTTCCTCTCTTTATCTCTGCATGATTTCTAACCATAAATGCTGCACTTCTATGTGGACTATTACTAGGTCTAATTACTCCTAAATCTAATAGTTCTTTAATCTGAGTTCTAAATTCTTCTATGTCTGGCCGGTGTGTGATCTATTTGTGTCAAGTGATCCTATAATCTCTATTTTTTATATCTAGACTGCTAAAATTTTATTTCTCTCCCAATATTTCATGGGTTGTTCTCCTAAAATTTACATTGTTTCACTTTAATCTTATTATCTCATCTAAATCTTTTTACATTCTTCCGGTATTTTGGCTTTTTCTTTATTTTTCCTATTTTTGCAAAAATTAATTCTAAATTAACTATTTCTTGAAAATCTTCTAAATTCCAATAATCTCCCTTATCTTCAAAATGAACTTCTTCAAAATCTTCTAACTTATAATTTTCATGATTTTCCATATCTAATTTATCTAAAGAAGTGTTTTTTATGTCAATAGGTATGTATGTTTGGGCTAGCTCTGGAAAAATATTTCTACTTGGAAATAAAAACCTAGCGGGAACTGAATCTACTCCTATGGTACCACCACGCTTCGCACGCAACTCTGATGAATGGGCGATAGTGCTAAGGGCATAAACTGTTGGTGTATTGACAGTTCGTTTAAAGAAGCTGATGTTGTGTTGGCTGATTAACATACCGCCTTGTAAACTAAGTATGAAATTAAGTCCTAGAATGAAAGGATGATTCTGTCTTCTATTGCCTATCCAAACTTGTGGTAAGGGAAACCATTCTATGTGCTGATCTTGAGAACCTAGAGGGTGAAAACTAATCTGGGCGCCATTAATGCAATGAGTATATGTCTGTTTAGTGCCGCTTCGCTATCTGCCGACTAAAATTTGGGGTTGCTAAGGTCAGACTCCATCCCGGTGGAACTACGTGTTGTTCTATGTATGATTTATCGGCTCAGATTCTATCATGGCATCTATGCTAAGAGTTTTTTCTATAAACTTAATTACACAAGAAATCTCGACTAAATTAGATTTGGGTATAACAGGGTAATTAAATGGTAAATATGTACTACCTGGTTGAGTCTGAGAGTATTGACTAAAGGGTTGAGAATCAACTAAATTGACTAATTCTAAAGAGTGCATATGATCTTCAACTAATTTATCTTTTAAGGGGTATTTACTGTGAAATTGTTCTAACTGTTGTTTAAGCTGTTTATTTTCTAATTCTAAACATTCTATGTCAAAACTAGTTTTAGTTTCTATTTCTCTTATTTGAAGTGTAAGTTCTCTTATTTGTACTTCTAATTCTCTATTTGCTAGTCGTAATTCTCTACTTTCTATACTATGATCTTCTCTGTTATTTTCTAATTTTATCTTATGGGTCATATTTAATTTTTTCTAAACAAATTATACAATAGGTTATCGCATAATAAACATTGAGCTCTTTTATTTCGGCCGAAACCAATTACAATAGTGATCTAGTTGTATCAAATCCTAATCCTATCTGAAAACTATGCTGACATTCAGTATCTGGATTACATTCCATCATAAAGAAAATATCTTGAGTCTTTCCTATTTCTTGGTTAAGCTGTCCTAAAAGATTATCTACATCTGTATCACTTTCTGAATCACTATCTGAGCTTATAGCTTCTAATTGATATTCATAATTACTGACTATACTATATACATCTGAATCATCACTATTTATGCTGACTATATCTTCTTCTAAGTCTTCTATAATATTTAATCTTTCTATCTGCTTATTAGTATTAGGCTTGTATCTTTTTGGGCAGTTTTTTGCAAAATGATTGGGTTCTCCACATATATAACAATTACATTTTTTACTATTGGGTTTTTTAACATATCTTTGTTTTCTTTTATCTTTTTCATCTTGGGGTAATTTCTTGTAATTTGTCCTATTAAAAGTTCTACTTTTCCTAATGAATTTCTGTCTTTTCCATGGTTTTCTATAATTTTTCTTCCAATATTTATCTTTTCTATATTTTCCATATTTTTTGTATTTTTTCCTATTATATTTATCTTCGTATTGCTGAGGGGTATATATTACACTGCTACAAAAGCCATAATTTTGTTTCTTCAAATCTTTCTGTATTTTAACTTCTATACATTTTTCTCTGAGTCTTTGAAATGTAAAAATTATCCTAGGTCCTATTCCTAAACTTCCTTTTATTTTTACTTCTCCTGAGGCTATTTGAGCTGGTAGGTTTGTATAATAAATTGACCATTTATTTTCTATTTCTCTTCCTAGTTCTCCGGGTAATTTTCTGAAATATTTATTTCCTATTTCTTCATCAAAACTTTTTCCAGTTCTAGCTGCTATGGCTAAGTATTCTTTGCTAAAAGGTACAATATATCTCCAACTTCCTAAAGTCATTTGATCTAATTCTGTTAATGCTATGCTTTGAGTATACGTATTTCGTCTAGAAGGGTCATATCCTATAAGTATTTCTTTTATAAAACTTGTAAAATTCCACGGGTTATCTCCTAAGTCTTTAAGTTGTCTAATTATCTCTTCATATTTTCCTTTAAATGTTAAGTATATATTAAAAGCTGAGTCTCCTAAAAGTGTTTCCATAAAGTCCCACATATCAGTTGTCTCATAAGGATTACTTATCCACGCCTTTACTGCATCTTTTTCCCATCTTTCTATTACTTCTTGCCATATCTGAGGGTCGAATCTAGCTAAATCTAAAAGGGTTCCCTGGTTGTTAGCTGGTTGTAATTGTATACTCATATCTGGTTGTCTACGCTTTCCATGAAATTTATAGCTTTTATTTGGGTCTGCTTCGCTACGTCCTGAACTTGCTAATGGCCTTCTTCCTCCTACTGTATACTGTATTGGTTCTACTGGATCTTGTACAGTTGGTTGTGGGTTACTAGTTCCTGTGCTTTCTGTGTTCATATAAAAAGTATCTTCTACCTTAGGTTTTTCTGGTATTCTAAATATTTTGCTGGGATGTATAATATCTTCTACAATATCATCTACATATTCTGTATGAAATTCTTGATCTAAAAATGACACTGCCTCATCATGGGTATCTCCTCTGGCTAAGTATTCATCATATCTGGCATCTAATATTTTGTTCATATCTTCTAGGGTAAATTTTTCTAAATCTATCTCATCAATATTATATATCTTGTTTTGTGATATTGTTTTTTCTTCTGTCATAACATAAAGTTGATTTATTTCACTACGATTATCTTGATTTTCTTCTCTATCTATACTGCTAAATTCATCATCTTCGGATTTTTCTGGTGCTACATAAGTATACTGAGTAAATCTAACTGCATAATTTCCATCTGCTGTCTGATATAATAAATTATCTTGAGGGGCTAATCTCTTTTGTCCTAAAAAGTCTCCTAATTTCCAATCTAGTGCTGCATTATCTTCCGAATTAAATTTTTTAGCTGGTAATGCTTTTATTCCTTTTGCGCCTAATAATTTAACTATCTGATCATTTGCAAGTCTATAATGAGTATTACTTTCTGAGACTGCTAATCCTAAAAATCCTGTGCAAACTAATAAATTCTTTTCTCCTTTTTTCATTTTGTATCATCTACTCTTTATTCCTATTTTTATCTTTTTATGAAAGGTTGAGGTTGGTAATAAGAAATCTGGTGTAAAATAAACTATTCCTCCTTTATCATTCATATCTAATTCATAGCTGCCTAAAATACTTTGTCCTACATCATTAAACCTATCATCATAAAGACATACAAAAACTTTAGTTCCTAAATTTTCTCTGGTTAAAGCCTTAACTCCTACTACTACTAATCCCAAGTGAGTCATTTTAAGGTGTTCATTCACTGCATATTTATAACTTTCTCTATCTATTAAATTTAGCTCTACCTTTTCGTCTTCTTGAGTTACACTAATCATCTGTTCACCATAATGTTTAAATAAATATTGTTTTTTATGTATCTTTCCTAATCTATACACATATTTGGCTGGAATTAATTCTAACTTTTCCTTTTTAAATTTTTCTATTTGTTGATCTACATCTACAAATTCTTCTACCTTAATATCTTCATCATCATTACGCTTTTTGCTACTACTACCCTTAATTAGCTGTTTAAACATTTTTATTTTCTGTAAATTCTACAGGTTGACTTCTTTGGTGGTAATTTAAGCTTCTCAAAATATTTAGCGATATTTTCCTCGTTTATCTGAGATTGGGGTCTGTTGGATTCTTCTACTCCTTTTCCTTTTTGAAATATTGTTTTTTCTAAAGTGGCTAAACGATTTTCTAAACTATGTATCTGTTCTAATAGATAGTCAAATTTTTCACACAATCTAATTAAAAATAAAATTTCTATATTATTCTGTCTTACTGTTATTTTATCTGATTGACTTACTCCTTGATAAATACTGATTCCTTCTGGAATATTATGAAAATCTTCTGCTTGTTTTAAAATTGCCTGATAATCTCTATTAGCCTTTTTATCACTACTCATAAACTAAGACCTGACTAATTGTTCTAAAATTTCTAATTTCTGTTTTAAATTATCTTGAATTTGATTAATCTGTTCTATTTGTTTAGCTATTTGATTTGTAGCTGAAATTAATGTTTCTATTTCTAGCTTAGTGGGAAATTTTTCTAAATTTAAATCTATTCTCTTTTGTAGGATAGAACTACACTGATCTTGGATATAATCTAATTTTTTATCTTGATCTTTAATTAAACTACGATTATTACGAAGATGTTCTATGGATGAAATAAAAAGATTACTAATTTTATCTATGTCCTTTTTAATATTTTCTGCAAAATTAATCTGATAATCTATGATACTATTTAGCTGAGGATTATGTTCACTATGAATCTGATGTGTAAAACTATTTTCAGAATTACAACGGAAATTATTTTTATTTATGCTAAGACGATGGTTATGGCTGCTGAGTTCTAAATCTAGATACTCTACTCTTTTCATACACAAAATTAACTCCTAATTTAAAATTATTAAAAGCTACTATAATATGAAATTTATAACTAAAATCTCCAAAAATAAAAACTACTCTATTACCAAAATGCATAAACTACTTTAAACTGTCCTAAAACCGAACACTGCTCTGATACCATTTTTTTTTGGGGTTGAGTTAGTGGTCTACCACTATTTAGGATTGGGCTGAGAATTATCTAATTAATTCTACAGTTATGCTAAAAGGTCTTCTAGCTGTTGTATAGCTAATTTTAAGGCTTCTTGATTTATAGTTAGCTGTCTATTTATCTGAGAAATTTTTAAACTGTAATTTTCTAGGGATCTGCCGGAAGCTAATGATAAAAGAAACTGATTTTTTAAACTGTAATTTTCTAGAGATCTGTTGGAAGCTAATGATAAAAGAAATTGATATCTAAATTTTTGATCTTCTAATTCTTGTATTAACTCAATACTAATTTTAATTTTATTCCTAAGGTCTTCGTCTAAGGGCATATATTTCTAAAAGTCTATGTCTAGTCTATATCTACTAGATTTGTCTAAAGTTAAAATTTTATTTCTAAAGTCTAGCTTTAAAGAAGAGGTCTACGTCCAAAAGCTTACAACTTTTTTGATTTTTTGAAAATTTTTAATTTTTTTTTTTAAAATTTTTTCTTAAAATGTACTTTGATCACACAATTTTTTGATTTTTTGAAGTTCTTTTATAGACAATATTTCCTTAATATTTCTACTCGGGTTGCTCTCCTTTTATTCTAAAATTATTTTCTATGGCAAAAACTATTTTTAGGAAATGTTTATTTTCATTACATGTACTCCCACCTTGAGACTAAGCCTCATTCAACATAGTATATTTTTATTTTCCATTTTTTACTTTTCCCTTTCTGCCTACAATTTGCCCACCAACGCCTAACCACGGCTCACACGGGCTCTTCAGCTAAGGTCACTCAGTAACAAAATAGAAAACTGAAGATACTACGAAGGTTCAAAGCATGTAATATTAATGAGCAAACAAGCATTTCATAAACTTAATTTTTCCAAAAAGAAAATAAATTTTTAGAATAGAAGAGTTACCCTTTTGAAATATTTAAGGAAAAAGAGAAACTACTCACACTTCATATTAATAAGAAATATACTTACAAAGATTATATTACAGACTCTGAAATTCTGAAAATACACTTAGAGGGTTTTTGAGAGGGGTTGGAAATTACAAAGCAGAGTGAGGTGGTGTTTTTCATTCTGCTCAATTCGTTGGCAACCATGCCAATTTATACAACTTAGAAAGGGATAAAAACAAAACTTCAAATCCATATTCATGCTACGTCTATGGATTTGATAAATTCAATACCTATTGGACTATGACAACCTATAACTATTAGACTTTGAAAAACAAACTTATAATAAAAACAAAATTAGATACATGCAATTATATGCATGTTTGACTCAAGGAAACTAAATTTTATCAATAAGGTAGTAGGATAATGATATCGGGTACTGCTTTGGGCCCCATCGCATATCATTCAATCCTTCTTTTTGACAAAATTTAGATACTACAATTTATTACAAGACACGTTTAAAGATTTTCACAGCTTTTCTTTAATAAAGCAAGATAAGGGATATCTACTTTATTAAAGTAGTGAGTGAAGGAAAATCCTTATCACTGACAGACTCAAATAATTACAGACACAAAAATATCTACAAAAATCTTTTTTGTCTTTTCCTGGCGTGCATTTTTCTGATATCTGACGAAAATCTTTATCTTCTATGGATTCTGTCTGTTTCTGCTGGAACGCCAATTATTGATGCTGACCCGTGGAGTGATCCTTTTTGCGAAATTTTGAAGAGTCACGTAGAACTATTCTTTTTAAAATTTTTGTAGGAGTCTTGTAGTGGGACCCGCTGTTTTTTTTTTTTTTTTTTTTTTTTTTTTTTTTTTTTTTTTCAACTTCCAAAAGATCATTGGGTTTGGTTGGATTTTGAGGTAAAATCTACCATTTCATAAAATTTAATACTTTCACTAAATAAATTAAAAAGTCAAGAAAATATATAATCAAAAAAATTATTTTCTCTTTAATTTTTACATATTTTTTATAAAAATTTAAAAAATCATCCTAAATATATTAGACCTTTTTTTTTAATGTCATATTCTAACGAAAACGTTAAAAAGTTATTACGAAAATAACCTATAAACCAACCCTAAATTGAATCATAAAAATTTTAGAATCAAATTAAATCAAAACAATTATATGAATACAATTTAAACAGATTAATATATCATCCTTGCACAAATAAAATTATTCAAATAATTTGATAACTAATTATACTATTATATAAAAACACACTGGTAAACAAAGCATTAATAACTTCTAAATATATATAAGACACTAATAAGATACTTGAATGTTTATTATAAGTAACAAATTATGTATGTATATATCTAAACGGTCTAGTTTAGTTACAAATTGGAACCCTGAGTATAAAACCTTTGACCAAATCGTGAAATACGATTCAAATAGTGCACTTTGGTCTAAATCGGATCGATTTGCCATTTTTTTACTTGTTTTTATGGCTATTTTTTCCTGTCTTACCTCGCACGAGGTTTTTTATCATCCTTTTACAAATAAAATTATTTAAATAATTTGATAACTAATTATACTATTATATAAAAACACACTGGTAAACAAAGCATTAATAACTTCTAAATATATATAAGACACTAATAAGATACTTGAATGTTTACTATAAATAACAAATTATGTATGTATATATCTAAATGGTCTAGTTTAGTTGCAAATTGGAACCGTGAGTATAAAACTTTTGACCAAATCATGAAATACGATTCACTTATATTAATAATCATGACTAAATCATGCATTGAGAAAATCAAATCAAATAGTGCGCTTTGGTCTAAATTGGATCAATTTGCCATTTTTGCAATTTTTTTACCAACTATGCTAGGAAACCCAGCACCCCGTTGGCATTTCATTGGCCAGTTATTTATTTATTTTATTTTATTTATTTTTTTTATTTTTTTCAATCACCCAACCCCACGTGGGGCTGGGAGTCACTGGGAGTGGAGAAGTACAGGGGGTCTGGGGCATTAATCTTTTTTTACTCGGTCTTGTGACTAGGGTGGTGATTCATCCCACTAATTTTTGGATCACTAATAGTACTAATGAATAAAAATAAAAAAATAAAAAAAAACTCAAGCCAAAACATCACATCACTTTGGTGGGGCCCCCTGTGCCACATCATTAGTGATGCTCTAGTGCTCCCAATTTAGAGCTCTAAAATATTATTGTTTGCTTTTTTCACGCCCCTGTCTTTGTCCCCTCCTCGTTTATAGTTACTAAATATATTAATATGTATATAATATATCATTTAATTTTTTTAATATGATAAAGCTAAAATTAAAATATAATACTTATCATTCATTTTTACTTATTTATTTCTCATTTTATATTTTTAGTTTTTTTTTAATTATAAAACTATAAAATATGAGCCGAGGCAAGGACAACAAACCCGTCAATGATCATCTCTAAGTATAAATATTGATAAACATTTTCTATATAAAATTGTAGAAAAAAAATATATTAAAAAGACTAAGATCTCGTTTGGAAACATATATACTATTTTAATAACTTTTTAGTGTTTTATGAAATGGTATATAGAAAGATAGAAAGAGTAATGTGACAATTTATAGTAATTTTTGTACTTTTTAACCAAAATATTAGTCTCTAAACAAAGCCTAAGGCCATTTGGTGTACCCTTACATAGTAGACTTTTCAAAAAGAGTAATGCTAGGTATCATGAAAAAAATATCATGAAAATGATTATGAAATATTCTCCACCAAAAGATTACACATACAAGAAAACACCACACACTAAGCAAAGGATAAGAAATCTTCATAAAGCATTTCATGATATTTTTTTTCATGATTCCTAATATTATTCTTCCAGAAAATATAGGGTGGATGCCGGCTTGTCTCATTTTGAGTTGGTATCAAAATTACATTAATACTAACTCACCTTTGGCCATTTCCAACCTCCTATCACTGGTGGTAACTATTTTTAGCTACTACTTTTGGCAGTTGACAATCACTTTTGGTCATTGTATCCAAGGCCGGCCCTAAGGTTTAGGGGGCCCAAGGCGACCTTTGAAATTGGGGCCTTTCTTATATTGAAAAAAAAAAAAATTAATGGATAAAACGATAAGTTACAACAACTTTTTTATTTGAATAAAATTTTCTAATTTTTGCTTCTTTTTCCTTTTTTTCACATCCAAAAATATACTTCCTACTCTATATAATTACAAATCCACACAAATTCACAATCACTGATCTCTGCAAATAATATACTTTCAGAATTAGAGCATAACAAAAATTATAGACTTCCACTAAAGCACATAAATTGGGTAATTTTCTAATTTAAAGAACAAATTATATAGGGCAAGAAATTAGGAGGAAAATTAGGGCAAGGAATTAAGAAAAAAATTAGGGCAAAAACTTCCTCCATTTAAATGTGATATATATAGAGAGAGAGAGACTCACGGTTTTTTCCATATTTCTTTTCTTTCAGTGACCCACGTTCTTAGCCTCAGGGTGGGTATTATGATTTATAATCACTTTGCTTGGTTAGAGTTTTCCAAAAACACTTTTTAAAAAATTATACTTTCTTGTTTTCCGTGTTTCTTTTGTTTTTTCTGAATTTTTTTAATATTCTAAGCATTTTTTTTTAATTTTTAGATATACTTAACATAAATATACCTAAAAAGTAAAAAATTGTGAAAAAAAAAACTTTTAAAAATTCACTAAATATCAAAAATACAAAAAAAAAATGAGAATTCAGTATATTTTTTTTATATTTTTATGTATTTCTGAATTTTTTAAAATATTTTTTCACGAATTTTTTACTTTTTAGATACGTCTAAATAAGATGCATCTAAAAAAGTAAAAAAAATGTTTAAAATTTTAAAAATATTCACTAAAAAAAAAAAATACGAAAATAAAAAAACTCAATTCTCAAAAAACTTAATCCAAAAAACTCATACCAAACATACTGAATGTGTTTCTTATTTTTGGGCCCATGTCACTTGAGCCTCTAATCTATCACAATATATATTTTTTTTTAGGCCCCATATACAATTGGGCTTATAGTATTTAGAATTTTTTTTTTTATATCTAAAACATAAAATCAGATTTTGGGACTCTATTTTCAGCCCAAATCTGAGGGCCCAAGGCGCAGGCCTCTTTGGCCTGCCCTCAGGGCCGGGCCTGATTGTATCTAACTCTTGACAACCATTTTTTGCAACTTCTCATTTTCATCTGTCTTAAATTTAAAATTTTAAAATACTTATGTACCAAATATATTTTTTATTTTTTCCCAAAATAAAACATAAATATATAATATTTTTTTGTAAATTAAAAACAATAAACTGTAAGCATAATTATTTTTACACTTTTGCACTATATGCATACATCGCAAGTCCACTCAACCGGAATTGCACCGTCAGCTTCTACTTTTTGCTTACACATGTGACATGTCCAATCTTGAGTTCTGCCACGTCAGCACAACTTCGTCAAGTCGCCGCTTCTCAACTCCCTCAAGTCACCGCTTCTCAACTCCCTTAAACTGTCACGGTTGAGACGTAACCATGTACACATCAGTTCCCACCTCAACCGTCCGATCTTAAGAACAAGCAAACAATACAACAGATAAGAAGAATGAGCATTATCAAATGACAGTTATATTCCCAACCCAGAAAACAAATTTAAGCGTAACTCTCGCCTCTTAGGGGTATTTACGTAAAATGGCATCACTTCAAGTTCTAAAATCGAGCGGGTAAATGTAGTTGAATTAACAAACATTTGAACTCTGCAACAAACTTCTAGCCTCCAATTCCTTATAATAACCTCAACAGAGCAACCCGAAACCTCTCTCTTTCTGTGTGTGTGTGTATGAGAAGGTTTCAAGAAGTTGAGTCTCGGTGAAGAAGAAACACAAGCTTCAACCATGTCGATCAGAGTCTTTGAGTCCTGCAAGAAGAGGAGACGAACCCCAAAACTCTATGGACTCCACACATTCGCCAATCCCGGTTGCCCAATCTCACCCTCCGGTCCCTTTCGTGACAATGTCAGAGGGTTTCTTCGAGAATGCGCAGAGCCCGAAGGCTACAATGTGGAAGGTATGCCTGTCTGGTGCACATTCCTTGTTCAGGAAAACAGGGGATTTCTAGTTCCTCTGTACACCATTGAAGAGAGTGTCAAGCATTCTCCGAGTCCGTTCTGCGATCACTGCCGCAGCAATGGTGAGATTCAAACTTGAATTCGATTCCATGTTCATTGTTTCTTTGATTTCAAAATTGATTTTTTTTTTCTTCAGAATATTTTATTAGTCAATTTAGGGTTTTCTTGGGTTTAACTTTTTTGTTGTAGGTTGGAGTCATCATTTTGTGTCGAAACGAAAGTATCATTTGATAATTCCAGTGGATGATGAGTGGAATAAGCCCTTGGATGATGGTGTTTTTGACCTGCAAACCCATCTCTTGCATGGGTTGATTCACTGTAATGGGTTTGGTCATCTGCTCTGCATCAATGGCATCGAAGCAGGGTCTAAGTACCTCTGTGGTAGAGAAATCATGGATCTCTGGGATCGCATTTGTACAAATCTTCATGCCCGGTAATGAAATTTTCTGAATGAATTAAGTTTTTATTATGTTTAAGAACGATAAATGATCTGAATTGTTCTGGGTTATTGATGTTTTGAAGGAAAATAACAGTGGTGGATGTGTCAAAGAAGCGGTTGATGGATCTTCGGTTGCTTCACGGGGTAGCTTATGGACACCCTTGGTTCGGTCGATGGGGTTATAGGTTCTGCCATGGAAGCTTCGGAGTTACAGAGCACAGGTACGAAAGGGCAGTTGAAATTCTCAGCTCAATGGAACTCGATAAGACCATCCAAGATTTCAACACAACGAACAGATACAGAGATCTCAAGCACATCATTCGTTATTACAGAGATTTGAGTGAAACCCAATTGATCACAATCAGAGATCTTCTAAGATTCATGCTTACTCTCAAGTCCCGAGTTCCATGTCAGAGAAATTCAGCCATTACTGCTGCACCATTAATGTCTTCTTCGAAACCTTTAACCAGAACAAGTCATCAAAACAAGCTTGTGGTGAAGGAAAGACCTACGAAGTACATAAAATTTTCTACTGTAGCTGCCAATTTAGACAGCCGATGGCCTGTGAGAAGATTGGAATATGCAGCAAATGTGGTTGTCGATGCATTGAAAGAAAAGAGAGCAACAAACAAGTCTGGCAATGCTGGGATGACCAGGCAAGAAGCACGCGATGCAGCTCGCCTGCACATTGGGGACACGGGTTTGATTGATTACGTACTGAAATCGATGAACAATGTCATCGTAGGAGGCCTGGCCGTTCGTCGTGCTGTGAACCCATCAACACGGGTGATAGAGTATACAATCCAGGAGCCTGGGAGAGGTGTTCACGGAAATTATCAAGAACCAGAACCAGAAATAGTCCCCGAGCCACTCTCTACAACAGCTATAGTGCCAGGGGTAGATGTTTACAGTGACGTGGCTTACCTGTATAACAATGTACTATTGGGCTTTCCAGGTTCGGTAGTGATTGGATTGGCTGTTCAGACAATTCTGGACAGCAAGCAGTTTGTGAAAGAGTGGCCATTCAAGGACGAAGAGGACGAATTACTGAGATTCGTTTGTCGGGTAATTCCAAGTTTGAGTGATTTAGAGTCTGACCCGACAAAGGAAATCCCGCCTGGCGAATGCATTGTACTTCCACTGTATGCTACAATTGGAGACCTGAAAGAAGAAGTGCAAAGTGCAATGAGGGACACTTACTGTGGTACTGAACAATTAGTGGTAACAGAAATTGAAGGAATGGAGGGAATAGAGGATGTGGAGGTCCTGTTTGGTGCGGTTGAGTCGGGTTCTCAACTTTGGATAAGAGGGATTGGGATGGATTTGGATATGGAGTTGAGGTATGAAGGCGGGGATGACAAGTGGACTGTGAAATGCAAGTGTGGGGCCCAGGATGATGACGGGGAGAGGATGGTGGCGTGTGACATATGCGAAATATGGCAGCACACGCGGTGCAGCGGCATTGAGGATGCTGAGGCTGTGCCACCACTGTTTGTGTGTGCTGGTTGCTGTGCTTCTCTAATGCCTTCCAGAGCCCAGCCTGCTTGCTTTGAGTTTGAGGATTTTGGGGCTTCAACTCCAGTGGCTGAGCTTGGGATGGAAACCCTGTACTGAGTGAATGAGGACTAACATTTACTGCTATGGATGTTGATGACTGACCATGGGCTGGTTACACATTTCCATAGTTGATTTTTTTTTTTTGGTTGTATACTGTTCTTGTGATTGTAGTTAACAGTGATATTCAATTGTAAGAAATATGATCAATTCTTTGACATCTAAACTACAAATTCAATAAAAAAAGAAAATTCTTTCAGTCACATATGATGAGTGTGAGGCCTTTTCCATTTTCCATTTTCCATTTTTTTTTCTTCCATCTTTTTTCCCCTCCTTTCTATGTGCATCGATTAGGATATTACCAAATGATTTTGTGGATTACTAAAATGAAATCACATGTCACCTTTTTTTTTTTTTTTTTAAATTGTTGTGAAAATGAAAGAATTTGAAGAATAATTTGCCATTTTTTGTTTCTTGCTTTTTATTGTAAACAGGAAAAATGTGAGCTAGGTATATCAGTACGTTGCACCATAACGTTTGCCAACTTGTCACAGTAACGTTCAGAGTGGAAAATTTGAGAAATATTTAAATTTAAAATTTGTGTGTTTTTTTTTTTTTTAATTTGAAAATTCTGTCCTTAATTTTCTCATGTTTCCATCACATGAAGCCTTCTTCACAAAAATTAAATTACAATTTCTCTATAACATCACCAATTCTCCTTTCTACAAGGTTTTATTTTTATTTTTATTGATAGTAATATTTTGATGAACATCTTTGTTATTTACTTTTTTAATAAAGAAGTAGGTAACTATTGAGAACCCATTGTTGGCATTTGAATGTTGATGATGGTGTTTGTGAGGGGGAAGGAGATTAGTGTTGGAGGTTGGGTTTTGGACATGAAGGGTAGAGGCCATCTGTGTGGGATAATGGTGCTAGGTGGCTCTGGGTTGGTGGTGGGCGCTACCATAGTTGTTGCGAGAAAAGAAGAAAGGTGAGGTGGCCTGGTTTCATTTTTGACAGAGGTATTAAAAAGGATAATAATGTTAGGGATTATGAACAATATATCATAAAATTCATCATTAAGATTTTTCATCCCTTGATTAGTATATGCTGTTTTATTGTATAAGTAATCCAAAAGTAGAGAATCTTTCATGATTATTTTTATGATATTTTTTTCATAATCCCTAATATTATTCTAAAAAGGATAAGTTGTGGTCAGTGGCATAGTCAGAAATTTAGTGAAAGGGGCACAAAAATTAATGACAACATTGATATATTTGTTACCTACTATTTCAAATTCAATGTAGTTAAAAAAATACAATAATAGAATATAATTTTTGTAAATTAGAAAAATATAATTGAGTTGAAATCAAATATTTCATTAAATTTGACATTTGAAAATAAATTTTATTTTTTTTCATATACTTCTTGTTTTTAAGTTGAGTTATTATTAAAATAATTTTGATATGAATGTGAAATGACATGAAATAATACCCATGCCCTATTATAGGATGACTATACATTTTTAACTAAGATTTGCTTAATGAGACTATAAATCTTAATGAGAACATAGAAATAATGGTTGACAATATTTAAAATGATATTCCATCTGTCCCAAAATATTAGTCCCTTATTCCATTTTTTATTGTCCCAAAATATTAGTCTCTCTTTAAAAATCAAGTACAAAAATAATATAAATTTTCTATTTTGCCCTTCTTTTAAATTCATAAATAATATAAAAAGTACAATTATGACATTGATATTCTCCAAAAAATGTACTATAATTTTGGAAAATCAACTTTTTAAAAAATATAATAATTGTTTAATAAAAAAAAGTTAGATTCTTCAAAAGGGACTATTATTTTGAGACGGAGGGAATAGTAATTTTTTTTTTTATATATTAATAATGTGTAAGGATTTTTACTTTTTAACGAGTACACTAGCATTTATTGACAAAATAAAAAGAGCAATGTTAGTACCTCAAAAAAATTATTAAAATTTTTACAAAATACATATACCTATGTAAGAATTGTATAAAATTTTTGGCAATTTTTTAAAGATGATCTCTAATATTTTTGAAAAAAAAAGAGCTCAAAATCATTAAAAAAAATTAATAAGAATTTCACTTCAAAAAGTAATGTGAGATATATTTGAAACAAATCATAACTGGATGTTGTTTTGTTGCGGTAAATTTTATGGGTTATTTACATTGCCATTGGCAAAATCCTTTCAACTAAACTTAGCTAGTTAAATAATTTACCCACCCCAAGGTGGTCTAAGGGTAAGGGCATACACGTGACTGTCTGGGTAAGGCGTACCGTAACAGATTCGTTTTTTTCTGGGATTAAACTTGGGATTGAAGTGGGAGCTGCGGTGGTGGATTGTTATGATTGCTCTCTCGAGAATTAGTCGGAGGGGTCAAAAATCAGCACCCAGATACCTTGGTTATCCAAAAAAAAAAAAAAAAAAAAAAAAAAGCTATATAAATACTTTTTTAAAAATAGATATAAAAAAAAAAATGAATAAGTGATATCACTAATAAATAATAATAATAATAATAATGAGTATAGGTTACCAAACAAAGAGAAGATTTATATCGAAAATGTTTATCAAAATTCACATGCCTTATCGTCCTTGGAGAAAAGAGCCGGAATGTTGGGGATCGGAGATATACAGTTCAATCGTTACCGGTTGGGGGTCGAGTTGTTGTTTGCTTCACTATCATCCTCTGCTCTTCAGGTCTCTCTCTCTCTAATTTTAAGTAACAGTACACAATCCACATGAAAAATAAAAAGAATAAAAAAAATTATTTGGCTTTTCCATCAATAAGGTAGATGCCATGTCCATGAATAAGGTAGATGGCATGTATTTATAATAGATTCATGATACAATTTAGGAAATGATATAAATAAAGAAATAATATTCAATCAGTGATTGACACAATTACATATTATATACATAATACTAGAAATAAAAAGATTCTATATACTTTAATTTCTATATTTAACGCTCCCTTCAAGCTGGTGTGAAGATATTCAACAATCGCAGCTTGCGAATGGATGATTGGAAGAAACCGGAAAAAACTCAATGGTTACTCCAAATAAATGCTGCCGAACAAATATGGTAGTTCACTAAATAAAAAAAGCCAAAAAAGTGTTTAATATATCAGCACCACACCTTAGAAAGGGGAAAAAACAGGGACTGAACTATTCTAGAAGAGCTGCCGAAGCATCTATGGCCAGGAAACACCCTGGTCGGCAGCCAATAAGACCCTGGTCAGTATCAGAGTCCGGAGTTAATGTCGGGAGATTGTTTATGGTCGTGCGGCCGGACCGTTGTAGAAACTGGTCAGAACTAACGTCGGGATAGTTTACGGGATCATGCCGGGCCGTTGTAAGAACTAACTGGAATCAATGTCAGAATAGTTTAAGGGATCATGTCGGACCGTTGTAGAGACTAATCGGAATCAATGTTGAGACAGTTTAAAGGGGTCATGTTGGACCGATGTAGAGAACTAGATGTTGTACCACCAAGCGTGGCACACATAATTTATGACGTGGTGCTAAACGATGATGACAACAGATGATTGAGTGCGCTAAGAGG
Organism: Camellia lanceoleosa; assembly: GCA_025200525.1. Taxonomy (NCBI): domain Eukaryota; kingdom Viridiplantae; phylum Streptophyta; class Magnoliopsida; order Ericales; family Theaceae; genus Camellia; species Camellia lanceoleosa. Next base: position 85,392,517 of record CM045759.1, read on the forward strand.
CGGCTTTTTAAAAGGTGTGCCAAGGGGGCGGCTTTGGTGGTGCGCTAGAGGGGCTGGCTTTAGTTGTGCATCAGAGGGGGCGACTTAGGTAGTTCACATGGTATATCACCATACTCACCATGATATAGGTATAATACCCCCCTCAAACTCAAATAGGTTTGAAGATAGAAACCTATTTGAGATTGAAATAAAGGGAAAGACAAAGTGGAACAAAAATATACAAAAAAAATAGATTGCGAGTAAAAAAAAAATATGATAGAGATATTTGGGGTATGAATAAATTAGTGGATAGAGGAAGAGATCATGACAAAGTGGTATTGAAAAAAAATATGGCAATGGAATGGATTGAGGTCCGGCAGGCAGCCAAGGTAAGGCTGCCACTCGTCGGCGAAGCAAAATTATTAGGTATTTAACCTAGCTTTGATACCAAAAAGAATTATTTGGCTTTTCCATGAATGTGGTAGAGGCCATGTATTTATAATAGATTCATGATACAATTTAGGAAACGATATAAATAAGGAAACAATACTAAAGCAGTGATTGACACAATCACAGATTACATACATAATACTTTAAAAAAAAAAAGATTCTATGTACTCTAATTTCTATATTCAACCAAATAAATAAAGAGAACGCAGAATGAGAATCAAAATTACCTTCAATTGGATTCGTCGATTTGGATAAGTAAAAAAGTACAACTTTGTTGTTTATAACTTTAAGAACACATACCATAATTTCACTATTCATAACTTTCACCATAAAAATCATAATTTTCTTACCATATCACCTATTTAAGGTTGCACAACAGCCCCCAAATGAGTCTTCCAAACGTTATGTCTTTAAGCAATTAGTACTGCTATATGTACCAATTAGTATATTAACGTTGTGTTTGGTTGAGGGATTTGGAAAGAAAAAGAGAAAAAGTATGTGAAATTAGGTGAAATATATGTATATTTTATTCATATTTCACCTATCTTTTCCGTTTTCCTTTCCACAATATCTTACTATTTTAACCAATAAAAATAATCAACGGGGGTAGCTTGATTGGCTAGAACTCCTACACCTCATTAAGAGGTTAGTGGTTTGAATTTCTCCACTTGTGTATGCATCTTAATCCCTACATATTTATTGAAACTTTCTCTCCCTGAGATGAATGACTCAATGTTGACCTTTAAAAAAAACTGAAAAGATTGTTGGACATAAAAATAGATTCTAAGCAACAATTGTTTAATAATTGTATGCTTACCATTACGTATTGTTTTGGGCTAATCAATATGATTTGAAATTCTTTTCACTGAGTTAGGATAGGAAATCAAATTGAGATACTTCATATACATTAAGAATTAAATTGTAAGAGTTCGTTAAGGTGTCTACATTCTTCTCAAGGGCGTGCAGATGCGTTGTATATGTACTGGGTACGTCGTATATGGTTGGGTATGGGTACACGGTGGGTACGCCATATATGGTTGGGTACGCCATATATGGTTGGGTACGCATTAGTTTTAGCATGTGAGGAAGCGAATTGGTTGAGAGATTTGTTAGGAAAAAAAAATGAGACATTAAAGAAAGAGAAATGATATACCAACAAAAATTTTATATAAAAAATTCTAGGGTAATTATACTGATCTCTAATAAGGTTTGAAAAAAAATACAGTAAGTCTCATAATTTTGACAAATTACAATGGATTGCCTTAAGATTTTAATTCACATAACACTTACTGTTTACATGTATCGGGAAGGGGAGCTTCTATTTGCACTTAAAAAATTAGGTTGGATATCTAAATTAGTGTCCTAGACATCTCTACTTTACCTCTCTCTCATTATTCAACATTTGGGTTTCAATAAATAATTAGCCACGAGGACAGTTTATTGATTCCCTGTGATTTCTAGCTTTAAGAATAGTGAAGGAGAAAGTAGGAATTGTGGCTTAATGTGTTAACTATCTAGTGTTGAGTTCTTGTATCTAAAGTGGTGCGTAGTGTTTTTGTGGGGTTTTTGAACAATTAGGTTGTACTTGAGTTGAGTTTCTGATGGAAAATTATTACAAATGCCAATGGAAGCTGCACAGCCTTAAGTTTTAAAGGGGAAAAGAAGAACCTCATTTTGGGTTATTCTATTTTTATTGGTTCTAATGTATAGAAGATAATGGTATTAGGGTTCAATTCTGGTTGATCAGTCATTTTAACAATTGACCCTTGGTGTGGTTTTTCTCGAGTTGTTATGGTCCATATTTTCAATCATATGATGAAAAAATTTATAGATATTGAGAAAGTAATACCGATTTGTTTACAAAGCATGTCACATGAAATTGTTTAATTTGAAGTAAGAATAGGCATTTTTTTACTTTTTAACCAAATAATAGTCTTCTAAGGTTAATGCAATTATGCAATAAAATGGTTTGAAATATAGTTGTCACAATAATGTGGGACCATAATTAGTTATGATACAATCTCCCTCTAAGATGATGACTTAGGCAAAACATATGCTTGTAAACTCGAAGTCGCGAATGAAGAAGGCGGTGGCTCTCCAAAGTAGTAAAGTCCATCATGCTCCTAACCCCTGCCAAAAATCTTCTTCGAACTTAGGTCCTATTATGAGCAACAAGTGGGTACGAAAATACAACACAGTTAAGAGATGGCTAGATGACTAACAAATAATAAATTACAAGCAAACTTTAGAATACGAATAATAGAAGTTGGAGTGATAGTAGGAGATAAAAACACATCATCCTTATGACTAACAAGGAAAGTAGATCCATCATAAGTCAGACACACAGATTGGGTAATATTATGAACCAGAGAAGAAAATACTGATAACTCATTAGTCAGATGATTATTAGCTCTAGAATCTAGAACCCAAGTGGGGGTAGACTGAACATGAAAGGCAGTAGGAGTACCTGTGGCCAAAGTAGCAGTGGAGGTAGATGGCCCGAATGATTCATCTTCTTTGCCAGAGGTCCTTGCTCCTTTTTCTCCTCCATCCTTGATGATTTGCCTATTGCCTTGCGCTGAGGTAAACACACTTGTACTCAACATCCTATTCAACGTTGTCTTTTATTCTCGAGTTTCTCCTTGCTTACATTTTATTCGGAGCTAGTCTTCTATTTCCATTTCAACTTCTTATTAGCATGCCTTGTTTATGTCTGGATGGAAACTTGCTATGGATGAGGAAATGTGTGCCCTTCATAATAATCAAACTTGGGAGCTTATGCCTTTTCCTTTTGGGAGGCCTATTGTTGGTTGTCATTGGATCTACACTGTTAAGTATCTTGTTGATGGTTCTATTGAGTGCCTTAAGGGTCATCTAGTTGCTAAAGGGTACAAACAAACTTATGGAGTTGATTACTTGGAGACCTTTTCCCTTGTGGCACGTCTTAATTCTGTTCGGATACTCCTCTCTGTTGTTGTTAGTAGCTCTTGTCCTCTTTATCAGCTTGATATAAAAAATGCTTTTCTTCATAAGGATTTACATGAGTAGGTCTATATGGATCAACCCCCAAGTTTTGTTGTTCTAGGGAGTGAGCATTTTGTCTGTCGGTTGCGGAAGGCCTTATATGGTCTGAAACAATCTTCTCGTGCTTGATTTGATCATTTTAGTGCTGTTGTGCTTGCTCATGGGTTTTAGCGTTCTAATTATGATCACTCCCACCTTTGCTCGACACTCTTCTATTGGGACTATTATTTTGATTGTTTGTGGATGAAATTATCATCTCTAGTAGTGACTCTATTTCGATTGCTGATTTAAAGCACTATTTAAGTCAGCAGTTTTAGACTAAGGACTTCGGTAATCTTCGTTATTTTCCTAGCATTGAGATTGCTCGCTCTTTCCAAGGTCTTTGTCTTTCCAAAAGGATGATCCTCTCTCTGAGACTGGGTTCTTGGGGTCTGACTAGTTGATACCCCTATGGATTCTTCTGTTAACCTTGATGGTGAGCATGGGGACTCTTTTTCTGATGTTGGTCGTTATCATCTTTTGGTTGGGAAGTTGATTTATCTTACTGTCATTCATCCTGATATCACTTATGTTGTTAGTGTGATTAATCAGTTTATGCATGCCCCTTGACGTTCTTACTTTGACGTTGTATGCCGTATTTTATGTTGTTTGAAGGGCCCCCTAGGCTGTGGTTTGCTTTGTCGCCCTTCCGCTTCCTTAATTGTCACCACCGGGTTTAGTGATGCTGATTGGGCTGGCAGTTGTACTAATCGTCGCTCTACTTCTGGTTATTGCACCTTTGTTGGTGATAATCTTGTTACTTGGTGAAGCAAGAAGCAGAATGTGGTGGCTCGTTTTAGTGTCGAGGCTGAATACCAAGCTATGGCTCATATGGCTTCTAAGACGTGAGTTAGCTTCCTTCTCCAAGGTTTTGGTATTCATGTTCCCACTCTTATACACGTGCTGTGATAATTAAGCTGCTATTTTCATTGCCAACAATCATGTGTTCAATGAACGTATAAAACATATCAAGGTTGATTGTCACTTTATTTGCGATATGCTACTGCCGAAAAAATTGTTGATTCCTTATGTTCGCTCTAACGACTAGTTGGGTGACATTCTCACCAAACCTTTACCTCGTCTAGATATCACTTATGTTGTTAGTCTGATTAGTCAGTTTATGCATGCCCCTCGACGTTCTCACTTTTGACGTTGTATGTCATATTTTACGCTATTTGAAGGGCGCCCCAAGCTGTGGTTTGCTTTGTCGCCCTTTCGCTTCCTTAATTGTCACCGGGTTTAGTGATGCTGATTGGGCTGGCAGTTGTACTGATCGTTACTCTACTTGTGGCTATTATACCTTCGTTGGTGATAATCTTGTTACTTGGCGAAGCAAGAAGCAGAATGTGGTGGCTTGTTCTAGTGTCGAGGCTGAATACCGAGCTATGGCTCATATGGCTTCTAAGATGTGGGTTCGCTTCCTTCTCCAAGGTTTTGGTGTTCATGTTCCCACTCCTATGCACATGCGCTGTGATAATCAAGCTGCCATTTTCATTGCCAACAATCATGTGTTCCATGAACGTACGAAACATATCAAGGTTGATTGTCACTTTATTTGCAATATGCTACTGCTGAAAAAATTGTTGATTCCTTATGTTCGTTCTAACGACCAATTGGGTGACATTCTCACTAAAACTTTACCTCGTCCAGCTTTTCAGCAATTATTTGCCAAGTTGGGCATGTTCAGTCTTTATGCTCCATCTTGAGGGGGTGTATTAGAATTGCTATGTTATTTTTTATTGAGGGTATCCTTGTCATGGTGACATTGGTGTTTTAATACAAGTATGTCCTTGGTGGGGGTTTTGTATTATGACCCAATAACCTATTTACCATATTCTCTCTTCTCCTCTTCTTTTCTCTTTCCTCTCTAGTCCTGACTCTAATTTCTTGAACTTTGCATTTTAACTCCAACAATGATCATTCCCATTTGCCTTTTTTGTCTAAAGAAAAAATTTGAGAACAAAAAAATATCTTATATTTTTTAGAAAATCTAAGAAACTTGAAAAGAGAATAGGAGAGCTAGAGGGGTGACCATAAAGCAAGCATATTAAGTCATTTATTCTATTACCATAAAATACTTTTTACCCATAATACTACTAGAAGTTTGCATTTTTTTTAATGTTGTTTTCTTATAATGGAAAACCCCCTTCCCCAACTAGGCCTTTAAACCTTTTATGTTATGAGCTTCTAATATTCATAGAGAACACTTTTTGAATTTATTTAGAAGAAAAAGTGGAACTATATCATTATGTTCAATTATTTAATTATTAAGAATGTATTAGCATTCTTAGTGGTTTTAGTTTTTTATTTCCAAAATTTTTCATACATTTGCAAATTCTTTTGTTATTTCCCTTATGGTTTTGAGATATTTCCAAAATGTTATTGTTTCCAAGTAATTGGAACAACAGACCACAATAAAATTTTGATCCTTGTCTATGGGTTTCTTTAATAATCTTCTTCAAGTAAGTACCCCAGATTCTTAATTTTATGTCGATGCATGTGTGTGTTTGCATCATGGTTCTTTCATGAAGTAGATTCACTTTTGATTTCTTCGTATATGTTTAGGTAGGAGCAACTTCCAATTTTGTGTCATGCGAAACATGATAAAATCCATAGTCAAAGAGGCAATTACCTTAAATTGTTATGAATTATTGCTCATACTTATCTATATAGTCTATCGTTTTAGTTAATTATCTAATATAACCCCTTTTGGATCCTATAGTAATTAACAATTAGTGTTAAAATTTAGTTTGATATTGAAAGCCTTTAAATTTTTCTGTATCTTTCATTTCTATGGAGATGGTTCATCTGTCTACTAAATTAATGTCTTCGGCATAGTTGGATAAGTTAGTAGCTTTCTTTGTTTTAATCACTCAACATGCCATTGCATGTTGGTCAGGTGGCATCTTTGTTGTATTCAAGTTGACAAGTCGATGGCCATCAATGGCATGTTGCTAACATGGATGCCATAATTTGTTTCAGTGCACCATTTTTTTCGTTTGGATATCAACTTCTGAACAAAAATCAAATTTTTGAATATTGACTTTTGAACAAAACCTAATTGTTTGGATATGAAATATTGAATAGGGTTTTTGTTTGGAAGTTGATATTCAAACTATTGATTTTTCTATGGAAGTCGATATCCGAATGAAAAATTGGTGTACCGAGACAAATTGTGCTATGCTTATAAAATTACCCCATTGATAGCCATAGCCACACGTTTGACATGCTCTTGCACGTCACTTGTGTGGCACTTGTAGTGATGCTTACACAAAGTTGAATATTTAAACCTATTTTGATTTAGATTTTGTATAGGCTTAAATATTTAAACCTGTACAAAATCTGTCTTATTAAAACCATGGGCTTCTTTTGAAGATAGGATTTTAAAAGGGTCTTCATCCTAGGTATCTATGCTATATTGGTCATGGTGTGGTAGCATTTCCCAACCCCTCAACGAATTAACATCTCGATGGTTCACATTTCATCTTAAGTAAGAAGTCTTGTGATAGAGTCCTCTTATGGGTGTTTTCTCACCAAACGCACGCTAGACCCAAACAAACGACTCTTTCATTTCATAACATTGATGCCCCTTGCAATTGTATCAAAAATTCCAAAAAATAGATGTTGAATCTTCTTCACTATCCTAAATCAAATGTTCAAAGATTGTTCTTCAGTTGGAGAGGAAAGCAGGCCATGAATTTTTTGGGAATAAAATAAGGTCTTCTTTTTCGCTCAATTTTTCTTTTTACATTTGTATACAAACATAGATTTGTGATGTTAGATTGTTGAAACATGCTTCTCATAGATCTACATCGAATCACCTTAGATTGATGTATAAACTTGCATTTTTCTACTTTCTTTTAATTTTTTTTTTAGATAAAAAAAGTTCCTAATTTTGAAGCATCTTTATAAATCCATGATGTGTTTAACCAATTCAAAAGTTTTGAAATTAGTCCATGTTTAACAATCTATGATGTTAGATTGTTATACTTCTCATAGATCTAGATTAAATTACCTTAGATCTATGTATAGACATGCATTTTAAATTTTATATTTTAGATAAAAAGTTCCAAAATTCCAGACATCTTTATAGATCTATGACGTATGTAAAACCAATTTAATTATAAATTGGAAGGAAGTCTATGTTAGGATATGCAAGTTTTACAAAGTTCTGCATTTGGAGAGGACAGCAGGCAATGAGTTTTTGGGAATAAAATAAGGTTTTATTTTTCCGTGAATTTTTCTTTTTACATTTTTTGTGTACAAACATAGATTTGTGATGTTAGATTATTGAAACATGCTTGCTTCTCATAGATCTATATCGAATCACCTTAGTTCGATGTATAAACTTGCATTTTTCTATTTTCTTTTAATTTTTTTTAGATAAAAAAGTTCTTAATTTTCAAGATCTTTATAGATCGATGATGTATTTAACCAATTCAAAAATTTGGAAATAAGTCCATGTTTAACAATCTATGATGTTAGATTGTTATGCTTCTCATAGATCTAGATTAAATTACCTTAGATCTATGTATAGACATGCATTTTTTTAAAATTTTATATTTTAGATAAAAAGTTCCAAAATTCCAGACATCTTTATAGATCTATGACGTATGTAAAACCAATTTAATTATAAGTTGGAAGTGAGTCTATGTTAGGTTATGGAAATTTTACAAGGTTATGCATTTGGAGAGGAAAGCAGGCCGTGTATTTTTGGGAATAAAATAAGGTTTTCTTTTTCCCTCAATTTTTCTTTTTAGATTTTTTGTATGCAAACATAGATTTGTGATGTTAGACTGTTGAAACATGCTTGCTTCTTGTAGATCTATATCGAATATATATATTTTATGAGTTGCTTTCTAATTTATGAAATTTATTCTCTTGAAATATTGAAAAAATTACATTACAGTGCCAAAAAAATAAAAATAAATCATAAAGGTATGATGTATCGAAATACTAATAAGTTGCAAGAAAATCACATCTTTGGTTCCCAACTATTTCAAGAAACTTTTTAGGTTAATTTGCACTAAATTAGTAGTCTTGGATTCTATCGAATAGTTATCATTCAATTGTCCTACAATTCTAGTAGATAATGCGAATAGCACCTTTTATTTTATTTACTTATTTATTTTTTAGGGTCTCATGTGTTTATTGGTGTATTTTGTTTATTTATTGCTTCTTTTGTTTCCAATAGTGATATTACACAACTTGGAGGAATGCCTCCTAGCCAATACACCCCCCAATTTGCTAGAGACGTAGGATTCCCATTCAGATTCTTCTTGTTGGTATGTCATTTCATTTGTTTGTGTAATTATTGTATTAGTGTGTTTTTTTTTATTATTATCGAGTTTGATCTTGTGATGCTTGCCATTTTGAAGTTGTTACAAAATTATAAAATTATTTCTCCCCATGTTCCCAAGGTTTCCACTTGAAAATCAGAACCCTAAAAGGGTTTTCATCATAAGAATTTTATCTTTTACTAGTGGTGGGCGGCTTGTGTTCCTTAATCCCTTGGCATATAAAATGCTGATGCCATGGATATCACTACAAGCCCCTTAAATCTCTAGAATAGTTAAAAGTGTCATGTCCATTTCTATAAAAAAAATTTATAACAAAAGGATTTCTGATCTCATATCTTTTCACCAACACCTAGAAGAATGTTGTCTACACTATGTGTACCACCCTTGGTAATTAAGCTTCCTAAAGTTTGCTCCAACATGAATTGCTACTTCATTCTCCATTGTCTTTCTTGGATTTTTTTGGTTCAAACCTCAATTACATTGAGCACTAGGGTACCTAAACTCATTGATGACATCATCTGCAGCTTCACTTTTAATTTATCACTAGGCCATATATGTAATATATTTGTATTCCTTTTGATAAGTTGTTTGATAAGTACGGTTGTCATAGAATGTTCTATCCTTGTAGGATTTCAAGGGTAGTGCTTAATAAATTCTTGTCCCATGAATGAGATAATTGTCGGTTATCAATTCCTATATTAGGATTTGGGAAAAAACTGCATTACCAAACTAAATTGGTAATTTGCAAATCCCAAACTGAACCAAGCACAATGTTAGGAGCAGCCCAAATCACCTGACTAATTGTGAACATTTGACAATTATTTTTGAATATACTTTTATTTATTTGTTTTAAGCAATTCAGAATGATCTGAGTATTTCTAAATTCTTTTTTGTATTTGCAGATAATCACAACAAATAGAGAATTTAAGAGCTTTAAAGCTTTTTTAATGATCTTCAGGCAAGTTGCCCTGACCTTGTTCTCTTTGTGTTTTCATATCACATTTCTTCTTTCATAAACTAGAAGTAGATTCATTTTCATTTCTTTATTTATGAGTAGGTATAATACAACTTGCTTTTATCTATTCTATTCATAATTCATGTGGTTAAGCCCCTAAAAAAACCTATGAAGCATACATGATGAAGACCATTATCATGTGTTTAAGCCCAAGTGTGATGGATTCTGCAGCAATACCCCAAAAAGGCGCCTCTTCTATCTATTAAAAAGGATTCAATGACTATTATGGATTCCAAAACTATAAGGGAGGAGATGTGTGGGGTTTGGAAGGTCACAAAGAAATAGGGAGAGGGGGAAATTCCTCTAGGCATGATAGGGAACTTAAAAGGCTCCAATGTAAGGTAAATTTTGATAATCATAAGATTAAAGGGCTTGAGGCAAAGCGGTGAGAAGGTTAAGGTTGGGTGTTTGGTTGACGATAGTATGGTATTTAAAAAGCCAGTTAGTGCGTTCTTTGTCTTAATGGAAGAATTTTGAAGGGAGTTCAAGGAAAAGCATTTGGATATCACTTCGGATGTGGCTGTTGGTAAAGCTGGGTTAGATAAGTGGAAATCAAAATTAGAAGTTGTTGGCAGATAATACAATACAATCATATCCCTTGGCATCCACCTTTTGTCTTTCATATGCCAACTCTTTCACCCTTTTTATGACCGGAGGATAGTAGGAAATCTTGAAGAGCTGCAATTCATGTATCTGTTGGTGTTCTACAAAGACACCACAAGTTCCATGTCTTCATATAGAGGAGGAAAGCTTTTAGCTTTTTTGATTTTCATAGAAAGTTGAAATTGTATGTGATAGCAGTATTTAAAATTTTCTTGATAGATGCATGACTTAGTAAGTCTAGGAAATGCACAAATAGTTAAAGAGACGCTAAGTTCAGTAAAGTTGCACAACAACTCAAGCTTGTAAGACTAAGATGATGCCATTAATTTTTATCTTTTATTTTTCTCATGAACATGAACTAATCTTATCAACCACAGAAGAATTAAAGAAGACTAAATGAGGTTGATGGGCTAGAAAAGTTGTCCTTAGGAGCTTTTAACTTGATGGAAAAGTACCTGAATTGCAATCAATATGTTTCTCCATTGCATTCAGGGTGACAATGTCCTTGTAAACATGTCTATAAATTTTTACTTCTTTATGTTCTGCATGAGAACCTGCCTCAATACAATGGTAACAAGTAGGTAAGTTACAATTGATGCAATACTTTTATCTCATTCTTCAGAGTTTCATGGATTGCACAAGGACCAAAGAAGGTTCCTGTAATGCCCCGAAAATTGGGTAGGGTATGTCTATTTATGCAACAAAACCCACTTAATAGACAAACACATATATATAGCTAACTATTCCATACATCCATTTCCATTAAATCCCAAATGCCAAATACATACTGTTCATATCTCAATGCCCTAGTTCCAATCCCAAGCATGTAAATTACAACAAGTATGAAATGGAAGCCAAACAGATAATAAGTGCCCTACAGACTTACAAATTTATCCAAGAACATTCTTGGTTACACAAAATGGAGTTTCAACTCAACGCAAATACAGCCCTGGGCTTACATTTAACAAATAACAATAAAACAAAAATGAAGCCTCAGCTCTGAGTCCTCCCAAGTCAATGCCTTGGCAGAGGCATAACACCTGTACCTGAAATGGTTTTTCTTATAGGGTAAGCCACAGCCTAGTAGAGATATACTGCACAACATATGAACCATGACAAGACTAAAGGGGAGTATGCTCATGCTATGCTCATGATAAAACAATTTATCTCTCTTTTTATAAAGCATGCAATACTGAGATGCAACAACAGATATAAAGCCATTTCTATTTTAAACCATATCTGTTACATGAATATAGGCTCTGTGAATCTCTAGGTGAGTGTCTACAAGTAGGCCCTAATGCACTACCATTGTCATTTTTACCAGTAAATTGGAAGGCTCGACGCCTAACCGTGCGGTTCCACACCCTCTACCCAGATTTACCAAGTATTCATCTTTTCGCAAATAGATACATTTCTAAACATTTCTCAAAAACCGATACATTTCCAATGAAATGAATGTAATGCAATGTCCAATGCAATAAATGAGAAATGTGGTTCGATTTACCTAAGTCTCATGCATTTCTACAACAATCATGGCTATCCTTCACTGATAGCCTAAAATAGATATTTCTAAACAGATATTTAAACAATTAAATTCCAAAAATTCCGATAAATATAATCTATTCCACATCTCATCACATATGAACAACTACACTAGTTTTCATATCACAATCACGCCCGGTAACCTCTCAAGGTCCATTTCTAACCGTGTCGGTTTTATTCCAAATGATACATTAAGCAAAATAATACCGTTAATGCCCAAGAAAACATCATTTTCTTTCCAAACTCATTCTCCAAGCATTATTCAACTATGACATCCTATTTTGATCAAAAGTCTCAAAAGTTAAACGTAATTCCTTTATTTTCTTTAAAAATGTTCTTTTGGTCACAAAACGGTAAAAATTTCAAAACTGATCGAATCGAAGTCCGTTTTTGTTCAAATTTAAAATATAGGTCTTTCATAACCTTACAAACATATTCCAAGTTTATATTTTCGCAATTTGGGCGTCAACTCTTTATTTTTCTCAAAATTTCTCTTTTAAGCAAATAAATCACAAATTTTTCAAAAATTCTAATTAAATTATATACAATTCTAAACTCCATATAATCAAGTAAAAGTACATAAAGAAGTGTAGGAAAAATCCCTACCTCAAGCCAAGAAGCTTTCAAATTTTTCGGCAACAGAAATTAAATTTTCTTGGAGCCAAACGACGCCTTTTCCGCCCTCTATGTTTTGATTCAAAGCACTAGGGGTCAAAAATGACTTACACTAGATCAAACCCATGAAAAACCAACTTAGAACTCTTTTTCTTTCTTTTCTCCACGGCAAGAACTAGGAAAGAATACCCAAAGTATAAAAAAATATCTATTAAATTCTATGTATAGATATTTCCTTTTCTTTGACTAAACAAATATATAACTATACAAATATCTAACCATATATGTACACCTATATATATATATCAATTTAAAAATACATTTCAACATCTTTAATAATAAAAGTAAATATAATATTTTCTCACCACAAAATATATTTCGTTTAATGGTACACACCATAAATATTCACAACTCTTTTATGGTAATCAAATAATAATAATAAAACCACAACAATATTTCATGGTTACTAACGGGTCACGATTCAATCAATTGGGTCCAAAATGAATTTTTTTTTTATAATTTAAAATAAATCCTCAACTGAGATTAAAGTATAAATTCAATTTGATTCAACTCGTTACAGTTCTTTGCAAAAAAGATTCTAGCCACTCCCCGCTTTCTCCTATGTTGGATTGCACGTTCATCCTACAAAGTTAAATCCTTGTTAGTTAAATGAATACTAAATAAACAAGATGATAGACTTACTAGAAATCTAAAACCTAGAGAGAAGATTTAGAATAGCTTTTTATCACGCAGCATGCTAGGTACATGCTAGGTAAATAGGCTTAAGAAGCAAAGAGAATTAGCGTGTTGAGATGTTAGAAACCATTATCCACAAAAATGTGTATGTCCTACTTTTTTCCATTTTGGTACAAGAATAAATGAAATCTTATGATGGGATTAATAACACAAAAATAGTTTTTAAACAATAATGTAAGGAATTATTGTGACAACAAAGTTGTTTTTGGTTGTCATAATGGGTTTTAAGGACTACAAGATAGGCATGTAAATAAAGTATATTGTCTTCTATCGAGGAATAAATGTTCAATGTTTGTACGTGTTGGTTGTGATGATAACCTTATGATTTTTCAAGACACAACTATGTGCATCATGATTTTGAGATTGGTGAATTGCTCAAGCTAGCTGTTGACGATAGGCTTGAATGTAGGTCTATATTGATTTGTTTATTTTTATTTCTATTAACTAGTTATCTTCTGGAAAACAAGTGTGCAAGTTTTGTCCACCATTATTTGGTTAAATAATGAAATGTATAATTAGTTGATCTGTGTTGGTTAATTAGTTAATCATATTACTGTGATGATCATTATAGATTGATATCAATTCATTTTAAAATTCCATGATTGTTTTGATGAATATGTTAAATGATGTTACCTAAAGGAAATTTGCTTGGCTTCTTACCAACTTAGCCAAGTATTATTGTAACCTCGAGTGGCCTTTGAACCTCGAGTTTATCTTCCTGGGGTGGGTACAAAGGCCCCCTGCTTAGGATGGGTTCTCATTTATATATAAAAAAAATATATATATATATATTATTGTAACCTATGCTTTTGTCTAAAGTGGACCATATATGGAAAAATGCTTTTTCTTCTACAATTGCTATGTTAATAGTTGAGCCTCTATTTGAGTTGAAAGCTAAATTTAATTTAAGTTCAAGACTTGTGTTGAAAATGAAACTGATCTGTATTTGTCAACCTCATAAGATGGCATATAGTTTGCATATTTGAAATTTGAATTTTAAACGCTGCAAACTAATATTAATTTGGTTTCATAGAACTCTTTTCTCTATTTCTGTCTGTTAACAACAATAATCTATTGGACGTAAAACTGAAGTGTCTACGTCATAATTAGCCTAATAGTAGAGAAGAGTAGACTTGTGATCTCTATGTTAGGGGGAAAGTGAATCAATCATGAAGCTGAGCACTTTGCTTGCTTGAAATGAATGGTATTTCTTTAGAAATTGATAATACAATAAGCTAAATTAGATGATTGAGATTACTAGATATCTCCAAGGATAAGTGATTTTTACTTTGTAACATTGACTAGAAACCTATTACCAATGCATATTTCAGTTTTTTGAATTATTAATCATCCCTATTTTTTTCCTTATTATTTGTTAATGTAGTATAGAGGGCCTTGGTGCAATGGTAGGTTGCTCCATTGCAACATGGGTGTCACGGGTTCAACCATAGAAACAACCTCTCCACAATGGAGGTAAGGTTGTGTACATCTAATCCTCCCCATACCCTGCAGTAATGGGAGGCTCCTGCACTGGGACTTCCCTTTATTTGCTATTGTTGTACTGTACAATTGATCAATTGATCTTAAGGGTCACCCCAACCTTAAAAGAAGTAAAAGTTACCCACATTAGGTGAATCTTTTGGAAGATTTAATGTTTGAATTTGACTTACAAAATAAAATATAAAAAAAATCCTTGGTGTATCATAATGAATCTTGGAATCCAACATTGGTGTCGAGTTTCCATACTTAAAGAGAAAAATGCCTTCAATTTATAGATGACTAGAAATTTAAATTTTTGATGAACCTTTTATTCATTTGAATTGGTGTTGCATGTGTTGTGATGCTGCAGAGACCGTAGATCATTTGCTTATTCATTGTCCGGTGGTGGCTAGGTTGTAGGGGCTTGTTTTTTTTACTTTCAGTGTGCTGTGGGTTTAGCAAAAAGGGGTGATGGAGGTTTTGTGTAGCTGGGAAGGGTTGGGAGGAAGCGTCGGAAGGTGTGGGCTTTGGCTTCACTGTGTTTAATGTGGTTGGTTTGGTTAGAGAGAAATTGACGAGTCACTCGCTTGTTGCTATGGTTAGAGAATAGGGTTTTTGTTATTTTGTATAGTTGGGTGTTTGGGAAGGTGGATCTGAATTTGTTTGCTTTCTTGGATTTTGTAGATGATTTGATTGGTTAGGTGTTTGCCCAATTTTGGGATTTGGTTTCGTATTCTTTGTATCATTTTAATGTTTTTCCAATAAAATTTTATTTACTTATAAAAAAAAAAAAAAACACATTGCATTCAATTAAAATTAAAAAAATACCAAATTTGTTGTGATTTAAGACATACACCAATAAAGAAAATGAATTAATTGAATAGATATTACATTTAATAAAAATGAAAAAGACACAAAATTTGGTGAGATTTAAGACAGAGAAAATAAAGAAAGGAAATTAATTTATAAAACCTCATTTAAAATTTTTGAAAGATTAAATGCTTGAATATAACTTAAAAAATGGAAAAAAAAAAAAATTCCTTGGTGTAACATAATGAAACTTGGAATCCAACAATAATGTTTAGTTTCCATACTAAAAGAGAAATAAGCCTTAAATTTATAGATGAGTATAATTGCTATGAATACACATCTCATTCAATAAAAATAAAAAGAATAACAAATTTGGTGAGATTTAAGACATACACCAATAAAGAAAAGGAATTAATATATAAAATCTCATTTAAAATTGGCTATGACTTCCTTGTAATGGCTCTATGTAACATTATAAGGGTCCCAATTTTGTATGGGAAGTTAATGCACAAGGACATAGGCTGTTATGTGGCCCCTACTATTACTTATTGGCCAATATGGTATGTGACAACTTAAGATGGGTTGTGGCAGTCCATGATTAATAGGTGAATTTTGTTCCATTTTCAGCACAATTTGATTTTTTTTCTCTCTCTCTCTAAATCTCTTAAAATACATTTCCAACTTTGACCTATAAAATTTAATAGGTACAGGTGGGAATATAGTTAAGTCATGTATTTTCTTTCTTTATTGTTATAGGTACATTTTCTGTAAATACTATCATCATTACTTTCTTTTTTATTCCCCATTCTTACTACTTCTAGACCCTTGCATTTCTTATGTATTATCTTATGATAGCAAAGCCTTTTACCCGATTAAATTGTTAAACTTTTTGTTTATGAGTTTTAATATTTGTTGACTTTTATTGAAAACATTATTCTGAAGGTTGTTGAAAATTAAAATAAATGTTATTTTCCCAAAGGACCTCAGACAACTTAAATACTCTTTCAACTTTGTTTATTACTAATACTTTTATTATTGTTATTTTTGTAAACCTTATTTATAATTGTATACGCTTGTGCATGATAACATTGATTTGTTGGGCATTAATTTGATGATTGTTGATTCACATCGAGTTCACTTCCAAATTATAGACTTGTACCCTTAAAAAGATGTGTAGATGTTAAACACGTTCAATTATTTAATTATTCAGTGTGTATAAATAGTTATATAGGCTTTAATTTTTGTTTCCAAATATTATTGTATATCTCCTTTTTAAAAATTTTCCCCCTCTATTTTTCCAAAACATTTTTGTTTCTAAGCTAACCGAAACAACACACCAAACAAAATTTTGAGCCTTGGGTGGTGGGTGATGGTGGTGGCGGTAGAGAAGAATGTGGTGGTGTTAATGTGATTGGTGGTGATTGTTATTCTCACCACTCATGGTGGTAACTGTGGTTGTGACAACTTGATGTAATTGATGTGGAGTTTGTATTGTTTTTGTGATGGGTTAAATTGATTGGGTAACTTAGTGATGCACTTGGGGTGTCTTTGGAATAGATGGTGGTGGTTCTATTGCCTAGTGATTGTGGTGGTGGTGTTGCATGGTTAGGTGCCCTAAACCCTAATGTGTGTGTGTGAGAGAGAGAGAGAGAGAGAGAGAGAGAGAGGGATGATGTGGGATATGATATGATTTTTGAAAAGGATGGATGAGTTTGAGATTTTTTAGTTATGGAAAGGGAAGTAGACGTGGTTTTTTTTAGAGAGAGAGAGAGAGAGATTTGTCACACTTCTACTGGGCTTTTCTTTTTCTCTTGTATGTAGATGGTTTCATTATTACTAGGTTTGATTCTACTATTTGTGAAGTCAAACGCCAACTATTTCAAGAATTTGAGATGAAAGATTTGGGTCCTCTTTGATATTTTCTTGGTATTGAGGTTGCGTCATCTCCTAAGGGTTATCTTTTGTCTCAAACTATGTATGCTAGTGATTATCTCTCTCATTCCAACCTCACTGATGACAAGGTTGTGGGTACTCCTATTGAATTGCATGCTAAATTCTATTCTTCCAACAGTGTGCTTCTTGATGACCTTATTGCCTACCGTGAGTTAGTTGGTTGTTTAGTTTATCTTCCTGTCACTTGTCTAGATATCTACTTTGTTGTTCACATTCTTAGTCAACTTGTTTTTGCGCCTAGCTTTATCCATTGGGTTGTGATATTATGCACTACGCGTTACATTCGTGGTACTTTGCTCCAAAGCCTACTTCAGTCTTCATAATTAGATTTGACACTCTGCGCCTATGCTGATGTCGATTAGGCTAGTGACATGTCTAATTGCAAGTCAATGTCTAGCCTATGTGTTTTTCTTGGTGATTCTCTCATCTTCTGGAAAAGTAAGAAATAATTCGTTGTTGCTCGATCCACAGTTGAAGCT
Organism: Camellia lanceoleosa; assembly: GCA_025200525.1. Taxonomy (NCBI): domain Eukaryota; kingdom Viridiplantae; phylum Streptophyta; class Magnoliopsida; order Ericales; family Theaceae; genus Camellia; species Camellia lanceoleosa. The sequence continues at coordinate 85,410,561 of CM045759.1, forward strand.
GAATATCATGTTGTGGCTCTTGCCATTTTTGAAGTAGTTTAGCTTGATGACTTCTTTCTGATATCGGTGTTTTGCTATCCTCTTCGACATAGCTGTACTGTGACAACTAGTGTTATTCAAATTGCTCATAATTGAGTGTTCCATGAACGTACGAAGCATATTGAGATAGATTGCCACTTTGTTCGTCATCATCTTCAGGCTGGAACTATTGTTCTCCCTTTTGTTCCATCCTCTCTTTAGTTGGCCGATTTTTTCACAAAGACTCACACAGCTGCCCACTTTCGTTTTCTTCTGGGCAAACTCTCCCTGCTCTCTACACTCACATCCTGAGTTTGAGGAGGGGTGTAACATACCTATTTAGTATTAAGGTAGTTTAGTTTTAGTAACATTTATTTAGGAGATTAGGGTTTCTGTATTTTTTCTATTTAACTTGTAATATTTGCTTTAGTATTTTATAATTCAATAATACATACTGTACTTGTATCATATGCATGATCCCTGTTCAGTACATCTAGATGTAGTTTATGGCATTTTGAGGTATCTTAAGTCATCTCATAGGAAAGGGATTTTATTCTCTAATCACGATCACTTGGGATTGGAGGCATTCATTCATTGATGGAGATTGGGCAGGTTTAGTTGATGATTGACAGTCTACTTCAGGCGGTTATACCTTTATAGGGGAAAATTTAGTTACTTGGTGCAAGAAGTGGTGAATAGTAGTGGCTAGATCCAGCAAAGGAAAAATATAGAGTTATGACTCATGATACTTGTGAGCTTATGAGGATTCCAGGCTTGTTAGGAGATTTGATGAGCCCATGAAGTTGTATTGTGACAAGACTGCCATTAATATTGGTTATGATTCGGTTCAGCTTGTTAGAACCAAGCATACTGAGATTGAAAAATACTTTATCAAGGAAAAGTGGATGAAATGGTTGATTCATATGCCTTTTGTGAAATAAGAAGATTAGATGTTTTCACTAAAGGTCATAGTAGTAAGATTCTTCACTGTATTGTTTGCAAATTGCACATGAGAGATATAGTTGCACCAACTTTAGGAGGAGTATTAAATGTTTTTTTGTTCAGGGATATTTATGTACTTTTTTGGGATCCTTTTAATATAAATGTGTTATGGGAGGAAACCCTCTTTTTGGGGTCTCTCACAATATCCATCAATTGTTTCTTCTCTTCTTCTTCTCTCATAATCGTATCAATCTTAACTAGACTTTCATGGTTTCTAATAGGAGATACGCATGCTAATTAGCCTAGTGTCAAATTCTCAAACCACTAAATTTTGCCTGATCTTGTCAGTCAATTCTCAAATTTAGTTACTCTCCAACCGACCACAAGGTTGGCTTTTGTTAATTTTGAAGGGTCTTTCTACCTGTAACAAAAAAGGGGTCTTGCTACCCTTGCAAATATTAGCTTCATGAGGGCTTTTGTTGGATTTTAATATGTGTGCACATAGTGAGGACAAGAAAACTGGAGCTCAGTGTACCTGATGACAGCAGGGCTTAAACCATTGAGTTGTGAGGTATTTGTTTAGATTGGTTGCTCTGGTATTTCAAGCTAGTAATTGTGAGCCTAATGGATTTCAGTAGCAATGGAAGCTCCTCCTACGTAGGCAAAGTGAATGCTAGTACTTAAACTAAAATTAAGCCTCACTAAGTGGAAAAAATTCGAAATAAATCAAGGATAATTTTGGTCTTAGCATCCAATACAAATTGTAGTAGCAAGAATATGTTTCTACCCATGACCCAACATGCCACAAAGGCATCAGCATCAGCATCTCCTACCTATTATGTGAGGTTGGCATTTGACCATAAGTCTATACAATAAAGCATCAACATCTCCTTGTCATGTAGAGTTGCATTTCATGGAACCATAAATGGGCTTTCTAGCCCTAAAAACCCTTTTGAAGAAACAAAGATTGTTTGGTGATATTTTAATATGGGCATCTAGATAAAACAGCTTTTCCCCTCCAAGAACCATTTAATTCCTCTGCTACACCATCACCACCACCACAGGTATTTTCCCTGCAATTGCTTTATGACTGCCTTTCGCCACCCAACTAATGTTGTTGGTATTAAACACTGATTTTTACAAGCTGGTAGAAAACCATGTTTTACCCTAACAAAGGGACATGTTTGGGTCAGAAGGTTGCAATTGAACTACCGGCCTCTTTCTAAGCCCTGCCACATCTTGTATAGTTTTGGATTCACAATTTTTAGACATGTAAGTGCCTTACAGAGAATATTACCAAGAAATTTCTAGTGTCTTCCTATCCACACTACAAAAGATAGTTGGAGACAAGAGGGAGAAGTGCTAGTTGGTGGATTCCATTTGCATTGCACATAATGCTCTGTTTTACCGAGGATGGTTTTTTGTGTAAAGAATTGAGAACATAACAAAAAAGTTGGTAAGCTCACAAGACTTATGGACAAGATGTATTGAGTGTGCTTCATGAGAACCCTGATGTCTGGGATTTGGTTTAGGGCTCAGGAGCAAAATCACACACAAAAGGATAGAGTCATGTTTCAAGTTTCAATGTAAGTTTGGTTAGCTCCATGAGGTGAATGCTTCCACTTCTAAATAAAATGAGTGATCAGTCATCACACCAAGTCTCCAGAAAAAGGGAACCTTGTGAGGTACCCATTTCTTACTGTCCATTAGCTACCCTTATAAACAGCCTGAAAGTCTGTTGGGAAGCTTTTTGTCTCAACATAAGCGTTTTACATGACAAGGATCTAAAGTGCATTATCAAACGATAAAACAACATAAAAGCAGAGAATCATATTTCAAGTACCATCATACCTTTGGTTTCAGTTGCATGAAGTCAATGCTTCACTTTTAATAACAAGGTGAGAGCAGTAAGCACACTGAAGTATTCAAGAAGGGGATCCCAGTGGGGGTACCCCTTCTGTAAATTAGCTTCCTTATTATGCTGGCCTTAGAGTTCCTTGGCTTTTTGTTTCAGCATGAAAATTATTTAAGAAAATGCAATATCTAGGATAAAACACACATAAAAGCATAGTCATATCTCAAGTTTCATTGAAGGTTTTGTTTGAGTTGCATGAAGTGAACTCTTCCACTGTCTGAATGCAATGAATGAGCAGTGAGCTCAATCAAATCTTCAAGTAAGGGGAGCCCTGTGAGGTGCCCCTTTCCTTGGTCGCTTGGCTATCCTCTCTGGTGATGGACTCTTGATAGCAATAAATGGAGGATCTGAGTCGTTTGTCTTTCTTAAAAATGATTGGACCTACAATTTTTCGATGTTGAATTAAACAAAATGAATAGATGCTTCAATAAAAAGAAAAAAATGGTAATCAATTTAGGCACTGCTTTTCCTTTGTACCTTGCAAGCAATGGAGCAATAGTGGTTTGTGTTTGGGTTCAGTAATTTTCTGCTGCATGTGTCACATGCAGCTTCTCCACTTGTTTGTGAGCCAGAATGGGGAAGAGGATTCAGAGCTATCACCAACTGCTTGTTACACTTGTATGGCTGAAATAAAAAGCAAATGGAACTTGATAAAATCATGACAATGATATAATCAAAAAGAGAAAGGGAATGAAAATATTTCCTCCGGTAATCAACAATTATAATAACATGACAAAATGTACTTGTGTTTCTACATGCTAATCAATCAACTGGGCTTGTGCTTCCTCAAGTTTAGTTTGTGGGAATGCATATTGATCAACTTTGTTTATGGAATCCTCATGTTCAGTTTGTAGGAACGAAAGGTGCTGAAGCAAGTAGGCGTCCTGATTATTTTCATAGAAGAGTAATTAGAAGGATTTTCCGCATCTTTATCGTGTGGCTCGTTCTCATAATTCTTCAATTGCTTCCATGGCTTGCTCTCTCTTAGCTCCAATTGCTTGGAATTTTGATTTTTCTAGAAATCTTAATGATAGGGAGGCTTCACAGTTGGTTTCTTTATTATCTAGAATTGATCACTTTTCTTTATCTCCTCTTTTGGAGGACAGGAGGGTTTGGGCACTTCATTCGTCCGAAATATTTTCTTGTAAGTCTTTTTTTGATTACATCATCGATAATCCTCAAATCCCTCAATTTCCTTTTTGTAAAAAAGTTTGGAAGGCTTGTGCTCCCGTAAAGGTAAAGGTGTTCATGTGGGCCTTGGTTCATGGGGAATTTTGACAAATGATACATTGCAGAAAAGGAGACCTAATCATTTTTTAAATCCTCAGTGGTGCATTATGTGTTGTAAGAGCGGGGAATCCGTGGATCATCTATTCTTGCATTATCCAATGGCTTTGAATTTATGGCATAAATTGTTTTGTGTTGGAAATGTTATGTGGGTGGCCCCAGAAAGGAGTGTGCATATGCTCTTAATTGATTTTCATACATTTGGAGGATCGAAGAGAGCCAAAATTTTATGGACTTGTGCTGTCTTTGCAACTTTTTGGGTGCTATGGTGGGAGCGAAATCAGAGGTTGTTTGAAGATAAGTTTCGCGAGGTGGACTGTTTATGGGATCATGTTTGTCACTTATCTTCTTTTTGGGTGTCGGGGAACTCTTTATTTAAGGGACTTCCACTCTTTTTGTTAGCTAGAGATTGGTTGGCGGTGTGTGCTTTGTAAGCTTTTGCTTGTTTTTAGTCGGTTAGGGACTTTTTTTGTTGTCTTTTCATTGTTTTGTATTTAGAGGATGCCTCAGCCTCTTTCCTCCCTTTTCTGTGTTATCAATAAAGCTTTTGTTGTTGATCAAAAAAAAAAAAAGAGTAATTAGAAGGATAAAACCTATAGAGTGATCACCATAGGGCAAGTTTTGGTGCCTATTAGGGTGGTCATTGGAATCATTAAGATATAATGTAGATATCAGAAATAAGTTTGAGTGGAAAAACAGAGACATAGGATACTTATCTCCAACACAAGGGAAGCTAATGATAATAACTACTTCAATGTAAAAAATTCAATTTCATCTATGTGAACTTAAAATAAGTCTAAAAACATGTTGGAGTTATGCCTACAAAACTGATTATGGGAGCAAACTGTATTAATCCATGTCACCAATGAAATCATCTTTAACTTGGGCAAAAATATTATAATAACTAATTTGGAGAAATCAACATATTCTTGTAAAAAATTGTGATGATGTGTCCATCATTCTCTCCTTTTTTTTATTATTATTTATTATTGGAACATGTTTAAGGAAATGTGACCAAATAGGCTGAATTCTATTTGTGGTTGCAGAACATTGGTGAAATCTTTTTGAAATGGATATCAATCAATATTTCAAGTCTTAGTTTTGTTGTAAGTTTCTTGTTTTTGCATTGCAATATAGGCATGCGATGAGGTTTAAGCCCACCATAACCTTGGTTTTATGACTTGTTATGATATCATTCTCATGAAACACAAAAGATCATCATGCTAAATGCAGTAGAAAGTTAAAAAAAGAATGTTGCAATTGATGTGAATCATGAATTCTATTTGTTTGCTAAGAATTATCATTTTTCATTAGCAACAGAATTTTAAACATCTTTAGAAATATTTGAATTTTTCAGAACCTCATAGAAATTATACGTTGATATACTACAAATAGCTAAGTGAACCGATTTGTCCATATGGTGGTGCCCTAACTAGGCCTGTACAGTGATAATTGCTAGGAGTCATTGCCAACAGTGTGGCAGATGATTGAATTAGTATCATCAGCAGTAAATCAAGTTTCTTACCATCTTTTGATTTGTGTGAGTCAGTATAAGACTTGAAAATTAAGATTGATGCTTAGATGATATGTTTCAAAATTTTCTTTTAATGTTTAGTTCTTTCTATATTTTGTATGTTAAAAAGAGCTTGATTAATCATAGTTTCTATCTTAGACAATATGGGATGGGCAAATTGTTGGTATTTTTTGCTTTCGTTGTGGGTGTATTGCCCTTGCTATGTGGCAAGTCTTATGATTGCCATGTCATTGCCACCTTGACATCAACAGACCACGTGGTAGGCATCCTTAGGCACCACAAATTCCCCGAGCGGGCTAGTCAACATCTTATCCCTAGCCTAAGTGGGGGCAAATAGACCACCATATATGGTTGCTCAGCTCACTATCAGGCTCGGTGTCCTAGTCCCTAGCCAAAGCATGAAAAGAATGAGTCAAGAGTATGAAGCGTCCAAGGCATGGCCCACAACACTACTTAGTTGAGCCAAGCTCACCAACTTGGCCATAGCTTGCTTGACAACGCCATGGCTCAACACTACCCAACTTGCTTGAACAAGCCCTTGCTCGACCATGACTCTTCATATCTCATTCCCATAGGGTATGCCAGGAAGCGACTAGGAGCACCGGTCGGCCAGCGGTGGGATGTTACCGGAGGGAATCGAACCCCAACAGCTCACCCCACCTCTTGTTGACAAATGTGCAATGTGAATCGAGTGAGGGTCTAGATGTGGCAACAACGCAAAAAATCCACTTATCCCACGAAATGCCAAATAAAGACCATATCACTAGACCTGTAGTCACCACCTAATCTTTTGGAGAAACTAGAAAACCTTAACTCCTACCAATATAGGCCATTGGCCCGTCGCGACTAGAAAACTCGGTTCGGGAGGTTTAAGTATGAGAGGGTAAGGTCATGAATTGAGCACCCCCAGCTCACCCAATCCATAAATTAGCCTCTATTAGTTCTTGATATGAGAATCATTGCAAAAAAATATGTTCATGTTTTGATTATTAATGCTAATTTTACTATGTGAAACAAATAATAGCGTAAATCACTTATTTTGAAAAGTTTCTATCCCCTTTTTTTGTACTGAATATTTTGGTAAGTTTATTATGGGACTTTGAATAAGTCCAGGATCATTGAAGCTCTTGGATTCATGTGTTGAGCATTTAAGAGACAACTTTTGATTCTTTGAATACCACATTTTTCTAGGTTTATAAAATCCGCTCAAATTGAAGTTACAAGACAGTTATTTTTTTTTTTTAAAATTTTTTTTTTTCCATAACAGAGCTTGATATAGCTCCACCACCAGCTAGGGTTTCAAGCTTTGGAAGTTTTGGTTTTGAGGACTCAAACCTGCAGTTACTTCCAATCCCTCAATTGTTGCGTTTCCGTGCAAGAGGCCAGCAACCAGCCACGATTTCTTTACTGTTCAGATTCGAGTTTTCCTTAAAAACTCTTTGTTTTGGGCTAAACGTCTCAAGTCTCAATTTACTTCTTGTTATAAGTCGTGCTAACATATTTTACTAACAAAGTTTGTCTGTCGACAGTTCACATCAGATAGAGACAGTTCCAACTTAGGCAAAATTCCCTCCAATCATTAAGCAAACATAGAGATATCTCAAGTAAGCAAATAATCTCATGGTAGCAAGCTAGACATGGTAAAGGGAGCAAAGGCAAGCAAGATTCAAAGAAAATGAGAGAAGTGCACCTAGTACTCCTCCACCAAGCCAAAGCACAAGGGTTAGGAAAATATGCATGATAAACATGAATCTACTAATGAAAGGAAAACTTGTAAAAATATATCCTATAGAATGTCAAGTGAATCATCTCAAGTATAAGAAATTACTTTGGCACAACACCAACACAACAATATAGCAACAATATCTCTATAGTGCGATAAACCGGGCTTAGATGAGTGAACTAAACTATAGACATAATAGACATACAAAGCATAAAGAAAGAAAGAAAAATTAGAGATAGATGATGGCCTAGATCTACCCCTAAAACATGGAAATAAGCGTAAATATGCCTTTGAGGCCTGATGAAGGCTCAAATCCATGAAATAATCAAGTTTGAGGTGGTAGATGTAGCCATCATCACAAACTAAACTATGAACATAATAAAAATGCTAGAAAATGTAAGAAACAAAGAAGATGCAGTAGATCTAGCCATCATTACAAACTCCTCCTCTCCCACTCTCGGTTGCCTTGATATCTACGCTACTGAGGAGTTTGCTAGCAGAATGAATGACTCCAAAGAAGAGATAAGGTTTAACCATTCTCTTTCTCTTCTTATGAATTTTTTGAAGTAGCTCAAACACTTCTAAATGTCTAGGTAAATGATGGGGAAGTTTGTCTTCCTAAGGCAAAGTGACTGGTGTCAAAGGAGGACTAAGTTTAAATGAACTATTGCAGCTATCACCACTCGATCAAGTGCCCAATAATTGAGTATTGGCAATTGTTAAGGGCTTGTAGCCTAATGGAACCTCCCCATCACTCTTATATAAGAAGTTAGGGGTTTAAACCTTATTAAAGGCAAAGTTAGAGCTTAATTAATGGGGCACAAAAGGAGGTTGGGCCAAGCTTTAGGGAGGGCCTAAACAAAACTCAAATCCATATCAGTCGGGGAGAGGAAAGTCAGTTGAGTAGGTCATGTATTATTGGTAATTAGTTGGGCCAGTTTGATTCTTGGGTTCAAATCCTCAAAGATGTTGGCAGTGGAGCCTGAAACAAGACTAAACCTAATTAGATTAGGAAAAGGAAACAAGGAAATTTGTGTTTGGTTAGATTTGGACTCTAAACTATTTCCTTATTGGTTAAGGTTTTTCCTTTTTAGTTTAGGTTTTGGTTTCTTTATTAATTTAGGATTGGGTTTAAGGCTAACCCTATAAATACACCCATGTAACTCTATGTTTTTAATTTCATTCATTAATTTTGTGATCTTAGAGATAGATACACAATAGTGAGGGTGAGAGATCATTATAGAGAGAGCGTTTGTGAGATTGAGTGTGAGACTCTTGTAGCTCTTTTCATATTGATCTTGGTAAATCCACAATGACTCTGTGGACGTAGCTTGTGATTTGGGTGAACCACGCAAATCTCATGTTGTCTTGGTGAGTTTGATTTTTAATTTTTCTATTTCTCTGTTCTAGATTCGTTGTGTGTGTGATTGTTTGCTCATGTCCTAGAGTTTGGTATTAATCATATATACCATAACAAGTGGTATTAGAGCGTTGGTTCCTAGAGCAAGAACAATGGCGGACGAAGGCAAAGTGAAGATCGAAAAATTCACTAGTTCAAACTTTGGATTGTGGAAGATGTAGATAAAGGATTATCTCTATAAGAAGGATCTTTATCTTCCTCTCGCAAGAGTGGCTAAAAAGCCGAAAACGATGAAGACCAATGAATGGAAGTTACTTGACCAAAAACCATTAGGTACAGTAAGGCTATCCATTGCTGCATCAGTTGCGTTTAATATTCACAACAAGAAGACAACTAAAGATTTGATGGCTGCTTTGTCACGGATGTATGAGAAGCCCTCAACCACGAACAAAGTCCATTCGATCAAGAAGTTGTTCAACTTGAAGATGCCCAAAGGAGGAGTCGCGATTGAGCATATTAATGCTTTCAAATCATTGATTAATTAGTTGGAATCGGTTAGTATCTCGTTTGATGAAGAAGTTAAGGCCTTAGCACTGCTATCAAGTCTTCCTGAGAGTTGGAATTCATTGGTTGTTGCAGTGAGCAATTCCACCGGTACGGCAAAGTTGAGCATGGATCATGTAGTGGGTTTGGTTCTGAGTGAAGACACCTAAAGAAAAGATAATGATGAAAGCTCTAGTTCGGCGTTGGCAATTGATGACAGAGGCAGGAAGCCCAATAGGGGCAGCAACAAGAAGAGAAGCACAAGTAAATTCAGGAATGGTCTATCTCTATCTCGGCTAAAGTTTATAGGCAAGTGATAGGGTTGTGGTAAGACTGGTCACGCAAAGCGGGATTGCAAAGTTAAGAAGCAAAACGACAATAATCAAGGTGAGAAGGAGTTCGTGTATGTTTCTGATGAAGAGGGTTCTAAAGCACTTATGTTGTCTTTAGAAACTCGTGGAGAATCTTGAGTGATTGATTTTGGTGCATTGTTTCATTCTACCTCGCACAAGGAGTTGCTCCACAATTATGTCTCAGGTGATTTCGGAAAGGTGTACCTTGGAAATGATGAACCTTGCAACATAATTGGCAAGGGTGAAGTACAGATAAACCAGCCCAATGGAACGACTTTGAAAATCAATGATGTCAGACATGTGCCGTGTTTGAAGAAGAATCTAATTTTTGTCGGTCAACTCACAGATTCTGGTATTGTGACAATCTTCGCCAGTGAGACATGGAAGATGACCAAGGGAGCTATGGTAGTGGCTCGTGGAAAAAGGAAAGGTACTCTATGTGATGTCGGTATAGTGCGATTATGATAACATCATCAGAAGTCGAAACGTGCATATGGCACCGCAGACTTGGACATATGAGTGAGAAAGGGATGAAGGTTCTGATGTCAAAAGAGAAACTACCAGGTTTGAAGTCTTTGAACTGGAATTTTTGTGAAGACTATGTCTTGGGAAAATAGAAAAGAGTTAGTTTCACCAAGATTCCGAGAACTCGAAAATCAGAACGGTTGGAGTTAGTTCATACAAATGTGTGGGGGACCATCTCCGGTAAGATCTCTTGGGGGCTCTAGTTATTTTGTCACCTTTATTGATGATGCTACACTTAAATTGTGGGTATATTTTTTGAAGAATAAATCTGATGTGTTTGACATCTTCAAAAAGTGAAAAACTTTGGTTAAGAATGAGACAGGTTCAAAGTTGAAGTGTCTCAAGTCCAACAATGGTGAGGGAGTACATAGATGGCGCTCTAGAAAAATATTGTCCAGAGCGAAATTCGACATGTGACGACAATTCCGAGCAAACCGCGGCAAAATGGTGTGGCTGAGTGCATGAACCGAACAATCCTAGAACATACTAAGAGCATAAGGATTAATGCTGGGTTGCCAAAATAGTTTTGGACAAATGCTGTGAGTACATCAGCATATCTGATTAACAGAGGTCCTTCCGTTCCCTTGAATTGTGGAATCCTTGAAGAAGCATAGATTAGTAAAGAGGTAAATTTGTCGCATTTAAAAATATTTGATTGTATCTCTTATGTTCACATTGATTATGATAAAAGAAGTAAATTAGATCCCAAATCTCGTAAATGCATCTTTATTGAGTATGGCGCTGATAATTATGGGTATTGGTTTTGGGACATGGAAAATCGAAAAATAATTAGAAGCATGGATTTGGTTTTTAACAAGTCTGTCATGTACAAGGATAGGCTTGATGACAAGATTAAAGAACCTGAAACGGTTGAACTAGAGGAGATTTCTGATAGTGATGTGCTGAAACCTCAAGACAATAATGTACAACTGATACCATCCATTGAGATGCAAACTCCTTAATCTCTTAGGAGGTCAACAAGAGAAAGAAACATGTTGATCGTTATTTTCCTTCCTTACATTATCTATTGTTAACTGATAATGGTGAACCAGAATGTTTTGAGGAAGCTTTATAGGTTGAGACGAGGGAAAAGTGGGAGCTTGCAATGGACGATGAGATGGAGTCTCTCGTGGTGAATCAAACTTGGGAACTGGTACAATTGCCTAAAGGTAAATTTGCATTACACAATAAATGGGTTTACCAATTGAAAGAAGAACCTGATGGCACCAAGCGATACAAAGCTAGAATGGTGGTGAAAGGTTTCTAATATAAGGCAGGTATTGACTATACCAATATTTTCTCTCATGTGGTAAAGATTTCTACAATTTGTATTGTACTTAGCATTGTTGCATTTGAAGATCTGTATCTAGAGCAATTATATGTTAAAACTGCATTCCTTCATGGTGATTTGGAAAAAGATATCTACATGCATTAACCCCAGGATTATGAGGAGGTTGGGAAAGAAAATCTGGTATGTAAACTGAAAAAAAGTTTGTATGGGCTGAAACAATCGCCCAAACAATTGTACATAAAATTTGATAGCTTCATGACAAGTGCATGCTTCCATCGGTATCATGGTGATCATTGTTGTTGTAAAAAGCTTGACACTGCGTATTTAATACTTCTCTTGTACGTAGATGATATGCTTGTTATAGGTTCAAGCATGGATGAGATTTCGAATCTCAAAGAGGAGTTGTCCAAAGAGTTCGCAATGAAAGATTTGGGTGTGGCAAAACAAATCTTAGGGATGCGAATTAGCAGGGACATGAGGAACAAGAAACTGAAGCTATCGCAGGCCAAGTACATTGAGAAAGTACTCAAGAGATTCAACATGGATTGTGTAAAGCCTGTAGGCACTCATTAGCATGCCATTTTATATTGACGAAGGAATAAGGTGCAACTACACATGAAGAGCAAGAATACATGGCGAAGGTACCATATGCTTCAGCCGTTGGTAGCTTGATGTATGTCATGGTCTGTACGAGACCAGGCATTGCCCATGCAGTGGGAGTTGTTAGCAGATTCATGAACAATCCTGGGAACGAGCATTGGGAAGTTGTCAAATGGGTATTTAGGTATCTTAGAGGTATGAGTGATATGGCTCTCTGGTATGGTGGCATAGAAATCAGCTTATTTGGGTATATTGATTCTGATCTAGCAGGTGACATCGATAGTAAGAAGAGCACAACAGGGTATGTGTTTACTCTTGGCAATGTTGCAATAAGTTGGGTCTCTTAGTTGCAGAAGATTGTGACTATCTCAACCACAGAAGTGGAGTATGTTGCAACTACAACGGCTCGCAAAGAGATAGCATGGTTATAGAGTTTCTTAGGTAAATTAGGGAAAAAGTTTGATGATTGCAAATTATACAGTCAGTGATAGTCAAAGTGCAATACAACTTGTGAAGAATTTTACGGTTCATTCAAGAACAAAGCATATTGATATCAAGTACCATGTTATTCGTTCGCTCTTGGAAGATGGTAGGTTTAGCTTGGAGAAGATCCACACAAGTGAAAATCCTATAGACATGTTAACCAAGGCGGTTACAGTTGAGAAGCTGAAGCTATGTGCAGTTTCAGTTGGCATAAGCACGTGAGGTTGATGGTTCAAGTCATTACGGTGTTCTATAGAGTCATGGGTGAAGACTGTTTGTGTCTTAATTAGTCTCCAAGTGGGAGATTGTTGTTGGTGGAGCCTAAAACAAGACTAAACCTAATCAAATTAGGAAAAAGAAATAAGGAAATTAGTGTTTGATTAGATTTGGACTCTAAATTGTTTCCTTGTTGGTTAAGGAAACAATTGTCTCCTTAATCTCAAAATAGCCGACCCCATTTGATGGGACTTAAGACTTGGTTTGATTTGGTTTAGTTTAGGTTTTGGTTTCCTTATTAATTTAGAATTGGGTTTAAGGCTAACCCTATAAATATGCCCATGTAGCTCTATGTTTTTAATTTCATTCATTAGTTTTGTGATCTTAGAGAGAGATACACAATAGTGTGAGTAAGAGATCATTGTAGTGAGAGAGTTTGTGAGATTGAGTGTGAGAGACTCTTGTAACTCTTTTCATATTGATCTTGGTAAATCCGCAGTGACTCCGTGGACGTAGCTTTTGATTTGGGTGAACCACGTAAATCTCTTGTGTTGCTTTAGTGAGGTTGATTTTCTGTTCTTTTATTTCTCTGTTCTAGATTCGTTGTGTGCGTGATTGTTTACTTAGGTCCTGGAGTTTGGTATTAATCATATATACCATAACTAGAGAGGCCCAGAGGGAAGGTGGGCTAAGCTTTAAGGAGGGCCTAAATGCTATTTAGGACCTTAATTTTAGATGCAAGGAGATGGTGTTGGTCATGGGTACAAAAAATTGGTTCGGGTCAATACACCTTACCGGGTACGGCTTGTTCTTCGACCCTTGGCAAGAAGATTTTGGTGCGATGGGATTCAACAAGACAAGATAAGGAGGTTATCAAGCTTCAGAATAGGGGGTTAGCGTTGGATAGCGCCACTTCGTGCCGAGGGTAAGGACGCTTATCTGGACTCTAGAGTAATTCTTAACAAGGCAAAGGTACATTTGGGCTTAGTTGATGTTGTTGATCGTTCGAGTAGGGATCTCTTGCAAAATGGGCTTATTAGGGAAGGTTATGTCATAGATGTGGATGAACCATTCGAGGCAACAAAGGAAATGATGCTTTGGAGGATCTTTATGGAGTCGAAAGGCTTGTAAAGAAGGGTTTGTATGACCCTCAAGAGGTCTTACAAGCTCTTCAGTATGAATCATCCAACAATTCTGACGAATCAATGGCTATAGACAAAGGAGATTTCAACAAGGAGATGGAGATTGATGATTTTGATCCTCATTTGAACTGGTTCTTTCATGATGTTGAGAATTCCTCTTTGTCTTGCAAGGATGGCACAGAGGACAAAGTTGTGAAAACACTTTCGACAATGATTCTTGTGAAAAGGTTTATTATTCCTTTGAGTGGGATCATATGAATACTTCACTTTTAAGGTACAATCAGAGTCTTTTTTCCGATTCTTCTTTGGGGGGCGGGATGCAAGATGTTTCTCCTTTTTCACATCCTACTCGAGTGGTTTTCAATGGGGAAGGGAATGTGTCTCAACCCTCAAGTAGTAGTCCTATCAGTGACATTCAACTTTGTGATTAATCATGATGGCCATACAACTGGTATTTTGAGGGAGATGTCTTGTAATCATAGGCTTGTTGTGAGTAATGATCATGGAGAGGAAAATGATGAAACAACAAGGTGGTTGAGAGAGATGAGTATGCATGTGTCTTTTTCCTTGGAGGAGGATAAATCGTCCCACTTTATGCATTTGTTTGACACGTTGGGTTTATCCTTGGTTGGGATTAATGCAGAAAAGTCGAGTCCTAAAAGAGTAGAGTCTGTGAACAGGGGAGGGGATAACATTCATAGGAACAATAGCAAAAGGAAAGGGTCGAGGGAGTTAAGAAACCTAGTTAGAGGTATTAATTATGTGGGGCGTTTGAAGGATTTGAGGGGAAACACTGGTTCTACATGAAGATATTAAATTGAAATGGTAAGAGTATTGTGGTCTTGTAGAAAGAGGGTGGTCATTAAAGAATTTTGAGAGTTCATCAATTGGACATTGTTTTGTCTTGAGAAACAAAGATTGAGTTGTGTGATAGGTTTTTCATTAAAAGCATTTGGGTTACTAGGTTTCAAAAGTGGGCTTTCTTGCCTTTTTGTGTGAGATCAGTGGGCATTTTGATTATTTGGTATGAGAGAGTAGTGGTTGAGTACTCTAGATTTTTAATTTTATGTCGATGCATATGTGTATTTGAATCATGGTTCTTTTGTGAAGTAGATACACTTTTGATTTCTTCATGCATGTTTAGGTGGAACAACTTCCATTTTTGTATTATATTCATGGGAAACACGTAAAAATCCGTATCAAAGAGGCAATTACCTTAAAATGTTATGAGATATTGCTTTTAATTTTATATATAGTCTGTCATTTCAGTTCATTATCTAGTAGAACACCTTTTAGATCCTACAATAATTGTACAATTAGTGTTAAAAATTAGTTAGATATTGAAAGCCTTTAATTTTTTCTATCTTTCATTTCTATGGTGATGCTTTGTCATTCTACTAAATTAATGTCTTTCGGCACAGTTGAATAAGTTCAAGCTAATCTAGTAGCTTTCTTTGTTTTAAGTGTTCAACATGCCATTGCATGTCAGTCATGTGGCATCTTTGTTGTATTCAAGTTGATAAGCTTGATGGCCATCAATGGCATGTTGCTAAAATCAATGGTCTCGATAAGGGAGCTTCTATTTACACACCACAGTTTGTCTTAGTGCACACCATTTTTTTGTTCGGATATCAACTATTGAATAGGTTTTTGTTTGAACAATTAGTTTTTGTTCGGAATTTGATATTCAAATAATTGGTTTTTGTTTGGAAGTAGTTATGCAAATGAAAAATGGTGTATTGAGACAAACTATGGGATGCGAATAGAATTGCTACGTTGATAGCCATTAGCCACCCGCTTGAGATATCTTTGCATGTGATTCGCGTGGCACTTCTTGTAGTGATGCTAATACAAAATTAAATATTTAAACCTATTTAGAATCTTTCCCTCTCTCTCTCTCTCTCTCAATGGACTTCTCTTGAGGATAGAATTTTAAAAGGGTCATCTTAGGAATCTACATTATATCGGTCATAGTGTGCTAGCAATTTCCAACTCCTGAGTGTATAAAAATTTCAATGGTTCATATTTCATCTTAAGCCGAAAGTCTCGTGATAGAGTGCTCTTCTAGTGCTTTCTCACCAAACACACACTAGACCCAAACAAAAGGCTCATTCATTTCATAACATCGACGTCCCTTGCAATTATATCAAAATTGCCAAAAGTAGATGTTAAATCGTCTTCACTATCCTACATCAAATGTTAAAAGATTGTTTTGAGTTTGGATATGAAAGCAAGCCACAAATTTTTTGGGAACAAAATTAGGTTTTCTTTTCCCCTCAATTTTTTATTTTTTAATGTTGTTATTATTATTATTATTATTATTTTGGGTACACAAACATAGATTTGTGATGTTAGATTGTTGAAACATGCATGACTCTCATAGAACTAGATTGAATCACCTTCGATCAAACAAAATAAGAAGTTCCAAATTTCCAAGCATCTTTATAGATTTATAATGTGTTTAACCAATTCAAACATTTGAAAGTAAGTGTGTGTTTGGATATGGTCCATCTATGAAGTTAGATTGTTAAAACATGAATACTGATAGATGTAGATTAGGTCACCATAAATCTATGTATGAACATGCATATATTATATATATATGTATATATATTTAACTTTATATTTTAGATAAAAAAGTTACAAAATTCCTGACATGTTTATAGATTTATGATGTGTTTAACCAATTTAGAAACTTCTCGCCGCTTTTCTCGTCCATCCTGCCCTGCGCCGCTTACAGATTCAGTTTAGAAACTTAGAAGCAAGTCCATGTTAGGATATACAAGTTTTACAATAATAATATATATAAATATTTTATAGTTTTCTAATTTATGACATTTATGCTCTTAAAATATTGAAGAAATGATATAACAATACAAAAAATTCATAAAGGTATAATTTATTGAAATACTAATAAATTGCAAGCAAATCGCATCTTTGGTTCCCAACTATTTCAAGAAAGTTATTATCTTGATTTGCACTAAATAGGTAGTTTTGGATTCCATTGAATACTCATCATTCGACTGTCAAGTAATTTTAGTAGATAATGCGAATCGCACTCTAATTTTATTTATTCATTATATACATGGTTGTATGTGTTTATTGGTGTATTTTGTTTATTTTGTTGTTTCTTTTGTTTCCAATAGTGATATAACACAGCTTGGAGGAATGTTCCGAGCCAATACACCTTCAAACTGCTACTGATGTACCCACCCCCATTCAAATTCTTGTTGGTATGTCATTTTATTTGGCTGTGTAATTATCATTATATATATATATATGTATATATTTTTTACATCTAGTTTGATCAAGTGATGATTGCCATGTTGAAGTTGTTACATAATTATAAAATTATTTCTCCCCATGTTGCGAAGGTTTCCATGTGAAATTAGACCCTAAAAGGGTTTTCATCATAAGAATTTAATCTTTAACTGGTGGTGGGAGGATATCGTTCCTTAATCCCTTGTCATATAAAATGCTGATGTGATGGATACCACTACAAACCCCCTAAGTCTCTAGAGTAGTTTAAAATTATCATGTTCATTTCTATTTTTGATCGCATACCTCTTCACTAACACCTTGAAGAATGTCATCTACACTATGTGTCCCACCTTAGGTAATTAAGTCCCAAAGTTTCCTCCAACATGAATGGTTGCTTCACCCTTCATTGCGTTTGTTGAATTTTTGGTCCAAACCTCAATTACATAGTTACATTGAGCACAAGGGTACCTAAAACATCATTTACAGCTTCACTTTTAATTTATCACCTGGCCATATATGTTAGAACTTAGAAGTACGGTAATAAGAAATAGGGAGGAGGGAAATCATCCTTTAGGCATGATAGGGAACTTCAAAGGGTACCTAAAACATCATTTGCAACTTCACTTTTAATTTATGACCCGGCCATATATGTTAGAAGTGTGGTATTAAGAAACAGGTAAGGGGGAAATTATCTTGTAGGCATGATAGGGAACTTCAAAGGCTCCAATGTAGTGTAAATTTTGATAATCATAAGAGGAAAGGGCCTAAGGAAGGCAGCAAGTGTGAGAATATTGTGTATATATGTATATATGGTAGTGTAATGAGATTGTGATTCGTTTCCTTTTTAGTCTTAGGGTTAGGAATACTATATAATTAGATGTATCCGTTGTATTTTTTATCAATTGAATACACTGAAAGATATTCAAAAAACTTACATGGTATCAGAGCTCTGGTTGAAAAAAGTCTTAGGAAACCCTAGCTTTGCATCTAATCGTTCAAAGTACTCTTTGCTTTGTGCAAAACCTTGGTCTTGTCGGAATCGCGATCTACCCAGTGTCAGGATCGCGACCTATCTCGTCAATTTCAGTTGTCGTTCCACGCTCGAGTGAGCTCTTTCTCTCTAGTTCTACAGTAGTGCCTCTCTCCGGCCTCTCTGTTCTGGGTTTCTCTCTCGCTTCTGATCGTGATCGTGATCGTGCGAGTTCTAGCTCTCTCGCTCTGATTCGAAGATCATGACCCTTGTTTCTCTCTCTCTGTCTGTTCGTGATCTCTCTTTGGGTCAACTTATAGGCTTCGATATCTCAGTTGCGATTTCTCCATAGTTCTTTAGGAGCATCGCGATTGAGTTCTCTTTGGTTCTATGGTTCGTGAATCTTTCTTTCTTCTAATCTCAGTGGGTTTTATTTCTCTGGTCTCTTAGAACAAGTTTGTGGTTTTTACAGTTTGACCACAGTTGGTATTTCTGCTTCTACTTGGGCCCTGCTTCTTTTGAGTTTTTGTTTACCAAGTACACTCAAGATGTTGAATAACAAAATTCAGGCCACCACAATGCCCAAGAAGGGGTCTTTAGTTTTTGATGAGTGTGCCTTCTGCCATTAGAAGGGCAATTGGAAGTACGTTTTCCTGTCTCTTCTTTTCAGCAATCTCAGAACCTATTACGGGCTCCTCCTGCTGCGTATACTGCATCTGCTCTAGCTCTTAATCCTGACTTGGCTTCCTTGACTGCTTAGATTAGTCAACTTCAGTATATATTGTCTACCTCCCAGCCATCCCTGTCTGCCTCCATTGTTTCCTTTCTTCATTCAGGTTTGCTTGGTTCTTCTTCAGGTATTTCTTCATCTGTATGGATTTTTGACTCTGGTGCCTCTCATCATATGACTCCCCATCTCTCTTTACTTCAAAATTGTACTCCTCCCCCCTTTCCTATTACTGTCAATGCTGCTAATGGGTCTGGTATGTCTGTTGTATCTGTTGGGTCTATCATACCGTCTGCTATGTCTGCTGTCTCTATTCCATCTGTCCTTTATGTTCCTCAGTTATCTGTCAGTTTATCATCTGTCAGTTAGCTTGATGCCTCTAGTTTTGATGTTATCTTTTCTTCTTCTATCTGTTCTATGCAAGATCGGATGTCTAATCAGTAGATTGGGATTGGTCGTAGAGTTAGAGACCTCTATGTGGTGGAGAGCTTGCATCTGCCTATGACAACCTCTCCGACTGCTCTTTCCTCTTTTCAGTTAGATTCTCTGTCTAATCCTTTCTACTTGTGGCATTCTAGATTAGGGCATTTGTCTGCTGACTACTTACGATGTTTAGCTCAGTCAGGTATATTAGCTAAAGTTTTTCCTAGTGAACTTACTGAATGTTAGGGGTGTAAACTTGCCAAAATAACAGCCTTACCTTTTCATAAAAGTACTTCTATATCTGATACACCATTTTCTTTAGTTCATACTGATGTTTGGAGTCCTTGTCCTGTTCTCACCAAAGGAGGTTCTGCCTATTATGTGTCATTTGTTGATGATTGCACTCGTTACACTTGGGTTTATCTTATGACTCATAAGTCTAACTTTTACTAGATATACCGTACTTTCCAGTCTATGGTCACTACATAGTTTGGGTTTACTATTAAATTGTTGCAGTTTGACTTGGACGGGGAATACTTTAAAATTGAATTCTGTGAATATTTGGCCAAATTGGGTACCATTCACCAAACTTCTTATACTGATACATCTGTCCAAAATGGTCGAGCTGAGCATAAACACCGTCATCTCCTTGAGACAGTTAGGTCTCTCCTTCTCTTTGCCTCCGTTCCGATTCCGTTTTGGGGTGAGGCAGTTCTTACTGCTGCTTTTCTTCTCAACTGTATGCCTACCCCCCTTCTTTTTGGCCAGTCTACTTATGAGGCTTTGTTTTCTCAATTTCCTAACATTTTTCCACAGACGAAGTCCCAACATTTACAACCGACCAGATTCTTACCAGTAGGCAAAGGAACCAACTTTCCAATTACTCCCTCCTTCGTGTGTTTGGGTCTGCTTGTTTTGTTCTTTTACCCCGTCTTATATGTCTTTTTGGGTTATAGTCTCACTCAAAAAGGTTATCGCTGTTATGATCTTGTTTCTCGTCACCTTTATGTCTCCCGCATGGTTCCTTTCTCGAACGTCTACCTTACTTTCAGCTTCTTCCTCTCACTGTCCTAGTTTCCAAAAAGGATTTGGTTTATATTGATCCATTTCCTTCTGATTCCACAGTTCTCCCTGAGCTTGTTCCATCTTCTCCTCCTGCTTCACCTCTGGCTACTTCTCCTTCGGTTTCTTCTCCACCTCCGTTGTTAGTTTATTCTTGTCGCAAGGCTCCTCCTCTACCGGTTGTCTCTACCCCTACTACTGATCCTCCTGCTTCTGACGACTCTGATCCTGCTGCACACTGATATCCTACTCAAGCGCGTCATCCTCCAAACAGAATGGGTTGGTCTACTACATGTTTTTCTGTTTCCTATCGTACTTTTTTGTCTGTTATTCACTCTTTTTCAGAACCTCAGTCTTACAAGGAGGCTTGTCAGGATCCTCATTGGGTTCAAGCTATGGAGGATGAGTTGTATGCTTTGCAGAAAACTAGTATTTGGGAGTTGGTTCCTTTGCCTGCTGGTAAGAATCTGGTTGGTTGCAAATGGGTCTACAAAGTCAAGACTCATTCTGATGGTTCCCTTGAGCACTACAAAGCTCGTTTGGTTGCCAAAGGTTTCTCCTAGGAGTATGGTATTGATTATGAGGAGACTTTTGCTCCTATTGCCAAGATGACTACTGTCCATACTTTGATCTATGTTGCTGCTGTTCGTTTTTGGCCTCTTTATCAAATAGATGTTAAGAATGCTTTTTTTAATGGTCATCTCACTGAAGAGGTTTACATGCGTCCTCCCTTTGGCCTTCACCATTCCTCTGGATAGGTTTATCGCCTTCGGCGTGCTCTGTATGGTCTGAAGCAGTCTCCTCATGCTTGGTATGATTGCTTTCAGACTGTTGTTACTAAGCTTGGGTTTCATCCTTGTGCCCAACTCTTCTCCACACCTCTGCTGGGTTTGTTGTGTTATTATTGTATGTGGATGATATGATCATCATTGGTTTTGACTCTTCTATTATATTTGAGGTCAAGTAGCATCTTTTCCGCACCTTTGAAATGAAGAATCTGCGCCCATTGCGGTATTTTCTTGGTATTGAAGTAACTTCTTCTCCCAAAAGCTACTTTCTATCTCAGGTAAAGTATGCCAATGAGGTTATTCATCGTGCCGGTCTTACTGACACTAAGATTTCTGATACGCCCATTGAGTTTAATGTAAAGCTTAACACTACTGATGGTGTTCTTCTGGATGATCCTACTTTATATCGAGAGCTTATAAGTTGCTTAGTCTATCTGACAGTTACTTGTCCTGATCTTGCCTATATTGTTCATGTGGTTAGCCAGTTTGTCTCTGCTCCTCGTTTCACACATTGGGCTACATTGGTTCGGATTCTTCGCTATCTCCGAGGTACTATATTTTAGGGTTTACTATTGTCCTCTACTTCCTTTCTGGATTTGGTGGCCTATGCTGATTCTGATTGGACTGGTGATGTTATTAATCGCAAGTCGACATCTGGGTTTTATATGTTTCTTGGCGATTCCTTGATCTCTTGGAAAAACAAGAAACAAACTGTTGTTACTGTTAGCATATATCATATTAGCCAAAAGTGTTGTATTTTTCTATTCACCGAAAGTTGCATTATAGGGTTTGTATTATTCTATGTTGCCCTCAGGGCCCATCTTGTCTCTCTTGTAAACCCTAATTTCATCTATAAATAAGGGATGATTTTATATCATACCCTAAGCTGGTTATTCAAGCTTCATGGTATCAGAGCAGAACCTCTAGGGTTCGAAGCTTACCTCGGTTGATCGTCGATCAGTCGATTTCCAGTCGCCATCGCCACTCGGTTGCCTTCCCTCAGTCGACCTCCCTCGTCGATCTCAGTCGACCGACTCGGTTGCCTTTCTCGTCGATCTTAGCAGCTCAGTCGATCTCCTTCCTCTGTCGATCGTCACTCAGCCTCCTTCCTCTGTCGCTTTCACTCACCATTAACCTTCCTCACGATCTCCAAATTGCTCATCGATCTCGTAGACGATTTCTCTTTGTTTGGTATACTGTTGTAGCGTATTTGGTATACTGATGTAGAGTATTTATTGTTGATACACGACATAAAAAAAAAAAAAAAATGATTTCTTAATTTTTATTATGTTTTTATAGTGGTCATTGTACCTGTTCTTTTACCATCATCTTCCGGGTTTGTGATTGCCACTAGTTTTGTTGCGGGTTTGGTAGTATTGTAGCCATGACAGATTCCTCCAGTGTGTCCCCTTCTTCTCAAACACCGAGGAGTGAGAGTCCAATTATACCTACTACCATGACTGAGAACCCCAACCCTAGCATGAAAATCACCACCTCTCTATTTAATGGTTAGAACTACCTAACATAGTCTCAAAGTTTGACTATGTTTTTGAAGAGCAGAGGGAAGATGGGATATGTTGATAGCAGGATACAGGCGCCTAGTACCACTGACTCAGGTTATGCCTAATGGGAGATTAACAACTCTTTGATTATGAATTGGCTTATCCATTCGATGGTTCCAGAACTTGGTGAGGGCTACTTGTCTATGGAGACTGCTCAAGAAGTTTGGGATGCTGTGGCTGACACCTATTCCCGCAAAGGGAATTTCTCACAGGCATTTGAGTTGCGCCGCTGTATTGAGAGCTCAATTCAGGGGGAGCAGACTGTCCTGCAATATTTCACCTTCCTCACCAACGGCTGGAAACGCCTTGACCACCTGGAAGATTATAAGCCCGTTTGCCTTGCTGATTCTGTCGGGTACTAGAAGTTCCTCGCACGGGAACGGGTCTTTAAATTTCTGGCTGGCCTAAATGTGGAGTATGATCCAGTTCGGGGTCGAGTTCTGGGTATGGACACTCTTCCTTCACTTCAGGAGGCATTTGCCTATGTACAGAATGAGGAGAGTTGCCGGTCTGCTATGATGTCCCCTGTCTCTACTGACCACTCAGCATTACTGTCTACTCCTCGAGATGGCCTCAGCTTGACTTCCATCTCTCCGTTTGCTGCTAAGGAGTCTGTATTTTGTGATTACTGCAAGAAGCCACGGCACACTCGTGAGACATGTTGGAAGCTTCATGGGACTCCATCCGGGAGTCGAGGTGATCGGTCTGGTTCTCGAGGCGGTCGGTCAGGCCAATCTAGAGGACGTGGTTCCTATTCCCGGGCTCATCAAACTAGTGTTGTTGATCCACTTGATTCTACTTCTGCTTCTGTTGGCCAAGCTTCTGATGCTGAGCTGGAGGAAGCTTTGCGTTAATTGTTAGACCGCCGGTCTTCTTCTACTTTTAGTACAGCATCCTCGTCTTTTGCCCGCTCAGGTAACTTAGCATCTTCTCCTTGCGCTTTCCTGTGTCATAAGTCTTTGCCTTGGATCATAGATTCTGGTGCCTCAGATCATATGTCTGGCTCCTCTGATCTTTTCTCTGTCTATAAGCCTTCTTCAGGTCATGACAAAGTTAGGATTGCCGATAATACTGTTTCTTCCATTTCTGGAAAAGGTTTAGTTCACGTCACTCCTACCATACATCTGTCTTCTGTTCTCCATGTTCCCAATTTTTTTGTTAATCTGTTATCCTTGAGTCGTCTCACCCAGGATTTGAATTGTAGTGTGACGTTTTTTCCTGATCATTGTCTTTTTGAGGACCTTGTCACGAGGAGAACGATTGGCAGTGGTAGTGCAGAAAATGGTCTCTACTTCCTAGATCAACCGGACAAACTTGCTTATTCTTCCACCACGTCTCCTACTACCCCCGCTGATTTATGGCTGTGGCATCGGCATCTTAGGCATCCTTCATTTCATTTACTTAAGCATTTATTTCCTTTTGGTTTCACAAATCATCTTGTGTCTGACTTTCTTTGTGAGTCTTGTCAACTTGGAAAACAACACAGAGCTTCTTTTGCTCCTAGTTTGAATAAAAGTTTAGTTCCTTTTTCTTTAATACATTTTGATGTTTGGGGTCCCTCTCGTGTTATGTCTGTAAAAGGTCATCGATGGTTTGTTACATTTATTGATGATTTTTCTCGTGCTACTTGGGTGTATCTTATGAAAGATAAGAGTGAGGTTTTCTCTGTGTTTCGCACTTTTCATAAGATGATTTGTACTCAGTTTAGGGCCACTGTCAAACTATTTCGTTCTGATAATGGCGGGGAATATATAGATTCTGGGTTAGGACAATATTTTTCTACTCATGGCATTATCCATCAGACCTCTTGCACCAATACCCCTCAACAAAATGGGGTGGCGGAACACAAGAATCGGCATCTTCTTGACATGGCTCGATACATGTGTTTTTCTATGAATGTGCCTCGACCCTATTGGGCGACATTGCTCACCACGCCCATCTTATTAATCGTCTCCCTACCCAGGTCTTGCAAAAACAGGCTCCTCTTCAAGTCCTCCTCAGTTCTCAGTCCTTGTTTTCTATTCCTCTAAAAATATTTGGTTGTGTCTATTTTGTTCATAATCACTCTCTCTCTCGTGGTAAGTTAGACCCTCGCTCCCTCAAGTGTGTTTTCCTTGGTTACTCTCCTACTCAAAAGGGGTATAAATGTTACCACCCTTCTTCTCGTAAGTGGTTTGTGTCCATGGATGTTACCTTCTTTGAGTCCCAGTCCTATTTCTTGTCCTCTCCGGTGTCACCGTCCTCATTTCCGGGGGAGCCTTGGTGTGAATTGAGTCCTGTGCTTCCTATGGTGGAACCAGCTGTTCTTGCACCACCTCTCTCATCTGGGACTATAGAACCCACTGTCACCAAGGATAAGGACGTGCATGTTTATGTCCGGGACATAGACAGACAACAAGTTAACTGGATATAAGGGACCACTTCTGCTACTCCACTGCCATCTCCTGCTTCTGATGAGAGCCTAGGTAACTTTGAATCTCTTGAATCCATTGCTCTTGATGTTCCTATTGCCAAGCGGAAGGGTGTGAGATCTTGTACTCAACATCCTATCTCACAGTTTATGTCATACTCTCATTTGTCACCCTCATATAGAGCATTTGTGTCCAATATTTCCTCTGTTAGCATTCCTAACCATTTTCAAGATGCTCTTGCTACCTTTGAGTGGAAACTAGCCATGATTGAGGAAATGAAAGCACTTAGGAAGAATGGCACTTGGGAATTGACTGAGTTACCTACGAGCAAACGACCTGTGGGATGTAAATGGGTATATACTGTGAAACACAAAGTAGATGGGTCTATTGAGCATTACAAGGCAAGACTTGTGGCAAAAGGGTTTACTCAGACATATGGCATTGATTATCAAAAGACCTTCGCACCCGTGGCTAAGATGAATTCAGTCAGAGTACTTCTCTCTCTAGCAGCTAATCTTGACTGGCCGCTTTATCAGTTTGATGTCAAGAATGCCCTTCTCCATGGTGACCTCGAAGAAGAGGTATATATGGACATTCCTCCTGGTTTTGAGGATCATCAGACTGAAGGCAAAGTATGCAAGCTTCGGAAGTCATTATATGGTCTCAAACAGTCTCCAAGGGCTTGGTTTGAGTGATTCACTCAGGCTATGTTTAAATATGGCTTCAAACAAAGTCAGGCAGATCATACATTATTTGTGAAACATTCCTCATATGGTAAGACTACAGCACTTATTGTTTATGTAGATGACATAGTTCTTACAGGCAATGATAGTGAGGAAATACCTCTGTTGAAGAAATATTTAGCTAATGAGTTTGAAATCAAAGATTTGGAAAGCTTGAAGTATTTTCTGGGAATTGAAGTTGCTCGCTCTAAGGATGAGATATTTATCTCACAAAGAAAATATGTGCTTGACCTGTTGAAGGAAACTGGGATGCTTGGCTGCAAGGCATGTGCCACTCCACTGGAACCCAATTAGAAATTGGGGGATGATGAAGGAGGGGAAGTTGTTGATAGGGAGAGCTATCAGCGATTAGTGGGTAAGCTCATTTACCTATCTCACTCCTGTCTTGATATTGCTGTTGCTGTCAGTGTGGTTAGTCAGTTTATGCATGCTCCTCATCGGATTCACCTTGAGGCTGTCATGAGAATCTTGAGGTACTTGAAGTCTGCTCCTGGTAAGAGTCTTTATTTTTCAAAGTATGATCATCTTCGTGTGGAAGCCTATACAGATGCTGATTGGACTGGATCAGTAACTGATAGGAGATCGACTTAAGGGTATTGCACATTTGTTGGAGGCAACCTAGTTACTTGGAGGAGTAAGAAACAGAATGTGGTTGCCAGGTCAAGCGCAAAAGCTGAGTTTAAAGCTATGGCACAAAGTGTGTGTGAACTTTTACGGATCAAGTTATTGTTGAGTGATCTAGGTATTGATCAGAAGGACTCCATGCGGTTATACTGTGATAATAAGGCCGCCATCAATATCGCTCACAATCCAGTTCAACATGACAGGACAAAACATGTTGATATTGATCGCCACTTCATTAAGGAGAAACTCACTAGTGGTACCATTTGTACTCCTTTTGTCCAGTTTGGTGAACAACTTGCTGACATTCTCACCAAGGGGGTTGGGAATAAGTCATTTCATGACATATTAGACAAGCTGAGCATGAGAGATATCTTCGCACCAGCTTGAGGGGGAGTGTTAGCATATATCATATTAGCCGAAAGTGTTGTATTTTTCTATTCACCGAAAGTTGCATTATAGGGTTTGTATTATTCTATGCTGCCCTCAGGGCCCATCTTGTCTCTCTTGTAAACCCTAATTTCATCTATAAATAAGGGATGATTTTATATCATACCCTAAGCTGGTTATTTAAGCTTCAGTTACTTGCTCTACTGCCGAAACTGAGTATCGTGCTATGACTCATGTTACTGCTAAAGTTGTCTGGCTTCATTTTCTTCTCTTTGACTTAGGCGTCCCTCAGTCTTCTCCAACCTCTCTATTGTGACAACCACAGTGCTATTCAAATTGCCTATAACACTGTCTTCCGTAAGCAGACCAAGCACATTGAGATTGATTGTCACTTCGTTCGTCAGTATCTGCAGTCTGGCTCTATCTCTCTTCCTTTCGTCTTTTCGGCTCTGCAACTTGCTGACTTCTTTACCAAGACTCACACCACTGCCTGGTTTCAATTTATTCTTGGCAAACTCTTAGTGTTTTTTGCTAAAACATCTTGAGTTTGAGCGAGGGTGTGAGAATATTATGTATATATGTATATATGGTAGTGTAGTGAGATTATGATTCGTTTCCTTTTTAGTCTTAGGGTGTATCCTTTGTATTTTTTATCAATTGAATATACTAGAAGACATTCAAAAAACTTCCAGCAAGAAGGTTAAGGATGGGTATTTGGTACCACTTCGGATGTGGCTATTGGTAAAGCTAGGGGAGTGGAAATCAACGTTAGAAAAGCTTATAAGACAGCAGATAATACCAATGCAATCATATCCCTTGACATCCACGTTTTTGCTTTGAAAAGCCAAGTCTTTTACCCTTCTTATCACTTGAGGATAGAATGATATCCTGAAGAGTTGCAATCTATTGGTGTTCTATGAAGACACCTTAAGTTCCATGTCTTCATAAAGAGAAGGAAAGCTTTTAGCTTTTTGATTTTCATTGAAAATTTAGATTGTATATGACAGCACTATTTAGAATTTTCTTTATAGGGGCATGATTTAGAAAGTCTAGGAAAGTAGCATTATATATGTTTTTCTTATTCTATTTGTGTTCAAAGAATGTGGTATCAAGTATCAATTGAAATTAATATAATTTTAGGATTACAAAAATCTCCAAATGCACAAATAATTGATACAAAGAGGGTGAAGAACTTCATAAATGGCATCAATTCTTTGCCATAGTTAAAAGGGATGTTGAGTGTAGTAAAGTTCCCTGGCAACTCAAGCTTGTAAGACTAAGACGATGCTTAATTTTTTTCCCCCCATGAACATGTTCTAATCTTGTACCACATAAGAATTAAAGACTAAATGAAGTTGATGGGCTAGACATGTTCTCCCTCGGAGCTTTTAACTTGAAGGAAAAGTACCTGAATTTCCGAGCAATCAATGTGTTCTTCCATTGCATTCAGGGGGACCACATCCTTGTAAACATGCCTATAAAGTTTAAGTACTTTATGTTCTGCATGAGAACCTGCCTCTATACAATGCTGACAAGCAGATGAGTTACAATCGATGCAGTACCTCTTTAGCTCATTCTTCGAGTGTGGATTGCACAAGAACCAAAGAAGGTTCTTTGCAAAAGGGATTCTAGCCACTCTGGCAATGCCCTC
Source organism: Camellia lanceoleosa (assembly GCA_025200525.1). Lineage (NCBI taxonomy): Eukaryota > Viridiplantae > Streptophyta > Magnoliopsida > Ericales > Theaceae > Camellia > Camellia lanceoleosa. Next base: position 85,439,102 of record CM045759.1, read on the forward strand.
TGTTGGATTGCACGTTCATCCTACAAAATTAAATCCTTGTTAGTTAACAAATACTAAATAAACAAGATGATAGACTTGCTACAAATTTTAAACCTAAAGAGAATCACGCTAGCTAAATAGGCTTAAGAAGCCAAGAGAACTAGCATATTTAGATTTTAGGAACCATTATCCACAAAAATGTGTATGCTTTACTTTTTTCTGTTTTGGTACATGAATAAATGAAAACTTACGATTGGATTAATAACAAAAACTAGTTTTCAAACAATAATGTGTGGAATTATTTGTGACAGCAAAGCTGTTTTGGTTGTCGTAATGAGTTAAGGACTTCAATATAGGCATGTAAATAAAGTTTATCGTCTTCTATCGAGGAACAAACTTTCAACGTTTTTACATGTTGGTTGAGATGATAACCTTATGATTCTTCAAGTCACAGCTTTGTGCATCATGATTTTGAGATTGGATATAGCTCAAGCTAGTTGTTGACAAGTATAGGCTCGAATGTAGGTCTATAGAGATTTATTTATTTTTGTTTCTATTAACTAGGTATCTTCTGTAAAAGAATTATGCAAATATTGTCCACCATTATTTGGTTTAATGATGAAATTGTAACCTCGAGTGGATATTGAGCTTCAATTTTATCTTCCTGGGTGGGTCCAAAGGGCCCCTGCCTAGGATGTGTTCTTGATTATCTAGGATGTGTCTCGATTATCCAAAAAAAAGTACGATTGTAACTTGTGTTTTAATCTAAAGTGGGCCATATATGGAAAAATGATTTTTCTTTTCCAATGCTATGTTAATAGTTGATCCTCTGTTTCAGTAGGAAGCTAAATTTAAGCTTTAGGACTTGTGTTGAAAATGAAATTGATTTATATTTGTCAACCTCATAAGCTGGCATGTAGTTTGCATATTTGAAATTTGAATTTTAAATGCTGCAAACTAATATTAATTTAGGGTTGGTTTGGGGTGTTCTAAAAAAGTGCACTTTTTGACTTATTGGTGGGTTTGGGTTGGGTTTGGGTTGGGTTTGATGTGATGTGTTAGAGAGGTGATGTGATTTAAATAGGATGATGTGACTTAAATAAGATAGTGACTTTTTGACTTTTTGACTTATTTAGTTCAAGCCAAACCAAGCCTTAGTTTCATAAAACTCTCTTCTCTATTTCCACCAGTTGACAACAGTAGTAGAAAGAGACGCAAGACTATAGTGCTTTTAAGGAGAGGGTGTCAGTTCAACTCTCCTTAGGTGATAATTTAACAACTACACATTGACTTTCGCTGATAAAAAAATATATATATATATATATGAAAACAACAACAATCTATTTGATATAAAAACTAAAGTGTCTATATCATAATTGGCCTAATAGTAGAGAAGAGGAGACTTGTGATCTCTATATTCGGGAGAAAGGAACCAAGCATTTTGCTTACTTGAAGTGCATGATATATCTTTAGAAATTGTTTATACAAGCAGCTAAACTAGATGATTAAGCTTACTAGATATCTCCAAGGATAAGTGATCTTTATTTTGTAACACCAAGTAGAAACCTATGACCAAGAACTTTATTCATGCATATTTGCTATTGTAGTACAATTTGATCCATTGTGACCTGGGTGTCACAGGATCTAACTGTTATGGTATATATGATTAATACCAAGTTCCAAGACCTGAGCAAACAATCATGCACACAACGAATCTAGAATAGAGAAATAAAAGAACAAAAAATCAAACTCACCAAACAACACGAGATTTATATGGTTCACCCAAATCACTGGTTACGTCCGCGGAGTCACTGTGGATTTGCCAAGATCAATATAAAAGGAGTTACAAGGGTCTCTCTCACACTCAATCTCGCAAACTCTCTCTCTTTCTCTACAATGATCTATCTTTCATCCTCACTATTGTGTATCTCTCTCTAATCACAAAACTAATGAATGAAATTAAAAACACAGAGCTACATGGGTGTGTTTATAGGATTAGCCTTAAACTCAATCCTGAATTAATAAGGAAACCAAAACCAAAACTAACAAGGAAAAACCTTAACCAACAATGAAATAGTTTAAAGTCCAAATCTAACAAAACACTAATTTTCTTATTTCCTTTTCCTAGTCTGATTACCCTCCCCATACCCTACAGTAGCAGGAGACTCATGCATTGTGACTTACCTTTTATTTGCTATTGTAGTACAATTGATCTTAAGGGTCACCCCCAACCTTAAAATAAGTGCAATTTACCCACATTAGGTGAAACTTTTGAAAGATTTAATATTTAAATTTAACTTACAATGTGAAGGAAAAAAAAAAAAAAAAAACAAAAAACATTGGTGTATCAAAATCAAGGTTTTGAAAAGCGGTTGTGGTCGTCGTAACGGTGGCGGGACACGGTTGCGGTTGCGGGGTGTAAAGGGCATAGTGTAACGGTTGCAGTAACCGAAACCGTGAATTTTTTTATTTTTTGCACAATTTGAAAAAAACTTACCGATACGCATATTTTTTTTCCATGATCATATTTATTAGATTAAAAATAAATATTGATCAATTTTTGTAAATTTTTAAGTATGATCCAATATATTTCATATTTTTAAATCACTATAAATTGAGTTTTTTACATTTTATTTTAATAATTAATGACTTTATATTATACAAAAAAATCAATCATTAACTATTGTATATAAGATAAATAATGACAAAAGTAAGAGAATAAATAAGAGCCTAAATATATATACATATATATATATATATTTTAATCAAGCCAAATAGATAATGACCATACTTATTATTATTATTATTATTATTATTATTATTTTCAAACAATATATAGACATACACACAAACAAAATGGTTTAATGATAGTAGCTGAATAGAATAGCATAGGTCTTACAGTTTCAATAAATCAATAACATGTTTTTCATCTTCCATCTTCTCTCTCTATCTCTTGCTCCTCCATTTTCTCTCTTTATCTTCTCTCTTCTCTCTATCCCTCTTCCCCCATTTTCAGCTTTTTTTTGTGTGTTTTTTCGAAATAAACAGTTTGGAACCGTTACGTAACGGTGCGTAACATGCCGTTACGGCTGTTACGCCACCGTTATGACCGCTACGGCAGCCGTTATGACCGATACACTTGTGAATCTCAATCACACTGCAAAAGCAGCTGTAACGGGTGGCGGTAACCGCCAAAATCATTATGTAATGGCGTTACGTAACAGTTGCAGCCGCTTTTTAAAACCTTGATCATAATGAATATAATTGCTACGAATACACATTGCATTAAATAAAAATTAAAAAAATACCAAATTTGGTGAGATTTAAGTCATAGACCAACATAGAAAGGGAATTAACTTATAAAATCTCATTTAATATTGGTTATGACTTTCTTGTATTGGCTCTATGTAGCATTTAAAGGGTCCCAATTTTGTATAGGCTGTTGGTATGTGGATGTTATGGCCCCTACTATTACGTAATGGTCAATATGGCATATGACGACTTAAGATGGGTTGTGTGCTGTTCATAGTCGATAGACGAAATTTGTTCCATTTTCAGCACCATTTTATTTTATTTTATTTTATTTCTTATCTAAATCTCCTAAAATACATTTCCAACTTTGACCTATCATATTTGACTTGAATTTCAAAAGAAAAAAATAAAATAAAATAAAATAAAAGGAAAAGAAAGAGGCAAGTGTTGTGATATACTTTTGAAACAAATGTTCTACCCTGTTTGTTTACCGGATATGAGTGTGGGACCAGATATAATATGAGGTGGGTCCCACATGTTTTTTTTATCTCCCTATATCCCGTGTTTGGTTGTTCCGAATATAGGGAGTCCGGATAGTATATGATGCAAAAGGGGGGATATGCAATACTACCCCCTCCCCCCCTCCCCCATGGTATTATATATCCCCACCGTCGGATATAGCTCATTTTTCATCTAAATGTCAAAAATAATCAATCTCCTCTTATCCCATCCTATATCCTATCTTAATCAAACATAGTATAAGTGACCCTACAGTATATACAATCCATCTTATATCCTATAACATATTATATTCCATCTTTATCCTTCAATATTACATATCCTTCTGAAACCCTTATATCCAATCCGAACTATCAAAGGTGGCCTAAATGACTATAATCTAATATGTCCATGGCGTGAGAGTTACATCTTATGAACTCCTATCATGTTTGACTGGATTTGATTTATAGTATTAGTTTCATTGTCAAGCTCTACTTACTTTAAGTTGGACAGTAATCTTGTTGAAGGAATTTAATATGCATTTCTCTCATCAATAATGACACAAAAATCAATATCAATACTGTTTCTTGTACGAAATTGTTTAATAAGTTGAAAGGTATTCACTAAAAAGCACTAACATGGTTGGCTTATTGAGTTTTAGTGTTTAAAATATACTTTTCCTTATTAGCAAAAACTGTGGTTTGCCAAACAAAATTTCACAGATATTGTCTCTGTCCCTGTTGTGTGACATCCATTATACACGTATCTATGTCAGCATGACGCTATTTGGAACAATTTCAAAATCTTGTGACTTGTAGTATGGAGAAATAGTTAAATAAGTTATGTGATTTTTTAATTAAGAAAAAATGGGCATATAACTTATCATTTGTCTCTTTCCTTTTTCTAATTCACCATGTAGAAAAACTAAATTGAACAACATAAAAATTAGGCAAGAATATCTTAATCTTTTTGATCTAATTGTTGTAATGCAATTTATCACATATGAATGAACTAAAAATGGATTTGCAAGGTTTTCTAGAAGTTAATTGGAAGAAAATGTATGTACATAGAAATTATGCACCAATTTACATACCAGGAATATTGAGGAACTCATTTTGCTTTACAGTCTGTTTGTGTTGCTTTGTGGGAGGAAGGGAAGGGAAGGGAGGAACCACAGTTATTGTTGAGTCATATGATAGTTGTTAACCAAGGGGAAGGAATGGTAACCCTCTCTTTCCTGTTGTATTTAGACCATAACTATAAAGGAAAGGGAGGAGTAGAAGTAAAATGGGTGGTGTTTAAAAAAATTATGTACTATCCTTTCATAAAATAAGGGGTATAATTGGTGTTAAAAATATTTTTGGTCAAATAATTAGGATACAAACACAAGGAGGATACATATAAAAAAAATTATATACACATTTATGTAATATGTATATGAATATAAATTTAAGGCGCAGATATGAGAGTCATCGAAATATAGGAAATTCTATTTCCACCACCTTAATAAACTGAGGACAAATCTTTTCTCAATACACATCTCTATTAATTTAATTATTAAGTAATTATTTCAATCCACATCCTTAAAATTACAAATAAATCCTCCACTCATATGTACACACACTTTACCCTCAAAATACACACATTTTAATTTACCCCAATTTACAATTCTACTTCCACTCACTTTCATGAAGACCAAAGTGACCAGAATTTACATTTCTACTTCAAACAGGAAGGAAGAAGAAGAAGTTCAAACAAAAAATAAAAAAATAAATAAAAAAAATCAGCACTTTCCTAGGTTCTTCCGTGCATGCAAGGGGAAAATTTAATTGACTTCAGCCTGCCTTTCCACTTTAATTGATGATGTCGCCACTATCATCTTTAATTGAATTCAACCCGCCTGTCATAGGTTCTTCAGGGAAAATTTTAATTCGGTCTTACAGAGCCGAATTAAGTAAAATAGTTCGGAAAAATAAAAACCGAAAATAATAACAAAATTTGGATTTCTAAGACCGAAAATATTAATTTTATTCGGAAATCTAAGACCGAATAGCTCTTGTGACGAACTATTTCTATTATTTCGGTATTTGATAACCGAATTAATTTAACAAATTCGGCACTGCGTTTCCGACTAAAAAATGCAAAAAAAATAAAAATAAAAAAATTAGGAGTGTTGATCAAAATCAAATAAAAATTGTTGAACTAATAATTAAATCATGTTAATAATTGAGTATAAACTTAAAGATTAAAGTAATAGAGGAGATGTTTTGTTTGCAAATAACAGAGAGGAGTACAGAGTGTGTAAGAAGCAAAGTGACTAAAAAAAAATTAGGGTTTAATTTTTTTTGTTCAAAAAGTGTATATTGAGATATTTTTATTTTTAAAAGATGTGTATAGAGAATTTGTATATATAATATTAAGAGTGTTGATCAATGACTATTATAGTAATTTTTAATTAGGATATAATTGTCATTAATTTAATTTTTCATTAAGTGTGTGGACTGAGTTTATTAGGGTGGTGGAAATAGAATTTCTATGTAGGTGTATTTTTGTTTTTATTTATTTTTAATCACTTCCCCCCTCTTGTTTCTTTTACTTTGACCCAAAATCTATTTTTAAAATTATTAAAAAAAATACCACAAAGTTTCATGAGGTGTGTCTAGACAATGAGTGCCCATGAAGAAATAATATTTTAAAAAAATTTGCATGACACTTTGCAATTCATACACGTGGACATGCATGTTCCATGCCAATGCCCGACACGTGTCTGGCATTGACACATCATCCATCTTGACTGTACATGCTTCCTAGATTTTCCTGTTCAATTGATGTCCTTGTGATAATATGTAATATGTAAGGGCAAAACTATAAATCAAATAACAATTTTTTCCTTCTTGTCGAACGAAGTAGAAAAAGAGGAAAGATCTCTTTCTTTCCTAAGTGCATGTTTCAATATTTTGCTTGGCAACAACCAATGAAAAATCACATTAATGGCATCTTTCAATATTTTGCTTGGCAGCATCTAATAAAATTTTATTATTTTAATTTAACTTAAAAATTGAAAGAAAAAAAAAATTGCTTTCTTATTATAATGAACCTTGGAATCCAAATACTAAGAAAAATATTAGCTTTAATTTATAGAGAACTATAATTGCTATGAATGCACATTGCATTTAATAAAACAAACCCAACCAAATTAAATAAAAATAAAACATAACAAATTTGGCCAGATTTATAATCATAAGTAAAAATAAGAGGTACTTACATGTAGGTCTTAATAAGTGAACTTATTGTTTAATAGGTCTTATGAAAAAAATTTGTCATAAAAAAAGGTCACTAATTCTAAGTTTTAGCAACAATTTATAAAAATCATGATAAAAAAAAAGTCACTAATTGTCAATTTTTAACAATGTATGTAAAAAATTGTCACAAAAAAATTATTTTTAGTGACCATTTTATCAAGACTTATTTTCAATTAGACTTCATGGGAATTAAATTCAACTATGAGGACCTATTGGTAGTTTACCTTAAAAACAACAACATACCAAATTTTGCGAGATTTATCATTTGCATTAAATAAAAATAACATCATACCAAATTTGGCAAATAAAAATAACAATATATCAAATTTGATGATATTTATAATATGTTTTAAATAAAAATAACAACATATCAAATTTAGACAGATTTATAATGTACAAACCAAATCAAACCAAGCCTTAAGTTTCATCAAATAGGGTCGGCTATATGAATCCTTATTCTCTACGCGTCCCTATCAAAGGCCATGTCGTTAGTCAAATTAAGTAAATCCATATCTCTATTTACAACGTTAACCGCCGTTAATATAGGCTTATCTCGTCCCCTAATACTTCTATCTACCGTTACAGTATCGCATTTCTTCACTACTGCCTCTGTTGGTCTACATTGAATATGACCAAACTATCTCAATCGATTCTCTCTTAACTTATCTTTCATCGTTGCTACTTCTATCTGCAACATCTCAAATTTCTAGCCCAAATGATAAGACAACAATCATGGCTCTTTCAAGAAAAACCGAATATAAATTTCCAAACTTACATTACATGATACAATAGTTCTTCATGCAACAATACATTAATCCAACAACAAGTAAATAAACAAATAAATACCCCAAAGGGTTTACAAGTTTCCAAGGCTTGAGCCTAGTTACACAAAACAGTTATTTAAACCAACACACATACAGCCCTTGGCTTATATACAGAGTTACAGCAAAAATGAGTCTCGTACTCTCAACACATATTTCCTCGCCTTTAGTTAGGCGGCATCACCACATCTTTTCCTACACAAAAATTTCGTAGGGTGAGCATAAAGCCTATTAGAAAATCCTTAACAAAGTATATACATTTTATACAAGTCTCAAGAGATGAAATGCATATGTCATGCTATGTCTTTTTGAAAGAAAAATCACATCTTCATATTTGAAAACCATCATGCTCAATGATGTCATGCAATTTCAATTCTTCAAAACTTAACAATTTATTTCAAGGGTGGTAAATACGACTCTGGTAATTCTTAGGTCGGTGTCTGCAAGTAGACTATACAAGTACTACCAAATTGTCATTTTTATCGGTATTAACTTGAAGGCTCGACACCTATTCGCGTGGGTTTTCGGTCTTTCACTACAGACTCTCAGGCCAACTTATTCAATATCATGTACACCACCTATCAAGACTTACCAACATATTTACCCCAAAACCATTCCATGAAAATTTGTTTCTCAACATTCTTTTCTTAATGCAAGTTTGCAAATCAACTTTCAAAGTTTAATGTAATCAAATGAATTGATATGCCAATTTCACAAGATGAATATAAATATTTTTATTCCAATTCATCGTCCAAGGAATAACACAATTCCCTCTTTTCAAGTATCCTCGACAATTAGTTATTTCAAGACTATTTCAACGTTTTGAACAATAATTTTCAAAATGAACAACAATTCTCATATTCTCTAAAATTCATCATTTATATAAATACAAATAAGAAATTTTCCAAACATCCATTTATTTTGACACACAAAATAAATATAATAATATCATACATGAATTTTCAGTCTCCTTAAAAAAAAATTCTCAAATTCTAGGTTTTCTCACCAAAACTATACAACTCAAATCTTTTGAAAGAAAACTTTCAAAATCATCTTTTCTTCAATCAACGAAGATCAAAACCCATAAGATCATTTTAAAAGAACAAGAAACAAATGTACTTTAAAAATCACTCAACTTCTTAAATCAACAATCAATTTTCAAAGCTATCAAAAGATGATTTCGAAAATCATATAAATCTTGCAAAAATATATATATAACTCTAAGAAAATCCCTACCTCAAGTTTTGAAAAAGAAATGAGATGAAATCCCCAAAATCAACGGTGTCGAAACTCGATCTTCACCGCATACAATGAAACCCTCAAGAAGTTAGCCAACTTTGATGAATAACTTATGGCAGAACTCTAATGGATATTGAGAAATCAAGGTTTTGATCCAATTTGGCGTAGGAAAATGTAGAGAGAAGGGAGAGGAAAGGGTTTTTAGAGAGAGAGATATACAAAAGTGATCTAAAATATCAGATTCACGAACTGATATAAATGGTCCACTCAAGTGTGGAAAGCCCCGCTCGAGCGTCAAATACACTTTCCTAGTACTTTTGTAAATATGTCAAACTTTTGAAACCAAACATTCTCCGCTCGAGCGCATAAACGGCCGCTCGAGCGCATAACGCTGCTCTCAGACCCACCGAGGGGCTCGCCTCTACTCAAGGAATGACCGATTAGGCCGATCCCGACCGCCGATCAAAGTGGCAAAATATGAAAGAAAGGTCGAAACCGGAATCGCTACAACCTTCCCCTCTTAAAGAATTTCGTCCCTGAAATTTCAAATAACTACCTAAACAAAGGGGGTTTCTAACAATCAAAACCACGCTATTTCATTTTCAAATCACAATATTAACTCTTAACTAAATTTCACTATTTCTACCATGGTTATCTTATTAACAATAACCTCCCGAATACGCATAAACATGAAATTTCCTAAAAAGTAATAGCAACTCTCAACAACCTTGTACTTAAAACAACAACGCACATATCAACATGTGGTTAACAACTTTAAATACGTTTCCCTCAACACTAGGGAATATTACAAAAAAAAACAACTTAAGCATTTTCAAACAAATCCGAATATTTGGAGAGGACTTCTGCCTTCCGTTTCCACATCGCTTCTTCAATCCCATGGTATCTCCACAACACCTTTACCAAAGGTATAGTTTTTCCCTGTAGCACTTGCTCCTGAGTATCTAATATTTGAACCGGTCATTATTCGTAAGAGATATCCTCATCTACCTCCAAGTCAGCCCAATCAAGCACATGAGAAGGGTCAGGTTTATACTTCCTAAGCATAGCTACATGAAATACGTTGTGAACTGCCGAAAATTGTGGCGGTAAAGCTAATCGGTATGCCACTTCCCCAATTCGCTCTAAGATCTCAAAAGGCCAATGAACCTTAGAAATAATTTACCACTCTTACAAAATCTCATCAAACCTTGCCTTGGTGAGATTTTTAGAAACACATGGTCACCAACTTCAAAAGATAAAGGTCGTCTCCTCTTATTGGCATAACTCTTTTGTCGGCTTTGGGCCGTAACTAACCTCTTCCGAATGAGAATAACTTTCTCGATTGTCTCTCTAACAATTTCCGGACCCAGTAACGGTGCATCACCCACTTCGGCCCAACAAACCGGTGATCTACAAGGTCGGCCATACAAGGCCTTAAATGGTGCCATCCTAATACTAGCTTGGTAACTATTGTTGTAAGCAAACTCAATCAATGGTAAGTGCCTTTCCCAAGGCCCCTTAAAATCAAGGACACAGGCTCTAAGCATGTTCTCAAATATCTGAATGGTACGTTCCGACTGTCCATCGGTTTGAGGATGATAAACGGTACTAAGAGTCAACTTAGTTTCCAATGCTTCTTGAAGGCTTTGCCATAACCGGGCATTAAAATGAAGATCCTTATCCGACACAATAGTCACGGGGACTCCATGAAGTCGAACTATCTCTCTAATGTACAATTCTACCAAGCGTTCAACTGAGTCGCTGGTGCACATCGGAATGGAATGAGTAGACTTAGTCAACTTATCAATAATCACCCAAACAGCGTCATTGCCTCATTGTATTCTAGGAAACCCAACTACAAAATCCATGGTAACACGCTCTTATTTCCACTCGGCAATTGGTAAGGGTTGTAACAAACCCACTGGTCTTTGGTGTTCGGCTTTCACTTGTTGACAAGAAAGACACTTTGATACAAATAAAGCGACATCCCGCTTCATACCCCTCCACCAAAACTGACGATTAAGATCATGATACATTTTAGTGACTCCCGGGTGTACCGCAAGGCGTGAGTGATGGAACTCCTGAAGTACTTCCTCTCTACAAGATTCTGGTACAAACAAACGGTCTAGGTAACGTACACTCAGATCCGAGTAAATGTTCAAACCTTTCTTTTCCTTCCCATTAGAAATCTTAACACGGATTGATTCCACATCACGGTCTCCTCGTTGTGCCTCTATGACCTTACTAACCAAGGTAGGTTGAGCATTCAAAGTAAACAAGGTAGCACTCTCTCCGGACTCACCCAAGTGCGAATCAAACTTGCCAATAACATCTAGCATATTCCATTCTCGAATGGCCATACTTAACAAACCACTCACAGATTTTCGACTCAAAGCATCGGCCACCACATTGGCCTTTCCCAGATGATAGTGTAACTCAAAGTCATAACCCTCTATAAATTTCATCCATCTCTATTGTCGTAAATTCAAGTCTTTTTGAGAAAACAAATACTTTAGACTCTTATGATTGGAGAAAATCTTAAACTTCTCACCATACAAGTAATGCCTCCAAATTTTCAAAGCAAAAATCACTGCTGTTAATTCTAGATCATGGGTGGGGTAATTTTTCTCATGAGTTTTCAATTGTCGTGAACCGTAGGCCACAACTTTTCCCTCTTGCATCAAGACACAACCAAGTCCATCCCTGGATGGATCACAATAGACAGTGTAATTCAAACCCTTTTCCGGAATTATCAAAACTGGTGCAGTAGTCAATCTAGTCTTAAGCTCTTGGAATGACTTTTCACAAGCCTCACTCCACACAAATTTGATACCCTTTCTAGTCAACCTAATCAATGGTGTAGCTAGTCTAGAGAAGTCCTTTACAAAACGTCAATAATACCCCGCTAATCCCAAGAAACTCCGGTTTCAAAAACATTCTTGGGTTCCTAATCCTGTACGACATCTATCTTTGAGGAGTCCACAGTCACTCCCTCTCTAGACGCTACATGCCCAAAAAACTTCATCTCTGTTAACCAAAACTCGCATTTTTCAAATTTGGCATACAATTGGTGCTCACTAAGTAATCCCAGCACTACCCACAAGTGAGTCTCGTGTTTCTCTTCAGAGGTTGAATAAATCAAGATGTCGTCCACAAAAACGACCACAAAACGGTCCTCGACCTGCCCAGTCGAAATGGCAAAACATGAAAGAAGGGTCGAAACCGGGATCGCTACACTATCCATTTCCGAATACACTCATTCCTAATTTTGTCTTGTCTAGTTTTGCCACATATCTACTTTAGCATTTTCATCTCAGCCACACTTATCTAATATACATGTTTTTTTGGTTGCCCAACACTCCGTCCTATACAACATCACTGGTCTAATAGCCGTTCTATAGAACTTACCTTTAAGTCTAGTAGGTATTCATTTATCGCATAGTGCCCCAGACGCACTTCTCCACTTATACCATCCCGCCTTAATCCTATGGGCCACATTCGCATCAATCTCCCCAGCTGTTGTAATAATCGATCCTAAATAACGAAATGTTCACTCTTAGGTAGTTATTGGTTCTCAATCTTCACTTCTCCTCTGTTTTCATTGTTACTGTTACTAAATTTACACTCCATGTACTTTGTCTTAGTTCTGCTTATCCAGAATCCTTTAGATTCAAGAGTTTTTCTCCAAATCTACAACTTCGTATTAACTTCTTCTCTAGTCTCATCCACTAGCACTATATCGTCTGCAAAAAGCATACACCATGACACATTATCCTGGATATTTCTCGTCAACTCATCCATAACTAAAGTAAAAAGATAAGGACTTAAGGTATTTTTAGTTTAACGTCCCTAATATTAAGATTTTATAAGATAAATGATATGAAATATTTTCATACTAGTTGGGGTCTCTTAACATTTTCACAGAGAAATTTCAATGCTTCAAAGAGAAATTCTTCACAGGGAAATTTCAAAAATTTCACCGAGAAATTTCAGCTTGTCACAGAGAAAGCTGAAATTTCTCTAATAATATTATTGAGGCACCTTAACTAATAAGAAAAACATGTTAGACCTCTCCTACTACCAAAATCTTGAGAGAAATGTTTCACAAATTTTTCCTATTATATATGGTAAATTTTCATAGCTTCATAAGGGCCATTTACAAAACTTAGAATCAATATTTACTTGAAAATGAATTTAATTTTATATTAATTACATTAGTGCAAACTTGAAGGAATAGTTGCTTGAAATCTAACTAAGACAAGCAATATAGAGTTGTCAGTGTGTAACTATTAAATTATTAATTACTCTAGTATGAACCTAGAATTACAGATTATTTATTATGCCTTAATTAGCTTTGGAATTAAACTTTGAGAAGTCAAAAGATAAGAAAAAAGCTATTTTATCAATTTGACAATGAAATCAATGTAATAATGATTCAATCTAGTAAGATTACGACAATTGTGTTATCAATGAACGCAACAAATGAATCTATTAATTTTATATTAATTATACTAACACAAACCTCTCAAATTAATATTTGTTTGAAATCTAATTCGAATGAGCATTTTCTTTGATATTAATTATATTTTAAAGTTTTAGATTTCAATGTAAAGCAAATACTAATTCTAGGTTCGTATTGTGTAATTAATAGGTTTAGATTTCAATTTGCTTCAAACTAGTGTAATTGATATGTTTAAATTTCAATTTGCTTTGTACTGTTGTAATTAATAGGCTTAGATTTCAATTTGAAGCAAATACTAATTCTAGGTTCGTACTAGTGTAATTAATAAAATATAATTAATATCAAATAAAATGCTCAATCAAATTAGATTTCTAGCAAATATTAATTCGAGAGGTTTGTATTAGTGTAATTACACTAGTACGAATCCAGAATTAGTATTTGCTACAAATTGAAATATAAACCTATTAATTATACTACTACGAAGCAAATTGAAATCTAAACCTTAAAAATGTAATTAATATCAAATAAAATGCTCAATCGAATTAGATTTCAAACAAATATTAATTCGAGAGGTTTGTATGAGTGTAATTAATATAAAATTAATAGGTTCATTTATTGCGTTCATTGACAACTCAATTGCTGTAATCTTACTAGATTGAATTATTGTAACATTGATGTCATTATCAAATTCATAAAATAGATTTTTCCTTGTCTTTTGATTTCACGAAATTTAATTCCAAAACTAATCAAGACATAACAAACGCTTAGTAAAAACTTAAAAATTAGGCAAGAGAACGAGTTAAACTTAAATGACTCATAAATTAGTAGGCCAAACACTAGTTAATTTGAGCAAAAACTCGAATGGTCTTCATTATCCTCTGTTTGGTACAAATTACAATAGATGGAAAAGAAGGCAAGATAAGAAAAACGGAACAATGCACTAAGGAAATAAATATATCTTTCCTCCTTTTTCTATTCGGTTGAACAAGAAGGAAAAGATATTAAAAAAAGTCAAATGCTTTGATATAAACTTCTGAACCAAAAAAACCAATTAATGTGATTTTTCATTAGTTGCTGCCAAGCAAAATATTAAAAGATGCAATTAATGTGATTTTCCATTGGTTGTTGTCAAGCAAAATATTGAACTAATGTGATTTTCCATATTTAGAAAATAAAAAAATAAAAAAAGTCATACATAAATTTCACATAATAAAAAAATTCAATGACCATTTAATAATTATAAATTGCACTATTACATTTTTCTTAGGATTTTAAATATTCAAAGCTTAGATTGGATTTAAGATTATAGTATAATGGTATTGCTAACAACTAATGAAAAATCATGAAGCTTTATCCACAATTACAAATTAGCCAACAAAATGGAAAATAATAATAAAAGCTTAATTGTAAATCTCAACCACAAATCTTAAGATCATAAATGATAAACATCAATGACTTATAACTAAATTGTGAAGTTGTATCACCGACAAATAATAATAATTTTAATTATAATTTTACTTTTGCAACAATATTATATAGGGATTTTTAGTTTAAGATCCCTGACATTAAAATTTTATAAGATAAAGGACATGCAATATTTTCATAGTAGTTAGAGTCCCTCAATATTTTTATAGAGAAATTTTGGCATAGAGAAAACACAGAAATTTCTCTTCATGGAGAAATTTCAAACAATTTCACAGAAAAATTTCTACTCGTCACATTAAATTTCTCTGTGATGAACTGAAATTTCTCAAATAATATTATTGAGTGACCTTAACTAATGAGAAACATATTGGACCTCTCCTACTATCAAAAGTTGGAGAGGGATTTTTTCACTAATTTTTTCTAAAAATAATAACATACCAAATTTGGGTAGATTTCTAATGTCCATTAAATAAAATTAGCATTATATCAAATTTGACCAGATTTATAATGTTCATTAACGTTGTGTTTGGTTGGAAGATTTGGAAAGGGATTTAAAAAGGGAAAGGGAAAGGGAAAAGGTATGTAAAACTAAGTGAAATGTAGGTATATTTTATTTACATTTCACTTACATTTTTCATTTTTCTTTTCAAATCTCTCCTCAAATCCATCAACCAAACACAGTATAAATAAAAATAACATTATATCAAATTTGACCCAATTTATTATGTGCATTAAATAAAATAACAACAAACCAAATAAAAAAGTGAATTAAGTTATAAAATCTTGAGTTTTAAATTTATAGAAGTATGAATGCACATTGCATTCAATAAAATTTAAAACATCCGAAATTTGGTGAGGTTTATAATGTATATTATAAAAATTACAACATACCAAATTTGACGAGATTTAAGACATACACCAATAATAAAAAATAATTAGTTTATAAAATCTCAGTTAAAAGTCACTTGTAATGGCTCTATGTAACGTTTAAAGGGTCCCATATAGGGTATTGTTATGCGAAGTTGATGCACATGCCTTTAAGCTGTTATGCGGCTGTTAGAGCATCTCCAACGGTGACTCAAATTTTTTACCAAATTTGAGTAAAAAATGATCCATTTCACCAAATTTTTTAACAGATGCTCCAACGGTTCACCTTTCACCAAATGTGTCCCGGGACAACCGGCCGGTCGACCAGCCGGTTGACCGGTTAGGCCAAAAAATTTTTTTTTTTTTTTTTTTTTTTAATTTTTTGAACTTTTTCCGGGACGACCGGGTGGTCGACCGGCCGGTTGACCGGTTAGGCAAATTTTTTTTTTTACGATTTGAACTTGAACTGTTTGAACCTTTCACTGGTTGACCGGTTGGTCAACCGGCTCCTCTTTCCAACGGTCAGGAACAGTGTTTTGATGAATTCATTACTTCGTCGTCGATCTGATGAAAGTTTTGATGAAATCTCATTTTGGTATCAGGTTTGGTGAACGGTTGGAGCCATGAATAGTACCGTTTTCATCAAAATTTGAATTTGATATCAAATTTGCTAAAGCGTTAGAGATGGTCTTATGGCCCCTATTATTACATAATGGCCACTATGGCACGTGTCACGGGACTAATTTTTAGTCTATAAAATTTTTCTGCGATGACACTAAGTCCCAATACTTAGTCTCAACCAATGTATGCAACTCATACACATAATTAACATTCGTGAAGCATACAAGATAAGCAACACAACAATTACGGGAAAACCTAACCTTAATTATTGCAGTAACAATTACAAAGGAAAGCCAAATGTCAAACTCTTAAAAACTTGATAATTTCGCGTTTGCATGGCCATGCCTATGTATAGGCTACAATCAGAACATTTGAAATTCAATTAAGGAACTGAACATAAGGGACACAGGCTACCTGACATGGCAGTTAACACCCCGAACGGCCAAAGAGTTAGCACAAATCTGAAACAAGCCTACAGAAATAACTGCCACTAATTGCTCCTTTATTTCAGCCTCTCCTGTTCTTTGCTAGCATGCCTTGTTCTGTGCATAACCGCCCCTATGTTTTAGAAAGCCTTTGTCTTGACTTAGACAATTCGAATTGCTCAAGCCACCAGACAAACAAAGCCCTAAGTGCCATCTGTTGGTCTTGGTCAAGCCTATCCACTTTGCTAACCAGCCAAGTGTGCACGCCGCCTTGCTGTCTAGCCAAGTCAAGTCATCTGATTGTGTTAAATCCCAAAGTATGCTGCAGCCCAGCATTAAGGTCATATTAATGCCTTGCATTAGGTTTATATATATGGTAGTGTATATTGTGTATATATATAGTAGTGCTTCCTATTCTTGTATGGCAGTATTTCTTTTTCTTTTTTAGTCTTAGAGTTGGGATTATTATATAATTAGATATATTCTTTGTATTATGGCACAATTGAATATACAGATTCTTCAGAAAACTTACATGGTATCAAAGTTTCTCTAGTTCTAATCTTTGGTTCGCTCAAGAGTACCCATCATTGGTTCGTCGGGATTCAACATATTGGTTCATCCCATCTGTTCGTCGCTTCTATTCATCATGACTCACTGAGTTGTTTGATTCATCTGACTCATTCAATTCATCTAAGTTCATTCGTTCGACTTGTCTGGTTGGGTCATCTGGTTCAGTTGATTCAATAGACCTATCTGGTTGCTTCATCTCCTCTATTCGTGGGCTTTTCCTTCATCGCATCTGGTTACTAATTCATCGTTTCCTCTGCCTCGCGACCCATTTGCGAAAACTCTAGCTGGTTGTTTATGATCTGTAAAACCCAAATTGTGTGTAGGATTATTTTATTAGATAGATTAGTAATTAAATTAATTTATATGAGTCATTTATCAATATCAAAGAATTAGTTATGAGATGGCATTATATTTTCTATTACTTAGATGGGTAATTTTGTAACTTTGAGAAATTAGGTTAATAAGCCCACTTGTTGTGGCTTTAAGTCTTGAGAAACAAACAAAACAGAGGCTAGGAATTGCTCCATTGGCGGCAAGGGTTTGAGAGGGTAAAAGAAAAAGAGAAGAGAGGTTCAAGTGAGGCTGCAATAGGGATTGAAGACAGCACGTTGGGTGATTTTGGGACACCCATTGGTTGAGATAAAATCTGCCTTTATTATTGATTATTAAGTTTATGTTGAGGAATTAAACAATCAATGCATTAAGGGGATTTAGAAGATCTATAGGTGCCTACTTAGGTTTTGAGAATTGGGTGCAATGTATAAGTGTAACTTCGGGTGGGTAATAGAAACAATGGAGTTTTGTATCATAGGTAAGGGTGTGTTTGGCTATAAAGTTGGGTTAAATGGTTTGATCACTTGGATATTAAAGCAATATATTAATCTAATATGGTGGGGCTTTTGTGGGTGTATGTAACATTAATTTATTTGAGGTTCTATTTATTAGGTTTGTGTGATTGAAGTGGTGGAGTTGGGTGCTTGGAGTTGGTGTTGGAATATTATTTCTAAGCGTTTGAGGTAAGTAACTCTCTTTCACTATTGGTACATTTTTATTCTTATTGAATCGTTTAAAATTATAAATATTTATTCATAGCCTTCATGTTCTCTTAAAATAAAATATGGGTCAAGTATAAAACAATATTGAATATTATTATGAAAATTATTTGAATATTTTATGGAACTATTATGAAAATTGTACTAAATGTTTATTATGAAAATATTGAATATTTTATTTAAAAGTTGTGTATTGTTTGAATTTTAAACATCACTCTAGTCTGATTATGATTTGGACCATAGCCAATAGGAGTTATTTATTGGCACAGAAACTAATTTCTTTTGGAGCTTTACCACCGGCCTATGTGTGGTTCTGGGCCTTGTCACGAGCTAAGTGACCATAGTCACCAAGACTTGGGTTTTGTGAATCGCATCATTGAACCATTGAATATCGAACCATCAATTTGAACAACGAAATTTCGTCGAATCACCTCATTGTCTTTTCAATTAAAATGTATTGCTACACTGTTTATTTTCATCTATAAAACCATCTTACAAAATAATTGTTCATTTATTGAATGGTAGCAAAAAATATATTTATTGGTTATCGACTTTTTTTTTTTGTATACTTGATCCAGCTAATAGTGATGGTTCGTTATTTACTGGGCTGTCTAGTTTACCCTTATTTTATTTTTCAGATTCTAAGGAGTAGAGCTGCGTGGGGTTTTTACTTGTGGGAGTGCTGAGAGTAGGATTATGATTTAAGTACTTAGATTTTTTATTTTATTTTATTATTAGTGGACTTGGTGGACAATTTTATATGGTAAGAATTATCTATTTGTATGGTTTTTAGCATTATGATATTTAAGGATTTAATTTGAGTATTTTACATTGTTGGTTATGTGTTGGACTCTTAGTCTTGCATGCTCACTTAAATGAGTGTGCGGCGTTGTCACGGAACTTGGGGCGTGACATGATCTCTCTCGGTGATCTGAGTCGTGATCTCTCTAGTTTCGAAATCGCGACATCAGGCTGTTGCTGGACTTGTGAAGTTTGGTTGTCATAATCCTTCAACTCGCAAGGTTGGGTCATCGTGACAGCAAGCTACATTGTCTCTCTTTGTTTCGACTTCTGGTTCTTTGGCCGGTTCTCCTTTATTCTCTTTGCAAGTCTGCTCGTGAAGATTGGTTGTGAAGTTGGTTCATCGGGGCACCTGGTTTATGAGGTCATTAGATCTCTGGTGTGGCTGTTTTTGGTCTATTTTGAGTTTATTACACTTAAACCCCTTAAATTTTTGGTTATTACTCTTCGACCCTTGGTTTGGCTCTTTCAGTTCTATTTTGGATTTACTCTACTTGAACTGCTCAAATTTCTGGTTATTACGATGTCTCTGGCTTCTGATGAATATGCTTTTTGTCATTAGAAGGGCCATTGGAAGTATCACTGTTCTAAGAAGGGACGTCTGCCTGCAACGTCTTCTCAGTAGTCTCAAACCCAATTTTGAGCTCCTCATCTGATTACTTTTCGTCATTTTGTCAATTCTACTGCATCTGCTCCGACTCTTGATCCTAACTTGGCTTTCTTGAGTGCTCAAATTAGTCAACTTCAATATATATTGTCTACCTCCTAGCCCTCCCTGTTTACTTCAGTTATTTCCTCTCTTCATTCAAGTTTGCTTGGGTCTTCTTTAGGTATCTTTTCATCATATGACTCATCATCTCTCCTCACTTCAAAATTGTATTCCCCCTCTCCCTTTTCTATTACTGTTAATGCTGCTAATGGATCTAGTATGTCTGTTATATCTGCTGGGTCTGTTTTACCGTCTGCTATGTATGTTGTCTCTATTTCATCTGTCCTTTATGTTCCTCAGTTATCTGTCAGTTTATTAACTATTAGTCAGCTTAATGCCTCCGGTTTTGATGTTATCTTTTCTTCTTCTATCTGCTTTGTGTAGGATTGGATGTCCAAGCAACAGATTGGGATCAACTATAGAGTTGGAGACCTCTATGTGGTGGACAGCTTGTATCTGCCTATGGCAACTTCTCCAATTGCCTTTTCCTCTTTTCAGTTAGATTCTCTATCTAGTTCTTTTTACTTGTAGCATTCTAGATTATGGCATTTGTCTGCTAACCGCTTACAGTGTTTACCTTAGTCAGGTGTATTAACTAAAGTTTCTCTTCGTGAACTTACCGAGTGTCGAGGGTAAACTTGCCAAAATAACAGCCTTAACCTTTTCGTAAAACTACTTTTATATCTGATACACTGTTTTTTTTAGTTCATATTGACGTTTGGGACCCTTCTCCTATTATCACTAAAAGGGGTTCTGCATACTATGTTTCATTTATTGATGACTACACCCGTTACACTTAGATTTCTTTTTTGGCTCATAAGTTTGACTTCTACTAGATATACCGTACTTTTCAGTCTATGGTTACTACATAGTTTTGGTCTACTATTAAATTGTTGTGGTCTGACTTGGGTAGGGAATACTTTAAAACTGAGTTCTGCGAATATTTGGCCAATTTGGGTACCATTCACCAAACTTCCTGTACTAATACACCTGCCCAAAATGGTCAAGCTAAGCGTAAACATTGTCATCTTCTTGAGACAGCTAGGTCTTTCCATCTCTCTATTTTCGTTCCGGCTCCATTTTGGGATTTGGCAATTCTTATTGTTGTTTTTCTTCTTAACTGTATACCTACCCCTCTTCTTTCTGGTCGGTCTTCTTATGAGACTCTGTTTTCTTAACTTCCTAATTACTCATTCTTTCGTGTGTTTAGGTCTGCTTGTTTTTTCCTTTAACCTCGTAAAGATAGGACCAAACTTAGTGCCCGGTCTGTTCTACGTATCTTTTTGGATTACAGTCTTACTCAGAAAGATTATCGTTGTTATGACCCTCTTTCCCGTCGCCTTTATGTTTCCTACCATGTTGCCTTTCTTGAACGTCTACCTTACTTTCAGCTTCCTCATCTTACAGCCCCAGTTTCCAAAGAGGATTTGGTTTATGTTGATCCATTTCCTTCTGAGGTCCCTCTTGATGAGTACATCTCTACTGTTTCCCATGAACTTATTCCCTCTTCTCCTTATATTGAGTCCCTCTCCACTGACCCCTATGAGTTTATTTCCTCCCCTCCTCCTCATTTCCCACCTACTCATGTTCCTTTTCCTTCTCTTTCTTCTTCTCCTTCTCCTTCTCCTTCTCCTCCTCTGGTGTCAATTTATTCTTGTCGCAAGGCTCTCACTATTAGTTTATTCTCGTCACAAGGCTCTCACTCCATCAATTGTCTCTACCCCTACTGTTGATCCTCTTGCTTCTGACGACTCTAATCTTGCTAAGCGTAAGTATCCCCTTCGTATCCGTAAACAGGTAGTCAAACTTGGTTTTGCTAAAACATGTTTTTCTCCTTCATATTGATATTTTTGTCTACTATTCACTCTTTTTCAAAACCTCAGTCTTAAGGAGGCCTGTCAGGATCCTCATTGGATTCAAGTTATGGATGATAAGTTGTCTGCTTTGTAGAAAACTAGTACTTGGGAGTTGGTTTCTTTGCCTGCTGGTAAGAATCTGGTTGGTTGCAAATGGGTCTACAAAGTCAAGACTCATTCTGATGGTTCTCTTGAGCACTATAAGGCTCACCTGGTTGCCAAGGATTTTTCACAGGAGTATAGTATTGATTATGAGGAGACATTTGCCCCTATTGCCAAGATGACTATTGTTCGTGCTTTGATATCTGTCGCTGTTGTTCGAGATTGGCCTCTTTATCAGATGGATGTTAAAAATGCTTTTCTTAATGGTCATCTCGTTGAGGAGATTTACATGCGTTCTCTCCCTAGCCTTCACCACTCTTTTGGACAGGTTTGTCGTCTTCAGCGTGCTCTGTGTGGTCTGAAGCAATCTTCTCGTGCTTGGTATGATCACTTTTAGACTGTTGTTACTGAGCTTAGGTTTCATCATTCTACTCAGGACTCTGCTTTGTTTCTCCTCCACACCTCTGCTAGTTTTGTTGCCTTATTGCTGTATATGGATGATATGATTATTATTGGCTCTGATTCTTCTACTATCTATAAGGTCAAGCAAGATCTCTTCCGCACCTTCGAAATGAAGGATTTAGATCCATTGCGGTACTTTCATGGTATTTAGGTGGTTTTTTCTCCCAAGAGTTACTTTCTGTCTCAAGCCAAGTATGCTAATGAAGTTATTCACCATGTTGGTGTTACTGACACTGAGATTGCTGATACCCTCATTGAGCTTAATGTGAAACTTAACACTACTGATGGTGTTCCTTTACTTGATCCTATTTTATATCGAGAATTCGTGGGTTGCTTAGTCTATCTGACGGTTACTCGCCCTAATCTTGCCTATGATGTTCACGTGGTTAGTCAGTTCATTTCTGTTCCTCGTTCTACACATTAGGCTCTTTTGGTTCGAATTCTTCGCTATCTCCGAGGTACTATATTTCAGGGTTTACTGTTGTCCTCTACTTCTTCCTTGGCTTTAGTAGCCTATGTTGATGCTGATTGGGCTGGTAATGTTACAGATCGTAAATCCACTTCTAGTTTTTGGGCAATTCCTTGATTTCTTGAAAAAGCAATGAACAAACTATTATTGCCCGTTCTAGTGCCGAAACTGAGTATTGTGCTATAGCTCATGCTACCGCTGAAGTTGTTTAGCTTCGTTGTCTTCTCCCTAACTTGGGCGTCTCTCAGTCTTCTCCGACCTCCCTCTATTATGATAACCGTAGTGCTATTCAGATTGCACATAACACTATCTTCCATAAGCGAACAATGCACATTGAGATTGATTGTCACTTTGTCCGTCAACATCTACATCATGGCTCTATCTCACTTCCTTTCATCTCTTCGGCTTTGCAATTTGTTGACTTCTTTACCAAGACTCACACCACTGCTCGGTTTTAGTTTCTTCTTGGCAAACTCTCAATGTTTTATGCTAAAGCACCTTGAGTTTGAACGAGGGTGTGAGAATATTAGGTTAGGTTTATATATATGGTAGTGTATATTGTGTATATATATAACAGTGTTTCCTTTTCCATTTTAGTCTTAGGGTTAGGATTACTATATAATCAGATATATTCTTTGTATTATGGCACAATTGAATATATAAATTATTCAGAAAACTTACAATCTATACTTTGGCTAAGGGTTGAGGGCTGCCGTCGAACGACACAACTGACTGTCCACCTTGTTGTTTTGGCATGTCTTCCTCATGTCGCAGTCCACGTCTAGCATAGGTGCAAAGGGCCACCAAGTGTCTGGCCGCCAGCTCCCAAATATCAAGATGCTAACAGACCACCCTCACCAGAAAAAGCCAACATCCTCATTGGCAAGGTCATCAAGTACTCTTCAAATTGTTTCTCAAACTGCCATAATGTTACATTTTTTCCCCAACTCTTATCAGATTCTGGGGAACCCTACCACTTCACTAAGTAATAGATTCTTCGATTCTTTTTACTCTGCCCCTCAGTCTTGTGATCAAGAATCCATTCTACCTCTCTGTCAAACTACTTTCTGATCACTGGAGGTGTCCTCCGAGCCCGCGTCCTTGTCAGGTTAGTATAATCCTCAGGAAAAGGTTTCAAAAAACTAACATGGAAAATTGGATGGATTTTTAACCAATCAGGCAATACCAGTCTATATGCAACATTTTCCACATGTTTTAAGATTTCAAAAGGGCCATCATATTTCGAAATTAGACCACGGTGCATTGCCTTGCTGCTTATCTTCTTCCAAATTTGAGGAGTAAGCTTCAGTAGCACTTTGTCTCCCACTTTGAACTCTAAGGGTCTCCTCCTTTTGTCAGCATACTTCTTCATTCTTTTGCTTGCTTTAGCCAAACTATCATGTGGTTCATCAAGAAACCCTTTTTTAGCCCTTGCAAAGTGGTATGCTTCTGGACATCTACTACTAGAGCATGTGTTAGCCACTTCATAAGGAGTTAAGGGCTATTGCCCCATGGCCAACTCAAATGGACTTATCCTAGTTGTGGATGATCTATGAAAATTGTAACAAAAATGTTCACTATCCAACAATTCGACCCAATTCTTCTGACTTGCGGTCATATACTGTCGGAGATACTCCTTAAGCAACCCATTCATCCTCTCGGTCTGGCCATCCGTCTAAGAGTGATTTGCTGTGGAGAACTTTAATTCTGAACCCAATAAATTAAAGAGCACAGTCCAAAACCTTCTCGTAAACCGGGTATCCTTGTCACTAATTATGTCCTAAAGCAAGCCAAAGTATATGTCCTCAAGCAAGCCAAAGTATTTTACTCTGCATACTTGTAAAACAAATCAGCAACAATATCAGCGGGATAAGCGTGAGGAGTAGGAATAAATATGTCATACTTAGAAAAACGGTCAATAACTACCATGATGGAACGCATTCCATTGATTTTAGGAAATCCAGAGATGAAGTCCATGGACACTGAAACCTAAGGCTTCTTAGGTACTAGCAACAGTTGTAACAACCTAATCGCCTTCTTCTTTCTGTCTTGTCTAGTTGGTACACCATGCAAGTCTTGACATAAGCCTCCTGTAGCTCGACTTTTTTGCACCCCTTTTCAGAAGTCGAAATAAGCCCTACAGTATCGGACTCCCACAATTCTGAATCTGATTCCACAAGTGCAATGTGAAATAGATAAACACCAAAGAGTCTAAATTCGGCGAATCTTTTGAAAAATCGATTTTGAATCAAATTGCCAAAAATGAACTACTTTGCCAGATACAGAGTGGCCACTTAAATGTTTTATTTTGGGAAAATTTAGGAAACTCATAACTCGTGCCAAATGCCACGTATCCGTCATCACCAAGACTGTCTCGGCTCGAGAATTTAGGTACAAGAGGAGAAGGTCATGAATTGAGCACCCCCGCTCGCCTGATCAAAGATCGACCTCTATTAATCATGATATGAATTTTACTTTGCATTATATGTTTTTGTTCCGGTTATTAATCTAGCATTACTATGTGATGCGCACATACAAGTATAGACTAACTTGCAAAAATTGGAACACTTGAGTCATGTTTGTTTTTTGAAAAAAGTTTCAATTTGCCACTTGAAAAGTGGGCTTAAGTGTGCATGACTTAAATTATTCCAATTCAAACAATCAGCCTTCATCCACTGGCAAACAAGCATGTATATCCATCAAATACTTAGCCTCATGGTAAGCATGCTAGACATGGCAACAATCACACTTGTGCAATATGCTAAAGCATGTAAAGGCTCACCTCGTACTTTAAGCCAAAAAGACATAAGAAAGTTAGAAAAAATACATGATTCCTAACTATGCAATATGACTAATGCAACACATACGATATGCAATCTAAAATAGGCTCGGCTACTTAACATGGCATATGAATCAATTGATAGTATGTGGTTTAAGCACGTATTCAAATAAGTATTAAACTAATAATGCAGTTGGAATGATGAACCGAGCCTCGATGCATGCAATACAAGTGGATGCAAACATAAAGAATGCTAATTTAAACGTGATGTCCCTATACTAACCATCATAAGCAGTTAAATAAAAGGGAGAAAGATGTGGAGTTGGAAGACATACACATTATTACAACATTATGCTCTTACGAATTAGAGTCCGAATAAATAAACTAACTAGCTAACTATTTAAGCTAAGCTAATTAATTAACTATTACAAACCAAATGAAATAAATAACTCACAACTAATTAACTACTTTAGCTAATTAAATAATTACAACACAAGTATAATTAAAAGAAGTAAGTAAGCTAAACAACTAATTACTTCACCTCGGGAAGCGAGAAATGTTCATGCGCATGCTCGATTTCCACCCGAAAAGCCATTGTTTTGCTTCTAGAGAGCTTCTGTTGCACAATAGAACACATACACTCACTTCTAGAATGGCTCTACTCCGCTAAAGGAACACACTGCTGAATTTTGCATTAGTGGCCGGCCGGCCACTGGTGAGGGATGCCAGCCATCAAAGTTGGTCTGCCGACTACTGTTGGCCATAGAAAGTGGCTTACCGGCCACTGCTGCCCAGTTCACCTTGTTGCAACAGAGGACAAACAAAGCTACACAAGGTATTCTCTAGGGTTGTCTGCATAACTCACCCCTCTTTTTCATGAACGAATCAAAGGAGAAGTAAACTTAAGCCACAAACCACTAATTTAAGCAATTTCATTGCATGATGGCTTGTAAATCAAAGTGTGCAAGTTCAATAAATGCAACAAAATATGACTCTAACCTCTTCCCTTTCATGAATTGATTAAGGGAAGTGGTGACCTTGGAAACTTGAATCATTTCATCACTAATGAGTATAAACTGCCTCAAGTTTCCATGTGTTTGATTAACGTCCGATTGAACACAACCAAATTATTATCTTGCACCATTTTATCCTCAATTTTAGTTACTCAATTTTAAATTACCATCCGTTCTTTAATTCATTAAGTCCAATGGTGAGTTTAAGTCCTCTAAATGGAAAGAAGCGTCAAACAAGGAGTTGTTCTTGGCATAAGAGAGATGTAATGCCTGGGTAATGAACCTCCGAAGAGATTAAACCATTTAGCATGGAAGGTCTCTTTCTCATGCTAAAAACAACATATATGGGACATCAATTCACCACTTTTAATTAGATTACAACAATATACAATATAACAATAAATCAAAGCAAAAGAGCAAAATAAGTAAGAAATGCAAGAAAATGAAAGGTTTGTAAAATTCACCTTCCAAGGAAATGATGAACTCCTTAGTTCACAAACTCCCTATTGATCACCCTCTTGATCACCCTCAAGTGTAGGAAGTGTGTTCTCAAATCCCCAATTCGAAATTATGGAGTTTATGGTATAGAAAATAGCTAACTCTCTAGTTTCTCTCACTTTCAATCACTAAACACTCTTCCTTATGATCAATGCAATTGATTTTTAGCTATATTAGAATTTTTGGAGTGTTTTTAGTGTATGGAAATGAGGAATTTTAGTAGTTATGGAAGTTTGGAAGTGTTGGCTCAAAATTGAAAATGTAGACAATCTTTTACTCTCTTCTCTCTCTAACTCTCTTGAAGTATTCTTATGTTCTTCTTCTCTTTTTTTTTTTTTTTTTTGGCTTCCCTGAGCCTTCTCCTATTTGGCTTTATATAGGCAACAAAGTATAATATAATAATATAAAAAGTTATAGGTATATAATATAATAATATAGATATTATATAAAGATTATATTTAATATACTATCTATGTTATGCTGAGATTTGGATGTCGGCAGTCGAGGGCTGACCAACATCAAAACAATTTTTATTATTTTTCTTTTATAACACACATATATATATAAAATGTCTAAAATATATAATTTATACCAAAATACTAAACATATAATATAACTAGTGTATGCCCGTACCTGAAGGCACGATGTAAATAATGTTAGGATTAAAATATAATTGTAATCCTAACACTATTTAAATTTGTTTTTTAATTTGATAAATTCACAAATTTATTATAAAATTTTGAAGTTTTAACAAAACTCCTCATGAAAACTTGATTTTGCTTATATAATATATAACTAGATAAATAGATGTGCCTAGCATACATATAATTTTCACGGGCATACACACAATACTACTTTTGTTTATATAATTATATGAAAATTGTATGTATACCCGTAATGTCCTAGTGTATTACAGGCATACAAACATTATATGGAAATATGTGTAAAATATCTTGAACAAAAATAAGAAAATAAAAAAAAAACAAATAGAGAGAAAAATAAAAACTGGAGAAAATAAAAAGAAAAAAGAGAAGAAGGTGGGATCATGGGATCATAGAAGGACGGGTGAGAAATTAAAAAGTAAGAGAGAGAAGCGGGAAAATAGAAAATGTACATATAGGAAATTTTTTGAAAAATATATCTCAATTGTTATTTTATAATTTGAATATATATGAGCCGTCCAAATGTCCAAGAAGAACAAATGTGTGTAGAAAAAATTCAAAAACTATCCTGTTTTATTATATAGATGTTGAAGATTCATATGAGGTCTAAATTTAAGAAGTGTATCATGTATTCAATATATTTAAAAATAATAATTAATTGCTCAAATTCATTTAATTTGTGGACTATAAAATTCATTAATTTAATCTCCACTACACATAGTAAAATCTGACTCATAATTCTGGAATCGCAGACTTTTTCATATAATATGAATAAAAATAAGTGAACAAAAATGAGAAAATAAAAAAAATAAACAAATAGAGAGAAAAATAAAAATGGGAGAAAATAAAAAAATAAAAATAAAAGAGAGATGAAGGTGGGATCATGGGATCATAGAAGGATGGGTGAGAAAAATAAAAAGTAAGAGAAAGAAGCGGGGAAATAGACAATGTACATGTAAGATATTTTTGAAAAATATTTCTCAGTCGTTGTTTTATAATTTAAATAGATCTGAGTCGGACAAATGTCCTAGTAGGACAAATATGTGTAGGAT
This sequence comes from Camellia lanceoleosa, assembly GCA_025200525.1. NCBI lineage: Eukaryota > Viridiplantae > Streptophyta > Magnoliopsida > Ericales > Theaceae > Camellia > Camellia lanceoleosa. Next base: position 85,468,018 of record CM045759.1, read on the forward strand.
AAATTCAAAAATGATCATGCTTTATTATATAGATAATATAACTATATATAAAATACTAAACATATAATATAATTCTATAACTATATATAAAAAACTAAACATATAATATAATAATATTAAACATATAATATAATAATATAACTTTTTATTATTTTATTTTTTATATATAAAATATATAATTTATACAAATTTATATAAAAATGCCAAAAATATGAACAAACACATAAAATTATGCAAAATTACAAAAATACTAAACTAATAAAATATTTAGTATTTTAAAACAATTTGGCCATAATGGTGGAAGTTGGGATTAAAGTTCAAATTCCATCTCTCTTACTGAGGATTCTGTGAGAAACACATTCTATTTGTCATCATCGGGTAATCAAAAGAAAGCGTCCAAGTCTTAGGGCCGGTTAAAATGGGGTGTCTACACCTCCACATTATTTTCCATTTTTCATTTTTGGCCAAACAAATGAACGAGACAAGAGTGCCATCATGCATTGTTGTCTCAAATGACTAGTTTACTGTTTGTTTGAGATAAGGAAAAACTTAGGGAATGATGTAACAATCATCCCCTTTTTATATATATATAATACAAAGCTTACAATGGAAGCCTTAAGGCACAAATAAGGAAAGTCCATAATAAGAAAATTACAGCTAGATCAAATCATAATGTAATATTCTAACATAACATTCTAACAATAATATTCTAACACTCCCCCTCAAGCTGGTGCGTTGATGTCTCTCATGCCCAACTTGCCAAGAAAATCATGAAATATTTTACTCCCCACCCCCTTGGTGAAGATGTCTGCAAGTTGTTCACTGAACTTCAAGTTGTTCACCGAACTTCACAAAAGGAGTACATATCATGCTGCTAGTGAGTTTTTCCTTGATGAAGTGGCGATCAATCTCAACATACTTTGTCCTGTCATGTTAAACTGGATTGTGAGTTATGTTGATAGTAGCTTTATTATCACAATATAGCTGCATGGGTTGTGTCTGGCTAATCCTAGATTGCTTAACAATGGCTTGATCCACAAGAGCTCACACACACCTTGTACCATAGCTCTAAACTCAACCTCTACACTTGACCTAGCCACCACATTTTGTTTCTTACTTCTCCAAGTAACAAGATTGCCTCCCACAAAGGTACAATACCAATAACTTGATGTAGATCTCCTATCAGTTATTGACCTTGCCCAATCAGCATCTGTATAGGCTTTTACATGAAGGTGATCATGTTTGGAAAAAATAAAGGCTTTTTCTAGGAGAAGATTTCAAGTACCTCAGAATTCTCATAACAGCCTCCAAGTGAATTTCGTGAGGAGTATGCATAAACTAGCTAACCAACTGACAACAATAGCAATATCAGGACGAGAGTGAGATACACTAGTCTCTGATAACTCCCCTTATCAATAACTGCTCCCTCTTCATCATCACCAAGTTTCTGATTAGGTTCCAGTGGAGGATCACAAGCCTTGTATCTAAGCATCTATGTTTCCTTCAACAGGTCAAATACATATTTTCTTTGTGAGATGAAAATTCCATCCTTGGAGCGAGCAACTTTGATTCCCAGAAAGTATTTCAAGTTTCCCAAGTCTTTGATTTCAAACTCATTTGCCAAATACCTCTTTAACAGAAAAATTTCCTCTTTATCATCTCCAATTAGCACTATGTCATCCATATATACAATAAGAGCAATCATGTCTGTGAGGAATGCTTAACAAACAGAATATGATCAACCTAACTCTGTTTGAAGCCATACTTCAAAATTGCTTGTGTGAACCTCTTAAACCAAGCCCTATGAGACTGTTTGAGACAATACAAGGATTTTCGTAGTTGGCCCACCTTACCCCTTGTTTAAGGAGCTTTGAAACCAGAAGGAATATCCATATACACCTCTTCTTCTAGATCACCATGAAGAAAAGGGTTCTTCACATCAAATTGGTGAAGTGGCCAATCCAGATTAGCTGTAAGAGAAAGAAGCACTCTGACTGAATTCATTTTTGCAACTGAAGCAAATGTTTCTTGGTAATCCACCCCATAGGCATGAGTAAGCCCTTTGTCGCAAGTCTAGCCTTATATCATTCAATTGAACCATCACCTTGTGTTTCACTATGTATATCCATTTGCATTCCACTGTTCGTTTGCCCCTAGGTAACTCAATCAAATCCAAAGTGCCATTTTTATGAAATGCTTTCATTTCCTCCACCATGGCCAGTTTTTATTCAAGAATAGTAACATCTTGAAAATGATTAGGTATATTAACTGAGGAAATTTTTGACACAAAGACTTTGTATAAAGAGGACAAATGAGAATAAGATACAAAGTTAGAAATAGGATAATGCGTACAAGATTTCACACCCGTTCTCTTGGCAATGGGTATATCAAGATCAATAGGCTCATACTCAGAGGTAGCAATATCAGGAGTTTCAGGTTTACTTGGACCCTTATCAAGAGAAGGAAATGGCAGTGATTGATCAGAAATGGTCTCTTGTATCTAACTTTCTGCCTTTTTTATCCTTGACATAGATTTACCCTTCTCTGTTTTTGGCAACATCGGATTCTGTATTTTTAGTAATAGGTACCATTGGTGGTGATATTGGGCCATGAACAATAGGAGCAACAAGACTCTCTTCACGCCAAGCCTCCTCCTGAACAGAGGACCAGGACACTAGACTGGACTGGACAAGAAGTAAGATTGAGACTCAAAGAAAGTGATATCCATGGACACAAACCATTTACGAGAAAAAGAATGATAACATTTATACCCCTTTTGAGTAAACGAGTAACTCAAGAACACACACTTGAGAAAACGAGGATCCAACTTACCCCGAGATGGGGAATGATTGTGAACAAAACATACAGTCAAAGGTTTTTGAAGGAATGGAAAACAAATTTAGAATCCAGTAGAACTTGAAGAGGTGCCCTTTTTTGTAACACTTGTGTAGAAAGACGGTTAATGAGAACGGCAGCAGTGAGAACGGCTTCGCCCCAATAGGCTCGAGGGACGCCTATAGAAAAACACATACAGCGAGCCATATCAAGGAGATGACAGTTCTTGTGCTCGGCAACCCCATTTTGTTAAGGGGTGTCAGTGCAAGATGCTTGATAGATAATGCCATAAATGGAAAAGTATCTTGCCAACCCATAAGCAATGTATTCACCCCCATTATCAGAACGCAATATTTTTACAACTGCCCCAAATTGGGTACTAATCATCTTATGGAAGTTTTTAAATATAGAGAAAACCTCACTTTTTTCTTTCATGAGGTATACCCAAGTAGCACGAGAGTAGTCAACTATAAAAATAACAAACCACCAATGACCCTTCAGTGACTTCACACGAGAGAGACCTTAAACATCAGAATGAATTAAAGAAAAAGGAACTAAACTTTTATTATTACTGGGAGTAAAAGAAGCTCGGTGTTATTTACCATGTTGGCAGGACTCACAATGAAACTTATAAACTTTATTTTTGAGAAAAACAGAAGGAAATAAATGTCTAAGTAATAAAAAAGATGGATGTCCTAGACGTAGGTACCACAACCATAAATCTTCCTTAGTGAATGGAGTGTGGATGGCATTATGAGCCAGTTTCTCAGCCTAATCCAGGATATAAAGACCATTTTCTGCGCTACCACTGCCAATCGTCTTCTTTGTGATAAGATCCTGAAAAAGGCAAGAATCAAGGAAAAAGGTTACACTAAAATTAAAATCCTGAGTAAGATGACTCAATGACAATAGGTTAACAAAAAAATTTGGAACACATAAGACAAAAGACAAAGGTAGAAAAGGGTTGGCATAGATTAAACCTTTCCCGGAAATAGAAGAAATAGTACTATCAGCGATCCTAACTTTATCATGACTAGAGGTTAGTGTTGTGAGAATATTATGTAATTATGGAAGTATATCAATTAGGTTATTTGTTAATATTCGATTGATTATAGATTGATTGTATAGGGTTGTTTCCTATTATAGATTAGGTGTAATATTGCTATAAATATTAGTTGTGATCTTTGTATTACGTATGAATTGAATATACAGTTTAATTCAAAAATCTTACATGGTATCAGAGCCATTTCTGAGCCAAAACCTTGGAAAGTGTCTCTGTGTCGTCTTCCTCATCAGAATCCCTCTGAGTCACAAGTCGTCATTCATCTAGTCATCCGGTTCGTATCTCTGGTTCGTAACCTAGAGAAACCCTCATCGAAGACCCTCGTTGCAGTTCATCTAAGTCGAGAAGACTCTGGTCGTCTGTCTCTGCCTCTGTCTCTCTCGTGCCTCGCGCAAAGGTCTGCTCTATTTCTCTCTCATCTCGCCGATGATGACTGATCTTCTCTTCTCCAACGAGGTTTGTCTCCTCTGTCTGGTAGTCTTGGGTAACCCATCTGGTTGACCCATCTGTTTGACGTGATCATTGTGCTTCGATCGCTGATCTTATCTCTCTGGTTCTTCTTCAGTCTGTCTTAGTTTGTGACTTGAATCTCTGGTTCACTAATTTATATTTTGGATTTATTACACTTAAACCCCTCAATTGTCTATTCATCACTCTTTGACCCCTGGTTTGACTATTTTGCTCTATTTTAGATTTATTACACTTGAAACCCTAATCTCTTTGATTATTACGATGTCTTTGGCTTTTGATGAATATGCCTTCTATCATCAGCGAGGCCATTGGAAGTATCACTGTCCCAAGAAGGACTGTTTATCTGCTTTGGTTGTGTCTACCTCGTCTTCTCAGCAGTTTTCGATCAAGTTCTACGCTTATTCTCTAAGTACCATTTGACCTCCCGGCACAGATTCTGCTCTACTCTTGATCCTGACTTGGCTTCCTTGACTGCTCAGATTAGTCAACTTTAACATACACTGATTAGTCAGCTTTAGTATATATTGTCTATCTCTCAATCATCCCTGTCTGCCTCCATTGTTTCATCTCTTCATTCAGGTTTGCTTAGGTCTTCTTCAGATATTTCTTCGTCTGTTTGGATTTTTGACTCTGGTGCCTCTCATCATGTGACTTCCCATCTCTCCTTACTTCAAAATTGTACTCCTCATCTCTTTTTTATTACTGTTAATGTTGTTAATGGATCTGGTATGTCTGTTATATCTATTGGGTCTGTCCTACTGTCTGCTATGTCTACTATCTCTATTTCATCTATCTTTTATGTTCCTCAGTTATCTGTCAGTTTATTATCTATCAGTCAGCTTGATGCCTCTATTTTTTATGTTATCGTTTCTTCTTCTATCTATTCTGTGCAGGATCGGATGTCTAAGCAGCAGATTAGGACCGGTCGTAGAGTTAGAGACCTTTACGTGGTGGAGAGCTTACATCTGCTGATGGCAACCTCTCTGACTGTCCTTTCCTCTTCTCAGTTAGATTCTCTATCTAGTCCTTTTTACTTGTGGCATTCTAGATTAGGGCATTTGTCTGCTGATCGCTTACGGCCTTTAACTCAGTCTGGTATATTGGGTAAAGTTTCTCCTAGTGAACTTACTGAATGTCGAGGCTGTAAACTTACCAAAATGACAGTCTTACCTTTTCATAAAAGTACTTCCATATTTGATACACCATTTTATTTAGTTCATACTGATGTTTGGGCCCTTCTCCTATTCTCAGCAAAAGGGGTTCTGCATACTATGTGTCATTTGTTGATGACTGCACCCATTACACTTGGGTTTATCTCATAACTCATAAGTTTGACTTCTACCAGATATACCATACTCTCCAGTCTATGGTCACTACACAGTTTGAGTCTATTATTAAATTATTGTGGTCTAACTTGGGCAGGAAATACTTTAAAACTAAGTTCTGTGAATATTTGGCCAAATTTGATACTATTTACCAAACTTCTTGTACTAATACATCTGCCCAAAATGGTCAAGTTGAGCGTAAACACCGTCATCTCCTTGAGACAGCTGGGTCTCTTCTTCTATCTGCCTCCGTTCCGGCTCCGTTTTGGGGTAAGTCAGTTCTTACTGTTGTTTTTCTTCTTAACCGTATGCCTACCCCCTTTCTTTCTGGTCAGTCTCCTTATGAGGCTCAGTTTTCTCAACTTCCTAATTACTCCCTCCTTCGTGTGTTTGCGTTTGCTTGTTTTGACCTTTTATCTCGTAAAGATAGGACCAAACTTAGTGCCCAGTCTGTCCTATGTGTCTTTTGGGGTTATAGTCTCACTCAGAAAGGTTATCGCTGTTATGACTCTATTTCCCGTTGCCTTTATGTCTCTCGTCTTGTTGCCTTTCTTGAACGTCTACCCTATTTTCAACTTCCTCCTCTCACCGTCCCAGTTTCCAAAGAGGATTTGGTTCATATTGATCCGTTTCCCTCTGAGGTCTCGTCTAATGAGTACATCTCCACAGTTCCTCCTAAGCTTATTCCATCGTCTCCTCCTACTTCACCTCTAGCTGCTTCTCCTCATTCAGTTTCTTCTTCTCCTCCGTTGTTAGTTTATTCTCGTCGCAAGGCTTCTCATCCACTAGTTGTCTCTACCCCTACTACTGATCCTCCCGCATTTGACGACTCTGATCTTGTTGCACACCGATATCCTACTCAAGCGCGTCATCCTCCAAATAGGTTGGATTGGTCTAATACATATTTTTCTACTTCCTATTGTACTTTTTTGTTTGCTATTCACTCTTTTTCAGAGCCTCAGTCTTACAAGGAGGCCTGTCAAGATCCTCATTGGGTTCAAGCTATGAAGGATGAGTTATCTATTTTACAGAAAACTAGTGCTTGGGAGTTGGTTCCTTTGCCTACTGATAGGAATCTGGTTGGTTGCAAGTGGGTCTACAAAGTTAAGACTCATTCTGATGGTTCTCTTGAGCGCTACAAAGCTCGTCTGGTTGCCAAATGTTTCTCACAGGAGTATGGTATTGATTATGAGGAGACCTTTGCTCCTGCTACCAAAATGACTACTGTCCGTACTTTGATATCTGTCGCTGCTAGTCGTTCTTGGCCTCTTTATCAAATGGATATTAAGAATGTTTTTGTTCATGGCCATCTCACTGAGCAGGTTTACATGTGTCCTCCCCCTGGCCTTCACCATTCCTCTGGACAGGTTTGTCGCCTTTGGAGTGCTCTGTATGGTCTGAAGAAGTCTCCTCGTACTTGGTATAATCATTTTCAGACTGCTATTACTGAGCTTGGGTTTCATTCTTGTGCCCAAGACTCTGCTTTATTTCTTCTCCACAGCTCTGCTGGATTCGTTGCATTATTACTGTATGTGGATGATATGATTATCACTGGTTCTGACTTTTCTACTATATCTGAGGTCAAGCAGCATCTTTTGCACATCTTTGAAATAAAGGATCTGGGCCCATTGCGGTATTTTCTTAGTATTAAGGTAGCTTCTTCTCCTAAGGGCTACTTTCTATCTCAGGCCAAGTATGCCAATGAGGTTATTCATCGTACCGGTCTTATTGACACTAAGATTTCTGATACCCCATTAAGCTTAATGTAAAGCTTAAGACTACTGATGGTGTTCTTCTGGATGATCCTACTTTATATCGAGAACTCGTAGGTTACTTAGTCTATCTGACGGTTACTCGCCCTGATCTTGCCTATGTTGTTCATGTAGTTAGTCAATTCGTTTCTGCTCCTCGTTCTAAACATTGGGCTGCTTTAGTTCTGATTCTTTGCTATATCCGGGGTACTATATTTCAAGGTTTGCTATTGTCTTATACTTCCTCTTTGGACTTGGTAGCTTATACTGATTCTGATTGGGCGGGTGATATCACTATCGCAAGTCCACTTCTGGCTTCTGCATGTTTCTTAGTGATTTCTTGATTTCTTGGAAGAGCAAGAAACAGACTGTTGTTGCTTCACTGTTGAGGCTAAGTACCGTACTATGGCTAATGCCACTACTGAGATTGTTTGGCTTCATTGTCTCTTGACTGATTTAGGTGTCCCTCAATCTTCTCCGACCTCCCTTTACTGTGACAACCGCAGTGCTATTCAGATTGCACATAACATTGTTTTCCATGAGCGGACGAAGCACATTGAGATTGATTGTCATTTTGTACGTCAGCATCTGCAGTTTGGTTCCATCTCGCTTCATTCCCTTTTTTCAGCATTGTAACTTGCTGATTTCTTTACGAAGACTCACACCACTGCAAGAATTCGGTTTCTTCTTGGCAAACTCTCAATGTTTTCTGCTAAAACTCCTTGAGTTTGAGTGGGAGTATGAGAATATTATGTAATTATGGAAGTATATCAATTACGTTATTTGTCAATATTCGATTGATTATAGATTGATTGTATAGGATTGTTTCCTATTATAGAATAAGTGTAGTATTACTATAAATATTGGTTGTAATCTTTGTATTACGTACAAATTGAATATACAGTTTAATTCAAAAATCTTACAAGTGTATAGTCTGAGAAGAGATCAGAAGACCCAGACATATGATCTGAGGCACCAGAATCAATAATCCATGGCAAGGCCTTATAGGATAAAAAAAACACTAGAAGATGAAGCTAAGTTACCTGAACAGGCAAACGAAGAAGAACATGCACCCGCAGGAACAGGAGACCGGTGATCAAGCAGATTGCGTAAAGCATTCTCAAGCTCAGAAGAGGACATACTAGAGACCAAATCTGATGTCTGCAAAATCGGAGCTGAATCATGTGTCTTTACAACACTAGATTGATGAGCAACAAAGTGAGACCCACGTCTTCTCGACTGACTAGAACGACCGCCTTTATGACCAGAGCGATCCCCTTAACCTGCTGATGGAGTACCAAGAAACTTCCAACAAGTCTCACGGGTATGCCTCGGCTAGCAGCAGTAATCACAGAAGAGATTATCCTTCCCTAAAGGATCAGAAGAAAAAAGTGACAAACCAGTCCCATCCCGAGAAGAAGCATAAAATAATGTCGAACGGTCTATAGAAGCTGGTGGTAACATAGCAAAACGATAACTCTCCTCATTCTAGACATAAGCAAAGGTCTCTGCCAAGAACACAACTCCAGACCGAATTGAACTCCACATTGAGGCCATCTAGGAACTTGAAAACCCTCTATTGTGCAAGAAACTTCTGGTAACCAATCGAGTCAACTGTGTAGACAGGCTTGTAATCCAAGAGCTGATCTAGGCGTTTCCAACCATTAGTCAGAAAGGTGTAATACTGAAGAACTGTTTTATTCCCTATATTGAGCGCTCAATAGATCAGCACAACTCAAATGACTAAGAAAAATTTTCCTTCCGAGAATATGTAACAGCTATTGCCTTACAAACATCCTGGGCAATTTCCATAGATAAGTAACCTTCACTAATCTCAGGGACCATGGAATGAATAAGCCACTCCATGTTCAAAGAGTTGGTAATCTCCCATTAATCATAACTAGGATCAATAATATCTGGTGCTTGACATCTCCCATCAACATATTCCATCTTCCCCATACTCTTTAGAAAAAGTGTTAGACATTGACACCGTGCAAGGTAATTCTGATCGTTAAACAAAGAGGTAGTGATTTTGAGGCTGGGGTTCAGGTTTTTAGAAGTAGTAGTCATAACTGGACTAGATCTCTTCCCTTTCAATGGGTGAAAAGTAACGGATTCAGTAGATAGGTTAGCCATATTTATGCCACTATCTTAACCAAAAACACAACACTAATCACAATAATGGAAAGAGGGAAAATGGAGTCAAAGCACTAACAATTAACCACAAAACATGAAGGGAGCAATACAATTAGTTAAAGCTGAGTAATGGGGCCATAAAGAGACCCAAAAAATAACAAAACTATGGGAGAGTTAAAACTTCAATCAAAACAGCAAGATACGAGTCCCAATAAATAAAAAGAACTGTATCAAGGAAGAGAATGAAGACCAGAGGGTTCAATCAGTGCATGGGCTGTATTGGATGTACTTATCTGATTAAGAGAGAGCCTTGAATCAAACAAGATGGACTGGTCGGTGGCTGGACCAAGCCTTAAAGTAGCCGACAGAGCTACTGGATAGAGGAAGGGACTACCATTAGTGCTCCTAGGTGAAAAAGGGAATGCTGGCAATGGTGTTTGGTGTTAGATTTGTATGAGAGAAAGAAAAAAATGAAAAGAAGAAAAGAAAGAGAGAACAACTATGTTTATTAACATACATGAATCATATTAGGGTTCTCACTTACACATTTATAATAAAAGACTAAAAGAACAAAGGCCATAACTACCCTTAGACACTAATACTTAACACTCCCCCTCAAGTTAGTGCAAAGATATCTCTCATGCCCAACTTGTAGCAAATGGGGTGCAAAACTTTGCTACTAAGACCCTTAGTAAATACATCAGCCAATTGATTTTAGACTTCACAAAAGGCACATACATCTCTTTGATGAAATGTCTGTCGATCTCAATATGCTTTGTTTTAGCATGTTGAATAGGATTGTGAGCAATACTAATGGCAGCTTCGTTGTCACAATACAATGTTAACGGTTCACTACAAACAAATCCAATATCATTCAACAAGGATTAGAGCCACATCAATTCACACGTACTATGCGCTATAACCCTGTATTCTGCCTCTCTGGATACCACTACTTGTTTCTTACTGCGTTATATGACTAAATTTCCCTCCACAAATGCACAATAACCAGAGGTAGATCGTCTGTCATCTATAAAACTAGCCCAATCAGCATCTGTGAATGCCTCCAACCTCAAATGACCATTATTGGAAAATAAAATCCCTTTTCCAGAAACAGATTTAAGATACCTCAAAATGTGATGCACTGCATCCAAATAAGGTGCACGAGGCTTGTGCTTAAATTGACTCACTACCCCAATCGCATAGGCAATATTGAGACGAGTGTGGGATAGATATATAAGCCTTCTCACAAGTCGTTGGTACCTTTCCTTTTCCACAAGATCACCAACACCACTACAAAGATGGTGATTAGCCTTAATTGGCGAATCAACAGGTCGGCAGTCTAACATGCCAGTTTCCTCAAGAAGATCTAGGATATACTTCCACGGAGAAATAAAAATGCCTTTGTCAGATCTGGCAGCTTTAATCCCAAGAAAGTACCTTAACGGACCAAGGTCTTTGATCTCAAATTCCTTGGCCAACAGCATCTTAAGAAGTAGAAATAGAAATTTAAGTAAAGCCCATAAAGCCCATGCCTCATGCCTCGAAAAAAAGCCCTCGCCTTAACACCTGAGCTGCGCCTTGCATATTGCGCCTTGCATCAACCTGTTCGAAGCGCAAGGCTGCGCCTCGAGCTTAGGCGAGTGCCTAAGCACGCCTTTTAAAACACTGGTCTTAAGCAACCCAAAAAACATGATAACAAACAACTTCAAATCTTTTGCTTTTACATTATGCCTTTTCATAATTGATTCAACATACATTTTTCTACCTCTGCCATGTGTAACTTGGATTGAGTGGTTTGACAAATATACGCGACAAAGGCCCGAATAAATACCCTACTCAAAGACAGTCGTTCGGTTTGAGGCTCAATTGGTTCACATTAAACGTACACTGCATGTACTTAAAGCTGTGACATGTGTATTGTGCATCATAGTGGTTATTTTGTTGTTGCGTATGTGATTTCCGTAACCATTGTCATACCCTTACCCCATCTAACAAGTACCATCAACGTCAGTTGTATTACTTCTTTATGTTTGTCTTTTTTAGGGAAATAGATTTTCTGTATTTTATTGTTTATGTTCATGTTTATCTACAGTCCGTTGTACCTTTTATGTTTATGTCATTTGTTGTATATGTTTTCCTCTTATGTTCTACTTGGTTTGCTGTTCCCCCTTATGTTCTGTTATCACACTTATAATATTTTATTTTCTTCATAAACCATGTTTGCCAAATTGCCCTGTTCCGTCTTGCAAATCTCGCCAAAACTACATTATGCTCTTTGGTTGTAATGACTTTCATTTCTTGTTTAATAACTTTGAAGTTATGGGTTCAAATCTCAAGGCAATCACTTTGTGTACTATGCCAAAGGTTAGGTGTGTACCCAATCTTTCCCTTTCCAAACACACATTAATGTGTATTATTTGAACGTTGTTTTTTTTATTTATTTTATATGTTTGTGCTTGTACATTTTTTTGAACTTTTCCTGTTAAAATTGACCATTGTTCCCATGGAATCACACTGACCCTCGTACCCCTTCCACAAGCAAAGGGAAAGGGAAAGGGAAACAAAATTATCACAAAGTTGTTTGTGATGGGGAGTTGACTCGGATCTTCCTGAAACTAGTCATTAAAGAGATTGAGGCAGGTAACGGGCCACATGTGGCGATCACCATGAATGGGTACCGATCTTTGGCGAAGACATTTGAGGCAGCAACTGGCAAGCTACATGAGATAAAACAGCTAAAAAATCATTACAATTCACTAAATAAGGAATGGATTGTCTGATCCAAGCTTATGGATTCCCGGAAAGGCCCAATAGGAATTGAGTACGACCATTTGACTGGGTTGATTAATGTTTCTTTCGATTGGTGGGCGAAAATGGTAAAGGTAATAAACTATAGTTCTAACATAGTTGACATGTTTTCTTTTTTTTTCATATGTATCCCTTTAGAGTTGCTCATTATATATGTTTGTTCATTTTCCTTGTTAAAACTGTTACTATATGTGATTTTGTATAGATTGACAAAAGTTGTTTGAAGTTTAGAACCAAACCCTTGGAGCACAGGGACTTGATGGAACGTGTATTCTCAAGGGCTATGGCAACAGGCAAACACATGGATGCGGGGTGAAACTCGCAACCAATTTGAGTTGGAAGGGCAGTCTGATAGTTTTGTGGATTCAAGTGATAGTATTGAGTTTGTTGCTTTCGACCATCCCTCAAGTCCACATCTGCCAAGACTGAAGACATTATGAACTCCACCGCTATTGACCGCTCAAGCGGAGGAAGCAAACAAAAGCATTCATCAGGCAAAGGCATGCAAAAGAGTAAGCACATTACTGGAGCTGCAACTTTGGCACACAGCATGGATGACTTCGTCAATTCTGTTAAGTCACAAAGCAGGGAACTAACCGTCAACCACGTCGTAGGCACTCCCCAGTACACTATTGCCGAGGCTGTGACGCAGCTGTATGAAATTGAGAGAATCAACTTAGCTGATCCACTCCTCCACTACAATGTGTCACTAATAATATTCCTACAAATCGGGAGCTACTGATAAGTATTCGTATAGACCAAGGTGTTTTCAGGTGGCTGACCGCAAAAAAAGCTAGCGGTAGCGACAGTGGGGGTACGAGCCTCACACATTTGATGTTTCTAATAGTTGTGAAGAAGTGGATTGTTTACCCATTTTGTGGTGGACCTTACAACCGTGGACAATTTACACTTGCTTTTTTTTTTCTTTTTTTCTTTTTTTTTTTTTTTTTTCTGCCGCACTAGTTTTATGGATTAAGGACAACCTTTGCGTACTTCTTTATGATTGGGTAATTTTTGTTTCTGATATGACAGTTGTACGTTGGGTATGATTTTTTTTTTTAATAATTTTTTTCATAGAACTTGTTATTTGCGTTACCTTTATCCCAATTTCATATTTCATGCAAAGATTTCATACAAGTTGTAAGAGCGTAGGTGCAAGATTGCATAGGTGCATCGAATGGCACACACGTCAAAGCATGCATAAAAGTATGATGTCGTGCCATATTTTAGCCTCAACGGGTGTCACACAAAATATTTTGATAATCTGTGATTTCAACATTTGCTTCATATTTGTCTGGTGCAGAAGGAAAGAAAGCATGCATGACAATCTGATTTTAAATATTGTCACACAAACCCAGACAACCGATTTTCACATGCTGAGTAAAAGCATTTTTTTGTTGATGTTAAAGTTGTATAAACAAGCTTTGCAATGTACATTTGTAGGTAAATAATATTTGGTGGACAATGGGTACAACAATAAGAAGGGTTTTCTTGCCTCATATAAGGGCAGTCAATATCACCAATTAGAATTTTGCCAAAATTTTTAAGAAATCATAACAAATTGTTTAACCGAGCATACTCACCATTACGTAGTGCGATTGAAAAAAACACTTGGTGCGTGAAAAGTGCTATGGAAATTTGTAAAGGCCATGCCGCTTTTTGATTTTCGCACCATGCAAGTGTCATTGGTTGTAACTTCAATGACATTATATAATTTCATAAGGAGAAGCAATACCTATAAACGAGGCACTGTCTTAGCCTTCCCTAACCAGGATCGCTCCTACATCTGTAGCGTTCGCCTACTTAGATCAGAACTAAACTAGCTGATGGAAATGATTAGCTTGTTGTCGTTATGGTACTGTTCATGTGGTGTAGATTAGAGAGTTGCGTGGTGCGATTCAGACGATTTGATAATAAAATTATAAGGGTGAATTATATTTTGTCTTTTTTATGTTTGATCACCATTACACTTTGGTCTTTCAAGTTTGTTTGACTAATAAAATTAACTTATGTTTCAAATTATATAGAAAATGACATAATAACTGTCACATAATATAAAAATTATATTATTATATTGAGGTTTAAATTTATGTCAGAGATATGACTTATATATAAAATATTTTTATACTACGTGATTATCAATTTGTCATTTTCTATCTAATTTTTCACAAAGATTAGTTAAAGGAGTAAAGTGAGAAAACTTTAAATAGTATGAAGGAAAAAAAAAAAAAAAAAACTTTAAGGATCAAAGTAGGAAAATAACCAAACATAAAGGGGGCAAAATTTAATTTACTCAAATTATAAACCAAACCATAAATGGTGGATTGGCAAAAATCAAATCGCGGTTGGAACGTTTTTAATTTACTAATTGATTGAAAAGTATTCTTAAACAATTATCAAATATTTACATAATATATAATATTAACTTGTATAATGATTTTCATATACATAATACAAATTAATTTTACATAATATTTTTTATATATGTAACTATTAATTTACAACAAATTTCACATCTTAAATTTTCCTCACACTTATTTTTATTATCATATTTTATTAGAAGTTAAAAAATATATATGCATTTATTAGAATAATGTATAGAGAAAGAGATGGAGAATAAATTGTGTATTGATAGATGTTATTGACGTATTGAATGTGTATATATTGATGTTGTTATACATGGTCTCCTTTATATAGGAGAAAATGGCCTAAGTAGTATACACACTATACAAAACAACATCATGGCCTAAAGGGAAAGTGGTCACCGAAAAAGGAAAGGGCCATCAAAAGAAGAAAGGATACACACTAATAACTAATATACTCTAACATCAAATATATTAACAGCTCCTCTCAAACTCAAGGAGGATAAACATAAACCAACTTGAGTTTGGAAAGAGTAACAAAACAGGAAAATAAAATGACAAATAAAATAAAATAGGATAGAAGATACTGTATGGTCGTGTCGGACCGCTGTAGAAGACACTGTGTGGTCGTGTCAGACCGTTGTAGAAGACACTGTGTGATTGTGTCAAACCGTTGTAGAAGACATTGTATAGTCGTGTCACACCGTTGGAGAAGACACTATATGGTCGTGTCGAACCGTTGTAGCAGACACTATGTATAGAAGACACTATATGGTCGTGTCAAACCAGTGTTGAAGACACTATATGGTCGTGTCGGACCATTGTTAAAGACACTATGTGGTCGTGTCGGACCGCTGTTGAAGACACTGTGTGGTCGTGTCGAACCGCTGTAGAAGACACTGTGAGGTCGTATCGGACCAATGTAGAATACACTGTATGGTCGTGTATATAGGCTGCCCAAAGATATACATATATATATATATACATATATCGCACCCTCAAAAGTCGCATCGGTCTTTAAAAGTTGCGCCCTGCCTTCAAAAGTTGTGCCCGACATTGTGGCGTCGAGTGGCACGCGATGTACGTGACCAACAGAGCATCGTGTCTGTCTCAGCTCTTACGTCCATTTTGTCATCTTCGTCTCTGCATTGTTTATTTAAACCGAGGCTGAGGCTGGTTAGAGATTGAAAGCAAACCAAAGCGACGAACTCGACAACTCCTTTCGTCCACTCTGTAACCCCTTGCTTGTGCTGCCTCTGATATGGCCTCCTCTTTCCGTAGTTCGCTCACTCTTTTTCCAAAACTAAATGAGTCTACAATAGAGATAACCGGTGTTGTCATCCTTGAAGTGCAACCAAGCGCCCCTGGACCGAGCATCCCTGCTTTTGCTCTATTAAACTTTCATATGCTGTCAATTGAGCAAATAATGGCAGCTCAAACTGACATGGAGGCCAACCATTATACGCTGAAGTCATGTGTGGAGACCATGACTACGGTCACTAACTTGTCTCACCAGCTGCAGAATAGGACAAGTGAGGTACAGTAGTTAAATGCCCAACTCTCTTTGCTGCAGCGCATGCACAAGGATGCGCAAGCAAAGATTTGCGCGCTGAAGGCAGAGAATAAAGAACTGAAACGAAAGGCCATCGTCATGGTCTGATTCGGAGGTCCACCATATGCTGCGTTGGAGGAGCAGCGGGGAGGTAACTTGCTTGGTGGACTTGGAAGGACTGAGGCTTGGCCTTCTAGAGGCACACAAGAGGAAGAGACCGGCAGCAGAGTAAAGGAAGGAAAACAAAAAATGTGTGGTTATTTGATTGTTTGTTTGTTTGTTTTGTTGTTGTTGTTGTTTTTTTTTTTTTTTTTTTTTTTTTTTTGTGTGTGTGTGTGTGTGTGTGTGTGTGTGTGTGTGTGTTGATGTAGAACTTGGATTAGGATTGAGCCCGACATGAATAAAACGAGTTAGTTGTGCAAATCCATATGGCAGGAATGGTACAATATGGAGCAGAAAAAAAACGTGGAAGGATTTTTTTTTTTTTTTTTTGATGGAACGGAAAAAAGTAAGATAATGGAAAAAGGGATGATGCCCACCAACTGAGTTCTATAATAATGAAATACTAATGGAAAAAGAAAGATATAAAAATAAAATAAAATGAAGGTAGTGAGAACAGGAATCTGGAAAGGCTCACCAACTAAGTGTTAAAATAATAAAATCTTCAAATCTTGAGAGAGAAATGGATGATGGGTTCTAAGTGTTTTTTTTTTTTTTTTTTGCACAACATAAATCATGCAACATTCAGCAATGCATGTGCAAATTAAAAATTTAAAGAAAAGTTGAAAATAGAAAGGGAGAATGGAGACAAGCCCATGTAAGTGAATGATGGATTTAAAGAAAAGTTTAGTGGGAATAGTGTGTTTGGTCAGAGTATTGTGTTCAACTGTGCCAAGAAAGGATGTGCTCTGTACTCAATGAGACCGACTGTGTTTGTTGGGATAAAGTTATTGCAAACGTCGCATCTTGGGTAATGCTTCTCCTTATAGCAGGATTTGTGGTAAGGGCGATTCTTAAACATAAAAAACTCATAATAGGAAATGGGTAGATTGCAAACATTACAATAGAAACATTCTGGATGCCAAACACCTCCCATGTAACTCAGAAATCGTCCATGACCAATTTCAGCATTACAATCGGCACAGATCCTGTACCCAGATGGATAGAAGTACGGATAAGGTGGAAACAAACTTCACTGGCGTGAGCAAGAAGAAGAGATTGATTTGGTGATTGATCACGGCGCCGTCACTGGCGTCAAAGATCAAGGTTTATGTGGATCGTGGAGCTGCTTGAGGCCGAGATAATTACGGCAGAACTCCACCGGAGTGAGATCGGAGAACTTGGTGACGTCGTGCATGGCGGAGGGATCGAGAAGCTAGTGGGTCTTAGAGCGGCGTGGGTCAGGAGCTCATTGGCATAGAAAGGGGTTGTGATAGCAGAAGACGACAGAGGCAATGGCCATAGCGGCGGCGGTCTCGCCGGCGAGGTCCGACCCGAGGTTGTTCGGGTCGATCTTGTAAGCTTGCCTTGAAGTGGTCATGTCCTCTGGCCTTTGAAGGTAACTAAATCTCTGAGCTTCGAAGAAGAGAATGCTCTTAGTGAGAGCTTGTCCATAGTCATGACCAGCCAAAGCTAGAGAAAGAAAACCAAGAAGCAGAAACAGATGAGCTATGGAACAGAGTCTCACAAACCTGAGCATTGTAAGGCCAAGTTTGGCAACACTCAAAAAGTTAAAAAGTTACTCAAAAAACTAAAAAGCTATCACTATTCACAAAAAAATATATTAAAAAATTAATTTTCCAAGCCAAGTACAACTCAGTGATGTAAGTAACCACTGCTCTGTGCTATGTGTGGCAAAACAAATTTGATCAGATTGTGTGCAATTGAACACACTGCTATTCGGTCCGTTGGGGCCCATCACAGGTCTCGTTTTAATAATCTGAACCGTTCAGTGTGTAGAACTCGTCGAGTACTATATACTTGTAAAAAATCACGTTGATCGGCTATCGATAACTATATGATCAAATCAATTTTGTATAAAAAAAATAGATGGTATTATAATTAACGATTGAAAAAAAATAAATCTGATCAGATAGCTATCAATATCCGATCAACGTGATTTTTTATGAGCATATAGTACTCGACGAGTTCTACACATTAAACGGTTCAGATTATCAAAATGGGACCCATAATGGCCCTTACGAGCCGAACAAAACCATTCAGTGCAATGTCCAAACATTGGCCAATAATTTCTTACCATCCATTCAATTGCACAGATTGTACGGCTGCCAACTCACATTTCTAATCTTCTCCTAAACACTTCTTTATACAATTTTTTAATATACATTTTTTCATAAAAAGTCAAAAAGTTAACCCAAACATCCATATTTTTTTACTCAACTATTTAGTCCAAAAAACAAAAAGTGCACTTATTTAGAACACCCCAAACAATAGAGGGTATATTAACCGAACCTAGAAGAGTACACAGAGATGTTCTGACAAGAAAAGATAATAGCAGAATAGGTTGAGGTTTGGCGGGCGGCCAAGGTAAAGCCCGCCGATAAGGCGAAGAATACCAAGAGTGTAACCTATAGCTCTGATACCATATTAAAATAATGTATAGAGAAAGAGAGAGAGAGAATAAATTGTGTATTGATAGATGTTATTGATGTATTGAATGTGTATATATTGATGTTATTGAATGTTATACATGGTCTCCTTTATATAAGAAAAAAATGGCCTAAGTGGTATACACACTATACAAAACAACATCATGGCCTAAAGGAAAAGTGGTCACCGAAAGGGAAAAAGGCTACCGAAAGGAGAAAGCATACACACTAATAACTAATATACTCTAACATCAAATATATTAACAAAATGATTTTTAATACGAATTATAAATTTTAAAATTTAATTCGTAATTAAAAAAAAAATTGGTGCAAATTGGATAATTTAACAAAATAGACTACGTTTTCCGTAATCATAAATACAATTATGACAAGTTAATAAAGTTATAACGTAACATAGGTACACACCAAAAAATCATGCGTACCACGATATTTTCTCATAATAATCAAAAAATGTTTAAGACTCTTTTTTTTTCACCCCTTTTACTTTTGATTGGTTCATTTTTCTTTTCTTTTTTTCTTTTCTTCTCTCCCAATTCTCAACCCCTACGTATGTGTAAAGGTGGTGAAAGTAAAAGTTTTAAGGTCTTAATCAGTCCTTCATAACAATTTATGTGAAGCCCTTGGTTCATGTACCCCAAAATTGTTTTGGAGCTTTAGAACATAGGTGCTGAAAGAGTTCTAGGGCGGGCTTCATCAAAATTTAAAGCTTTCTATAATTGTTGGATATGCCCACGTCATCTTGAAAGTGTAAAAATATTTGATAGTTTTAAGGAAAATGTTTGAGGGCCACAATTTTAGTGGCCACAATGGTTCAAAACTGTCAAAACGACGTTATTTTAGGTGCAAAACATGCTAAAACGACGTCGTTTTGACAGTTTTGAGCCATTGTGGCCACAAAAATTGTGGCCCTCTAGCATTGTTGTAGTTTTAAATCAAGAGTTCTAAAAAAGTTTTAATAGATAGAGCTCACTTATTTATGTGATATTTTGAATTTTTTTTCCCTATTATCATATAAATAGAACTCAATTTAAAATTTTATTTTTAGACCTTTCTATTACCACTCTTGAAAGTAATAGCAAGGAACCAATTGTACATCTTGTCCATTTACCAAAGCCTCGGGAAGACGTGCAGTTCATTTGTGTTGGATTGTTGATAGGGCTGTTCAAAACTTCGTTTAAATCGATAATTCGGACTGAATTAAATTAAATTGTATAATTTAATTCGATTCTATTAAGAATTGGTTTAGTTTCGGATTAAGAAATATGATAATCGTAAAAACAATTCAGTTAATGGATTTTACGAAAAAATCACGGTTCGAACCGAACCGAACCAAATTTTAAAAGATATATATATATATATAATATCAAGTTTTATTTTTATTAATTAGTTTTTTATAATTTTAATAATATTATGATGGTACAAATATGTAATATTAAGTAATGCCTTAATATTATTAGTTTTTATCATGAGTTAAATGTAATTAGTTTGAGTAATTATTTTGTTAATATTAACAATTTATTCTTGTAAATAGAAATTTTTGGAATCGTAAACCAAACCCAAACCCAAACCGAACCGCTTTTTCGGTTTGGTTCTGGTCCGGTTTTACAAATGTAACGGTCTGGTCTGGTTCTCAAAATCACAGAACCGTTAGGATCGGTTCGGTTCTTGGATTTTCTTAAAACCGAACCAATCCGAACCGTGTACACCCCTAATAGTTGAGAAATAAATGAGGATATATAATATATTATAATTGGTGAGGAATATGAACATATAATGCATTGGGCTTTGCTAAAGAGCTCTAATTAGAGCTGTCCTCCAACAGCTCTAATGAGCTGGCATCACTTAAAAAAAAAGTAAGAAAAAGACAATTTTAGAGCTTAACTTTTAGAGCTCTCACTCATTTTGGTAATGCATTACATCCTTATCTAATTTATTACTAAACATATTAAAATATTATTTCATCTTATATTTTAGGATAAATTATAAATACACCTTTTAAAATTTACTTAAAGTATAAATTATTTTTTGTAATTTGAAAAATTACAAATATTCCATCATTAGAATTTTTTATTTATTAAAATTAATTAAATAAAATAAAATTCATAGTTGCTCTCCTAAATAATAAAAAATTACCTAAATAATTAATTGAAACATATTTCTAATATCATTAAAAATTGTAAATTGACTTAATAATCTGTCAATAAAAAGGACAATTTGTTATGAAATTAAAAACCTCCGGTGATGGAATGTAATTTTTAAAATTATAGGAGTTGATTCGTATTTTAATCAAATCTCAGAAAATATATTTGTAATTTACCCTATATTTTAATTAAAAAATCAAAAAAATTATTAAAAATTTTTGTTCCCAAATAAGATCTTAGTGTGTATAAATGACACCCAAAATACATTTAATGTGTTTTATTTTCAAATGGGATTGGTTTCCTCTAGTCTTTAATCGGACTGAAGAGATACTATTAGACTTATTAGGTTCACTTTTGAGTTTTGTTTTAATAATTCGAATCGTTCACATTTTAAAATTTATCAAATATATCATTCTTATAAAAAAATTAAGTCGATCAAAAACGAAAATTACATATACAGATCAATTCCGTATAAATAAATAAATAATTTATACAAAATTGATCCAAAAATATAATTTTCCTATCTAATCAACTTTAAAAAAATATAAAGATTAATATTTGCAATAATGTTTTGTGTCCCTAAAAAAAGTGCCCCTAATACCTCTAATTTTCTTTTTTAGCAACTGTTTTTTTTTCTGTTTTTCTGTTTTCTTTTTTTTTTCTTTTTTTTTACCTGAAATGGCAATTCGGGGGATTCGGTGCCCCCGAATTCAAGCTCCCAACTTGGACCCTAATATTTGATACATCTTAAAATATGAAAAAATTAAATTATTAAAACGAGGTGAAAAATAAACTCAATAAACTCAACATCTCTCTACTCCGATTAAGAATACGAAAAAGAAAAAAAAGGTCAGTCCTTTCAAAACTTTTTTTAACTTATGCTTGAGATTATTAATTAGTGATTATATTAATAAAATTATTAATAGTAATACTAATGATGTGACAGTAAATTTTATTCACTATTATAGTGTACTGTATCGTATTTTTGTTATTTTTGTTATTTTTTACCAAATTAATAATTCCAATCACTGCTGTATTGCACATGTTAGTGCTTAATAATATTCCATACTATATGTTGGGATAAGACTGTGATGTGGACATCTCCACTCGTACATTCTTCCCCCCCTCTTTTTTTCTATCTGGGTCCCCCCCCTCTCTCTCTCTCTCTCTCTCTCTCTCTCTAGGTGATGAAAGAAAATTAGGTGATGAAAGAGAAAATTTACAGCCGGGCAATCTCATCCGTTTAAAAAGAGTTTTCAAAATTAAAAAATTTATTTGATTATATATTTTAAAAATAATTTTATAATTAAACTTTTGTAATTTAAGATTCATTTGGATGTGGATTAATTAGCCGGTTAGGATTGATTATTTCCTAACATTAATACATATATGACATTATAGATATCACAAATATTAAATAAGTCGAGTTAATATCAAATCTGTATAATATAAAATTGATACAGATAACTCATATAATGAAAATTAATTACACATTTTAATATTATTTCCATTAAAGAATATCATGACATTTTTTAATCTCTAATGTAATTACATTAAATTTATTAAAAAGTATGTAAAATACAATTTCAAATTTAATATAGGTTTTATTTTTGCGTTAAATTGAACTTAATGTATTTTTTTGTCTATTATTGAGTTAATTTAGTAAAAATATATAATAATAAAGTATAATTTTTATAAATTAAGAAAATAAAATTAAGTTAAAATTAATATTCTTGTAAATAACTTTATTTAATAGAGATTGATTTTATTAAATTTAACTTATAAAGAAAATTTTAATTTTTTTTCATACATTTAAACACGATGGGACCAAATAAGGATTGAAAATGACATGATATGATTACATAAAATAATAAACAGGTCAGATTAATATTAAAATAATTTTGATACGAACCTGAAATGACACGATTCAAACACAACCTAGCATGATACGACGCTCACCTCTATTTACAATCATCTACATTAATTATAATCAGTTTTAACTAACCAAAAATATTATCAATATAATTATATTTAAATTTATGAAACTTTATTATATTTTTTTAAAACTAAACGGTGTTGAAAGTAATTTACCCTTAATAATTTTCCACATCGTCGTTATCAGTAGGCTTGACAATTTTACAAACGCGTTGAATAAACTGGTCTCTAAAATGCATGTTCAAACATCATTTGAATTTGTTCCCGAAACAAACTATTATTTCTCGACTTGGTAACCACGCAATGAAGACCTTTTCAGGGGTAAAATTCCCACTAACATTTTTTTAATTTTTTTTTTTTTTGGAAAAAAGTACCCACTACTACACTATAAAGACCAGCGTCATTTATATATTACAATTCTCCTAATTTCCAAAGATTATTATTATTATCATCCATAGTCACCATATTAATTGAGCAACAAGAAACAAATACAAAAGCTATGAATCTGCAAAAACTAGCAGATGTGTGTTCCTCTATTCCCCTTTTGAACTGTGCTTTGGAGACTTTATTTGTTCTTTTCTTCTCTTCTGATCGTCAGAACTCCGTTGGCGCAAACTCCGGTGAGAGTCTTTCCATGTCAAAAGAGGAGGGAAATGATGCCGCAACTGCAAATAATTTAGCGGCCCAAAAGCATTTCCGGCAACTTCAACACATCCGAGGACCTTGATTGATTAAACCTCTCGATATCTCTCATCCTTTGCTCCGTCAATACCCCTCATTTCGTGAGCGTTCTTTACAACTAGATAGAGTTGAAGCAAAAGTTGAATTATGCTTCAACTCCATCTAGGTAGTTGAAACAGAAGTTGAAAACTACATGTGCTAGGTAGATTTCAACTTCTGTTTCAACTCCATCTGGCTAGTAGTAGTTTTACTCATAGGAATCGTTTTGTTTCTTTCTTTTTATTTCTTTTATGGTTATGTTTTCAATTTTGGATCAAGGATCGCAAATATAGAGTATTGCAGTGGTGATTATATATATGCGCCAGTGTGTTTTAAGTGTTCCGTAACTTGTGAAACCTTTGGATGTCCACTAGTGTTTATGTCATCTGTCCCACAAAGTGGCAAAGCTTTTGTTAACCGTGTATCATGCATGTATGAGTACTCACTCTGGTAGAATTTGTAATTTTGTTTAGAGTAAGCTAATGGCGGATTCGGAGAAGGTGCTGCGACAGTATCATGATTCAAAAAGATGAATGGGTTTGATTAGTTGCAAAAAAGACAAAAAGAAAAAAATTGAATTCTAATGAATGAAATTATTCATAAAGAAATTTCATTTCAATTCAATTCAATCCTACCTCCTTAATTTACAAAAATTATTATATATTTTTACTAGATTAACAATAAAATAGTAGACAAAAATTGCATTATCTTCAATTATAATATATATGACTTAGAATCTTATTTTACATATATTTATTTAATATCTTAAATCGAGTGTTACATGTGATTCAAATATGTCATGACATTTCTAAGTAGAAGTAATTAACATTAAAATATGTAATTAATTCATCATTAATTGAAGTGCCATTTGTTTTTTTAGGGATAATAATTACATCATATTAATGTCAGAAAAAAGAAAATACAAACTCATGAAAAAGTTTACGATTTTAATTATTAATATTTATAAATTTTTCATTAATTTGTAATTATTTTTTTCAAAACTTCATATGTAATATTTTCTCCTTGTTTTAAGTGCTTCTATTTGAATATTTGCTTGGTTTTGTTTTTACATAGAAGTGATCTTGAAACAAATAAAAATATTATAAAACTCAATCTCCGCATAAACTTTATCCTTTTTTAACAACTAATCAAACTCACTCACCTCCTTTACCTTTTTTTTTTTTTTTTTTCAACTAATCAAACTCACATCTTTCAGAGTGCTGTGACAACACCCTCCCCAATTCGATAATAAGCATTCTAGTGTTTTTGTCATTTTGATAATACTAATTTCATAATTTGGCATCCTACATCCTACATTATTTAAAAATATATAATTTGACAATATTGCTGTAATTGTGTAAATTATATTTCTTTAATTTATTTTACACACTGCCAAGTAAAAATACCCTTTGCGGGTGCTAGAAAATTGGACCATATATTTAACCCAAAAAAATTGGTGTGCAACTTAGATTTAAATCTTGTATTCACATAATAAATATTTTTTAATTTAGCAACTCCAATGATGCGCTATCCTGCATACCAATGTCAAAAATTTGACTAGTCCACAAAAAATAAATAAATAAATAAATAATTTGACAAGTCTTTGAAATTGGGCAATTATTCAATAGTATGCTCCCAGATAATGTTGCAGTAGAAAACCCAATACCAACTGACCTTTCTCAAGTAGTCAAAAGAGAATAAATGGTCTAATGTATTTTGCAAATTCGGGATTATCACTGATGTGCCTTTAGTACAGTAGTGATTGTTGTATCTCAATTTGAGATGTATTATAGATTTATTTTTATGATCTGAATTGTTGATTTTGTAGGGTTTATTGAGTACTTCATGTTTATCACAAATCATATTAATCGGATATCAATAACTATATGATCGAATTGCATATTTTTTATACTATTTTTCAAAAAAAAAACTTATTGTTTATTTTTTTGATTATAAATCATATAGTTATTGATATCCGATTAATATGATTTTTGGTAAACACGAAATACTCAATAAATTTTACAAAATAAATAGTTCAGATCATAAAAATAAGCTCATAATATATCTCAAATTAAAACAAAACAGTCACTGCTATGGTAACTAATTTGCAAATTCGATTTTTGAGTAATAACACAACATACTCGGAGACTATCTAATGATTTTCATCCGAGTTTATCTTCAATTGCGTGTTATCTTTCCAAATTCCAACACACACATAAAATAGCAAAACTTTTGTTAGCATGTGAGTGTAGGGTGGTTGTTATGCAGGGCACAGTAACCACTGTATAGCGAAATGAGTTTATTTTAGAGTTTATTTTGATAATTTAAAGTATTTATATTTTAAAATATATCAAGTAAAATATATTTGTAAAATATTAAATTAATCAGTTATCATTCACTCATTCATCTACTCACATTCTTATTTAAAAAAATAAATAATAATTGTGATTTAAAATATTAAAATGAATACAAATGTGAATGAATGAAAGGATTAACAATATCTTAACTTAATTTTTTACAGATATATTTTACTTAATATATTTTAAAATATAAATAATTTAAATTATCAAAATAAATTCCGAAATAAGCCAATTTCGCTGCACAGCAGCCACCCCACACCCCGTGAGTTAGGGGTAGAATCAGAATTTATTTATTTATAAATTGAGTTAGCCTTTTTGGTACATCTCTACTTAAAGGATATTTTTTACTTACGTGTTATGAAAAATAGTTTTTTTAAAAAAAGGAAAATTAATAGATTTTTAGCAGTCATTTTATTAATTTTCAATTATTTCATATACTTTTTGAATTATATAATAAGAATTTTAGAGTATAATTTACCCATTTAAAAATATTTAATTATTTGACATAAATATTTTTTTTTTAGAAGGGTGACATAAGTTACATGAATAAAAAGTATAAATCTATAATTTTATAATTGAAAAATAGCGATATATAATATTTACATCATGTATATAATCCAATCAATACAACTAATGCTACAATGTAATATGTGAAAGTTAAATTCCTCTAAAACAATATATATGAAAGTTAAAAAAAACAAGCGTTACTATATTTTAAAGAAAAATTACAATTAAGTGAAACTTCTAAAAAATAATTATAAATTCATGAAAAAAATATTTCTAATTATTTTTTAAAATTACTACTGATTTAAATACCTCAATAACAATAATATGATTGTATATAAATTGTAAACTAGAAACATATTATACGACTAACCAACATCATTCCATCAACTGTGAGAAGTATCATTTAGACAACTTGTGACTACCATTTTTTTTTTAGGGTCCAGCTTGTCTTGAGATCAAGACTGGACCCGTTCACTTTGGTCTATGGAGTCTATTTTTTGGGTTCATTTTGATAATCCGAACCGTCATTGTGTAGAACTCGTCGAGTAGTACATGCCTGTAAAAAATTACGTTGATCAAGAATATCAATAGTTATATGATTAAATCAGTTTTGTATAAAAAAAATAGACGGTGAAAAAATTAACAGTTGATAAAAAAAACTGTTTTGTTCACATAGCTATCGATATCCAATCAACGTGATTTTTTACAGGCATATAGTACTCGACGAGTTTTACACATTGAACGGTTCGGATTATCAAAACGGGACCCGTGGTGAGCCCTCACGGGCCCAACAGCACGGTCCAGTCCGAAGCCACTGCCTTTTTTTTTACATTTTCTACTATTAGCACAAGATTAATCAGGCTTATCTAATACTATCACAATGATTAATTGAGATATTTTAGTTGTTTTTTTTTAATTATTTTTTATTAAAAAAAATTAATATAAAAAAATAAAGAAAGTGATGTGATAATTTGATTTGATTTGATTTGATTTTTTGGTTATTTTAGGCAAAAATCCACACCCCAAACAAGTCGTGCAAGCTGTTTGTGTTTCCATTTTCTTAATTTTTATTTTTTGTTTTCATTTTTCATGTTTTTTAAAAATAAAAACAATGAATGCCCATGGCTTTCATTTTTGTGCATAAGCAATTTTAAAAAATTTAAAAACATCTTTTTTGGCATTCCGTAAAATTTGGTTATTTTCAAAAAAAAAAAAAAATCCCGAAAACAATTTGTGAAATAAATTATATATTTTTCCATTAAAAAAAACATAATATACAAATTCACTTTTTAAGTCCATTTTCTAGACCTAATAATGTGTAAGTGATATAATTAATTAATGATTAGAAAAGATATAAAAGAGAATATTAACTTTAATATCCTAATTGATTGCCCCATTATTAGGCTTAAAAATTAGATCTAATTTTGTCTCAAACAGCAATGTTCAAAAAAAAAAAACCCAACTAAGTTGGGACATGCAAAATTATACCTAATCCATTAAAACTACCCAATCCGCAAGGCTAACCGCAGGGGTTAATTTGATCCACGATTTGAAATTTATAATCCGCTTTCAAAATTACTTCACCCCACCATGATTAATACATATGTATTTTTTTTATTTCTAATGAAATATCAAAGTAAAAATCAGTGTGAGAAATATAGAATTTAGTGCAAATTAGTGTTTTATATACAAAAAATATTATGTAAAATCAATTACAATAATATATATATATATATATAAATATTATATAAATTTGTATTATATATTATGCAAGTGCTTGATAATCATTTAAGATTATTCTTTAATTAAACAATAGTTTGGTTATAGATATCAAATTTGTCAATCTACTATTCACGATTTGATTTTAATTTTTTTCTCAAACCGCACCAAACCACACCGCACACTCCTACAAATAAGTATGCAAAATTCAGTTTGGATGCAATTACATGTCTTTATGCTGTGTTTGGTTGGGGGATTTGAAGAGGGATTTGGAAAGGGAAATGGAAAAGGTAGGTGAAATATGAATAAAATATACTTAAATTTCACATAGTTTCACACTTTTTCCCTTTCCTTTTCCAAATTCCTCTTCAAATCTCCCAACCAAACACAACATTAAGGACCTGGTTCTGAACTTCAAACCAATTTCAAGCAGATTATCTCTTCTTTTTACTGAAGCAATAATTCATATTTGATTTAAGACTTAATGCACACTCACATTTGTCAATGTCAAAACAATAACCTCAAGTCCTCAGTTTTTTGTAGGTTCATTAGAATTGTTGAATATTTTTATATGCGACTGAAATGCAGCAACAAAACCCAAGCTGATCAACCTTTCATATCTCAACTCAAACTAAGCACAAAGATGATACAAAGGCCAAGTGATGACGAAAATAGTATACAAGAGGGCATCATAATGTCTAATGTGTTTGACTGATTAAGTACAGTTTTTGGCCATCACTAATCATGTCCACATCAAGAATTTTACCTGCATCTTCGGATAATATGCAAGAACCCCGTGGCAAGTCTAGCTGCTCGGCTGCTGTTTTGATGAGATCCTCAATGGTCTGTGGAATCCATAGTACAATTCCATATTTTCTTTTGTCCTTGGGATCCCATGGGTGGAAAGGGAACACTGTGCATTTCCGCAAATTCACTCTATCTGTTAACAACAATCAAAGTTCTATTGTCAGTGAAAGGGAGTATATATGTGCACTTAGGGCTGAGCTAGGCCTAATCATTGCAATGGACCGATTCGTGGGCCGTAGTAGAAAGGACTTCACAAATTGGGCCTAATTTTGTTAGCTCGGTCTAATTGTGGACAATTACCTCGGTCGAAAGGCGCAGCTGCACATAGCTCGGTCTGTATACTCCGGTCAGAGGTATAGTTGAGCGATAACCCAGTTAAGGCGTCACTTGTGGACGCGCTGAGCTGAATTGTAAGAGCAAGATAGGATCGAACTAGGTGAAGCACGGTTGAGACTGCCACTCGAGTATAGCGGTGTTAGCTCAGTTGTGTAATCATACAACTGTAGTAAAACTATTTCACTTGGTTAAAGTAATGAAAAGAGTATTGAAGGATAAGCATTATCTTTCAGAAGAATGATTCCTAGGAGGACTCTTATAAGAAGAGTTGGAATCCTACTAGGATTGTGCCAGGCAGAGTCTATAAAAGCTCATAACAGGACCTATGTACATGTATCACAACTTTGACTCCTAAATACACAAAGCTTTTGTCTATTGTCTATTTGCTGACTTAGGCATCGAAGAGATTCCCAGCACACACCCGCCAGCTAGCTCATGTTTGTGTTTTCAAGAAATAAAGCGACGACGTTTGGAGAAGCGCAAACTTGATCAACAAGATCATACGAGAAGAATTATTTCATGCCCGTACCATTGGTGCCGTTTGTGGGAATTTCACAAGAAACAAAACCTCTTGATCGAATTTACCGCTCCAGTTGGAAGCAATGGCGCACAATGAAGACTTGCCGCAATCTACAATTGATGGGCAAACCCCCAAGGAGGATGGGAGGCGCGAAAGTTTACCTTCCATCCCTTTTATGGCAGATTTAGAGCCCTAGCGACAGAACTCTCGGAGGATGCGTGGGAGAGACGAGGCACTAGTCCCCGTCGCTCTCAAAGTCTCGAAAGACAGAGGCGAAGGTTGGACCCTCAAGTTTTGGAGGATCGCGTTAAGGAACAAGATGAATTAATCAGGAAGATGACGGCAGACATGGAGACGATGAAGCGCCAGATAAAGGGAAAATGGATGGTGACGGAAGAGAGGCGCAAAGGCAACACGCCCTCTTACCACTCTGACAATCGTGACAAGCAGGACACGCCATCACAAACGAAAAGCAAGAGCCTTAAAACAGGCGATACTCAATCAAGGACTTCCAGGACTCGTTACTCTAGGTCTGAGAGAACGAGGACTAAGAAGTCATATACATCGAGAAGCACTTATCGGCCCTCGCACATGCATCATACAACATCAAGGCACTCAGAGTTGCCTAGATCAACGAACCTACAAACAATGCTGGAGGAGAAGGCCTAATGGAAAGAAGACACTAGGGCTCGCGACCCTTGTAGAGTTTCAACCCTACAGCGATTGGCCACTAAAACATATGGGGATGTCGAGGTAGGGATGCCAATGCCGCGCCTTGCTTACGAACTAACAGATAAGGTATTAACAAGGTTACAAAGCTCGCCGTTCGTTCCAGCAATAAAGAACGCACCACTACCTTTAGGCTTCCACCAGCCCAAATTCACTACTTATGAGGGGAAGACGGACCCATACATGCATTTAAGCCACTTTCGTTAGGTTATGGTAGTGTAGCGGCGAAACGAGGCCCTAATGTGCATCTTGTTCCCGTCTAGCCTTGGTGATCTAGGTCTAACCTGGTTCGAAAGACTACCAGAAGGCAGCATCACCTCATGGGCACAACTAGCAGAGGCGTTCGTGACTAGATTCAGAACGAACACCAAGACACCGGTGGATATTGATCAACTACTCTCCATTGACATGGGTGAAAGGGAAACATTAAGGTCTTACAATAGTCGCTATTGGAAGATCTTCAACCAGATTGGTGATTTCCTTACAAATCTCGCCATCGCACAATACAAACAAGGTTTACCGGTCGGAAACAAATTGAGAGACTCAATCACTATGACACCACCCCTCACGATGGAAGCCCTAATGGAGATGGTGCATCAACATATCCGTGTAAAGGAAAACAGCGCCCGCACTAAAACAAAATCTGGCACAACAACATTGCCAGATAAAAAGACTACAGCAAAAGTTAACACGGTAGAACATCCAAGCAGGAATGGGCGAGGCGGGCGAGCTAATAGAGAGGACCTAGAAAAAAGGAAGTTAAGGGTCCGCACGGCCATTACCACCGTGTTCAATAAACCTATCTACCGGATTCTTAGCAAGATACGCAATGAACCCTACGTTCGGTGGCCCGCCAAGTTGAGATAGGCACAAAAGGGTTACGACGAGAGGTCCCACTGCACCTTCCATGATGAGAAGGGGCACTGCACTGAAAATTGCACGCCCCTGAGGCAACATCTAGAAGAGTTGGAAGCAGCTGGACACCTGGACCAGTATATAGAAAGGGGGACGCAGCCAGCCCCATAGGACCTTAACAAACCGAACGGGATACCAGTTGACGGTCCACCTCAAGGCGTAATCAACGTGATATATGGGATCGTCGAACCTGAGAGAGTATGTGAACTCAGGGGGACGATCAAAAAGGCTGAGCACTTGAGAAAGGTATTAAGTGCCCAACCCACCATCAGAAAGGGCAAAACAAAGACTACAAACGTCATATCCTTCTCAGACAAAGACCTAGCAAGGCTACATTGCCCCCACAATGACGCACTGGTGGTAACTTTACGCGTCAAAAATTTTGATATCAGACAGATCCTAATTGACCAAGGAAGCTCATGCAAGATAATGTACTATGAAACCTTCAAACAACTGAAATTGGAGGACAAAGACTTAGCACCTGCAACATCTCCCCTTGTCGGTTTCAACTCAATGCCAGAATGGCCAGTGGGCAAGATCATCTTACCAGTCAAAGCAAGAACCGTAACAAAATAAGTGGAATTCTGGGTATTAAAGATCCCTTCCACTTACAACATCATTTTGGGAAGGACATGGCTGCATGTCATGCGCTCAGTAACGTCAACCTACCATCAGGCATTGCGATTCCCCAACGAAGCCGGGGTGATTGAAAAGGTCTTGGGAGACCAAATTATATCAAAATAGTGTTTCGTCACAGTAAATGGCAGCCAGGCCGCAAAAAGGTATGTCCAGATAATGGAAGAACCAAATAACAACGACTATTTGCGGACGTGGGCAAAGCAGCAGAGCAGAAGGCAATGGAGGACTTGGTTGAGGTAAGGGTAGATGAAAAGGATCCAGAAAGATTTCTTTTTGCTAGGCTCGTCTTTGTCCAGCACTGAGAGAACTGAGTTAATGGAATTCTTAATCTCAAATAACGAAGTGTTCGCCTGGACGCCATATGACACGCCTGGCATAAACCCTAAGTTCATCTGCCACCGACTTAATGTCCACCCAAACGCCAGACCAATCATACAGCGCACTCGCAGATCGGTGCTCCACCACGCAAAGATAGTGGCAGAGGAAGTAGAAAACTTGCTGGAAGTAGGAGCCATAAGAGAAGTGCACTATCCCAGGTGGATCTCCAATATTGTAATAGTACCAAAGAAGAATGGAAAGTGGCGTGTTTGCGTGGACTACAAAACAGTCAACAAGACATGCCCAAAGGACAGCTTCCCCCTACCACGGATAGACCAACTGGTGGACTTAACAGCAAGGCATAATCGACTTAGCTTCCTTGATGCGTATAGAGGTTACCATCAGATCGCTATGTACGAACCAGACTAGGAGGCCACTTCATTTACAACACCTAGGGGATTGTACTGCTACAAAGTCATGCCCTTTAGCCTAAAGAACGTAGGGGCGACATTTCAACGGATGAACACCAAAATGTTCGCGCCATTGTTAGCCAGAACAATAGAAGCCTACATAGATGACATGGTGGTCAAAAGCAAGGATGAGAAGGATCACCTCAGGGACCTTGATGAAATGTTCAAAGTCTTGAAGAAGAACAAGTTACGCCTGAATGCATCCAAGTGTGCATTCGGTGTAGAATCAAGCAAATTCTTAGATTTCTTGGTAACCAATCGAGGTATAGAAGCTGACCCTTCTCAGATCAAAGTAATCCAAGAACTTAAGAGGCCTAACACAGTCAAAGAAGTACAGCATCTCACTGGCCTAGCAGCCGCACTCAACCGGTTCATAAGTCGATCGTTAGACAGATGTCGACCATTCTTCCAAGCTTTGAAAGCCAAATTTGAGTGGGATGAAGAATGTGACCGTGCCTTAGAGAGCCTAAAGGACTACATGACCTCTCCTCTATTGCTAGTAACCCCAGTACTTGGAAAAGAGCTCTTTTTGTACTTAATAGTCTCACAGCATGCAATCAGCGCAGTGTTGGTCAAAGCAGAAGGAATCCAACACCTACCTATCTTTTATGTTAGCAAGACTTTGCTGGGTGCAGAAACCAGGTACCTACCATTGGAAAAGCTGGCCTTGGCGTTGATGATGGCCTCAAAGAAGTTGTCGCATTACTTCTACACCCACACCATAGTCGTCCTAACATCTTTTCCCTTAAAAGCCCTTGTTTGAAAGGGCAGACTTTTCTGGACGAATCTTGAAGTAGGCGGTGGAATTAGGACAGTTCGACATCAAGTTTCAACCCAGAACCACAATAAAAGCCCAAGCCCTGGCAGACTTCATGGCTGAGTTCACACCAAGAAGCCATCACATCTGCCCAATTGACTTGACAGACACGACCGCAATGGGGATGGACAATGTCGCAGGAATTGCGCAGCCCCCAAAACAAGATGCCCACCTACACAGGATTAAAGAAAGGAAAGAAGGGGCAAACCATGCTATTTTTGGCGAAGACTCACTAACAAGTAAAAACTTAGGGCAGACAGATAGTGAGAAGCAAACCCCAACATCAGGCATGGACTTGGAAGAAAACATTAGCACCTCACTTGACCCCAAAACATCATCCGACCCCTCTACTTGCTGGAAACTGTTCGTTGGAGAAATGTGGAAGCTCTTCATGGATGGAGCATCCAATAGGCACGGTGCAGGACTTGGCATAGTCCTCATCTCATCAGATGGCCTATTAGTGGAACAAGCAGTCAACCTTGACTTCTCAGCATCAAACAATGAGGCGGAGTATGAAGCACTTTTAGCAGGCCTAAGATTAGCACTTTTCATGAAAGCCACCGAGCTGATGGTTTACAGCGACTGTCAGCTGGTAGTAAACCAGATTTTAAGCGACTACGAGGCGAAAAATGAGAGGATGGCTAAGTACCAAGAGTTAGTCAGAAAGGAGATCATGAAGTTCGAGGTAATTCGGATAGAGCAAATCGACCGAGAAGAAAATAGCAAAGCAGACGAACTAGCAGGCTTTGTCTCAATGGCAGATACATCTATCCCACATCCATTACTGATCGACTTCCTGCCCAGACCAAGCATTGAAGAACCCGAAGTAGCTGAGGTATGTTGGGCCGAACTAGGCCCTTCATAGATGGATCCCATTATAACATTCTTAAAAGACAGCACCCTGCCTGAAGAAAAAAAAGAGGCCAACAAAATCATAGCGATTTTGGCTCTCTCCATCGTTGGCGCTGTACAAAAAATCCTTCACAGGACCTTACTTGAAATGTGTCCATCTTAGCAAAGTCGAAACATTTTTGTTCGAGATACATGAAGGCGTATGCAGAAGCCACCAAGGGGGAAGATCACTAGCCTACAGAACAATTTCACAAGGATATCGATGGCCTTACATACAGCAGATTCAGAGAAGTATGTCAAGAAATGCAAAAAATGTCAGAAGTTCACACACCAAATACATCAACCAGCCAAAAAGCTTCTACCATTAACCAGCCCATGGCCCTTTGCAATGTGGGACTTGGACATAGTGGGACCACTTCCAACAGCACCCGGCAACAGAAAATTCTTTCTGGAGGCAACAGACTACTTCACAAAGTGGATGGAGGCCGTAGCGCTCGCATCAATAAAAGAGAAAGATGTGAAGAAGTTTGTCTAGCAAAATATCATAACCCGATTTGGCATACCCAAAGCACTGATATCTGACAATGGCACTCAGTTCGATGGCAAAATCTTCAGAGGCTTTTGCGAGGAATATAAGATAGAATTCTACAACTCTACACCAGCATACCCTCAAGCAAATGGCCAGGTAGAAATGTCAAACAAAGTTGTCCTGGATGGTTTGAAGAAAATGTTAGAAAGAGCAAAAGGCAAGTGGGCTGAGGAACTTCCTCATGTTTTATGAGCTTATCGCACCACTCCCTGGCGATCAACTGCTGAAACGCCTTTTTCTTTGGCCTATGGCATGGAGGCTGTAATCCCACTGGAAGTAGGCCTCCCCACCATAAAAAGTGAAAACTTTGACCCAGACTTAAATGGAGAAGCCATAACCTTAGAGCTCGACCTCGCAGAAGAAAGAAAGGAAAGAGCATTGGTTCACATTGCCTCGTATCAGCAGGAGTTATCTAGAAAGTACAACAAAACGATTTATCCAAGGCAATTCAAGGTTGGGGATTGGGTATTACGCAAAGTAATGAGCAATACTTTGGTACCCGGAGATGGCAAGCTAGGACCTAACTGGGAAAGACCGTACAAAGTGGTTAGTTTAGTAAGAAAATGGGCATATCACTTGGAAGATGAAGATAGCAAGGCTGTTCCCAGGCCATGGAATACTGCCAATCTCAAGTTATTCTATTTTTAACTTTTTTCTTAAAATAAATGTAATTTTTCCTTTTTCCAAATAAAACAAGTAGTTTACTTTTTTAGCATAAAGTTTTTTCTATTGTAAAAGTTGTTCTCAGTCATTACAAACAAGGGGCAATCAGAAAGTTTGGCAAGAATACCCAAACAATTTAGCTCTTTTCAGCCGAAATAAGGATCTAGGCTGAAGAACGTTGGCCGAAAAACCAACATTGAGCTCTCTTTAATCGAGATCAGGATTTGGACTGAAGAGGTTGGTAGGAATAACAAACACTTATCTCTCTTCAGCCGAGATCAGGATCTAGGCTGAAGAGGTTGGCAGGAATAACCAACACTTATTTCTTTTCGGCCGAGATCAAGATCTAGGCTGAAGAGGTTGGCATGAAAAATCAACATTTATCTCTCTTCAGCTGAGATCAGGATCTAGGCTGAAGAGGTTGGCAGGAAAAACCAACATTTAGCTCTCTCCAGCCGAGATCAGGATCTAGGTTGGAGAATGTTGGCAGGAATAACCAATATTTTTCTCTTTTCAGCCGAGATAAGGATCTGGGCTGAAGAGTTTGCAGGAATAACCGACGATTAGGTCTCTTCAACCGAGATAAGGATCTCGACTGAAGAAAGTGGGCTAGTATGATGGATATCTCGGCAATAAAAATTAAGGAAAGGCAACCAAGCAAAAAGTTCAAGGAAATTCAAGATTGGAAAATAGCATACTTCCATTCCATATGAAAAATGTGCACTACATAAGAAGGGGCCTTAGCCCAGCTACAAATTCTTACAAAAGGAACAAAAGAAAAAGATGATCAAACAAAGAGGTCATCCAGATCTGCATCCAGAACAACCCGAGTCTCACCACTCTGTAGCCCGGTTTCAGCAGGTATATCGGTCAGAGGCGCGTCATCAACCGTGCTTGGTACCAGTGGCTCTACCTAGACTGTCTATTCGATTTGACCGCGATCCTTGTTGATAATCGAAGCATTGTCTGGCTCAGGCGATCCTTCTTCCTCCTTCTCCTCTTGAAGAAACTTTTGTTGGATGGCGTTGGCATATGCCGTCATATAACTCGAGATAAAGTGAAGAGGAGGGTTTTGAAAGACCTCGATTTCTGGACCTAGGCCGAGCTACGCAATAGCTGCCTTCCAGTCGCATTTGAAGAAGATGTCTTTCGCAGCTTCGCACTGCTTGACATACGTGGCCTCGCCTTCTTTATAACCGCAGTCCTCAGCATCTTCTGCGCTCTTTTTCAGCTCGGCGATCTCGGCATCTTTCTTTTTCTTAAGCTTGGCAAGCTCGCACAAGTAACGGTCTTTTAGCCGGGCCAAAGACTTCTGCTTGTCTGCTTCCATCGAGTTGACCAGCCCGATAAGACGGGCAATTTCAGCCTGTAGCTCGGTCGTTTTTTGTTTGGCTTCCTCTAGCTCGATGCGTCTTACCTTAGCTACCCAGACCGAGTTGTTTTGGCGGCAACATGCGCTTGAGCAACAACGTGATTCTTCTGCATGGCCTACAAAATGAGAGATAGCAATTATGATTAAAACCGTGCAAACATGTGTGTGAACTGGAAAGACAAGCAAAATGAGAAATTATCAAAACCATCGACTTAGTTGCCGAGCGGATGGCCTTCAGCTCGATCAGATGTTCATGATGCTCCATATCGACTAGCAGGCACACGCTCTTGGCGAGGTTGAAGGTAAGAGAGTGGTCTTTTTCTGTAACCACCGAATCTGTGTTTGTTACGGCTCGGTTCTTGAAAGTTATTTTTGGTGCCCACGCCGATAGGCTAACTCGGTCAGAACGCACGGGCTCAGGGCTCGGTTGGGTGGATTGGGGAAGCAAGGTGTCATTGTCGTCCACAAGGTGTTGTGGCTCGGTTATGGGAGTGCGAGCGCTCTTCCTCAACCGAGATGACAAAGCTTGATTTCGGCTTTTGCCATCTCTTGTTCTTTGGTTAGGGAAATAAGATTGATTTGGGAAAGAGTTGGATCTGGTTCTGGTGAAGGCTCTAGAAGGAAGTCAGTTACCCTGGTCTTCCTTCTTCCACTATGTCTGTATGTTGGTTCAAAATTAAGTAGCTCGGCCCAACCCCGATTGTGGTACCAAAGCGCGGCACAGAATGCGTCTAAATTGGGGTATTGGTATTGTGACTTTAACTGGTTCAAATCTGCATAAAGAGAAAGAACGGTTAGCGCGGTGTAAAACTTGTAAACAGCAAGAGCAGAAAACGAACAAACTAAGCCGAGGTATTCATACTGGCTGTTCCTTTATTCCAGTTAATACGGTAGCTCGGTATCTAGGCTTCCTGGTCTTCAAAATTGCCCGAGACCCAGAAAAAGTCGTCGTCATTAGCGTCTTTGTCCAGTGTGTTTTCGATTATTTTCTCTCAACGTCTTCTTATTCTTAAATAGTATACCCAGCCGTCTTCATTCTGGCCAAGTGAGTATTGATGAAATAGCTCGGCTAAACCGAGGTTGAGGCCAAACCGGCAATTTAGTTCGGCGATGCCATTTATTATTATGTAAGAATTGTGCTAAGTTGGGTTGGGCATAGTCCAGTCTGCCTAAGGAATTCACAAAGGAGAGGCTGGACTAGGAATCGGAGACCGGCCTCAACGATGGATATTACGATGAATGAGACGAAACCTGGTTTCCCCCAGGGAGTGGTATCAAGTTCGGCTAACGAAAGGGGAACATTGTCAGGGATGTTGTAGTCCTTGCGGAATTCGACAATGGCCTCAGGTGAGTTTACTAGGAACCAATATTTGCCCATTTACAAATTATGTATAATTTAGCCCGGTTCCTAGCTCGGTGTTGAGATGATGTTGAGTATTTCGGTTGAACGTGCAAAAGTGTGCCTGGCCAACCTAGTCAGAGTCTGCAAGGTGGAGATAAAAAGAGTTATGCCTGATCACTGGATCGAGCTAAAAAAGTAGGATAAATAAAAATCCAAGTTCGGTTAAAAGGGTTACAGCCCGTCCTTAGTTCGGTCGTTTACCAGGAACCGATATTTGCCCATTTATAAATTATGTATAATTTAGCCTGGTTCCTAGCTCGATGTTAAGATGATGTTAAGTATCTCGGTTGAGCATACAAAGGTGTGCCTGGCCAACCTAGTCAGAGTCTGCAAGGTGGAGATAAAAAGTGTTATGCCTGATCACTGGATCGGGCTAAAAAAGTAGGATAAATAAAAACCTAAGTTCGGTTAAAAGGGTTACAGCCTGTCCTTAGTTCGGTCGTAACGCAGGGTGTGACTCAAGTTTTAGCTAGATCACTAAGCAAGAAAGTTCTTAGTTCGGCAACTTGAACAGGTTCCTAGTTCGGGCATGGTGTTATTTTCGATCAAAAGCACCACATTACAAATTATTTGTGAATCCAGTTAAGAGTGAGATTGAAGGCTTATCATGGGATTCTTGGGGGTTTGGGTGGTTCTTACCCATTTATGTGAATATTATGGGAGTATGTTTTGAAAAACACATGTATAAGTATACATACATATCTATATCATACATACTCATGAAGTAAACGGAAAAAGCAACGGATTAAGTCACTTACAGTGTTGAGATGAAGGGATGCAGATCAAAACAGTAAGAATGCCAAGCTAGAGCATGAGCTTTACAAGCTTTGCAGAAATGGAGATTTAGAGCACAGAAGCGTAAAGATGAACAGTGGTGTGTAAGGTTCAAAAAGTAGGGTTTTTGTGTAAAGCATAGGTTTGGGCGGGACTATTCAAAATTTGCGGAGTACGAAGACGGCTGTGACAGCTATACTTTGCCAATGGGGTCCTACCACGTGTCCAAGAGAATAGAAAGCGATTCAGATGTACAGAGCAATTGAAGAGATGTTTGTGGACCGGCCTCATCGGTAGCTCGGTAGAAAGTGAGCTTGGTTGGTTTGAATGGTTCTAGCTCGGCTGGAGGAGTAATCCCAAATCATGCATTGCAGATGGAATTAAGGGGCAATTGAGAGGGAGTTTATATGTGCACTTAGGGCCGAGCTAGGCCCAGTCATTGCAGTGGACCGATTCGTGGGCCGTAGTAAAAAGGACTTCACAAATTGGACCTAGTTTTGTTAGCTCGGTCTAATTGTGGACAATTACCTCGGTCGAAAGGCGCGGCTGTACATAGCTCGGTCTGTATACTTCGGTCCGAGGTATAGTTGAACGATAACCGAGTTAAGGCGTCACTTGTGGACGCGTTGAGCTGAATTGTAAGAGCAAGATAGGACCGAGCTAGGTGAAGCACGGTTGAGACTACCGCTCGAGTATAGCAGTGTTAGCTCGGTTGTGTAATCATTCAACCGTAAAACCATTTCACTTTGTTAAAGCAGTGAAGAGGGTATTGAATGATAAGCATTGGGCTTGTTTGGTTTGTTTTTGGGAAAGTTGTTTTTGAAAAAAAAATTCAAAATTTTGTTTGGTTTGTGTTTTTTTCAAAAAATTTCCAAAATCACTTTCTCTCTCTTACACATCAATCAGTCACTTTTTTTCTCTCCTCTCTCATTCTCAATCACTTTTTCTCTCACATACATCTGCTCAATTATAACAAAATATCAAATCATCTCAAACTCCCAAATTTCAAAACTACTTTCAAAATATACAACCAAACATACTAAAAAAAATTCTAAACTCTCTTCCCAAAAAATTTTTCAAAAACAACTCTCTCAAAAACAAACCAAACAAGTCCATTATCTTTCAGAAGAATGATTCCTAGGAGGACTCTTATAAGGAGAGTTGGAATCCAACTAGGATTGTGCCAGGCTGAGTCTATAAAAGCTCATAATAGGACCTATGTACAGGTATCACAACTTTAACTCTTAAATACACAGAGTTTTTGTCTATTGTCTATTTGCTAACTTAGGCATCGGAGGGGTTCCCGGCACACACCCGCCGGCTAGCTCACGTTTGTGTTTTTAGGAAATAAAGCGACGACGTTTGGAAAAGCGCAAACTTGATCAACAGGATCATACGAGAAGAATTATTTCGTGCTTGTACAGTCAACATGAGGATAGACCTAGCAACGTGTCCAAGCATGTCTGTATCCAACACATGTTGGACAGCCGTAAGTGACCAGCATTCTTTGGACGTTAACTAAATAGCTAGCTTATTGGTTAAAAAAGAGATTATAATAAAGTTAATTCTAAAAAATACTAGTTTGCATGGTATATTTCTTTCAACTTTTTTAAAGACTTTTTGGCATAAGCAAGTTTGGCTAATCTGGACTTTTTGACAGGAAATGGGCTTGCCAAATAAGACTCGACTTTTTTAGCTAAATATGGGATAAATAAGCCAGTAAGTTGGGATTTTTATTTGGAGGGTTGAGATAAATTATTAATTTCTGTAGTTTTTTTTTTTTTTTTTTTTTTTTTGGTTTTAGCAACCAGCCTTGACAGTTGGTAGCGCTGTAGTCGTGAATATTTCATGTAAAATCTAGTTCAAGTAAGCATAATGAAAGTGGAAAACAAGGTTTCACAATACCTGTGATTTCTTGAGAGTAGTTGGGGAACTCAGGCAGTTGAGTTGATTTTGCATCTTTCAGTAGTTTGATCAAATTTTTGTTTCCACATATTTGTGCTTCATCAAGTGGGGTATTTCCCCATCTGCAAATTACACGTAAGACAATAATGGCTTACTTGTAAGAATAAGCAAGAGATTCATGATCCTAAATATCTGCAAATTACAGATAAGACAATAATGGCTTACTTGTAAGAATAAGCAAGAGATTTATGATCCTAAATATCAAAAAAACAAGGGTCAATTACATTTTTCACCCTTATGGTTTGACCCAAATTTCACTTTAGTCCCTATTGTTTCATTTTGAACAATTTAGTCCCTACACTTTAAGTACAGTTCCAATTTGGTCTTTTCGAGTAAATTTTTGTTAATTTTGTCTATGCATATACCTTAGAAAATTGACAAGTGTCCAAAAATCGTTAATTTTAACCTACAATTTAGACAAAAGTGTCAAAATTGAGATATAGCATTGCATATAAGTAAGATGCTAATTAGATAATTACAGGAGAGAGAAAAAAAGTACTCTGTACTCTAATCTGTATCGCAAAACAAGAAATGTGCACATCAATGCAATGTTATTAGTCTTATATATGGTTTCATTGGTAAAGGTAAACCATTTCTTGTTATAATTGTTGAAATTTATCCAGTACAGCTGTAACATATAGAAAGCCTGAGGACCGGTTGAGAGGAAATGTCTTTTGAAAGGTCAAATCAATGCATGTTTAGGTGCATGTTTAGGTGAAATGAAGTTTTTAAACAACACTAAAGTATGCAAAGAAAAAGTTTACAAACAGATGAGATAGGGTATGATAAAATTTGACCATGCCCAGAATAGATCAGGATATTTTGTCTAAAAAAATTGTCATGGAGTCAATCACATCTATATATGACTCAAAATTGATTCCCTATCAAATTACACTTTAAATGACTGGCTAAAACTGCTATAGGGCTCAATAAGTTTGCATATAAACGCTATTTCATCGTAGCAAGAGGTTGACTGAATTATACCTGTCCTTCAAAAAAACACTAGCCCCAGCTTCCAAAAGCAACTTCGCTGTTAAATATAATCCTTCAGAGGCGGCTACATGAAGTGGAGTTCGCTGATCATAATCTTTAGAGTTTGGATCAATTCCATTGGATAATATCCTCCTGAGAAAATCTGAATCCCCCTTCGTAACCACTGTACATAAGAAACTACCAGCATCATCAATCTTTAATGCAGCTCCTTCTTTAACTAGTATAGAAGCAACTCTA
Organism: Camellia lanceoleosa; assembly: GCA_025200525.1. Classification (NCBI taxonomy): domain Eukaryota; kingdom Viridiplantae; phylum Streptophyta; class Magnoliopsida; order Ericales; family Theaceae; genus Camellia; species Camellia lanceoleosa. The sequence goes on from CM045759.1 coordinate 85,510,732, forward strand.
TCATGACCGTTCTTGAGGGCTTCTAGTAAGGGTGTGTTTCCAAACTTATCTGCAAAATTTAAAGAAACCCATGCAAATTAATTATTCTATTTTTAATTTGATAAATACATGCAAATTAATTATTCTGACAAAGCTAAAAACAAATAAAGCTTAAAAAGCCACACAAAAAAAAATGATAAGCACATTAAAAGGTTACCTGAAATGTTGATGTCTACACCTTCTTGAATAAGGAAGAGTGTTATATCTTCATATCCTCTTGATGCAGCAAGATGCTGTTGAAAAATAATAAATTCATAAATAAATAAGTAAAGAGGATCTTTTCAGGGAGAAGCACTTCTTTTATTCGAAACTTTAATTTTCATATGTTTGGAAAAAGTAAACAATTTGATAGATTCCTGTCATAAGCAGCACCAGCGACTATCATGAAATGACAATTGTACCACCAGATATGGATTTAATAGTACGTAAAATAAAATAATTGCACTTCACTTCAATTATTTCATAGACTTGAGTCAATGTGTGTCTGTGTATATATATTGTACTGTGAAATGACACAGGCAAACAAGCAGCACTTGTCTACACTATCCGCCAAATTTCATTAGTTCAGTATAACAAAAATAGGCGTAATGACATATACAGCTCTAACATGATTCCCAACCAGTTTTAAGAGAGTATCATATTCATTTGTACATCTGCATCCTTAAGTAAGTTGTATTGGACAAAAAGCATGGACTTTTATAACTATATTGCCTTAAACAACTTTTGCACTACGTATAAAAGAGTGTAAAGGGTACCTCCTTCCATTTCTTCAACTATTCGGCAACGAACTACTTGATTTATGAGGGTTTTAAGAAAAAACATAAAATCCTGCTTAATTTTCTTGGAAGGTGATTAGTAATCTGCCATAGTTTTACATGGACATAGCTGCCCAGCAAGAAGGGTAAAAAAACACAAATGAAGCGAGAATTTGAAAATACACATCTAGAAAAACAATTAATGGCAAAATATACATTTGTAGCTTCTCCTATTGAAAACAACACAGATCTTTTTGTTCAATAATTTCTCACCTGCCTAAAGCATTGAACCTATTACCAAGTGAAATTGTAAGACATTATACAAGCTACTGCAATGTTCTCTATTGTAGATGTGATTAAAGGAGGAAACATTGAAGGAGAAGTTCTCCTTATTTCAAAAACGTTCACAACCAAGACTAACAAAAATGTATTATCTGTTGTTCGTTCCAAGTAATTTCTGATTTTGCACTAAACAGCTAAGGTCCATTTGATATGAATGTTGAAATCGGAACCGAACTGGGAAGACAATAAAGATGTACCAACCAAAAAACACCAACAAAATAAAGATATATGACAAAGATGAAAAATAATGCTAACCAGATGTGAGAACAACATATGCTCAAATGTTCATATATGGCTTGTAATTTTTCTTGATCCTGAATCAAATGTAATTCGTGGATGCATGATCAGATGAATCTGCAAACAGTAGTATACTAGTATCACTATAAACAAGAACCACCATTGCCTCTTGCACATATCTATAGAGTTCCTATAGCTCGTCAAGAATAGTTTTAAATGATTCAGGTAGCTGCAAGCGAGATATCTTAAAATTAACTCCATGAATTATTAAATTCAGAAAGACAAGAGATCAAGGAAAAACTAAGTCGCATTCCTAATAATATAATACCCTTTTTTTTTGTAAAATAAGCATCAGATTGAAGAATCAAGAAGCAACAAAGTAAAACCATTGAAAATCATAGTGAAAAGTTAAAATCATACCAATGGTGATCTTCCATCATAATCTGTCTTCTTGGGATCAGCTTCAGCTCGGATCAAACTTTTGAGTTGATGCAAATCTCCATGATAAGCTGCACTATTAACTCTTAAAGCAAGTTCAGCTTCTTGCTTTCCAATATGAAATGTGATATCAGATTCCAATTGCTTCACACGAACATTTGATTCTTTTCCCTGTCAGCTTATACTATTTTAGGCATTTGATGCATATAAATTAATTAATTCGATAAAGTTTATACAAAACAAATGAATATACATTTGTAGGTACAGATGCCATGGGAGAAAAAGAAGTGCAAGAAACAACATAAGAGAGGCAATAACATTTTAGCACAACTGAATTACCTCCAGAAGGTTGATCAAGACTCTTCGCCCATCATGAAAATATATGTCAAGGATATTTGAGAATGATTGTTTATCAAGGCGCAGAAGCCTACATAGCTCGCAAACTCGAACAGTATAAGGCTGAGATATGTTGCAAAGAATAGAAATTTCACCAAATAAATTGTTAGGTTCCAAATTAGAAACAGTCTCTTCTGATCCATCTGCCCCTATACCAACCTCCTCCTGTGCATAAATAGTCTCTCATCAATATTAAAATGCGAGAAACTAATGATGACTTCCCTAGGGAACTACTTAGAAATACTCTAATTCAACATAATGGTTATGTTTCTAGAAATGTAAATGGCAATGGCAAGCGGGTGGGTTCAAGATAGGCATTTCTTTCGCAACCCTGTCTACAATAAACAAAAATTTTCAACCATGAAGATCCCTGAGCCCCTTTTTTAATGTTTGTTCTTCAAGTAGGTGTAATGAGAAAGAAAAGAAAGGTGAGCAAAGACCCAATTGGTATTAAGTAGTAGTTAAATGTTTCATTTTGGAAGTGTTACGAACAAATCAATAACATGTTCTTCATCTTCTCTCTTCTCTCTCTCTATCTCTTTCTCCTCCATCTTCCCTCTTCTCTCTTTATCCCTCTTCTTCCATTTTCAACTTTTTTTTTGTGTGTTTTTTTCGAAAGAAGCAGTTCGGAACCGTTATGTAACGGTGCGTAATAGGCCGTTACGGTCATTATAGCACCGTTATGACCACTACGGCAGCCACTACGGCCGACACACCTGTGAATTTGAATCACACTGCAAAAGTGATCGTAACGGGTGGCAGTAACCACCACAACCGTTACGTAACGGTTGTTACGTAACGGTTGCGGCCGCTTTTTAAAACCTTTGTTACGATTTAGAGTAATCAGGATTAACCTTACACTCCAAACCACAGGATGAATAGTACCGATGTCCTCCAATAACAGGACTATATTTTGAAGACAACTAGACTGAAGAAAAATTAAATAGAGTTCTGTCTATGCATTTTTGTTTAAATAAACAACTAATTTATGATGAAATCAACATCAGGACAGGCAACCGCAAATTAAAAAATAAATTAATATACCATGCATGAGAATAAGGAACTGAAAAGTATATATCTAAAAGAAACAGAAGAAGATAAAGAACAAACAAAAAGAAACTGACTCACGATAATCAAATAAATATTAATAAACAAAAGTTAATACAAGATAGTATCATACCAGCATACCATGACAGACAAAATAAAGTTGATCTACCACATTTCCCTGTTCCATTATCACTTCTCCTGGGAGAAAAAACTCCTCATGGACTCTGATTACCTACAAGAACAAAAAAATGACTGAGAACAACTCCATCAACTTATGTAAATCCACATTTGCTTATTTAACAAGGACAATCTTAATTTTGCGGTTGTAAACCAACACATACCAAATACCATGTTGACCACCAAAACTAGTATCATAGGTAATGCAATTTTTAATTCATTTAATCATGATGAAACTGGAAAGCACATGAGTGCACACATACGAGGTTCCTAGATTAGATGAAATGATGGAAAACTCAAGTCCAGTGATTTCATGTGGGGAAGTAATTATAGACACCATTGCATTAAGGTCAAAGGAATACAACAATAAATTGATTGCAGTATTATAAACATTGACATAGCGCAAGAGAAAGCACTTTGATCGAGACTCTGGTCCGCTTACAATTAAAAACTATTCACACCACCCCAATCAGTATACAACAGTGGTTTCTAACTTTCTATGTCTATTTATGTCTATGTCTATCCATGTACAAATTTATGAAGGTTGCTTGGTAGAAATGACTGAAAAATATGAAGGTTGCTTGAAGAATATATTGAGGAAAATAACATGATGAGTTTATAGTTGTAGCTACAGCAAAAAGAAGAAGAAGAGTACCAAGTAAAAAAAAATATGACAATAGTCATACGAACATGTCTGACTTCAAAGAGGGTGATATGGTTACTTTTTCTGGAGCGATTCTTAAGGATAGCCAAAAGATTATTTGCTTAGCTTCAGTAAGAACGGAATTAAGCGTGCACCAATGATTGAAAACTCAAACAGCAAGAGTAATATATAATCTTCTATCCTTCTCTGGATATCTAAACTTCGCTTTACTCAGATTCAAGCTTTGTTTAATGTTCGCATCACACCAACAAAAATAGCCAACGATTCACAATGTGAATGATAATCATATTCAACTCCCAAGAAACAGAACACCACAAAAGATTATTAAAAATCCAAAAGTCAACATGCACATGATATGCCTGGTTAAGGTTGCCTGTCGCAACAGAGAAACAAAATCTACAAAAAAAATAAAAAAGTAAGAAAGAAGAAAAATCACCCACCCATTATTGAAAAGAAAAGAACTTTTTTAGACTCTATATGCACTAAAATGACAAATAAGATGATGCGCCTCTGCAATCTGGCGAACCAATCCACTTGGGAGGATTTTAAGCACCAAACAAAGATCATATATAATAAACTCAAATACTATAGGTATTTATTTTCACTATAAATAAAAAGAGGAAGAAATTCCCTGGGAAGAAGAAACTAGAGTCATGCTTAAAGCAATTCATCGACAAAACTTGATGAATGTTTGAATGAATATTTCCAGAAGAAATAAAGAAGACCTATCTGCTATATGCCATTCACTTTCAACAATATCAATTCTAAACTTGATTTTCATGATTAAAGGATAACAAATTCATTAAAAACTACATAAATTTTTAAAGAGAATTGCTATGACAATTAGGGTTGCAAATGAACAGAGCCGTTTGTGAACAGGCTCGAGCTCAACTTAGTAAAAGCTCGTTCGAACTCGGTTCGTTAAATTTTTTTTGCATTCGAGCTCGAGCTCAAGCTCATTAAATTTTTAATAAACAAGCCCAAACATTCTAAAGTTCAGCTCGTTAGCTAGCTCGTTTAATATTTATTATTTATATATTAAATAATGTAAAAATATGTATAAAAAATAAGATAAATATGTTATTTATATATTTAAAAAATATAAATGTAAATAATAGTTAACTATAGATAGTACATTTATATAATAGTGGTAGTATATATTATTTCAATAAAATATTGACTCTTTTTTTTAGAATGTTTATATATATTGTATATATAATTGTATAATCAAAATTTTAATTGTAACTGTAGTCTCATATGCATATATGAATTTATAAATTTTTTGGCTCATTAAGGCTCGTGAACAGGCTCTAACTCGAGTTAAGCTTGAGTTTGAGTTTGTTAAAATCTTAATAAACAAGCCCAAACATGCTAAAGTTGGCTCGGCTTGGCTCGTTTGCAGCCCTAATGACAATACAAGTGAGATCACCAATTGTTGTAAAAGCTTAATCTTTTGGTACAATTGGTCTAACACAGTATCAGAACTCTAGTTCCAGCCTTCCAGGAGAATCTTGGGTTCAAGTCTTGTTACCCTCATTATCTATATCATTGTTCATTCTATTCTACCTGTCTTTGTTCACCTTGTTTTCTCTTAGAGTGTTAGCTTTATATACAATGTTGAGCCAATTTCCTAACTTAAGCTTTGGGGACAATTGTTGATCGAATCCAAATGTTTTTCATTATTATGAATATAACATTGTCTAGTTAGTTAAAATAACTTACAATCTGATTGATGAATTCTGTAGAGCATCCTTTGAAAAGAGGGACATTCTCAACGTATGGCTTGTATAAAGTTTGGGAAATCTGCAAAAGATGTTGAGCAAAACAAGAGAGGAATCAAATTAAAGCACACCACAAATTGTTATGCACAAGCAGAACAGATTTGTCATTCATATATATACAACAATCTGAAAACATACATGCATATTCAAACCTAAGAAATTTTTTATTAAAAAAATAAAACTAAAGAGAACTTGTAATAAAATAAAAGGCTTTGGTAATGTTTAGAGATTAATACTATGACAAGTTATACAATGTTTCTTCTCTTTTACCTTAGCACGAATGGAGATGGGCATATCCTGAAGGACAGAAGTTTCAGTATAGCTGCTTTCATACTGTAACCGCAAGTGACCTTTGATCTGATTGCGGATGTCCCTTCCAAGTCTATTTCTGTTCATATATTTCATGAGATCTGCCATTTTATCCCTGAACCTTTCTGTCTTTGATCCTTTCACAATTAATGCAGTCATGTTACCAATCAAATAAGCACCAAGAATCATGTCAAAAGAGACATATATCATTATGAATATCATTTCCCTCAGATTGACTGCATGTATATCTCCATAACCTGCAGCAGGAAGAAGATACTCATTTAGCATAAACAAAGAACCCATCAGGAAAAATAGAAGTATTTTATTGTGGAAAGCTTTAACATGTTTAGACTATTTGTGAAAGAAAAATAATTATTTTCATTATTTCTTTCAATCAAATAACATGTCCCGATGGTCTAAAATTAAACCAATTATTTCTCACTAATTTTTGTACTCCTGCTTGGCCTCTCTCTACGTTTAGAGATCTCAAAAATGGAAATTTGTTCTTCCAATGATTCATAATCATCAAGTAACATTTTTACTTCCACCAAGAAGATTTTCCTTTTCTAAAACTCCTAATGAAGCAGCCCATTATTTTGTTAACGTCTTAATAACAGTACAATAGATACTGGTGTAAACAGCTTATTCAAGCTTTTTCATGTTATCACTATTTCTACTTCTCTGTCACTATTATATATGAAAATATTAGACATGCGAATCAAGGCCAAAATTGATGCCATTGTGGCTAGCATCACTACTTTTGGCACTCTATCACAGTATCACCATAAACAACCAACAATTTATCTTCATCACAAATGTTCTAAATAATTATCACCTTCAACACTAAGCTATTCCTACCCACCACTGCTACCATTGCCACATAAACAAGCTGCTCCAAAAACCCTCCTTTACCAGCATCACCACCTCAACCACAATTCTGCCACTTTCACATGTCAGTAACACAACTACCACCTCTGATGACCAAGTTAACCCACATCTACCAGTGCAACCAACTCCAAAAGTGCCCCAGTCCAAAATTACATTTTACCCGTGCAATATGTTACACGGTCTTGGGTAAAATCAACCTCAAAAGCTAGCTATTGAGGTGAGGATGCCCTCATGCTTATATGCTCAACGTTACTTTAGTTCTCAGCTGATGGGGGACTTCGCTTCACACCCTCCTTTATGCCCAACATGCTCACTGGACAGCACCTGCGGCGTGCACCCTACCCATCACTGAGTACTTCGTCTCTGATAGCATGTTACACAGTCTTGGGTAGAACTCGACACCAAAAGTTAGCTATTGAGATAAGGGTGCCCTCACGCTTACGTACTTAACATTGCTTTAGTATTCAGGGGATGTGGGACTTCACTTCACACAACAATCAAATTGACCATCTTTGTGCCTATTATGATTCCCAAAGGGGCCACAATTTGCCCACATCTCTAACGACCATCAACAAAAATCCTCTCAGTAACAGATTTTTTAACATATTCAGAATGAGAAATATAGTTCTCTGAAGTTCATGAACCAACCCAAAAAATATCATTACCATGGTAGTCACTTGTGATTTTATATGTACACATGTATGAAACTGTTGAGAATATAATATAAATAATAAAGTTGCCCCTCTCTCTAACAACTTAAGCCTTTAGATGAGTTGGTAATCAACACTTTTATATGGTATCAAAGCAGACAATAGATCCTAGGTTCGACCTCCCGCTATGAGAAAATGTCTAGCCACACGTGAGGCGGCATGTTGAGAATATAATGTAAATAATAAAACTGCCCCTCTCTAACAACTTAAGCTTTTAGATGAGTAAATGCTAGGATACACCAACGAAAGCCCCAACCATAATGAAACTTAATGTCACGCCCTAAGCCCTGTGACAACACCGCACACTCATCTAAGTGAGCATGCAAAGCTAAGAGTCCAATCAAATAAACCAACAATATAAAATACTCAAATTAAATCTTTAATTATCATAATGCCAAAATCCATAAATAATAAACAATCCTTACCATATAAAATTGTCCACCAAGTCCACTAACATAATCCACTAACAAAATAGTAATCTAAGTAACTTAAATCGTAGTCCTACTCTCGGCACTCCCACAAGCAAAAACCCGCGCAAGCTGCCAACAGACCCCTAGAAGGCCAAAGGGGCTGTCGACTAGGCCTAAGAGGCTGTCGGGAGGCACAGGGAGGCCGCCGATGAACTGAACAAGAGTGTGGGAGGTTCGGATTGACTGTAGGGGCCTGGGTGATAGGCTACAAAAGTCGATTGAGAGAGGTGACTGCCGACAGAGGTATGGGCTTGGGTTTTGGCTCTGATACCATATAGTTTTGGAGAAGAGAAAGAGTTAGGAAATGAGTTAGACTTCATTCCATTTTATATTAATAATACTGAGTAATTACAAGAGTGCCATAAAGCATAATATAAGGAAACACAATCACACAATTACGTATTTCCTATTTTAACTTATTTCCTATTCTAACAAGCTTTACTCCTCAGAATCTAAAAAAAATAAAATAAGGGTAAGCTAGACAGTCCAGCAAATAACAACCATCACTGCTAGCTGGATCAAGTATACAAAAAAAAAAATAGTCAATCCAATAAATATATTTTTGCTACAATTCAATAAATGAACAATTATTTTGTAAGATGGTTCCATAGCTGAAAATAAACAGCATAGCAATACATTTTAATTGAAAAGACAATGAGATAATTTGAAGAAATGTCGTTGTTCAAATTGATGGTTCGATATTCAGACAGTTCAATAATTCGATTCACAAAACTCAAGTCTTGGTGACTACGGTCACTTAACCCATGACAAGGCCCAGAACCATACATAGGCCAGTGGTAAAGCCCTAAAAGAAATTAGCTTCTGCGCCAATAAATGAACCCCATTGGCTAGGGTCCAAATCATAGTAAAACTAGAGTGATATTCAGAATTCAAACAATACAAAAATTTTAAATAAAATATTCGATATTTTCAAAATAAACATCTAGTACAATTTTCATAATAGTTTCACAAAATATTCAAATAATTTTCATAATAATATCCGATGTTTTATACTTGACCCATATTTTATTTTAAGAGAAAGACTATAAATAAATATTTATAATTTCAAACGATTCAATAGGAATAAAAATGAACCAACAGTGATAGAGGGTTACTTACCTCAAACAGCTAAAATAATATTTTCCAAACTAATCTCAAATTACCAAGATCCACCTCAATCTCACAAACCTCTAAGAGATGAATAGATCAAAATCACCACTCTATAAATCTTCCCTCTTCGTTTTCTTTTTCCTTTTTACCTTTTTCAAATCCTGCAGCAGCCTTCAAAACCCTAGCGAGACCTCTGTTTTCCTCCAAGACTAGAAGCAAAACATGTTGCCTTATTAACCTAGTTTCCCAAAATTGCAAAATTACCCATCTAAGTTATATAAATTATAATGCCATCTCATAACTAATTCCTTGATATTACTAAATGACCTATACAAATTAGTTTCATTACTAATCTATCCAAAAAATAATTCTACACATAACTTGGGTTTTACACTTAACTAGCTCTGGTCTTCATTGAACAACCGAAGACCTCAAGACAAACACATGTTGGAATTGATCTTGGGTAGACCTAACGTCTTCCTTGTATTAAATTTGTTTTTTTTTTTTTTTTTCCTGTAAGAAATTGGTTAGCTTCTTTTGATTTCTGAATAAGATAGATTACATGTAATGCAAACATCATTAGCCTTTATCAATATTTGAGAGTCGGATTTTGCAACTAGAAACCATAATATGCCTTCAGTTACGTAGAGAAATGAACTCACCAACTGTTGCCATGGTGACAATGGCAAAATATAGGGATGTTGTGTACCGCGTCCACAAATCAATTTGTCTGAAGTGTGAATAACTGTAGTCACCCATTTTTAAACTCCCAATCCATGTATACCCTTCTTGCTCCGCAGGAAGAGTGGTAGCCAAATAATAAAATATGCAGGCTGCAGTATGTGTGCAATAGAGTTCAACTGCAATAAGCTTGACAATCCTAGTAAACTGATAATTGATCCGTATATCCTTCTCCATGTTCTGAAAAAAATCAATGACTTTGCGAACCCGACTTAACCTGATCCACAAAAGGTACCTCACTTCTTCTTTATTACCACAAGCCTGATCAACACAGATTGCTATGTTGTAATTACTGAAGATGTAGTTGTGGTGTTATGGAAATGTTAAAATATAAGGATTACGAGAAGTAAAAGAAGAAAAAGAAAAGGGCACATGAGCACAGAGAGTAGCAGTGTAATAAGTACGACACTCAAGCAGCATTAATAAGACTGACTCACATGATGAGATCAGGGAGTATTCTAAAGTAACAAGGTGCTTCATCTTGTGAAAAACAATTTACAAATTGTGATAAACTACAAATTAAATAAAGCGGGTTCAAAGCTACAATAAGCTAACTCAATTTTAAAAGGACATCCAAAAACTGCCATTATAAGTTTTTATTGTCCTTTCTAATTCTATCCCTAAGACACAAAGTAATATGGAAACCATATCATAACATATTGATTTTAGGGCAAATTATGACAGTAGTCCCTATACTTTGGTCCTTGGGTCATTTTAGTCCCTGTAATTTCAATTGGCTGTATTTTGACCTTAAATTTATGATGTTGTCTCAATTTGGTCCGATTGATTACAACTCTTAGTATTATTTTATGAAAAATATGCCCATTAGTGGCATGTGCTATATTTTTAAGGACAAAATTATAAATTTACTCAACTCAATAAATTAACCTCAACAATTTAGAGATATTTTTTCTTAAAAAACACTAATAATATTATCAATTGGACTAAATTGAAGCAAAATTTAAAATTAAGGGTCAAAATAGAGTCAATTAAAAATTAAAGACTAAAATAAGGGATAAAATATAAGGACCATCTGCAAATTTGCCTTTAATTTTACCATCATGTTCCCAGTCTGAACTATGTGATCACTGCATACCTATGAAGCACGGGTACTCCAAAAATAATGCCGTACGAATACTGGGTACTTACCGGATGCGATATGCATACTGGTACGGCAAAAGGGGGTTCGGTACGTTTGGTTCAATCGGGTACGGCATGGGTACATTTCGGGTATGCCGGGGCCAAAAAACAAATTTATAAGACAATTAGGGGTACCGGAGCAATTTATTTATGTTCTTTATATAAATAAATAAAAAAACACAGTGTTATAACCTAGGTTTTGTCCCTTCTTTGCATCTATTAACTTCAACAACAACAAAGAGAACAGCGGAGGTCTTCTTCGTTGTCTTCTTCTTCTTCTTCAGCGACAGCAATATCTCTTCACTTCAAAGCCCTCCAGCGACGGCGACGCAACTAGACGAAGTCCTTCGGTGAGTGTTCTTCATCTTCTTCCTTTTCTTCTTCTTCTTCTTCGTTTCTTCATGTCTTCGTCTTCGTTTCTTCATCTTCATTTCTTCGTTTTTTTCTACAGATTAGCAAGTGGTCTTCTTCTTCTCTGTTCCTTTCCTCGTCTTCCCTCCAGCGAGTGTTCTTCATGTCTCTGTTTTTTTTTTTTTTTTGTGCCCTTGCAAATTAGCAATTTTGATATTTCTCTGTTGTCCTGTCTGTCTATATGAATGAATTGCATGTGCTTTTGTTGAGAACACTCTGGCTTTGTTTTCAAAATTTACTTCTTGGAAAACTCTAAAAATTATAAGCCAATTCATTAATGTCTTCTCATCAGAAGTGTTGTTGAGAAACACTCTGGCTTTGTTTTCAAAATTTACTTCTCGGAAAACACTAAAAATTAATTTGGTGAAAAAATAATGAAAATTCAAAACCACTCTATCATTTTCATATTATTTCCTTTTTTGTACAAAAAATTGTTTTGAATAAATTCAAAAACATCTTTCGGTGGTGTATTTTCAACAAACTACTCTTTAATATTTTTCAAAATACAACTTCTGAAAATGAAACAAAACATTCTATTGAACAAGAACTGACAGGAAGACATATTGGCTTGATCATCCTAGTAGTTAAACATGCCAATTCATATTCTTGGACGTTACACCATATTCTTAGAAGTTTTTAGTATTCTTTCAACCATAATGGAGGTTTGATAATATTAAAAATTTGGCACTGAATTTGTTTGCTGAATATGAACATAAGATTTGAAGTTGAAAATTAATATTTAATTTTAATTTGTAGGTTGGATCCTTTAACCATAATTATAAATAAAAAATAAAAAAAATATATCGGCGAACCACAACCGTACCCATATCATACTTTTTTTGAGTTTTGCCGTATCGGCATACCCGCAATCGTACCCGCACCGTACTCGTACCCGCACCTGTGCTTCCTAGTTGCATACTATCCAAAGTATCCCAAATAAAAGTTTATCCAACTCAACTCAACAACAAAAAGGCTTAGTGCCAATTAATCATGGTATGCTAGAGGAATCTGTATTCTTGAGTATTTTAAGATTTTAAAATATATATCCGTTTACAGAATACACAACTATATGTATAGTCAAAGAGAATGATAGCAATCAAACAAGTACCGGGTACAATAAGTTGGATATTTTAATATTAAAATTATTTTTAGCAAGTGGCTTATAATTTGTGGAACCATTGTATATCAAATAATATAAAATGCATGATGGTCTTTTTCGTTCAAATATAAGTTGATGTGCATAAAATGAGAAAAGAGAAAGGAAAAAAAAGGAGAGTAGAAACGAATAGCAAGAGAAGTAAAATCTCTCATGTTAGACAACCACATGAATGGATTGAAATAGAATTGAAAAATAGAGACATAGCAAAGTTTAAAATATAAAAAATTAAAAAATAATAAAGAAGCAAGATACAAGGGATTAAATCAAGGTGAAAAGATGCATAGTCTGCTACTATAGTCATCAATTACACCTAGATTTATGGGAACCTATCTTTCCTTGCATGTGACTCCATGGATACTTAACAAAAACACTACAAACTTGTTCATTCGAATTTCAATTCATTCTTTGTATTCAATGTCAGTGCAACGGTAGCTGTTAAGTAACCAATTGTCCCAAAAGATTAAGTTGTTAAGAAATGAGTCCAACAATATGTATCAAACTATTCGACACCTTCCCTCATGTGCAACCTTGTCTTACATGTTGAGATGTACACATCCATACATACAGAGAGAGAACAAAGAATGTAAACAACTAAAGAAAGCATGCAAATAAGGACCAAATACAAATGGAGAAACTTGAACCAAGACCTCCTCTAACCTGAACTTTTTGATACCATGTTAAATCACCAATTGTTTCAACTCAAAAGTTTAAGATATTAGAAAATGGACTCAACAATATATATATATATATATATATATATGTATATATCGAGCTAACACTCTCCTCACCCCTCATGTGTGATCTTGTTTTGCACATCAAGAGACAAATAGATCAAGAAACAAGGTGAACCAAGACCCCCAAAAAGAAAAACAAAAAAACATAGTGCATAGTGACAAAGATAATGGGGACAATAATAACTTCAATTATTGTGCAATATGCAAAACAATTGATGAAACAGGAACCATATGGTATCTTCGAAAACTACAATTATAGGAACGAAGAGTGGTACCTTATAGATAACATCCCAAGGCATACAAGAAAGAAGATCGAAGACAAAATTAGATTTCAGGTACCTGCAATAAAAATAGTTAAAAAAGAAAATAAAAGAAAGAATTATTCTGTTTGGTTGATTTTCAAAGTCTTTGAAAAAATTTAATAAAAAACAGTTAGTTAAAAAACTAATTTTTATAATTTTAGACTGAAAAATAAATAAATAAATAAAATAAAATAAAAATAAAAATAAAAAATGGGAAAGGAAAGAGAAAACTGACCGAAGAGCAATTGGGGTGCGCTTATAGACCATTTTGTAGGTCTGACTATCTCTGTAAGCGACGAAGAATTGGAGGACAATGTCTACAAGGAAAGCAACTTGACCCGCGATGTCCCATAAGAAAAGCTTACTGGGCATTCCCCTGAAGAACCCGAACTCCATGGGTGTGAAGAAAGATGAGTACACTGCCCACACCAGAATGAACTTCGTCCATGCACGGTACCACCTGAATTTGCTTTGCTTATCATCTTACCGTAAGAATTCAAAACCTCAAACAATGTTTCAACAAGCTATGCACATAATGCTGTTTGCCGCCCCAATAGTTTTGCGGGAGATGTGTTTTAAGCGGTCCGCCCAACTGAGTGTAAAAATGGTACGCGGTCTGAGGTCGCTCCAATCTGTCTTAAGTTTGTTTGGGTTTGGACAGAGACCTTAGGTTTAGGCTATCATTTTGGGGATTCTATTTGTACTCAAAAAATAATTAAATAAACTCAATTTCTTAGTATAATATATTAAATTATTTAAAATTATAATTTATTTCACACACAAACTCAATATGTGAGATCAAAATTCAAAATTCGTGTAATGAGTTGTTGCTCGTATATGGTAGAGTAGAATTTTTCTATCAATTAAGTCCTGCAACAGATTATTACTATGGTTTGAAGGATTACATTAATGAGATTATATGTAGACTTTATTATGAAGTTATTCACTGATGATTACAAGATAATAATAGCAACCCGGCTTACGATAATTTTATCATGAATGTTGTGGTTGAAAGTTTGAAAAACAAAACGTGTTGAGATTGATTTTCCTTACAATAAATAAACAGTGAAATCAAGGCCCGTAGTGGATGAAGCCATTGCTTCCATTGTTTTTTATTTTTTTATAATTTTTAAATTTTTTCTTATATACAAATCAAACCCACCAAAACAGTGGGGTTTTGCCTTCACTAACCCACCGCAAACTGATTGGTATTGATGATAATAGTAAAGAAAAATGAGTGAGACCCCCTTTGTGGAGGACCCCCACAACCCCCTTACTGATCTATACCATTCATTACTGTAATAGTAAATTTTGATAGAATGAATAAGACTTTTAATGGTAAATTTTGGTAGTGTGAATTGAAGTTTTAGAATGAGGAAGAAAATGAAGAGAAAAAATTGAAATTTGAGAAGAATATGATGAGACTTGAATATGAAAAATGTTTGTAAGTGATTTGAATGTACTATGAGGAAAAAAATTATTTTAGGATTTAATATTTTGTCCTCATTAGTAAATTTAAATAAAGATATAATATAAATTACAATTTTAAAATTTCAATTGGGCGTACTAAGTTATTATTTGGGTGCAAATAGAATCACCCATCATTTTGAAGTCTAGCTTGGCCCGTGATCTGATCCATCGGCCTGGTTAAGGCTCACTCAGGGCCTAGCCCAAGACTCAGTATCTTTTTTAGTTAAAAATAATATTACAAAAATTGATAAAAAATATTTAAAAAAATGTTCAAATCCACCCAAGTCCAGGCACAAGCCCACTGGCCCCGGCTCACCCAAAGTCCGAATACCCTTAAGCTTAATTTTTTAACTCATAGGCCAACCTGACCAAACCTAAATTTTGGTGAGAACTCGCGAAGCCCGACATGGGTCGGGCCGAATTAGGCCAAATATACCCCTACCAACACGCATTATTACCAAAAATATAATAATAATAAATAATAAAGCAATGACATGTTTACATGGTATTACTTTTTGTTTAGGGCTGTTGAGTCTGGCTTAATCAAGAGTTTTATTTTAATAATTTAAATTATTTAATATATAAATTTTGTTAAATATTTTATTTTTGTAAAAATAATATTGATCAAATATTGATAGTCTTTCGATCAAATTATATTTTTGTTAATAGTAAATATAATTTTAAAAATAAATTATTGACAAAAATTTTATTTGATCAAATAATTATCGATATTCATTCAATGTAATTTTTGTATTGAACAATTTAAATAATCAAAATGAGATCTGTTATAAATCCTACCAATCTAATAACTCTATTTGTAAACTGAAGAGAAGCCTTACATTTCATCATTTTACTTGTTATAATCACATTGATTGAATCAATCCTGTCATGTATGTAATTAATACATGACACAACACTTGATAAATAAAACGTGGTAGGTAAACAGAGTAATGTTAGAGATAAAAAAATAAACTGAAAAAATATATATATATATATATATATTAAAATTTTGACATGTTTATATGATTTTTTTTTTGTTTTGTTTAGGGATGTTTGTCTACTTTTTATTAGAGCATCTGTATCAATTTCTATATAATGACTTTAAAGCTATTGTATAGAGCAAAAATTGTAAATATCAGCTCTATCAGTCTCTTTATACCCTTCATTCATTTTGTGAATGTTACAGTGCCTCAACTGATTTGTTGAGGCACTGTTCATACAGTAATCTATTTTTTATCATATTTTCTAGAGTAAAGTTGGGCAAAAAAACTATGGCAAGTCATTCACTCTGGATGTCCCTCTGGATGTCCCGTGAGCACCCAAATTTGGCCTAACCCAGTCAACTGGCCGACCGACCGCCCCTCAATGGGTTTGGCCCTCCTGTGCTGCTGCTGCTCTGTTGTTGTTCTAGTATTGATCTGTTACTGTCTTGGATTTTGTTTATACTTATTTGTTCATAATATTTTAATGAAATGGAATTTTAAAATAGAAAGTTTGATGAAGTGTATAGACTAGCTAAAATACAAAAATAAATTTTAAGTTATAATTTAATTTAAAATTTATTAAGACTAATACGGATGCTCTTGGGCCGTAAGAGAGGCAGCCCACTGGGCTAGCCACCGTGCCAACACATGAATCCATCAAATTATATGAAAAAAACGTAAAAAAAATATATGCCTTAAAATCAGGCCCCACCCTAGTCGTATTTCAAATTCTAAATCTACTCCCAACTCAATTCTCATTCAGATTGAGTTGGCCCACTCCGGATACAGACTCAAACTTGGGCTAGGTACGAAAACTGCCTGCCCAACAGATTTTCTTAAAAAATGGCTATATTTATGGTGGGTCTAGTCTACAACCCATTAACTTTTAAATGCATCTCTCACACTCACTTTTTGAGCAAAATTCAAAATAAATTTTCATGAATCATGGCTCTTTTTGTTGTATTTAAGGAGATTTAGGTATAAATTTTAATAAGCAAATTTATTATTTAATAAGTTTCGTAAGTATTAATAGCATTTTTTAATTATTAATTAAAAAAAATTATTAATTATTAATTATTAATTAAAAAAATATTAATTTTTAATTATTAAGTATTAATAGCATTTTCTAAAAAATATCACTAATTATTAATTTTTAATTATAATTTTAAAAAAAATTATTAAAAATGTCACTAATTATAAATTTTAGCAATAATTTTAAAAAATTATCCTAAAAAAGTCATTAATTTCAAACTTTCAGTAACAATTTAAAAAATTCGTCACAAAAAAATATTACTAATTATAAGTTTTAGAGACAATCAATAAAAACCGTAACAAAAAAATTATTTATTATTAATTTTTAATGATATATATAAAATATTATTACAAAAAATTATTTGTAATAAAGATTTTATTAAAATTTGTTTTTAATAGAATTGTAAATTAAATGCAACCATTAATAATTTACCTATAAATTTGGGCCCTCTATTCAAGAGTTGTGTGTCTGCCACTGCAGCAGTACAACAATGATTTAAGTTGGGACCCATATATATGTCATCCCCTCCATCGTAGATCTAAACGTGACAAAAATTAAAAAAAATAAAAGGCAGTGCAGCAACAACAAGCAGGGCATGCATCATGTAGCCCCCACCAAACTGCCTCCTGCGTACCGAGAGCTACTCACTTTTATCTCTCATGACATATGATATCGAGCGAACGTTAGAGATATTTAAATTTTTATTAAATAAATGGTCAAATATTTTATATGATTATAAAATTTATAATTTTTTAAATTTTAGATATTTAGTTATTTATTTAGTAAAATTTGAAATTTATAATATTTTTCTATGACATCTAATTGGGTTTCTCTCTAAAGTTTAAAATTTAAATTTCATTGTAGTATTAGGGCTCGTGGAGTTGCTATGGAATTTTTTTAATGATTCAGATCTCATTTAAGAATCGATTATTTTAGTAATTTTTTATTTTTTAATTAAATTATGAAATAAAAAAATTAATGTATTTTGAATGACTCTTTAATTTTTTATAAAAAGATATACAAAAAATGAAAAAAAAAATCTTTGACTTTTTAGTATAAGTTATAAATTTTTTTATTTTCTTAATAATTTTTTGACTTCAAGCTAAAAGCATTACATGCCAAACGAGATCTCAAATTATTCATTTTGTAAAGTGTTTTGTTTGTATTATTTATGAAAAAATTAAATTTATCTGATAATCATAATATTTTTATTTTATAATATTTATTTTTTTTTAAAAATGTACAATGAATAAGTTTGTTAAAGGGGAAATAAAAAATCAGTGGAGGGGTTGAAAAAAAATGCAAAATAATTGTAAAGTTTATAAATTTTAATTATTAAAATCATAAATTCTTCGATACGTAGGTAATTATTTTGAAAAACACACCTAATTTTTAATTTTTTCTTTTTAAAATAAATCATTCATTTTTTAAAAATTAATGTGATAAAATAAAAATATTCTAATTATTGAATTGATATAATTTTTTTCAAGAATGATATCAAGGGAGAATTTTACCAAATAAACGATATGAATTATTAAAACACTTATGGTGAGCCCCACAAGCCTTGACATAACAATCAAATTCAGATTTTGAATTTGAAAAAATCTCCATCATATCTATTATATGAAATTTTTATAAGTTTTGAAATTACGTTGTTTTTATTGATTAATTTAGATTAACAATAAATATACCATTACTATTTTGGTGACAAACAAAACACTACTCTCCCTTTTAATAAGATTAAATAAATTAAAATTAATATAAATAGTATAAAGACACAAATAAAAGAATGTAAAAGGAATGACAATATTAATTTACAAAATAGAGATAAAAAGATAGATATGTTACGTGCATTAAAACTTTAAAATTGTGTTTAGACTATAAATTTGAATAGAAATTTTAAAAAATAAAATAAAATTGTGAGGGTAATATGAGGATAATAAAGCTAAGAAAAATTTTAAAATCATAATTCAAATAGGTGACAGAAACACAATATAAGAAATTTGGAGTACACTAAAATAACATATTTATTATTTTTTCATATTTTTACATATTTTTTTAATAAAAATTTAAAAATACACTTATTTAAATTATTTCAGACAACTTTATTATCCGTTATTATTTTTCGTCTAGATTTTAAGAGAAGTTTGTGTAATTTACTCTTCTTTATTTATCATCATTGTTCACATCACCTCTCCGAACTTGCAAATAAAGTGAGGTGTGAGTTCTTTTTCTGTACATCTCTTCTCACTAAACCGTTTAATCCAAACAGACCTTAGGCCTCACATGATAGACATGAATACTCGCGTCGCGTAGACTGAGAGAGAGAGAGAGAGTGAGCGAGAGTCGTAGTGGTACCTGTTGTCTGGATGAATGGCGAGACCTTTGGAAAGGTCCTTGATACCCTTGATGACATTTTCTCTGCTGAATATCCTCCGGGCGTAGTCGAGCTCCAGTTCTCTATTGAGCAAATTGAATCGACTTCCACGCGACGACTCCATTCGATCATTGACATCATCCACCTCATACTCCTCCTCCTCCTCCTCCTCCTCAACTCTAATTCCATTTGTATCCTCATCTCTTCTTCCATTTCCATGTACCATCACAACATCAACAACAACAACAACAAATCTATATATCAATCTCTCTCTCTCTCTCTCTCTCTCTCTCTCTGCACAAAAACAACGATTACTATGCAATAATATTTCAATTAAATTTTCGGAATATGAATCTGAACCAATCGTGTCATTGTCATTAATCAATCAATGAATGAAAAGGAAATGAAAATGAAGTTGAAGAAGACTAACCGTGTGTAGATGATATACTTGTGGTTGTAAGAAAAAGGAAATCACGAGTAATCCAAAGCCAGAAACACGAGAAATACGGGTCGTAATAATGTGGACGTTGAACTGAAACGAAGCTTGCTTTTATGTTACAACATGATACATTCTCATTATTTCACTCAGAGAAAATGTGTCTAGAAGAGAGAGAGAGAGATAAAGAGAAGAATGCAATAGTGAACAGAGTTTTGGAGAAGGAAGCAACCGTCAAAGATCGTGTAATTTTAGATAAGGATTAGCAGTACATGATATTTATACTAGCCAATTTAACACCCGCCTTCAATATATTAGTTCATGGTAACTCATCATCTATACTATGACATATATGAGCACACGACTTAAGGTAATTTCTTCTTCTATCACGTGGTAAATTTAGTAAGATTTGAATATAAGATTTTAAGTTTCATTAAAAATTCTCATACTATTTAAATAACTTAATATTAATTTATTTATTATTTATTTTTATACTTACTCATCTGAATTGCACATGCATTACATGTGTCACCCACTAATTAATATAATAAGTCAACTATTCATATTTATATTAAATAATGTGTTAATACATTAAGGTAATATAAAAAGATAATAAATATAACATTACTCTTTATTTTATGCAAACATAATATTTTTATTCAAAAACTTATCCAAATTACGTGTCAATGTTATCGAAATAATTTTTTAAAAAAAAACTTCATTATTTTTTTAAAATTATTTATCAGTGTTAAAACATGTATGCATACTCCCGTATCAATGAAGTGCCCAAAAACAAATTATAGAAAACGTCAATTTTTTCCGTCTCCGAAGTCAGGTTGGGTTGACACATGATGCTTGCATCCAAAAAAAAATTATGAAATTTTTTAATAGATTTTAATAAGTAGATTTATTATTTAATAGATCTTATAATAATTAATTTTTTTTATTGAATACTATTAAAAAATGTTACTAATTATTAATTTTTAAAGACAGTTTGAAAATTTTGTTACAAAAAATGTCACTAATTATAAATTTTAACAGTAGTTTAAAAAAATCGTTACAAAAAAATCACTCATTTTCAACTTTTAGCGACTGTTTGAAAAATTCGTCACAGAAAAACGTTACTAATTGTAAGTTTTAACAACAATTTATAAAAATCATGACAAAAAAGTCATTAATTGTCAATTTTTAGTGACATGTAAAAAATTGTAACAAAAAATTATTTTTGCCGATGATTTTATTAGGACTTATTTTCAATAGGATTTGATGAGAATTAACTTCAACTATTAAGATTTATGGGTAGTTTACCTATTTTTTTTTATCAAAAAATCTATCAAATTAATTACATGGGTGTGGTCACACTCATATGAGTGATTTAGTAAATTTTTTGATAATTTTTTTGGAGTAATACTACAAACTTACCATTATCAACTTAGAAATTATCCAGAATCTTTATCTGATTTAGATTTATTCTACATATAGACCTCATACTACACAAATTAATTTCTACCACACAATCACTCACTCAGAATTTTCTAGGTGGGTTAATCTGGATCCATAACTTTTCTCATTTTTTTTAGATCCGTAACATTTTTCAAATGCTTTTTCTTCTATATCTAATTCATTCTCATCACACAATTGTTCCTCACCATTCTCGTCAATTTCAAAATTTTCATCATATCATACAATTGAGAGTAAATTAAGTAAACGAAACATGAATTTTGAATATAGAGAATCTGTTTACCATCTCAGAAATTCCTATTTATCATTCAGAAACTTTTGAGAGTGCAAACGCATAGGTTTGTATTAATTGAATTGAATGTGGACGTATTTGTCAACCTAATTTAAGATAGAAAATTGATATACATAATCATGTCATCATCAACTTTGTGTTTGACTGCTTATAATTGTGGCATGTGACATTGTGCTTATCGTAAGAAGATATGAATGACATGGTCTAATTAATTGGGATAAGAAATCTCTAATGGAGCATTTAGGTAAATAAAGTTTTAGTAGATTACATAAAATCTCAAATCATTAAAGATAAAATCTCAAGTCATTAAAGATACCAATACCCCCCCCCCCCCCCCCCCCCCCCAAAAAAAAAAAAATAAAAAAATTCTCTATACTATATTTGTATTTTCAATTTGTCAAATGAAATGAACTTGTACATACAATAAGGCCCATAGCATACTATGAGTTTTGGGCAAGATCCCAAATCGAGATTTTTTATATTTTAATTTTAATTTAAAAAAAAAAAAAAGCTCATATAAGAAATTTATTAGATATTCTTGAAATACTATGCAATATTATTTACATGATTTTCTCAATTAATAAAAATTCATAGCACAAATTGAGTGAGTCATCTTTTATCTTCTAAGTGTTTAACAAAAATCAATTAGAATATCTCAATATTTTTAAAATTTCCCACTGCGTGATTTATTGATTTAGAGTATAGTACTTATAAGACTACTGAATAATTACCTACTCATGTAAACAAGTTGATGAATTTTACTATTTTTCTAATTTTATGTAATTCATACAAAATGTCATGCGTATATAGGATCAATCATACAAAAAATATTTGTTGTGTGAATTCACATAGAATGTGGAAAAAATGATAAAATTCATGTAACAAATATTTATTCCTAATAACTATTTCTAAATTTTTCATATTGTATATTTTTTTAATTAAAGTTTTATTGTTATTGCTTTTCGAAATGCATAATTATTAATTAAGTTTTTAATCAAATTCTTTCTAACATATCTTTTTGATCCATAATATCACTAAACTAATCAACTTGTTTGTGTGTGACATCGTCGATGATTAAATTATTTTAATTTTGATTTTTTTTTTAAATAAAAACTTTTGTGATAAGTATTATCAGTCGTATTTTGTAAGTAAAGCATGCATTTGGGAAAAAAATAAAAAATAAAAAGAGGAAATAAAATTCAAATTAGTAGTAAATCTTATAAATTTTAATGATTAAAATCATAAATTTTTTTGTAAATGTGAATTTATTTTGAAAAAGGTACCACTGATTTTTAATTTTTTAACATGATTGATTTACATCAGTGGAGTGGTAGTTCCCCCCCCCCGCGCTGGGAAAGTTACGAGAAAAAGTGAAACCCCTTGAAAGAGAAACATAGGTACCAAAGCAAGAAAACCATCAATATCGTTGAAAATGAGATGTTTTAAAACCTTTTGAGTTCTAAGATTAAGACAAATTTTTAAGAAAAATATCACCATCTAATACTTTAATTTTTTTTTAAAGTGAACTAGAAGGAA
The DNA here is from genome assembly GCA_025200525.1 of Camellia lanceoleosa. Lineage (NCBI taxonomy): Eukaryota > Viridiplantae > Streptophyta > Magnoliopsida > Ericales > Theaceae > Camellia > Camellia lanceoleosa. The sequence goes on from CM045759.1 coordinate 85,534,170, forward strand.
ACCAATATTTTCAAAGGATTAAATATCTTCAAATCTGCTCTCAATGTAAAACCAAAAACAGGTTTTCTTTTATTTGAAAAATTCTAGCTAGCACATTAATTTGTTTCATTATTTGACACAGTACACGTTTTAAAAATAAATAAATAAGGGTAAATTACACTTTATCTCTTTCATGTTTGGTTATTTTCTCATTTTGACCCTCAAGGCTTATTTTTTCTCACTTTAGCTCTCATGTTTCAAGTTTTTCCCAATTCACTCTTAAAGTTAATTAACTTCTGTTTAGAGTTAGACAGAAAATGTTATGTTAACATCCACATAACATAAAAAATTATTGTATATTATTATATTGGAATTTAAATTTGTGTTAGAGGTGTAAATTATATACAATAAAATATCTTTATACTACGTGACTGTTAATATGTTATTTTCTATCTAATTTTGGATATTAGTTTTTAGAATAAATTGAGAAAATTTTGAAATATGAAGAGTCAAAGTGAAAAAAAATTATTTTTACAGGCGAAAGTGAAAAAATAGACAAACATAAAAAGGATAATGTGTAATTTACTTAAAAAGTAAATAGAAACAATTTTACGTTTTTTTATTTGATCATGTGATGTATAACTTGCTTCATTTTTTAACCTAGAAAGAACACTTCTAACACTTTGCCAATTTTGGAACCTTAATAGGAGTCACCACAAAGAGCATCCACACAACTTGTTAAACTCATGTCTAAACCAAAATATAGGGCAAAAGTAGGGAAATTAACTTTTAGGAACCTCCATCAACCTCGCTACATATTTACAAAATTTGTAATTGATACAGTACATCGCTTCATATAGCAATATACTGTTCACAAATTATATATTATTTTTTTATTTTTTTACCAAGTGATCAACCACCCAATCAACCACCCAAAGTAACTCTTTCATTTGGAAAAACTAGACACTTTTACCAAGTGGTTGACCACTCGGTCATCCACGCAGTCGACCACTTCTTTTATTTTATTTTATTTATCTTTTGAGAAACTGATATATATACAAAATCCTACCCACTTTGGACGTCTAGCCGGACAACCACTGTTGGGTACATTTTTATTTTTTTAAGGAAAATGACACTACATATATGTAGATAAACAATACAAAATTAGCAACTTCTCCGACTATTTTCTTAACAATACAAAATGAATATTTTATAAAATTTAATTTTAGAATAGAGATTCTGATAGAGGTGAATATATATAAAAAAAAAAAATGCTAGATAAAATAAAAAAAAAAAGTAACTTTTTGAAATTAATTTAACTCAAAATTTATTGAGCTTGATATGATACCCAAAGATCATGTTTATTTAGCTTATGATTTAAATAGTAATTCAATAGAATGGAATTAATGTACTCATAGGGTTTTGGGATCCGCACTCCAATCTCATAAGGGTAGAAGTGAAGTACTATTTTATCCTTAATTTACAAAAAAAAAAAAATAACAAAATAACAAAATAACTTTCATATAATTTTATATATTTAATCTCAATCAACAAATTTCTTTCGACACTTACCCACCAAAATAGCCAATATTGTATGCGTATTTATTTTGTTTATAGATAACAGAACATTGGAAAAATGTCAATGACTATTTATGCTCTTCTCTTTTCTTGGGCATGCCCACAAAAAACTGATTAGTAATTTTCATTTTGTATACATGTATTTTCTTTTCTTATCATTTTCCTATTCTTTTATATATATATATATTTTTTTTTCTAAAAATCAAAAGGATTTGGATTCTCTCAAGTTGGTCATCTCAATTTGAGAGAATATTTGGGCTTAATGGGCCTATTTTGGGGTCAATCTCAATGATATGAACTATTCACTTTTGAGTATTCATTAAATAGAATATTCATGTAAAAAATTAAATTGATTAGATATTGATAATTATATGTTTGAATCACATTTGTGTTACAAAAAATGAATCTTATTCTCTTAATATTTATTTGAAGTTTATTTATTTTATTTTAACAGTTTCTTTATAATAATATTTTTTTTGTATTTTGATCTGCATTTGATTGTGCTTCATTATAAAATGACACATTGTAATAATAATAATAAATAAAGATGGCATTAATGAATGTCGCAATATGAATGCTACTTTTGGGATCTTAGGTGGAGCATTACTGCATTAGCACTTAGAAGCAAAAATATTAAATAGAACTTGTTGCTAATGGAATGTCCACAATACAATGGTCCTATTTGGTCAAGGTTTTTTTAAGTTAAAAATTGATAATTTGAAAGTAAAAGTTAAAAGTATCTTTATCTTAACTTTTAAATAATCAATTTTTTTTAGTTTATTTAAGTTATTTCTACCTAATAAACTATAAATAAAAGTTACACAAAACAGTCTGACACAAATTTTCAAATTTAAATAAGTTATAATCATCTAAAAACTGTAACAAACAGTCCAATGACGTAAACCAAGAACTATTTTTAATGATTAAGCCCACTTAACCAAACCAATTTGCTGATGTCCTACCTCACTTCAGGTTAGTGTGCACCTTTAACGGAAAATTATTAAATAGTCTGAAACTATAATGTAGCGTCATTTACATAATATTTTCAGTAAATAAAAAATTATAATTCTTATTAAGTGGATCATTTTTTATCATTCTTTATCTTTCAACTTCAATAAGAACCCAACAAGGATGAGTCACCGTGTTCCAACTGTATGACTTTTACTATGCCATTAATCTAGAACAAGACATAAGTAATGTCATGTAATACTTTGACATTACCCAATAATTACCCTTGGTTAACCACTAGGGCTGATGGTGGGTTCAGCCAGCCAAGGTTTTTTCCTTTTCACCGCACACCATTTAGTTAATTTTTCCTTGGGCCATTTTAATGAATTACCTTCCAACATTGATAAGTGTGTATATTAAAATAAGAAAATTGGTGATAAATCCAATCTAAAAAGAGTATAAAGTATTAGGTTTAGTGAATATTTTTTATTGGTGAGAAATCTACACTTTGTGAAATAATTTGATGAGAATTTCTAAAGAATATTTTGTTTTCAATTTTTCCCCCTTATTTTTTTTATCTGTTTGATTTTTCATTGACTATCTATTCAAATTTATATCTATCTGTTCAATTTTTTCTCTTGTATGTTCGATTTTTTTTCCTAAATTTTATCTATCTGTTCAATTTTTTCCCTAAATTCTATCTATCTATTTAATTTTTTCCTAAATTCTATCTATCTATTCAATTTTTCTTATATGTTAAAATAACAATTTCTTATCTGTTACTCAAATTCGAAAGTTCATTTTTCCTATTTGTGTGAAATTCACAAACTAATTTTTCTATTTGTTGGAATTATCCACCACCAACAATCAATATTACACAAAAAATCACATACTATTATTATATGTTCAAATTTTGAACAGCTTTGTCCTATATCTATTCAAAATTTCTCACTATCTGTTCAAAATTTGTCCTATATTTGTTTCATTATCATCATCATCAACAACTAAACATATAAATAGTATGAGTACATATGTATTTTTGCAAGTGAGATCTGATATTTACACTCCATGTTTAGATTTGAGATTTGTATATCATTTTTTTTCCTGTGGGTTAGCGATGATGGTTCGACAGTGCCAAAGGAAACCCTAATTTCAACAACCAAGCTCAATCAGTATTTGATACATCACCAGAATTCTCTGCTACCAACAGAAGAAGAAGAAAAGAAAAGAAAAAAAAAAGAATGAGAGAATCGAATCGGGAAATCAAAATCGTCGTTAGATCAAAAGAAGATCATGAAAGCTCTGGAAATTGTGAAGAGGGACTTGGTAGGGATCGACATGAGCTTCACTTCTCTCTTCGCTTCCATCTGCTTGGCTATCTCCGAGGTTAGTCAGATTCATAGCTTCTTCAATTTTATGTCAGTCTTGCTTCGTTTCTACATGCCCAAACTCGTGGCAACGGAGGTGAAAGAGTTGCTCAGGGACCACAGCAGCCGCCGCCGCCGCCGCCAACAAAGAAACTTTACTAATCAAAAAAGGAGTTTTTGGTTCTGCCACTACTATTGAACTTGAAGACGATGACAAAGAAGCAATGGTTCGCGACGATGCGGCGGTGTCTTAAGCAATAGGAATGGAAGATCTTGGTAAATAATGTGAGAAAAAGGCGACGGAGGTATGATAGCGACGGAGGTATGATAGCAACAGAGGCAACGATCGCGGTGCTGTGAAGTAGAAGAAGGACGGCGATTCAAAGAGAGTATGAGGAGAGAGAGAGTGAGTGAGGGTTAGGGTTTGGTTCTAGAATGAGGCTTAAACAATATATATATAAGGGGTAATTTGGTTATTTTGCGAAAATTTGTCCTTATGAACAAAGAAAATCAGCACTTGGACCTTTAGAACACCTTATTAAAATTTGACTACACATCCAAATTTGAAAAGATTGTTATAATAACTCCGACCCATGATTAACGTTAATCCATGATTTCATATGTTTAATAAGTTATTAAGATCAAATTCTGAATTAATTACATGTGTGTTGTATTATTTGTGTTTATATCTATTTAATGTACGAAAGATATGTCCATGTTTTCATTTTGGTTTACGAATTGAAGGCTTCGTCGGCATCTGATTCAGAAATTGGCTTAATTTATGTGTTAATTAGAATTTTTAGAATATTATGGTAGGTTCAATTCAAATTCGATTTGGAATGATTTAATTAGAATAATTTAATGTCTAATTGAGTATTTTGACCAACCACTTAATTAAACCATTACTTTAGCCTATATAAGGCATTGATAGACCCTCAGTCATACCTTTACACTCTCATATCTTCATTCTTAGTGATAAAAATGTGAGAAAAGGAAAGAAAATAGGAGACTTGAGCTCAACTAGGGTGATTGCTAGAGAATTTGGAGGAATTGACTTGAACTTAGCTAGAATTTGAGTCATTGGGAAGAATCACTCAAGAACTCAAAGAATTGAGACTTGTAGGTAAGGAATTCAACCTTTGAATTGTGTAATTAACTCATTTAAGTTGTGAGTTCAGAGGAAATGAAAGATTAGTGCATGAAATGAACTAAGGAAGTGAGAAGAAGAAAAGTAAAGCTTGCATGTGCATTTCATGGTGATTTTTAAAGTTGATTTCAAGTAAATTCTCCATGCATGTCATATTCTCAACTTAATTATGAAACTTCATCTTGTTTTCCATTAATTTGCCTCAATTGATCATGTTTTGGAAACTTTGAAGTCAAGAAAGTGCTTGCATGTAAGTCCATGTGTTGTTTTATAAGTTTCAAGTTTGATTTTACTCAGTTGACTTACTCTTAGGCCTTGATTTTGTGAAATGATCTTTAATTCATAATGTTTTCAAAGTTTAAACTTGTTTTCTCAAGTTTTGGGGCCAAGAGTCGTGTTTTGATGGGTTAGATTCGAGTTTTGAGCAAGGAAGAGCAATTTGGAAATTCCAGAATTTTGCTCTCCGCTCGAGCGTGAGATTCTATGCTCGAGTGACCAACTTTGTTTTTGCATCTCCGCTCAAGCGACCAGAAATTCGCTCAAGGGTGAAATACATGCTCCTAGAAGTTTCATGTTTTTGCAGACCGCTCAAGCGGCGAGCAACTATCAAGCGTTTATCGAGCATGAAAATCGCATAACCAGTACTTTTTCAAAGTTTGCAGAACGCTCAAGCAAAGGAAGTTGCGCTCAAGCGTCCCCTGACATTTTGTATGTCCGCTCGAGCAAAGAAAACTACGCTCGAGCGGGGACCTTGTTTTCTGAAAATTCGATTAAGGGCTTTCAAATGCATTTTTGCATCCTCATTCCATCTTAGGCATTCCTAAGCCAAGATTAAGGCATAATAATGAGGGTAAAATGTAAAAACACACTATGAATAGAACGTAATGAGTTAGATATATTCCAACGTGTGTTTTAAATGTGTATTTGTTATGTATTAATGTAGGTCACATGTCGTAAACTGTTTGATTTGTCTGCTTTATCTATCTGCACCCGAAGCCAACTGTAAATAATAACTTAGTAAAGCTATGTTCCACTTTATTTATTTTCTGTATGATGAAATAAAATCTATTTTTTGAAATGTTATGTTCTGTACAATGAATGATTGTCCGATTCCTGACAATGTATTCATGGCATCCTTAGCATCTGTGATATCTGTTAGCTGTTACCCGATATCAGAGGTTCCATTATGTAACTTAATATGTCTACAATCTGTTGCCCGTACAAGAGGCTCCACTATAGAGCTTAGCATATATGTCTGTTACCAAGATCCAGAGGTTCATTTATGGAACTGGTTACTCATAACCACCGTATGTTCTGCATCTGTTCGGTATCTGCTCTGTTAGCGCTAATAGATGTACCACGTATAATTAAGCATGAACTCTGACTTCTGTGTATGATTTGAACAAGGATATGAATATGAATTTGTTTATAAATCTGAATTATGATTTCTGAATCTGGTATGGACTTCATTCATTATATCCTTTACTCTGTTATTATTCACTGGGCTTCCGTTTAGTATTTATATTATGTATGTAGGTGATCAGCCACGTGACCAGGCTCAGAGTTGAGGACCTGGCATCTCAGTTTTTGTCAGCTAACTGTAACATGCCTGGGGGGTACTCGCGCGCGTTAAAAAGTTCGGACTCCCGAGATCTCTTTGATCTAGTCTCACAAGTGTAATGTGAAACATAAATGAAAGTCCAAATTTGGCAACTTTTAAAAAATCTATTTTATTGCAAAAACCTTTTGCCAGAAATAGACTGCGTCATCAGATCTCAGAGTCGCCACCTAATATTTATTTTGGGAAAATTAGGAAACCCGTGACTCGTGCCAAGGCCACTGTTCGTCATAACTAAAGTTGTCTCGGTTCGGAACATTAGGTATGAGAAGGGAAGGTCATTAATTAAGCATCCCTGCTCACCTGATCAAGAGATCGGCCTTTACTAACCATGATATGAATTTTATTTTCTTTATATGTTATATTCTGATTATTTAATAAATCCTACAATTTACTATGTGAAGCATACAAGTATAGACTATGTCACCCACTTTGGAACAACTTGTTTTCATATATTTTGAAGATTTACAACCCAAATAAATTGAGTTTACAAACATGAAAATCAACATCATTCCAAATTAAGCAACATAACCTCTATTCACTGGCATTCATAGAGTTATATCACATAAGTACATAACCTCATGGTAGAATGCTAAACATAGTAATAAAAACACATACAAACGGGATACTAAAGTATAAAAACTTACATGTTTGACGTCCCGCGAACAAGTTACAAAACAAAGTTAGTAAAACATGCATGATCTTATATACAAAAATCCTAATGCAATTCACTCATGAAATGCAACTAAAGATTCGGCTTCTAAGATATGACATGTGAATCATCTCAAGAACATGAAGTAGTGCGCATAATCACATAGGAATTTGATTAAATCTACAAATGCAAACTTAGCCGAATCAAGATGCATGAAACATATATGCAAAGCATGGATATAATGAAAGACAAAATATGACGCATATTCACAGATAAAGAAAGCAAGTAAAATAACGGGATTAAAATAAACGGGGCGGTGAATTATTACAACACTTGAAAGAATAATTACAAATCAAATTAGAGAGGGATGAGGAGAATATTACATCAAAATAAAAACCTCGCAAAACACTCAAAATAAAAATAAATAAAATAAAAGCTTTATGTTCTTCGGAATCGCTGGCGAAAATTGGTCAACATTGAGAGATTACGCCATCTTGTCCGAAAGAAGCTAACCGACCGGCCAAATAGACCAGCCAGCCAACTAGGTCAAGCAAAACCTGTCTTGTTGCAAAACCAAGAAAAAGAATAAATAAAAAATATGTAGGTGGCTCAACTAACCACTACCGGTTAGATTAAAAAAAAAACAAGAAAACAAATATAAAATAAAATAAAAAGTGCAAACTTACAACATGAACCTAAAATAATAAAACAAATATAAGATAGAACAAAAATATGAAGTAGAACATGCAAGATTACAACAAAACTAATATGAAATTAAAGCATAAGAATAAAAATAAATAAATAAATAAATAATTATGAGCTAAACAAACCACTAGGATTATAACAACACACTATGAAATATAAAATAAGAAAATAAATATGAGATAAATAAACCGCTTGGATTATAACAAAACACTATGAAATAAGAAGTAAGAAAATAAATATGAGATATAAAATATAAGAAAATGAAAGACTAAAAATTCACTTTCCAAAGAAATATTGAACTTCTTGATTTCCAAACTTCCTCTTGATCACCCTCAAGTGTAGAAAATGTGTTCTCAAATCCTCAATTCGAAATTATGGAGTTTATGGTATAGAAAGTGGCTAACTCTCAAGTTTTTCTCACTTTCAATTACTAAACACTCTTTCTTATAATCAAGGCAATTGACCTTTGGTTATATCAGAATTTTTGGAGTGGTTTTGGTGTATGGAAATGAGGAATTTCAGTAGCTATGGAAGGTATGGGGTATATATGGAAGATAGGAATATTTTTGACTCAAAAACTCAATTTTTCTCTCTTTTTTCACCATTTTCTCACTCTTTTCTCTTCAATTTCGTGGTCTCTCCCTCTCTTATAATATGATCATTCTATATAGGCAATGAAGGAGAATGAAGGTCAAAAAGAAGGTGAGAGACAAGGTGAGAGACAAGAATGTGATAGGAGGGTTGAATTTTCAAAGTAGTTGCATGGGATACTCCTTTATGGATGCAAACAAAACCTCTTTTTGACAATGGAGGATGAGTAGAGATAATGGAGGATGAGTGGAGATAACGGAGGATGAGTGGATGCACTTGAATGGATCCGAAAATAGGTAAATGGGTGTCCCAACTGAACCAAAACAAAGAAAAATAGGGCTGCTACTATTTTGGGCCGAGTCAACAAAATTTGCTATTAAACCCAAATTTAAATAGGCATATCTCCCTCATCTGGTCTTGGAATTAGGTGGTTCTTGGGTCTAAATTGAAGCTCCAGAAGTTTACTTTCCAATGGTGGTAACCTCATATTTAAATTCCAACTGTACAAAAAGATATGCCTAATTTAGTGAAGGTTGTTCATTTTTCTCAGGCCAGGTCAATAAAATATGCTCTTAAGCCCAACTTCAGATGAGCATATCTCTCTCATCTGGACTTGGACTTAGGTCGTTCTTGGATCTAAATTGAAGCCCCAGAAGTCTACTTTCCAATGGTGGTAGCCTCACATTTAAATTCCAACTGTACAAAGAGATATGCCTAATTTAGTGAAGGCTGTTCATTTCCCTCTTAATGATTTGATGTTCATTCTTTTCCTAAACTAGTTTTCTTTCATCCCCTCCTATTTCCTTCAACTCCAAACCTATAAACAAGATGTTTTTAAATATTTCTCAGGTCTAAAATAGTTTGGCCAAAAAAATGTGTAAAGGTTGGAATTAAAGTTCAAAATCCATCTCTCTTACTGAGGATTCTGTGAGAAACACATTCTAATTGTCATCATCGGGTAATTAAAAGAAAGCGCCCAAGTCTTAGGGCCGGTCAAAATGGGGTGTCTACACCAACCTTTGTGTCTCCCGAGGAAGTTCCGGATTAAGTCAAGTTTAGTGGTTGTTTTTGTGAATGTACTAGACTTTGTTTCTTTTGATTTTCGGACAAGACTTCTGATAATATCACTACTACAAAAATAGTTAAAGATTACACTTTGACAAAAAAAATATCTCACTTTTATTGGAAGTGTGATAAAAAAAAAATTAGATTGATATTTTAATCACACTTAATTTGATTGAGTGTGATAATATTCATTTTTTATGTCACTTTTCAATTAAGTGTGATTATATATATATTTTTTTAATCACACATTCTAATTAAAGTGTGATTATATATACACTACTACTTTTTAATCACACTTTTTAAATAAGTATGATTAGATATATATTTTTTAATCACACATTCTAATTAAAGTGTGATTATTTATATATTTTTTAATCATATCTTTTAATTAAAGTGTGATTATATATACACTACTACTTTTTAATCACACTTTTAAAATAAGTGTGATTATATATATATTTTTTAATCACACATTTTAATTAGAATGTGTAATTATTTATATATTTTTTAATCACACATTCTAATTAAAGTGTGATTATATATACATTACTACTTTTCAATCACACTTTTTAAATAAATGTAATCTTTGGCGACTAAAAAAGCACATTTGGTCGTTGAAAGTATAGGTTTTAGCGACTAAAAAAGTATTAGTAGCCAAAAGTAAAGATTTTTGGCGACTAAAAAAATTTAGTAGCCAAAAATATAGGTTTTGGCGACTAAAAATCTATTTAGTTGCCCATATATGGCTTTTACCGACTAAAAAAATTTTAGTAGCCAAAAGTAAGGCTTTTTGGCGACTAAAAAAAAATTAGTAGCTAAAAATGAGGTATTGGGTGACTAAAATGATGTTTGGTCTCCAAAAGTGAGACTTTTACCGCTAAAAAAATTTTAGTAGCCAAAAGTGAGATTTTTTGGCAACTAAAAAAAATTTAGTAGCCAAAACTGAGGCATTGGGAGACTAAAAAGATGTTTAGTAGCCAAAAGTGAGGCTTTTTGGCGACTAAGAAGAAGTTTAGTCGCCAAAAGTGGTAATTTTAGCCCGGGAATTAAATTTTTTTAACGACCAAAAAATAATTAGTAGCCAAAAGTATAGAATTGGCGACTAAAATTATGTTTAGTCGTCAAAAGTGGTCTCTTTTTTTTCTAATAAATAATTTATTTTTACATAAATTATGTTCAATAAAAAATAATTATCTTTATATATATACTTTTATATTAATACGGGTCTATATACTATATAAAAAATATATGTTGCATATATAATCATATGATATTATAGAGGTGTAGTGGAAAGAGTGGGTTGTATAAGGTTTATGGTGTGAGAGGGTTGATGGTTTGAATCTCCACAAGAGCAAATGAGAAGCTAGTGAGTTTAATTTTTTTTTTCCACGAATGAGCTTTTGGCGACTAAAAGGTTTGATCTAAATGTTATTAATCACACTTAAAATGTGTGATCTAAATATTTTTAATCACACTTAAAAGGTGTAATCTAAATATTATTAATCACACTTAAAAAGTGTGATCTAAATGTTATTAATCACACTTAAAAGGTGTGATTAAAAATGACCCCTTTTAATTACACTCCCAAAGATCACACTTTAATAAAACTTAAAATGTGTGATTAAATAACATACATCACACAAAAAAAGTGTGATTTTTATCTATTTTGTAGTAGTGTATGTTCATGGAATAATGTGTAAATACTGTACCTTTTGATGTCACTCGTAAGCTTATAAAAATTTTTAAATTATTTGTTTTATGTATGTTTTCACAACTCAATGGATTACGTATATTTTGTATATTTGCTTCCGCAGCTCCTAACTATATATTATTGTGTTAAGAAACCTTTAATAATCCAAGAATTGCTGACCGGTTACGACGCTAAACCTATAGGGGCGGATTTGAGTCATGACAATTGTCTTTTAATCTACCTACAAGGTCAAGATTAGTACCTGTCCCGGCCATTTACTGGGAGGGTACTCTAATGATAAAAGTTAATACTGAACACAATCTGAATAAGAATGCACAAAATGACACGCATATCTTTTCCCAATGGGGTATGCTCCTTTTATAGGATGATCTCATTGCCTCTTTGTAGGAATATTCCTTTCTTGGACAACACTTTTTTTTTTAGTTTTAGGGTTTTGCCCTCCTTTCCTATTTAGGTTAGGGTTTACCTCCTTAAAGAGACTTTGTTTTCCGCAATTTAGAATTGGGCCTTCATCATGGACCTACTTGGCGGCTCAATCATCTCTAACAGGATACAAGCCAAGCCATATCTTGGCTCGTAATGATTTTCCATTTGATATCTTGGCCTAAGATCATGCCACATAGAACAACTCAAAAATACGTCCCCACAATAAGATTTCATTGTGACTTGAGTATTGTGGGTTCAAAACTCCATACATTTCATCTTTCTCAAACCTCAAAATGGCATGAAGAGTGCCAACTCCCACTTCTTCAAGGATGGACAATGGGGATGATTGGCCCCATTTATTTCAAAAGAGTTCTTTCCTATACTCAGGGCTACAAATGAATCAAATCAAGTCGAACTTTTGAATGTTCAGTCTTATTTATTAAGAATTAGTCAAGGTCAAGTCGAGCTTGAGCTTGGCTCGTCAAATATTTGATAAACTCAAGTTCAACTCGAGCTCGCTCGATTACATAAATAAACCGAGTTCGAGCTCAAGTTTGAAAAAATAAATGAAACTTAAATTAATTTACTTATAAAGATTAAAAAAAAATAGAAAATTATGAACAAAATATATAAGAATAATTATATTAATAATAAATTTCATTAATCAAATATGTAAATTTATACTAACACTAAATGCAAATAGAAAAATAAAATATTAAAAAATGATTTGATATATTATTAAAAATAAATATTAATTTATTTTATTTATGCTCACGAGCCTTACCGAGTCGAATTTGGGACTACTCAAGCCTCGCCCGATTAATAAATAAGCCTAAAAATTGAGCTCGAACTCATTCATTTAATAAATAAGCCGAGCTTAAACAAGTTTAATTATTAATTATCTCCAAATTATACAAATCCGTCCCCCTACGATTTTAAATAACTCTTTTACAATAGTAGTATTAATTATTAACAATCTCCAAATAATGCAAGCTCTTCTTTCCAGATAATAAAAAAAAGATTAAGTAAAAGAATTTTTAAGTGCTCATCCCCTCTAAGTTTAATAAAATATTTAAATGGTCTTCCTTCTATATCTATGAAAGATCAGGGTCAAAGTATAAAACCAAAAAATTTAGACAAGATTTAACCAAAGAAATTAGTTTCTAGTAACTACTATCCGTTACAATTCCTGGCATATATGTAAAGAAGAGAAGAATGTGGAAAAAGAGTCAACAAATTACTTAAATATATTTATTGAGAAAGACATTGGTAGAAGATTTTAATATTAATTCTATCATAAATATTTTTTAATGATATGAAAGAGTACTTAACACAACTCAAAATACCTCATTTTAATAGATAGATTGTCTTATAGTTATTATATTTTGTAATTCAAGACGAGAAAGCATACTCATATATTTTTTTATCTTATTTTTCACTTTTTATATCGATAAATTTGATATTATAATCCATTCTTATTAAAATTTTATTCAGTATCGACGTAACTGGCTTCTCGCGCCCCGGTAAGATATTGTCCACTCTGGCGAGGTGGCGAAACGACGCTCATCAGCCTCACGGCTTTAAAAGGCCTCTTACAAGGTGGAGGGGGCCAGTACGCTTATAAATTGGTTTCAAGTGTCCCTCCCAGGCGATGTGGGATTGCTCCAACATAACCCCCCAGCGGATTGGGCCGCGAACAGCGGGAGAGTTTGCCGGACGACCTGCATGAGCCACTAAACTGACGTAACTGGCTTCTCGCGTCCCGGTAAGATATTGTCCGCTCTGGCGAGGTGGCGAAACGACGCCCGTCGGCCTCACAGCTTTAAAAGGCCTCTTACAAGGTGGAGGGGGCCAGTACGCTTATAAGTTGGTTGCAAGTGTCTCTCACAAGCGATATGGGATTGCCCCAACAAGTATAAATGTTCACCCCTATATTGAAATCTCGGGTCTGTCATTGCACTCCTTTCTTTTTTGCTTTTTCTTTTTCTTTTTTTTTTTTGTTGAGTTTAGAGTGACCCCATTCATCAAACAATTGTACAAAATTGCTAAATCGAGAACGCCACACGCATAGTTTTAACTCCTCCAAGAGTGTGTTATCCTATTCGACATTTCTACTACTACCCTTTTTAGAGATCCCATGTTCTCTTCCAAAATTTTCTTCCATGTCTTTCCAGATTCTTCTTCGAGCACTGGGCTGCCTTTTGTTGAAAAATAAGAAAAATTAAACCATTTTTATTAAGGTTATTATGATGATGCTGATGAAAAATGAGCTAAAATAACTTGAACTAGGTCAAACTGAGGTTTTGGTTACAACATTTATGTATATGAAGAGGAAATAGTTAAAGCCATATACCTAACCAATATAGATAGCAGTTTTTGGGTGAATAATATAGATAGCAGTTGAATTCCCTTTAACTATAGAATTGAATTACTTTCACTCTTGTCAGAAGGGTGTAGTAATTTGTATCATTTTTTATAATTGAGATGTTTAAATTTATGTTTTTTAAATTAAAAGTTAAATAATATTTAATAATAATTAAATAGGCATTCAAATTCATGATAAGAATGCTTAGGCGCCACTACTCTTGCGTGCTTAGGTGTCTAAATTTTTGAATTTAGACAGTTTTTGTTCTTTTTTTTTCCATCATTTCATAGACTTTTCCAAACAAAGTTGATAACCATTCTTGGGGAACCTTTGTCGCCATCAACTTTGGTCAACCCTATATTTAAATCTTGAAATATACTAAAAATATACATGCAGTTGAAATTCATTTTAAACGAGGTCTCTGCCATATAAAAATTATATTTGTATTATATATATTTTTTGAAATATATTTTTTGAGTCCGAGTTTGAATGACCTAACATTATTGTTGATAATATTATCATAATAAAACTTAACTGAATCTAAAATTTGAAATAGATTTCAAATCACCCTTCAGATTTTTTTTTTTTTTTTTTTGGTATAGTGGAAATGGAAATCAAAACAAACAAACAGACAAAACAAACAACCAAAAAAAAGAAAAGCTAAGAGTCCCCAGAACGATGTCTTAGATAACTCTGACTAACCATATCTGCCACTAATTGACCTCGGATTTCTTTAGGAGGATCATCCATAACAATCAGCACTTCATTTTGATTTGCCCCCATTTTAGCAAGACCATCAGCACTTATATTGCCCTCCCTCTTGACATGTTGAATCGAAAAGCCACATCTTCGGATGAGAAACTTGAAATCCTCCACTAAACTTCTCAGAGGGGAAATAACCTCAATGTTTCCCTTTAGCATATCAATAGCATATTGGGAGTCTATCTCGATGCTAAGAACCCTACAGCCTTTTTCGAAAGCTATCGTCAAACTCCTGTATAGAGCCCAAATCTCCGCTTTAATGCAGGTACAATTTGTGAGTTTTCCGAAATAACCATAAAGCCAAATGCCTCTCTCATCACGGATTAGGCCCCCAAAGCTACCATCACCTGGATCTCCCTTTAAACTTCCATCCATGTTCATTTTAATTTACCTAGAGAAGGAAGAGACCAACTAATTAGTTCATTATCCAAATTGTTCACAATAGACATATTAAAAACATCTTTAATATCAGTAGCATATCTATGTATAAGGTAAAGACTATGCTGCCAAGGCAAATCAACATTTTCAAAAATTTGAAGATTTCTATTTTTCCAAATCTGCCATAATGAGGTAACAAAAAGCGTGGGTTCAATGAAATGATGAGATTTTGACTTTAAAGAGGACTCCACCCAAATTTTAAAAGATAAATTCCTGCAATTAAACAACCAAGAAACACAATTCAAACCCATCCAGATAGATCTAGCTTTGGGACAGTTTCTGAAGATATGGTTTAAATCTTCAACCTGCACACCTGTTGGCTTTTTGGCTTTTCGAAGGGTATTTTTGTAAATGCGAGCGTGCCAGCAAGGATCAATCAGTCCTTACAGAAATTATAATTGTCAACCAATTATCAGACGATTGTGTTTTAGTTCTTTCAGCCTCAATGAAGAGGACTTTTACTGGTGGCTTGACTTAGGAGAAATTAAGAGAAATAACAGTTAATATGAAGAACAATCGAAGTATTTCATTAAAATGAACACTTACAATAGTCCAAACTCAGCCTCGGAGAGGTTTACAGCAACAGTCTACTTGAATCTACTTGAAACTACTCCTATGAATCGTGCGGTCACGGGTATTTAAAGTGCAGGTATTTAAAGAACAGGTATTTAAAGTGCAGGAATTTAAAGTACAGGAAATATAAAACTGGAAAGGAAAATATGAAGTAAAGACTGGTTTGTATGATCTGAGTCTGGGGCCTTTTCTGAGGGCTTCCTTGCTATTTATACTTGTCAAAGATGACCTTCGAACTGCACTTCAAACCGTCGAACTACTCCTCCATGATCGCTGATCATGCTGCCTTAAAAGTAGTCCCACTATGCCATCTCTTGCAGTTGAGCTTCCCTCCTGTATTTGAATTTGAATATGAGTAACCGTTGAAGCCACGTCACCTTGTATCTCTTTACTGATCTAGTGCTACTCAGATCACGTGAGAACCAATGTTCATTGCCACGTGTTCGATTAGGATCGAAGACTTGAATTATCTTCCCATAATACCCTTATTACGCCCGCGTGTCAAAGCGTGATTTGGCTTTTACAAAATATGTAGCCAACATTACCCCGCACTAATATACCCAATACTTGGAGATATTAGTGGATCAACTTTTCAGCGTTTTTGGAGCGTGCATGGAATCCATCTTGAAACACAACCGTCACCTATTTGGTGATCATTTGCATTAACTCTCAACTTGTTGAACATTCCAATACCTTTAGCATTCGAACGGACTATGGCTCAATCAACTTCTCACTCTATTGATCAAGCATACGAAGAGCCATTGAGTAATGCTGTTTCCCCTCGAAAGAATCTCCACGCATTCATTAGCCACCTTTGCCCGCCCTTCTATATTCAGGTCATGGAGGCTTTTGCAAATTATCAACTTTTGGACTACGAACACATGGCCCTTAATCCTTTGGTTTACAAATTTACAGATAGAAGAAGTTCTTCCTCTAAACTCCCCTTGTACTTTGAACGAACTATTCTCAAGCCTTTGCTTCAACAAGTTGCAAATATGGACTTGGGAAGTTCTTCTTCACAAACCTCTGCTTGGGATGAAGCTACAACTTCTTCATCTTCTGGGGTTTCCGGATGGACAAACTGGTCAACACCTGAGTCCTGGGACTTGAGGGAATGAATCAATCACCATTTTGTTGAGTTCACTGACCCTTTAGATTTTCTTTCTTACGCTTGAAGCTCGGTGGTCTATCCTTATGTGCCCATTGACCTTCGACGTAGTTTGGAGGAGAATCTGCTTGTGGCCTGGTACACATCCTCTATGCCCACAAAGATAATGCATACTGCCTGGCGTCTGGAAGAATCACAAGGGTACAACCCTTCATTTTTAGCCAAGAAGGCGAAGATTTGCTCTTCTGACTGGCTTGACTACATTAATGCCTTTATCCCTTCCACTCCCGTGCCATCTTCCATAACAGAAGCATCCACTTCTTCTTCTCCATCTTCTGAAATTGAAGCATCCACACCTTCTTCTCCACATTCTAGAATAGAAGCATCCACACCTTCTCCATCTTCTGAAGCAGAACCATCTACTCCTTCTCCTCCTCCCACTCTTTCCTGGACAGAGAAATTAAGGCTTGCCCTTCCCATGGACAAAATCTTTCCACCTTACAAACCTCCATCATCCCCAACTCGGTGGCGGAAACAAGCTCAACTTCTGCTTGCGGCTTTCTCTCACTTGCCCTTCAATGTTCTTGAGGATGACATCCCTCTCAAGAACTTTCGATGGGCTTGTGATATTCTAACTAGGGGCCATGTCCTTAATCCCATTGCCCAAGCAGAACTTCACATGTTCCTGGACCAACTTCCGGTACTCCTCCACTAGTATCGGAATTCCAAGGTCACCATCCAATCTTTGGATCAACTTTCATCTCTCGAATTCATGCCCGATCTGAAGCGGAGAACTTCATCGAAGATTTCGATGACTTCAAAAATAAAGATTCTGCGTATTGGAATGATTTGGTTATAGATGAGTTGGAACAAAAATTGAGGAAGAGGCTTTCGAAATAAAGCGAGGAGCTCTACTATGAAGTGAGAGCACACCAACTTATCGACCAACATTAGAGGAGATAGAAAATATAATAAAGAAAGAACAAACATTCATTGATCATTGTTGGACAAAGTTTCATGATCTTGTTATTTATTCTATTCCTTATGTTTATGAGCTTGAATTTGTACCCAAATAGGGTTACTTAATGTAATTGTCTTGGCTTCAATACAAACAAAGTCCTTCTGTATTTGACATTGTTTGACTCTACTTCCTTTTGCTTTTAAAAGCCAACTCATAGCTTCGAATTGAACAATCTCATCCTTCGAATCTAGACTCAATTGTTTAATGAAACGCTAAAAGAACCAACATGTCTTTTTCCAATTTATGGAGTATAGTTGACAATTCTGGCTGATATCATCTGGAATTAATGCTTTGAATTTTAACAACATTACCCCTCAAAACTAACTATAACCAATATACGGTCATGGTTAATATAGCCAATCAATTTCAAATTGACTATTTTGCTTCGAAGAGTAATCCACACTGTTTTTGGTTCAAAAAGCAATTCCTTCTTATATATATAAAAACCAACGATTGGTTTTAATGCTTCAAACAGTGCTCATCCTTAAAGGATCCAAGGAGTTACTCCAAAGGTCGTTACTTTGATTAATAACCCTCAAACAGGTCTTTAAACCCTTTGAAGTGGACCAATATTCAAGCATTCTAGCATTTTTAAGCATGTAGTACGCTTCGAAGCCGACTTATGTATTTCGAGCCGTTGTTATTTGATTTTTTGGTGCCAAAATCTCATTTCAAAGCCAAATATCTTGCTTAGAAGCTGGCGTCAACATCCGGAATGTGCTTTTCCCTCCAAAACTATCAATATTGGAAGAGACTCCTCGTATTCGTACTTTTAGTACTTAACGACTTATGCAATATATTTCCAGACAACAAAAGCTTTTCTTTAAAACCCTCTTGCTTCGCGTTTCTGAAATCACTTGCTCTTTTAACGTTCAAACCCTTATATCTTTCACTTCTCTTTACTTCCCCCTTTCCTTTTCGAAAATCGTACCATCAATGGCTTCTTCTTCACCAGAAGTGCCAATCATAGAACGTGTGAGCTCATCCATAGCCTTGAAAAGGCTCATTGACGTGGAGTGTGAGAAGTACAAAATTTGGGGAAAAGCGCCATTGACGGGCGTATCTTTGTCCCTCGTCGTCATGAGCGACAAGACTACGTGCTTGGGCCAATCTTCAAGGAGATCCCTATTGAGCTCCCAGCTCTATATCCTCGTCTGGAAAACCAATGTCTCCTTTATGAAGGTGGTCTCGATTGGAGGAACTGGAGATTCAATCGCCCCCACCGATGTTGGCCCACAATGAGACCGGAATGGAAAGAGTGGTATGATCGGGTCATCCCTGCGAAGACACTGGACCTCAAGAGCTCTGCCTTCTCGATGCTCTCCGACTATCTAGGGTAACTATCTCGGAGGACCCTTTCTTAGTCCCTGCTACTTTATGTTTTTTGAACCCTATCTTCAATTTCTTTCAATTTAGATATGGGATGATGGCTCCTACTGTTCTTGATACTTGCCATCTACTAGGAGTATCACCTATTGGTACCCTTATTACACCAGATTTCTCTGATTTAACAGTCTCTTTCTCCCTCCCCTCTCTTAACTTATCTTACAGCGATTTTGTTAAAGCTGAAAATAAAAAAGGGCCCGATGTGATAGGGAATTCTTTTCCTTCTTGTTATACTGGCTTTGCAAATTCCTCTTCTGCACCTCCTCTCAAAGAATTATGCCTGAATTTGCTCCTCTTGCCAAAACCTTTGTTTTGCAAAAAAGGGTAGCCTTAGCCCCATATATTCTAGGTCATGTATACAGAGTTTGTTCCTTTTTTGTGAGAAGCCCTTAGATGCTAATCAAGGGGGCCATTACGGATCCTTGACTTTGGCTTTTATTTTATTTTACTGAATTGCAATCCAAATGCCTTAAATTTTCTGGGTTACACTCTCTTACCCATGGCATAAGACTAGCCAATGCTTCCCTCTATCCTTCTACCTTTGCCTTTTATTTCTCTTTCTTCCATCAACTACCAGCCGCCCTTCCTATTCACCGTTTTCGTCCCTTCGAGACCAACATAGGTCCAGCTTGGTTGAGTCACTTCTTAAGTGACAGGCTCTGTGCTTCGCCTATTCACAAAGATATATGGGCCTCCTTACGCTTCCTAGGGAGGCTGTTTATTGGGACCACGAACCCCGAGCTTATAAATGTATAGTGAACCTTATTGTCTGCTCAATTTGCTAGACAATTTGGTTTCACACAAGGGTCCCAATACCTCTCTGCTGACAACACCAATCTGAGCCTTACCGGAGATCGAAGGTTAGGAAATCAAAATTTGGAGGAAGCAACCTTCAAATTCATGGATGACTTGGCTAGTTTGAGTACCTCCTTTCATTCTGAAGTCTTGCATTGAAGAGATACCAAAAGCGGTGGGAAAATAATATGGAACTCTATTTAGCCATTTCACCTCAAAACCTCTGGAGATATTAGATGTGTCCAAGCCCAAAGGAGGCTTGTCCCCTCTCTTGTGCCTCCTACAACTCGGTCCATTCTGCTACCTCAACTCCTTGAAAGCCACTTTCGGTGCTTCAAAAGAAAGGTATATGCCTTTGTTTTCTCTCCTTCGACTTCCTATCTGATCTTGATTATGTTATTCTTATTTTGTTTCTATATTTTTTGTGAAGGTGATCGTGACAAAAGAAGAAGACTTCTTGATTACGAAAAAACAACGAGGTGCGGAAAGAAAGAAGAAGAAGAAAGAAAGCAGACCGAACACGAGTCACCCATGACCAAAAGGAAAAAAGTGGTGACTTGTTTCAAGAGGAGACAACCATTAGGGAAGTAGAAGAATTTATTTCGAATCTCGGTTTGAGGAAGTTGAGAAAAAATCTAAGTAAGACAATGTCGGTTCAAAGAAAGAGGAGAAGAAAGATTCTTGTCTCTCCTTGACTTTCTTGAGGACTCGATTAGAGACAATCGCCCAAATAGAAAAGAAGGAAGGTGGTGTTTCAACTCTTGTCTTGGTTGAAGATACCATTCACGAAGCGACTACCAAGGCGTTAGGCGAGGAACATCCCAAGGCAATAATTGTCTTTGAGAGGGCGAGAAGAGGCAGCGACAACAAATTTTGAGAGATGAATCTGCTCTGGCGATGCACTTCAAAGAAGCGCAAGAAGGCAACAAACTACCGAACATTACTCCTTTGACTCTCCCATCGATTACTAATACCCTTTGGATCAAGTAATTTCTTTCACACTTCCGTTGTCTTTCCTTTGTCAACTTTTATCTTGAATTTTGGCAGTCCTTTGTATTTCTTCCTCTTGCGACAGCACTCTGCATTCATCTTTCAATGAGGCCTCCTCGATTTGATTGAAGTTGACCAGATGCAACATGTGAAAACCATCCAAATCATGCTCCCACTCTCCAAGCCTATATTCGATGTATCTTCTTTGAGTCCAAACATCCCTGCATCTCTTTTCCTTGGCTTAGAGCCATATCTCCCTTTTTTGACTTTTGATCTGCCTCAGTTTACTTCTTCATCGAGCCTTGCTCTTCCTCCTTCCTTCTCAGAAATTCAACTGCTACTCCATTCCCAATGGCAGTTGATTCTTCCACAGAGGGTGCTGGTAGTTCTCCAATTCATGGTTCATCACCTGTGCCTACTTCCAATCCCTCTTTAGTTGATTCGTTGGTGGCTAAGACCATAGAGGCTGCCAAAGATGCTCCATCCATTTCTCCCATCCCCATGCAGTCCTCTGTGTCCTCCACCACAACACTCTCTATGCCCTTCATGTCCAAGGATGAGGTAGACATCTTCGAAGGAAGACTAGCTAGTCTCTTCGACATACCTTCTACCTCTCCAACATTTAGTGCTGAAGCTGAGCCATTAGTTTTGGCTAACTCCTTACTGGAAATCTTTGAGAGTCTTCCTTCCTCCAGCAGCAAGCCTTCTACACCTTCAATAAATCTGGACGTATGCCTGGAACTGCTGACTTCTTTTTCGAGGATCCCCTTCGAGGCTCTACAAAGGCCTATCATCAGGAATGGGTTCCTTCAATGCTGTAACATTGCTGAGCAGTCTGGCATGAATGTCTCAAGTCATCTATCCCAGGCTGCAGCTACTATTGATTTCTATCTCAACATTTGTCATGCTGCTAAGACTGCGGATGAGAGACTAGCTAGGGACCAGAGTTTTGTTTCCCAAGTGCACACCGAGGTATCAACGCTTAAGGAACAACACTCTTCTACCTCTCACTTTCGAATCAAGCTGCTTTGGAGAAAAGCTCGACGAAGAGGAGCGGCATGATAAACCAAGCCTTGCTTAGAACTGATACCAAATTGCACATCACCAACCAAGAGCTAGCTGATCGAAAAGAAGACATGGCTGCAGCTATTCAATTGTTTCCATCACTTAGTAATAGGAAATCCACTATACAAAAACAATTAAGACATTGTAATGATTTCTGGGCCAATCTGTGGCACAATGTATTTAATTCTTTATAAAAGAACAAATTTTGTCTATCATTTGAGCAGTCTTATGTTTTGTGCTTAATGTTTATTTTACTCCTTGTGTTTCCCAAATAGTTGGAAAATAAGGCTTTAAATATCTGTCATTAATCTTTTTGGAATGTACATACCCATTCAAATTTCTCAAATAGTATGCTCCAAAAGGCAGAACTCTATGAATTTGATATGGTCCTTCCCAGTTAGGTGACCATTTGCCAAACTTATGGCTTTTAATTCCTATTGGGAGTATTGTCTTCCATACCAAATCACCTTCATCAAAGCCAATGTGTTTGACCTTCTTGTTGTAATTCTTAGCTGCTTTCTTCTTTTGGAAAAGAATGTTATTTAATGCCAATATCCTGGCTTCATCTATGACTTCTAACTCCAAGCACATACTTTGATGGTATTGCTCAGGATCTAACTGATCTTGGCATCTTACCCTCAAAGATTTAACATTAATTTCCACAGGTAGAACCGCATCATGCCCATATACTAAGGCATAAGGAGTAACTCCTGTGCTTGACCTTGGGGAGGTTCTGTAAGCCCACAAAACATCCAACAAAAGGTTATGCCAATTCCTAGGATTATCCTCCACAACCTTTTGTATACCTTTTTTCAAGGATTTATTTGATGATTCAGCTTGACCATTGGCTTGTGCATAATAGGGTGTGGAATTAACAAGGCTAATTCCAAATTCTGCCACAAAGGACTTCACCATTCTCCCATCGAACACAGTCCTATTATCTCTGATAATGGTTTGTGGGATGCCAAATCTATGGATCAATTCATTAATGAACCTAATGACTTGTTTGGTCTCTGACCTTATATGGTTTGGCCGACCCACTTAGTGAAGTAGTCAGTGGCCACTAGAATGAAACAATGATGCTTCGAAGAAGGTGGGTGTATTTTTCCCATCATATCCATGGCCCACCCTCTGAATGGCCAAGGTTTCACTACTGCATGTAGGTCAGTTATGGGCACATGCCTTATTGTACCATGCTTTTGACATGCCTGGCAACCCTTTGCATATTCTATGCAGTCTTTAAGGATAGTTGGCCAATAGTAGGAATGCCTTCGAAGCAACCATCTCATCTTCACACCAGGTTGATGAGCACCACAAATGCCTTCATGAACCTCAGCCATAGCTGTTAATGCTTCTTTTAGGCCTAAACATTCCAGCAATAAGCCATCTCCCCCCCTTTTATAGAGAGCATTACCATATACCATATATTGTATGGATTGCAATTTGACCCTTGGCGGCCTTGAAGATGGACCACCAAATCTTACATTATTGGATGTCTCAATCTTGTTCTTGTAAGTCATTATGATTGACTTCCAAGATCACATTCCTTTTATTCAAAGGTTGTATTAATCTCTGATATGTTGTTTGGCTTATGTCCCTTTGGGTATTATCCCTTCTCTTGAAATTCGAAGCTTTTTGAGCCACATCATTAGCTCTATTATTCAAGAATCTTGGAACATGGGTTACATTTGCTATTTGAAACTGAGAAAGCAGATGTAATGCAACAACATAATATGGTAGGATGCTTATGCTTTGACACTTGAAAATCCCTTTCACTTGGTTAACCACCAATTGAGAGTCCCCAAATATGTCAACTGCATGTAATTGTAATCCAATGAGGATTTCTAGTCCTACTATTAAGGCTTCATATTCGGCCTGGTTATTAGAACAAGTGGCTTCATCCACTCTGAAACCATGTGTGGTCTCTACCCCTTGTGGAGATTTAATCACAACACCAATTCCAATTAAGCCATTGGCTTTCGATCCATCAAACCACATCTGCCATGGCTCAACATTAGCCATACCAAGCTCCATTATCTCTTGGCTTTCTGTTTGAGATGGATGATCTACCAGAAAATTGGCTAAAACTTGCCCTTTTACTGCTCTTTGAGGGACATATTCTAAATGAAATTCCGATAAGGCTAGTATCCACTTGCCAATTCTTCCCCTCAACATAGGTCTAGATAACATGTATTTAACCAAATCTATGGTTGCAATTACCAAGACAGTTGTTGTAGGTAAAGATAATATCTTAATTTCATTGCAAAGAAAATACAAAGCAAGACATTTTTTCAACGGTGATTATTTACATTCACAAGGATTTAAAAACCTACTAAGGTAATAAATAGCTTGCTCTTTGCCTTCTTCGTTGTCTTGGGCTAAGAAAGCTCCCAATGAATCTTCTGCTGCAGCTATATACAACTTCAAAGGCTTGTTCCCCTTTGGTGGCATCAGCACTGGAGGGTTGTCCAAGTAGGCTTTGATACCTTCGAAAGTACTTTGATGCTCTGCTGTCCACACAAATTCCTTTTCATCTTTCAGCCTTAACAAGGAAGAAAATACTTTAGTTTTTCCTGCAGTGTTAGAAATGAACCTTCGAAGAAAGTTAACCTGCCCCAGGAACCTTTGTAATTCTTTCTTACTTGATGGAGGCCTAGCTTCAATGATGGCTTTAGCTTTATTCTGATCAATCTGTATTCCTTTCTTGTACACTACATAACCCAAGAAGTTTCCAGATGATACACCAAAAGCACACTTAAGAGGATTAAGTTTCAACTTGAACTTCCTCATTCTTTCGAAAGCTGCTTCTAAATGAAACAAATGCTCCTCCATGGACTGGGATTTCACCACAATGTCATCAATATAACATTCTAGATACCCTCCAATGAGATCATGAAAGATAGTGTTCATAGCCCTCTGATATGTAGTCCCAGCAATCTTCAGACCAAATGGCATTTTAACCCATTCGAAGGTGCCAATATTCCCAGGACATCTGAATGCTGTCTTGTGGATATCTTCCTCTGCAATGCATATTTGGTTATAACCAGAGTGGCCATCCATCATCGATAAAACTTGATGCCCTGCTGAACTGTCTACCAGCAGATCCACTATAGGCATAGGGTACTCATCTTTAGGAGTTGCTAGATTTAAGTTTCTGAAATCGATGCATACCCTCATTTTGCCATTCTTCTTAACTATAGGCACAATATTAGATAGTCATTCAACATACCTGGCTGTCCTAATGAAGTCTGCCTTGAGTAGTCTAAGAATTTCTTCCTTGACCTTCTGAATTACTTCTGGACTCATCCTTCTTGGTTTCTGCTTGTATGGCTTGAAATTAGGCTTCATAGGGAGCCTATGTTCCACCAATGATCTACCCAATCCTGGTAGTTCATTATAAGACCATGCAAAGCAATCTTTGTATTTCTTTAGAACAACCAATAACTGGTCTCTGTCCAAAACATTCAAGCGAGTACTTATATAGGTGGGTCACGAGCGTAACCTTCCCTAAATTCACTTCTTCTAAGGGGTCTTGTGTCTGAGAACTCATTGAAGCTTCTTCTTTGGTTTCTTCAACCTTCGAAGCAACTTTTTCGCCTTGTTCTGCTCCTAGGTTCTTTAATTCGACATCTCTGCCCTCTTCCTCATAGACAAAATCTATCCATAAGGCGTTTTCTTTCTGTATCTCCTGGACTTTTGTTTCAATGTCCAATGCACAGTATTTCCCAAGGGTCAAACTTATGACCTGTTACTGCTCTTGTTTACAGCCAATTATCATGGCCTCTCTCTCTTGCTTATGTACTTTCTGGACTATTGCTTTTACGTCCAATGATGAGAATTTAATCAAAGCCAAAGACTTGGCTTCTCGTTCTTCACTTCTTTGCCTATAACCAGGCATCATTGTCATCTTTCACGACAACCTCTTCATCAGCACTTTCTTGGACTAAGTGCTTCAGGTGTGTTACTTCCTCATCAGCCGTCACTTCAACTGAGCCATTAGTTTTCCTCAATATACTGAGTGGTGTCACTCCCTCAATATACAACTTGGCCTCTGCAAAGTCTGCACAGGCTATGAAGGGTTGAGGATCTGCATCAATCTCCTCTGTCTCTTCATTGCCCAGAGCCATCATGATTTTCTGATGCAAAGAGGAAGGCACACATTTATTAGTGTGGATCCAATCTCTCCCAAGTAAAGCATTATATTTAGCATTGCTGTCGATTACGAAGAATGCTGTCATGCAGTCCCTGGTTCCCACACTCAAGTTAATAAGCAGAATCCCTTGAGCTATCTGTTTATCTCCAGCAAAGCCAGCGATGGTTGTGCTAGTTGGGATCAACCTGGGATTCTTTTTTCCTAGTTTCTTCAAAGAAGATTCGGTAATAAGTTTACCGCTGCCCCATTGTCTATTAGGACTCGGTTTAGCTATATCCCATCGAAGAAAACCTTGATGTACAAAGGCTTGACATGTTGGGTCATGGAATTCGAAGGATATTCAAAAGGATATGAGAGGTTGATGCTCACCTCTTCCTCGCTTTCACACTCAATTTCCATTGGAGTAGCCATTTCAGGAGCATCCTGTACCATACTCACTTGTGACTCTTCACTGGAGACAGGAATTGGATCCATGTCTTGGTCACCCTGGTCCTCATTTCCAGCTTGGAATTCATGAGGTAGTATGTGTACCATATTGACTGATACAGGGAGAAATGAGCCAAACTGGATGGTCAGACTTCTTCTTCCCTCTTGGCTACCTTACTCGGTGTCTTGATAGCATCCTCTATCTTTGCACTCGGTACTTCATTGATAAGCGATCCTTGAAGGATCCTTCTCAATGTTCTTGATCGAAATGTTTGTTCAGCCATGAAGGCTTCGAACATTTCTTCTTCTGCCATTTCCTTCTTTTGGCTCATGCCAATCTCTTCATCCGTTTCGCTATCACTTTTCATCAGAGCCTTCTCCAGCCCTGCCAAACTAGAATTCTCCCTGGCCTTTAGTTCAAAATGAACTTGGGCCAATTGTTCTCTGCTACAAACCACTTTACTTTGTAGAGTCGGTTTTGGAGTATGGTCTGACTTCGAAGTTTTCTTTCCTTCTGTCTTGACCTGTGAAGAACTCTCTCCACTTTTTTTCAGATCTTGCTGGTACTAGGTGTACCTGCGCTGAATCTTCCTCCTTTGTGATCTGGAAATAACTGGAACCATATTTGGTTCCTTTGTCTTTGGGTGTTTCAGCAA
This sequence comes from Camellia lanceoleosa, assembly GCA_025200525.1. Taxonomy (NCBI): domain Eukaryota; kingdom Viridiplantae; phylum Streptophyta; class Magnoliopsida; order Ericales; family Theaceae; genus Camellia; species Camellia lanceoleosa. The sequence continues at coordinate 85,561,695 of CM045759.1, forward strand.
TACCTAGTTGTTCGGAGCCACCAAAGGAAGATTGACCATCTTGCCTGGGATTCCAACATCTCTCCTGGCAGACACTTCCCTAGGTTTGTTTTGCATTACAAATCAATCTGGAACTCCAGGTACCCAAGAGCTTACTGACTCAGGTGTTGAATCACCTTTTTCTACCTTCGAAGCCATCTTCGAAACTGACCATGGAGGTAAGTGCTTGGTTCTGGTCTCATATTTCGAGCCTAATTCTGGCCTTTGATGGAGGTGGCCATTTTCTGTTCTGTGTGAGGTTGGTCTAGGGGGCCAATCTCTGGCTTTAGTCCCATAACCTGAACTCCTCTCCAATCTTCTTTCAGAATGTTTGCTCTCTATTCTGTAGTAGTTAGGTGGCCTAGACTCATACAAGGGTCTCTTGCCTTTAGCATGTATTCTGTCAACTGCAGGCTCAACCACTAATGGTCGCTGCCTATCACTAGCCGGGTACGGCCTTTTGTTGTAAGCGTTGGTTGATTTAGGACGTCTCTGAACATCCCTATAGTATTGTTTCCCATCAATCGGAAGCCCCTTCAACCATTTGTAGCTTAGTCTCCATCTGGGACACATCCTCTGCATTACAGCTGCTTCCAAGGAATCGTCATCCAGTGCTTCTTCATCCGAGTGTTTCTTCTGATGTGAGAAACCTTGTCCAATAACTGGTGGGTTTCTAGTCTCCTTCTTGGCAGTTGTCTGGTTGGCAATATGCATTTGCACATTGACCTCTTCCAATTCCTGCAGAGATAGATTACGAAGTTTGGTACAACCACATTAGCCGCTTTCTCCAACTTCGAAGCGGGTTCTTGTCAATTCCATGGCTTTTTTCGTCTTGGTAGGGAACTTCAATCTTCCTTTCCGAATTTGCTCTTGGATCCTGTCTCGAAAAACAATGTAGTTTTTAGTCGAGTGAGACCAAGAATTATGCCATTCTAAGATACTTTTCCTTTAAGTTCATCCGAGATGGCGGTTTACTTTTTGGTAACTTAAGGAAATTGGCTGCAAGCAAATGATCAAAAATGTCATCTGCTTTTGTTAAATCGAAAGAGTACTTTCTGTGAAAGTCTTTCTTTTTAAACTGCTGGTCGATGGTTGTATCCTTATGAATTAATGCTTCACAAATTACAGGTTCTTTGCCCACAATCTCTGCTGCATCGATCTCATAATTGGGATCTCTATAATATGTCTTATACGAAGCATTATTTCGATCTTGTTCTTCCTCTAGTAATGCTTTATATCGAGACACCTTATAGGTTAATTCGACCAAATCCCTGAATTCAGTTGAATCAAACTTCTTTCGAAGCCTGAACTCTAAACCGTTTTGAGCCAATCTTACAAATTCTAGCCCTGGGAGGATGACTCTACATTTATTTCGAGCCCTTTTAAATCTGGCAATAAACTGAGTAGCCTTTTCTTCAGGCCTTTGACTCAATCTTGCCAAGTCTACCATGGACACCTCTGGCTCCGATTGGAAGAATTGGGCATGAAATGCCTCTTCCATTTGTTGCCAAGTTTGAATGGAGCCAGGTGTAAGGTTAATATACCATACAAATGCTCCCCCAGTTAGAGAATTTGGAAATAATCTCAGTTTCATGTAGTCATGATTAGTGAATTCACCACATTGAGCAGCGAATCTGGCAATATGCTCTACTGTTGATTGATTTCCAGTTCCATAGAATAAGGTAAAATATGATATTCTGAATCCTCTTGGGTATTCATGTACCCTATCTACCCATTCTGGGTATGGTTTTCTGTATATAGGAGTCTGGACCCCCCAAGCCATCGGTCCACACATCTCCCTAACAATATCAGCAATTTGGTCCCTAGGGACCATATTTTGTGCTTGCTGAACCACTACTGGAGGGACAAACACAGGGTTTGGTGGACAAACTTGCGCCTGTGGTCCTCTTGGTCCATAAGGTAGTACATTTGGGATGGTTGCCTGTGGTGCGAGTTCTTTGTTGGGGTTATGGGTAACCCTTTGAGCCTGTCATGAAAGGACTGTGAAAGGTCTTTGGAGCAGTGTATTGTGTCCCTTCCATTTGTGGGAAAACCTTCCAACCCCCCGGGTAAAAATTCGAATAAGGGATTATTATACCCCCTAGTGCCAGGTATGGTTTCGAACATGGGATTTGCCACCATTCTTATGCCAGTTTCTTGTACTTGGCCAGATCTACCAACTTGTGTGGCTTCATTGTTGAGTACTGAGGCATTTTGGCCTACTACAGGCCTCGAAATGGGTTCGTACCAAGACTGAGGCGATGGTCTTTCGTAGTTCTGAGTACTAGTCTGACCATTAGATTGTCCATTAACTTGCATAGGCTGTTTTTCTCTAGCCAATCTTTGCTGAGGGACATTTAAAATTTCCTCTGTGTGTCTTGTATTTGTTGGTTGGTGGTTATTCATTCGATCCAAAAAGGATGTTGCCCACCTTTCCATTGTGTTCATTAATTGTTGTCCCATAGCATCTACCAAGCCATCCCATGGATTTGTTGGCTGAGTAGATGGAACGGTGGATGGTCCAATTCCTTGGCTTCATCCAATATTATGAACATATGGTTCTTGACCAGAAGTACTGTCTGTTCGACCAAAGGTTCTGATAGCATAGGAGTCTCCACAGGATGTGTTACCACATTCTCCTCTGGATTAGGTATCTCTACCTCTCCTTCTACGCCTTCTTCCAAGCGTTCATTTTCTTCTTGTCGTCTTCGTCTAGCCATTTTAACAAGTCCCACTGGGCGTGCCAAAAATATATGTTGGCTTTTTAGCTTTTCGAAGGGTATTTTTGTAAATCTTGGCGTGCATCAAAAGATCAATCAGTCCTTACAGAAATTATAATTGCCAACCAATTATCAGACGATTGTGTTTTAGTTCTTTCAGCCTCAATGAAGAGGACTTTTACTGGTGACTTGACTTAAGAGAAATTAAGAGAAATAACAGTTAATATGAAGAACAATTGAAGTATTTCATTAAAATGAACACTTACAATAGTCCAAACTCAGCCTCGGAGAGGTTTACAGCAACAGTCTATTTGAATCTACTTGAAACTACTCCTATGAATCGAAGTGCAGTGCGGGTATTTAAAGTGCAGGTATTTAAAGAACAGGTATTTAAAGTGCAGGAATTTAAAGTACAGGAAATATAAAACTGGAAAGGAAAATATGAAGTAAAGACTGATTTGTATGATCTGAGTCTGGGGCCTTTTCTGAGGGCTTCCTTGCTATTTATACTTGTCAAAGATGACCTTCGAACTGCACTTCAAACCGTCGAACTACTCCTCTATGATCGCTGATCATGCTGCCTTAGAAGTAGTCCCACTACGCCATCTCTTGTAGTTGAGCCTCCCTCCTGTATTTGAATTTGAATATAAGTAACCGTTGAAGCCACGTCACCTTGTATCTCTTTACTGATCTAGTGCTACTCAGATCACGTGAGAACCAATGTTCATTGCCACGTGTTCGATCAGGATCGAAGACTTGAATTATCTTCCCATAATACCCTTATTCTGCCACGTGTCAAACTGTGATTTGGCTTTTACAAAATATGTAGCCAACAACACCACAACTATTACACATAGCAGAATTTGACAATCCTCTTGTAACTCTTAGGCTGTTAGTTAGCAACTTCTGATGTAGCGCCAACCAAACAAAGCCTTTGAGTTTTTGGGAGATTTTCAATTTCCATAACCAAAGCCAATTCCCAAAATCAACTCCCAGATCAGTCACCAACTCATAGGCCGCAGCAATAGTAAAAGCACCACAACTCAAGCCCTTTCAATGTGGCATATTTGGGTAAGTTACAAACCTAGGAAGCTGAATCTTCAAGACAAGATCCCAAGCTTCCCTAGGTAACTTAACAGATATAACACCCATATCCCATCTACCCTCCTCATCCAAGAGAGTATTCACCTTCTCCAAGTTAATGAGGTGAGAGTTAGGAAATAAGGAGGCCAAACTACCCTCCTCACACCACCAAATCAAACCAAATGGAGACGTTATTACCATTGCCAATACAGCATTTGTTACCCTTAACAAGGAGATCACGAGTTTTAAGAATACCCCTCCAGGTAAGAGAAGCCTTTCTCTTACTAGAATAGTTAAGAAGGGAGTCCCCGTAAGGGTATTTATCCTGAAGAACTGTAGCCCATAAACAGGACTCCCCGGAAAGGAGTTTCCAACCCAGTTTAGAAAGTAAAGCAAGGTTACTATCCTTGGCCTTCCAAATGCCAAGTCCACCCAATTTCTTACTATCGCACACCATGGCCCAATTCACTAAATGAATCTTTTTGGAGGTGCCCACATCACCCCATAAAAAATTTCCTGTTTAGACAATCCATATCCTTACACACATTCACAGGTAAGTCCATAGTTTGCATCATATACGCCTGGAGGGCTGAGGTAACCGAATTAATAAGGGTAGCCCTCCCTACAATAGATAACATACTTGTTTTCTAACCAGTCAATCTGCTCTGAAGTTTCTCAAAAATTGAAGCCAAATGAGCTCTGCTCACTCTGTTATGGAGCAGTGGGATACCAAGGTACTTATCCAAATCATGAGTGAGGGGTATACCACAATTGCTACTAAAACTCCTGGCCTTGGAGATAGGAACATTAGGAGAAATGAACAACTTAGACTTAGCAAAGTTAATATGCAAACCCGAGCATTTGCTAACCTGTTTAATAGACATCATTAGTCCAATTTTATAGAAAATACTACAAATATAAAAAAATTACTTAAAAAATCATCCTAAAAAATAAGCGATGGTTTACAATCACTATAGATATAATTGACATTTCATTAATTTTAAATTTATACAAAACTCATTTTTGAAATAAGATTCGAGATACATTTTCATATGATATGTAGCACTTTTGAAATGACATATTGCTTATCCTTTTGAGCAACTTAGTCAAGACAGTTGGGATGCAATACTACTAAAATTTTGAAGAGACACACACCATTTGCTCAATTCCCACTTGAGTGCAGAATTTTCTAGCGATCACATTCACATTACTTGGTTGAGGTGTTTTAAATTGGAGAAATTATAAGACATTGACAAGTGGAATTATTTATCAAATGATGAGAAATACAATTTTTATTGTGATTTTTCAGAGAAAAATTACATCTTTCATGTGTTTGTGATTATTTTGTCTTCTATTCTAATTTGTAATTTCTCCTTTTAAATTAGGTGTCATTAGCCAAGGTTTATAATTTTTCTTTTTTGTTATAAATTTTTTTAGTCTTAATTCAGTTAATTATGTGAGAATTTTAAAAAATATTAAAATATTAAATATAAGGGCAAATTACAAATAAAACTCCAAGGTTTAGCGTGTTTTGTAATGTAAACCCCAAGTTTTTAATTTTGACAATTAAAACCCTATAGTTCATTCCGTATCACAATGTAAGCCCCCTGTCCATCTCCGTTTCATGAAGTAACGGAGAAAGCCATTTTTAGTGCCAAAACCAAACCAACCTAAAACAACGCCGTTTAGAGACAGTAACGGAAATATTTTTCTTTTGACACATGTCACTTTCTTATTTGTTATTATTAAACCCTTACCTTACCACTTTCACCCTACCATAATACCAACATTACCCCTACCTTCTCAAACGCTAATCCTAAACACTTTCACCCAACATATCTCTGCAGCTCCGGTCACCTCCTCCTCTGGCGCCACCTTCAAATCCTCCTCTATCTCCAACGCAACCCTCCATCTCCTACCTTAATTCCATGTCATCCTTCTCCGTTCCTCCTCCTCTTCCCTTGGCGAGGTCCAGCCTCGTTCTTTTCGTTCGGATAACCAGTGTCGAAAGAATGACCTGCGTTCAGTTCTATTTTGCCAAATAGATAGCAACAGTCCAGATTCATCTCGTCAGACCACTGATCATTGTTCGATTGTCCTTTGTCAAACATCTGTGCGCGCGCGAGAAAAAGAGAGATGGAGAGTTGCAGGGGGTCGTCGCGGCGTTAAGTAAAAGAGGAAAATGGTTGTAATTACAGATCGGAGGGAGGGAGTAATGGGGTTGCTGTCACGCCCCAAGCTCCGTGACAACGCCGCACACTCATAAAAGTGAGCATGCAAGGCTAAGAATCCAATCACATAACCCACAATGTAAAATACTCAAAATAAATCCTTAAATTGTCATAATGCTAAAATTCACAAAAATTGATTATTCTTATCGTATGAAATTATCCACCAAGTCCACTAACAAAATCCATTAACAAAACAATAATCCAAGTACTTAAATCATAGTTCTACTCTTGGCACATTATGATAATTTTCCACCAAGTCCACTATTAAAATCCATTAACAAAATAATAATCCAAGTACTTAATCCATAGCCCTACTCTCGGCACTTCCATATGTAAAAATCCCGCGCAGCTCTACTCTTCAGAATCTGAAAAAAAATTAGGGTAAGCTAGACAGCCTAGTAAATAACCAACCATCCTTGCCAAATTTGGATCAAGTATATCAAAAAGTAAATAAATAGTAGATAACCAATAAATATAATTTTGATACAAATCAATAAATGACACGATTATTTGTAAGATGGTTTCATAAATAAAATAAACAAAGTAGCAATACATTTTAATTAAAAGTCAATGGGGTAACTCGATGAAATTTCGTTATCCAAAATTTATAGATCGATATTCAGATGGTTCAATGATCGATTCACAAAACCCAAGTCTTAATGACTACGGTCACTTAGCCCGTGACAAGGCCCAGAACCACACCTAGGCCGGTGGTAAAGCCCCAAAAGAAACTAGTTTCTGTGCTAATAAATAACCCCCATTGGCTAGGGTCCAAATCATAATCAGACTAGAGTGATGTTCAAAATTCAAACAATACACAACTTTTAAATAAAATATTCGATATCTTCGGAATAAACACTGGGTACAATTTTCAGAATAATTTCACAAAATATTCAAATAAATTTCATAATAATATTCGATGTTGTTTTATACTTGACCCATATTTTATTTTGAAAGAACAGGAAAGCTATGAATAAATATTTATGATTTTAAACGGTTCGATAGGAATAAAAATAAACCAACAGTGATAGAGGGTTACTTACCTCGAAAGCTTAGAAATAACACTCTAACACCAACTCCACCACTTCAATCACACAAACCTAATAAATACAACCTGAAATAAATTAATATTTTTTTACATGTTACATACACCCACAAAAGCCCCACTATATTAGATTAATGTATTGCTTTAATATCCAAGAGATCAAACCATTCAACCCAACTTTAAAGCCAAACACACCCTTACCCATGATACAAAACTCCATTATTTCTATTACCCACCCAAAGTTACACTTACACATTGCACCCAATTCTCAAAACCTAAGTAGGTACCTATAGATCTTCCAAATCCCTTAATGCATTGATTGTTAAATTCCTCAACATAAACTTAATAATTAACGGTAAAGATTTTACCTTAACCAATGGGTGTCCCAAAATCACCAACGTCTTGCCTCCAATCCCTATTGTAGCCTCACTTGAACCTTTCTTCTCTTTTCTTTTTTTTTTTTTTACCTTCTCAAACCCTAGCCGCCTATGGAGCAATTCACAGCCTCTGTTTTGTTTGTTTTCCAAGACTTAAAGCCATAATAAGTGGGCTTATTAACCTAATTTCTCAAAGTTACAAAATTACCCATCTAAGTAATAGGAAATATAATGCCATCTCATAACTAATTCTTTGATATTAATAAATGACCCATATAAATTAATTTAATTACTAATCTATCCAATAAAATAATCCTACATACAACTTGAGTTTTACAGTTGCAGATCAGGAAAAATGAGGCAATGGCGTTGTAGAGGCTGTGGCGTAGAGAAGGGAGAAGGATTATAGGCGGTGGTAGTGGCGAGAGAGAAGTGAGGGTGAAAGGGGTTGCATTGAAGATAGGGAAGTGGTTCAGTGGTTGCGCCAGATGTAGGAAATGAAGGAGAAATCACCAAAAAAAATGAAGGGGGTGGTGGCTGGAGCTGCTGGAGCTGGGTAAAAGGTGGGGATTAGGGTTAGGGTTTGTAAAAGTTAGGGGTGTGGGTAAAATGGGTATTTCCATTTTATATTAACTAATAATAACAAATAAGAAAATGACATGTGTCAAAAAAAAAATTCCGTTACTCTCTCTAGACGGCGTCGTTTTAGGTTGGTTTTGGCACTAAAAATGACTTTCTCCGTTACTTCATGAAACAGAGATAGACAGAAGGCTTACATAATGACACAGAATGACTACAAGGTTTTAATTGTCAAAATTAAAAATCTAGGGTTTAAATTGCAGAACACGCTAAACCTTGGGATTTTATTTGTAATTTGCCCAAAATATAATTTAATGACTAGATAACTAAAGTAAAAAGATAAAATTTTGGACAAAGAATTCCTGCGATTTTAAAAAAAGAAAATTCTGGTCAATTATTGGATATGAGCCTATCTAAAAGAGGGTCAAAAAAGACTGTAATCTGAGCACTTAATATAGAAGTTCGGATCCTCTCTAGTATCTATCTCCAGTGTTTCCTACGGGGGACAGTTCAGATTGGGCCACATCTCCCACTTAACGATGGATGGCTCAGATCTGCTTTAGTACAAAAAATAAAAAATAAAAAATCCCTTAGAACAGTCATTCTCTTCTCTCCTTATCACAGACTTGAACTCCACGAAGGAAGATGGTTAACAAAGGAAGAGGAAGATGACGACCATCATTATGTACACTAATGGCAATACCTAAATCCTTTCTTCGAACTGCGGACATTCTCTCTCTCTCTCTCTCTCTCTCTCTCTCTCTCTCTCTCTCTCACATACACACACACACACACACACTATTAATCCAAAGAACCCTAATTTTATAGATATATTTTGCCCTAATTTTTTTCCTAATAGATATAGTTCACCTTGGTGATGTGTATGGCTCAAAAAAATTGGGAAAAATTGTTAAGATCGGGGATCTGCCCAAGACCTTATAGAAATTATAAGAAGCAGAAAAACACACCCAAACAGAAAGAGACACCATATTTAACGTGGTTCGGCAATAATGCCTACGTCCACAGGAGAGTAACCGTTTATCACTTATGGAGAAATTACAGAAATATTACAACAGAGGAGAAGCTCACACTATTCTCACTCACCCATTCACCCGTCTCCCTCGCTCACACCGAGGGAGACGGTTTCTCTAACTCACATCTCTCACTCTATTTGTTGTTCTTGGTTCTCACTCACACTCTCTTCAACCCTCTCTTCCTCTATTTATACATAAGCATGAAGAGATTTGATTGGCCACTACCTAACTCCTTCCACTCTCTAGTGGGTTGGAGTTGGTGAGCCAGCCCCACCATTATCTAGTGGGTGCTCCATTGTTGGGAGTCCACAAGTGGTGCATTATCACCCCCTCAACATGGGGTGATATATCTAACAAATCACCCCCTCAACCCATGTGAGGTGATCCACTACACACACTGCTGCTAAACTTGTCACACCCAAATTTTTAACAGAATACTGCATCTCCTGAAGCTAGAGATAATACACCAGAGATACAAGAGGATGAGGGAATCATACATGCTCAACTCAACTCACACCACTCTCCGATTTGGAGAGAGCCTCTGCTCCTATCTCCCACAGATCTCTTCCACGCTTCTTGTCTCAGATGTCTTCACCTGCTATGCTTAAACTTGCGTAACCAAGATATCTGACACCCCCTAATTGGATGTCCTGCACCCCCTGCTAGGATGCCCTTGACTGTCATGCATTACCTCACAGGACCAGTCATTGGAGCAATAGAAAACTCTTCTTTTGTCTGGTCAAAGTTCCTGGTTTTCTTTGCTCGGAGTTTCCCTTGAACTATCCTGAACTATCAATATTTGCCCTTTGCACTCTTGAACAACTTCCCAGTGTTTCCACACACTTGTTGTTCATGCCTTTTGCAATCCCTGATCTCCAGTTCAGTGATACGCGTTACCTACATATCTATCACTTGTACTACTAGATGATGGTTGACAGTAGCTCTTTCTTCCAAAGCAACTTCAACAGATCTGTACAAGTCATCAACTATGCAACACCTAGCATACTACCCACACCCATATTCTTAAGTGCTCATCCTGGCTCCATCTCTCCTCCTGCGCTCGAGTTCGCTTGAGAGATCCGCAACTACTCTGTTTTATCAAGAAGTGCGTTTGCCGCCACAGAATCAAAAAATCGATACCATAACCCAGGTATCCAACCGTTCAATCAAAACTGAATACCATCTGTTGTACAAAACACAAGCGCTTTTCCCAAAAAAAAAAAAACACAGTAGATTCCATTGCTCAAAATCACATTGAGCCAATGCAAAGAACATGCAGAACCAATCGAGCTAGCTCTTCGATTTTCTGCAACTCAAGCTCCACCATAGTGCCAAGTTCCGATTTCCATAGGCGCCAAACAAGTTGTCCTTGACAACTCCAAACAAAACATGGTGAGCAACCTACTTGAACTAGTGCTGAGGAGAGTAAACAAGAGAGGCTTCAAATTCTCCGTCAAAGCAACTTCAAAAGAGGTACCAAAAACATCATGTCCAATCAACCATCGAACACAATACTGCTCTCTTCAAGCTCAAATTAATCAAGAGAGCCAAACAAATTCTCCGAGAACTGAGGCAAGTTCTCTACCAAACAAAACTGGACTGTGGACGCAGTTAGGCTCTAACCAGTTTAGAAGTATCGGAACAAACTTCAAATGAACTTACAAAATACCAAGAGCCAAAAAATTCTGAAGTGTCAAGCAAACTCCAGATTCCTCCAACTGCCATTCCAACCGGCAAACACAAGATGATGCACCATCTTCACAATTGCCAACAACCGCCCAAAGGCGCGTGCACCGTAAATGCACAACTCCAATAGTCCCGCTGACTCCACCGAGTCTGCAAACGATCTATCCCCTCCAAATCCAACGGCAGATTAAGGGATGGATCCCAACACATGAGATTCACGAAATCACTATCTTCACGTTTCTCTGCAACAATCTCTTCCAATCTTCAATGAACACCAACGGTCAAACCGCTTCCAGAGAAGCAAACACCCGGAGTCTGAATCGTCACCCAGACTACCAATAGCTGATGTCTTCGAATATGGAACAAATTGCGAAAATGAAAATCCACAAGAAGAAGAAACAATCAAGTCTCACAAATCGGAGACACCCCTGGATCTAATCAGACACGATCATAGATCCCAGCTGTGATAATGAATCTCAATAAACCACGACTCTGAAAGTCGCCAGTAATCCGTGAAAGACCGCCAACAACAATGCCTCCAATAGACATTGAACAAAAACACCAAAGCTCCACTAAGATCTGAAGTAGATTGTCACACCTTCTCCAAATCGACAAATGCGGAAACCAGGGCTTCACCAGATGCAAGTCTTCCAACAACGATCCATGAAGGATCTCCAACGCCTCCACAGAGGCCAATGCCAATAAAGTATTACCATTTGGACTTATTACATATGCCAAATCTCCATAGTACACTCGCCAATCTTTGGTTCTCTCTATCCCTAGAGAAAACCAAATGAACTCAAGTTCAGAATTCAACCCAAGAGTCTCAAAATGAACTGATAACTTTTGCAACTAGCTCTAAAAGGTCTTCAATTGGCTTCCAATTGGCTTCAACCGGGTGAACAAAATAAATCACCCCTATCACCCACATGGATGATAAAACACCGTTGTACAAATATGCCTCCATTCCACCGAGTATCCGGAGTGAATCTGCACCTCCTACTTGGAATGTCTTTAACTGCCACACATCATCTTGCATGGCTCGCACCTCTATCACCAGGTACTTGCATCCTCCAATAGAATGCTCACCGTTTCCCTATTAAGGTGACTCCACCCAAACTCTCTGGGTGCTCGTCGCGACTTCACTACCACGAACTAGATTCAGGACAAAGAAAGAGATTTGCCTCTCCCTGGGTGCGCATTGCAGCATCTTATTCCTTTCAATTTCTTTGTCTGGAGCTTTCTTCTATGAACTAGTTGATGTTGCCAGGCCAAAAACTAGTACACTACACCTTTGTACGACTCTGCTGCGTACTCTTGCACTGTTGTATATCTGCACCTTGTATGACATTCCTGTGTACTCATCTGTACTATTGTGACTACGTGCTCCTACACCTTATGAGTGTACTGCTGCAGCTGTTGCCTTTCTTCGTTCATATACTACCAGTACTTCTTGTATTATGTTTGACAGTAGCTCCAACTGCCACAACATTCCTCTAAGCCTGCACTGGTTGCCAAATCATCTATTTATTGATGAAGTGGACTTTTGATTGAACCAAATCTTCTAATCACCTCAACAACCAGGAAAGTTCCCAGGAAAGACTGGTGGGGTCACAATCGGTCCCACTTAAGAACCAGTCTCCTTAGACAGTGTCTTTTTTACAGAACTTTCCTAGACATTGTTGATCTTGAGATAATCATGTGCAATTCTTCTGATCGCCCTTGACCAATCCTGATCTCCATTGATTTGCCATTTGATTAAGCTTGATCTCCTTTAGTCTTCAATGATATATCTCGATCTGTATTTGGTTGTCCAATTTGGTTAGAATCTGCCCATTCTAACCTCTTCAGTGAATCCGCAACGTTCCACAATATCCGGTAACCTTCCTTTGACTATTAAAGATGACAAACTCCCATGTTTTAACAGTCTTTAAAATTTTTTTAGAATTTCACCATTCTGACCTTGCGGTTGCGTCCGGAACGGTCCGATTAGTTAGGACCAATCATCGCTGCACTTCTAAAGACCTCACTGAAAACTAAAACTGGGGTAAAATTGCAAATTTGCCAAACATTGGGACCAAACTGTAATTTCACAAACTACAGGGGCCAAAATTGTAATTTTCAGAATTTCAGGAATATTCCGTGTTCCAACAGAATATTTCATCTGCCGCACTACCACCGTCTGTCACTTTAATCTGCATTCTTTTTACAGAAACTCCAATTCCAAAATCTGACCATACGGATGTGTCCGGAATACTCCAAATAGTTGAAAACCACTATTGGATCGCCAAAAACGGACTCCAAATGGCTTAGATCTAGCCAAAACATTTTGTACGCCTCAGATCCGCAGTTGCACCTTAGCCGCAAAGCACCGGATCCTTTTTTTCTGCAGCTGCACCATTGCCGCATCGCACTAGCTCCTTTCCTCTGGGTGCTAACGTGGCATCTGAAGTGGCGGACTGGACGATGACGTGGTGGACACGTGGCGGCTTCTGACTGACGACTGTGCCACGTGTCAATGACATGGCGTGCTGACATGGCACCATGTGGCAGTGCGTAGGTTATACACGGGAGCGCCAATCGCCTTCTTCCTTGAGCCGCGCGTAGGGAGCGTGTGTGCGACTGGGCCAACTCGCCGTCTGTCTGTACGGCGCGTGAGAGCGCGTGATAAGACTGGGCCTCACGCGCAGTTTTCTGGTGACGCGTGAGCGCGCGTCCGGTTTCCTCTGGGTGTCTTCTTTTCATTTTTGGACTCCTCTCGTTGAGACCTTGCTCCTGGTATACTCAAAACCTGATGTCGAGCAATTTGATTTCTGGGCAGTTTCGAATAACCCACTGTTTTTGTTCCGAAACGCTCCGACGAGGCTTTAATACCACTTGTTGGGATCGGGGATCCGCCCAAGACCTTATAGAAATTATAGGAAGCAGAAAAACACACCCAAACAGAAAGAGACACCATATTTAACATGGTTCGGCAATAATGCCTACGTCCACGGGAAAGTAACCATTTATCACTTATGGAGAGATTACAGAAATATTATAACAGAGGAGAAGCTCACACTATTCTCACTTACCCATTCACCCGTCTCCCTCGCTCACACCGAGGGAGACAGTTTCTCTAACTCACATCTCTCACTCTCTTTGTTGTTCTTGGTTCTCACTCACACTCTCTTCAACCCTCTCTTCCTCTATTTATACATAAACATGAAGAGATTTGATTGGCCACTACCTAACTCCTTCCTAACTACTTCCACTCTCTAGTGGGTTGGAGTTGGTGAGCCACCTCCACCATAATCTAGTGGGTGCTCCATTGTTGGGAGTCCACAAGTGGTGCATTATCACCCCCTCACCATGGGGTGATATATCTAACAAAAATAAGATTGATGAGTGTAGAGTTACTAACGAATTGTGCTCTAATTTTGCCCTATTGATGAGTGTGGAGATTGACGAGTGTGGGAACCCTTTTGGTGATTTGTATGAATGTGTTTATTACCACATTTGCTTACAAATTTTGGAAAAAATTAGATTGATTGGGAGCTTTTGGACCTTAGACAAAATCAGTTCACTGTTTATGAGGCTTGACAACCAAATCTATCATGCAAGTAGGGACATACCATTTTACAGAGAGAGATTGAGGATGATGTGCTGAGGGAAAGAAAGAGGGGGTAGAGACCGAGAACATTTTCAAGCCATTTCGTGAGAGTGGGTTTCAGGAAAAGTGATCGCTAGTCAAGGACTTCAGAGGGTGAGAACGGGCTGTTTTGAGTGAAATTACGGATTTTTTTTTGGTATTGAAGCAAATCTGAGCCGCACATTGTTAAGTGGGAGACGTGGCCCACTCTCAACTGTTTCTCGTAGGAAGCACTGGAAAGAGATACTAGAGAGGATCCAAACTCCTAATAAAGGCCTGTTTGGTCAGACTTAAATTTATAAGAGGAAGCTGAAGATAACAAGGCAATGACTCATTCTTGTGCCATGGATTGACAATGCGTAGATATCATCACCGATTATTTTATTTTATTTTATTTTTTAAAAATAAAGAATTTTACATACAAAAATTACCAAAAAAAATTTAAAATTTAAAATATTTAGATCATATTAATTTCAAGTATAGCTCACACTACAAATTTAAAACTACATTTAAAAAAAATCTTTGTTTCTTATAACAAGAAGCATGCGTTGTTGAAGTTCAAGATGTGGGGAAAAAATTAGGGCCATTTCCCTAAATAAGCCAAAATAGTAACGAAATTCCCAAACTAAGCCTATTTTTGAAAGATTTCCGAAAATAGGCTAAATCGCGGTTCGAAATCGCGAGTTCAACACTTTTTCCCCCGGGGCTGTGAAATCTTGAACTTCATTTGTTATGAAGTCTTGAGTTTATAGAACTTCATGATTACAAACCGCGAGTTTAATTAAATTTTTTTTCTTTTGATTCCAAGCACGAGTTTAATTATTCATCCCAATCAAATTTGTTACGAACTCGCCTTTTATGTGATTTCATCAAAAAAAATTTCTTCGAACTCGCTTTTCTAACGCGATTTCATTCAAAAATTTTTCTCTTGAACTTCATTGTTTCTAACCGCGAGTTCCTCAAAAAAAATTTTCCTTCTGAATTCGCAATTTCTAACCGCGAGTTTAAGTGAATTTTTATTTTTAACATAAATTTTTCTGTTTTACTTTGTTTTAAGTGAAAATTTGTTTTTTTTTTTTTCTCTGTTGTCATTGTTTTGGTGATAATGTATTTCAAAATAAATTTTTGGGGTAAAATTGTTTTACTAAAACCGTTCTCATGTTAATTTATTTTTTCTTTTATTTTGGGTTAGAATGTGTAATTCAACATTTTTTTTTGGTTTGACTAAAGTAAATTTATTTTGTTTTTCTTGTGTTTGTTTTGGGTTAGAAGGTGATAATATAAATCATAAATTTCTTTTAAACTTTACTAAAGCCATTTTCATGTAAATTTTTTATTTTTATTTCTTTTACTGTTGTATTTGTTTTAGGTTAGAATGTGTTATTGAAATTTATTTTGGCTTTACTAAAGCCGTTTTCATGTAAATAATAATTTTTTTACATTGTCTTTGTTTTTGGTTAAAAGGTGATAATGTAATTCATAAATTTCTTTTAAACTTTACTAAAGCCATTTTCATGTAAAGTTTTTAATTTTTATTGTTTGTTGTCTTTGTTTTGGGTTAGAATGTGTTATTCAGAAATTTGTTTTGACTTTACTAAAGCCGTTTTCATTTAAATAATTTTTTTTTCTGTTGTCTTTGTTTTAGGTTACAAGGTGATAAATAATGTAATTCATAAAACCTTGAGGAAAAAACACATAAGTAGTACAGACATAAGTCTCGGACAATAATACATTGTGGACACCATGAACTTAACACACAATACGTAAATAAACATAAAAGTTAGACAGACAAATATTAGGGAACAATCGACAAACTCATTACGGAAACACTTACTCTAACACAGACATTACATATGAATGCATGACCTAATATTGCGAAGTGTAGACATTAACACCTAATTAAGCTTAAATCGGTAGGTGGCTCGAGTCTGAACAATCCAAAGCTCGGCGTCGAGACAAGCCGAGGATCCTCCATGATAGCCTTGATAGCCACATCATTTGGTTACATTTTGTTCTTACGGGCATCCTTCTTAACTATGAGTAGTCTGCATATCGCGGGCCAACCTCGACCCATTTGAGAAATCTCACGTTGTAGTCTTTGACATAGTCGATCAACATTATCGAGGATCTTCCTTTTGGATCTCAGCGAGCGTGCTTTTGGCACCTTGACCGTCTTTCTCGACATAACCTTTCATTTTCCACCCGCTCTATAAATAGTGCGGGCCACTTCAGAAGTCTAGCGTTTGCATAACCATATCCTGTTTGATTAGAAGAAGGATCCTCCACCAAACCACATGGATCTCGATAGTACTTGGGCATGACAAAATGTCGCTTCCCGAACCTATCATGATAAGCACAAGAGGCATCTAACAAAGGAAATGGTGTTTCATCTTCAGCATCGCCACTTCCCCTTCCCCCTCCTCGTCGTGAACTTTCACCCCTTTGCAAGTTCCTACCACCTCTGCGATTCCCACCACTCCCTCCCACGAACCATGTAGCCATGCTAATTTTGTAAAGAAAATAAATGATAATTTCGTATGGCGAAATAAGTTGTAAGGTTGTGTCTTCACCTTTACTCGTTTATATAGTTGGTTATGAACGACTTTAGAAAGATACATCTGCATGACAATCCCACATAAATGAACAATGTATGAGTTGTCAGTACATTGAAAAAACAGAGAAAAGCAAATACTCTTTACGAAGTCACGTGACTTTATGAATTCACAGTTGCCATGTGACTTTCTGAATTCACAAATCAGTGAATTCACTATTGCCATGTGACTTTCTGAATTGAGATTCCCACACATATTAATAAGAAATGAGTTGTCATTGTAATAAAAAAATCGATTACAAAATCGAGAAAACCAAAGTCTGTGCACCAAGTCACATGTCTTGACAATCCATCTGCATATACCAACAAAATAAGGGCATGCTCACTGACGGTAAATCAGTGAATTCACTGTTGCCATGTGAGTTTCTGAATTGAGATTTCCATATATATTAATAAGAAATGAGTTGTCATTGTAATAAAAAAATCGATTACAAAATCGAGAAAACCAAAGTCTGTGCACCAAGTCACATGTCTTGACAATCTATCTGCATATACCAACAAAATAAGGGCATGCTCACTGACGGTAAATCAGTGAATTCACTGTTGCCATGTGAGTTTCTGAATTGAGATTCCCACATATATTAATAAGAAATGAGTTGTCATTGTAATAAAAAAATCGATTACAAAATCGAGAAAACCAAAGTCTGTGCACCAAGTCACATGTCTTGACAATCTATCTGCATATACCAACAAAATAAGGGCATGCTCACTGACGGTAAATCAGTGAATTCACTGTTGCCATGTGACTTTCTGAATTGAGATTCCCATATATATCAAAATGGTGTTGAGTTGTCATTGTAATAAAAAAATTGAGTAATAAATCGAGAAAACCAAAGTCTGTGCACCAAGTCACATGTCTTGACAATCCATCTGCATATACCGACAAAATAAGGGCATGCTCACTGACGGTAAATCAGTGAATTCACTGTTGCCATGTGACTTTCTGAATTGAGAATCCCACATATATTAATAAGAAATGAGTTGTCATTGTAATAAAAAAATCGATTACAAAATCGAGAAAACTAAAGTCTGTGCACCAAGTCACATGTCTTCACAATCCATCTGCATATACCAACAAAATAAGGGCATGCTCACTGACGGTAAATCAGTGAACTCACTGTTGCCATGTGACTTTCTGAATTGAGATTCCCACATATATTAATAAGAAATGAGTTGTCATTGTAATAAAAAAATCGATTACAAAATCGAGAAAACCAAAGTCTGTGCACCAAGTCACATGTCTTGACAATCCATCTGCATATACCAACAAAATAAAGGCATGCTCACTGACGGTCAATCAGTGAATTCACTGTTGCCATGTGAGTTTCTGAATTGAGATTCCCACATATATTAATAAGAAATGAGTTGTCATTGTAATAAAAAAATCGATTACAAAATCGAGAAAACCAAAGTCTGTTGCCATGTGACTTTCTGAATTGAGAATCCCACATACATGAAATTGGTGTTGAGGTAAATCTGTTTGTGTATAATTAATTGTAAATAGTGATTTTGATAAGCAAATCAAGTAAAACCAATGGGGTTTTAAATTTAGTTCCCCAACTGGACCAACCACTTGGCTTTGAGCTTGTTTGTCTAGCCCCCCAAGTTTAGTTATCTGTCAACCCCCCATTCTTTAACAGAGTCATCATTTTGACTGGACTTCCAGGAATTGGAAGGCGACCCTTTCTTCTTTCCCGATGGAAATTGAAATTCTTTATGTACAAGATCTCTATTTCACAAGCCGCAGTTAAGGGAAGCTTTTCACCGAGCTACATTACATTTTATGTGTTGTTCAAGGCGGTTGTTCGTTTGTATGAACTTTATTTAGTTCCCCAACTGGACCAACCATTGGCTTTGAGCTTGTTTGTCCAGCCCCCCCAAGTTTAGTTATATGTCAACCCCCCATTCGTTAACAGAGTCATCATTTTGACCGGACTTCCAGGAATTGGAAGGCGACCCTTTATTCTTTCTGGAGCTACCTGTTCTGTTTTATGTGTTTTAAGTATTCACATAATTCAACATACATTAATCCATTCTTTAATCCAGAACATTCCTTAACTCATTGCAATTCAATAAAGAAAGTCATGAACTAATAAATGTGCAGTTATAAATGTAGTTATTTCATAAACTTCAAGTTCATAAAACAAATACTTGAAATACATCCGTACGTTAGATGAACAACAACATTGTGTCACACTCATGTAACAAAGATATGAGACAACATACAAACATATATGAAAGATAAAGGTGTTTCATTTCTCATTCCTCATCTGACATGTAGTAGTCAAAGAGATATTTTTCATTATTTAAGACATTATTTCGCTCAATCACTGTCAAATCTCTGTTGCTTGCTTCTGCCATTTCGGTGGCTAACTGAAGCATGAAATGTCGACATCTCCGCATCAACATTCTGTTGTTCTCCTTCTTAATTTCGTAGCTTTTTTCATAGTCACTCACATTTCGTCTAGCCATGGTCAATGAACGACGATGAGGTACCGGTGCCCCAAAGTTACGTAGATCATTAAACAATCCTTCTTGCTCCGTTACCCTGAACGCCCACTCAGCTTGGATACCAGCAAAATAATCCTTCGGACTCGAGTACTTTTCGCTCTTGTAGTCATAAGTAAAAGGAGGTAGCATCCACACTTTCGGATTTCTTTGCTGGCGTGAACTTCCTGCACCTCTTGAAGACATTGTTCATAAAATAAACAAACAAATAATAATAGTAATTGTAGATATATTACTATTGTTATGACTTGAACAAACATCATACTGGGGGTGTCGCTATTTATAGACATCATACTGAGGGTTAAGTAGAAATGATCTAGTGACAATAACGCATGCTGGGGCACTGTGGAACAAGTGATACCCGTGATATTATTTTTTTGCTTTTCATTTCATGCAATACTGAGTACCCGTGACTTTGTGTACCTTTGATGTAGTCACGGACGTGTTTGTCAGTTAAAATCATAATTGTAGGCCAAATGATGATAATGCAATCCCTTCATATTGGAGCAGTGAGTTGTCAAATAAAACAACATGCAGTGAGTTGTCACATCGCTACATGAAACTATTTTTCATACTTACTTTTGCCATACAGTAAGTAGTCACTTGGAATTGACGATTTCGGTACAAAGTGGTGTTTTTAAAAAATTATAATTTAAATGCTTAAATTTTTAATAGGTTTTAAAGTAATATTCTTCATCTCATTTTCTCCTCTTTGCATTTTTTGTTTTATTCGGTAAATTACACTTTACTCCTTTAGTCCATCACATAATTGTTTATCAACACTATTGCCATGTGATCGTATTGATGTGACTTACATGAATTCTGAAATGTGATAAAAAAAAATAAAGCATTTACTTGCGCTGCAGAAAGTCACATGCATCACGAAATGTGAGGAAAAATGTGACAAACTATATAAGCATGGCAAAGTCAGAAAGTCACATGCATTACTGCATCACTGCATAAAGTGGCTTGCATCACTGCATCACTGCACAAAGTCAGATGTATCCTTTGCATCATTTGCACAAAGTGACATAGCATCGAGGAAAAACAAAGCATCAAATTATTACAGGTTCAAGTAATTGGTGAGCATCACTGACAAATATTGGACGTATCACTGCGCCGAGCTACATTTTATTATCGTACCATACCTACTGTGCCCTTGTGAATTATGCAATCCATTAAAATTTTGAGGGGGTGTCATAACAAAATAACAACTAATTAATAAATATGTCAATACCGTAAAAAGTAAACAAATTTAAAACATATTTCAAAAATTAAAAATATTGTAAAGATTTGTAAATTGTGATTTGACATTTATTTGTTAAAAAAAATTTCATGCACAGAAATTTGACGAATTCAGACGTTTAGTCGGTTAATCAGCTTGGTTTTTATTTTATTATTTTTTTTAGGTTTTTACTTTTTGTTTTGGAATAACAATAAATTATGCAATTCATAAAAGTCGAAGTGACAACTCCTATGAAGTTAATGGATGGTTGTTCAGGTCATAAAAGTTGACGTGACAACTCTGATGCATAGTTCTTTACAATACTTTCATACATACAACTACCATGTGTATATATGGTATAAATATCGCATCATACCACAACAAAAGTTTTCTGACTATTTGAGCAATATCATCATGAAATATACGGTGGTTGATCTATATTCAGCAATGGGTCGCTATTGGGTTGCAGATGGAGATGAATTTGAATACCCAATGAATCCAAATTTGCGTTACTCACGTGCCACCGTCAATACCATGAGAGCTGAGTGGGAATTTCGCAAAACTTGAGCAAACGTTCTCGTTGAGCTATGTCGTGAAGTTAATCTTAAATTTCCTCGTCGGTTAGCCATGCGTATGCCAACTGACACTCCCCAGTTGTTGCAAAGGGCATTGCATCGTATCATGACGAGGTTAATCGCATGACCCAAAGTTTGCAAAGGTCCGAACTAATGAAGACCGCAAATGAGCGTGCCGAAGATGGGTTAATGGATGATGCACACCAGTACTACGCCTGGAGCATGGATGTTATGTATGAATCTGATATTGAGATGTCAGATGATGATGATAATGAATGAAATTGTTTGGATGAACGCCTAAACCATTTATGTAATTCATGCAATTTGTAATGCTTATCCACCACTTATCAATGAAGGGAGATATTTCAATTGTTTTCGGATATTTCTTGTCATTCTACCTTTGCTTTCTCTCCGTTATTGTTATTTTGAAGAACGCTACTTGAACTAGCCTTTCATTATTTCATGCATTATTGATGTGGAATATAATAATGATACTTAATGAAGTACATGTTCATATAACAAATAGTTCAAATATTTGTTTGGTTATCATTGATTTGTACATGAAAAGAAGACAGTGAATGCAATCATTCAGAAAATTGAAAGAAAAGGGAAAACAAAATTATGTGCCTGTTTAGATATTTATTTTGTTTCCTTTTTGTTTTCGTTTTCATTTTTATGGAAACCATCAAAACAATTAAGAATAACAAAATTGTAAAATTATATTTTCCGAATAAATAAGTAAGATACATTTACATCATCTGTACAAGTTTGATATACAAAAACTATAACAAAAAGTATAAATAAAATAAACTATACACTCCACATCACACCCGCTAATGCCCTAACTTTGATCCCCAACCAGGTAGTGGACCTCCTCCTCGGTCTCTGCAGTGAACTCTCTGAATATCTGGCTCCCTCAATCGAATCGTATCTGTGGAGCACTGTGGCTGTGACCCCTCTCTTGCATGTCTTGCCTGATCTATGCGTGGCGAAGATCGGATCTTCTTGTGGTGTGAAACTCCGGATCTGGTGCAATGTATCATCACGATCTGCGGTGGGCTCGACCTCTGACTCTGTCTTTGCCCTTCCACGACCTCTGCGCGACGTCGCCCGACCAAAACCTCGACCTCTCCCGCGCCTTCTGGGAGGGGGCTCAATATGGCCCTCAGCATCAACGTGGGAGATGCCAAAGTGAACTGCATCATGTGTACTCATGCTCGCGGTGGGCATGCGGTTGTAATGGCGGGTGGGTGGGGTAAACGTCATGCATGTATGGGGCGGTGTCAATCGGTCGAGCATATAAGGTATGCGGTATCTTTGCGTATCTGATGCGTCGAGGAATCTGCGGATATCAATGGGGTAGTATGTGGTGGGGTGTGATGTCGAAGGATTGATGTGGCGGTATTTGAAGTGGAAAGCGGCGGCGTGGGCAATGATGTGTCTGGAAGCATTTCTTGAAGTGTGTACACGTAGTGGCGAAATGCAAGCGATCTCCTCGATGGGCAAAATTTGGAATGCTGGTACAATAACTCCCGGATCTCTGCAACGGCCTCCAAGGCATGCTGTCCGTCACGTCTCAAATGGGCGTCCTCAGCCAAGTGAAACACCCTCCCAGATCCAGCCACCTGAACAGACATGCAGACGTATTATTAGGCTACAGTTGACTCAAAGTAAAGCAAGTATGATTTTAATAATTATCTGACACATAATATGATACTCACCAATGCCTCAAGATAAGGGCCAACTCACGATATCGGACTCGAACCGTGGCTCGGATTCCCGACTAGTAGGTGTGTATGTCGCCGATACCACAACATGTAAGTCGGAAGAGGTGAGCACCTCATCTGTAGTCGGCTGTACAATCTTGTCGGCCATCCCTGGCTGTATGTATGGCATATAAAGCAGATGCCGGTCGGTGCGGCTCGGCCATGCCTATCGATGGCGATGCAAGCGCCACTTTCGATGTCGAACCGATCCGACGCACTTGCAAACCAAGCGGCGGAGGACACGATGGGGAGATGCCACTCAACCACGTCAAAACAAATAAGTGGCACTCTCGCCATCCATATCTCGACCCGGTCGGCGATAGTCGAGGCGTGTCGAGGACTGACATAAAGGCCGCCGGATAAACTACAATGAAAACAAATAAATTAAATTTTGCTCCTGAACAAAAAACATATATAATGAATAAGACAACTAAAAGCATAATCAAAAATTTCATACCTTTCCTCAATCATCCGGGTCGGTGGTCTCTGTAAACTACCACTCATTGGGTCGAGGCGACCTCGTGGCCCATGTCAACCCTCCAGGCTACCTCGCGGTCCGGTGGGCATCTCATGTCCCCTCACCCATAGGAAGCTCACGGGACCAACTTTGTTGCCGCCTGGCAAGCGGGCAATGTGAATCAATCTCTCCCATGCCCAAATCGTAATTTGAACACAATTACAATCTTGATATATGACATACAATATGAATTGACATGTAATAAAATTGTTACTAACACAGTAGCAACACAAGTGGTCCTCCAATCTCCCTCGTACCCTACTTGTTGCTCGACATAGCATCCTATACAACCATGCGGTAGCGCTACCCCATTTATCTTGCCCAATCTCCTCAATGTCTCTCGGCAATGGCAAGTACATCGGCTTGACGGGTTACGTGACTTATCATGGAGAAATCGCCCCAATAAGCCACAGAATATATGCTCGAGTATCTTCTTTGTACCAACTCATCTGGAGCATGATCACGGAAGATGAGCAAAGTGCTCGCCAACCACGACCCTCGGTCTACACTGTAAATCTGGCGGTGTGGGTGCTACTCCCAATAGCTCGGCACATAGGGCTATCCTTTGCTCGTCGCGATAGATGGGTCAACTCCGATGGCCTTTCGGCCATCAATCCGAAGACCATATAGGACAAATCGTCTGCCAACGTGGCGGTGGCCTCCCGATCGGAAATGGAATGTATGAGTCTCTGCGCCACCTCTCGGCGAGCGTTGATGAGTGGGTGGTCGGTCGAATGTGCCCGTCGATACACACCATAGAATCCGTGGCGTAATAGATCTTGCAAGACTCTATGGTCCAGCGGATGGTCCCACAATCCACCATACGCTGACGGCATGTCAACCTTTGTCGTGCCTCATCCTGCACAAAAGAATTATCAGTTTAAATACTAACATTATCCCGAAATATACAACAAAATGCAAGGTATTTTAATTGTAGGCGTAAAGTCCAACAAACGTTATTGCATACCGGACGATCCCACATACTGTCAGCCCGATGTGCCTGTCTCAACAGTGGAACCTCCTCAGGTAGATGTGCCATGAAGCCTGTACAGCTGAAATATTAAATCATCCATATCAAAATCTCATTTAATCATAATATAATAATAGAGAAAGCTGTAATTATTGATTTTGTAGTTAACGATGTAAAATACAATGAAGTAAATGTTATGGGTTCGAGAAAAGATAAATTTATGTGCCACTTACACGAAGGCAATTCGAAATTAATGATTACATTTATGGCATATTTGACAAAACTTAAATATTCATTTTGTAATGCTACAAGTTTGAATAAATTATAAATTTTGCAAAATACATATAAAATTTTGTAATTGTGAACAATGAGTCTTGACATTCCAATTTATAAAATTTTAATTTATAATAGCTTAATTTTTTATAATAGGTTAATTTTTTTAAATTCCAATTTTGTAATTTTTTTAATTTATATAGCATTCGATATTAAATATATTCAAAAATATGAAATTTTGAAATGATAGAAGAACTACATGATTAAGTATAGAAGCTTGTAATACACATTTCGAATCAACTAGACGGTGAAAAACTAGTACACATTTTCAATAAATTATACAAGTTTGCATAAATTATACACATTTGTAATTTTGCATTACACATTTTTCAATCAAGTACACATTTTGGAATACACATTCAAAATAGATAGGTAAAGAAAGAATTGAAAAAAACATAATTAAATGATCTATTACAAATGAAGAATTTCAAAATGATATATTACAACATGTAAGTATTACAGTCTTCATCGACCAAGTCATGGGGACATGTTACTTTGTCATGACTGTCTGGTGGCACTCCTTTGCAACATTTGTCAAGCGCTTTGTCGATATATCCATCTCATTGAATCTGAGCCATAGATGTGCGACCCGTTTACTTCTCGCGAGCGAAGGTCATTAGGCAATAAGGTCCTGCGGATCATCCCAATAATCTTGATGCGGTATTGGATTGAATTTAGTTTCCCAAACTCTCATGTATCTGAGGAAGCCTATATCTTTGGATCAACGTCTTTGGAATGGATTGTCACGCATTCGGACATTACTGAGCATATCACGAACATGGATAGTGTCTTATCTCATATTTTCCTGGCTGCGTGGGTTGATTCATCCGCACAACCTGTCTATTGCGACCTCGTCCACGGCGAAAAGATGTTTGCACCTCAAATACACGGCGGGGCCTATAAGACAATATTGATACAAACTAATGAAGTTCATGTTTTTAGGTGTAATTAACTTTACAACATAATAATAATAATTTGTTCACATTACAAACTAACCTGTCATACGATATCAACGTGAAACTATTTCCCCTTGCGATACCCTCCTCCATAGTTCTTTGCATCTCTCTAGGGTATTGGAACTCATTGCGTACATCAGTTTCAGCTTGGGCTCCCATCTCGTCAAAATATTTGACGAGTCGTCGAAATGTAAATTCAACCATAGCTGAAATAGGTAAGTTCCTTGCACCTTTCAAGACGCTATTGAAGCACTCTGCATCATTACTGGTCAATACCCCCCAGCGATATCCACCGTCATATGCAAGGGCCCAATCCTCAGGATTCATCTTGCGGACCCAAATGATGGCTTCTTGGTTAATAGCTTTATGTCTGCTCTAAGTAACCATTACACTTTAAATCGTTGATCGGCCTCCACTTTCCACGAAGTTGTTTGAGCTCCTTATTTTTGAGCGTGTGTTAAAATTCTTTGCAAACATGTCGAAGGCGGTCGATGATATCCAACAAATTGGGCGAAGGATTGAAATCTTGCCGCCTCACGGCTAAAATACTCTCGGCTCGTCGAGATATCAAAGTCACTCCACGTCGGTCCATGACAATATGTTCCTTGATATTTTGAATGAAGAACGACCAAGACTCCAAACTCTCCTGTCGACAACGGCGAATGCAAGCGGTAATATTTTGCTATTGGCGGTGACAATCGTTGCTACGATAACACACGGTGTATTTACCGTATAAGAATGTACCATCTATAGTTATAGCAGGCCTACAATATCTAAAGCCATCGATGGCGGGTTTGAAAGACCGAGAAAACAAAAGTGGAAGGCGGGCATAATGGTTGTATGCGGTATATCTGTGCTTCCATGTCACGATGGTGCGAGATTAGATATACGTAATGCATGCATGAATTTAGGCAACTGTCTATATGATTCATCCCAATCACCGAATACCATTTTAATTGCCTTTGCCCTTGCATGCCACGCCTTCTTGTATGATACACTATAGTTCATGGTCTTTTTATATCTTGATGACATTCTTAATTGGCATATCGGGTTCATTCTGCATACAACAATCAAATATGAGTTGGATTATACGGATGTGAACACTATAAACAAACAAATATGTATATATATGTAAACATTTATTTTTTATACTAACATAACTTGTCCCAAAATATGAGAAGCAATGTAGCTGGAGCTAATATTAGTGTGGTCCTGTTCATTCGTGGGTATAAACAATGGTGAGGACCCTGTCTTGCTTAATTTCAAAAGACCATGTTTCCTACTAAGAGATGCGCAACCACCAAGCTATGATCGTGCTTGACACCCACACCAGGTCTCGCTTGGAGGTTCGACCTTATACTCTCGATTATTTGTTGCATGGTACAATTTCACGGCATGTAGAAGTTGCTTCTTATCAACAAAAACCATTCCTCTGTCAACTCTGGATTTTCGGCGCTCCAAATCCGGTTCTGAGAGCGACATCACGGTATTAATGTCAAAATCACCACCCATGTGAATGTTGTCATAGAAAGGATTTCAACTCTAGGTGGAATGGGGGCATTTTCAAGGTCAGCGAGCACTGGGCATCATATTCTTCATCATCATCATCATCGATCCGCCTAACACATTTTCTTCATCACACATTTCATTGTCATCATCGTTTAGGGCGACATCGGACCGTACATGTCCTTGTCGATAAAGCGCACCTCGTTCCTTTGTTTGACCATATTACGGCAACTTCAACAGGGTGGTATGATGGTGCATGTGGGCACATCTTGTGTGTTATTGTCAAATTCATAACCATATCCACCATGTGAACTTGATTCTACACCATGGCCTGAAATAGTGTTGTGTGTAGCCAGTGGATAGCATTGATCTGAGTCATACATAGGAGGCTTATTTGTTGTGTCAATCCCATGCGTCGATAATGTAGTGAGCAGACGAGAATCCATCATGTCATGTTAGGGATATTACGTACAATCTCTTTCTCAATGTAGACTTCCAAACAATTTGGCGCTTGAAAATTTGCACGATACTTATCGGTGTTCAACGCCTCATCGTCATTGATCGGTAATATCTTGTATTTGCTGTGTTATTGCCACTGGCGATAAGGATATCTACATTTGAAGGTTAATCGGACACTTTCCCCGTAAGTTGCCACCTTTGACGTAAACATCTCCTCTAAAGTGCTAAGCGTGGTGCCAATTTGCACCGCATATATCCCTTTCGGCTCAGCATCATATGATACGCCTTCATCGGGATCCCGAATTATGTTTCCCCCCCAGTAGAAAATAATTGGAACAGTGTCCATATACTTGCTTCAATTAAGACAAAAAACATTAAAATAGCAACAAATATATGAAATTATATAAAATAGCAACAATACTTATATCTCCTTGTACTTGTACAATAATTATATGAAATTCTACTCATTCAATTACAATTACTTGTGACGCAAAAACTTTGTTTAAGTAATCATCAATTATAATCCAACAATCATTATTGATTTTTTAATTAAGATATGAGTTAAAATAATGATAATGCTTTAGATTTTTTAGCTTTTTAAGAAAAACATCTTACAACACCTACAAAATTAACATCATGCTCTTCTGTTATGCTTTTTACATTACTTATTATGATTAGGTGATGCTTTGAACGATCAAGTTAATCTGATTATTTTTTAAAAAAATTTCAAAAATTTTCGATGGGATGAATCATCGGATAAATACTCTCGTGCAAATCGTCAATTGTTGATAATTGAAGTTATAATTTTAGTTTGGCCCTCAAAATTTATATAGCTGGGTTTATACACTCTGGTTAGCCTCTATCACTGCGTTGCCTCCATTAGCTTGCTGTGTTTTTTATTTTGAAAAAATTTGAAAGAGAATAACTAAAAAAAAAAAAAATCCTTATTTTTGACTATCAAGCGAGGTTTGGACATCTCTGTGAGATAGGGTGCTTCTTTTGGGAATTTAATTGTAGTAGATTTGAGGTTTAAGAGTAATGAGATTTGTTGTTGTGCTTATGTTATTATATGAACGAAGCCCTTGATTTAAAATGCCTTTCTTACGTATATGTATAGCTGTTTTTCTTGCTTTGTTAATTGCAATGTAGTTTTGTTGTTTCTTATTTGTGGCGGACATTCGATTTGAGTTTTTGTTTATAATATGCATCTTTGTGAAAGATATGGAAGAAAGTCCTCATCAACGGTTTGTGGAAAATAAGCTGGAATCAAGTTTGGTTTGGATTTGTGTGTGTTTGGATTTGTTAAAATAATCAATTGGTTTTGAATTGGACATGAGGGTTTGCTTTTGGTTGAAAATGTTGGAAGATTTGGCATTTGTTTTCAAAATTCTCACGAAAGGTCTTTACTATATTTAATAAGGCCATGATTTTTCTTTGTGGATTGATTTTTAATTTTTATTTTTTTGGTTATTTTGGTATGAGCTAAAGCCCTTTTGGTACCCCACAGGGCATGGATGTTTGGGAATTTTGGTTACTTTATTAAATTTAATTTATTACTACTCGCATCACCTAATCTCAACCCACCCACCAACCCCACCCACCCACCCATGTTCCCTCACATATCTCAACCAAACCAAGTCTGAACTTGCACAAACACCTTTTTTATTTTTTTTAAACACGATCCACAAACACGTTTTGAAACGCATATTCATCTCTAACAAAAAAAAAAAAATTACAGGGCAAGACTATTGTTTCTCTTTGATGGTAAGTAATTTAAGAATCATTAATTTTTATATTTTCATTGATTGAATTTTTTGTTTTTTCGTTTTCCAAATATGTTTTGTTTATATATTCTGTAAATTGTTTAACAATTTTAAATTATTTATTTTCCAAATCAAATCAAAATCAAATCAAAATCAATTCGATAGTTCGAATGGTTTCTGGTGTTGCGTGGTGGCGTGTGTGAGAGAGGGAGAGAGAGAGAGCGAGCAGGGAGGTTGCTGTACAACAAAGAATGGTTGTTGGATTGTTGTATGTGCTGGTTTGATTTTGTAACAATATTTTTAGAATTTATTTTTGAAAAACTAATATAAAAAGACTATTTTAAGTTTATTTTTGTTCTCTGAAGAATGATGGCAGAGAAAGTGTAAACAAGACTACTGTTTCTCTTTGATGGTAAATGATTTAAGTATTATTAATTTTAATATTTTTATTGATTGAAAATTTTATTTATTTATTTCCATTTATATTTTTTAAATTGTTTAAGAGTCTTGAATTTTTTATATTCTCAGTCATAGAAGTTTTTGTTCTATTTTGTTGATCATGTTGATTGAAAAAATAACAAATAAAACAAAATAATAAAAAGTGTAGACGTTATAATTTGAATTTTAAACTTATATTTTTATGAATTTTTTTTCATAACAAACCGCCATATAAAAATCTACATGTTTATAATGTGATTTTTTTTTTTTTTTAAGTTTTATTGATGGAAACATGTAGACATTATGATGTGAAATTTTTAAATTTTTTTTTTCATTTTTTTTTTTTATGGATGAATCAATTCTCTCTCTTAAAGTCTTTATTTGTTATTTGGGTTCTACAGTTGTGTTCATATATCAATTGTGATGAATTAATTCTTCACTGTTTTTTTTCAGTTCTTTCTCTCAATTTTTTGGACTGAAACTTTTTCTTTCTCAATTTCTTTTTATTTTATTTATTGTATTTTTTATTATAAAATATCAATTGTGATGAATCAATTCTCCTTGTTATGGAGATCTTTAGTCGAGTGATCTAGAATTTTCTTATTGATGGCTAAGTGATAGTATTTCAAGTTGGGGATTGGGATTATATTTTGTAGGGCAGGTTTGGAAGAGATGAGAGTTCTAAGATGTGTTACTATGCTTTGAGACAATTATAGGCATCAGGATCAATCTTGCAAGTAGTGACATCATTTTTTTCCCCTCTTTCTCAATTTCTTTTTAATTTATAATAATTTTTATTATGATATATCAATTTTGATTGACCAATTCTCCTTCTCTCAAACTCTTATTTGTGTTTGATATGTATTACTAGCTAAAACTTTTTCTCCAATTTTCTCTCAATAAGAAGTTATATTATAAGATAAGGAAATTTTAAAATATTTTAAAATTAACAACAGAAAACATATAGGATAGCTATAAGATTATGCACAAGTAACAAATAATTTTCAATTAATTTGTTATATCAGATAAGGTTCAATTTATTTGTTTATTTTTTATACTTATTGATTAACAAATTATTTGTAGATAATAAGAAGGTTTCAACAAATATTAAAATTGAAAAAATAATAATTTAAGATACCTTGAAAAACTATGTATGAGTATAGTTCTAAATTTGATTCAGCAAATAAAAAATAAATTTATAGATAACAAGGAGGACACCAAAAGTTATGAAAATTAAAAATAGATATTTAATTTTTTTTTCGTGATCTTTCTTTCCAGTTCTCGCTCAATTTCTTTTTATTTCTTTCATTTTTCTTTTTCCATGATACATAATAAAGTTATCAAAATTAAAAATAGAAATTTAATTTTTTTCATGATGTTTCTTATAATTTTATGAATTCATAATGTATATATATATATATATATATTTGGTGGTGAAAATTTGGAAATATTGTATATTTTTAAAAGATTTGTGTATATTATATTGTTCATATTTTTGTTTGAAATATATACCAAGTAAATGTTATATTACACATTGTTAGAAATATTTAGCTTGCATTACATTACGCTTATACTACATATGTATATTATTATTAAAAAATATACATATGATACAAGAAAATTATTATTATTACAGATAATTAAACACATTCAATAAATTATGAATTCAACAAATATGTTTTGATTCAAATTCAACAAATTCAACAAATTCAACATTCAACAAATTCAACATTCAACAAATATAATTAAAATTTCAACATTCACATTCAACATTCAACAAATTACCTATACTTAAAATTTCACAAATATAAACCATAACCCTAATTTATTCACAAACATAAACCCTAACCCTAACCCCACATTCATGAACCCTAACCCTAATTTATTCACAAATATAAATCCTAACCCTAACCCCACATACATGAACCATGTCCCTCATTTATTCACATTTTCACAAACACAAATATATTGACAAATATAAACTCTAATGCTAATTTATTCGCAGTAAAGTAGATGATAGAGGGCATATCAACGAGAGGCAGTCTGAGAGGAGCGAGAGAGCGAGCAATGAGCTCGAGAGAGACGGCGAGGAGCTCGAGAGAGAGAACAGAGAGAGAGCTCCAGAGAGAGAGAACAGAGAGAGAGCTCGAGACGAGACACAGAGGAGTAAGAGCGAGAGAGAGGCGAGAGAGATGGAAGTTGTGAATACAAAACACGAGGTTGGAGGGCTTTTTAAAGCTTGTTTTAAAATCGTGGTTCACAACCACGATTTCACTTAAGCTCTCCAAAATCGTGGTTACAAACTGCGAGTTCAGAACAAAAATTTTTTTTGATGAAATCGTGGTTAAAAACAGCGAGTTCAGAGCAAAAGCATTTGGGATGAACTCGTGGTTACAAACAGCGACTTCAAAAATGAACTCGTGGTTCTGAAACGCGAGTTCAGACCAAAATTTTTTTTGAAAGAAATTAATTAAAACTCGTGCTTCGGAATTCAAAAAAAAAAAAAAATTAAGTAAACTCGTGTTTTGTAACCGCGAGTTCTTAAGTAAACTCGCGTTTTGTAACAGCGAGTTCAAGATTTGGCAAATCCCGGGAAAAAAGTGTTGAACTCGCGATTTAGCCTATTTTGGGAAATCTTTCAAAAATAGGCTTAGTTTGGGAATTTCATTACTATTTTGGCTTATTTAGGGAAATGGCCCAAAAAATTAACATAATCACATAATTTGGCCAAAAACGAACTGAGATTGTTGCAAGGAGAAATCTATTAGACTAGAACACTACAGATTTTTCGAAATACACCTCAGTCATAGGTTAAATACATTCTAAACGAGAGGTTACCAATTCGACCTTTGTCCCCATCATGCAGTTCCTATCCTATTCCCCTCTCAATCCCTTCGGTTAAATGCATACATATATAACTGTTTCTTGATGTAATACCAAAATAAAGAAATTAAAATTAAAAATACAGATTTTCCACTTCATTAATAATTTATTGGTGTTCGCTTCCACCACGTGTCATGTATAACCAGTTCAGCAGAAGCTTATAGGAGTTCAAACTTAACTGCTTCATCAGGCATTTAAGATCTTGTGAGCTAAAAATGTTAGATGCAGTTTCACAGGTACAAACTCAGATGTATCAATATGGGTCTAAAATGATACACAGTTATGACAACTAATTTCCTTTCTTTATAAGCTGCTCTGCTAACTAAACTCCTATAAATGTAAAGGTCATAATATTCTTCATACTTTGCTTGCATTGCAACTAGTTTTGTGCAGGTCCGATTTGACTGACTTAACCCAGTTTACAATCTCAAAGAAGCTGTACTAATCGAGCTCTTCACAAGCCAAATCCACTCAGTTTGCACTATGTACATGGAAATTGAACAAAACCTTCCAGAAGGGCCTTCATAGGTGAAGAAGCTTACCGAGACAAACGGTCCAATTGAACCCTTCATTCTGCAATCAGTTTGGCCAAAAATCAGCTAGTTAGCGTACTACAAAGAAGAAGAAAAAAAATTCTAGCATGCTACCAGCATTGCAAACCTTTCTAGCGAATGATTGCTTGTTAATCTACATGAATGCACTGTGTGAGCATGCTCACACACATACGAGAGAGAGAGAGAGAGAGAGAGAGAGAGAGAGAGAGAGAGAGAGAGAGAGAGAGAGAGA
Source organism: Camellia lanceoleosa (assembly GCA_025200525.1). Taxonomy (NCBI): domain Eukaryota; kingdom Viridiplantae; phylum Streptophyta; class Magnoliopsida; order Ericales; family Theaceae; genus Camellia; species Camellia lanceoleosa. The sequence continues at coordinate 85,595,395 of CM045759.1, forward strand.
GAGAGAGAGAGAGAGAGAGAGACCAGCACTCATGGATAACATTTACAGATGTTTAGCTCTCCAATCAACTGTAAAATTCTCATCATTGTCGTCATCACTAGACGACTCTTCATGGTTAGGCTCCTTGCCCATGACTTCAGGACCTCTACTATGTGTGGCAGACCTAGCAGCCATTAGCTCCATTTTCTTCTTCTTCAATGTTTCCACTCTCTCCCAATAGGTCCTGCAGAGATTGTAAAGAAAGATTTGACATGGCCCTTAAAATTATTTACAGGTTAATGATAAGAAGAGGATATATAGCACGTCTATCATATAATTACACAACACTGGACTTACTTTTGCTCCACAGACTCTGCCTCTTCTATCGTCTCAGCTGCATCAATCTGTGGTATACAATTTCCAACAATAGGTTAATGATCAAGTACACAATGTAACCTTGTGGTAGAGTGTAGAAATGGTTCTATGGATGGTGTCAGAAGATGATAAACCTGACCTCCTCTTCCTCCAAACGGTTGTCCACCTTCTGCAAGTCCTGTTGGATCAACTTTTCAAATTCCTTGTACTCATCCCTGTCCAGGATATGCCATAAAATTCAGGTTATGCTGTGCTCCGTGTAATAATATAAGAAAAATAATGGGAAAGAATTGTCCCAGCATCTAATTGTTAGAAAATGGTTTACAAAACCATCTGTTTTCGAAAGCTTACAGCTAAAATTAGGTTGGGACCTACACATCGGTTTGGAAGGGTTTGAGTGGTGATGTGTTCATTTCCCATGTGGAGATAAAGAATATGTTATTGGTTGTTCAAAACTATTTATGAGTAAATGGAAAATTGACACCAAAGTGAGCCATTTGAACATGGTGTATGTTGGTGGGTTGCCAACATGTCAAGTGTAATATGCTTGTCCCACATAAGGAAAGCTAGGAGAACCTTAGTGCATATTTAAGTTTCAAGTTTGACACTTTGGTTTGGGCCCAAAAGGCACCCAAGTTTTGTAAAGATTGGAGTTATGGACCAAAGTGGGTTGGATCCAAAAATTCACAGGCCGCCGCCTCCACCCCCCAAGCCGCGCTCGGGTTGTGGGTTTGGTTAAACTTTTTGAGCCAAATTTATTTGAATTTTCAATTCAACATTTTTGCCGGAAATTTTGAAATTCAAATACAAATTTTCCGCAAACAGTAATGTCCCCGTCCGACTGACTGCGACTTTCCGGTTTCTCTCTGCAATTTTTGGCCACATGCGTTAGGAAAGTTGCATCGTTTCCAGTCACCACTTTTTGGTCAGTCCAAACAGGTACTTCACTGCCTATAAATACAGTCCCTCCAGCCATTCCAGCATTGAATTCATTCGTTTCTTTCCTCCTTCCTTCCCTGCTTCATACTTTGCATATTTGAGAGTCCAGTTTCCAGCAAGAGAGTACATACACAAATTGGTTCACCAACAGTCTTCTTATAGTGCTGCAACTAGATCGCAAAGACCATTTCATCCTGGGAGATAGACGTCCAATGCTCCAAAGTACCATGGGAAGGACAAATCTGTCTTAAGAAGAGAGTGTTGAACACTCCACTTGATCTGTTCTCCATCTCCAGTTTCTGCATCTCATTCTGTGAGTGTGCTGTACTGGTTTACAGATTCATTTGCTTTAAATTGTAATACTAGATCTCTTAGTTTCTGAAATTGAAATTCAGATTGTCCAACACAAATTCTTTAAACTGTTTGAAATAGGCAGAGCATATTGTGGTATGAAATTATAATACAATGCTGAAGAAGTTGAAGTTTTCAGAAAATAAGAAACACTGAATTTCTCCTACCATTTACGCCAAACAGCTAATAATACCAAAATGCTTATTTTTCATTAATGTTAAAGGTAAACATGAAAGAAAGGAGGAGGAGACCAAAATAATGATGATGATGATCACTTTATCAGCTTAAAAATAATGTACTACTCAAATACCATCAGAAATGAACATCAAAACAAGACCGCAGTTCACACAGATATATCGGCAAAAACCCATCAAACTTACAATTCTCTAGTTTGATTTTTTTTTTTTTTGGGGGGGGGGGGGGGGGGGGAGAATGAAAAAGAATAAAATAAAATAAAAAGGAATAAGTATGGCATGGCAACTTCTCCAAAGCATTAAAAATACAGAAAGTCTAGGGATCCAGATTGTGGCCAAGAATGGGTTGCGTGGTGAAGATTGAAATTGTGTATTGTGGGGTACACATGTAGAATGAATCTGAACCATACATTGATGTTTCGCGGTAAATTCTGGGTATATTTATCTGGGTTTGTAGTATTCCTCATAAAAATATCATGATACAGAAAATAGAATATGGTATTGAAAAGAAAATATCACATCAACATCAGAGTCAAAAGAATAAGATCATTCAACATGCATGTCTAAACAGAAGTTTGTACTTGCAATAATAAATAAATAAATAATAAAACAGAAGTATAAACTTACTTGACATCTAGCTTAACAGGCGTAATGCCACGTGCACGTAGATCAGCATCTTTGTCATCAAAAAAGCCTTCTGGTAGCGCTCCCTTTGCTTGCTTGGTTTCTGAACCAGCAATCAGTTTTGATGTCTGCATCTGCTCCTTGTCAGGCTGAATTTCATCCATTTTGCTCTCTAAAACTTTGGCACTGGAAAATTCATCTATCTTACTCTCTGAGTTGAATGGTTCAGTCAATCGAGTTTGAGCAGAACCTCCTGCCTTTTTATATGAATTAGGATTCCCCAATTTGGTTGCATCCATTCCTAGAAACACCATTAAGTCAGACAAAAATAATTTACTCTAAAAACATTATTCATAGATTTAGTCTAATCACAAACCCCAAAACTAAGAACTACAAAGATTTTGGCTACAAGAAGGAAGGCCAATAGTCGAGGCTCATTAAAAATAAGTCACAGAATGGCGGAAGTATAGTTGAACTAAAAATATATGCAAAAGGAGCAATACTTCTGGGGATTCTAGTAAATGATTCGTTGCCAGCGCCAAACTTTCCCATCCCCAGCCAAATACGATTGGGCATATATCCTTCAAGAGATCATGTCCATCACTTGGTCTGACAAAGACCTACGCACGACTGGGCAAGGAAAGCTCAATAACTCAACTGGTAGGATGATCTGACTGGTTTCACGGATCATCCTCCTGGTTGTCGGACTTGCTGTACCTGCTTCTCTGATTATTCCCGAGAGACAAGGAATTTTTCTTTTGCAGACTTATTAAGGCCAAGTTTGGCATCTCAAAATAAGTCCATACTTTTTATCTTTTTATCTTTTTTAGGTCACATCAATCAGCATCTCCTCTCTATTTTTTTTACACATAATTCAATAAAAGTCAAAAAGTGCACTTATTTAGTCTTCCCAAACTTAACCTAAATGATTAAACTGTTATAGAAAACAACTCCTCTCACCTGTCATATGATATCAGTAAAAATTTTGAATTTAGACACCCTATAGTTCATGCAATCTTGCATTACCATGCTACCCTCAAGTTGATAATGATCTTGCACAATCACATATTAGAAACAGTAGAAAACTCTCACTTTGGTATGTGTAATTTGCTGTCAATTTTATAGCTGATGTTCTCACCTGGGGTCTAATTGTGTTCTGCTCTTCACCTCGGTCTAATTGTGTTTGTAAGTTTTCTGAATGGTTTTCTGTATATTCAATTGTGCATCTTTATAAGGAGGTCACCAGTTTATATAACCCTAAACCTATGATGGAAAAAGAAAAATACAAAAAAAAGAAATACATCCAAATAGTTACACCACCACAATCTTTCCTAATTCTATACACAATACAATCTTCTCTAATTCTATACACAATATATTTCTCACACCTCCGCTCAAACTCAAGGTGTTTTAGCAGAAAACATTGAGAGTTTGCTAAGAAGAAATTAAAACCAAGTGATAGTGTGAGTCTTGGTGAAGAAGTCCGCAAATTGCAAAGCCGAAGAGACAAGAAAGCGAGATAGAGTCAGACTGCAGATGCTGTTGGACAAAGTGACAATCAATCTCAATGTGTTTCGTTCGTTCATGGAAGACAGTATTGTGGGCAATCTGAATAGCACTGCGGTTGTCACAATAAAGGGAGGTCGGAGAAAACTGAGGGACACCCAAATCAGATAATAGACAACGAAGCCAAACAATCTCAGCAGTAACATGAACCATAGCACAGTACTCAGCCTTGGCAGTAGAGGGAGCAACAACAATTTGTTTCTTACTTTTCCAAGAGATCAAGGAATAGCCAAGAAACAAACAGAAACTAAACGTGAACTTGCGATAGTAACATCACTAGCCCAATCAAAATGAGCATATGCCACTAAATCCAAAGAGGAAGTAGAGGACAATAGTAAACCCTGAAAGATAGTACCTTGGAGATTGCGAAGAATCTAAACCAATGCAACCCAATGTGGAGAGCGAGGAGAAGAAACAAATTGGCTAACCACATGCACAGCATAGGCAAGATCAAAAAGAATAAACATCAGATAAATTAAGCAATCCACAAGCTCGCGATATAAAGTGGGATCATCCAGTGGGGATACCATTAGTAAAGTTGAGCTTCACATTAAGCTCAGTAAGTGTATCAGAAACCTTAGTATCAGTAAGACCAGCACAGTGAATGACCTCATTAGCATACTTAGCCTGAGACAGAAAATAGCTTTTTAGAGAAGAGGTAACTTCAATACCAAGAAAATACCGCAAAGGACCAAGATCCTTCATCTCGAAGGTGCGGAAGAGATGCTACTTGACCTCAGAGATAGCAAAAGAGTCAAAGCTAGTGATGATCATACCATCCACATATAGTAATAATGCAACAAATCCAACTGAGGTGTGGAGAAGAAATAAAGCAGAGTCCTAGACACAAGGATGAAACCCAAACTCAGTAACAGTAGTTTGAAAGCGATTATACCAAGCACGAGGAGACTACTTCAGACCACACAGAGCACGCCGAAGGCGACAAACCTGTCCAGAGGAATGGTGAAAGCCAAGAGAAGGATGCATTAAACCTTCTCAATGAGATGGCCATTAAGAAAAGCATTCTTAACATCCATCTGATAAAGAGGCCAAGAACGAACAGCAGCAACAGAAATCAAAGTACGGACAGTAGTCATCTTAGCAACAAAAGCGCAGGTCTCCTCATAATCAATACCATACTCCTGTGAGAAACCTTTGGCAACCAGACGAGCTTGGTAGCGCTCAAGAGAACCATCAGAATGAGTCTTGACTTTGTAGACCGATTTGCAACCAACCAGATTCTTACCAGCAGGCAAAGGAATTAACTTTCAAGTACTAGTTTTCTATAAAGCAGACAACTCATCCTCCATAGCTTGAATCCAATGAGGATCCTAACAGGCCTCCTTGTAAGACTGAGATTCTAAAAAAAAGTGAATAGCAGACAAAAAAGTACGATAGGAAACAAAAAAATAGGTATTAGACCAACCCAACCTGTTTAGGAGACGAAGCTCACGAGGAGGATAGCGGTGCGCCGTAAGATCAGAGTCGTTAGAAGCACAAGAAACAACAGTAGGAGTAGAGACAACTGGTGGTGAAGGAGCCTTGCAACGAGAATAGACCAACAACGAAGGAAAAGAAGCAGCCAAAGGCGAAGGAGCCATAGGTGATGGAGACGGAGAAATAGGAATGGCCTCAGGAGGAACAGTGGCAATATACTCATCTGATGGGACCTCAGAAGGAAATAAATCAATGTGAACCAAATCCTCTTTAGAAACGGGAGCAGTAAGAGGGGGAGCTGAAAGTAAGACAGACATTCGAGAAAGACAACATGACGGGAGACATAGAGACGACGAGAGACAAGGTCGTAACAGCGGTAGCCTTTTTGAGTAAGACTGTAGCCCAAAAAGACACATAAGACAGACCGGGCACTGAGTTTGGTCCGATCTTTACAGGGAAAGAGAACAAAACAAGCAAACCCAAAGACACACAAGAGGGAATAATTAGGAGGTTGGGAATACAGAGCCTTATAAGGGGATTGATCGGAGAGTAGGGGAATTGGCATGCGCTTAAGGAGGAAAGTAGCAGTAAGAACTGTCTCACCAAAGAATGGTGCCAGAATAAAGGCAGAGAGAAGGAGAGATCGAGCTGTCTCAAGGAGATGACGGTATTTATGCTCAGCACGACTATTTTAGGCAGGGGTATCAATACAGGAGATTTAGTGAATGGTGCCCAATTTGGCCAAATACTCACAGAATTCAATTTTAAAGTATTCCCTACCCAAGTTAAACCAGAGTATTTTAATTGTGGCCCCAAACTGTGTAGTGATCATAGACTGAAAGGTACGATATATCTGGTAGAAGTCAGATTTATGAGCCATAAGATAAACCCAGTATAGTAGGTACAATCATCAACAAATTTCATATAGTACGCAAAACTCCATTTAGTGAGAACAAGAGAAGGTCTCCAGACATCAATATGGATAAGAAAAAAAGGGGAAGCAAAAATAGAAGTACTGTTATTAAAAGGTAAAGCTGTCATTTTAGCAAGTTTACATCATCTACACTCTCATTAATTTGACTAGGAGAAACTTTACCTAACAATCCTGATTGAGCTAAAGACCGCAAGCGATCAACAGACAAATGACCTAAGCGAGAATGCCATAAATAAAACTGACTCAACTGAGAATCTAATTGAAAAGATAACGGTGCAACAGGAGAGATAGACAGAGAAAGATGCAGACTTTCCACCACATAGAGATCCCCAACTCTACAGCCGATCCCAATCTGCTTCTTGGACACCCGATCTTGCACACAACAGACAGAAGAAGAAAAGATAATATCAAAACAAGAAACATCAAGCTGACTGATAGAAAGCAAGCTAACAGATAGTTGAAAAACATAAAGAACAGAGGGAATAGTAACAGCGGACATGGCAGAGGGTAAAACAGACCCAACAGATAGGACAGACATACTAGACCTATTAGCCAGACATTTTTGGAGTAAGGAAATATGAGGAGTCATATGATGAGAGGTACCAGAATCAAAAAGCCAAATAGAGAAAGGAATACCTGAAGAGGACCCAAGCAAACCTGAATGCAGAGAGGTGAGAACGAAGGCAGATGAAGACGACTGAGAGGTAAACAAGATCTGCTGAAGTTGAACAAGCTAAGAACTCAAGAAAGCCAAATCAGGACCTGAAGCCGGAGTGGATGCAGTATAAGCGGCGGGAGGACAGAAAGAATTCTGAGTTGGTGCTCGGGACTGAGACTGCTAAGAAGACGGATGTTCCTTCTTGGGACAATTGTACTTCCAATGACCCTTCTGATGACAGAAAACACACTCATCTGATGGTAGGGGCCCCTTCTTGGTCTTTGCAGTGGCCTGAAGCTGATGAGGTGGGGGGTTCAACAGCAGAGGAGGCTGAGTAGGAGCCAAGCAGACAGATGGAGATAGAGTCTAACTGGCCATCTTAAGATGGGTTTCTTCGGAGAGAAGCTCACGAACAATAGCATCCACAGAAAGGAGAAGAGACCGATGAAGGATGCCACCATGGATAGCCTCATACTGAAGGGAGAAAGCCGTTAAGAACTGCACTAAACAACCTTGCTCCCGAAACTCAACATCAGCGTCTAGTGCCTTGAGGCTAGATGGTTCCATGAGAGCCAACTGATCCCAGAGGCCTGTCATCTCTATGTATAAATCCTGAATAAATTGATCCCGCTGACAAGTACTCTGAATAGTTGTTTCCAACTTATACCGCTTGACAAAGTTGAACTGATGATACATACCTAATAAATAGTCTCACACCTCCTTGGCAGTACTATATTTGGAAAACATCATTCCAATACGGTCATCCACAGAATTATGAAACCAGGTCAGAATTTGGGCATTATCACAATTCCAAGTGTCACAGGAAGTCAGATATCCTTCTTGTTTCAGGTCCAATAGACGAGGAATAGAACCAGAAACATAGCCCCATTTTTTCTGACCAATAAGGAAATTCTTCATGACATTAGCCCAATAAGCATAATTGGCATTAGTGAGTTTACATCTGATTGCTTGGATTTTGGTGTCTGTCATTATAATAAATCAAAGATTCACAGGTGGAAATATAATAATAACTAACAATTGGGCCAAACTGTAAATAAGAGTTTTGACCCAAATAACAATACTGAGAGAGTCAAAGCCACGAACTCAGAGAGACAGAGAGATACAAACAGAGCAAGGCAGAGCAGAGATCGACTGAGTGAGGCAAATCAACACCACTTCGATCGCATGAACCAAGGTTCGAACGAGAGAGTTCAGGCGAACAAGATCGCGTTGCTAGAGAGAGAAGCTTCTGATGATCATGAACCAAAGTCGATCGACCAGGAAAATCAGACGACTCGACTCCAATCAACGAAGACGAGGCACGACGTCAAGCGAGGATCAAGCGAATCGAGGCGATGTCACGATGCGAACCAGAGAGAGATCAGTCGAGAACCTGTTTCAATATCGCGATTGGGGAAGAAGATCACCCATAACTCACGACTAATAGAGAGCAACAGTTTCTAGGGTTTTGGCTCTAAGACCATGTAAGTTTTCTGAATGGTTTTCTGTATATTCAATTGTGTATCTTTACAAGGAGGTCACCAGTTTATATAATCCTAAACCTATGATGGAAAAAGGAAACACGAAAAAAGGAAATATAGCCAAATAGTTACACCACCACAATCTTTCCTAATTCTATACACAATACAATCTTCCCTAATTCTATACACAACATATTTCTCACAGTGTTCTGCTTTGAAGAACAAAATAATATGTTATTTTCAACAAATGCATTAGTTTTAAAAGTCAATACAACCTAGCTTGTAAAGTTCCACAGGCATCACTAAAGTGGCTAATATCATCCTTAATTTGTCTACAATCTTAGCTGAAGAACAAAAAAGGGTAAGCCCCCATAACAGGTCCTCACCAGTTTTTTGCATCTTTGTCTTGTTATTGTCAAAAAAATCTGGCGGAAGAACAGAAGATGGCCGTTTCAGCAATTCCATCGAGGCTTCAAGTTTAGAATCACGTAACTCTGTAGAATGTTCATTTTTTTGTTTGGGCAACTCTATAGGGGACTCAACTTTTGCATTATTAACCCGTGTTAGTCCAGCAGCATTGGCTTTGACATTATTAATCGCCTGTTTAAGTATAACCATCACAAAAAGTTAGTATTCAAAGCAAACAAAACTCAATAACAAAACAATGATGGTTGTAACAGAATAATAAAAAAGACATAAATAACTCTATTATTTCTCCTCTATATCATTCTTCTTTCCCGTCTCACCACTATCGCTAGCCAGAACCACCATCACACCTTGGGAAGGTAACGTATGTGTAATCAAAAATTTTGTAACCAACATGTCAAATGCAATATTAATTAAAAAACTATATTATTAGATGTTTTAATTTGACGTATGTAATTGAAAAAATATGATCAAAATACAATAGGATATGTGCCCAGATCACTTGCTAGAATAGAAGATCACCGTACATCATGTTTTCAACAACACTTGGCACAACTCAGAAATTTTGACAACTTTTGAAACCCAATATGATGAGGAATACCCTCTCATAGTTTTGCAATTATAATTTCAAATGCAGTTTTCTTGCTCTATGAAGTAAATGGGATAAAATTTATTTGCAAGCTTGCAAATATTTTCAATTTTGAATGACCTTTAACCTTCCCTAAGATATGAAAGATAGCTAAGAAAAAGTAACTCATCGCATCCTTCTTAAACATTGTTGTTCAATTCTTGCAAATAACTTTAATTTTTGAAGGATTGACGAATAAGGAAAAATCGAGAGTTGAAATAGAGAAATAAAGAAGAAAAGGAAAAACTAAAGCAGGGGAAGAAGTTTTTTGAAATAGATATCGAGAAGAGAAAGAAGAAATCAAAAATGCATAATCGAAACAAGGATAAAGAGTAAAAGAGAGCTAGAGAAAGCATCTAGAGTTTTAAGAGTGAAGATTCAAACTTGAAAATGGACACTGAGTTGAAGATCCAAGTTGTTACAAGTTGCTTCCCCAATCTTTTTTTCCCCATATGTTTTCCATAAATTAATTTTCTCCCCATGGATAACCAAGGGATTTGGACTACAGCTATGAAAAAAAAAAATATGCAAAATATTTTTTCTGCAATACATTTCTTTCTTTTCTCCCCACAAGATCAAGGGGGTCCGAACAACCTTGTACATGAATATCTAGAGTGGAAGTCCAACAAAATGCTGAAGCAAAACGAATAATGAGCCACTTATTTATTTGAATAGAACATATTCTGTACTTTTTCTGCAACATGACAAGATTAAAGTGTTTAACCAAATGTTACCTAAAAAGGTAAGATAATCGTAAATTTTATAATAATAAAAAAAAACTTTGGGGCGGCAGTCGCCTATGCTAGCCCCTCCCTCGGTCCATCCTTGCTGCTGCCACCACCAATCTTTTATCTATATATGCAGCATAATTTTATTCATAAAGCAGTACAATCAGGATATTATCATCTTTGAGGTGTGCTACCATCTTTTGCAAGATACTCAGCCAATGCAACGTGTCAAAACTACATATATATCATGAAGTTGGAATGATAAAGTTCACCTCGTGATGTTTACGAGAAGCTTGATGTGCAGGCCAAAGTGACTCGGATTTCAAAACAACATCACAAACCCTACAGACAGGTTGATCAAATTCATTGTACCTACATGCACGAAAAGAAAAGGTAAACAAGATGCCACCCGAAACACTGTCATGATAACGTCAGTTTACTTCTTGAAATCATGTCATTTGGACAATGTACCATTTGAAGAACAGATACATAAGAAAGATAAAGAAATGTCGAAGTTAAACAAAAGAATTGACAAGAAAAATTGGGGGGGGGGGGGGGGGGGGGGGGGGGGTTAAGTCAAGGCTATATGTTGGTATACAAGACAAATAGCTCCTTCAGGTACTGGGAAAACTAAAGAGATATTTATTTTAAAAAATCCATCAAATTTGTTTGGCTTTCATGCACCCCTACAAGATCGCATTGACTTTCCAATGATCACCACTAAATGAGCTTATTCCCCAACCGCAAACTGTAAGATCAAGGTTTTATTAAAACAAGCTCCTTTTTCCAGCAAATGTTATGATAACATGTTGATGTTGCTAATTAAGCACATGATTTAGAAAAATCTCCATGCATAAATAAGACTTGAAATATTACAAATGCAAAAATCAAGGTACCAACTCTTAGTAAGATATTTCAGAGACACGATAAATTCTTGTTTTCTACCAAATATACACTGCTGAAATTCATACTGCTGTCCATACTCTTATAGCGATCAATAATTTTTCCTAGCCATGAACAACATTCCAATGTTTAAGTACTTCAAACTTAAGGTGCCATAATAGTTAGAAATCAACCAAGTGGCTACAACAGAAACTCTGACTTAGGTTCCATCGAATTATGAAACTTCCTACAGATTTATCATTAGGTCAACCCAAACCAAACTCTTGTTATATATAGAAATGTTCCACCACTAAAGAAACAAAATGGCTTATGGAGTTAACCAGAACAAAAAACTTATTAGCAAAATACAATTCAAAGCATGTTAGTCACATGAGAGAAAACCGGGACAATTGTTAAAAGAACTGATGAAAATTAAAGAGCTGCTAAAATCAAGATGGCAGGTCAACATGGCTAAATTAGATCATAAGGGGATCTACTCGCTCCTCTTCTGGCATGAGGTGTGGATTCAGGCTTCGGGAAATACAAGGCATATGGCAATACAGAACACATAACATAATTGGAAGAAATAAGGGTCAAAGTTTAGACCAATCACAGTAGTTCTAACTTCTACCTACAGAAAGAACCATCAGAGTCTTTGGGCATTGCTTGGGACGCATTAAGTAAAGACTGATACATAGAAACTAAACAATAAGCATGAAAACTTCCCATTTAGCATCACTAAGAAATTATTTTTCTACTTTTTATTTCATTCTCAATTTGAGACTCTAGTTCTCAAGAAAATATTAAAGAACTCTTTTGAATCCCTGCAAAATAAACTATTTCTAACATATCATTGAGTAATGGCTACAGTTAACACTAATGAGCACATGAAAATGAACCCAGGGAAGTCTTCAAATTATTCACACAAGTAGTTTCCAGTATAAGTGAAAAATAACTCTAGTTAGGACCTTCTTTTAACCCACCTGTTCTTCCATCTTCTCTGATGCCTTTCCAATTCTAACATTATATTTTGCCAGAAAACAACCACTCTTTTTGTGAAGATGTAAACATATATATTCTTCACCTAACAAGGAATCAAAACCTTCATAAATTAAAAAATGTTTTCTTTGTTTTTATAATGCATTTTAAGCTTAAAACTATAAAATTCTAGGTGTGTGCATCCCATTTTCTGACACAGCAGTGCATCTTCTCATGCTTTATTGATTTAGCTTTCAGAGGTAATTTTTTGCCTATCACCTGAGCTTCCCTGACTCTTCAAGCTAATGTTATTGACAACTTCAACACCTAGCACCAAACTCCGTGACACACACGTTTGGTACAAATACTAAAACATCAATTATACTTGAAGTCAACAACTCAGCTCTACCAAATCATTTCCCACTATACTAAAAAAAAGAAAAATTAGGAAGCATAATAATTACTCAAGGCACAATACACAATTACACACAACACCAAGACATTGATACCAACATAGAGGGATAATGCAAATAGACACAAGAAGTCAGGGTATCTTGTGGTTTTAGTGCATTGGCATTGGAGCATGGGCTACATGTCATGAGAGTAATTAAGGATAAAGCAAATTACCTCACAAGAGGAGATTCTATGCGCTTCTCCAGCTTATTTGCATTCAGTTTAGCACGATACAAGGCCTTCTTTCTCGCTTGAGCATCCATTGTGAGGCCTTCTTTTCACTAGACAGATAAAACTCACCTCAAGTCTAAAATCAATAAATATTCTTCTACTTCAGTCAATGAACTGAACCTGTTGTCCATTTTGAGGAATAATTATAGAGGAAAAAAACTATTATCATTCAAGAAACAGGCCTGTAATATAGATACAGAACTCCAAAAATATACATCTTTGTTTGAGAAAAAAAGACCAAGTCAGAAACACCATATAAACTCTACCTCACAACAAAAAAACTCGGTGTTGATAAATAGTATTTCTAACAAAATACAAAAGCCAATAACATACAGAATAAATTTCAGTTCTGACTGACTTATACTAGTCATACGTAAAACCTAGTTCTCAAAGGGAGTCTTGCCATTGAATGAAACAACCAATATGGAAGCCAAAAAAAGAAGGATACTGAATACGAGACAGAGCCTCTCCATACTTCCCTACCACATGAATGATGAAACCACACATTCTTCCCAAGTGCAACAATAGTGTCTGCTCACTCATTTCGACAAAATAAAGCTTGAACGAATTGGGTTTCAAACATAGGAATGAAAAGCCAGTAGATTTAATAAACTTCACTTCATGCAACTTGAGTTCTAAGTAACCAATCTAACCAACTCTAATAGTTTTATCGGCTTTTTGAATAACAGACATAGAAACTACAGTGAACAACCCATATTCCCTCTTAAACTCAACCAACAAAACAAACTACAGACAATTTTAAACAACTAGTAGTCTAATACCAACATTCCTCAATCTAAGAATTCAACTCCCCTACTAGCTCCTTACATATGCATACTATAAAGCACGGACACCTCTCCGGAGGCAACATACGGGTGTCGGACACGGACACACGTCGGACACGTGTTGGACACTCTACCTAATGTGTCCCTTTTTTTTTTTTTTTTTTTTTGAATTTTTGCAGCTGGACACTCTTCGGACACATTGGAGACAGAGAGAGAAAACCTAACCCATTGGAGAGAGAGAGAGAGAGACCCTAACCATTGAACACACACACACACAGAAAGAGAAAGGACCTGTTGAAGCCCTAGATCGAGGTATGTTCTTTGAATCTATTTGTGTTCAACTCTTTCTCTCTCTCTCTGTTCAGTGCTCTCTATTCATCTTTTTCGAACCTGTTCATCTTCTCTCTCTGTCCGTCTTCTTCATCTCTTTTCATTTTGTCTCTCTGTTTGTCTTCTTTCGTCTCTCTCTCTCTCTCTCTCTCACTGTATTCGACCCTTTTGCTGCTTTGTTCGACTCTCTCTCTTTTTTGGGGTGAACAGACTCTCTCTCTCTCCTCTTCGTGTGTTTGACTGTCTCTTAAACTCTCTCCCTCTTTTTCCTCTCTTTTTTACATTTTTTTATTTTTTTAATACTCTTGTTTGCTAAACATTAACGAATAGAATAAATTATTTTATTTGTAAAAAAAATAATTTAATTTATGAATGATATTTGATATTAAAATAAATAAATAAATAAAAATTAATTTTACATATAATAAATAAATAAATTTATATATATTGAGCATGTCCCCAGCATGTCATGTCCCTCATTTTTTAAAACTTTGCATGTCCACTTGTCTGTATCATGTCTGTGTCGTGTCCTGTATCGGTGTCCGTGCTTCATAGTATGCATATATAGATGTCAAACTTTTTGCGAACACTATACATAATAGAAACTCAGTATAAATTTTACAACAAAAGAATATACACAATTACCATTTTCGCTTCAAAAATTAATATATATATATATAATAATAATTTAAATTTAAAATAAAAATAAAATTAAAAAAAAAAACCCACAAATCAAAAACCATGGATAAAGTATAAACAAAATTAACGCACATCCGCAAAACCAAATAAATTCACAACCCAAAATAATGTAAAAATAAACTATGAAAAAAACCCAATATAATGCTAACTTAAATGCTAAGGGGTTGAATATAGGAGCTTTACTATAAGGTAATTCTTGGAGATCTTATTTTATACACACATGGGATACAAAATACTCAGGCTTAACACAACCAATGCGTGTATATGAATATTGATTGTGTGTACTTGGAGTTTATTCCTAAAACCTTGAACTGAATGCCAGAGTGAGCTGGTTGGAATTCCCTATAACAAATAAATAAATGATGATGACATGTGTCTGCCATGTAGGTTTAAGAGTTACATGCATTAGCCTTCAAAGAATAAGTGTGTAAGCTAAGTAAGCTCTGTGAGAGCGCTCGCATTTGCCTCAGTGGCATGTGCCGCAGTGATCAACTGTGTGCCTTGATGTCAACAATGTTATTTCGCACAACTCTTATTGACATTTTAATCATAATTGCATTGCTCAAAGTGTCTAAGCCAAAAGGTAGCGTCTAGGCACGAGATGTGTTCAGCATGCACTGCAGGACCTGGGTATGTTATGGTTTGGAGGCTAAAGACAGGTTTTTTTGTGGTGCTTCATCCTGCCAGGTCAAGTTATCTCTGGCCAGTCCTACCAATATAGATAAGTTGTGCTGCTATTGTATTCAAAACAATCTCAAAGATCTCGACAATTCATAACAGAATCAAACACCCTTGACGTATTGTGATAGAATTTTCAAAATATCCAATGGCTTGTTACAATCATGTAATGTAAATAAAAGGCAACAATTTCTTACACCATAAGTTCCTTCAAAAATTATATTCCATATAGGTCATCTATGTGTATGTACTATGAATTTTGAGCTATGCACTTGAGCTTTGGTACTCTACTGCCCCTTTTCTCCTCCCTTAGCTACTCTTCATATATCCTAATCACTATTTGAATTCCCGGTGTTCGACGTGTTCTATCACTCATCAGTGAACGTCTGACCATGAGATCTTTGTCTCTACAAACATTCAATATCTTAAAAACAATTCCTATAATATTGATGTCATGTCAAATAGACTATGCAACACGGACACAGAAACAGGACACGACATGGTCACAACAGGAGGACTCGCAAATTTTGAAAAAATGGGGGACAAACACACTGGGGACATGCTCATTACATGTAATTATAATTATATTTATATTTATATTTATTTATTACATGTCATATAAGAGCATCTCCAACGGTTCAGCTAATATTTCACCAAATCTGAGTACAAAAATAGCCATTTCCCCCAATTTGATACTGCATGCTCCAACGGTGCATCAAATATCAAATCCGGTTGGTCGACCAACCAGTCGACCGATAAGAGTAAATTTTTTTTTTATTTTTTTTTTTCGCAATTTTAAATTGGAAGTTTGATGCTTGCACCCAACGCTTGGATTAATACATGCAACAAAACCTTCTAAATGCACCTGTGAAGAAAAGCTGTTGGGGTCATAATGTTGTAAGTCGAACGCAGCATCGAATGCAGCAGAGTCAGTTTAGCAGAAGCTTTGCACGATAGGCAAAATAAGCTTGGAAGGATGATACAATTGCTTGGATGGATGGATGATACAATTGTTTCAATTAAACAATTGATTTCCACTTCCTGAATTTGATTAAACAATTGATTAAACAATTGATTTCCACTTCCTGAATTCATTAAACAATTGATTTCCACTTCCTGAATTTGCAGCTTTCAGATTGATGCAGGTGGTCGCCCGGTTGGTTGACCGGCCGGTCGACCGGCCGGTCAACCGGGTAGGCAAAATAATTTTTTTTTTTTTTTTGGGACCTCTTTGAACCTTTTGAACCTACCTAATTTAAAGGAAACCGGGTGACCGGTTGGTCAACCGGCCGGGCAACCGGGTGGTTGACCGGTGTACCATTTTCAACGGTCAGTAACAGTGTTTTGATGAAATCTGTCTCCCGGTATCAGTTTGATGTTTTGTTTGGTGAATCCTGAATTTGATATGCGTTTGGTGAAACGGTTGGAGCTGTAAAAAGTGACTTTTTCATCAAATTTTGAATTTGATGCAGGATTTGGTTCTCCGTTGGAGATGGTCTAATTTATTTTTTTTCCATAAATCATTGAAAGGTAACAAAAAAATGCAAAATAACACTGACAAAAAAAAAAAACTTAAAAACCATACATCCTACTGCTTTAACGTCAAATATCATTCACAAATGACAAAACAATTGCATTCCATCGATACATGACATATGACCATCATCTGTTACAAAATCCATGAAAACCACAAATGTAAACCTATCCACGCACCCAAAAAAAGAAGTTCCTGGAGAAAAAATGAAAACAGACAACCGAGAGGAGACAAAGAGATAGAGAAACGAAGAAACAAAGAGACAAAAATAGAGAAACGAGAAAGAAAATAAAACCGAAGACAAGAAGAAGAGAAATATACAGGAAGAAAATAAGAAGAAAAACGAAAAACAGAGAATAAATATACCTCTGAAAGGGCCTTGGATCCACCTGCGAGTGAGAAATCTACCTCCGAAAGGTCTTGAACATCTTCGTCTTCACCCTCTCTCTCTCTGTCGCCAACTGGCTGGTAGGGCTTCTTTCGCACAGAAACAAAAGAAATTGGGTAAAATTACACCTGCCTCAACATTTCAATAAAATACAAATAAGCTCACAATTTTACCATAATTATATGTAAGAAAAATTATATACGAAATTTACTTTTTAAATTTATTTTTCAAAGTATGTGACATAATTGACTAGTGATTTAAAAAAAAAAAACAAAACAAAACAGGTAGGAGGTAGTTATTTTAAATATTTTAATTAATTGGAGTTATTTTAAATATTAAATATTTTAATTAATTGGGAGTTATTTTAAATATTTTAATTAATTGTTACATTATTATAAAATAATTGACTAATATCATATTATTGGAGAATATATGCAAGTAAGAGTTAAGTGATATTTGATAAAGTTAAAAATTAAAAACTAATGCCTCGTTTAGAAATATATTATTTTAGTATTTTTTTTATTTTTTTGACTAAAATGTAGGATAAAAAAATTAGTATATTTTGAATAATTTTTTAATTTTTTTTACGAAAAAATGTACAAAATGTATTAAAAAAAAATAAAAATCTTTGATTTTTTTGTATAGGTTATAGGTTTTTTATTTTTTTAAGAACTTTTTAACCTTTAGGCTAAAACTATTCCATACCAAACAAAGCCTAAATACTGAAAATTAAGTATTGAAAACTGAATATTAAATTTTTTAAGTTAAAAATATGTTTGATAAAAATTTAAGTGTTGAACTAAAAATAAATTATTTGATATGTGTTAAATTAAATTTAAAATTTATTATTTTTAAATTGTATATTATAATTTGGGGAAATTATTGAAAAATCTCATTTGAGAGGTTTTTGGACTGAGAAATCCTTCTTTATTTTTAATACTCTTGGAAGTCTCATTTTGTTGGTAATGTCACCCGGAAGATCCCATTTGTGCTGATTTGGGGTGGATTATGCGATTGTTTTGCCCTTGTTTTTGTGTGGTAATGTATTTGTCTGGTATGGTAATCCCATTGATTTCGGTTCTGATTTGAGAAGGAAGATTTTGTGGAGGGTAGTTTCTGTGTATATTTTGAAGGATGTGTGTGTTGTAATGTTCATGTGTGTGTGTTGTAATCCCACAAACCACACACTACCCCCTCCCCAACCACACAGCAATACCCCTAACAACATGAATATTAACTACACCAAACCTCTCCCACCCTCGAACAACATCATGAATATCCCACCAAAATGCAAAACATGGATATAGTAACAACACACCCACTAAACAACATTTCAACACCACGACACCAAACACAAAAACATAGATACATGGTACTCACTGTTTCTCCGCATCGTCATCGGGATAAGGGTGGTTCACACCTTCACGCAGCAATACCAGCAAAACTATTTTGTTGCGGGAGCAAAACAAATATTCGTGACATCCCACCAATGTTACCTACCTCCAAGTACCAAAACACCCAGTCTTACACTAGGGCTTCCTTCAAAATAGAAGCTGATTTCGTGGGATTTGATGGCTACTTTTCATTTCTAACCACCGTGGGTCACGAAGCCGCTCACATCACCATTCACCGCTAATTGAATCCCTGCAAATCCGGAAACAAATTGCTCACATACATGCAAATGTGGGTCTATTATGTGGTTGCCATACCAATACCCACATATGGGATTTCAAACCAAATCAAATACGATGTATTTTCGGCAAACCCTTAAATTTACATAGTTCGAATCGGAATGAATTTACTGTTAAATTTTGTTTTTTCCACAACTGGATCAAATGTTTGACAACGGACATGCCGATGGGGGATGTAGGGGTGTCGCTTGGCTTTGGTGTGGAATGTGTTCATCGATCATACAACGACGGGAAGACCTTTTTGACCATTGCTCATGACCTATTCCGATGTGGTTTCGTAGTCTTTATGTTTTGATTACTAATGTGGGTTCTACCCAAAATCAATATGGATCGGAGAGCTTTTAAATTGGATATGTTTTGGCCCAACCTAGGATGTGGGTGATGTAGGCAGTCCAAAACTAATGTACCAACCAGTAAAAGACTATAGTGTGCTTTTTCAAACATGGTAGACGTGCAACATATGCAATCCTTATACATCAACTTAAAAAATCTTACCTTATGGGCAAAAACGTAAATCACATCATATTGGGACTTCTAAGAGTATTACAAAAGATTTGGGACTAGCAGGTTCACAAGTCAGTTATATGGGATTTATAGGTCAATTCCCCTTATAATTTTTATATTGTGATGGTTGTGGTAGTAGTAGTAGTGGTAGTGATGATATAATGGTGGCGATGGTAACGATAACGATAGTAATGGTAGTAATAGTAAAATGATAATATATTTATGACAACAATAATAATTGTAATGAATATGGCAATAGTAATGGTGGTGGTGGCATAATAGTGGTTGCACCGGCATAATGGTGACAATGATGGTAGTAGTTGTGGTAACGGTAGTAATGGAGGTAGTGGTAGTGGTGGCAATTGTAGCAACCCTAACCTCTGATTTACGTTAATTCGTGGTTAAACAAGCTTAATTAGTAATTAAGAGAAATTCTGAATTAAATTGCATGTGTATGTTAGCTTATTTATATTTTTATCTATTTAACGTAAAAAGACCTGTTCACGTTTTCGTTACAGATTGCGAATTGAAGTCCTTATCGGCATCCGATTCAAAAATTGACTTGATATATGTGATAATTAGAATTTTTAGAATTTTATGATAGGTTTAATTAAAATTCGGTTCAGAACAATTAAATTAAAATAATTAATGCCAATACAAATAGCTTAAGCCAAGGTTAATTAATCATCACTGAGCGAGCCTATATAAGGCTTAAGATGATTAAGAAACATGACTCACACTCTTATTCTATCATCTTTGAGACAACAAAACATAAAGAAAGAGAGAGAGAGAGAGAGAGAATAATAGATTGAGCTCAACCAGGAGAATTCTTGGAGAAAGAAGCTTGAACCCTTTGAATTCATACCTTCGGTATGAACATTTCCCTTAAATCTTGGAAATAAGGTACATAGGAAGTGAATTCAAGAGTCATGTAAGAATATTTATATGAAATTAAAAAGAATAAGTTAGAATTATGTCAATCATGGAAGAAATGAGCTAATTGTATACATGTATGCATAATTCATGAATTTTGAGTTTTGATTTCAACAAATTCTTACATGCAAGAGCCTATTTTTGTTAAATTATAGGAGCTGATTGTGATTTTGCACCTTAACCCTTCATTTGTACATGTTTGGGAAGATTTGAGTTCATGATAACACATGCATAGTGTGTATACTCATAATTCAAGTATGAATTTGAAGAAACCACTTACTTTTGGGCCTTGATTTTGAGTAATGATTCTTAATTCATGATGTTTTGCAAGTTTACAAGAGTTTCCTTAAGTTTTTTGCCCAAGAAAACATAATTTGCAGAACTGGGATCAAGTTTGAAGCTTTGAAGCAATTCTGGAAATTCCAGAATTCTGCTTCCACGCTCGAGCGACAAATCTTGCGCTCAAGCGACTACCTTTATTTTTGCATTTCCACTCGAGTAACCAAAATTCCACTTGAGCGTAAAATGCGTGCTCCCCAAAGTTTACGTGTTTTTTAGACCGCTTGAGCGACAAAAGTTGCGTTTGAACAAGGGCATGAGTCTCACGCTAGAGTGAGCATCGAGTGGAAAAAATCAAACAACCAGCACTTTTGTAAAGTGTACAGGCCGCTCGAGTGAAGGAATGTACGCTCAAACGACCACTCGCATTTGGCATATCCGCTCAAGTGAGACCCCTGTGTAGACACCCCATTTTTGACCGTCCTCAAGACTTGGACGTCACCGTTGGCACTCGGTGATTATCCATGTTTGTGTTCGTTTGGAGTTCCCGGAGTTCTCGGCTACGCGTGCCCTGCCTCAGGACCTCCGAACTCGACCGTTTGTGTTTGGTTTTGCACCAAACACTTGTGTTTTGCCTTGGGAGGGCAGGGAATGCCTTTTGAGGTATCCCCACACACCACCGGGCCGACCGAGGCCATCGGTGGTTTATTTGTCCATCGGCACTTTATTGTGCCGAGCAATATTTTGTGCCAGGCACTAAATTTTGGCATTTGGTACTCTTCTTGCGGCGAATCGTGCGATTACTTTATGAGATATTTTCTCACAACAGAAGTTGGTTGCTCCCTCCATACACGTGTATGGAGGGATGAGGCTTTGGTTTGCTTAGCTTGTAAGCATTCTTTGCCTATAAGAGAGGAGCTTCTCCTCTTGACTTAGGGTTAGAACTTTTGAGCCAAAAACCAGAGCTCATATATATATATTTACGCCATATATCTATATCTCCCTCTCTCTCCTCTTGTGTGTGTGTTCTTGGGTCCAAATAGTGTGTTTTACCTCACTTTTGCACCATTACACACACTATTGCACCTAGCTCCGAGATTGGGAGACTTGGAGGCTTGTTTTGAGTGATTTTGGACTGGTTTTGATCACTTGAGGAGAATTTGGACCACTGTTCTTCATTGGATGTTCAAGGGTGAGCTTTTCACTTTAGTTTTCCCATTCTTGCAACCACTTTCTACCCTCTTTACTTTGTGTTTTTGACTTTGTGTTCAACATAAAAAACTCTTGTTTTTACTTGTTCTTGAACCTTCATTAAGGTCATTTTATGGTTTGAGTAAAGCCTCATCCCATTAGGCTTCATTTGGTCACTTATAGTGCCTTTGCTTGAGACCTCCTTTGCTTGGTGTTCTTGGCCTTCTCACTCTGAAAACCGGGTTTTCAGTGGTGAAAGATGATTTTAAGTCACATTTAGGGGAGGGACACCCCTCTCCCCTTGGTTCTTTGTTTGTCTTTGTTTTAGGCCCAAAGAATAGCATGTTTGCATAGTTGTTTTGAGCCTCATTTCAGAGCATATTTGTGGTTCATTTGACATGTTATGCCTCTGTTTTAGGTTAATTTCATAGTCCTTAACATGTCTCTTATGTTTGCTTTGAAATGCTTTCTTATGCCTAGAAGACGCCATGCTTTGAGGTCATGTTTCCTTGCATGTTTTAGCTTAGTTTCATGAAGATGCTAGCATTATTTTGTTATATTAGAGGGCTGTGAGCCACTGATTTTGTCACATTTGGGATGCTTGACATGGTTGCCTTGCTTGTTGGCTTGTAGGCCTTGCTTGTATAGAGTTATAGCATGCTTAATTTGCCTTTATTCCATGATTTGGCATCATATTAGACCCTATTTCAGTCCATTAGTCATGTTTGCATGTTGGCATATGTGGCTTAGTTCATGCTTTAAGGGTGTGCTTTTGTATGCTTTAAAGTAGACCTTTGCATGCTTACATGTTTAGTGCATTTTCGGGGATGCCATGAAGGGGGTTTGGGTGTTATTTCGTGTGCTAAAAAACCTGTTTTGGTTGCCTCATATGTGCCATGTTTGGTCTTGCTAAGTGGTGGTTCAATGTCTCACTTTATGTCTTAGCCTTGAGCCTTATGGTTTGCATGCTTGTGTAGCATTTTGTTCATGTTTTGAGGCATGTTTTGCCACTGATTTAGGGAGTTTTGAAGGCTGCCTCATTGTAGTTAAATCCATGGCATGCTTGCTTATCATTGTTGCATGTTTGATTAACTAAGTATTGTGAAAGGTTGGCCCCATTGCTTGACTTGTTCATGTTAACATTGCATGTTGCATCTTGTATGATTGGCATTGCATACTTAACATGATAGATGCATTATTAGATTGCATCATTGGACCATGTTGCATACATGCATTTCATTACTTGGTTTGGGGTGTCAAACCAAGTGTGGGAAGAGAGGGGTGTTTGCACTTCAAGTGGCAAAACACACCTTCATTTCCCAAGTCACCAAGGCCTTTGACTTAAGGATGATAAGATTTTGGTTCCATTTGTTTGTTTGCATGCATTTTTACATTGAAAATGCAACCTTGGTTCTTAGGCTATCATGCACCAAAGTGTACAATTGATAGCCTTAGAACCAAGAGCCATCTTCCTTGAGTCTCCTTCATGATGGGAGCATTGGCCATGCATAAATATGTCCAAAAACCAATACCTGTCTTTGCATTTCTTTGCTTTGTCAACTGTCTCCTGCAGGAATTTGGTGCCGACCGGCACTCTATAGTGCCGACCGGCATTTTATTTTGGCCGATAAACATCATCATCAGCCGGTGGTCAATGGGAGGAGTCGGTGATCAATCCTTCCAGCCGGTGGGATATTTCAGATCATCTGGGAGGCATTCTGAAACTTTCGGGAATTTTTGGAGAGGCAGGGCAGTGAAAACAGAACCAGCAGTGGCACGGTACGGGTTTTCCGGGCAAGTCGGATCGAACATCCATCATTCGCATACCCCAAGGCAGGGCTGAGGCCCCATTGCATTTATCGATTAATTTACTTTAATTTTAGTAATTAGAATTTGTAATAATTTATTTATTTATTCATTTATTTGTTGGGTTGTATTATTATTTCGGTCCCTCCGAGCGAGGGCAAAAATGTAATAAGTGTGCGTGAGTGGGTGTATGTCTTCCAACCCCCACTTCTTTCTAACCCTTTTATTTACCTGCTTATGGTAGATTAGGGCACGTCTATATTAGCATACCTTATGCAATGCATGCGTGCATTCATGCATTTGTTTACATATATCGGGCTCGGCACATCATACAAACTGCATTGTATTTTCAATTCCAAAATTGAATACATGCTACTCGCGCATTTCACATGTCATGTCTAGGGTTAGCCGAGCCTACTTTAGATTGCACCCCTGTATGTGATACATTAGCCACTTAACATGAACTAGGTCATGCATGTTTGCTAACTAGTTCTTGTTTTGTACAGTCTGATGTAAGTTTTTATGCTTTAGCATATCGCATGCGTGTGAATGTTAACATGACAGTATGCCTGCCATGCGGCTAAGTGCTTATGTGATAAACTGTTTGAATGCCTGTGGGTGAAGGTTGGATTGCCTGAGTTGGAACAAATCGTTGAAATCCGTATTTTAGTCTACTTGCGAGTAGCAAAACAACACGTTTTTTTTTAGACAAAAACGGATATGCAATGTTTATTTCCAAATTAGGCAATCTAGTCTATACTTGTTTGCTGTGCGCATAACATAGTAATTCTAGGCTAATAATTGGAATAAGAACGCATAAAGTTTTCAAAAACGGATATCACGGTTAGTAAAGGCCGGTCTTCGGACCGGCGAAAAGTGCTCATAAATGACCTTCCCGATCGTACCCAAGCTCGAGCCAAGACCACTTTGGTGATAGCGGACATGTGGCCTTGACCGAAGTCGGGGTTTCCTAAATTTCCCAATTAAAAATATTATGGTGGCGACTCTGTAATTTGGCAAAGCAGTCCATGTTTGGCACTACTTTCAAAAATCTGTTTTCTCAAACGATTTGCCGGATTTGGA
This sequence comes from Camellia lanceoleosa, assembly GCA_025200525.1. NCBI lineage: Eukaryota > Viridiplantae > Streptophyta > Magnoliopsida > Ericales > Theaceae > Camellia > Camellia lanceoleosa. The sequence goes on from CM045759.1 coordinate 85,620,160, forward strand.
CTCTTTGGTTCAGATTTAGAACCGACACAAAGGAGAGTCTGAACTGTTAGCGCGAGGTCCCCCGGCGGACGTGCTACACCCTGTTTTCAACAAATTTTGTTAAGTATTTTTAAGTGCATTTTAGCATCCTCATTGTATCATAGGCATTCCTAAGCCAAGATTAAGACACTGTAATGAGGATAAGAAATAGAAACACACCAAGATAAGAAAAAATTAAGTTACTGTTTTTGGGTGTGTAATTCAGTACGTGTTCGTTTTATACCTGTGTAGGTCATGCACCACAAGATATCTGAATTGCCCACTATATTCGTCTACTTGGAGCCATCTGTTATTTATGAGTAATAACTGTGTAAAGTTATATTTGACTTTAATTACTTTCTGATGATATGAAATGATTAGTTTTCTGAAATGCTGCGTTTCGAATGAATGAATGATTGTTCAAGTTTCTAAAATGTATTCGTGGCATCCTTAGCATCATATGATATGTGTCCCTTCATGGGTCATTGGAGTGCCTCTATGGCCGTCCCTTTATGGGTTATTGGAAACATCTTCGTATACATAAGTCATCGGAATGCCTTTGTAGCCGTCCCTTTATGGGTTATCAAAAACGTCTCTGTGCACGTGAGTCATCAGAATGCTTTCACAGCCGTCCCCTCGTGGGTCATCGAATTTGTTAACGCTAATGGATGTGCCACGCATTATAATGTGTAATGTACAAATTTTGATCATGAATACGAACATATATAAAAATCTATTTATGATTTGAAATCTAAATATTCATTAGACTTTATATCTACATGGACATCATTCAGTAAACTCCTTACTCTGTTATTATTCACTAAGCCCCAGCTTACTATTTATATTATATATGTAGATGATCAGGCATGTGACCAGGCCCAAAGTTAATAGCCTAATATTTCATTTTGTCAGCCAGCCTTTATCCCTCTCAATGAGGTTTCGGATTAAGTTAAGTCTAATGGCTGTATTTTTATGAATGTAAAAGACTTTGTTTCTTTTGATTTACGGACAAGTTTTCTGTTTATATGTACATGGAGTGATGTGTAAATACTGTATCTTTTGATGTCATTCGTATGTTTATAAAAGTTTAAGATTATCTGTCCCATGTATATTTTCACAGTTCGACGGAGTATGTATATTTTATGTATTTGCTTCCGCAGCCCCTAATTATATGTTATTCTATTAAGAAGCCTTTAGTGATCCAAAAATTATTGGCCGATTACGACGCTAAACCTACAGAGACGGGTTTGGGTTGTGACAGTAGCGGTAGTAATAGTGATAATGGTAGTAGTGGCGGTGGCATGATGGCGGTAGTTGTGGTAGTAGTAGTAGCAATGGTGGCATAGTGGTAGCGATAGTGGTGATAATAGTAGTGATAGCAGTAGCAGTAGCATTGGTGATAAATTCATAATAGTGTATATTAATATTTACAGTATTTATAAAATTAAGTTTTATATGACTTCAAATTTTAGCTTACATTTTAAGAGGCACTTAAATTTTAATTGGTTTGGGATGTTCTAAAAAAGTGTACTTTTTGACTTATTGACTTATATGGGTTGGGTTTGAGTTGGGTTTGATGTGATGTGTTAGAGAGGTGATGTGATTTAAATAAGATGATTTGACTTAAATAGGATAGTGACTTTTTGACTTTTTGTATTATTTAGGTCATGCCAAACTTAGGCTAATTGTGTTTATCAAGTGAACTTAATTGATTATCGCTTAATAGTTTTAAGTGTTGAAACATGTTATCAAACACCCCCTTACTTTTGAGTTTTGTAGAGTAAGTAAGATAATTGACTAATGATTATAGGGCGAATTACGCTAATAATCCATATAGTTTGGGGCTCATGTCACTTTGGTCTTTAACTTTTCAATTGTGATATATTTCACCCTGGATTTTGAATATTATTCCAAATAAGGACAGTTGAAGATATCATTATTCAATTTCAAAGGCAAAGTCGTCAATTTGATAAATTATAGACTAATTTGACAAAAACAAATGTCTAAAAAATATTTTTGAATTTTTTAAAATAATTTCTACCCACCAAAAATTAAGTTATGTAAAATTGATAAATCTTTTAGATATGTAATTATTTATTTATTTTACCAAATTAATTTTTATTATGTGTTTGGATGATGATCATGTAATGGGTAGTTGTTAGACTTTTAATGTGTAATCGCTATATTTAATATATGAAATGTTTTAAATTTTAGATTTTTTTAATTTAATGAATTGGTTTAATAATGATATCAAAGTTATTGCCATATTTGACTTTTCAAAAAATAGAAATTAATTTAATGAAAAAAAACAACCACCTATTACATAATAATAATCTAAGCACATACTAAAAATTAATTTGATAAAAATAAATAAATAAATGTCTAAAAAATTTATCAATTTTATATATTTTTATCTTTAATGGATAAAAATAATTTTAAAAATTCAAAAATAAATTTTTTACATTTATTTTTGTCCAATTAGTTTATATTTTATCAAATTAATGACTTTGACCTTAAAATTGAGTAATGGTATATTTAATTGTCCTTATTTGGAATAAGATTGAAAATTCAAGGTCAAATGTGTCATAATTGAAAAGTTAAAGACCAAAGTGACACAAGACCCAAACTAGAGGGACTATTAATGTAATTCGCCCATGATTATAAGATAATTAACTAATGATTAAAGAATATATATGAGTGAGAGTTACTTTAGATATTTTAATTGATTGTTACATTATTAGAAGATAATTCACTAATGATTAGAGAATATATGTAAGAGAGAGTTACTTTAGATATTTTAATTAATTATCACATCATTAAAAGATAATTAAATAATGATTAGAGAATATATATAAGAGAGAGTTATCTTAGTTATTTGAATTAATTGTTACATCATTAAAATATAATTAACTAATGATTAGAGAATGTATGTGAGAGTGACTAAAATATTATAATTGATTGATATATTATTATATCTGAAAAATAAATCCAATTTTTAAACTTGAATAACAATGCTCGAACACAAAATTTTCTTTTAATGAATTTAAGGAAAATAATATATAAATTCACATTTTAGATTTATTTTTTAAATCGCATAGGCATGTAGCAAACATAGCTAAGAGTGTGCATGGTGCAATTCAAGCAATTTAATAGTACAATTATAAACTAAACTATAAATGACGGATTGGTAAATAGCCAAACCGTTGTTTGGGCGGTTTCAATTTATTAGTTGATTGAATAATATTCTTAAACAATTATCAGATATTTACATAATATCTAATACTAATTTATATAATATTTTTTCATATACATGACACAAAAATATTTTACATATATACAACTACTAATTTGCAACAAATTTCATATTTATTTTTACTTTAATATTTTATTAAAGGGGTTTCAAACTGTATATGTATATAGGAATGAATTGTGTGTATTTGATTGTGATTCAGAAATTTTTTTATTGGAATTGTAAATTTTAAACTTTAATCGGCAATTAACGAATGGATCAATGTATGTAAGTGTAAATGAGCGACATTTTGCACAATTTTAAACACAAATTTTCCAATTGCAATTTGATTGAAAAAACAAAATAGGCAATGAATGGGGTTTGGGAATTTGGCAAATTACCCATAAATCCTTATATAAATCCGCTAGTTCGATTTAGATCTCAATTGGCAACATCATTTGTTAGCTTAAAAGTCAAAATGTCGCTAAAAAAATTAAAAAGTCAACAGTTTATACAAAAAAGTCAAATATTGATTTTTCTCTCTACTTTTTGCACATCTTTTCATAAAAAATCAAAAAATCATTTCAAAAATGCTAGCTTTTTTTTTTTTTTTTTTAATATTATATTTTAACTAAAAAGTTACTAAAAAAACTTGTTCCCAAACGAGGCCTTAGTCCCAATGTCCTATACTTTTTTATATAGACTCAAAAGTACAAAGCCTTATTCTATTTTTTTCTTCTTTCTTTTTTTGATATACACTTGATAATTTCCTTTCTCTCTTTTTCATCTTGATATATAGATCAACGACCGCTATCAATGAGGGTTTACTAGCAACCACCGACCATCGATTCCTTGTTTCGCCATCACCGACAATGAAGGAGATAAGCAGATTTACTCGAATTTAATGTAGATATATTCACATTTGAGTAGATTTACATCAGATTCGACCAGATTTATACAAAAATGATTGTCAGAGTACAATTCTCTTTCTATATTTGTCTCTCTTCTTCAATCTTTCAGTTTTTATACTTTTTCTCTAGTATATAATTCTATCTTCGTGTTTTAATGGAGAAAATTTGCAAGTTCAGAACAATTTTTTTTCAAGTTTTAATTTATAATTTCCCAGTTTCATTTTGTTTTTGGTGCCGACATGAATCATACTTTAAAATTGTAAAATTTTATAGTTTAATGGCATGCTTTAAAACTACAAAATTTTATAGTTTTCATGGCATACTTTTATTGTAAAATTTTACAGTTTTATAACATGTTTTACAGTTTGATTAATAAAGAGAAATGCTTAAAAGAATCATATTTTGAAATTGTAACAATTTTATAGTTTCAAATCATATTTTTCAGTTTGATCAATATTATAGATTATTATTCACCTAAAAAAATATAGGAGATTATTTGCTTAAATTTTACAATAAAAAAAAATGTGTTTTTTATTTTTTTATTTTATTTTTTAGAATTCCATTTTATTATTATTTAGTACATTTTATTATTATTTTTTTTTTGCTCTAATTTTTCATTCTTTTTCCCGATAATATTCTGAACATTCCAATGAGTTTTCGGCAATATTCTTGTTGTCTAGCGATATTCTAGATATTCCGGCGACTTCTTGTTGACGTTGAATATTCCAATGAGCCTCCAGTGACCCTTTAACGAAAGTTCGACGATGATGAAATGTAATAGTGTTGGAAAAATTATGATTTTTATAGGCTTATTTTGGGCCAACTTTGAGCCCAAAATTGAGTGGGTCCCATACGTCTTTTGGGGTGGGTTCAAATAGATGACGTGTTCCTGGCTGCATGGCAAGTCACACAATGAAGACGATTCGTCAAAACCATTTTATGAGTGAACGAGAAATTGATGTCGTTTTCGAATTCGTGGATTAGGAAATTAAAGAAGTAAAATTTGAGTTTCTTTGAAATGATTATCTCACATTAGAAACTTAAAAGAACTTATATGTGTATATAAGTTCTAAGTGGCAACACTTGGGTTGGGGCCCAAGGAGCACCCCAAGTTTGTAAAAAAAAAGGAGTTATGAACAATGTGAACCTTGACTCGAACCACTACACATGCGCGCCACTGCCAACCGACCGATCGAGCCGTGCCGGGTGTGGGTTGTGGGTCGGGTCGGTTCTAACATTAATTTTTTTGACAAAATTTATTAGAATTTTTTTTTCCAAATTCTTGCGGGAAAAATTATTTGAATTTCAAAATGAAAATAATTTTATTTTTTGTCCAAATAAAGCCTCCTTCGGTCTAATTTCTAACTGGCTAAACTGCTCTAAACTGCCTAATAGTCTGAACAGATTTAGTTTTCTCCCAGACAGATTTAAATCTGCTCAGGCAGATTTGAATAGATTCAAACTAGGTTTCAACAGATCTAAGTTTGAATTGCACATGTTCATTTGAAAAATGTACCTGTTCGGATCTATTCAACAGTCACATGTGTGTCTATAAATTTAGAATTTCTCTAGCAGAATTCTACATCCGAAAATATCCAAGAAAAAATCTGTTCTCTTCTCATTTTGCTCTTTCTTTGCATAATTCTTTATATTAATTTTTAGGGAATACGTTGAGAGTATAAAACACAGGTTGGGTTCGCCGTACAAATTGTTTAGAGTGCTACTAAAATTTGTGAAGATCATTCTATCTTGGGAGATAGACGCCATTTATCCGTAAGCACCGAAGCGGGGCGAATCTCTCTTAAGAACAGAGTGTCACACACTCGCCTTGATCTTTTAAATATTTTTTTTTTCTGGTTCAGTAAAATAAATTCGGTGAGTAATTTATTTTATTTGTTTGATTTGTTTCATTATTTATTTTACACATAAGATTGTTCAAACAATCTTAAGGCAGATTCGAATTATTCTGTTTATAAATAATTTTTTGTTTGTTTCCTTTTCTTCTTTTTTTCTTACAGAAATTATTTTCTGTGATTTTACAAAATAATATTCTGATTGGAAAAACAAATAGTAGTAATATACTATTTATTTTCTTTGACAACTAGTAGTAATATACTAGTGTCATTATCAATTCAGAATATTTATTTGTGAAGTTGGTTAGAAATTAATTTTGATTTTCATAAATAATATCTGAGTGTTCACTGATTAAAATTCTGTTTTCAATATTTTAATTATTGAAGTGTTACAGAAATTTAATTTTCTATATGAAATTAATTTTTTTAAATAAAATTTTATTTTATTTTCAAATTAATTGAAAATAAAAGTTACAATTCTTATTTCTTTTATTTTTACAAAATTTAATTCTGTGATTTTGGTTTTTAATTTCTGTGCAGTATAAAATTCTAATTCTAATTTTGTTTTATAATTTAGAATTCATGGCTACTGAAACTGGTCAAACTAATACTCAAACAAGTACGAGTATGGTGGCAGCAATTGCGCCAACCCCTTTTCATGTTATGACTGTGCCAACCAATTATGGTGAGAAGCTAGAGAAGTTCTCAAGAACTGATTTTAAAAAATGACAACAGAAAATGTTGTTCTATTTTACAACTCTGAACCTAGCTCATTTTCTCTGTGAGGATGCTCCTATTCTGAAATAGGATGAAACTGGCCGACAAGTGGTTGCTGTGGTCGATGCTTGGAAACATGCTGATTTCCTTTGCCAGAACTATATCTTGAACAGACTTGACAACACATTATACAACGTCTATGTAGACGTCCCCGAACGCCCCGGGAGGGTTAAGTCCCGTTCCGTTCATATTGGGGTCACTACAGTTCAAGGACTCAAATGTCACGGTTCTTAATCTTGAACCAAAGAATCCAAATCCGGCAAATTGATTTTGAAAATAGATTTTTTGAAAAGAAGTGCCAAACATGGACTGCTTTGCCAGATACAGAGTCGCCACCTAAATGTTTTTTTAATGAGAAATTTAGGAAACCCTGACTCGGTGCCAAAGGCCACATATCCGTCATCACCAAAGTTGCCTCGGCTCGGGAACTTGGGTACGATTGGGGAAGGTCACCTCGTGAGCACCCCCGCTCGCCCAGTCAAAGACCGACCTCTACTAACCATGATATCTGATTTTGAAAATATTGTGCGTTCTTATTCCGGTTATTAGCCTAGGTTACTATGTGATGCGCACAGCATACAAGTATAGACCGGGTCGCCTGAATTGGGACAAAACATTTCATGTTTATTTTTGAAAGATGGTTTGCTACCCGCAGGTAGGCTTAAAATGCAGATTTTGCCACCATCAGGTGGGCTTAAAACACTTGATGAATTGTTCCAATCCAAATAACCCAACCTCCACTCACAGGCATTCAAGACTGTTATATCACATAAACAAATAGCCTCATGGTAAGCATGCTACTATGGCAGTCACTCACACGCATGCAAGGATGCTAAAGCATAAAACTCACCGAGTACTCCAAGCCAAAATAGAAACTACATTAGAAATCATGCATGATCCTAAGATACAGAAATGCCTAATACAACACATGCAAAAATGCAAACTATAGCAGGCTCGGCTATCCTAAACATGGCATATGGAATGTTACAGCTATCATGTATTCAACTTGGAATTGAAATACAAATGCAGTTAGTATGATGTAGAGCAGTGCATGTAAAATAGATGAATGAATGCAAACATGCTATCATACTGTATGCTAATTGAAATATGCCCTAATCTAACCATCATAAGCAGGTAAATAAAAGGGAAGAAAGACGTGGGATTGGAAGACATACATCACACTCACCCACACTTATTACAATTTTGCCCTCGCGCAGAGGGTCCGAATAAATATACAGTCCCGAATAAAAGAATAATACAGTCCAAATAATGTACAAATTCCTAATTAATTAACAAATTAACTAAGAAAGCCGTAAAACTGGCATGCAAGCCAGGGACTGCCTTGATTCTGATGAATGATGTATGTTTAGGCTGCCTTGCGCGGAAATCCACTGGGATGCCCCAATTAGCCTCTGTTTTGCAATTGTTCTTGGAAAGTGCGCCAAGCTTCGGAAGATTGCTGATTCTTGATTTTGCTGCAACAGAGAGCAAGAAAGGGGCATAACAATGTATTTTCACAAATATATGCATGCCTCGATCCTCGTGCCACTAATCACGCATCTCGATGCATGATGGCCGAAGAGTCGAATTGCACAACTCAATATGAAATGAATGCATATGAAAATACAACAAAACCTAACTCCATCATGGATAATCCGGAGTGTCGGTGACTGGGGAATTGAGACACGTTCCGTCACTCGAGTGCGGGCGTACCTCGTTTCCGTGCGGAGCTAACTCCTATCCCGAACACGATGCAATATGCATGATATGCATGAAATGCAACTAAGATACAACCTAACATGCAAAAGGCTATGAAATGGCATACACGATGCACGGGGAAACATGGCATACACAATGCGCTAATGTACGGCCTAGCATATGCAATGCTATGGAATAAAATGGCATACACAATGCAATATGGGCTTACACCAACACAAGTGGACCTCGGCCACACTCGCATAGGAGGCCATAAGATGAAAATGAGACAACTCGAAGTGCGTGCCGAAGACCGACCCTAAGGCACGGAAATGCCACTCTAACAAGACATGGCAAGACATGGGATATGATATGCAAACATGCAAATTTCAGTAGCAAAATGAGATGCGAAACAGCCCCGAAGCATGGCAAAAATGCACCCGATGCACGAAATCAATCCCGAAATGCAAGATTAAGCACATGAAATGACTTGTAGCTATACAAAGCATGCATAATTTGAATATGAAATGAAAATACAGAAGCAAGGAATCCCCGAGAAAAACATTTTTACAGTTTAGAGTGAGGCCAAACAGTGGGCCCAAGTAGGGCTAAATTAGCATACAAAAATGGGGGCCAAGAGAGGGGTAATGAAGAAACTCACAAATGCTGGCCCCAAACAGGGAAGGGGCCTTCTAAAATATTGAATAGGGGCCAAAAATAATGCTTTTTACAGTTGATGGATGAGCTCAAAACAGTGTACAAATAGGCTCAAAATATCATGCAAAATGAGGCCACCAAAAGGGCTATAACATGAGGTATACAAAGGGTGTCTCAAACAGCCATAGACCCTTAATGAAACATGAAGAGGGGGTCAAAATAGGGCCATTTTCAGTTCAGAATAAAGTCCAAAAACAGAGACACAATAAGCTAATAAATCATGCAAAAAAGGGGACCAAAGAGGGGTACAATGGAAAGTGATATATGGAGATCCCAAACAGTGGTGATCCCTTCTTCAATGTTGAAGAAGGGCTCAAAATAAGCTCATTTAAAGTTTATATCATGCTCCAAAACAGATTACACATAGGCCAAAAATACTATGCAAAATAATGGCATACAAAGGGATATTGAAGAAAGTGTAAAATGGGGGTCCCAAACAGGGTAAGACCCTTAATTAAATAGAAAAATGAGCTCAAAAAAATGACATTTTTAGTTATGGACGGAGCTCAAAACAGCAAGCCAAAAGGCCTAAGAAATGGTACAAAAATGAGCTAGAAAAGAGGGAAATGGCACTCACCCTTGAAGACCAATCTTTGGTTGCTTCTTGGACCAAGAAATGTTGCCTCTCAAGCTCTAGAAAGCTGCTCCAAATGGCTGAAATGGAGGTGGTGGTGTGGTGCTAGGTGATGGTGAAGAAAGGGTGTAGGAACTTGGATGTTTGGAGCTTGGAAATGGGAGATGAATGGAGGTATGTATGCAAGGCTTCAAGACCAATTTTTTTTCCAACCCTTTTCACCAGTGCTGGAGGTTGGTTATATGGACCAAAGAGGGGGAGAAAAGGAGGGAAAAAATGGGAGGAAAACAAGCCAAGTTTCCCCCCAAAAGTTGTTCCCCCCGGATACAAATTTTTTTGGGGAAAAAAGTATACAGCTGTAATGTACTCACCTTGAGGAGCAAGGCCAGCCAGGTTTTGGAGCTGCAGGTGGCCGACTGGCCACCCCCATGGCCGGCCGGCCAGGGGTCAAAAAGGCCAAGGTGAATTAATGGCCGGCCACCACAAATTGGTGTCCTCCCAGATGCCCTCAACACAGCCCTGTGGTTCAAAATTGGAGGAAGTGAAACAGGAGAGAGAACAAGCCATTTTTCAAAGGGGTTCAAGAGGTTCAGATGGAATTACTGGCCGGCCATGTGATATTTGTGTCCTCCCAGGTGTGTACAACACAAATATGTGGTTTGGAGTTGAAGAAAGTGGCCTTAGGGTGGTCAACATTGACTTTGGAGAGAGAAAAATGGGCATCGGAGGACGATGAAGGAATATAACTGGTCGCTGAAACAATTACTAGCCTCCCACCCTTCTATGACCTTCCTGGTGATGAAACAGAGGTCCTTGACAAAAATGAACGAAAACCGATGCAAAATGAAGGTTCGGGGCCAAACGCGATCTGAGGCCCCAAACCCATCATAGGGCACCGGGAGTGGTGTTCAACCACGAAGTGGGTCTCTCAGATCACAGTGTCCCTCAAAAGGGAGTAAATAGGATGCATGCCAAAAACCAGAGCAAACGAAGGTAGTTAGACAGTCCCGAACCGAGGCACACGGCTTGACAGCTCCGAAAATCGAGAACCGGGCTCCGAAATGGAAAGAATGGCCTACGACCACGAAATGTAGCCCACGGCCACTGAGAGATGGTCTACGAGACCTCTCCCTCCCTTTGGGAAGAGAAACAGAGAAAACCAAGTTTGGTTCGCAAACCGAAGCAAGGCACAGAAAAGCCCGGAAGTTCGGAGGCAGGGCTCACGGCCGAGACTCTGAAACCTCTGGACGAGCACGATATGCAACATCACCAAGCGCTCAATCGGCGACGTCTGAGTCTTAAGGTCGGTCAAAAATGGGGTGTCTACAGTCTACAATCCTATCAAGACAACAAAGGAACTTTAGGAGTCTTTGGAGAAAAAGTACAAAACAGAAGATGCTGGCTCAAAGAAATTTATGGTTGGCAAATTCCTAGACTTTGTGATAGTTGATTCTAAGATTGTGATCAACCAAGTTCAAGATCTCTAACTCATTCTGCATGACATTCATGCAGAAGGCATGTCTCTCGATGAATCCTTTCAAGTTGCTGCCTTAATTGAGAAACTACCACAAGTTTGGAAGGAATTTAAGAACTATCTCAAATACAAGTGCAAAGAAATGATTTTAGAAGAATTAATTGTGCGTTAGAGAATTGAGGAGGACAACCGTAATTCTAAGAAGCAGGCTGGTAAGCATCTAATGAAGTCTAAGGCAAATATGGTGGAACATGCTCCAAAAGCAAAGAAACAAAAATTTTCTGGAGAAAGTTTTGCACAAGGCTTTAAAGGAGAGGAAAATAAGAAGTACAAGTTTAATGACAAATGTTATATTTGTGACAAAGAGGAACATTGGGCCAAAGATTGTCGTAGCAAAGGCAAAGGCAAAGGCAAAAGGAAAAGAAGAACAAACAAGAAGCCTGGTCAAGCCAATATAACCAAAGTGGACAAAATTTCCAATGGTGTAGATGACATAAATCTTTCTACAGTTGTTTCCAAGGAAAACCTTGTCGGAAATCCTAAAGAATGGTGGGTGGACACTGGTGCTACTCGCCATATCTGTGCCGACAAAAAGATGTTCACATCTTATTCTATAGTGGACAACGGTGAACAACTTTTTACGGGCAACTCCTCAACTTCCAAAGTTGAAAGATAAGGAAAGATTATTCTGAAGATGACTTCTGGAAAAGAACTCACTTCCAACAATGTGCTGTATGTACCGGACATTTGCAAAAACCTTATTTCTGGATCTTTATTGAGTAAAAATGGGTTTAGGCTAGTTTTTGAAAGTGACAAGTTTGTACTTACCAAAAACGGGATGTATGTAGGAAAATGTTACATGTCTGATGGCCTTTTTGAAAATGAATGTACTGACTGTTGTACCCTCTGTTATTAACAAAAATACATTTTCTTCTTACTTGCTTGAATCTTCAAATTTATGGCATGGTAAACTTGGACATGCTAATTTTGAATTTTTGCGTAGATTAATTAATATGGAATGTTTACCTAAATTTGACATTGATTTAAATCATATATATGAAATTTGTGTTGAGGCAAAATTATCTAAATCTCCTTTTCATTCAATTGAAAGAAGTACAGAACCACTTGAATTAATTCATAGTGACATTTATGATTTTAAATCAATTCAAACTAGAGGTGGGGAAAAGTATTTATCACTTTTATAGATGACTATACTAGATATAGTTATGTTTATTTAATTCGAACCAAGGATGAAGTTTTGGAAACTTTCATTCAATACAAGAATGGAGTTGAAAATCAACTTGAGCAGAAAATTAAAAAAACTTAGAAGTGATAGAGTTGGTGAATATGAATCACCTTTTGGTGAGTTTTGTAAAGAATATGAAATAATTCATCACACCATCGCTTCTTACTCACATCAGCAAAATGGAATTGCTGAAAGGAAAAATAAGACTTTAAAAGAAATGATGAATGACATGTTAGGGAAGTAATACTTTCTGCTAATTATATACTTAATAAAGTACGCCGAAAGAAAGTGTATCAAACACCTTATGAAGTGTGGCATGGGAGAGTACCATCCTACAAATACTTAAAAGTGTAGGGGTGTTTGGCTAAAGTGGCTATTCCTAGTCCTAAAAAGACTAAGATAGGTTCTAAAATCGTTGATTGCATTTTTATTGGTTATGCCATGAATAACAGTGCATATCGATTCTTGATTTATAAGTCAGAACATTCCGAAATGCATGTAAATACTATTATTGAATCTTAGAATGCGTCTTTCTTTGAACATGTGTTTCTAAACAAGACTGGACAAGAGACTAGTATTAATAAAAGATTTTATGATGCTATTACTAATCATGATTAAGAATAAGATAAAGAACAAGAGCAAGAGATAGATCAAAATAAGGAAGAGGAACTTAGGTGTAGTAAACGTGCTAGAACCTCAAAATCTTTTGGTCCAGATTTTCTAACATTTTTGTTAGAAAATGAGCCCTTAACTTTTAAAGAAGCTATGTCCATTCTTGAGGCTTCTTTATGGAAAGAAGCTGTAAATAGTGAAATTGAATCCATCCTGCAAAATCACACTTGGAAATTGGTGCATTTGCCACCAGGTTGTAAATCTCTTGGGTACAAGTGGATTTTCAAGAGGAAAATGAAAGCGGATGGATCAATTGACAAATACAAGGCAAGATTTGTGGTCAAAGGTTTTAGACAAAAAGAAGATCGTGATTACTTTGACACATACTTACCAGTTACTAGAATAACATCCATTAGAATGTTAATTGCCATTGCATCTCTATACAATTTAGAAATTCATCAAATGGATATGAAAACCGCTTTTTTAAATGATGAGTTAGATGAAGAAATTTACATGGAACAACCAGAAGGATTTTCTGTTCCAAGAAAAGAAAAGAAAGTGTGTAAATTGGTTAAGTCATTATATAGTTTAAATCAAGCGCTAAAGTAATGGCATGAGAAATTTGACAAAGTAATGATGTCAAATAGATTCAAAATTAATGAATGTGACAAATGTGTTTATATTAAAAATACAAACAAAGGCTATGTTATAATATGTCTTTATGTGGATGATATGCTCATCATAGGTAGTAATAATGATATGATTAAAACTACCAAGAAAATATTGAATAAACATTTTGACATAAAAAGACATGGGGATTGCTGATGTAATAGTTGGTATGAAAATTGTCAAAACATCAGAAGGTTATGCTTTGTCACAATTTCATTACATTGAGAAAATACTAGACAAATTCAGCAAAGATGATAATTATCTTGCTAGAATACCTGTGGATGTTAATTTGTTTCTTTCTAAGAATGTACAGGAAGGTATTTCTCAATTAGAGTATATCCAAATTATTGGAAGCTTAATGTACTTGATGAATTGCACTCGCCTAGATATAGCTTATGCAGTAAGCAAATTAAGTAGATATACAAGTAATCCAAGAGTAAAACACTGGAAAGCTATTATAAGGGTTCTAAGATATCTCCGATTTACTCGTAACGTTGGGTTAAATTATACTAGATATCCAGCAGTACTTGAAGGATACTATGATGCAAGCTGGATATCGGATACTAGAGACTCAAAATTCACCAATGGGTATGTCTTTACTCTTGGTGGTGCGGCTATATCTTGGAAATCTTCCAAACAGACTTGTTAATCATATTGTTTAATTTTAATAATGTCTAAAATATTAATTGAAAATTTGTTAATAATATACATATTTTATATTATTTGATACAAAATATTATATATATTTGTTAAATATTATTTAAATAAAAATATTTTTGACAACTCTACTATTCATTTTTTGAAAAATTAGGCTGATCACTATTCATATTTTGACAAATTGATTGATTGGTTGGCTGATCACTATTCACTTTTTGACAAAATTAAAATTGATTAATTGTATTATTTTGACAAAATTGATTGATTGGTTGTATTATCTTGACAAATGTGATATTGATGGGTTGTCTTCTTTTAACAAAATTGATATACTCACATGGAGTGGTAGGTTATATTTAGTTTAAAATCTTTAAAAAAAAATTAAAAGAAAATGGTATATATATATATATTTTTAGATTTATTATAAAAAAGATTTTACTATATATGCAAATATTTGATTATAATATTTTATATAATGCATTTAATAGAATACATCACGGAATAATTAAACTACATTTGAGCATATCATGTTACATATATGCATGTTGGCATGTGGAAAGTCATACAAGACATCATTTCCAATAGCTTTTATTTTTGTTTTTTCTATACAATTTTGACTAAATCCTAAAAGGGTTCAGATTTGCAAGATTACAACTTTTTCTTCCACATGATTCTCTTCCAAATTGATTCAACTGACGTCTTGAGGAGCGTCTGTCTCTTCCAACGGGTATTTTTTTGGTATAAATGGAAGTGATGTGTGTAGAGAAAAATCAAGAACTTGAAAAGAAAATTTTTTTGTATACTCCAAAATTTTGAGTATATTGTATTCTACTCTTTCACTTTCAGATCTAAGTATAACCTTTATTCTTATGCTTTCATATTACTCTTTGTGAGAAATTTATTGTAAAAGAGAGTTTAAATACCACTTATTTTTATTTATTATTTTTATGAGAGATTTTTGTAAGGGTAAGGCATTTATTATTGAGTGAGACTCAATAGCTAAGAGTAAGTTCTATGTAAAATCCAATGTTTGGAAAACCAGACCGGTGAGCGAACCGGAAAAGGGACCGGGTGGACAGGTCATCGGTTCAACCGTCGGGTCAAAGCGGTCGAACCATGACGTCATAATTAATATTATATAATTAAAAAATATAAATAAATAAAAATATATATAAATACTCAAATAAAAATAAAAATTGTTGTATAATATTTATTAATAATATTTAATAAAGTCATAATTGATAAAAAAAAGTCATTTGTTTTAAAAAAATTAAATTTTTTAAACATTCTCTCCAAACAAATTGATTGAATGTTAGGTTTAATTTTGGAGGGAAATGAAATTTTCAACTCTCCCTCCAATCAATATGTTTCAAATAATTTGATTGAATCCCACATAGAATTTTGTAGGTCATTTTTGAAGAATCTTTTCCTATAAATAGGAATAAACTTTCATAAGTTTCTCTAACTTCCAATGAGACTCTTCCTTATGAGAGAAGACTCTTGAAGTAAGAATTTTTAGTCAAAATTTTAAAATATATTTGTAATATATATATATATATATAAATATATAAGAAAGAAAGAAAGAAATAAAATAAAAAATAAAAAATCACCGGTCCAACCCGCCAAACCAGGTCTAGGTCACTGGTTTTCCCGGTTCAACCGCCGGGTCCAATAGTTTTTCATTTCCAGGTCGGTTTTGCTCCTAGTCCGGTTCTAGGGGGTTGATCGGACCGAAACAAGGCCCAATCCAATCGGTTCGACCGGCCGGTCCGGTCCAGGTTTCACAACATTGGTAAAATCCACAAGCATGGTGAAGACTTGATGGTGTATTAATTCATTTTGATAGTAAAGAAATTCTCAAGGAGGTTCCTTGGGGAGTGGACGTAGGCCTAGCATGCCGAACAACTATAAATCTCAGTGTTTGATTTTCTCTCCCTATCTCTCTTACTTTTATATTGATAATTATTATTTTGTTTTTTATTTGTTAAAATTCTAAATATTGTGTTTATAAATTTTAATATTGTAAAAATTTTTAATAACCCAATTCACCCCCTTTCTTGGGTTGCCTACTTGGGATAACAAGACTTATATTGCTAGGTCTACTATGAAATCAAAATTCATAGCTTTAGATAAAGCTGGGAAAGAAGCAGAATGACTTCGTTACTTCCTTGAAAATATTCCAATGTGGCCAAAACCGATGCTTGTTATATGCATACATTGCGATAGTCAATCAGCAATAGGTAGAGCACAGAGTGATATGTATAGCGGTAAGTCACGACACATTCGTCGTCGACATAACACCATGAGACAACTACTCTCTAATGAAATTATTTCCATTGAATATGTGAAGTTTAAAGACAACATAGCGGATCCACTAACCAAAGGGTTAGCAAGAGAGTTAGTTGAAAATTCATCGAAGGGAATATGACTTAAGCCTATTAAATAAGAGTTACCACAACGGCAACCCAACCTAGTTGACTAGAGATCTTAAGATTTAGGTTCAAAGGGACAACCGAGTTGTGTAGGACTCAGAAGGATCACTGGAGAGTCAAACTCCTACCCATTTCTATGATGAAATAGTGATGTCTACAGCGTTTTAGGTTAAGTAAAATTTAAATGATTCTTATATCTAGGTAAACCTAGTGGAGTATGGTAGGATAATCTTCATAAGAATCACCTATGTGAGTGTAAACTGGGCCGGTTCTATGAGATTTGTGAAGGGCTACAATTCTCTAGAGCACTCATGAAAGACCAGGTTGTTCAGGGCCAAAATGAACATAACAATGAGAACTAAATTGTGTCTGGTGATATACTGTGTGAGTTTTGTGTGAGTTCTGTTGTCTTAGTTTACACAAATAACTGAATAGTTCAAGACATCATATTCACTGGTTAGTTAGCAAATACGATAGTGTCTCACAAGGGAAAGTTCACAGCCAAAAGCCACATATCCTTTGCAGAATATTCACAATTTCTGTACTCTTTGTAATTAGATGATGTTGTTACTTTTTCTCTTCGTTAAATTCCATTCATGCGGGGGATTGTTGGAAAAATTATGGTTTTTATAGGCTTATTTTGGGCCAACTTTGAACCCAAAATTGAATGGGTCTCACACGTCTTTTGGGGTGGGTCCAAATAGGTGATGTGTTCCTTGCTGCATGGTAAGTCACACGGTGAAAACAGTTCGTCAAAACCATTTATGAGTAAATGAGAAGTTAACGTCGTTTTTGAATTCATAGAATAAAAAATTGAAGAAGTAAAATGTGGGTTTCCTTGAAATGGTTATCCCACATTGGAAACTTAAGAGAACTTATGTGTATATATAAGTTCTGAGTGGCAACACTTGGTTTGCGCTCCAAGGGGCTCCCCAAGTTTGTAGAATGGAGGAGTTATGGACAATGTGAATCTTGACTCAAACCACCACATAGGCGTGCGCACCGCTCTCTATCCGTCCAACCGGCCATACCGGACGCGGGTGTGGGTTGTGGATCAGGTCGGCTCTAACATTAATTTTTTGGACAAAATTTATTTGAATTTTTTTTCAAATTCTTGCAGGGAAAATTATTTGAATTTCATAACAAAATTAATTTTATTTTTTACGCTAAAATTTTCTGTCCAAACAAAGCCTCCTCCGGTCCAATATCCAACTGTCTAAACTGCCCAGCAGTCCTTACAAATTCAGTTTTCTCCCAGACAGATTTAAATTTGTCTAGGCAGATTTGAACAGATTCAAACTGGGTTTCAACAAATCTGAGTTTGAATTGCACCTGTTTATTTGAAAAATGTACCTGTTCGGATCTATCCAACAGTCACATGTGTGCCTATAAATTCAGAATTTCTCCAGCAGAATTCTATATCCGAATATATCCAAGAAAAAATCTGTTCTTTTCTCATTTTGCTCTTTTTTTGCATAATTCTTCATATTAATTTTTAGGGAATACTTTGAGAGTATAGAACACAGGTATGGTTTGCCGTACAAATTGTTTGGAGTGCTACTACAATTTGTGAAGATTATTATATCTTGGGATATAGACGCCATTTATCTGTAAGCACCGAAGTGAGGCAAATTTGACTTAAGAACAGAGTGTCACACACTCGATTTGTTCTTTTAATTTTTTTTTTCTGGTTCGGTAAAATAAATTCGGTAAGTAATTTATTTTATTTGTTTGATTTGTTTTATTATTTATTTTACACAGAAGATTGTTCAAAAAAATAATATTTTTAAACCTAATTTTTTTTATAATAATTAAAAATATATAAGATTAATTGGTATAAATATTTTGTTTTTAGATTAGATTGACCTATGGGTAGGTGGCCCTTGCGAATTTTAGGGAAATTCTATTTCCTCCCATTTGAATAACTCAGAATACATCTTTTCTCAACACACATCCCTATTAATTTATATATTGATTAATTTTCTCAATGTACACACTAAAAATTACAATTACAACCTTCACTCAATATTATTATACACACACCAAATACTCTTTCTTTTCTTTCCATACACTGTTTGAACACTTGAAGACCAAATTTTGAACTTCCACCCACGTGTGATGTAACGCCCCAACTTCCAGGCCGTTAAATAAGTACAATATTACCACACAAATAGGATAGATAACCAAAATATCTTAATATACATATATGACCAGAGTTAGTATCACAGATCATTTGTTTACGTTCCATTACAGGATTACAAAACATTGAAAACAAAAACAACTAGTCTAAGTCTTCAAATGAACCACCGCTCCAACACTTCATCGTATTTACCTTCTCAATAACTTTCACCATTATAACTGCTTCACCACCTGGCATGACACGCCATGAGCTTGGAATGCCCAGTAAAAACACACACATCCCCATATCTTCTATCAACCAATCAACCATACACAGGGCAAATTGGGTAACATAATATGCAAAATTACAACAAGGTTCTATGAATTAAGAGTTTGCCTAGGCATCTAGGATCCCCCAAAGAGATCCTTCTACCCAACCACAAGGCTGAACACCGGATTATTCAGACTCCCCCTTTTGCTGCTTTGCAGACCTTACCATCTATGCCCATCTCCTGGTTATTTATCGGTTAGTGACATTGATGGACCTCAAAAGGGACGGCCAAACAAGTGGGCTCGCTTACACCCAAATCGTACCTAGGGCTCGCTTACACCCTGCACATACCATACCAAATCGTGCCTAGGGCTCGCTTACACCCTGCACATACCATACCAAAGGGCTCGCTTACACCCTGAAACCACCGCATAGAGTCTGAATACATCCGTGTCAACCTAGGGGCTCGTTTAGACCGCTTGCGCAAGACTTAACTCATTTGGTTTTAATTCCATTCACATGTTCAATACATAAATCATTCTGAAGCACAACGGTGAACGTCACCGACTACCAACCCCTTTCCACTTCCCATTTATTAGATCTTTTGCCAAGCAAGCTAGTCACATTCGGTAATTCGGTAATATAAAAGATCATGAGACAAACATAAGAAATGAAATATAGCCCATGATAATCATACATAGGTATGGTAAGGCAAGAAAATAACATTAGGCATGCTTTAAAATACTTAGAGACAAACAACACAACAAAACACCATTTCCAGCACTGTTCGGTTCTGCAGGGCTAACAAGAACGCTTTGGTAAAAATACTTCTAGGTCAAATTAGGGGCTGAAATTGCACAGAAATAATAATGAACCTGTCTAGTTTCATTTCCAATTCACATAATGTGCTTAGCACCTCCAGAAATTCATCCACAACCTATATTCAAAAACCTGTCCAGATTTGTCACCCATTGGGAAAATTAGCGTTTCTCTCAATCTACCCGATGGTTTTCACTCAAATAAAATCTGTTGGAAAGAGGACTCAGAGTTCTAAATTTTGACAAAATAACCAACATGGGATGATTTTTCTAGAATTTTATAAAATTACTAAAAGTGGACTGTTTTTCAGAGACTCAGGACCAGATTTTTCAATAAATTATCCAAGCCATAAAAACACACAATTAGGAGCTAATAAAATTTTCACAAGCTCTAAACACATAAAATATCCTACAATAAATTCAGATTTGAGAATTAGATAGATTTGATATTTCTTTTAAATTAGAGAAGTTGCAGCAGTGCCTAATTTCACAAATTTGTAAGGCAAAGTCACTAAATCAAACCCACACTCTTATATACATCAAAAACCTTATTTACCATTAATTTGTAACACAAGAGGCATGCTAGACAATAGGATGAAATGGTGAAAGGATTGGAGTAGATAAGAGAGAGGTATGTTCTTACCTTGGCCCTAGAAGGCACCATTTTCTTCCTTTCCTTTTCTTCTTCTCTACTTCCTTCTAATCACACTCTCCTTCTCTCACCCTCTCCTTAGGCTATTGAAAATGTGGGGTGAAAATTGAGACAAAGTTCTCAATTTATGAGCCATGAAATAGGGCTAACTTAATGACTAAGAAAAAGCATAAAAATCTAGATATTTTTCCATTGCTCAAATAAGTATTAAAATAAATAATAAACTATTTATTTAAAGATATGTGTAGATATTTATTTAAAGATATTTATTTGCTCAATTAAATAATAAAGGTTCAAAGAAAATAATAAAAATTCAAAGAATTAATAAATACTCAATTAGGCTAAAAATAAAATTGATGAATTAATTTAGAAACTAGGAGGTACATAAATAAAAGCCAAGTGTTAGGGTATTTCCAAATATAAAAATGGCATTCTATGAATTAATTATAATACAAAATAAAATACAGAAAAATTATTCTTTCTTGGACCATTTTGTAAAATTTTATAAAATTTGGGATTAAAATGTAATTAACCTAAGGCTTAGGGTATCAAGTGTAATTACCAAAAATTAGGGTCTCTACATGTGAAGCCTTGAAGAACAGAGTTTGAAAATTTTCATATTTTTGACCCACCCCTGTGAACAGACCAGACTTTGCTCAAGTGAAAACCTCCAAAACAGTGTTGAAGGTAAATAATCTTCCCATTTTGTTTTTACATTTATCATTTTGTTATTGCATTTTACCATTTTCAAATTTTTTTACACTCCATTGCCTTGAAATCGTCGAATTTTTCCATGTTGGATACGATTTGGCAATGTCGGCACTGGTTTGTCAAATTAGTGCACAAAATTCAGAACTCAAAAACCAAATAAAATTTTATATTTCGACTAAATAGGGTCGAAAATAGATAACCTATTTGACTTTTATATTATGAATTTAGAAATAAATTTCGGTTATATAGTTTTGAAGATTTTGAATGTGTTCAACAGTTATCTTCCGAATTTAATTGAAAATTTTGATTTTCTAGTTTCAAAAATTTTCTGTTCTTTCGGCAATGAAGTTCGAAATTTATTTATTTATTCCTTTTTTTTTCTTTTTTTGTTAGACCAAAGTTAGGCCGCCAAGATATACTTGTAAAAATTTTGTACATAATTCAATCCATGCTCTACTCATAACAGGTGCAGACTCAGGGCTATTGGACAACTTATAGGCATAACATAACTATGAAGTTACTAGTAGTTCTTAGTGAAGGACCTTAGTGAGAACTAGTACCTGGTTTCAGTTGTTGGACAGTTCTACCCTAAGAATTAGCATGAATTAATTTTCACTGTGATATAAAGTTACCAGATAATATTTAATTCTTTAAAGATCTTCATTTTGGAACCCATACTTCAAAGATGATAAACATGCATGCATTACTCAATCTAATGACTTCAAATTTTCGTCGTCTTCTTTATATTATCTATTCTAATTAGACAATAGTTATGTTATGCCTATAAGCATGGATCAAGAGGTTTGTTACAATAAGCTACTGCTAACTATTTGTTTTTACACGAGTGTTAATGTAACTGGTAACCCTCTAGCATAACTAACTAAACATTTATCTTTTCTATCCTAATGAGGCTATTTATGTGCTTAGAGATTTCTATTGGTAAAGTTTTCAATGGCTTTAACAGAACAGAGTATTGTTACCATTTAATTTACAAAGCTTGTAATTGTGAAACCGTTTGGAATAGGGCAAGGAAATACATGTAGCCTTTGAATTTTTGAGCTAATTGTCTCTTGTATTGTAGTGAAATCTTTTAATTTTGAAAATGGGTTTTATTATATGTCGTCTACTCATTGTATTGTCCCAAATGTTACTTTTTTGTTTTTCTGCTCTCATAAGAGGAATAAAAAATGGTTTTGAATTTGAAATTTACGTTTTTAATACAATTTTATTTTCTCTAGAAGTAGCCTTTGTGACAATGAACTTGCTTCATGCTAGCTTGTGAATTTTTCTTACTTTTTCTAGTAATCCCAATTCTGATTAACAATTATAGATGTGAGATAATTTATATATATATATATATCAATGAAGTAGTCAGACTAGAGCACAAATTGCTCATAGTCAAATTGCTTCAAACCAAGTTGGTAAGATAAAAAACAAGATCAAAAAATTGTTAACTGAACTTCAACTAGGCTTAGTTTGGCTGCATATTAAATTTATGAAATTTGGTACTATATAATATATAGTTTTTTTTTTCTTCTCCTTTTTGCTATTTGTCATGCCATTTATCCTCGATTACAGGGAAATCTTCTTCTTTGTTTGAATTTATTTTGCTTGATGGCTACAATTCAACTATTTGATTGTATATTTGTTAGTGTTTGCACTATAAATGCTATATTAAATTGATGCGAACAATTTTTCGTATGTAGATGGATGCCAGTCCCTGTCAACGTCGGTTAGTAACAGCTTCGAATAAAAGACTCTGTGAATTAAAGAATGCTGAATGTGGACATGGACATAGACATGGACGTAGACGTGCTCGAGTGCGTGATGATGACACACACATTGCTATGGATGATGATCCTGTACATGATGTACCAGTTATGGATGATATTGCTATGGATGATGACCCTGATGATGCTAACATTGTTGATGAAGATATCCTTACGTAGCCATTTCCGGGAGGGCCAACTGATCCATCAATTCTTAAAAGTTTTAAAAGTCATATTGCTGCAGCTATTTGGAATAGTGCTGATGAAAGGGGGCCGTTAAAGTGTCATAATTACTCATCTAAGATTTATTCATGGCTGTGGTGGGAGCAAGGAAACAACGCTACATTTGTAAACATTATGGAGATGTCAGGACTTGCACACTTAGCTTGTTACACGTACCGCTTTGTTAACAAAATTATAGTGTTTAGTTTTGTTGAGAGATGGCAACTTGAGACAAACACCTCCCATTTCACTGTTGGAGAGATGACTATCACATTGGATGATGTCGCCACTATCCTAGGGCTTCCCATTGTAGGAAAATCTATTAGTCTGCGTAAGTTGTCCGAAAGGCGGGCCATTGCATTAGTAGTTAATACCTTGGAAATTGATGAGCAAGAGGTTAGACATGAGATGTCTAGTGCTGGAGGCAATTTAGTGCGGCTTGAGTGGTTGAGGGCACACTTTCATATTGTCACAGACAATGATTCAATGGAAAGAATTGCATGTGCAGGTAGAGCATACTTGCTATTTTTGTTGGGTTGTACACTTTTTAGTGACAAGACTAGTACTAGGGTCCGCATTGTTTATTTGAGTTTGTTGTCCGATTTGATGATTGTATCTTCATATGTTTGGGGTGCTGCTGCATTGGCATACTTATATAAACAGATGGGGTATGCTAGCAGG
The DNA here is from genome assembly GCA_025200525.1 of Camellia lanceoleosa. Taxonomy (NCBI): domain Eukaryota; kingdom Viridiplantae; phylum Streptophyta; class Magnoliopsida; order Ericales; family Theaceae; genus Camellia; species Camellia lanceoleosa. The sequence goes on from CM045759.1 coordinate 85,644,263, forward strand.
TCCGGCGTGAAACAAATAGCCGGTTACATGACACTCCTTGAGGGATGAATTTATGAGCACTTTTGTGGATTTCGACCACACTTGAATATGAATTACACTTGAGACATGCCACATGTTTACCGTTGGACTTCTCGGAGAGAGTCTGGTAAAGAGACACAGTTGCAAGCTTATCGAGAGGAGCTTGATAGATTGGGTGTACATAATGTAAGTTAAAAAGTCCTTCAAAATTTGAAACTCTATATCATACAACATTTACAGTTGTTGTTTGTAGGTTATTTGGGACCCGTACCAGAGTTGTAGAGATGTTCATCCGTGTCACCCAGTTACGTTTTACCACGGTTGCCTAAAGTGTTTGGAAGTAGTTGAACCATATCACCCTGATAAAGTTTTGAGACAGTTTGGCAGAGTGCGGACAATCCCTAATCCACCACTTGGCCCTATGCGTGCTTCTCGAGGAGCCATAGCTCCACGCTACAATGTTATGTATGCATACTTGGACATCATTTGGGAGGCACGAGACAACCATGTGTTATTTGATCGGAGGAGGAGTACACCGGTACGACAACCTTGGGATTGTGTTCTTGGTTACATAGATTTGTACCAAACCATTACCTATATGTATGTACAAAAACCAGCACGTCGTTTTCAAGTGGACCTGAATATCTATCATTATCAGTATCTTAGCCAAGACGCACAGGTATCATTTTTTTCATTTACATTGTAAATTATTTATGTAAATTGTTACAAGTTTGTATATAATGTTATATTTGTTCTCGTAATGCAACGTATGTCACAGATATGTTAGATTACTCATCATTTCGTTGAGACTAGCTATGAGGACAGTGTTCAATATCTTGATAGGCTTTACTACGCAATTGATGCAATCAAACAACTTCTTCAAAATCAGTACATTAGTGAAGCTGTGCCCAGCACATCCACTCAGGGTTGGTTTGCACCCAGCTCTTCCATTGCACATCGCTTTGGAGCACTTTACACTCACCGGCTACGTAGTTAATAGTAGTTCATAATGTTAGCACAAGTAGTTTCTGATGGTGTTGGTAGATGCATAAGGACACAAATATTATTGTTATCTTTGAATTATGTACAAGCACACAAGTAATTTGTGATGGTGTAGATGGATTGAATTACTATTTAATATATATATATATATATATTTTACATGTTTGTTTAATCTTATTACTTTTTAACAACAGTTGCATTTGGTTAATATTATTTTCATTACGTTTTGTGTTCAGACAATGTAAAAATAATATGACATCCATTCCATAAATTAGAGAACTATAATGCATATAATATTCTATTTTTTTTTATAAAAAAAACTGACTATTACAAAATCCAATGGCAAAATAATATCCATCTCGTTATTCCATGCTAGTAAATCATAAAGTAATACATCAATCTATGTCAACTACATCAAATGTCTCTAGAGTAGCTACATTAGGTTTTATATTGTCTTTGAATTTTTAAATGCGGCTAACATATGCATTCTTCCATTTTGAAGCACAAGGGTGATGGTGAACTCGCCAAAGCACGACAATGGGAGGAACTAGATGACCAGCCTCCAAAAATACCTGCACGTACATCCAAAAAATTGCATATCTTTACCAAATACATAAAATTTGCAATTACACAAATATTAGACAACAATATTCGGCTATTTTCATAACTTATACCTGCACAAAATGATTTCCATTGACAAATCCAATGGCAATCTTACAACGATCAACTAGGGTTACTGGCGGTGATCTCAAAGGTAAGAAAGTGAGACACTGTTGTAATGACAAGTGGTACAAGACTACATTATAAAATGATGTAATAAGATGCCCCATGTCAGGCATAGTCATCTAACGATCAAAGCCTAGGCTATCTTTAAAATATGAAAGGATGTGTGTCAGCTCCTTAACCCTCTCATGCGACCTGTATAGTACGACATATTCATCTGTGTGATTATTCAATTCAAGTAGTAGATCACACATAATTGGCACCCAGCCATCCTCTCTAAGACCAAGTAAACCCACAATAGCTCTAAAACCACAATTCCCATCACCATCTACATTTTTCATCAACTTTATGAATAGTATTAACATAAGCGGGAAGTCACCAAAGATATGCACTTTGAAACTTGTTCTTATACGATATGCCTTTGTCTTCACATTTCGCTTCTTCTCATGCACTTTTGAATTTTTTTTTTTCTTTGACTGACTGGAAGCTAATATGCTCTGGCTATCATGGCCATTGTCAACCAACTCAAATGCAAATAGGTCACGATGACAAGATATATCAATTTTCTTATGTCCTCGACGTGGATTAGGTTTTACATCAGGCTCAATAAGAAAAGTGCTCGCTGGATTTGTAACTTTCCTCAACTTTTTCAACATATCCAATTGCGTGGCAATTTCAGACTCTTTGAACCGCTTTAAAATCGTCTCAAGTTCTGGGATACAAGTCAATTCCAACTTCTCAACCTTTGGATTATGCACACATTTAGTAAGTCGCGTCCAATGTACATGTATGCTACTGAGTGGAATAAGACGGCCTTGTCTCATGTAATCTGCAATCTCGTGAGCACAAAGTAAACTATGCATGCACCTAAGAACGCACCCACATGCTGCAACATTAATTTCGACTGAATTTGCTCTCTTGCTGTTTGCCAACACGTACTCCAATGCACAAATAGACACATTACCCCAGAGCTCTCTGAATTGTGAAGGTTTGAATTGATGTTGCACAGTTGTCAAACTCTTCTCAAATGATGCTTTAACTTGAATGTGCTGCAACTCAATGTAGACATCCCATTTTTCACCAACCTTAAGACTCAGACGTCATCAATTGAGCGCTTGGTGATTGTTCATGTTGTGCTCGTTCTGAGGTTTCGGAGTTTTCGGCTGAGAGCCTTGCCTCCAAGCCTCTAAACTCTTTTGTGCTTTGGCTTGGTTTGTGGACTGAATCTTGTTTTCTCTTCCTGAAGGGAGGGAGAGGTATTGTAGATCATCTCTTTGTGGTCGTAGACCACTTTTCTGTTTGGAGACTAGTTTTCGATTTTTAGAGCCTTCAGCCGCGCGCCTTGTCTCGAGACTGCTTAACGTTCTCCGTTTGGCGTGGTTTTTGAACCACACCTTGTTACCTCTACCTAGAGGAACACTGTGGTCCGGGAGACCACTTTTGTGGTCGTATATCACTTTTGATGCCAGTAAACTAGTTTTCGAGGCTTTCGGCCGCGTGCTTTGCTTCCCGATCTCTTGTCTTGCATCCGTTTTGGTTTGTTTTTTGTACAAACCTTGTTTTCCTTGTTTGGAAGGTGGTACAAGGGTGGGAGACCAGTATCTCCCCTTGGAGACCACTTTTTCTCTTGCCAGCTAGTTTTCTGGTCGGATAACTGGCTTTCTTGGTCTTTGGGCCACCTTTTCTGGTCGGCCACCACACCACTTGCTTGTTTTCAGTGTGTAGACTTCTCCTACCCTTGGCCGACCAGTTTTTGTTGTGGGAGACCACTTAAAGTGGTCGGCCGACCACTTTAAGTAGTTGGCCGACCACTTCAAGTGGTCGGCTGCTTTTTGTCACCTTTTTGGAGATATTTTCCTCCAGCAGCTGGAGGGCACTGAAGCCATCCTCCATACACGTGTATAGAGGAATAGCCTTGAACCTTAGCTTCCTTGAGAAGCTTTAGCTTTTGTTCTCTATAAGAGGGAGGCTCCTCTTTCCTCCTCTAGGTTTAGAAAAATCTCCCTTGACCTATACATATAATCTATATCTATACATCTTCATTTCTCTCTTGTTTTGTGCCTTAAAGTGTAATTTTGTCTTACTTTTGTACACAAACACATACTCAAACACCATATTCTTGGAGCGGAGGTCCCTTGAAGTTGTTTTTGGTGTTCTTGGACTGGTTTAAGCTCAAAAAAGTTGCTGGAGTTGCAGTTTTAAAGAGGGCCTTCAAGGGTGAGCTTTTAACCTTTTAAACCCCCATTCTTGCTTAAACTTTTGGACCCTTTTGCATGCAGTTTTAAGACTAAGTTCCTACTGTAAAAAGTTCTGAATTTTGGTGCTTAAAATCTTTGTTTAAGGTCACTTTTGTATTTGGGGTTGTTTACTCTCTCTTAGGCCTTGTTTGGCGTTGCTTTTGTCCTTTTCTTTTAAGCTTTGGGACCACATTGTTTTGACCTTCTCACCATTGAAACTCAGAGGAATTTCAGTGGTGGAAGTGGTGTTTTGAGGTCCTAAAAAGGAGAGGGTTATCCTCTCTCCTTGTGTCTTCAATACTTGTCTTGAATGCCTCATGTGTGAGCATGTTCACTGAGCTTGTGTTGGCTTGTTCTTAGTATGTATTTGGGGCTATTTCAGCATGTCTCAGATCTGTTTTGACTTAGTTTGGTCATTCCATCCATGCCTTATACACTTGTAGTGTAAATCTTATAAACTATCTTTGTGTGCCTCATGTTTGAGCTTGTCTTCCTAGCTGGTTTTGGGGCCATCTCAGTAGGTTTTTGGTGTTATTTTAACATACTTCTGACACCCCAATTTTTTTTTTTTGAAATGTCATAAGATTTAAATAACAATAACTTGCTAGATAAAATTTTAACTACTAATTAGGAACTTTTAAATTTTTACATAGTCAAGGTCCAACAACAAAATAAAACTACAAGTTCACACACAACATTGCAACATAGTTAAACACTAATGCAAGAAATAACAGGATTTTATTTCGATAAAATCTTGACTCTAAGTTAGCCAAGGTTCGATGTTAGCAGCTGCTCCAATTTCTGCCTCAGTCCCTTCTTCTACATAATCTGGAATGAAACGCTAGGGCAACAAAATATATGCCATGAGTTTTGCAACACAGTAAGAAAACATAACCAACCTACCCTTCTTTTTGAAAGATAATAATGAGATTATAAACACGAGGTAATAATATAACTGTAAACATAAATTACAATCATTAAAATAATTCAAATAATTTTAATATCTTAATTGACCATTGAAATCTCACCAAAGAGGTTTAACTTACTAACCACTAAGTCATGGCCACTGTTAATTTGGAAATCCCCCCTTGGTCAAATGTTCAAGAACTACCAAACATGCCCACGCCCGGAGTTATATACCCAAGCCGTGACATCCGTGGTCTGCCCCAAGGGAACGGTCTGCCAGGGGTACATAACTTCCTTGCGTGCCACCCGCACATCCACCCTTATTCCAAAACCAAATACCGATAAGGGTTCAAATAATCCCCGTGCCATCTTAGGGTTTCGCGACACAGTTTACTTAAAAGTTATTAAAAACCAGGGCTCACCCTGAATACCCGGTATTAATCCTTTATCAGTAACTTTATATATTAAACACAAATTATTCAATGTCCAAAATTTAACAGACAATTAATTTAAATCATGGTATGAACATAATAACTTGGATACAAGAAATAAATCATAAATACACACATGCACAAATTTTTGATTTACAAAATTAGACTAGCACAATATTAAAGTGGTGATTTTATCCTATCTAGAAAAATTTTCAGAATATATATCTTGCAGATAAAATTATAAATACATTACTTATACAACTCTAAAATTTATATCAATCTACAGGATACTCAATAAACATGTTATGGTCATTTTTCAGAAAATATTTTCCAAAAATAAATTATAAATAATTCTAAAAAATTTCCGAGGGTATTTATGACACAGATTTGTCACATTTCCTTACATTAATTCCATGCTTAAATTTATAGATCAAACCCATAATCTAAAAATTTATCATGAAGCCAAACTTCTCAAATTTCATCTTTTAGTTAGAAATTACTAGATTTGACTTAGTATAGAATTTTAAATAAATTTTCAAATACATGGTGAAATCTATCTCACAGTTTCAGATTAGTTAAGAATTTATAAATTCTTAGCAAGCTCAAAAATTGTTGCCAAAATTCCTGGATGAACTAGACATCATTCTCAACAACTTTGTAGAATAAATTATCTCGAAATTTTGAGTTTAAAATTTTCTAAAAATTCAGGCAAACATTATGGCAGATTCAAAACAGATTATTTTCAACACAGCTTCAGATTTAATTAAAAATCTGTATAAATTTGTAGGAAGTTCAAAAATTGTTGCCAAAATTCCTGGATGAACTAGACATCATTATCAACAACTTTGTAGAAGAAATTATCTTGAAATTTTGAGTATAAAATTGTCTAAAAATTTGGGCAAACATTATGGCAGATTCAAAATAGATTATTTTTAACACAGCTTTAGGTTTAATTAAAATTTTGTATAAATTTGTAGAAAGCTCAAAAATTGTTGCCAAAATTTTTGGATGAACTAGACATCATTATCAACAACTTTGTAGAAGAAATCATCTCGAAATTTTGAGTATAAAATTGTCTAAAGATTCGGGCAACATCCTGGCAGATTCAAAACAGATTATTTTCAACACAGCTTCAGGTTTAATTAAAAATCTGTGTAAATTCGTAGAAAGCTCAAAAATTGTTGCCAAAATTCCTGGATGAACTAGACATCATTATCAACAACTTTTTAGAAGAAATCATCTCGAAATTTTGAGTATAAAATTGTCTAAAAATTCTGGCAACATCCTGGCAGATTCAAACAGATTAATTATTTTCAATCTTCTTTTTAAATGTATAAACTACACATGCAGGCTTATTTCTTTACAATAATAAGATGATTTTAAGATTATCAACATCTTCAAACACTTGATATCCATATCACAAAATTCCTACACGTATATATAAAATTTCTATTTATGAGTAGTCATTTTAATCACAAGGACATAATCTGAAAACTTCACTAATAAAAAGAAATGAGAGGGTTGAGGGGGTTTTCTTACTTAGTTGTAGGGTTGAAATGGAATAATGAAATGGTAGGAAAATATGCACCCTCAACCTCCTCCTCTTCTTCCACAAGAATTCCCTCTATTTGGATGTATATGGTTTATGCTTAGCTTTCAAAATATGAACCTCCTGTGCATGACCACTAGGTGCATTTTATAAATCTTCTCCGAGGCTAGCTCTCTCTCCCTCTCTCTCACACATTCTTTTCATTAATAAATCCATCTACTTTCTCCAAGTTCTAAGAAATGTGGCTTTCTCTATATTCTTTGCTCACTTTCTCCAAGTTCTATGGCTTTCCCTAAATTCTAAGAAAGATGGTAGGCTATGGTTCCCATACCACCATACAAACAAGCAGGTGGCTGCCACGAAAATCTCTTTTTTTTTTCTTTTTATAACAATAATTATTGAACATCCACAACATTTTTATTCTTAATAAGGTCTTTGTTAGTGATTAAATTGGGCTAATTTAAAATTAAAATCTTTTTTCACACTATTATATATTTTAGGAAGATTTTGAATAAAATTAGTTAATTTATTAATTTATTTATTTTCTTTTAAGAATAATTTAAATATGGGTTTTCACAATACCTTAGATCTGTTTTGGGTTGGTTTCATTGGCTCTTGCATGCCTTATACACTTGTAGTGTAAATTTTATAAACTAGTCTTGTATGTTTCATGAAGTAGCATGTCTTTCTAGCTTATGTTGAGTTCATTTCAGCATGTTTTTGGTGATGTTTTGCTATTTCATACCTCTGTTAAGGTTTGGTTTGGTTGGCACTTGCATGCTCCATGCACTTGTAGTGCAATTCCATGAATTAGCCTAATGTGTCTCATGCTTTGACATGTCATTCTAGCATGCTTTTGGCTTAACTCTAAGAAGCTTTTGTCCATGTTTTAGCATACTTTAGCTCTGATTTGTATTGTTTTGGTCATGCATGCCATGTTTTGTATAGCTATAGTGCATTCTAGCTTGTTAGCTTTGTGCATCAAGTCCACTAGCATGCTTTACTTGGCCCATTTGAATGATTTGACATCATTTCATATGTGATTTCAGTCCATGTTTCATGCTTATGCACTTGCATTTATCACTCATTCAATGCATTTGAGGGTTTGCCCCTTTATGCCTTAACATGAATCATTGCGTATGCCTTAGCTTGCATTTCAATGTGTTTTTTGGATTATTATGCCATGATATAACTCTGATTTTTGTTGGTTAAGTCATCCAATGCTTGGTCTTAATAGGTGTAGTGTAATCCACCTTATTTGCCTTGTATGCATCATGCCTTATGTCCTTCATGCTAGCTTGTTTTGGCTTTCTTCCATGCATGCTTTAGTATCATTTTGACATGTTCTAGGACTGTTTTGGGTTGCCTTTTCCATATCCTTCATGCTTGTATAGCTGTAGTGCAATTGGCCTTGCAAGCTTTGTGTTTTGTTGACTCATGCATGCTATCTTTGAGCTATTTAGATGATTTGACATCATTTAATACTTCATTTCAGAGCTTATAGCATTGCCATGTTCCTACTTCTTTCATGCTTTGAATGCCTTTAAGTGTTGTGTATTGTTGCCTTACTTATGGCCTAGCATGTATGCTATATTGCCTAGGACTTTGGGCCTCTATCTTAGCATGTTTTGGTCTTTGTTTAGACCGAATTAAGCTCTGTCCATGTTTGGTTCATACATATTTTCCATGTATTGCATGCCTCCTTTGTAGTCCTCCTTATTAGCTTTCATGCTTTAGGACCTTTGCATGCCATGCTTGCTTTGTTTGAATGATTTGGCATCGTTTCTTACTTAATTTCAGTGCATTTAGTGTTATTACACTTCTGCATTTGCCACTTCTTGAGCACTCTTGAGAGTTGTGCTCTTAGGCCTCTTTGATAGGCAATTGCATGTGCATGCTTATATATGCTTCATGTGCCTTAATTTTATCACCATGGCCACTGATTTGGGCATAACTGAGGTCTGTCCATTTTGGTTTAAGTCCATTGAGCATTGTGTATGCCATGTTACATCGCATCATGCATGTTATGTTATTGTTTGCATTGCGCATGCCATGCTCTTGATTCGCATTGTGTATGCCATAATCATATTGCATTGAGTATGCCATATTGTTCATTGCATTTGTGTATGCTATGTTCATTTGCATTGTGCATGCTAGTTGTTGTTCATATTGTTGCATGCTTATGTTGTCTTACATTGAATATGCATGCATTAGCATTGTGCATTGTGCATGCCATTAGCCTTGTTAGGTTGTTCATGTTGCATTCCATGTTTGCATGTTTAAGTCATATTGCATATTTGCATGCTTGTGTTGCATTGCATTTTTGCATACTCCATGTTACATAGCATTGTGCATGCCATGTTATGTGTTTTATTGTGTTTGGAATAGGTGTTAGTCCAAACACGGGAAACGAGGGATGTTTCATACTTGAAGTGATGAAACATGCCTCAATTCTCGGTCGTCGACGCTCTTGATCATACATGATAGAGTTTTAGGCTTTATGTGTTTACTTGCACATTCATTTTATATTGAATTGTGCAACTTCGCCTCTCGGCCATCATGCATTGAAATGTGCGATTGGTGGCCCGAGGGTCGAGAACTACACTCCCTTGAGCTCATGAAATGATAGGGAGGGTGGTTGTGCACACATATCTTGCAAATACATTGCCATGCCCTTTCTTGCTCTCTGTTGCAAAAAACTGGAGTTTGGCAGCAACAACTGGTCGGCCAACCAGAAAAACTAGTTAGCCGACCACTTTTTCTGGTTTTCAGTACAAAAATTGGTCGGCAAGTGGCTGTAGACACCAACAACTAGTCGGCCACCCTCCCACAGGTTCCCATGGTGGAGTTTAAGCTTTTTGGAGCTTGGTGCAAGGTTCTGAGAACAATTGAAAACAGAGGCAAGTTGGGGCATCGGGTTGGATTTCCGAACGAGGTGACCGGGCATGCATACACTCTTCTTCCTCTGAAGCCATTGTTTTATTGCTTTACTTAGCTAATGTGCTTAGCTAGTTTATGCTTTGGATTTTGTACCTTAAGTAGTTAATGCGTTTAGCTGCTTAACTGTTTTGTAATAATTAGTTAATTAGCTTAGATTAGCTAGTTAGCTTCTTATTCGGTCCCTCCGTCGAGAGGGCCAACTGTTGTAATTAGCGTGCGTGTGTGTGATGCATGTCTTCCAACCCCTATTTCTTTCTCCCTTTTACTTAACCGCTTACGATGGTTAGTTTTAGGGCATATTTCATTTAGCATACCTTATGCTTGCGTGTGTGCATCCATTCATCTGTCTTGCATGCACCGGGCTCGACGTGTCATACTAATTGCTTTGTATTTTCAATACATTTACTCGAATATGTGTTCAACAGCATGTTATCAAGTTGCATTTCACATGACATTCTAGGTAGCCAAGCCTATCTTAGTTACATTTTCGCATGTGTTGCATTAGCCATCTTAACATGAACTAGGATCATGCATGATGTCTAACTAGTTCTTTGTTTTGGCTCGGAGTACACTGCGAGTGTTTACGCTTTAGCATACTACATGTGTGTTGTTGACTGCCATGTTCAGTATGCTTGCCATGAGGCTAACTGCTTACTTGATATAACTACCTAAATGCTTGTGGGTGAAGGTTGGATTACTTGAATTGGAACAATTCATCGAATCCTGGATTTAGCCTACTTGCGAGTAGCAAACTTCAAACCATTTTCACAAACGAACATGCAATGTTTTGTTCCAAATTAGGCGATTTAGTCTATACTTGTATGTTGTGTGCATCACGTAGTAAGATTAGCTAATTAAGCGGAATAAAAGCACATGTGTTTTCAAAAACAAAATATCATACTTAGTACAGGCCGATCTTTGATCGGGCGAGCGATGGTGCTTATTGCATGACCTTCTGCTCTCGTATCCAAGTTCCCGAGCTGAGGCAACTTTGGTGATGACGGACACGTGGCCTTAGGCACGAGTCAGGGTTTTCTAAATTCTCCAAAATAAAATATTTAGGTGGCGACTCTATATCTGGCAAAGCAGCCCATGTTTGGCATTTCTTTATTAAAATCAGTTTTCCAAAATGATTTGCCGGATTTGGACTCTTTGGTGATTTATCGATCTTACATCGCACATTATGAGATTAGATTCAGAACCGTGACATGAGTCCGAACTTGTAGTAGCTAGAGACCAAACGAATTCCGCGTCTTTCACGTGGCTCTTCAGAGTCTCGGCGCGTCTGATTCTGGCGACTCTGTTGGGGACTTAGAGAACTTGACTCGAACTCATGATATCTTGTTTTGACTACACTTATGTGTTTCTTTGCATTGCATTTGCATTGGTGCGCCTAAGTCACCGTGTTCACCATCTGCTATTCCTGAACGGTTAGCCTAAGGCTGTGTGCCATAAGGTTGACCGGTTATAGGCTCTGCCACGATGGGAACACAAACCCTGGTTGTTATCGAGGCACCCTCTTTGACCATTCGACCTACTGTATATTCAGAATCTGTAGTGACTATTCCAAACTAGGATAGGTTGCTTATCCGGTTATAGGTTGTTTGAGACTGCTGCGTGCGTAGTGAAACCCTAGCTCCTGACAAAATAGGACAGGGAAACCCTACCCCAACATGGGAGTGTTTTGGCTCTTACTTGCATGATATTTGCTCCCAGAGTGTGTCTCTACAAGGTTGTATGTATCAGTTTGCAAGACTGGGTATCAAGCCTGAGGGCATCAGTGTTTGGAGAATCAGTTTTATCCGAGGATATCAGATTTGGGGCAGCCATTTGGGCACAGTAAACAACATTTGAGAACAGTGTGTTCAGCTTACAAGTGCCACTGTGGGTTGTCAGGCCAACTGTGTGTTGTCTTTAATTTATTCAGCTCATAACATAGCACACTGCACGTTTTGGTTGTTTATTTCCTTATTATGCTTTATTTATCTTTTTGCAAGGTAGTTTAGCACAATTGCATTCGACCAGGCAGATATTCCCCGAGCACTCTGGGTTAGAGGTCGGAGACTTAATTGATCCGAGAATCCGATAGACGGACAACCAGTGTACCACTCATTACCCCCGGTTACTAGACGAAGGACAGTTAAGCAGAGGATATCAATTCAACAGTCAATTCAGAGGGCTTTGTCTACCCCACCTGAGTATAGTAGGGATTAGAGTTCTGTTTCTCCCGCAGAGAGGGAACATATACCGGTTATTCAGATAAATCAGTACAGCCTGGCAGGTATAGAAGAGATGATACGTCAGCTCCAGGAAAGTATGAAGGCCATGTAGCAGGATGCTGCACGTCAAGCCGAGGTAGTGACCCAACAGGCAGAGTTAATTGCCAGACTACAACAGCAAACCGGGGTATCTGCTTCGTACACACCTCCTCCCCCACCCAGAGTTCCAATACTCGGGGAGACGCCAAATGTCCAGGAAAATACGGACACTCCAACGGGGCCAGCTTCACCCCCAATCCTACCCCAGCTGTCTAAAGTGCCTACCAACCTAGTGGATTCACCATTTGAGTTTGAGGTGGATCCAACGGCGTTAAAAGTGAGCAAGCTAGAAAAGCTTTTCAAGAAGTCTCAAGGTGTGAAATCCATTCCAGATATAGAGGATTGATATACTGACTCGGCCGTGACGTTGTGAGACCGGTTTAAGATGCCGCACATAGACCGTTTTGATGGGTCTGGGGATCCTATGGTGCACCTACGACTGTTTTCGGATATCTTAAGGCCAATGGGCCTTTCGGTCTTGACTTTCTCTGTTTGGCCGAACCCTGTCGGGTGTAGCGGCTATTTGGTATGCAAAACTGGAAGACTCTGTTAAGAGGAATTTGGAGGAGATGGCTGAGGTCTTCATAGCTTAATACTCCTATAACACTCAGATCGAGGTCACAACTCGTGATCTCGAGACAACCAGGCAAGAGCCGAAGGAGAGCTTCTCTGATTTTGTGACCCGCTAGAGGGCTAAAGCCTCAATGATGACCATCAGGCTCGTTGATAAAGATTAGATATAGATGGTTGTGCGCAATCTCCAACCCAAGCTCATGCAAAAGATGATCGTCCTCCCCTTACCCACCTTTGCAGATTTACGTGAGATTGGGGTGCAGATCGAGGACGCAATGAAATAAGGTCTGATTGACCTTGAAAGAGAGCAGCCCAGGAGGGCACTCAACATGTGATACAAATCACGAGCCTGGCAAAGGTCTTTGTTTGTCAGATCTTCAGATGTGGGAATGGTCACCACTACCCCTTCCAAAACCCTTGCAGTTACACCCTTTACCGGTGTGTCCGGAAGTAGCTCGTAAACAGCCACATATGCCCCCAGAGGCCAAAGAACCTTCACCCCACTATGTATGCCTTTGTCCGAGGCTTTGAGGGTTTTGATCAAAAAAGGGCATTTGAAACCCCTAGAGCCGCGGCCCTTACTAGAAAAACTTCCTTCTTCCCATAACTCGGTGAAGTACTGCGCCTATCACCAATAGTATGGTCACGAAACCGACCAGTTCTTTTGATTGCATCATGAAATTTAGGATCTCATTGACAACAGGTTGATTATGCCTCCGGAGAAACCGAATGTCACAACCAACCCTCTCTCACCACATAATCAAGCTCTACCTCCCAAATACATCAACCTAATCCAAACTGGGGTTGTGTCATACGACCCTAGCATATATATCATCCCTTCTCACCTACCCAAGTCGGAGGTGTTCATTTCTGATAGCATTGACTTACACATGTTGGACATCTCCCAAACCCAACCAGAACCGATGGTGGTGACTACTGAAGATAGAGCAGGGATCATTTTGGGAGCAGAGAAGAATGGGGATTCATAGCCTGAGGGATCTGCGATATTTGAGTACAACCCGAGCAGTTATATTACTTCAATGGACCAGTCTAGATCAAGAGTGGAGCTCCCGGTTAGGGCAGAGATCTGTGTAGTTCGAGAGGATGGACCTAATCAAGGGCTAGATGACCTAGCAGAACTCGAGGAGGATATCGCGAATCTGTAATTCTTTGAAGAACAGGATCCGAGCGACGTGACTGTCAACTGGTTTAATCTGGAAGGTTCAGCAGAAGCTACTGGGTGGCTTAGCGATGAGCCGGATGTTGTTAAGCAGTCTCAACCAGAACAGGGTCCATCAGAAACAGGGACATTAGTAGTGACCAGAGTGACTGAGGAATAGAGAGAATCGCCGGAGAGCACCGGTGTTAAGAATTTTGCTCAGGATCAGAACAGTTTGAGTATAGAGGATGGTGAGCAGCAGGCTGCACTGAAACAGTTTGAGCAAGAGAAGATTGAAGATCTAGAGAGGGTTAGAAAGGCCAAAGCCCCTGTGGGGACTGAATGTGTTATGAGCACGAGAACGGAATGTGCTGTGTGCATAGGAATACATGCAACAGAACCAGATAGTTGCCTGTCAATGGCCGACGGTATGTGGTGGGAAGATGACGACCTATGTCTTGCCCATACAGACGAAGATTGGGGGAACAACCAGCCGGATGATACCTGGTATATTAGAGAAGTGGACCACATGACCAGGAGTGGATGGTACTTCAAGCCCCCACACCTAGATCAACCAGAGGCGTCCGGGAAGGACAAGGAGGCGGAGAGGCAGAAAGAAAAGCTACTCGAAAAGAAGACTGTGTTGAAATAGCTTAAGAAGATACAAGCAGACATCTCCATCTGGGGACTGCTTATGGTCTCAAGAGTTCATAGACAAGCTATTCTTTCTGCGATGGACAGGGCCAAACTTTCAATTGACACCACGCCTGAACAGCTGGTAGGACTGGTCTTTTCGGGAGAAGTTTTCCCGATGTTAACCTTCACTAACACAGAGCTGCCGCCTGAAGGCGCAAATCATAACAAACCTCTCTACATCTCTGTGGAATGTAGAGATAAATGGATACTAGTAGTTCTTGTTGACACAGGATCTGCTATCAACGTATGTCTGTCGAGGATGGCATATGTAATCGGGTTGAAGCCCGCGGACTTTGTGCTTGCTACCCAGGTGATATGGGCATATGACAATACCAGCAGAGAAGTGATGGGGACTGTGCAGGTTCAGACGCAAGTTGGTCTAGGACAACATGATGTTGACTTTCATGTTTGGGACGTTCCCGCAACCTTCAACTTACTCTTAGGACAGCTGTGGCTGTACCAGGTGAAGGTAGTCTCTTCCACCCAGCATTAGATGCTGAAATACCCCTAGGGAATAGGGTGGCTATTGTTTTTGGGAATTCTTCAATCTATCTACCACCAGAGGTTTCTACACCGGTTCTAGAAATCGAGCATGGCGCGGAGGATGTGTTCCTGTCAAGATTTACCCTAGCTGAGGCTTGGGTTTTACAGAACATATTAGCTATTGACGAGGGGTTATATGTCAGTGCACAGTCTGTGTACCTCATGAACAAGCTCCAGCAAATCCCCAGGATGGGATTAGGGAAAAGTGGCCGGAAAGGCGTTGCAGCATCGGCTAAAGTGCCGTATAACCCGCATATCTTTGGCTTAGGTTACCTACCTACCAAAGAGGACTGGATGAGGAAATGTAAAGAGATATCTGGAAGGGCCAGAGCTAAGCAGACCGGGAAGCGTTATGAGTTAATGCATCGGCCTATCCAGGGCACCCTGAACGAACGCTTTGTCCAGGAGGGGAAAGACTTTCCATTCTACGACTTCCCAGAGCCATGGCTAAATACAGAGAGGCGACGGTTGTCGGGGTTCGAGATTTTCTTCGACTTGCAATTGTCTGGGGATGATGTTGCTAAGGAGCAGACAGACCCACCAACTGAGATTGAGCAATACAGGGAGGGGGATTCTGAGAGCGCAGAGATTGAAATGGGGGTAGCACTAGCTTGTCTACTTTCAGATCCTCTGATCGTACATGAGTGCTTGGGAGATAACTTCTCGGTGTCCATGATCGGGAATGAAACGATTGCGAGCCCATCTTCAAACATTCTGGATGCATCCATCGCACCCTCCCTCGTCTGGCAATACGAGGAGGGATTCTTGTCGAGCAGCATCGGGTCAGGTAGTGAGCCAGAATCTGATTTCACTGAGTCCGTAGAGTCGGAATCAGGTTCCAGCTTGTTTGAGTCTGAGTCCGGTATTCTTGGGGGTGACAACCCGGATGCCACAGTCCTGTCTAGGTCATTTTTTTCTTTTTTCTTTAAGTCTGTTGTAATAGAGGAATCATGCGATGTGGAAGTGATTAATGAGAATTGTGTGGCTATGGCCTTCGAGTACTTTTCTGTGCCTTTGATTTATTGCTTTAATCTGGACTTTCAAAATTTCGATAAAAACGACGAGGAAGAAATCCCTTTGGTTTTGAAATTTTTTCTTGATTAAGATCAGGAGAGGTTTGTAAAACCCTTGGTTGATGAAATCACCACAATTAATGTTGGTACTGAGAAGGACCCGCGGCTGGTCCAGATTGGGTCCACGTTGTCTTTGAAGGAGTGCGAGCGTTTAGTTGCTTTATTAAAAGATTTCAAAGATGTTTTCGTGTGGTCCTACGAAGACATGTCTGGAATCGATCCTGAGATTGTACAACACCAGATCCCTCTTGACCCAGAGGCCTGACCTGTTAAGCAGAAACTCAGAGGGGTCTGCCCAGACTGGGCTCTCAAGATCAAAGAAGAGGTCACCAAGCAAATTAACGCAGGGTTCCTGCTGGTATCCGAATACCCAACCTGGTTGGCCAACATAGTTCCAGTGCCGAAGAAGAATGGCAGAATTCGGGTATGTGTGGACTTCAGGGATTTGAATAAAGCCAGTCCGAAGGACGACTTTCCTCTGCCGCATATCGATGAGTTAGTGGATTTCACTACAAGGCATGCGCTGCTCTCATTCATGGATGGCTTTTCTGGCTACAATCAGATATTGATGGCACCCGAAGACCGAGACAAGACTGCTTTCACCACCCCGTGGGGGACCTATTATTATAGGGTGATGCCATTTGGGCTGAAGAATGTTGGAGCTACATATCAACGGGCTGCGACCACGATATTACACGACATGATCCATAAAGAGGTTGAGGTGTACGTGGACGACATGATTGTCAAGTCCAAAGAAAGAGAGGGCCATTACACCGCCTTACAGAAAATTTTCCAACGGATCAAAGAGTATCAGTTGCGGCTGAACCCTAAAAAATGTACGTTTGGTGTTACAGCAGGGAAAATGCTGGGGTTCTTGATCACACAAAGGGGCATCGAGGTCGATCCTTCCAAAATCAAGGCCATCTTAGAAATGCCACCACCAAGGACTGAAAAGGAGGTGCGATGCTTTCTGGGTAAAGTGCAATTCATAAAACGGTTTATTGCAAAATTAACCTTGACTTGTGAACCACTCTTTGGTCTCCTGAAGAAAGGAAAGAAGTTCCAATGGGACGGCCGATGCCAAGCAGCTTTTGAGCAGATCAAACAATATCTACAAAACCCACCTGTGTTGTCACCGCCTGAGCCTTGGAATCCATTGATTCTGTATCTTTCAGTGACTGAAATTACAATGGGCTGTATGCTTGCACAAGAGTTCGAGGACAAAGTAGAGAAGGCTATCTACTATCTGAGCAAGAAAATGTTGGATTACGAGACCCACTACACTCTGTTGGAGAAGTCTTGTTTGGCCTTGGTATGGGCTACTAGGAAGCTGCGGCACTAACTGTTAGCTCACTCCGTAATACTGGTTTCAAGATTAGATTCCATCAAATATCTTTTCGAGAAATCGGCACTTACGGGTAGGCTAGCCTGTTGGTTGCTTCTGCTTTCCGAATTCGATCTGAAGTACGTGACGCGTGAGTCAGTGAAAGGGAGAGCGGTATCAGAGTTCCTAGCCGATCACCCAGTTGAAGGGGATGAAGCAGTTGAGTACTTATTCCTAGACGAGGCCATTCTACATGTTGAAGAAGAGACCTGAATGATGTACTTTGACGGAGCGTCAAACTAATATGGGTATGGGATAGGGGTGTTGTTGATAGCATCCGACAATTCCCGTATACCTTTAGCATTCAAGCTCCGGTTCAGAGTATCGAACAATGAGGCAGAATATGAGGCATGTATTGCCAGTTTAGAAGCTGCCCTAGAACTAGGGGTAAAACGGTTGGATGTCATCGGGGACTCGAACCTTGTTGTATCTCAAGCTAAAGGAGATTGGAAAGTTAAAGAAGAAAAGATGAGAATCTATCACCAGACCTTGGACGTGCTAATTCCTTGGTTTGAGAAGCTGAATTTCGCCCATCTGTTAGGAGAGAACAACAGGTTCGTAGATTCACTAGCAACTCTATCTTCCATGATAGACATCCCTTTTGGAGTCTGGATGCGTCCGATCATTATTGAACAAAAATTTGTGCTGGCCTACGAGCTGATTACTGCCATAGATGAGGTACAAGATGAGAATCCTTGGTATTATGATGTCTGGAACTTCTTAGAAAAAGAGGCGTATCCACCAGGGGCAAATGCCAAAAATAAGAGGGCAATTCGAAGAATGGCTGCTCAGTTCATCGTCTGTGGAGGTAAACTGTACAAGAGAGGTCACCTCGGGATGCATAAGTTGTGTGTTGATGCTGAAGAATCCAAGCGCCTAATGGAGGCCATCCATGGAGGAGAGTGCAGAGCGCACATGAATAGGGTGATATTAGCTCGGAAAATCCTCAGACAGGGTTATTATTGGTCCACCATGGAGGAAGATTGTATTAGCTTTGTCCGGCGATGCCACAAATGTCAGATCCAGGCAAACCGCATGAACATTCCGCCGTCGAAACTGTACAACATGACTTCGCCATGGCCGTTTTCAGTCTGGGGGATTGATGTAATCGGGGCTGTCACTCCGAAGGGGTCCAATGGGCATGAGTACATTCTGGTAACGATAGACTACTTCATGAAGTGGGTTAAGGCCCAATCTTATGTGGTGTTGAAGGCTTCGCATGTCGCCAAGTTCATCAGGAACAACATCATCTGTCGTTATGGGGTCCTGAATGAGATTATTTCGGATAATGGCTCTTACTTCAAGAAGGAGGTGATCGACTTATTGGAAAAGTACAACGTGGCTTTTCATAAGTTGTCTACATACCGGCTGCAGACCAACGAAGCAGTTGAGGCCGCCAACAAGAACATCAAGCATATACTGTAGAAGATGGTGGACACCTACCGAGACTGGCCAGATAAGCTGTCATTTGCTCTGTGGGGCTACCGGACTTCAATTCGAACTTCTACTGGAGCGACTCCGTATTTCTTGGTTTAGGGGATAGAGGCTGTTCTGCTTATCGAAGTTGAGGTTCCATCATTGCGAGTATTGGTGAGTGAGTGTCGGATAAATGATTAGCGATGAGAGCAGTTCGAAGAACTCATGCTTTTTGAGGAGAGAAGGCTAAAAGCACTGTACCATGTTCAGGGTTATTAACGACGAATTGCCAGGGCTTTCAACAAGAAGGTTAAGTCCAGGAATTTGAAAGAAGGAGATTTGGTGCTCAAAGACAACTGAGCTCCCATCCACGACCCTAGGGGCAAGTTCAGACCCAATTGGACTGGTTCTTACGTCATTAAGTCTATCTGGTCGGGTGGAGCTGTAGTTCTGATGGACCTAGATGGCCTAGAGTTCTTCCAACCGATCAACATGGACAAGTTGAAGAAATACTTTTCCTGAGTGGCTCGTTAGGCCGAAAACCCGAAAGGGCAACCTAGGCAAAAGTTAGAGCACAGAAAATTTGAAATAATAAAAACTGAGCTCGCAAGGTTGAAAACCCAGAAAGGGCAGCCTTGGCAAAAGTTAGAGTGCAAAAGGAGAGAGTTAATACACGAGTGAACCCGAGCCGAACTACGTAAGGCTTGATTCCCATTTTTGGGATACGTAGACAACTTCATTATGAAGTTCAGCCATAAACACTTCCCCGATCAACTTTGTCCATGTGATCATGTTTGGTCATCTTTGTCTATTCTGCATTCAAGAGCTCTGTTTGTGATCTCCAATGCAGTGCTATTCAGACTAGGGGCAATTTTCCAGTTGCTGAGAATCCGGGGTTGTATATCTCAGTGATAGATCTCGGACATGTCCAGTTGTGGTCCATATCGAAAATGGTTTTGACAAGTTTTAATAAAAGTTGATTTTGCTCAAATTAATCTTTTTACAACTTAGACCATTTTTGGATCAAACAGAAAATTTTTAGTACTCACAACCTTCAATTATATTGATTTCAATACAGAGTTCTTCTACTCTTGAATACAAATTGAAGTTGCTTTTTATTATATTCATAAAGAAAACTTGAAAGTACTGATTAAAGCAAATAAATTCGGGGCATAGTCAGGTGTTCCTGCGTCCCCTCTCAGAGCTTGTGGAAGCCTCTGATATCGAAGTAGGCTCGATCTGCGCCTCGTCATCAAGCCAAGCTATGTACTCATCAGAGAGGGTGCAACTAAAAGTGAGAGCGGTGGCCACAAGCTCTCTCGTCCTCCATGCCGTGGCATACTGAGCTAGCTGTGTGCCTCGGACCGGAAATGCAGCTGGGTACTCTATCCCCTCTTCTGGACAGGTCTGATCATGTCTAAACTGGCGCCGGAATCGGAACGAAAAGTAAAAGACACAGTGTGTTAGGTCGATCAACTGAATTTTGGGCTAGCGAGACATGTTGTAACTCATCACCGGCAGATTGAGCCAAGGGCAGCGCCAAGCAATACTGATAGTGGATAGATGGCACATCCATTCGCACCACCATCCCTTATCAAGGGTATCGACTAGACGTCATCGGAAGAAATAGTCGCGAGCTGAATATGCTGGGCATGAGTCCACAACCCTTAATTTGTCCATCAACCATACCTGGGGAGGGATGAAAAATGAGAGATTAAAGAATAAAGAGGTGTAAGTTGAGAGAAAAGTAAGAAAAGGGTTTTTGTGAGAAAAACTGAGCCTAAGGGTCGAGTGATGTGAGAAATATATGTGAGATAGGGTGGGTGTCACGACCCCATTCCGCCCCTAGTAGAATGGTGCCGAGATGGCCAATAATCCGAGATTTACCGAAGGTCAACTTTAAAAAATTCACACAAACAGAGTACACGTATGAGGCTTACAAATGCGGAAGCAATAAATTAGAAGCTAAGTAGTCCATAAGAGCAGTGCATAAGTCAAATGGAATGGCATACATCTTTACATAGCTTTAATACAACAAAACGAAGTACAAAAATACATCTTGACCAAAAGGCTTCTCAGCATCAAATACAAAATACAGTGAAATATAACTAAGAAGCATGATCTTCAAGATGCTGCAAAAGTGCAAAATCCAAAACAAGTGGCAAGTACATCTAGGCGTCACCGCCGTCCTGCTCGTCACCTACATATATATAGAGAGGGGTGAGCTTGGATACTCAGTGAATGGTATGAACAATAAAGGGGTTTGCATGACTGATATTCAAGATTTTTATCAAACGATACATAACATAATTAGTGCAAGTCAAGGGATGAACCATGTCCATCTAGCAAATCTTTCAAGCTTCAAGGGATGCTTACTAGCATCAATATAGTACAAGTGATGACATTTTGAACAAACAAACCCACGCGGTAAACCGTCAATGACAAGACAAGGCAAGACAAGGGAGATATCTCAAATCAATGGTGCAGTTGCATTATAGTCCCCTGGCACTAAGGACTTGTGCTACAAATGCTTATAGTCCCCTAGCACGTACGGACTTCCAAGATTGTGCTGCAAATGCTTAGAGTCCTCCAGCACGTAAGAACTTTCCAAGAATGTCATCAAAATAAGATATAATACTTGATATACAAAATAGGAATAATCATTCATGCTTACAAATACTTTCCAAAACAAAGCAAAACAAGGCTTTTATCAAAACATTGTAACATAGCTTTATTAAAAATACCACTCACATAGTTCTTCAAACGTTGGGGTCAAGGCAAGTCCAAGTCCTACAAATACATGGCAAAGTCTGTTGAATGAACTTTCAAACAAGTTTCACATGCATACAGATGATCTCGGCATTCTTCAAAAACTAAGTCAAATCAAAATGAAACACCGTTTCTCATCTCGGGAAAACATGCTGAGCACCAACCAGGTCTAGGCCGAGGTTCCACACCTCCTCGTCGAGGTGTGGTCCCGAGGGCCACATTCAAGGATATGAAGTCGGGAAATTTGGGTTTCCCTCTGCTGAAGAACATGAACATGAAGAACATGAAGAACATGAATGCTCAATCACAACTTGTTATTTCAAAATCTGGGATTTTCATGCTATGAGTTCGAAAACATGGACCTGGGTACCCATACTTGAAAAGCTTATGAAAACAAACACAAAAACATGGAACTTGTTACAAACTTTCGGATCAAACAAGGCTTTTCTTTTAAGAACCCAAGAACACCATTTTCTCTTTCTAGAACCAAACTTTAAATCAATGCATGGCTCATGAATCATGCCAGATCATGCAATGCAGCTAAATAAACATAAAGAACAACAAGAGTAAATCAAGAATCTAACCTCAATACACGAATCTAACGGTTTGATCTCTAGGAATCAAGCTCGAAGGCCTGCTCTCTCACTCTAACACTTCTTCTTCTTCCTAGAGCTTCTCTCTCTCTACAAGGCAAAGATATGATACAAAAATGTATATTTTCTGGGTGTGTCGGCTGACTAAACCCTCTGCAAGGGCACATGGCAACGGCTGGTTGGTTCTACTAAAAAAGGTGACTGAGTGAAAAGACAAGACCATGACAAAGTGTGTTCAACAAGCTAGGCGGCAAGGGCGCTCCGGCAAGTAGTGACATTGGCTAATAACAAGGCTTCGGCAAGCAAAGGACAATGACCTCGGCTAGAACGGACAACACTTGGCCTAGCTGTGCCACACCTCGGCCTAGATGTGCCACACCTCGGTCTAGGTCGTACTAGTCCAGGAGCAAGATCACTTGGGGTTCAAGGGTAACATCTCGGCCTTGGTGGTGAACACCTCGGCCTAGATAGTGACATCTCAGCCAACATGTTAGGGCAGGGGTGGAGGCCAACCAGAAAAAGGGTTCCAGGTAGTTCTAGGTTTAAGGTGACCTTGGCTTGGATTAGTCTAGGCTAACCACACACCAAACAAGGAACAAAGCATGCAAATAACACTTAAGCAAAACAAAGACAAGATCTAAAATGCAAGCTTAACGAGACAGAATCATGTAAATGCATATGATTATGGTTAGGATAGTGTGAGGGTTATTACATCCTACCCCCCTTAAAGAAGTTTGGTCCCCAAACTTGAGTTACCTTGATTCGAGAATAACTCCGGATATCGGACTTTCATTTCTTCTTCCATTTTCCATGTAGCATCCTTGCCGTAATGCTCTTTCCATTCAATTTTCACCATCAGTATTGCCTTATTTCTCAATTGTCTCACTTGTCTATCGATAATACACATCGGCTTCTCTTCATAGCCTAAATCTTCATCAGCCACAATCCCAAAATGATCAATCACGTGCAGCGGATTCCGAATATACCTTCTCAACATCGAAATATGAAACACATTGTGGACTTGACTTAATCCCGGCGGCAAGGCAAGTCTGTAGGCAACCGGGTTAACCTTCTGAAGGGTTTCAAACGGCCCAATGTAACGAGGTGCTAACTTACCTTTCTTCCCAAAGCTGGAAACTCCTTTCATTGGCGAAACTTTCAGGAATACATGATCCCCAACTTCAAACTCTAACTCCTTTCTTCTCGGGTCGGCGTAACTCTTTTGTCGACTTTGAGCAGTCCTGATTCTCTGCTGGATAAGCTTAATCTTTTCAGTTGTCCTTTGAACTAGATCGGGGCCGATCAAAGCTTTATCTCCTACCTTGGTCCAACATATCGGCGATCTGCACTTCCTTCCATACAAAGCCTCATACGGCGCCATGCCAATGCTAGCTTGATAACTGTTGTTGTAAGCGAATTCTACTAATGGCAAATGTACTTCCCAACTTCCCTTGAAGTCCAATACACATAGTCTAAGCATATCTTCAAGTGTCTGAATTGTCCTCTCTGTTTGGCCATCAGTTTAGGGATGAAAAGCTGTGCTAAACCTCAACTCGGTCCCTAGAGCCCTTTGTAAACTCTGCCAAAATCTAGAAACAAACTTTGGATCTCGGTCTGACACAATGGACATCGGCACACCATGAAGTCTAACAATTTCGTTCATATACAATACAGCAAGTCGATCAGCATTAAACGAAGTCTTAGTAGGCAAAAAGTGTGCTGACTTAGTTAATCTATCGATTATAACCCAAATTGAATCCATCCCTTTCTGTGTCTTCGGCAAACCAATCACAAAGTCCATAGAGATGTGTTCCCATTTTCACTCAGGAATCGGCAAAGGTTGAAGAAGTCCTGCTGGTCTCTGATGTTCTGCTTTCACTTGTTGACAATACAAGCACTGGGACACGAACTCGGCTATTTCTCTCTTCATGTTCGGCCACCAAAAGGTCTGCTTCACGTCTTGATACATCTTAGTGTTCCCTGAGTGAACAGTAAATTTGGATCCATGAGAGTCTTACAAAATCTTCCCTTTCAACTCTGGGACGTCGGCCACGCACAATCTTCCTTCAAACTTAAGCACTCCATTTTCAAAGGTATAACCTGACCTCGGCCTAGTGATAATCTCGTCGGCTACCTTCTTCAGGAATTCATCCTTCATTTGCCTTTCTTTTACTTCCCCAATGATAGTCGGCTCTACTGAACCCACGGTCAAGCATGCCAGACTTCCCACTGACTTCCTACTCAATGCGTCGGCTACCGAGTTTGCTTTACCTGGGTGATACTGGATCTGCATGTCGTAGTCCTTCAACAATTCAAGCCATCTTCTCTGCCTCAAATTTAGTTCTTTTTGAGTAAACAAGTACTTCAAGCTCTTGTGATTTGTAAAAACTTGGCAAGAGGCTCCATATAAGTAATGACGCCAAATCTTCAAAGCGAACACCACGGCTGCAAGTTCTAGGTCATGGGTAGGGTAGTTCTTTTCACGAGGTTTCAACTGACGAGATGCATATCCTATGACTTTACCCCCTTGCATTAATACACAACCCAAACCCTTATGTGAAGCATCGCTGTAAATCTGAAATTCCTCATTACCCGATGGAAGTACAAGAACTGGTGCTGTAACTAACCTCGTCTTCAACTCTTGAAAGGCTGACTCTCTATCATCGGTCCATTCATATGCCGTTCCCTTCTTAGTTAGTTGTGTTAATGGTACTGCAATCCTTGAGAAGTCCTTCACGAACTTCCTATAATAACCTGCCAAGCCCAGAAAACTACGAACCTCGGATACGTTGGTCAGCGTCGGCCAATTCACAATGGCTTCAATCTTACTAGGATCAACTGAGATACCCTCTTCATTAATCACATGCCCTAGAAATGAAATACTGAAAAGCCAAAACTCACACTTGCTCAACTTAGCGTACAACTTCCGGTCTCTCAAGATTTGCAGGGCAAGTCTCAAATGACTCTCGTGCTCAATTGTACTCTTGGAGTAGATCAATATGTCGTCAATGAAAACAACTACGAACTCATCTAGATACGGCTTAAAGACTCTGTTCATCAAATCCATGAATGCTGCAGGCGCATTAGTCACTCCAAAAGGCATTACCAAAAATTCGTAGTGGCCATACCTTGTCCGAAAAGCAGTCTTCTCAACATCCTCGGCTTTAACTTTCAGCTGATGGTAGCCCGACCTAAGGTCAATCTTAGAAAAGACTCGTGCTCCTTATAGTTGATCAAGCAAATCATTAATCCTAGGCAATGGGTACTTGTTCTTAATGGTTACCTTATTAAGTTCTCTGTAATCAACGCAAAGACGGAGTGTACCATCCTTTTTCTTAACAAATAAAACGGGTGCTCCCCATGGTGAAGTGCTCGGCCTAATGAACCCCTTATCCAACAATTCTTGTAATTGCAGTTTCAATTCCCTAAGTTCAGCCGGGGCCATTCTATAGGGCGTTTTGGAAATCGGCTGTGTTCCCGACATGATATCAACAGTAAACTCTATTTCTCTATCGACTAAGTGGCCAAGCAATTCGTTTGGAAAGACGTCCGGGAATTCATTAACAACTGGGATGTTGGCTAAATTAACATTTCCATTCTGATCACTCAGTATACTACACAAGTAGCCTTGACACCCTTTCTGAATTAGCTTGTAGGCCTTAATGGACGAAATTAGGTAAGGTGGGGACACTACCCCTTTACCTTGGAAAATAACCTCGGCTTGGTTTGGGGGTTTCAGTGTGACATTCTTCGAAACACAATTAATAGATGCATGATTCGTTACTAACCAGTCTATTCCCA
The DNA here is from genome assembly GCA_025200525.1 of Camellia lanceoleosa. NCBI lineage: Eukaryota > Viridiplantae > Streptophyta > Magnoliopsida > Ericales > Theaceae > Camellia > Camellia lanceoleosa. Next base: position 85,670,394 of record CM045759.1, read on the forward strand.
ATATAACATCGAAGTGAGTCATGCTTAATGGCATCAAATCAACTAATAATTCTACACCCTCAATCACCACAACACACGCCCTATATATGGATATAACAATCATAGTTCCCCCAGATGGAGTAGATACAGATAGCACATAATCGAGGGATTCTAACGGTCTATTCAACTTCTCGGCAAATTTAATAGATACAAATGAATATGTGGAGTCCGAATCAATTAATATGTATGTAACTTGAGAGCAAATCGAGAGTATACCTGACACTACTGTTTCAGCATTCTGGGTGTCTCCTAGCACTAGAGCAAAAACTCGGCCTTGTCTCATCTGTGTCCTTCCGACGTTGCTTCCGTGTGCAGAGCCCGAGGTGCTCCCATTTTTATTACCATCATCAGTCTTTGTTTTCGGACAGTCCTTCACACGGTGACCTATCTCGCCACATTCAAAGCAAGCTCCTGTCGCCCAATGACAAACCCCAAGATGTGGCTTCCCACAACTCGCACACGTCGGCTTAGCATTACCATCCCGATTCAAGTTGCTGGAACTGCCCATGTTCGCCTTCTTCTTGGCATTAAACGGCATTCGGCGACTCTTATAGTTCTGTCTCTTCCTTTGGCTCTCTCCTGAATTCTGATATCGGTTTAAGTTAGCTTCTACCAGAATGGCCTTGTCTAACACTTCGGCGTAAGTCGGCATATTGAGCATGTTGACTTGATCCTGTATCGGCCCACGCAGTCCACTTTCAAACATCCTAGCTTTCCTATATTCGTCACTGACCATATGAGACGTGTATCTCGCCAATTCGGTAAAAGCACGGTCGTATTCTGTCACTGTCTTGTTGCCTTGTGTCAGAGCCTGAAACTCCGTGGTCTTGCAGTCTCGGACGCTAAGGGGAAAATGCTTGTTGTAAAACAGCTCTAAAAATCTTGCCCAAGTTAAACTAGGATTAGCTTCTCTGATCATCATCCACCATCTTCGAGCGTTATTGTCTAAAGTGAATGCAGCCAATGTTACCTTCTGAACGTCGGTGCTAGGAAAGATCTCGAACAGCTTCTCCATTTCCAAAACCCACGCCTCGGCCTTCATTGGCTCTATACCCCTAGAGAATCTCGGCGGTTTCATCTTCTTAAACTCCCTAATCAAGGCAATCGTGCCGTCCCCATACAAGGCTAGCTGCGGAGGAACTTGGGGCACTGAAGGAGGTGGTGACGGAGCTGCATGTCGACCATTCATCTGTTCGGCCTGGGTAGATGTAGCACTAGCATTCTGTTGCCTCATTTGTCTCAACTCACGGGTTAAACCTTCAACTTGTCTTTCTAGTCTGTCCAATCTATCCTTTGATTGATCTCGGCCAACTAGTGGTCTACCTCTCCTCATGATGCTATGAGTATGCAAAATCCAGCTTTAAAACAAACTGGACCAGGAATCGTGTATGCAAATAACAAATAGTCATGTCGAGATGATGCACACCTTGTCAAATAGCAAGCAATATGATGCAATCCTAACATCTTTCTAAGGGAAATCCTATGCTCTTTAGGACTCAAGGTGTGTGAATAACGTACTGTGAGAAACTCGTGCTCTGATACCAATCTGTCACGACCCCATTCCGCCCCTAGTAGAATGGTGCCGAGATGGCCAGTAATCCGAGATTTACCGAAGGCCAACTTTAAAAAATTCACACACAAACAGAGTACACGTATGGGTCTTACAAATGCGAAAGCAATAAATTAGAAGCTAAGTAGTCCATAAGAGCAGTGCATAAGTCAAATGGAATGGCATACATCTTTACATAGCTTTAATACAACAAAACGAAGTACAAAAATACATCTTGACCAAAAGGCTTCTCAGCCATCAAATACAAAATACAGTGAAATATAACTAAGAAGCATGATCTTCAAGATGCTGCAAAAGTGCAAAATCCAAAACAAGTGGCAAGTACATCTAGGCGTCACCGCCGTCCTGCTCGTCACCTATATATATATAGAGAGGGGTGAGCTTGGATACTCAGTGAATGGTATGAATAATAAAGGGGTTTGCATGACTGATATTCAAGATCTTTATCAAACGATACATAACATAATTAGTGCAAGTTAAGGGATGAACCAAGTCCATCTAGCAAATCTTTCAAGCTTCAAGGGATGCTTACTAGCATCAATATAGTACAAGTGATGACATTTTGAACAAACAAACCCACGCAGTAAACCGTCAGTGGCAAGACAAGGGAGATATCTCAAATCAATGGTGCAATTGCATTATAGTCCCCTGGCACTAAGGACTTGTGCTACAAATGCTTATAGTCCCCTAGCACGTACGGACTTCCAAATTTTTGTGCTACAAATGCTTATAGTCCCCTAGCACGTATAGTCCCCTAGCACGTACGGACTTCCAAATTTTGTGCTACAAATGCTTATAGTCCCCTAGCACGTACGGACTTCCAAATTTTGTGCTACAAATACTTATAGTCCCCTAGCACGTACGGACTTCCAAGATTGTGCTGCAAATGCTTAGAGTCCTCCAGCACGTAAGGACTTTCCAAGAATGTCATCAAAACGAGATATAATACTTGATATACAAAATAGGAATAATCATTCATGCTTACAAATACTTTCCAAAACAAAGCAAAACAAGGCTTTTATCAAAACATTGTAACATAGCTTTATTAAAAATACCACTCACATAGTTCTTCAAACGTCGGGGTCAAGGCAAGTCCAAGTCCTACAAACACATGGCAAAGTCTGTTGAATGCACTTTCAAACAAGTTTCATATGCATACAGATGATCTCGGCATTCTTCAAAAACTAAGTCAAATCAAAATGAAACATCGTTTCTCATCTCGGGAAAACATGCTGGGCACCAACCAAGTCTAGGCCGAGGTTCCACACCTTCTCACCGAGGTGTGGTCCCGAGGGCCATATTCAAGGATATGAAGTTGGGAAAATCTGGGTTTCCCTCTGCTGAAGAACATGAACATGAAGAACATGAAGAACATGAATGCTCAATCACAACTTGTTATTTCAAAATTTGGGATTTTCATGTTATGAGTTCGAAAACATGGACCTGGGTACCGATACTTGAAGAGCTTATGAAAACAAACACAAAAACATAGAACTTGTTACAAACTTTCGGATCAAACAAGGCTTTTCTTTTAAGAACCCAAGAACACCATTTTCTCTTTCTAGAACCAAACTTTAAATCAATGCATGGCTCATGAATCATGCTAGATCATGCAATGCAGCTAAATAAACATAAAGAACAACAAGAGTAAATCAAGAATCTAACCTCAATACACGAATCTAACGGTTTGATCTCTAGGAATCAAGCTCGAAGGCCTGCTCTCTCACTCTAACACTTCTTCTTCTTCTTCCTAGAGCTTCTCTCTCTCTACAAGGCAAAGATATGATACAAAAATGTATATTTTCTGGGTGTATCGGCTGACTTAACCCTCTGCAAGGGCACGTGGCAATGGCTGGTTGGTTCTACTAAAAAAGGTGACTGAGTGAAAAGACAAGACCATGACAAAGTGTGTTCAACAAGCTAGGCGGCAAGGGCGCTCCGGCAAGTAGTGACATCGGCTAATAACAAGGCTTCGGCAAGCAAAGGACAATGACCTCGGCTAGAAAGGAAACACTTGGCCTAGCTGTGCCACACCTCGGTCTAGGTCGTACCAGTCTAGGAGCAAGATCACTTGGGTTCAAGGGTAACATCTCGGCCTAGATAATATACATCTCGGCCTTGGTGGTGAACACCTCGGCCTAGATAGTGACATCTCGGCCAACATGTTAGGGCAGGGGTGGAGGCCAACCAGAAAAAGGGTTCCAAGGTAGTTCTAAGCTTAAGGTGACCTTGGCTTGGATTAGTCTAGGCTAACCACACACCAAACAAGAAACAAAGCATGCAAATAACACTTAAGCAAAACAAAGACAAGATCTGAAATGCAAGCTTAACAAGATAGAATCATGTAAATGCATATGATTATGGTTAGGACAGTGTGAGGGTTATTACAGTGGGAAACATTACCTGTAGCAGTAGTGGACTCCTTGCTAATCTAGTCGTCTCTCGGCGATGAAAAACATCCAAACTCATCAATGTCTCAACCAGTGTCATGGCAATATAGCTCTTTCCCTCCTTTAGGCCTTGAGCGACCTCAATCAAATGGACGCTAGACCCTCTGGAGCCTGAGGCAAGCAAGAAGTGAGACAACATGCATAAGCAAAGCGCATGTCGTCGAAAACCTTGCCAGTGATGGTCATCGCGGTCACCAGCATCAGAAAATCGATAAACCAAGCTGGGAATGTCCAATTCCCCATCGCGAATCAAAGACCGAGCGTTATGCAAAGTGAGCCTGCACATGCGTCCTAAGGCTTGGACATGGCCAAAACAGAATTGTGGTAAAATCTCTTCCTCGCGCTCGGACTCCATCAGAGCTTAGAAATCTTCGAAAGTGGGACATATCTCTTGCCCGCCAAAACTAAAGACATGTGTTACCGGATTCCAAAACCTTGCCGCGGCATGAAGGAATGGAAGACGTAGCGGGGTGCGACTCAGCGTGAATAGTGCATTTATGCCGAAGCCCCGGAAGTTTAACTTTTCTGAGGCATCCAAGGTAGTAATCCAATTTGTCAAATTTTCAACAAGAAACACCTCCATTTTGGTGCAAAATTGAGTTAGAATGAGGAAACCACAAAGCTGGAACCTTTATGGAAGATAAGGCACTGTTTGGAGGACAAGTGTCAGAAAACTGGAGGTTCCCAGGTTACGTGGTCGGCCGACCACTTTTTCTGGTCAGCCAGCTACTTTTTTGGGTTGTAGACAGAAAAACTGATCGGCAAGCTCCTATGGTGGTCGGCCATGAGCAAAAAGCTGGTCTCCAACTGTTTCTTGTCTCCGAAAGGGAGTCTCTAGCTTTCCTATGTGCTGAGAGTACTGAAGGTCTAAGTTTACCTCTGTTTCGGATGCATTTTGTCGCTTTGTTTGTCTCAAAATGCATTCGCTCTTCGAGTTGTTAAGTTTTTCTTATCGAGTTGTTAAGTTTTGCTTGTTGAGTTGTTACTTTTTGATTATCGAGTTGTTGTTCTTTGTTTATCGAGTTGTTGCTCGTTACTTATTGAGTTGTAAACTTGCTAAGGTTTTGTTTCTTAGTGAGTTAAGTTGTTTAGTTTGTTGTGTCGATTCACTACCTGACTTGGCAATACACGAGGTTCAATTTCCATTCAATCTCATTTTTGTGCAAAATGGTGCGATGCGATGCTTAGAATACAAATACAACACTTTTTGAACAAAAACCGTTTTCATTCCATCATAGCTTCTTTTTACAACATTTTACAGAGTACAAGTTTTGAAGAAAATAAAACTGCCTAAGCTGTACAATGTGCTATAACTACATGTAAAAAGAAAAATAAAGCAGAAACATCTGCACCAGTGCCATCAAGCTTAAGACCGAGAGGCCCTCTTCACCCTTTTCGGCTGAGTAGCCTCTGCACTACCGGCACCGACACCATCATCTGAATCGGAGTCATCGTCCTCGGAATCCTCCTCGGCGTCACCTCCGCCCTCCGAACCGGAACCAGAGTCATCATCCCTGCCTGCAGATGTCTCTGACTGTGGATGTGCTGACTCCTCCTCCTTGCTAGACTTCTCGTCATAATTGACAGGTTTCACGCCGTCCCCACTGGCGTCTTTGAGACTTCTCTCCTAGCTTCTCGAGAAGGCCTGGATGGCCCAGTTTGCAGAGGCGGGACCTAAAAAAGATAGTTTGAATGCATCAGCCAGTATGTATATCAAATTTAGAGGCGAGAATGATACATAGAGTGGGTGTATGCAGATATAGTGTATGAATGTGATGTGTCAGATATGCTCTGCACATGCAATGAATCAATGCAGTGAAATGTTCAGTTTCCATATGTCATCAGAAGTATGATAAATGCAAGGAAATTGAAAAGTACCCGAACGCCGGAGGCATATAGTAGCGTCTCCCTCCTCAGAACCATACTCTTGAGTGAGGCCACCACTCCGAGTAACCCCTCAGTATACTCCCTGGAAGGCTGCAGACACAAGTTCAAGTCATCAATGCATGAATGAATGTCTAAATATTTGAGTGATAAATGAAAATCAGAAACATACCGGTCACGGTCATCGACGATCGATGGTCCGCATCGAAGGCTCCAGTGGAATCGGGTAAGAAGTCGTATTGCCCCCCTATCACTCGGCCGAAGATCGGCCATCCAAAGATCTTGCCAAGTCGAGGGCATCCCTCCAGTCCCGCCTCTCGATGTGTCGGCCCCGCTGGTCAAAGGAATGTCTCCGGCTCTAGCGCGACTTGAGGAAGGCATGTCAGCAGCTCTCCTCCTGGGGGTACGGACACCTGACAGCAGGGGCATCAGGTACGTATGGCGATATGTCGCGTAATTCCCCTCCTCCAGGAAAAGGATCGCGTCAATACCCAACATAAGGTCTTCCGCCTTCCGGGGTATGAGACCCCCTGCGGATCGCATCTCTAGTGGAGGCAGTGAGAAGACGTCCTAATTGGAGTTGCCCATTGTCTGACGCATGAAGCGCACTCCGAGAAACCAGGCCCTACCGACCGGTCCCTCAAACAAGACCCTATATCGGGAGGAGCCCCATGCCCCAGCAAAGAAAAATCAAGGATTCCCTGGCATGTCGATCCAAGGCTGCCAGGTCACCTACGGGTAACAAGTGCATAAATTGATTAGATGTCATAAATATGCAAGATGAATCAAAGCTGAAAGCATGAAGAACTGAGAGTTCTGGATCACCTCCGTCGCCCGTACAGTATCGAAGAACTGCCGGAGGTAGAGCAGAGTCTCCCGAGGCCTGGGCCGGCACCGACCCTCAAATCTGCGTGAGTAGGGGATCTCAAGAGGTGTGTCGACCTCGAGCTTAGGGGCCAATGTTGGGAAGTACGCGTAAACCCACAGCTGTAAAAGGCAAGGCAGTGGCTGTCAGAATACAGAATATATAGAATGCAGAATGTTGAGTGCAGAATGCGAATACAGAATGTATAGAAAATACAGAATCTTGAGTCGAGAATCTGAATCAGGATATATAGAATCTGAGAATGTTGAGTGCGTAACGAGAATACGTAATCTGAGAAAATGCACGAGAATCTTGAGTCGGAATGTAGAGCATGTAATGCAATGTGCCGTATATAGTGTACAGATAATGAAAAGTAAAAATGTAAATCAAGAGGGCAGAATGTACCTCCCAGGCTCGCCAGTAGCCACCTACTATGGTCCCTCGCTCTCGGGAGGTAGCACTCATGTAGCAGTAAAGGGTAGCGAGGCCAGCGCCACCCCAATCATATTGACTGACCTGTGATAGGTCTACCAGAGCATTGAGCAGATAAAGACCAACTGTGTTCACCTTGTCGAAGAATAGAGTGGTCCCGAGGAGGAACATCAAAAATCCTCGAGCATACTGCTGTATGGCCTAAATGGTCTCGGGCGTAGTCCCCTTGTACCGCTCGGAGAACTAGGTGTACCTGACCTTGCCTAATGATCTGTAGATCGGCGGACAGGCTCCGAGCAGATAAATCCAAGCGACCTCCCACTCACCCATATTTGCATCGTATGGGATCGGCCGGCCTGCTACGTCAAGGTCCGTCAGCATGGAGAAGTCATATGGGGTCATTGTTATGTCCCCGGTGGCTGAAAAATAGAAGGAGTTAGTGGTGTCCCACCATCTCTCTATAAGTGCGCCAAGGAGGGTCCTGTTCACTAGATGACGCGACAATCCCGCACAGAATGCCTTGTCCACAATATGTCGGACAACATCTGTGAGCTCCATATACCACACCCTTGCGAGGATCAGTCCATAACCACATGTGAAACGGGAGGATACCTACATTTAGAATGAACAGATGTATTCAGTTTCAGATTGAAAAGTATGAGCTGTGTGTTCAGAATGAAAACTATGAGCTATGTGTTCAGAATGAAAACTATGAGTTGTGTGTTCAGATTGAAAAGTATGAGCTGTGTGTTTAGAATGAAAAGTATGAGTTGCGTGTTCAGAATGAAAAGTATGAGCTCTGTGTTCAAATTTGAAAAGTGTGAGCTGTGTATTCAAAATGGAAAATATGAGCTGCATGCCAAGATAAAAGAATACTGTGTTATAGACTGCGTGTTCAGATTGAGCAGTGTGCTATGTTATGAAAAAGTATATCGCATATGAACTGCGTGTTCAGATTGAGTGTGTGCTATGTTATGACAATAAACTGAATATTGCGTTATGCACTACGTGTTCAGATTGAGCAGTGTGCTATGTTATGAAAGAGTATATTGCGTTATGAACTGCGTGTTCAGATTGAGCGGTGTGCTATGTTATGACAATAAACCGAATATTTTGTTATGAACTGCGTGTTCAGATTGAGCAATGTGCTATTATGAAAAAGTATATCACGTTATGAATTGCGTGTTCAGATTGAGCAGTGTGCTATGTTATGACAATAAACCGAATACTGTGTTATGAACTGCGTGTTCAGATTGAGTAGTGTGCTATGTTATGAAAAAGTATATCGCGTTATGAACTGCGTGTTCAAATTGAGCGGTGTGCTATGTTATGATAATAAACCGAATACTGTGTTATGGACTGCGTGTTCAGATTGAGCAGTGTGTTATGTTATGAAAGAGTATATCGCGTTATGAACTGCGTGTTCAGATTGAGCGGTGTGCTATGTTATGACAATAAACCGAATACTGTGTTATGAATTGCGTGTTCAGATTGAACAGTGTGTTATGTTATGAAAAAGTATATCGCGTTATGAACTGCGTGTTCAGATTGAGCAGTGTGCTATGTTATGACAATAAACCGAATACTGTGTTATGGACTGCGTGTTCAGATTGAGCAGTGTGCTATGTTATGAAAAAGTATATCGCGTTGTGAACTGCGTGTTCAGATTGAGCGGTGTGCTATGTTATGACAATAAACCGAATATTGTGTTATGGACTGTGTGTTCAGATTGAGCAGTGTGCTATGTTATGAAAGAGTATATCGCGTTGTGAACTGCGTGTTCAGATTGAGCGGTGTGCTATGTTATGACAATAAACCGAATACTGTGTTATGGATTGCGTGTTCAAATTGAGCAGTGTGCTATGTTATGAAACAGTATATCGCGTTATGAACTGCGTGTTCAGATTGAGCGGTGTGCTATGTTATGACAATAAACCGAATACTGTGTTATGGACTGCGTGTTCAGATTGAGCAGTGTGCTATGTTATGAAAGAGTATATTGCGTTATGAACTGCATGTTCAAATTGAGCAGTGTGCTATGTTATGACAATAAACCGAATATTGTGTTATGAATTGCGTGTTCAGATTGAGTAATGTGCTATGTTATGAAAAAGTATATCACGTTATGAACTGCGTGTTCAGATTGAGCAGTGTGCTATGTTATGACAATAAACCGAATACTGTGTTATGAACTGCGTGTTCAGATTGAGCAGTGTGCTATGTTATGAAAAAGTATATCGCGTTATGAACTGCGTATTCAGATTGAGTGGTGTGTTATGTTATGACAATAAATCGAATACTGTGTTATGGACTGCGTGTTCAGATTGAGCAGTGTGTTATGTTATGAAAGAGTATATCGCGTTATGAACTGCGTGTTCAGATTGAGCGGTGTGCTATGTTATGACAATAAACCGAATACTGTGTTATGAATTGCGTGTTCAGATTGAGCAGTGTGCTATGTTATGAAAAAGTATATCGCGTTATGAACTGCGTGTTCAGATTGAGCAGTGTGCTATGTTATGACAATAAACCGAATACTGTGTTATGGACTGCGTGCTCAGATTGAGCAGTGTGCTATGTTATGAAAAAGTATATCGCGTTATGAACTGCGTGTTCAGATTGAGCGGTGTGCTATGTTATGACAATAAACCGAATATTTTGTTATGAACTGTGTGTTCAGATTGAGCAATGTGCTATTATGAAAAAGTATATCACGTTATGAATTGCGTGTTCAGATTGAGCAGTGTGCTATGTTATGACAATAAACCGAATATTGTGTTATGGACTGCGTGTTCAAATTGAGCAGTGTGCTATGTTATGAAAAAGTATATCACGTTATGAACTGCGTGTTCAGATTGAGCAGTGTGCTATGTTATGACAATAAACCGAATACTGTGTTATGGACTGCGTGTTCAGATTGAGCAGTGTGCTATGTTATGAAAGAGTATATCGCGTTATGAACTGCTTGTTTAGATTGAGCAGTGTGCTATGTTATGATAATAAACCGAATACTGTGTTATGGACTGCGTGTTCAGATTGAGCAGTGTGCTATGTTATGAAACAGTATATCGCGTTATGAACTGCGTGTTCAGATTGAGCGGTGTGCTATGTTATGACAATAAACTAAACACTGTGTTATGGACTGTGTGTTCAGATTGAGCAGTGTGCTATGTTATGAAAGAGTATATCGCGTTATGAACTGCGTGTTCAGATTGAGCAGTGTGCTATGTTATGACAATAAACCGAATACTGTGTTATGGACTGCGTATTCAGATTGAGCAGTGTGCTATAAAGTATATCGCGTTGTGAACTGCGTGTTCAGATTGAGCGGTGTGCTATATTATGACAATAAACCGAATACTGTGTTATGGACTGCGTGTTCAGATTGAGCAGTGTACTATGTTATGAAAAAGTATATCGTGTTATGAACTGCGTGTTTAGATTGAGCGGTGTGCTATGTTATTAAACAGAATGCTTTGTTATGAACTGAGTGTTCAGATTGTGCAGTGTGCTATAAAGTATATCGCGTTATGAACTGCGTGTTCAGATTGAGCGATGTGCTATATTATGACAATAAACCGAATACTGTGTTATGGACTGCGTGTTCAGATTGAGCAGTGTGCTATGTTATGAAAAAGTATATCGCGTTATGAACTGCGTGTTCAGATTGAGCGGTGTGCTATGTTATTAAACAGAATGCTGTGTTATGAACTGAGTGTTCAGATTGAGCAGTGTTATGAGCCGTGTGCCAACTAAACAGAATGCTGTGTTATGAATTGTGTGTTCAGATTGAGCAGTGTTATGAGCTGTGTGCCAACTAAACAGAATGCTATGTTATGAACTGTGTGTTCAGATTGAGTAGTGTTATGAGTCGTGTGCCAGTTAAACAGAATGATGTGCTATGAACTATGTGTTCAGATTGAGCAGTATAATAAGCTGTGTGCCCAAAATGAGCTGTGTGCCCAAAATGTGCTGTGTGCCCAAAATGTGTTGTGTGCCAAAATGAGCTGTGTGCCGAATTAACAAAGTGTTGTTTGGTGAGCTGTGTGCCAAATTAGCAGAATGTTGTGTATGAACCGTGTGTTCAGAATGAGTGGAGTGTTGTGTATGTGAATATGTTCAAAACGAGCAGATATGATATATAGCGAAAACATGAAATGTGCGAGAAATGCAAAAGTAAAGTACGCACCTTATGCGTGCAATGAGATAGATGGGACACCGGCTCCCGTGGCAGCAAGTCTGCGGGCGCCCGACGCGCGATGTTCGTGAAGTGGTAAAAGGTGCTAGGAGGTAAAATGTGCTTCTGCGGGTCATACTCCTCCGGGTCGAACGGCCAAATCCTTGAAGGCAACGGTATAATGTTGGGCTCGTCCTCTGCATATGGAGAACCTTCGCCATACGGAATATCGTCGGCCATCTGAAGAAATCTACAAGATGATGCAAAAATGAGCGAAATAAGCCAAAATTGTAAAAAGTCAACAAAAGTCAACTCTCGGGAAGAGAAAAAGTCAACAAAAGTCAACGCCCCGAGAAAAGGTGCTAAACTTTGAGACAAACATACCTCAAGTAGTGAAAATGGAGAAAGAAGCTCTGAAAACAATTTTTAAACGGTTCAAAACGAAGAGAATCGAAAGTTTTCGTGAAACAACTTCGCATGGGACATTGGAAAACGCGTATAAAGTGTAGATATGAGAGAGAAAAGGGTCTAGGAAGGAAGAGAAATTGATTTCAGCCTTGGAGGTGTGAGCAAAACTAATTTAGAGTTGTGTACTTAAAGATCTGAGCATTAAAAGACAAAACTGCCCCTGTTTTCATAAACTGGTCGGCCGACCACTTTGGTGGGCGACAACTGGTCGGCCACTGATATAACTGGTTAGCCACCCTCCTGGGTGACCTTCAGAGCTCCATTGTTCTCCCTGTGTGTTTTGGTGGTGATTGGAGCTCTTGTCTCTCGAGAAAGTGCAAGAAAAGTACACTTTTGGCGCAAAATTGTCCCCACGGGAACTTCAATTCAAGTCTTCGATGCATGGCTCATCCTCACTCGTCAAAGAACAAGGTGTATCCTTTTTGAGTATGTTGTGACCCCTCTGAGAGGTAAATCAGAGGTTCCGGTTAATTTGCTCGCGTTAAGGCTTATTTTTCTCTAACCGACATTTTTGTTTCAGGGCATGCTATCGAAGTTATACCACTCCCGCATTATTATGTACACTTTTCTCTCTTGCTTTTGTTATGCACACCACTTGTTGCTTTGTTATGCATTCACTACTTGTGTTGTCACGCTTGTTTTACTTATATTGCTATGCGTACTTTCGTTGCATTGTTATGCACTCGCACTTTGCACCTGCATTGTTATGCATTCTTTACTTGCGTTGTCGCGCATATTTCGTCTGTTTGCAATGCACTCTTTTAGTGGCATTGTTATCCACACTTCACTTGCATTGTTATGCTTGTTTTACTCGCATTGTTATGCATCACACTGTAGACACTCCATTTTTGACCGTCCTCAAGACTCGGTTGTGCTTGCAGGTACATCCGGACACAAGTTCGATTGCTTGTCGGGCATTTGACTTTTGCGGCGGAACGTCACAGGTTCGAGCTTTCTAGACCCTGTATCCTTTCTGCCCCATTCTTGGACCATGACTTGGTCCTTTCAGAATGTGTTTCTTGGTGCACTGTTGGCCCCATTTTGGACCTACCGGCCCACTTTGTTGTCGGCCATTGATTGAGCTGCCGCCATTAATGAGCCAACGCGGCCATCCTGATGGTAGCAAGACCTCTCGGCGGTTTCACTCCAAATCTTTGAGTCATTTGGAATCTTTATCGCCTCCATACACGTGTATGGAGGGATAAAGCTCTTGCCAAGCTTCTTGAAGAAGCTTTGTATTGCTTTTCTTCTGTATAAGGAGAGAGCCTCTCTCCTTAGCAGAGGTTCAGATTTTTTGAGAAGAAATATCTCTCTCTTTATATATTATTGTTGATTTATGCCTTGAAGTTCATTTTCCCTGCACTTTTACACTACAACACTTAGAGATACACTACCATCTTTGGATTGAGATTCTTGGGAGGACTTCTTGAGCTCTAAAAGTGAGGTTTTATCCCCAGAAGTTGCTAGTTTCGAAGTTGATCTTCAAGGATGAGCTTCTTCCCCTTTTTAGCACTTTTTTTGTACCTCATTTTGGCCATTATTGCATATTGTTTTAGGCCTTGCTTTCAACTAAAAAAAGTCTTGTATTTAAGTGCTTTTGAAGTTTGTTTAAGGTCTTTTAGCTGTTGAGGGTCTTCAACCCTCTTGTTGGCCTTGTTTGGCCTTGTTTTGAGCCATGCCTTAAGGCCTCTGAGCTAGCCTTGGTTTGGCCTTCTAACCACTGAAATCCAGTGGATTTTCAGTGGTAGGCATGTGGTTTTGAGGCCCTAAATCAGAGGGGGTGGCCCCCTCTCTTTTGGTTTTTGTTTGCTTGCATTTTTGGCCTTCCAAAGGAGCATGCCTCTATGTATTTTTGAGGCTTGGTTCAGGCCCTTTTTTGTGACTTTTAGGACCTGACTTTGCTCTGTCCATGGCTGGTTTGATCACCTTTTGCATGCATCTTGTATGTGTAGTGCAATCCTATTTGTAGCTCATCAAAGTAGCATGCTTGTCTAGCTTGTGTTGAGTCCATTTCAGTAGGTTTTTGGTGATGTTTTACCATGCCTTAGATCTGTTTTGGGTTGATTTTGTTACTCCATGCATGCATGATACACTTGTAGTGTAAATCCCATAAACTAGCTTTATATGCTTCTTGCTTTAGCATGTTATCCTAGCTTATGTTGAGTCCATTTCAACATTTTTTGGTGATGTTTTTCCATGTCATGACTCTTTCCATAGCTGGTTTGGTCATCCTTTGCATGTTCCATATACTTGTAGAACAAATCTTGCTTATTAGCTTTATGTGCATGATGTGTTGACTCATCATCCTAGCATATTTTGGCTTTGCTCCAGCATGATTTTATTCTTGTTTTGGGCTGTTCTTGGATTGTTTTGGGCTGCCATGGCCATATCATTCATGCTTTGTATAGCTATAGTGTAAATGCTTAGGCTAGTCTTGGGTTTTGAAGCCCCAACCATGCCATACATGTGATGTTTGCATACTTTACCATCATTCAAAGTGTTATTTCAGTCCATGAAATGTGGCCATACATTTGCATTTGACATGCTTTTAATGCCTTGGAACCTTGGCTCTTTATGCCTCAAGAATGAACTTTTGTCCATGCCATTAAGCCTAGGCCTTTGGGTCATCATATCAGTGCATTTTTGGGGTTATTATGCCATGATATAACTCTGATTTTTGTTGGTTGAGTCATTCCATGCTTGGTCTTAATAGGTGTAGTGTAATCCACCTTATTTGCCTTGTATGTATCACGCATCATACTCACCATGCTAGCTTGTTTTGGCTTACTTCCATACATGTTTTAGTATCATATTGACATGTTCTAGGACTGTTTTGGGTTGTCTTAGCCTCATGCCTCATGCTTTGTGTACTTGTAATATAAATGCTCTTACTTGCCTTAAGCTTTGAGCACCATTGCATGCTATCTTTGAGCTATTTAGATGATTTGGCATCATTTAATACTTCATTTCAAAGCCTATAGCATTGCCATGTTCCCACTTCATTCATGCTTTGAATGCCTTTAAATGTTATGCATCGTTACCTTGTTTACGGCCTAGCATGCATGCCATCTTGCCTAGGTATTTGAGCCACCATCTCAGCATGTTTAGGTTCTTATTTTGACCTATTTGAGCTCTGCCCATGTTTGGTTCGTGCATATTTGCCATGTATTGCATGCCTCCTTTGTAGTCCTCTTTGCTAGCCTAATGCTTTAAGGACCCTAGCATGCCATACTTGCCTTGTTTGAATGATTTGGCATCATTTCTTATCTCATTTCAGTGCACTTAGTGTTGTTACACTTGCACATTTGTCACTTTTTAAGCACTCTGGAGAGTTGTGCTCTTGGGCCTCTTTGATGAGCCATTGCATTTTGGCACGCTTGTGTGTGTTTTGGTGACTTAATTCCATCACCATTGGCCACTAATTTTAGGCATGGCTGAAGCCTATCCATCTTTAGTGTAAGCCCATCTTACCATGTTGTCACATGCTTGTCCCACTTCGTATGTTGTTGCATACTTGTCCGCCTTCACATGCCTTGCATGTTTGTATGTTCATGTTGCATTTTATCATGTTGTTCAAGGTTGTTACCTCACTTCATGTTTATATGCTTGTTGCATGCTCGGATTATTACATTGCATGTTTGCATGCTTAAGTCACATTGCATGTTTGCCATGATTGTTTTGCATTGTCGTTTGGATTAAAGTGTTAATCCAAGCACGAGGAACGAGGGGCATTTCATACTTCCAGTGATGAAACGTGTCTCAATTCTCGGTCACCGACGCTCTTGATTATTCATGATAGAGTTTTAGGCTTTATGTGTTTATTTGTGCATTCATTTCATATTGATTTGCACAAGTTGGATCTTTGGCCATCATGCATCAAGATGCGTGATTGATGGTCGTAGATCTGACTATGCCTCTCCTTTGATGTTTTGAGATGATATGAGGTGGCATAGTGCATACATATCCTTGGGAGACCCTTCATTTTCTCTATTTTGTGCTCTGTTGCAGCTTGGTGTCCCAGCACATCAGTGGTCGGCAGTGCCTTGCAGATGGCTGGTAGTGCTTTGTTGTTGGCCGGTACCTCTTCATTTTTGGTCGGCAGTGGCTCCCCATGGCCGGTAGGCCACTGATGCACGCCCCAGCATGTTTTTGGTAAGTTCCAACAGCAAAGTCTCAAGGACACCCTACAGACAGAGCCTCTAAAGAGCAACCAGAGAGCTTTTTGGGGCGGCATCCGAGCATGCATCCTCTCCTTCTTCGAATAGAGCTGGAGCAGCTTATTTTTTCATGCTTACTTGTTAGTTAGCATCAATTTGTAATAATTAATTAATTTGTTAATTAGTTAATTGTTGTAATAATTAGTTGTAGCTAATTATTCATTCGGTTATATAATAATTAATTAGCTTGTTAGTTAGTTAATTAGCCGGCATGTATTGTTCATTCGGACCCTCCGTCGAGAGGGCCAATTTTGTAATAAGTGTGCGTGCGTGCATGCATGTCTTCCAACCTCCATTTATTTCTCCCTTTTACTTATCTGCTTTCGTTGGTTAGTTTTAGGTCATGTTTCATATTAGCACACTTATGCTTTGCATGTTTGCATCCATTCATTTGTCTAGCATACTTATGCTTGCATGTTTGCATCATTAATCTACATTGCATGTACTAGGCTCGGCGTATCATACTAACTACATCGTATTTCAATTCCAAGTTGAATACATGATTATCTAAATCGCATCTTGTATGCCATCTTAGAATAGCCGAGCCTATTTCTAGTTGCATTTTATATGTGTTGCATTAGCCATCTTAACATAAACTAGGATTATGCATTGATTACTAACTAGTTTCTGTTTTGGCTCGGAGTACACTGTAAGTGTTTATGCTTTAGTATCCTTGCATGAGTGTGGTTTTTTTTCCATGACAACATGCTTGCCACGAGGCGATTTGCTTAAGTGTTTAACTGCCTAA
The DNA here is from genome assembly GCA_025200525.1 of Camellia lanceoleosa. NCBI lineage: Eukaryota > Viridiplantae > Streptophyta > Magnoliopsida > Ericales > Theaceae > Camellia > Camellia lanceoleosa. The sequence goes on from CM045759.1 coordinate 85,687,244, forward strand.
ATGCCTGTGGGTGAAGGTTGGATTGCTTGAATTGGAACAATTCATTGAAATCCGCATTTTAGCCTACTTACGAGTAGCAAATTTCAAACCATTTTCCAAACAAACGGATATGCGATGCTTTGTTCCAAATTAGGCGATCTAGTCTATACTTGTTTTGCTGTGCACATCACATAGTAATTCTAGCTAATTAACCGGAATAAGAACACATGTGTTTTCAAGAACTAGTTATCATGTTTAGTAGTGGCCGATCTTTGATCAGGCGAGCGGGGGTGCTTATAGCTGACCTTTCCCAATCGTACCCAAGTTCCCGAGCTGAGGCAACTTTGGTGATGACGGACACATGGCCTTAGTCAACGAGTCAGGGTTTCCTAAATTTCCTCAAAATAAAATATTTAGGTGGCGACTCTGTATCTGGCAAAGCAGTCCATGTTTGGCATTTCTTTCTTAAAAATCAGTTTTCCAAAACGATTTGCCGGATTTGGACTCTTTGGTGATTTATTAATCTCGCATTGTACATTGTGAGATCAGATTAAGAACCGTGACAATTTGAGTTCGAACTGTAGCATGAGGCCCTCGGGGCGCGTCTACACACACCTAGGTTGCATTGTCATGCACCCCTCGCATTGTTATGCGCACACTTAGGTTGCATTGTCATGCACCCCTCCACTTGCGTTGTCACGTATTTTTCACTTACATTGTTATGCATGTTTCTAACTATATTGCACATGTTAAGTTTCTTTTTTTTATAGGCATGATATTGTATGTACGATTCATTTGAGGCTGGTGCGACTAGACAATATTGTATGTACAGCTCATTTGAAACTGGCGCGACCAAACGAATCAGACGGTATTGTATGTACTCTGTGTGAGACGTAGCGAGAATTGTATAATTCTCTTACATCCTTTCTGCATGTAATGTAGTTTGATTTGTATTCGCTTGCTTAAACTGTTGCATTTATTGTGTATATTTGCTTCGTTATAGTTTTCTTTGCATGATCATAAGTTATGTTCGGCTTCGTGCATGTCTTTTGCATCTTGCCCCAGCCTGCGGGCACATCTCTTTGTTATCTTGCTTGTGTGTCTAAGTCTTCGACCTTGTCAAAAATAGGTCATCTCTGGGCTTTGACATTCACTCCCGTCACTTATGACTTCCGAGTTTTGTCAAAGAGGGGCAACTGTAGACACCCCATTTTTGACTGACCTTAAGACTCAGACGTCATCAATTGAGCGCTTGGTGATTGTTCATGTTGTGCTCGTTCTGAGATTTCAGAGTTTTCGGCTGAGAGGCTTGCCTCCAGGCCTCTGAACTCTTTGTGCTTTGGCTCGGTTTATGGACCGAATCTTGTTTTCTCTTCTTAGAGGGAGGGAGAGGTCTTGTAGACCATCTCTTTGTGTTCGTAGACCACTTTTCCCGTTTGGAGACTAGTTTTCGATTTTTGAAGCCTTCGGCCGCGTGCCTTGTCTCGGGACCGCTTAACGTTTTCCGTTTGGCGTGGTTTTTGAACCACACCTTGTTGCCTCTGCCTAGAGGAACACTGTGGTTCGGGAGACCACTTTTGATGCCAGTAAACTAGTTTTCGAGGCTTTCGACCACGTGCTTTGCCTCCCGATCTCTCGTCTTGCATCCGTTTTTGTTTGTTTTTGGTACAAACCTTATTTTCCTTGTTTGGAAGGTGGTACAAGGGTGGGAGACCAGTTTTTCCCCTTGGAGGCCACTTTTCCTCCTACCAGCCAGTTTTCTGGTCGGATAACTGGCTTTCTTGGTCTTTGGGCCACATTTTCTGGTCGGCTACCACATCACTTGCTTGTTTTTAGTGTGTAGACTTCTCCTACCCTTGGCTGACCAGTTTTTGTTGTGGCAGACCACTTAAAGTGGTCGGCTACTTTTTGTCACCTTTTTGGAGATATTTTCCTTCAGCTGGCACAGTTAGAGGGTACTGAAGCCATCCTCCATACACGTGTATGGAGGGATGGCCTTGAACCTTAACTTCCTTGAGAAGCTTTAGCTTTTGTTCTCTATAAGAGGGAGGCTCCTCCTCCCTCCTCTAGGTTTAGAAAAATCTCCCTTGAGCTATACATATAATCTATATCTATACATCTTCATTTCTCTCTTGTTTTGTGCCTTAAAATGTAATTTTGTCTCACTTTTGTACACAAACACACACTCAAACACCATACTCTTGGAGCCGAGGTCCCTTGAAGTTGTTTTTGGTGTTCTTGGACTGGTTTGAGCTCAGAAAAGTTGCTAGAGTTGCAGCTTTAAAGAGGGTCTTCAAGGGTGAGCTTTTAATCTTTTAAACCCCCATTCTTGCTTAAGCTTTTGGACGCTTTTGCATGCTGTTTTAAGATTGAGTTCCTATTGCAAAAATTTTTGAATTTTGGTGCTTAAAATCTTTGTTTAAGGTCACTTTTGTTTTTGGGGTTGTTTACCCTCTCGTAGGCCTTGTTTGGCCTTGCTTTTGTGCCTTGCTTTTAAGCTTTGGGACCACCTTGTTTTGACCTTCTCACCACTGAAACTCAGAGGAATTTCAGTGGTGGAAGTGGTGTTTTGAGGTCCCAAAAAGAAGAGGGTCATCCCCTCTCCTTGTGTCTTCAATACTTATCTTGAATGCCTCATGTGTGAGCATGTTCACTGAGCTTGTGTTGGCTTGTTCTTAGCATGTATTTAGGGCTATTTCAACATGCCTCAGATCTATTTTGACTTGGTTTGATCATTCCATGCATGCCTTATACACTTGTAGTGTAAATCTTATAAACTAGCTTTGTGTGCCTCATGTTTGAACTTGTCTTCCTAGCTAGTTTTGGGGCTATCTCAGTAGGTTTTTGGTGTTATTTTAACATACCTTAGATCTGTTTTGGGTTGGTTTCATTGGCTCTTGCATGCCTTGTGCACTTGTAGTGTAAATTTCATAAACTAGTCTTGTATGCTTCATAAAGTAGCATGTCTTTCTAGCTTATGTTGAGTCCATTTCAGCATGTTTTTGGTGATGTTTTGCCATGTCATATCTTTATTAAGGTTCTTTTTGGTTGGCACTTGCATGCTCCATGCACTTGTAGTGTAATTCCATGAATTAGCCTAATGTGTCTCATGCTTTGACATGTCATTCCAGCATGCTTTTGGCTTAACTCTAAGAAGCTTTTGTACATGTTTTAGCATTCTTTAGCTTTGATTTGTATTATTTTGGTATGCATGCCATGTTTTGTATAGCTATAGTGCATTCTAGCTTGGTAGCTTTGTGCATCAAGTCCACTAGCACGCTTTACTTGGCCCATTTGAATGATTTGGCATCATTTCTTATGTGATTTCAGTCCATGCTTCATGCTCATGCACTTGCATTTATCACTCATTCAATGCATTGGAGGGTTTGCCCTTTTATGCCTTAACATGAATCATTGCGTATGCCTTCATGCCTTAGCTTGCGAGCCATCATTTCAATGTGTTTTTGGGGTTATTATGCCATAATATAACTCTGATTTTTGTTGGTTAAGTCATTCCATGCTTGGTCTTAATAGGTGTAGTGTAATCCACCTTATTTGCCTTGTATGCATCATGCCTTATGCCCCTCATGGTAGCTTGTTTTGGCTTTCTTCCGTGTATGTTTTAGTATCATTTTGACATGTTTTAGGACTGTTTTAGGTTGCCTTTGCCATATCTTTCATGCTTTGTATAGCTGTAGTACAATTGGCCTTGCTAGCTTTGTGTTTTGTTGACTCATGCATGCTATCTTTGAGCTATTTAGATGATTTGGCATCATTTAATACTTCATTTCAGAGCTTATAGCATTACCATATTCCCACTTCTTTCATGCTTTGAATGCCTTTAAGTGTTGTGCATTGTTGCCTTACTTATGGCCTAGCATATATGCCATCTTGCCTAGGACTTTGGGCCTCCATCTTAGCATGTTTTGGTCTTTGTTTAGACCTAATTAAGCTCTGTCTATGTTTGGTTCATACATATTTTCCATGTATTGCATGCCTCCTTTGTAGTCCTCCTTATTAGCTTTCATGCTTTAGGACCTTTGCATGCCATGTTTGCTTTGTTTGAATGATTTGGCATCGTTTCTTACTTAATTTCAGTGTATTTAGTGTTATTACACTTCTGCATTTGCCACTCCTTGAGCACTCTTGGGAGTTGTGCTCTTAGGCCTCTTTGATGGGCCATTGCATGTGCATGCTTATATATGCTTCATATGCCTTAATTTTATCACCATGGCCACTGATTTGGGCATAACTGAGGTCTGTTCATTTTAGTTTAAGTCCATTGAGCATTGTGTATGCCATGTTACATTCCATCGTGCATGTTATGTTATTGTTTGCATTGCGCATGCTATGCTCTTGATTCGCACTGTGTATGCCATAATCATATTGCATTGAGTATGCCATGATAGTCATTGCATTGAGTATGCCATATTGTTCATTGCATTTGTGTATGCTATGTTCATTTGCATTGTGCATGCTAGTTGTTGTTCATATTGTTGCATGCTTATGTTGTCTTGCATTGAATATGCATGCATTAGCATTGTGCATTGTGCATGCCATTAGCCTTGTTAGGTTGTTCATGTTGCATTCCATGTTTGCATGTTTAAGTCATATTGCATATTTGCATGCTTGTGTTGCATTGCATTTTTGCATACTCCATGTTACATAGCATTGTGCATGCCATGTTATGTGTGGCATTGTGTTTGGAATAAGTGTTAGTCCAAACACGGGGAAATGAGGAACGTTTCATACTTGAAGTGATGAAACGTACCTCAATTCTCGATCGCTGACGCTCTTGATCATACATAATAGAGTTTTAGGCTTTATGTGTTTACTTGTGCATTCATTTTATATTGAATTGTGCAACTTCGCCTCTCGGTCATCATGCATTGAAATGCGTGATTGGTAGCCCGAGGGTCGAGAACCACACTCCCTTTAGCTCATGAAATGATAGGGAGGGTGGTTATGCATACATATCTTGCAAATACATTGCCATGCCCTTTCTTGCTCTCTGTTGCAGAAAACTGGAGTTTGGCAGCAACAATTGGTCGGCCAGCCAGAAAAACTAGCTAGCCGACCACTTTTTCTGGTTTTTAGTACAAAAAGTGGTCGGTAGATGGCTGCAGACACCAACAACTGGTCGGCCACCTTCCCACAAGTTCCCATGGTGGAGTTTAAGCTTTCTGGAGCTTGGTGCAAGGTTCTGAGAACAATTGAAAACAGAGGCAAGTTGGGGCATCGCGTTGGATTTCCAAACGAGGCGACCGGGCATGCATACACTCTTCTCCCTCTGGAGCCATTGTTTTATTGCTTTACTTAGCTAATGTGCTTAGCTAGTTTATGCTTTGGATTTTGTACTTTAAGTAGTTAATTCGTTTAGTTGCTTAATTGTTTTGTAATAATTAGTTAATTAGGTTAGATTAGCTAGTTAGTTTCTTATTCGGTCCCTCCGTCGAGAGGGCCAACTATTGTAATAAGCTTGCGTGTGTGTGATGCATGTCTTCCAACCCCTATTTCTTTCTCCCTTTTACTTAACCGCTTATGATGGTTAGTTTTAGGGCATATTTCATTTAGCATACCTTATGCTTGCATGCGTGCATCCATTCATCTATCTTGCATTCACCGAGCTCAACGTATCATACTAATTGCATTGTATTTTCAATACATTTACTCGAATACGTGTTCAACAGCATGTTATCAAGTTGCATTTCACATGACAATCTAGGTAGCCGAGCCTATCTTAGTTATATTTTCGCATGTGTTGCATTAGCCATATTAACATGAACTAGGATCATGCATGATGTCTAACTAGTTCTTTGTTTTAGCTCGGAGTACACTGTGAGTGTTTACGCTTTAGCATACTACATGTGTGTTGTTGACTGCCATGTTCAGTATGCTTGCCATGAGGCTAACTGCTTACTTGATATAACTGCCTAAATGCCTGTGGGTGAAGGTTGAATTACTTGAATTGGAACAGTTCATCAAATCCTGAATTTAGCCTACTTGCGAGTAGCAAACTTTAAACTATTTTCACAAACGAACATGCAATGTTTTGTTCCAAATTAGGCGATCTAGTCTATACTTGTATGCTGTGCGCATCACGTAGTAAGATTAGCTAATTAAGTGGAATAAGAGCACATGTGTTTTCAAAAATAAAATATCATGCTTTGTATAGGCCGATCTTTGATCGGGCGAGCGGGGTTGCTCATTGCATGACCTTCCCCTCTCGTACCCAAGTTCCCGAGCCGAGGTAACTTTGGTGATGATGGACACGTGGCCTTAGGCACGGGTCATGATTTTCTAAATTCCCCAAAATAAAATATTTAGGTGGCAACTCTGTATCTGGCAAAGCAGCCCATATTTGGCACTTCTTTATTAAAATCAGTTTTGCAAAACGATTTGTCGGATTTGGACTCTTTGGTAATTTATCGATCTTACATCGCACATTGTGAGATTAGATTTAGAACCGTGACATGAGTCTAAACTTGTAATAGCCAGAGAGTAAACGAATTTCGCGCTTTTCGCGCTCGGAGCTCGGGAGTTCTCGGGCACTTCTACACTCAAGTAAACAATGTATTTTTTTCAAATGAAATCTAAAATGTCGTTTGACTTGAACCTAACTAACTCTTCAATCTAGCATGAACACTCTCAACCCTATTCATATGGATGTAACCCAAAATAGTCAAGCATAATAATTAAAAATAACAATATGATTTATAATAAATTTAAAAAAAAATAAAATCTTACCGATTGGTTGTAACATTGTCAAAATGCATACACATGTTTGTATGTGCTGCAATGAATTGTTCTTGATACGGATTCAACCAAATTACAATAACATACTTGATTATCTCCGAATAGTTACTAAAATCCTTATGTAGTGTTGCAAGGTGATCATTGTATTCCTCTTCAGTCGATGACAATATCAAATAGTTCCATGCAGTGTTAAACTTATCCCATTTTTCTTTTGTCTTAAACATTTTCTTGCATTTTGTCAATACGTTTCTATTAATATGCCAACGACATAACAAATGTCGAGCATTCGGAAATGTGTTGTCAATGGCATTCATCAAAGCAAGCTCTTTGTCTATGACAATGACTTCAGGTAAAACACTATCGTCCATAAGATCACGCAATGTTTGTAATGCCCATGCATAATTATCAACCCACTCAGTTTGCAAGTATAGCCACGAAGAATGTCATATGAGTTGATGTCACTCCCACAATTTCAAGAAGAGGAAGTTGATATCTATTCGTTTTATATGTGCAATCCATAATCAATACACGAGGGAATGTACAAAGCAAATCCAAACTCACTGGATGTGCCCAAAACAAGTCCGTGACAGTCATAGAGCCTTCCTCACATTGATGACACTCAATGTACTTATGTTTTGCTAATTCACCCAGCAGTTGTTGCTTTTGGAATCTACCAGCTTTCTGTAGAACCCTACAACAATGTCGTACATTGTAAATTGTCTTCATTGTGCTTATATTAAGGGCATCCCTCTGTTTGAGTGTAATGAGTATCTCTTTTGGTCTTATTAGGCTCTTTAACATATTTACTAACAGTGACTTTTCATTAGCTGACAATCTCCCTGCATATGAATGTCCTTAGAGATGCTCTGCAGCTGGATGATTATGCAGCCCGCAAACTACATTTAATGTCCATTCATCGTTTGTTTTCAACTTGAATGCCCTCAAATCAAATGGACATTTGCACTTCTTCGTACCAGTTTGTCTCAATAAGTCTTTTGAGCCATATTTCAGTTTTTTACGCAATCTATACTTCCCACTCTGCTCGTAAAGTAAGATAAATTATTGGTCTCTTATAACCGCTACCATAGTCCAATATCCTTATAATAATAACAAAGCCATTTATCCTTTCAATGTCACGTACCCAAGTGAGCAATTTATCTTTGTTGTCGAAAACCTACATATAATGTCACACAACTTTTATAAGAACAAACTAAACAAAGTAATACAAATTATGAACTTACGAATTTTATGTTAAAAGTTATCTGTTTAGCTGTAAAATGACTAGTACAAGCTACCTTAATATCTGATTGAACCTCAGGTTCTTTAGTGCATGCCATCTAAAAAGGCGGGGAAAATTTTTTTATTCAGTTTTACAGAGCCGAAATAATTTTAAAAAATTCGGCACTAAAAAACGAAAATAATAAAAAAATTTCAGCACTATATAACTGAAAAAATTAATTATATTCGGCACTTAATAACCGAAATATATTTAAAAATCAGAATTAAAGTATTGAAATGTCTAAAAAAATTCAAAACTTTTTTATCGAAATATCAATGTTAGTTCAACAATTGATTTTTGAATTAATTGATAAAATTCGACACTATATTTCCGACTAAAAAATGCAAAAATATAAAAAAAATTACTACACGATTTTACCTTTTCATCACTAATTTTGCTGTCACCATTGTTTGAGTTTGAATTTTCATAGATTTACAACTCTTTCATATCAAAATCAAGTAAAAATTGTTAAACTAATAATTAAACAATGTAAATATTCGAGTATAAACCTAGAGATTAAAGCAATATGAGAGATGTTTTGAGAGTATTGCTCTTTACAAGTAACAGAGGAGTACAAAGTGTGTAACAAACAAAGTGATCACAATAGAAAAATCAGGATTTAATTGTTTTCATTCAAAATGTGTATATTGAGATATTTTTGTTCCTAAAAGATGTATATAGAGAATTTATGTATATAATATTAGGAGTGTTGATAGATGTCTATTATAGTAATTTTTAATTAAGATATAATTATCATTAACAAAAATGTTTCATGTCCCCTTTTTCCCCTTACCCCCTTTGACCCCCTCTCTCTCTCATTGGTTACATTTTATTTATTTATTTATTTATTTTTTTCTGCTCCTCCAATCACCACCCGCCACGTGTGTGTGAAAATTATGAGGATTGTGATTGGAGAAAGTCTCTATTATAACTCTATCATTAAATTAATTTTTCATTAAGTGTGTCTTCAATTTATCAAGTGGGTGGAGATAAGAATTTCCGAATTTCATCAAGAGAAGGGCTTTTTGGGCCTTTTTAGATGGGCTTGACCGACCCGTTACCCGAAATACAGGATTCCTCTTTGTGTGGAAGCAAACGCAACAGCGGACGCATCCCCCACCCCCATGGAATTTTGATCTCCAAACTGCAGCAAAGCATTTTCACAAACCGAGTGTTGAGTAGAAGACAGAGAATCTAGAGAGAGAGAGAGAGAGAGAGAGAGAGATGGGATTAGGGTTGCTAGCTTCTAGGGCTCTGAGATCATCTAGGATTTTCACATCCCCAGTATCTAGAAATGCCATCGTTCGAACCATTGTCTCAACACCTGAGCTCCAAAACCCAGAAGCCTCAGCCGCGGCCCAATCGCCGCCCGAAGATCTCCCGATTCGAACCCCGGTGGCCGGAGCTAGGGTTGAATTCACCAACCCTGACGACGCAATCGAGGTCTTCGTCGATGGCTATCCTGTAAAAATCCCTAAAGGAATGACCGTTTTACAGGCCTGTGAGCTCGCCGGCGTCGACATTCCCCGATTTTGTTATCACAGCCGCCTTTCCATCGCCGGTAACTGCCGTATGTGCCTCGTCGAGGTCGAGAAGTCCCCCAAGCCTGTCGCTTCTTGCGCCATGCCTGCTCTTCCAGGTTTTCATTTATGATCTACGCTTTGTTTGATTTGATTCAATTGTTGAATTTAATTCCTTAGACTGATTGTTGGGTTTTAGTGTTGTATGTAGTTTGTGATGTAGATTACTTTGGATTTGTTTCTGTCTGGCAAATATTTTAGAATAAAATTAGAACTTTAGCAGTCATGGATGTCATTTAAAATAAAAAAAAAGAAGAAGAAAAAATGTCGGAGATGTCTAGGTAGGGATGAAGAGTGCCCCAAATCAGCCATTTGGGTGCGGGGCTCATTAAAATTTCGGGAAATTTGGGTTCATTATTGCTTTTAGTTTTTAGTTCGTTTTTTAGTTATAATAGAAGCAAAACATATACACACACATATAGATATTTTCTGGATTACTTGATGTAGGGTTGTTCCTTATTAATATTGCATTAGAATTTTACACAAATAGGGAACTTACATGGGTCTGCTTTGACTACCCTGGTGATGTGGCATTCTAAAAAATAAGAATATAGAGAGAGCCATGCTAGGAAGCACGGATACGGATACGGATACGGATATGATACGAATACGGCAATTCAACAAAACTTAAAAAAATAGGATTCGGCTAAGGCTATGATATGTTTGTAAAAAAATAATAAATAAATAAAATTATTAGTAGTTACACATAAACTCAAGAATGTTGAGAAATCACATTGTAATTTTATAATGCAAAATACCAACTTTTAAAAATTAAGTATTAATTTAAGATAATAATTTGTTTACTTTTTAAATTTTTAATAGGTGTTGCAAATATTTTATTTCAATATAAAGTCTAACATGTTTATATTACAGTTACAATAATAAAACAATCCCCAACTTCTCTTTGTGCTTTTTCCTTTGGCACTAGTAAAAATGTTGTATTCATGTTTACTTGCTTATTTACTTATCGATATTTAATTTTACGATTGTTGTATTCTTTTGTTACTCTTTACTTTCTATGTAGTTATAGGGAACCTGCTTAAAACAATATGGATACATTAATTTATCAAATTCTATTACTTTAACTCTTACTATGTTCTTCTTATCAAAGAAAGAATTAAATAAAGTATTAGAAGTAATACACGACTTGGAGTATCTGATACTCCAAAATTAATAAAAAATTAATTAAGAAGTATTCAAAATTTTAATAAGTATTTGATACGTATCCATAAGTATTCAAGGAATATCGGTATTTGATACTGATATGATTCGGATACGTCTCCCTTTTTGAAGTATCCATGCTTCATAGGAGCCATGTAGGTGCCACATAGGAAAGAGAAAAATTTAGGGTAAACACTACTTTTAATACTATATATATGATATGATTTGGTTACTTGTATAGTTTTTAACTTGATTGACTTGGTAATGTGTCCTTTTAGTTCTCTATCTTATATCGATTATTCATCACTATTTTCATGCTTCTATTTTTAATGTTTCAATATATTGATTAGTTATATGTCTTCTCCATTATTTATTTGAGATGGTTCTTTTCTTCTTAATCATCTGATTTGCATGGCTATTTGATTTTTGTTTTTTTTGCAGTTTATATCGCGTAGTTATTTATTTGGGCTTGGTTTTGCTTTTGATATTCTCAATCTCCTTGCGCCCATGTTTCATTTGGTCTTTCACATGTTGGTTTTGTAATATATACTACATCGGTCATTTATGGATAGTTATGTTAGGTAGCTGATAACCAACACATAAAAAAAGTCGTTCAGATCCCTTATGAAAATGAATCCTACTTTGAATCGTTTGAATGCTAGGTCGTTGCCCTCAAGTAATGCGTTGCGCTTGCCTCCGGGTGTTTCGAAAAGTGAGCAAGGGGCGCCGCATCGATGCCTGGGTGCGGTGAAAAATGGGCAAAGGGTTCTGCGTTTTTCTGGACGAGCGCGGGTAAAGAAGTTAGTCAAAGACTACAAGATTAGGGTAGCCACTTGAAATATAGGAACCTTAACTGGTAAGACGATGAAATTGGTAGATGTTATAATTAGGAGGAGAGTATAGCTTGCGTACAAGAAACTAAGGGGACGGATGAGAAAGCTAGGGAAATTGAGGATACCGGTTTTAAACTATATTATAGTGGTAAGGACAGACGCAGAAATGGGGTAAGAATCATAATTGCCAAGGGTCTGGTGGAGAATTTAGTAGCGGTCATTAGGAAAGGGAATAGGATTATGTTTGTCAAACTAGTTATTGGAGGGAATATAGTGAACGTTATTAGTGCATACACCCCTCAAGTAGGATTAGATGATCAGACTAAGAGGGATTTTTGGAAGCAAATGGATGAGATCTTACAGAAGATACCCATAGGAGAGAACTTGGTTATAGGTGGAGATTTTGATGGCCATGTAAGTATAGATAAATTAGGCTATGAAAGGGTTCATGGTGGATATGGTTTTGGTGACAGAAATGAGGCTGGAGAAAGTATCTTAGATTTTACATTGGCTTCTGACCTAGTGGTGGCCAATATTATGTATAAGAAGAGGGAGGAGCATTTGATAACTTTTAAGAGTGGGTCAATTAAGAACCAAATAGATTACTTCTTAGTGAGAAAAGTGGACCGCCAAAAATGCAATGATTGTAAGGTGATTCCTGAAGAGAACCTGACCTTTCAACATAGGATTTTGGTATTAGATTTATGTTTTAGAGGGCAATACCAAGCTAGAAAGGATGGTGGGCGTCATAAGACAAGATGGTGGGACCTAAAAGGGGATAAACTAGAAATATTTAAGAATAGAATGGATAAGAAAGGTACTTGAGACTTGGAAGATGATGCTAACACTATGTGGAACTCGATGGCCAATTATATGAGGAGAATCTCAAGGGAAGTGCTTGGAGAGTCGAAAGGGATGAGACCAAACGTTAGGGAAACTTGGTGATGGAGGAAAGAGGTTTAAGCGGTAGTTAAGGCAAAGAAAGAGTGCTTTAAAAAGTGGCAGAAAGATAGAACTGAGAAAAACCTCAAGAGCTATAGATTGGTTAATAAGGAGGTCAAAAGAGTAGCGAGGGAGGCTAAGTTGAAAGCTTATGATGACCTACACACTAGACTAGATAGTAAAGAAGGAGAGAAGAGGGTATACAAACTTGCTAAGATACGGGAGAAAAAAATAAGAGATTTTAATCAAGTTAAGTGCATCAAGAGTGAGGATTCTAAGGTATTGGTGAAGGATGAAGAGATTAAGGAAAGATGGAAGAACTATTTTGAGAAACTATTAAATGAAGAATATGGAGGTACGGCAATAGGGGAAGAAATGGCTAGTAATATGATAAACCAAAATTATAGGTTTTATTGTAGGATTAAGAACTTTTAAGTGGAGATTGCACTTAAGAAGATGAAATCAAATAAGGCTTTAGGACCCGATGATATCCCTTTGAAGCTTGGAAGTGCTTGGGTAAAAAGGGGATTGTTTGGTTGACTAGGTTGTTTAGCAAAATTTTGTTGACTAGGAATATGCTAGATGAGTGGAGGAAGAGTATTTTAGTGCCAATATATAAGAATAAAGGAGATGTCTAGAATTGCAACAACTATAGAGGAATCAAGCTAATGTGCCATATAATGAAAGTGTGAGAGAGGATGATAGAACGCCGATTGCAAGATATAACAGAGGTGTTAGAGAATCAATTTGGGTTATGCCCGGCAGGTCAACAATGGAAGCGATTTATCTTTTGAGAAGAGTAATAGAAAAGTATAGAAAAAAGAAAAGAGACATTCATATGGTGTTTATCGACCTTGAGAAAGCATATGATAGAGTGTCCCGAGATATAATATGGTGGGTGTTAGAGAAGAAGGGCTGACAAAAGGTTACATTGATGTGATTAGGGACATGTATGAAGGGGTGGTGACCACTATTAGATCGCCTGCTGGAGAGACAAATGAATTTCCTATTACTGTTGGGTTACACCAAGGATCTACCTTAAGCCCTTATCTTTTTGCTTTAGTTATGGACAAGGTTTTAAAAAGCGGCCACAACCGTTACGTAACGGTTTTGGCGGTTACCGCCACCCGTTACGGCCGCTTTTGCAATGTGATTGAGATTCACAATATTTGCCAGAAGCGTCAGAAGGGTGTGAACGGTGCCAGAACGTTTCTACGCACCGTTACGCAACGGTTCCAAACTGTTTCTTTCGAAAAAACACAAAAAAAAAAACTGAAAATGGGGGAAGAGGGATAGAGAGAAGAGGGAAAATAAAAACAGAAAATAGAGGAGCAATTATGGATGAGTTGACGAGAAATATTCAAGATGACATGCCATGGTGTATGCTTTTTGCAGACGATGTCGTGCTAGTGGATGAGACTAGAGAATGAGTTAATACAGAGTTGGAGATTTGGAGAAAAGCTCTTGAATCTAAAGGTTTCTGGATAAGCAGAAATAAGACAGAGTTCATGGAGTGTAAATTTAATAATAGTAACAATGAAAGCAAAGGAGAAGTAAAGATTGAAAATCAAGAATTGCTTAAGAGTGAACATTTTTGTTATTTAGGGTCGATTATCACAACAGCAGGGGAGATTGATGCGGATGTGGCCTATACGATTAAGGCGGGATGGTGTAAGTGGAGAACTGCGTCTGGGGTATTGTGCGATAAACGAACACCCACTAGAATAAAAAGTATATTCTATAGAATGGCTATTAGACCAGCGATGTTGTATGGACAGAGTGTTGGGCAACCAAGAAACAACATGTGGATAAGATGAGTGTGGCTAAGATGAGGATGCTAAGGTGGATGTGTGGCAAGACAAGACGAGACAAGACAACACAGAATTAGGAATGAGTGTATTCAGGAATGGGCAGGAGTAGCATCGATAGAAGATAAGTTGAGAGAGAATCGATTGAGATGGTTTGGTCACATTCAACGGAGACCAACACAGGCAGTGGTGAAGAGGTGCGATGCTGTAACGGTAGAGGGGAGTGTTAGGGGACGGGGTAGGCTTAGATTAACATTGGCTAACGTTATAAATAGAGATATGGATCTACTTAATTTGACTAATGAAATGGCCTTTGATAGGGCCGCGTGGAGAAGAAGGATTCATGTAGCCGACCTCATTTGATGGGACTTGAGGCTTGGTTTGGTTAGGTTTTTTGGGACACATTACCTCTCTGCTTTTTTGCACCTCTTTTGGTAAACAGCAAAAAGTGCACTAAATAAGCAAACCTCAAATAACCCCTTATGTTGTGTGGTTCATTTAGGCTAAGTTTGGGAATCACATAAAATAGCCAAAAAAACGATAAAGTCACTACCAAAATGTCAACTCAGCTCTCTATTTTTCTGCATGTCCTTTCTTAAAAAGCTAAAAAGCCAACTAAAATAGCTAGTTCCCAAAACAACCCTTAGTTTGCTTCTGTTGCTAATTTTGTTGATTTAAGTAACATTTTGGTTTTTAGATTTTATTATTTGTGGTGTATGTTGGATAGCGTGATATACATTGTTTGATTTGGTGTCAAAGCTCTGAATCTAGGAGGCCATGAGTCAAGTTTTGTAGCATATATTTGTTCCTCGGTCATATTTGTTATTATGTACCATGTAATTTGTGCACCTTATGTTTGTTAACCTCTTCGTGCGCAATAGACGGTCATACATGAGGAGAGTGGTGGATAGCTTGATACACATTATTAGATCCAATTCCTATTAGTTTAAGCCTTCGGGACAGTGGGTGATTTCACATGAAATCAAAGTTATGGTTTAGGAGGTCTGAGGTTTCAAGTCTCATATTGATTGCCCATTATTATTATTATTATTATTATTGGATTAAGTGAGAGATTTATTAAAAAAAGAAAGGAATACATGTATCATGGAGGGCATATTGTCACACTTTGGTTTTTAAAACATAATTTAAAAAGGTTTATTCATTTTATTAAATGTGGATGGTCTTAAGGCGTTGAAAAGTAAGTAGATCCCTTGTTCTAGAATGCTTTATTAGAAACCGAGCTTTTCATTTAAACAAAATAGATTTTATTTGAAATCATGGTTCATTAGTCAACATAGGTCAAACTTTAACAAAAATTGAGTGGCATGTTCGTTGAATATTGGAACGAATGGCCTTCTAGGCCTTAAGACAACCACCCGATCAACATACATGCATTTCTATACATGCAGATTTGCTAAATTGTAAATGTTTATATTCTATTACATGCCCAAAAGAATTTCACATATTTCAAATGTGATTTAAGTACTAGTTACACAATCTCAAAGTAACCATATAAGTCCAAAAGAGAAGGGATCATATGTCCACGAATTGAGATTTATAACCCAATAACAAAAGAATGGCCAATGGCAGTAGTGATTTATTCAATCTTCACAAAAAGGGTTTATGAAGTCCTGCTCCATTCATGACTCATGAGTTGCATGTGAAATTGTTAAAATAAGGGCTAGGTTTTAAAAAGCGGCCGCAACCGTTACGTAACGCTGCTACGTAACGAGTGTTGTGGTAGTTATCGCCACTCGTTACGGCTGCTTTTGCAGTGTGATTGAGATTCACAGGTGTATCGGCCGTAGCAGCTGCTATAGCGGTTGTAACGTCAGAACGGCTCGTTACGCATGCTATGTAACAGATTCAATTGCTTTTAAAAAACACAAAAAAAAAAAAAAAGGTTGAAAATGGGGGAAGAGAGATAGAGAGAGAAGAGGGAAGATGGAGGAACAAGAGATAGAGAGAGAGAATAGGGAAGATGAAGAACATATTATTGATTTGTTGAAGTTGTAAGACTTATGCTATTCTATTCAGCTATTATCACTCAACCATTTTGTTTGTGTGTGTCTATTTATATAATGTTTGAAAATAATAATAACAATAAGTGTGGTCATTATCTATTTGGCTTGATTAATATATATATATATTTAGAATTTTATTTGTTCTCTTACTTTTGTCATTGTTTATCTTATATATAATAGTTAGTGATTATTTTTTGTAAAATATAAAGTCATTAATTATTAAAATAAAATGTAAAAAACTCAGTTTATAGTGATTTAAAAATATGAAATATATTGGATCAAACTTAAAAATTTATAAAAATTGATCAATATTTATTTTAAGACCCAATAAATATGATTATGGAAAAAAAAATGTGCGTATCGGTAAGTTTTTTTCAAATTGTGCGAAAAATAAAAAAATTCACGGTTCCGGTTACCGCAACCGTTACGCTTACGCCTTTTACACCTCAACCACAAGCTGCGCCACCGCCATCAATGATCAAGAATCGCTTTTCAGAACCTTGTATGTGCTAGTGAGCATGAATTAAAAAATACAGTTCAAATATGTCTATAAAGAATAATTAATAACCTTATCAGTGATGTTATACAAGTTACTACAAAATTGATTCAAGTTCATCTATTTATCCATTTAATTAATTCCACATTCAGCTTAAGCTTTGGGGACAATTGTTGATCCGACAGTGTACAACTTTGTGTTTTTTTTTTCATTTTTTCTTTGTCTGGATTTAGTCTTTTGGAGTTTGATAACCCCAGTAGATATAACTTATTCTGAAGTTTGTTCCTAATTCATTGTTTTTCCTTGATGTTCTGGAAAAATGTTTTTATAGTGGACACTATACAGTTCATTTTGATTATGCATTTTTAGTTTTCTCTAATTTGTTTGAGGCTGTTGGTTTTAGGGATGAAGATTAAGACAGATACACCCATTGCAAAGAAAGCACGGGAGGGGGTTATGGAGTTTTTGTTGATGAATCATCCATTGGATTGCCCCATTTGTGATCAGGGTGGAGAATGTGATCTCCAAGATCAGTCTATGGCTTTTGGTTCTGATCGGGGCCGGTTTACAGAAATGAAAAGATCTGTGGTTGATAAGAATCTGGGTCCATTGGTTAAGACTGTTATGACTCGGTGCATTCAGTGTACGAGGTCAGTAACAAGTGTCATTCATTCAATATTTTTTTTGCTGTGGAATTAAAATACATTCTTTGAAGTGTCAAAAATGAGCAATTATTTTATTAGGTATCATGCCCTGTGATTTGCTCTCTCTCTCTCTCTCTATATATATATATGTGTGTGTGTATCTATAATTCTGAACATTGGAGGGGTGTTTCTCCAGGAACTTTCAGGCTTAGTAACAGTAAGTTGGAAACTTCAATTTTCTCACATTTGTAGGCATAAAATTTAGGCCAGTAGTGTTCTGGGAAAATTTATGCATTATGTTGAAGTCGTCCAATACCTAAACGATGGTGGATCACTTTGTGTGGAACTTCCATAGTCCTGTGATATCATAACGTGGGATGCAAATGATTGAATAATATATTTTTTCAAGTAATTTTTCATTAAAAAAGAAGGGAGGAAATTATTAAAAATAAGAATTTGCCAGTTTTGGTTGTGAGTTTGAGGGGGTAAATAAACATCTTGTTTAGTGTCAGGGGCAGAGGGGGGGTTAAAACTAAAATGATCGACCCTCCCATTGCATAAGGATCTGGTTGAAATCCCATGCAATGTCAATTTTTTCATTCACCCCCCCCCCCCCCCCCCCCAAAAAAAAAAAAAAACCCAAATAGATTTGTGACATGTGTACATGGTTCTAAACTAAAACAACTACTAGGATTTTAAAGTTTACACAGCCAATCTAAAGTTGATTTCCTTCGGACTTTTTTTTTTTTTTTTTTTCAAAAAAAAAAAAAATTAAATTTTAAACAATTACCCATCCCTGTAGTTTAGCCATTTAAGATACTTATTAACAATGTCAAATCTTTATAATTCATTAAAAATTGCTTTATACACATTTTTTGAGTTGCAAGAGTCTTATAAATAATATTTTTTCTCTTCTCTATAGATTCAAACCTTTTTTTGAAGCAATTTATTTTCATACCAAAATGCTGAACTTTGATCTCAATAGTATTTACTCTCGCTCCCAGGTTAATAATCCTAGCTCCGCTCATTTCTAGAGGTTAAGAATCGTAGCTCCACTCCTGTCTAGAGTGTTAGATATATGTGGTATAGTTCTTGCCCTTTGAGAGCTTTTGAGAAAAGTCCATAGGAGGGTTTTCTAATTTCCTTTTGTTTTGTGTGCTTGCTTCTAAATTCAACGGCTATGTGGATTTTGAAAAGTTTGTGATGTGGACACCTTTTATCTGCAGATGTGTCAGGTTTGCAACTGAGGTAGCTGGTGTTCAAGATCTTGGCATGTTAGGCCGTGGCAGTGGAGAAGAAATTGGGACTTATGTTGAAAAATTAATGACAAGTGAACTTTCAGGGAATGTAATAGATATCTGTCCTGTAGGGGCCCTCACCTCGAAACCTTTTGCCTTTAAAGCCCGCAATTGGGAATTAAAGGGAACAGAGAGCATTGATGTCACTGATGCAGTTGGTTCCAACATCCGTATTGACAGTAGAGGTCCAGAGGTTATGCGCATTCTTCCTCGTTTAAATGAGGTAATAAGTTATTTTACATAATATTTATCTTTCCTTTATATAGTTTCTCAGTTCCATCTTCTTTATGACATCTTTTCTACCTCTAATTTGCAATTTTGTGTTATGTGTCAATGACAATTATTGAAATGATTTAAGTTTCTCTTATCTAGATTCAGGATAACGTATAAGGGATTTAGGAGCTGGAGGCATATAAAATGATTTGAACCAAAATTAAGTGCGTAATCAATATTAGTGGAGTTTAAGTTATTCATTTCTATTGCTTTTGTTTAGTTTTTAATGCACTAAGAAGGCTGTATCTATCTGAATGCTGACTATATTTATCAAGGTAACGTCTTGCAAAGTTCTATAACTCCATACTAGATGACGTGACAGTTATTTTTTTGATACAATATCATGACTTGTGAAAGGACCTAAAATAATTACTGAAAAGTGCCAAAAAGATTTACCTGGTGTCAATTAAAGCCATGCCTATGGATTATGTATTCTTTGGGTTGTATTGCTGTCCATTTTGAAGCTTTTTTAACTAAGATGACCCTTCCTTCGGTATATTTTATTTTGTCATTTGAAAAGAAGTTTGATATTATTTGTTTTACAAAGATACACTGAGCTGCAAGTTAGGGAATTCGAACACTTTAGGGGTTTCCTTGCTAGATTTATGTGGTTTTCTAGCTTCTTTTGTTAATGTGCAAGGTTTTTTAGCCTGATACACTGATCTATTGCAGGACATTAATGAGGAATGGATATCAGATAAAACACGTTTCTTTTATGATGGTCTGAAGAGGCAGCGGCTAAATGACCCTATGATTCGCGGTGCTGATGGGCGCTTCAAGGCTGTGAGCTGGCGTGATGCCCTTGCTGTAGTTGCTGAGGTCATCCATCAAGTTAAACCAGAAGAAATTGTAGGGGTTGCTGGTCAGTTGTCTGATGCAGAATCCATGATGGCACTGAAGGATTTCTTAAACAAAATGGGATCCAATAATATCTGGTGTGAGGGAAATGGCATGCATCCAAATGCTGATTTGCGTTCAGGATATCTCTTGAATAATGGTATCAGTGGTCTTGAGAAAGCAGATGTTTTCCTTTTGGTTGGAACTCAGGTTGGTCCTTGCACCCTTTCTTTTAAGATGGCTACAATGTGTACAGTTTTTAATTACCATTGTCTATTGTTTGTTGTACGATTTTGAGGTATTTGGATGAGGACAGGAAGCATTGATGTTAAAAGCACAACTTTTTTGCACATCTAGGGATAGGTTGAGACAAGATTACATACAATTGTGCCATTTGAGAATTTTGAACATTCATTGTTTTGATAGATAGTTGTTGCATATAGTGATGGAATGCATGTAGTACTCTGAAGCTCACTGATTCTTCACAAAATATTGGTTAGCGTTATGAAGTTTATGTGACATTTATATTATTTTTTATTTTTTGTAATCTGCGTAACATATACTTTCAATATGGGGATGATCAGGAAGGTTATTGTAGAAGAAATAATGAGCTTTTATTCTTCCATTCTAAGCGTTTATGCTTGTGTCGTAGATAATGTTAGTGTTAGGACTGGTATTAGGTTGGCAATTTCATCACTTGTATATGCAACCTTAGATAGAGCTCAAGTCACTACCATGAGGAGAGCACATTGGACAGCCTATAATATCTTGGAAGCTTGAAGTGCCATAGGAGATCTTCACTACCTAAGCCAAGGTTTGTCAGCTTGGTCAACCATGATGAGTACTGTGGTCGACATATGGAAGTCCAAAGCGAGTCCTACAGAATGGTCGACCATCCTAGTAAATGTAGTCTACCATGGTGAAAGTACTGAGAGTTGTAGCTAGCTCATGTACGACAAGATTTGGATTTGATCATAGAGAAGATTATCTATACTGTATTCCCTATTCTTTAAAATATATAAGTAAATATAAATACCATAAAAGTCAAATAATAAACAAAACGAATAACTATACGACCCAATGAATTTAATCTTCCTCCGATGGAATACTTTTCCAGATTAAACTCTCGGAAAATGCTAGACATCCCAAAAGATTTACCGAAATTTCTACTAAATGTCTCACATGGGTGTCTCGTGGATACCACGTGGGTCCCACGTGGGTCCCACACCCCTGTGAGACATTTGGTAAAAATTTTGGTAAATCTTTTGGGATCTCTAGCATTACTCTAAACTCTCTCCCTCGTTTCACTGGAGGAAAATTTGTGTCAAGTTCTATTACTATTAATGAGTAGCTTTGCGAATTCTTATGGTTAGAGGCAAAAATTGACAATTTACAGTATGGTTGATCATAGTGGTTGATGGTTGGATTTATGTAGCCGACCCCATTTGATGGGACTTAAGGCTTGGTTTGGTTTGGTTTATAGTGGTTGATGGTTGACCCTGATGACGTATGGTCAACCACACTTCGACCCAACAATCCCATTTGGGGTCTCTTGACGAGCGCAAGGCACCAAAAGCTATAACACAACTCTTATAGACCCTTGTTTGAGTGTGAATTCTACCTTGGATAGAGAGTGCAACCTTCATTCCTTCAACACAAATCCTCCAACAGCTTGCTTCAAGGGAGTCTCAAAGTTCTTTGCTTGTAGATGGGTATAAACTCATCTCTTTATTGTAGTATATAGACTCTATTGATAGCACACACCACACTTGTCTCACAGAGAGACTTTGTTGGGGCTTAAGGGTATTGTTTCCCCTTGTTGAAGCCCATTTTCTAGATTTGTAAAATATTGTGAAGTGGTAGGTTTGTGTTTGGAGGTTGCAGTTTTTTTGGTTGATCCTAAACCCATTGTATGTTGTGGTAGAGGTTTTATCCTAGCAAAAACCCTTGAAGGAGTGGTCGTAAAGGTTTTGGGTGTAGGCTAGTCGTTGAACTACTCTAAATCTTGGTGTTCATTTCTTTAATAGTTGCACTTTTTAATTTGATTATATACATTGATGATATTTTGAGATGAATGTATGGTAGATATGTTGTACCCTTGCTTCAAGTTGAATTATGAATAGATTGGGCCTTCAGCGATTAAAGGAATTAATTTGATAGACATAGTTTGTTCTTGGCTCTAGAGTTGAAACCAATACCCAACAAATCCCTTAGGTTGTGCTAAATAATTAGATAACACTTTAATTAAGGGCTAAGTTTGATTAAGAATCTTGAAGTGTGTCAATAGTGGAGGTAAAAAACTACAATATGTAAGAAATTTTTTGGAGTTTCCTATTTACCCCACTTACCTTTAGGACACACTTTCAGATTATAGTGGGCATTAGCTTCTGAATAGCCAATTGCACAAGCTGTCTTTTTGCGAGGGGAACTAATTATGTTTGGTCACTTCAATATTGTTAAATAAGTCATTCTGTATTCTTTTTCATTTAGCTGAACCCACCTGATTGGGACACAAGACTTTGGTTGGATTTGGTTATATGGACATGCATGGTCATCTATATGCATATAAATAGACCATAATTAATTTTCCTTCCAAGTTTAAGATTTCTTTTTTGGGATCTCTACATTTTGGAGGATATCTGCTTACGCTGTTCTGTGACAAACATTTTGGGGTAGAATTTAAGATGGAAGTGTGACAATACGTTATTGTGAAGATGGAATTTGTATTGCTCGATTTATTAGCAGTAGGGATCATGTTTGTAGAGGTCTGAAATGGTTATTTCTTTTAAGGAAATGGCAAGAATGTCACTTATGCTTCATTTGGATGGATATGGATTTGAAATCAATTGATTTGAGATTAAATTCTACGGAAATATAGGAGAGTTTCTTATTATAGGTAAATTGATAAACTAGAAGGGAAGGTAGGTTATTACAACTAGAATCTTTTTTTTCAAAGGATTTCAAATAACTACTTCTACATTGTTATTTCCAAATCCATCATAGTGAAGCTCTCAAATTCACCAAGGAAATACATTTCTAAACTACTAAATCTAAATGTGATACTCGGAAAAATGAGTGTCAAATACCTTCATTTCAAATCAATAAATCCAAACACAACCTTGGTGTGTCATGGGTTGGTGAAGAAGGTGGTCAAGCAGCATTGTCTTGTTGATTTGACATTTGAAGTGTGCTTTTAGTTCAATATTTTAAGGCTGTGTTTGGATCATGGGTTTAGATAGGGATTTGAAAAGGGAAAGGGAAAGGATGAGTGAAATGTAAATGAAATATAACTGCATTTCACCCACCTTTTCCCGTTTCCTTTCCAAATCCCTACGCAAATCTATGATCCAAACACAACCTAAATAAAAACATTTACCCAATGATGTTGAAAGCCTTGAACAGTAAATTTCTACTTTTATGCCTTAATTATACTTCTGGATCTCATTCCAAACAAAATATATTTATACATATATGGGTAAGGAGTACATGTAATGAAAATACTAACCAATATTTAACCTCATTCAAAAGCTGATGAATGTAAAATACAAATTACACTTGCCTTTTTATTCTGGAAATGACCTATGGGCTCATGTCATGTCCTGGCAGTTGATCTGTTTAAGTTTAAATCTGAACAGTGAATGAGGTAGTGTGTCAGGAGTCCTTGAGAAGGTGGGGAACATCATAAGCAAACTAGGGTGCATCTCTTGCATTGTCATGGTTAAGAGACTTTGCTGCTGTTGGGAAATCTACCCAGTGATTTGACAATAACTTGTGCTGCCATGAATCTATGGAAATTAATAATAGGGGGAGCTGATAATTTTTTTCTCATCTGAAAGAAAATAAAGAAATGTTAACGTTGTCTTACTGGTGAAATATGGTCACTTGCGTTGAATTTTTGGAATTGGTTTAATGGATTAGCAGCTTTGGGACTTCACAATTATTTTATAAGCTGCATGGATGTGTTTATCTTTGTTGTTTGCTCCTTCTTGTGACTACTTAATGATTTGGGGTGGGTGGGCAAGGTTTGTTCTGATCCCAAATTTACATATTGAATTGCCAGCCAAGGGTTGAAGCTGCCATGGTGAATGCAAGAATCAGAAAAACAGTCCGAGAAACCCACGCTAAGGTGGGCTACATTGGCCCACCAACTGATTTCAACTACGATTACCAGCACCTTGGCACAGGTCCTCAAACACTAACTGAAATCGCTGAGGGTCGCCATCCCTTTTACTCTGCCCTCTCAAATGCGAAGAACCCAGTCATCATTGTCGGTGCCGGGATCTTTGAGAGGAATGATAAGGATGCAATTTTCTCAGTTGTTGAAACTATTGCAAAAAAAGGGAATATTATCAGACCAGACTGGAACGGTCTCAATGTATTGCTTCTAAATGCTGCCCAAGCTGCTTCGCTAGACCTTGGACTCGTGCCTGAATCTGAACACAGTATTGAATCTGCAAAGTTTGTGTATTTGATGGGTGCTGATGATGTGAGCTTGGAGAAAGTTCCGAGTGATGCGTTTGTGGTTTATCAGGGCCATCATGGTGATCAGAGTGTGTATCGTGCCAATGTCATTTTACCAGCGGCAGCATTCACCGAGAAGGAGGGTACATACGTAAATGCAGAAGGGTGTGCTCAACAAACTCTGCCTGCAGTTCCCACTGTTGGTGACGCGAGGGATGATTGGAAAATAATTAGGGCTTTGTCTGAGGTGGCAGGGGTACGTCTGCCTTACGATACTCTTGGGGCTATCCGGAACCGGATAAGGACTGTGGCACCGAATCTCTTGCACATGGATGAGAGACAACCGGCTACTTTTTCTGCTTTATTGAAACCTGAGTCTGGCAACAAGACGAGTTCGACTCCATTTGGGACTGCCGTGGAGAATTTCTACATGACTAATTCAATCACCAGGGCATCAAAGATAATGGCACAGTGCACTGCAATGCTCTTGAAGAAGTAGCTGATTTGATTACTACATCCTTGTAATAAAGGTGCAGATTTAACTGTTTTTTGTGCTCCGGTTATTTCTGTTTGAGCCGTTCAGCAGTTTTTGTTTTTGTTTTTTTGGGTTTCTCAAAATTGCACTGCCATGGTGGACTTTTGATGCTCATAAATGGCAACTGTTGATCTATGGTTTGTAATTCTGTAATTTAGAGTATGGGGCTGTTGTCTTACACTCTTATCAACAGTTGGAAGTTATCTGTTCTGATCTTGGTTGCTTCTAAAACGGTTGGGTAAATTACACCGACAATCCTGAGTTATGTGCCGATGTGATTGCCTTTTTTTTTGTTTTTGTTTTTCTTAAAGATAGGTCATCTGTCAATTACACCTTGACCATTTAAAAGTTACATCCTCCTCTTTGAGGTTTGCAATTGCATTATAAATTGTCCATGTTATGCAACTATTGGTTGTTGCTGATCTTCATTTAAATATTTTAATAAGTCAATTTTACCCCTACATTGAGTTAATGAGCCTATTTTTTAAAGAAAATGGTGGGTTGTCGGTGGTGGCTATGAACAGCAGTTGGGGCTATCAGTTGATACCTCCCTCCACCCTTGTTGTCTGCCCTTTGTCTCTCTCTTTCTCTCTCACTCACTGTGAGCCACCATATATCAAGAATGTTAGTTGTTATTAATCTTTAATCTTGTTGCACAGGCAGCAGTTGATGATACCGGCATTAAACAAAAATCAGCATAAAAGTATTTGCTTTTGTTTGGTTTCTGTTGCAGGGGAGCCAAGCTCATCATGGTCACTCCATATTATTAAATTGAAGTCCAGGAATTTGCTTCCTGCTCTAAAATCATGGTAAAATGTCAAATTTACCAGATTACATTAAGATTTGGATGCTCTCCCAGTGAATATTTGCTTTGATATTTGTGTTATATGAGAAAGCCAAGATATGCTGTTTGTATTTTCGATTGGTTCACAAGCATCTTACCATACATCTCCATCCTGCTAAATTATAACCATATTCTGTAAATATAACTGGCTGTTGTTTCAATTTTTTTGGAGGAATCAGATTTGGTGAAGATGGTAGTCGTGGTGGTGGGTCTGTAATGGTGATGGTGGAGGTGGAGGTGGAGGTGAAGGTGGTGGAGTAGGTGGGTGGCTGATTTTGTGAGAGAGCAAGAGATTAGTTTGGTATTTTCAAAATTTTAGTTTAGAGCATTAAGGTCATGTTAATATTTCTCTTTCCTTCTATTAAAACACAAACAATTGATAAGAAACAACAGCATAACTTCTGAAATGTCAAAGATTGTATTAATCTAAACTTGAAGGTGGTGTCAGTATAATTTACCCAAAACAATTCAATGAAGGTGGTTCATAAATAGTTCCATTTCTTTTAACAGCAAACCAAATCCTACTTTGCAATATTTTCAATGCAAACCCGACTTTAATTTCAAACTACATATCTGGTCCGCCATATCTCATGATGTCCACCAAAAGACACAAAAATCCTTCTCCGAAGTCATCAATGCCAAGCCATTAAATGATGAGGTGTTTCCTACATCCACACATCATAAACTAATCTCCCGTTATGAAAAGCCAAATAGGTTACACTCCACATTAAGCTGCCGCCCCTGGCTATATCAAGATGTGTTATTGTTAATAAAATTTGTATTTAGGCCTAATTGACAGAGACTTAACAAAACATTTACCAAACAATCAAAAGAAATCAGGCAATCATGTTGAGGTTCAATGCCTTGAAACATACAAGGAAATCTTTGGAACAATGACAGAACAAAAGTAAACAAAGGACAATTTCAATTACAACTTCCAAAGTTTACAAGCACGAACTGAAAATTACAAGGCTAAAACTACTAATATAATCTATTCCTAAAACTACATATGCTAGTTTGATGTGTGGTGTGTTGATGATGCCTCTGCTCTTGCCTTCGACTGCCTTTTATAGTGCCTTCAGCCTCATCCTCATCCTCATCCTCATCCTCATGCTTTCCTGCTTTGTAGCCACTCTGACGTCATGGGAAACCATGCCCCCCATTTTTTAGCCATATTCATATATCATTTGGCCTTCCATTCTCTATGCCTAAACTGCCCATAACCACTGCTTCCTCCTCCATTTCTCATGCTAACATCACCATCTCTGCTGCCTTGCCACGTGTCACCTGTCACCTTACACCCCTTTTGCTGCCATGTGTCATCAATTACTGCCATTTCCAAAAATGGGTGCAAACAGTTATAATCACAAATCACTTTGTACAGTTCTCATATTTGTTTAATCTGGATTTAGTACACAGTTATTAGGTGAATTACAATTCAAATTTCTTCCAAACTGAATTTCTGAGGAAAAATAACAAAATCATAGTTATTAGGCTGGGAATGGGACTTGGGCTTGCTGCCCCAATCAGATAGGATTTTATTGCTTTTATGAGCTGCCTCCTGTCTCTTTCCACCTCTCCTTCAGACACACTGACGCACAATGGTGAACTATTGATATTATCATCACACAACCCACAAACAACCATGAGCCATGAATATTGTCATCACCATTGCAGCCACTGTTGTGGGCTTGCCCTATAGCTGTTTCCATCTGCGTTATCTTTGGCTGTTTCCATCTGCGTTTTCATCTTTTGTATTGAAATAAATTTGGTCCTTAAAAAGGTAATTTATTTTGTATTGAAATAAATTTTGTCCAAGGTAATTTATCTTGAGGGTATATTTGTAATAAAAAAAGTCATAATTTGTTGGATGTATTGAGATAGAAGTGTGGTGTAAATAGAAACTCCATAGGACTCCACAAACTCTGGTAAGTAAAATTATAAAAATACCACAATCTAAAAAACATATGTATCTGTTGACTAGTTCCTCTTCTCATAAATCCTCAAAGAAACAAACCGAGACAAATTTTCCCTTCTCATTGGATCATTGATTCAATTTGACGCAGCGTTGTAATGGAATGAATGACTAGATATCGTTCTAGTAGACGAAGGGGAAAATATCGTTCTTCGGACGGTAACAACTCGAATTCACGAGCAAAGATAAACAACCTTACACACAAGGCAAATGGAGAGAACTCTGATTATATTCTTAAAAAAAAACTCTTTTTCTTTCTATCTTTTGCCACATGGCTTACAAACATATTTATACTAACTACTAGATACTCAAACTGTGAATTTCCTAATACATAAATAAATACTAAAACACTCCCTTAAACTCTTGTACCAAATACAATGTATCAAATACAAAGGACCTAACCTTTAGACCTTGAAGAGTTTAAAAGACATGAATACAATCCAATGTATCCATGAATACAAGGAATGAAATGTATTCAATGTATCCATTAATATAAGGAATGAAGTGTATCCAATGTATCCATTAATTAATTTTCCTTTGAACTAGAACCTGCTCTGCATCAGTCTCTCCTTCTTTGAAAGAACTCGCCCCCGAGTTAACTAGAGGAATTGGGATATCTGGAGTTGTATGATACACAAATAAGTTTTGGACATTGAAAGTTTTGGAAATGGCTAAATCTTCTGGAAGATCCACCACATAAGCATTATCATTGATCTTCTTCAAAATGCGAACAGGACCAATCTTCTTCTGTTTAAGCTTGCTGTATGTGCCCACTGGAAACCTCTCTTTGCACAAGTGAACCATTACCATATCACCAACTTCAAAAGTCTTCACTCGTCGATGTACATCTGCGGTGATTTTATACTTCGCAGCTGATTCTTCCAATTTCTTTCGAACATCTGCATGAATGTTGGCCACCTTTTCCACCATATGATCAGTAATGATATTCATTCCTGGAAGCTTGGGAAGAGAAACCAAATCTAAGGTATGCAGCGGGGATCGAA
Organism: Camellia lanceoleosa; assembly: GCA_025200525.1. Lineage (NCBI taxonomy): Eukaryota > Viridiplantae > Streptophyta > Magnoliopsida > Ericales > Theaceae > Camellia > Camellia lanceoleosa. Next base: position 85,715,973 of record CM045759.1, read on the forward strand.
CATAAACAATCTCGAACGGAGACTTTCCAGTCGAACGGTTTGGCACATTGTTATAAGCAAACTCCGCTTGAGAAATAACAAAATCCCACTGCCTTGGACTTTCTTGACACAAACTCCGCAAAATATTTCCCAATGTACGATTCACTACCTCTGTTTGACCATCGGTTTGAGGATGACAAGTAGTACTATACTGCAAAGTTGTATCCAGCCGCTTCCAAAGAGACCTCCAAAAATAACTCAAAAACTTGCTATCGCGATCGGAAACTATAGACTTTGGCACATCATGGAGACGAACTACCTCGCGAAAGAATAGTTGAGCAATATTGTTGGCATCATGTGTTTTCCTGCAAGGAATAAAATGCACCATCTTCGAAAACCTATCAACAACAAAAATAGAATCCGCACCACGCTCTACGTTACACGGACTCGGGTGCGGGAATCGGGTGCGGGTGCGTATCTAAGGGTCAGACACCTCAAAACTAAAAATGAAGGATATGTAGATACGGATCCAAATTTGGATATGGATACGGGAGTACGTCAAATAATTATTCTTAAATATATATTTTTTATAAACATGAGTTAAAAAGTTGACTCAATAATTTTTTTATATATAATTTATGGACCAAACATATAAATTTACTACATAACAGCCCATGATATTAAAAGATTTGTTAATAGGCCCAAATTTACTACATAGCAGGACCAAACATGTAATTTTTTTAATAGGCCCAAATTTGGTAGGCCCAAAATTTCATTTATCTGGTTCAGCCCAAACTTTTTAAAAAAAAATATTTTTATAAAAAGAGGAGAATAGAGAGTTGAACAATAAACTCATGATATTAAAAGATTTGTTAATGGGCCCAAATTTAGTAGGCCCAAAATTTCATATATCTAGTTCAGCCCAAACTTTTTTTAAAAAAATATTTTTATAAAAAGATGAGAATAGAGAGTTGAATAATAAATAAACAATAAAAGAGAGAGAGGGGGGGCAGATCAAAAGCAGATCTGGAATTAGAAGAGAAAGAGAGAGAGAGAGAGAGGGGCAGATCAAAAGTAGATTTGGAACTGGAATAGAAGAGAAACAGAGCGAGAGAGAGATAGAGAGAGAGAGAGAGAAAAGGGCTTACAGTCGTGCTCATCGAAGACGAAGACGAAGTCAAAGTCAAAGGGTGCTAGACGAAGTTAAAGTCCACGAAGACAAGGTCGAAGGACGCGAGCAGGGGGATCGAAGTCGGCGACAGAGCGATCGATGTCTTGCCTTTTCGAAGTCGGCGACAGGTTCTCTCCTTACTCTCTTCTCTTTCGTTTCTTCTCCCGTATCCATTTGTACAGAGCCGTATCCCGCACCCGTACCCATGTCGTGTCGTGTCGACACGGGTACCTCTCAAAAAACGAATAGTCCGTGTAACATAGACCACGCTGTGTTTGCGGAAGACCGAGAGGACAAAATCCATGGACAGATCCTCCCAAGGAAATTCTAGAATAGGAAAAGGCGTATATAATTCAGTATTTTGTGCTTGACCCTTTGCAGTCTGACATGTGTAACAACGCTTCACATACCTCTCCATATCTCTTTTCAACTGAGGCCAATAATATCGAGATTTGACCATAGCAATGTTCTTATCTCGCCCCAAGTGCCCTCCCAAGCCTCCACCATGAGTTTCTCGAATAATGTGCTCTTGCAAAGACCCGCGAGGAATACAAAGACGATCATCGAAGAATAAAAATCCCTCAAGTAGCAGGTATTTGCTAGATTCTTGAAAACCTGAATTACACTGTGCCCATGCATCTTTAAAATCCTCATCATCAGCATAAAGCTCTTTCAAATATTCAAAACCAGAAATCTCATTTTTTGCAATGATAAGTAAAGAAGCACGTCGACTCAATGCATCAGCTACTTTATTCAATTGATCAGATTTGTGCTTAAGAGAAAAGGTAAACTTTTGTATATAAGCAATCCACCTGGCATGCATTCGGTTTGGCTTGGTAGCATTCTGAAGATACTTGAGAGCTTGGTGATCACTGTTTAACACAAATTCCTGTTGAATCAAATATGGCTCCCAATGGTACAAACTTCGTACTACTGCATACAGCTCTTGCTCATACGTCGTCCACTTCTGTCGAGCATCACTAAGTTTCTCGCTGAAGAAGGCTATGGGTCGGCCTTCTTGAGAAAGAACAGCTCCAATGCCAATACCGGAAGCATCACAATCAACCTCAAACAACTTATCAAAGTCCGGCATGGCTAAAACCGATGTTGTGGTCAACCTCTCTTTCAAAACCGCAAAGCTCTGTTTTGCAGCATCAGTCCACACAAATTGCTTATGCTTCATGCAACCTGTGAGTGGGGCAGCAATGGTACTGAAATTCCGCACAAAACGTCTATAAAAAGTTGCCAAACCATGAAAGCTGCGTACGTCGGTAATGGACTTTGGGGTTGGCCACTCTCGAATGGCTTTAACCTTAGCCTCATCAACCTTGATCCCTTCAGCACTCGCAACATAGCCCAGGAAGATCAAGTTGTCTGTCAAAAAACTGCACTTCTTCAAATTCACATATAAATTGTTCTCATGTAAAACATTGAAAACTTTCCTCAAGTGTTGCATATGCTCTTCTTTATCATGACTATAAATAAGGATATCATCGAAATAGACAACTACGAACTTTCCAAGAGGCTGGACTACTTGATTCATTAATCGCATGAATGTACTCGGCGCGTTAGACAATCTGAATGGCATAACAAGCCACTCATACAACCCTTCTCTTGTCTTGAATGCTGTTTTCCACTCATCACCGGGGTGGATACGAATCTGATGGTAACCACTTTTCAAATCGATCTTTGAAAACACTTTCAAACCATTCAATTTATCCAGCATATCATCTAACCTTGGTATAGGAAATCTGTACTTTACCGTGATCTTGTTGATGGCTCTACTGTCAATGCACATTCTCCAACGTCCATCTTTCTTCGGAGTTAGCAAGGCTGGCATTGCACACGGACTCATACTCTCTCTGATTAAACCTTTCTGCAGCAAATCATTAACCTAGTCCTGCAAAATCTGAAACTCTTTCGGACTCATGCTGTAATGTGACAGGTTCGGTAAACTTGCTCCGGAAACAAAATCAATCTCATGCTGGATGTTCCGCATAGGATGTAACCTTGTTGGCAGCTCGTCTGGCGCAAGTCCCTGAAACTCGGTAATTAATGGCTTAACTCGCTCTGGTATCGCAATGATAACTTGTTCTTGTTCTTCACCCTTGACCACTAAAGCATAAACCAACTGCGTTTCCTTGACTTCTTTTATAAAATCTGGTACTATAAGGAAAGATTCTGCCTTGGTTGGGGAGGCTGGTACTCGAATTTCACGTCTCATAGGAGCCAAGACAACTTTTACTTTATCCTTGTAAAAGGTGTAAGTATTCTCCTTTCGCCTATGCACAATGTTCAAATCAAACTGCCACGGCCTACCCAACAACATATGACAAGCATTCATGTCAACCACATCGCACAAAACCTCATCTCTATAATTTGGCCCAATAGAGAAAGGAATAACACATTGTTCTGTTACTTTTGTTTCATTGACATCTATAATCCAGCCAATACTATAAGGAGACGGATGTTTCTTTGTTGGGAGACTCAACTTATCAACCATAGTCCTTGACACGATATTTTCACTGCTACCTCCATCAATAATCAAATCACAAACTCGCTGGTTGACGGCACAACGAGTTTTAAAGATATTGTGCCTCTGAACATCCTCTTTTCGTGGTGTGTACATCAAACGCTATACAACAAGTGATACACCCTCATCTTCATGGGTCCATTCTGCTGGATCTTCTTCTTCGAAATTCTCCTCCTCTTGTTCCGCTTCTTCTTCTTCTCATGCTCAACTACGTTGGCGACGTCATTGGGGACAACGATTAGAATAGTGTCCAACTTCTCATAGCGGTAACACTTATCACTTCGTGATGGAGCGTAAGGGTCACTCTGTGTTCTTGAACTACTTGTACTCGTCTTTGTATGAGTCTGTCCTTTCCATGGGGCCTTGGTCTAATGCGAAATTTGGACTCGACCGCTTCAAAGGATTGTTTTCCTTTACCCTGCTCGGACTGATTTTGTACTGGTGAAGGCATTACTATCTTGGTAGAGGGCTGATTTCGAAAACCCATTCTTCTGGCTAATTGCAATTCGGCCCTTGTTGCCAATTGAATGGCATCCAGCAACGTATGAACCGGTTGCATGTTAACCACATCCTGTAGATTTGTACGCAATCCATCCACAAATCGCGCCACCAATTGTCCTTCCGTTTCCGGTAAGTCGTTACGAGAGGAAAGTCGCTGGAACTCAGCAGGATACTCATGGACTGATCTGGCACCTTGTTGACATCGTTGGTACTGATGGAACAGAACCTGATCATAATCTGGCGCACCAGTTTCTATAGTTTCGGATCGTGATCCGTTGTTTGTGGCAGAGTTTTGGGAGAGTTTTCAGCATGCTTTGGGTGCTAGGTTAGACTTGAGCACGGCTTATCATCCCCAGACAGATCACAAGAGCCTCAAATATCTCTTTTCTCAAAAAGAGTTGAACATGAGGCAACAGAGATGGGTTGAATTTATCAGTAGTTATGATTTTGAGACCCTTTCCAAGTAGTATCACCAGAAGTGTTGGAGATTAGTGATGATCTAACGTATGTGGTGCGACCGGTTTCTATTCTAGGATTTGGATGATGGAATATTGATTGGGGTTTAGTCCTAATTTAATATTTAATTGTCCAAATTTTAGGGCGTGAAAACGTGCTCTCATCAATTGCTTCATTCGGTGCCAAGCCCGAATCTTACTCTTGCCTTGTCGCATCCTAGACAATTGCAATTGCTCCCACCATGCAGAAGCACCGCTTTTCAGTTTGTACGCAACAAGTTTCACCTTCTTCTCTTCTTCGATATCCATGTAATCGAAGAACCGTTCTACTTCATTCAACCAATCCAGAAAATCTTCGATGTTTAACTGCCCATTGAAGGAAGGGAGGTCCATCCTCATACGGTAGTTATTGTTGTTATACCGAACACCTTCTCTAGGCTCCTCGTACATTGCGATCTGCTCAAGATCATCATCTGTTGAATCACCATCGTAAACTGGGTTGTTTACAACACGCCTAGGAGGAACCCCTAAGCGTCCCTATCCTTGGTTCACGAACATGCTGGCCGCGAGGCGCAATAGGATCCTCTGTTGTTGCTCTATCGGCGTTGAGATTCAATCTATTGAGAAAACCAAGAATCTGGTCCAACTGTTGTTGTTGCTTCTCGATTGCACCCCACACAGCTTCATTGTTAGATTTTGGTGAAGTCTCACCGTCGTTGGCCATTGAGACAAGGGAGGACCTCGCTCTGATACCACTTGACGCAGCATTGTAATGGAATGAATGACTAGATATCATTCTAGTAGACGAAGAGGAAGATATCGTTCTTCGGACGGTAACAAGTCGAATTCACGAGCAAAGATAAACAACCTTGCGCACAAGGCAAATGGAGAGAACTCTGGTTATATTCTTAAAAAAAAACTCTTTTTCTTTCTATCTTTTGCCACAGGGCTTACAAACATATTTATACTAACTACTAGATACTCAAACTGTGAATTTCCTAATACATAAATAAATACTAAAACACTCCCTTAAACTCTTGTACCAAATATAATGTATCAAATACAAAGAACCTAACCTTCAGACCTTGAAGAGTTTGAAAGACATGAATACAATCCAATGTATCCATGAATACAAGGAACGAAATGTATACAATGTATCCATTAATACAAGGAATGAAGTGTATCCAATGTATTCATTAATTAATTTTCCTTTGAACTTGAACCTGTTCTGCATCACAATTCAAGAGAGCCTTGAATGCCAACAACTTCTAGACATACTCGAGTCTCAAATTATCATATTGTCAACAAAAATCTAACCGAGCACGATACTACATACTATAGCACAAATAATAAGGCAAATTAAGCTAGCACCTAAGACAAATTGGAGGATTATGATAGAATTTCCAAGAGCACAATTATAAAGCTTTGAAGTGACATTACTCATTCCCTTTTAACACGTACCTGGGCATGTTTTACCTCTTGATTTGAAATGACCAACCAATTAATTACGTTCTATACCTAAAAAATTCTCCAATAGATAACAATCCCTCACCAATTATCCAATTTTATCATTACATCTTGTTCTTGATTTAACAAATTAACTCTCACACGTGCACACATGAGGATTCATGTAAAAGTGAAAGAGATTCTAATCAGCAAGAGATATGAGAATATAGAAGAAATCCAAAGAAACACTCTTTGGTCTCTCTTGCATGGCTTTTGATAAGGGTTCTTATTGCAGCATAGCTAGCAATCACATCAATAGTTATAGAAAGCTTATCAATCATCTCACTAACAGAAGAAGGTATAGCCAACATTTGAATTCAGGGTGCAAAATTAGTACATGTACCTTGGGAGGGCATTACGCTGCTACTTTCTCTAGATGACCACCAGGCAAAGCAGATTTTTCATGCCTTTTCCTGCAAGGCAAAATAAGTCTGTTGGCATTTGAAGTGTGATAGCAGTTTGGAGGGAAAGCATCATAAAGATGGCATATAAAAAGGAAGCAAACTGGGATAAAAAAAAAAAAAAGTGTTGCAAATGCTTCATTCATATTAACATAAAACACCAAGGAGTTTTTAAGTTCTCTCCACTTTTTTTAGTTTCTCCACCAAGTGCAAAAGTAATAACACACAACCAAACATATGGAACTTCAATACTTTTTAAAGGATTCTACTCAGTAATGGATACTCAATTCTACAACAGTACGGTTGGATAAAACCTAATTACTCATACCAGTACCATTACGATTGGATCAAATATTGAGTTCATTTTTTTTATTTTATTTTATATTTTTTTTATCAGCAACAAAAAAGAAATATTACAAAATAAAAAATTATAAAAAGATACAAAATTACACATCACACCCAAAAAGAAAGAAAAGGAGAATCGAAATCACACATCACACACCACAATCTCTAGAAATCAAAACAAAGGGATCTCCTTGAAAGGAGATAAAACTGCACCCCAAAAAGGAGACAAAAAATTTTATGCCCCAAACTATGAAGTACGGGTACTCCAAAAATGGTGCCGTACGAGTACTAGATACTTACCAGGTGCGAGTACGGGTACCAGTATGGCGGTACATATACCGGGTATGGAAAATACATGCTGGGTACGGCAAATACATGCTGGGTACAGCAAATACGTTTGGGTACGTCGTGGGTATGGCATGAGTATAGCACAGGTACGGCGAGGTAATTTTTTTTTTTTTTTTTTGCAGCTGCTAGAATTTATTGTAGCCTTTATTATTCTTCTTTCAACTTCAAAAATCATCAAGTAATATATTTCCAACACCCTTTATCCATGAGTCATGGTTTTGTTCTCTTTTGCATCATGTTTTAGACAATCAAAAAAAAAAAAAAAAAAGAATTATATAATTTTTTAGACAAGCTATTCTCTTTTTAGTTTTGATATTGAAACTTTGATTTATATGTTAGATGTTTAGCTATAAATTTAAAAAAAAAAATGGTGTACCCCAGCCGTACCAGTACCTTACCTTTTTAAAGAATTTTGCCGTATTGGCATACCCGTATCGTATCCATATCAGTACCCACACCTGTGCTTCATAGGCCCCAAATCATCTAATTCTTTAGACTTGAGAGTTCAATTTTTTTGCTTAAAAGGGATTGTGGTTGTCTCCTTGTATCTTTGCCTTGTAGAGACTATTCCTTATGTGATTTTATTGACTTTTTTTGCGGAGTTGTATATCCCCAAAACAGATATAGGAGAGGATATATATTTTTTTTGTATCATCCTATTTACAGGGCTGCACCCACTTTTTATATTTACAAGTAAAAAATAATATGTAAAGATGCCAAGGAATACAATTAATTCAACAGAACTTACTTCTCATATAACTTAATAATTGACCTTGGCCTCGCATAATAACCACCTTCCTTCACTTGAGGCTTTGTCTTTGCTGCATGCCTTGATTCTGGTTTCCAACAAGCTTTAGTGAGTGACTGACCCAGTAAGTCAGCAATATCAGTTGCCATTGCCTCAGCCTTCTTCACATAAGGAAAAGTTTCCTCCTTGAAGTGGTGCGACAACCATAAATACATAGACAACACCTGGTGCTTAGTCTCAAGGTCCAAGAGTTCAGAATCATTACGAGCAGAACATTGTGGCATGCCCATTGCTATACTAACAGGCAAGTTTTGGGCATACGATGAAGCGAACCTTAGCAGATGATACATTGCTTTGGGATCTCTTATATTAACCGGAGCAAAGCAAAAGTTGAAACGATCTTCAAGAGATAATCCCTGAACCTTCTCCAACATGTTAGCAACCTTCTTTATATGGCCATGTTGGCACAAGAAGTAAGACCCATCCAAACGGCAACTTTCACTAAACTTCTCAAGTAGCTGGGGGAAAGTAACATTTGGAAGTTGCCCTGCAAATAACTCCACCTGCTCAAAGAAAGGAAAGAGACCCACTTTCGTAATGTCATCAAAAGGTTTCTTTAAACATTCAATTAAATAATCCAAATCATCAAGATGCAAGGTGGTTGTCAGCCCATCTGGATAGAGACTTCCTCTCCGACCAGCTCTTCCTGCAATCTGCTTTACCTGGGATGCGGGAACTGGAACGATCTTGTCACCATTGTACTTTGAAAGGCTATAAAAAATGACCCTCCTGATATTAAGATTCAAACCCATTCCAACTGCATCACTAGCAACCAAAACGTCAAATTGACTATCTTGATCGTTAAACAAGTTAGCTTGATGCCTACGAGTCTCTGGGGGTAATGCACCATAAATAACACAACAACGATGATTTGTGTGCTTCTCAATTGCTAATTTCACCTCAAATATTTCTCTCCTTGAGAAAGCAACAACACAGTCTCCAGATCGAACATTTCGAAGATCTCCCAAAAGGGTCTTGGCTTCAACCACTAATGGCTTGAATCTCTCATAATGGTTTTCATACAACTCATCTCCACTGTCTGAACATATTTTTCGAACAATATTCAAAACGCTGGGATCCCCACACAAATGTATCTCATCAGCCTTCAAACCAAGCAAAGCCCTCGTCCAAGCATAACCTCTATACGAGTCTGCCATCATTTGAATTTCATCAATAACAGCCACATCATATAATTCATCCGTGGATACCATTTCCACCGTACAAGCAACATGGTTTGAAAATGGAACATGTTTCTTTTCCTGCCCTGTATGAAGACTGCAATAGACGCCGAGTGCATTCACCTTATCAAAAACTTCCATCGCCAACAGCCTAAGAGGACTACAATAAATACCCGTCTTCGCTTCCATAAACCGCTGCAAAGCATTATATGTTTTCCCACTATTAGTTGGGCCACAGTGATATATAATCTTCCGTTTCATTGCTCGAGCAAATGGAAACCAAGTGTATGGCTTTGTAAGGTCTGCTGACTCAATCATACTCCTAAACCGCCTAATTTCATCTGGAAACTCCTCTATGCAAAATTCAACAAATATTGGGAAAAGGAACCGGTCAGCCGCATCGCCAGGACCAAGTGAAACCAAGTACTTGGCAACGTCTGTCTGACATTTCTTGAAGAAAAAATTCCGAAACTTGTGTGCAGCTGCAGGGAAAAATGACGCTCCAATATACACAGCCAGTGCCTGATTGGATGCCCAACCTGATTTTGAAAAACTACGGAAGATTTCAGTGAGTGTATCCCAATCACCCCGAGTTTGCTTCTCAGCCTTGATGGCATTACGAAATTCCCTATAAATTTCAGCCGGATCACGGGCTCCAACATACACATATCCAGCAATTGTTTTCGAACCCACTTCACCGTCAGCGGTCTCATTGCACTTGGATTCAATCATAGTTGATTCCAGACCATTATTTTCATTTTCGACGAGTGTTGAAAATAGTTGTTTGCTATACATTGAGAGCTTAGATTTTGGGTTATGAGAGGTTAGTTGATTGCTTAAGGAAGTTGAAAATGGCAGGTGGGTTGGGCAAAGTGGGGATTTTTGGAGGTACGAGGGATACAATTCTCGGCATGGGTTTGAATGGAAGAAGAGAACCCTAACCCTAGAGAGGTTGTTTTTGGATGAATATAAACGCAATAGATATGATACAGGGCCTCTCGCCATGAAAGTAAAGTTACATATAAGGCAATGAAAAACAGAGAATGAAATCAAAAACACAAAGCCAGTGATTGTGGGGATAATTGAAGCCGGAACATACCTGGATAGGATGAAAACGAAATTCGAATGGTTGAGAGAGAGAGAGAGAGAGAAGAATGGTTGGAGGTAAACCACCCAAAACCCTAAAAAACAGAGAGTAGAGGAGGGTGGAGAAGGTACGCCCTTTGCTTGATAAACCGTCTATTATTGGTGAGTTAATCACAGGATTTCCTCATAGTATCATTAAAGGACAAGGTTGGATAAGTATATTTTTTTGACTTTTTTTTATGAAATATGAGTTGGATTTGGATTGAGTTTAAAGTGATGTATTAAAGAGGTGATGTGACTTAAATAAAATAGTGACTTTTTAACTTTTTATATTTTTTTGAGGATGCCAAACTTGACCTAAATCTTGAGTAAAATACAATTAAGTTTGTGCTTTCAAAAATAATTAATAATATATGAAAAAATTTATATACTTAATAATTTAAATTGAATTTTATTAACGAGTGTCCTCAGAGTACTTGTTAAAAATATTCACAGTCTAATTAGGCAACAGTGAAAAGTTGTGTTTATTTAAGAGACTCTGTATAAAAGCATCCATGCCATCCTTGACGAAAAAAACAGCTTGCTGCTTGTCAATGTTACTCGTAATAATTACCAAATTTATCTACGAGTTTGGTAAGGGAAAGAATAGGGGTTCGAGCTGAAATCAAATTGAATCTGCCACAAAGCGGAGCGTCTAGCGATATGCGATTTGTGTTGTGCCATCATTTCAGATTTTTGACAAATCTTGGAAATGATCGACTCAAATAGATGCTCATTATAAGCTTTTTTTTCTCCAAACCCAATACCATAAAAAATTGAATAGGTTATAAATGTTGTATAATTATTCTTTTCTTTAATTGCCTCTATTTTTATATACTTTTCATAATAGAATTTTTAAAACATTTTTTTTAATTATAAAATTGAATTTTATTTTTGTGAATAACATTACATGATTTTTTTAATTTTTAAATTTCAATCATACCTAAATTATATGGTGTAAGAAAAATAAATCTAAAAATTGTACCAAATATAAAAAAATTCATAATATTAAACAACAAATGAATTTTATTTTTAAATGACATTTTGTGGATTTTTTAAAAAATTTGTAAATGTTCTTTATTTTCAATTATAATTAAACTATATGGTGTAAGCAAAATGTCATTAAAATTTTAAAAATAAAGGGCATTTAATTAATTTTTTTTTAAAAAAAAGTCACGAAATGTTTCATTCAAAATTAAAGACCATTCACTTTTAGAAAGAAATGTTAAAAAATATTATATTATGAAAAGTACATAAAAATAGAGGAAAAAAAATGGGGGGATTCTTTTTAGGATCCCTAGTATTAAGATTTTATAACATAAAAGGCATACAATATTTTTATAATAGATAAGGTCCTTCAATTTGGATCTAGACCAGAGAATTTCTCTGGACCCAGAGAAATTCTTTGCCCAAAGAAATTCTCTAGAGAAATTCTGGGAATTGTCCAGTGAAATTCTTTGCCTAGAGAAATTCTTTGCCCAAAGAAATTCTAAACTAGATAAATTGATGCTATTATGACCAATTGAAGAAACCAAATCCAGTAACATTATGACTCAATCAATAAGAAACTCTAATAACTAAAAACCCGTGATCCAATAAACACTAACCTAAACGAATCTAACAAGAAAAAACCAACACTTGGGAGGGTTCATACACAATTGACAGCCAATCAAGAAATCAATCCAATCAACGCAACAAATAATCACAAATACAAACTAGAGAAATTCACAGAGAAATTCTGGTTCATAGAGAATTTCTCTAGTCTAATTTTCTCTGCACTTCACAGAGAAATTCTTTTCAAATTAGAGAAATTCCTTTGTCTCATTACATGTAAAGAGAATTACTCTACAATCAAACTAGAGAAAATTGAAATTTCTTTGAACAAAATTGTCAAATTTTGAAACTAGACTTTACAAATACAAAGCAATTCACTATGCTCCATTTGAAAAACAAGAGAATTTCTTTGATCCAAACTAGAGAAATTCAATCTAAACCAGAGAAACCAAAGAAAATTTAGTCAAAACTAGAGAATTTCTCTGATCTAAACTAGAGAAATTCAATCCAAACACATTTCTAGTATGTATCTAATATTTCCCTAAGATCAATATGAATAAAAATTAAATCGATCAAGCAATCAAACAAACAAACAAATCATAAAAAAAATTAAAAATTAAAAATTAAAAATGGGAATCAAAGTCTAACCATCTTGGGCAGAGCCGAAATTGACGTAAGTGTAGCCTAGAGAGGTTCGTCTGGCTTGATGATGTGCCAAACTAGTGGTCAGAAAGCTGTCGACGTGAGATCTGGTGATGGTAATTGCAGAGTCTGATAGTGATATAATTGGGTTTTCGTCTGATGATTCGGTAGCTAGAATAGTTGTTTCCACCACCATTTCCTTGCTTCTTTGTTGGCAACAGAGGCAGAACTGCGATGGTAACGGCAGTGGCAATGAGAGATGTTGGTGGTGACTGGAGAAGAAAGAAGAGGAGACGAAGATGGAGATGGCGATGACGACCGCGATTTGAGGCGGTGATAGTGGTTGTGATATGAGACGATGATGGAGGCGGCGGTGGCAGTGAGAAGCCGAAGATGAGAGAGGATTAGAGAGATAGATCTAGGGAAGGAGATCGTCGTTGAGATCGACGAGAGAGAAAGAGAGAGAGAGAGTGAGAGAAGAGCAGCGGGAGATCAACGGGAGAGAGAGATAGAGAGCATGAGATTTATCAAATTTCTCTGTGATAGATGTGTGTGGGATTAAGGGATCTTAGACATCAAAAAATAATATTATAGATCTCTTCCATTACTAAAAATGGGAGAGGGACTTTAGACTAATTTTTCTTTAAAAAAAATGGTAATTTGGTCTCTAATAGTACGACATTTATAACTTATTCAATTTTCTATGATAGTGGGGTTGGTTAAAGTGAGTTAATGCATCCTTAACAAGTGTGCTAAGGATGCTTGTTAACAAAATCCATTAAAATTTATGAAGTTTATCATTACTTTGAAAAAAAAATTCCAAAATACTCGCATGTGTAATTCTTCCTTAAATCTACACTAATTATATATAATAATAATAATATAATAGAAGAATTTTCAAATAAGTGGAACATTTTTAAAATAATTATATTTTAGATAAAATCTTTTTCTTTTCTTTTGCAACAAATATGGCATACAAAAAATGCTTGCATTAAATATAAAAAAAACTTACACTATATATATACACAAGTAAGACCATCTCCAACGATGAACCAAACTTGGCATCAGATTTAAATTTTGGTGAAAAAGTCACTTTTTGGTGCTCCAACGGTTTCACCAAATTGGTATCAAAATGAGAATTCAACAAAAAAATCATCAAACTGAGAACAAGGCACAGATTTGACCAAATTACTGTGCGTGACCGTTGGAGGAGGTCAACTGGTCAACCAGCCGGTTGCCCTGCCAATTGACCAATCGGTCAACCGGTTCATCAATTCTGCAACGGGTTTGAACTAGTTGGTTTGAACTGGTTTACTGTGCGCGTGACCGTTGGAGATCAACTAGTCAACCAGCCGGTTGCTCGGCCAGTTGACCAACCGGTCGACCGATTTGATCAATTCTGCGACAGGTTTGAACTGGTTGGTTTGAAGTGGTTTGAACAGGTTTATTTTGAGATAGGTTATTTTGTGGACTTTGAATAATTTGAAGGGTGATATAAATTTAAATTCCCTTGAAAATATAATTGAAATTGTTATCTCATATACATATTTCAAAACTAGCTGTTCCAATAATTTACCGTTGGATGGACAGAGTATTTTGAAAATTTACCGTTGATGATATGTTCTATAAAATATATCTGTTTCGTATATCAAGCTGACAAAGTATTTCATTTTCAGAATAGCATTACATTATATGCTGTGAATTTTGTTTCTTCTATGTCATTTAGAATTTTTTTTCCCTTGAAACTTTAATTTATATTATCTGATTAAATTATCTGATTCTAAAGTTGAGTGTATATCATTCTAATATTTTTCAGTAAGTTAGATATTGTATGTACTGTATTTTTTCCAAACTATGGAATATTTTGAAATGTTTGAGGAATCACAAATGTTGGAGCACAACACTGATATTAATTTTATGTCGAAAACTTCACGAGAGCAGAACACGCAGAACAGTGATAATCATTTTATTTCAGAAACTTCTCGTGTTTCTCGTGGTAAAGCGTTTACAATTATAGAAGATGAAACTTTATGTAGATCTTGGTTAGCAGTCTCTCAAGATCCTATTACTGGTACTAATCAGACTATGGCTATATTTTGGAAACGAGTACTTGTTTATTTTAATTCACAATTGAGCGGTGAATCAAATCGAAACCGTATTTCTTTGTCTCACCGTTGGTCTGGCATGCAAAAGGCAATTAATAAATTTTGTGATTTTCTTGAACAAATTCAACTGAGGCAACAAAGTGGAACAACTGAGGCAGACATGGTAAAATTTATTTGTGTTATTAAATATCAATTTTCTTTTCTAAATGTATACTTGTTATTGAAATGTTTGTAATTTTTTTTTGTAGGTCGCTGAAGCGAAGCGGATGTATCATGCAATACAGAAAAAACACTTCACATTTGATACATGTTGGGATATTTTGCGCCGAAGTTGTAAGTGGGATGAATTTTGATCACAACCCAAAAGAAGCACGTAATATGCTAATCCATGTTCGAATTCACCAACTGAACATAAGACATTTCAATTCAACCAGAATAATGTGGTGCACGGACAACCATCTAATACATCAACACGACCAATTGGTACTAAGGCAGCGAAAGAGAAGTGGAAGAATCAAACAACGCACGATAGTAGATTTGATGAAATGGTTGCCAACCAATCCAAAATTGTTGAAGTGTTATCAACTATCTCTGCTAGAACTATTGAGCGAGATGAACAAAAGGCAATAGACCGTGAGCAGAAGGCTGCAGAGCGTCAAAGAAGGGCCGAAGATAGGGAGGAACAACTAAAACTCCTATCTATGATGAATAAAAGAGAACAACGAAATGAAGATCATAAAATAATGTCAATGGACATGACAATTTTAAATCCTATACAAAGGGCGTACTACGAAGATCTTCAACGACAAATTTTATTTCAAACAACTAATAGATTGCCTTGAAAGGTTCTGTATTAGTGGGTTTCATCTATTGGTTTTATTATTTAAAAATATTACATCTAACTTGTATTGGTTGCTTGTATTTAAATTATTAATGTCATAAGTAATCATGTAATCACAATTTTATTAAATGGAACATAATGATTTGTATTTGTTAGATATTTAACAGATAAAAATAAATTTATTAATGTATGTCATAATTTTTTATTTATTCAAAAAACCACGTAAACGATGTCATAAAATTTGAAGTAATTGTTGTCATGTATGATTAATTACATAGATTTCATATGATGTTTCTGATATATTTCCTATTCATTCATTTTTTAACTAAACAATACATATTAAACAGCAAGAGCAAAGCATAAAAGAACCTGCAAGAATAGAGCAAATCATCAGAAACATCATATTTCAAGTTCAATGTGGATTTATGGATTTTTGCCATGGTTTTTGCCATATTTAAAGTTCAGATTTTATGGATTTTATGGATTTTTATGAAACATCAGATTTTATGAATTTTTGCCATGTTTTTTTGCTATATTTCAAGTTCAATATGTAATTGTTGCCATGGTTTTTTTTTAGGAGATCTTTGGTCTGTAATTCAATGTGGATTTTTTTTAATTAACCTCGTCCTCTTTAAAATGATATTTCAAGTCAAGGCCATTGACTACTATAGCATGATTTATACCAGAAAATCATAACTGAATAATGACCTTTTTGTAGCATTTTCAGAATGTACATAATCATGTCCTTTGTCAAATAGGCATTAAAACTGAAAAACTACAATATTAAGTGATAATAACTGAATAGGCCAATGTCATAAGTGAATAGGTTTTAATTAACCTCGTCCTCTTTAAGAAATTGACCCAACAAAAGGTTGTTAAAATAACAAAATACAAAACAATGCAAATACATAATGTCACACACATCAACAGTCATTATCTGGTGGTGGTGGTGGAGGAGGGAAGTAGTGATGGTATATGTCATTTACGCGATGCTCAATCCTATCTATGCGATTGTTTGCCACGTCATGACGTCTTTCAATGTCCAAACGGAACTCACCAAATTGTTCAATTAATGAGTTCTGCGCAGTGGCAAATGTATCAAACCGAGTACCCAACGAATTGACCTGGTTAGCCATTTGATTTTCCCATTGAACGCGTTGATGTTTCCATTGAACGCGTTGATTATAACGTTGTTCTTCCATGGCCAAAAACTCAGTCCAATATTGAGGTTGTTTAGTTGATGGCATCACATTGGTAGGCGGATCTTCTGGAGCATCATCTGGTGGGACTTCATCTTCTGAATCTTTTGGAGCATTAACACTTCCCATTAAATTGGAGGCTGCACCAGCACGGGTCACTGTATACTGATTAATGGGTGAATAGATTTTGATCTCCATTTCATTTACAAGGTGAACCCTAAAATGTTTGAAAATTTTTGTCAAGAGTGCCCTAAACAGTAATGACCGGCCCGTGAATTGAGCTTGATTTGCGAACATCATTTCTTTCATAATTATATAACACAAATCTAACTTATGGCCAACTTCAAAACAGTATAACAAATAGGCATTAAAATATGGGACCGCATCATGATGTCCTTTTTTCGGAGTGACATTTTCTACAATCCACCGGTGGAGAATCCAAAGATAAGGTTTTAAATGTCTTGCTTGTAAACTAGTCCCAGTAAATCTGTTCCCACATATAGTAGTATATACATCAGTAGCATTACCAACAATATTAACTAACTCAGACTCACTTTGAAAATGGATATTTTCATCACCTACTTCAACTCCAATAATGCTTGCCAAAGTAGGAATATTAAACTGTATACCCTTTCCTTTCACATATGACAAAAGGGTAAAATTTCCATCTTCTTCTTGAGTACCTCTTAAGTGAACATAAAATAGAGATACCATCCATGGATATACCTTTTGGGGTAAATTAATTAAATTTAGCCATCCCATTGCTTCAAGTTTACTAACTAATAGTGCATCATATTGAGGTGGCAGATTTACCCTCCTCTCTGTTACAATAGGTCAGCTGGAGAAGTTTGGAAAGGCTAGTTCATGACTTTCACTGAGAAAATCATCAGTAGGATATGACTGATTTTGAGGCTGCTGTTCTTGGCGTCGTGGAGGGTTGGAACTTTCACCAACTCGTGGTCTCGCTCTTTTAGTTCTAGGTATGATGTCAATATCTGTTGAATTTTAATGAAAATGTGTTATATATGAAAGCTGAATTAGAGTTGGCTTGTTGTTGTTCTGCTGTTATGCTGAATATAAATATGCAGTGTTTGTGCTGTTATGCTGCATTTTAATGAACACCGCATTTTAATATGCTTAATGAAAACATGAATACTGAAATGCATACTGAAATGAGAACATGCATACTGAAATGAGAACATGTATACTGAAATGGAAGTGCATATTGAAATATAAATATGCAGTGTTTGGTTTTGCATGACAGAAGTGCATACTGAAATGAGAACATGCATACTGAAATGGAACTTGGTTTTGCATACTAAAATGCATACTAATTAGTAATGAAAACATGAAAACATGAAAACATGAACTTAATGGCACATTAATAGTGCATCATGTTATGCACAGAATGTTGTTCAGAAGTGCATACTGAAATGGAAAAATAACATCAAGTAAAAATCATCATATGCCAGTGAATGTGTTCTGTATGACAGAATTTAATTTTTTAAATATTGAACATTCATGTAGTTTGATTAAAACATGAATTTTATGCTCTTGAGAAGGTTAAATTTGAACAAATAAAGCATGTACACTGAAAGGCAAAAAAAAAAATAAAAATAAAAATGAAAGGGCCAGTTGACCAACCACCGGTTGACCCGTGCGATGCAACCTACTCTGTTTTGATGCTGCTTTGTTGTTCCTGCTGATGCTGGCTTTGTTGATTCAGATGTTTTGCCTTGCTGATTCTGTGGAATCACACTTACAATATAGTGAATATGGAGAGTTTGGGAATAGAATTTGGTTAAGCCGAATTTGAGGGTGGTGGTGGAGGGAATATAGTGAATGTGTTCTTGTAGAGGCAATCTGTGGTTAGAGGTCTTCAGTGAATAGAGTGAATTTGGTGATGCCAGGCTTGTATACAATCTTCAGCTGATATAGAGGGTGAATTATTGAGGTAGGTAATGGAGGGAATTAATACTCAACTAAATTGGTTGAATAAAGTCAATGAACTGTGGTGTGTGTAAAATGAGGCATGTAGGTGGAATGAATTCAATGAATGGTAGGTGGTCTGTATAAAATGAATGGTAGGTGGTTCAAACGTATGCCACCTCTGTAGTATACCATCAATGTAGGTGGAATGCATTATTAACTCTATAGGTTAAATGCATTTCAAGTGAGGCAATAATTGAATGGCAACATCAACATCAATAAATGAATGGCACATTAATAAATTTGTATATGCACAAATAATGCATGGCATCAATAAATGAATGGCACAAATAATCATTTAAGACATGATTATTATGAAATGAATACTGAATAAATGAATATTAAGACATGATTATTATCAAATAATTGAGACATGATTATTAAGACATCAACATCAATAAATGAATACTGAATTGAATAAATTGAAGACATGATTATTAAATTATCATTAAGACATGATTATTATATGTGCATAAATGGATGTGGTATTATCATTTGTGGCACATCAATACTGAATTGAACACAGAATTTAAGATATGATTATTAAATTTATGTGGTATTATCATTTGTAACTGATTAAGACATGATTATTATCATTTGTAATTCTCATGAATTGAACACAGAACAATTCTGAATATTAAAGATTGGATCATCACAACAGCACATCATCACATAACTTCTGAACTACTTGGTTAATATAGTGCATCATAATGAAGATTACAAACAATACAACCTTCCATTCCAAAACTATAAACAAAATTACATGTATTGATGTGGTGAATTTAGTTTTCACCATGAAGATACCACATATGTTCTATTAAATCATTACGGAGGGCATGATATGCATCCTTATCTCTAATACCTAAATGACGAGACAAAAATGATTGGAAGTCATTGGTAGGAGTAGAAGAAAGTTGCACTAGTGTGTTGGTTGATGAAATTTCATAATCGAAATCAAGGTGCTCCTTCCTCTCATCTTCAACAATCATATTATGTAATATAATGCAACTCTTCATTATGTCGGCAAGCATTTTCGGATCCCAAAAACGTATAGCACCACCTATAATTGCGAATCGAGATTAAAGGACTCCGAATGCCTGCTCTACATCGTTCCTGGCAGACTCTTGCATCATTGCAAAATGTTGTCTCTTTGCTCATTGGGAAGAAGAAATTGTTTGAACTAGTGTTGTCGATTGAGGGTATATACCATCAGCAAGGTAATAACCCATATTGTAACTATGTCCATTAATAGTGTAATGGACATGAGGAGCTTTACCTTGCGCAAGATCAGAAAACAAAGGCTATCTGTCCAACACATTCAAGTCATTGTGTGAGCCAGGCATTCCAAAAAATGCATGCCAAATCCATAAGTCATAAGATGCGACTGCTTCAAGAATAATGGTTGGCTTTTTTTGATGGCCTACATATTGATCTTGCCATGCCTTTGGACAATTTTTTCACTCCCAATGCATGCAATCTAAACTTTCCAACATACCCGGAAACCCTCGAACCTCCCCAATAGCAAGTAATCTAGCAATGTCAGTTGGTGTCGGAGATCTCAGATATTCTACTCCAAAGATTTCAATCACTGAATTACAAAATTGTTGCAAACTTTGAATTGCAGTGCTTTCCCCGATACGTATGTAATCATCAACTGCATCTGCTACGACACCATATGACAATATTCTCATCGCTGAAGTCATTTTTTGTAGGGGAGATAATCCAACTACATGAGCTGCATCTTGTTTTTGAATAAAATATGAATTGTGTGCTTGGATTGCATTCAAAATTCACAGATATAAAGGATGACGCATTCGAAAACGTCTCTGAAATATTGTAGGTGAATACACTGGATTTACAGCAAAATAATCTGCAAACAATCTGTCATGACCCTGCCTTCTATCTCTACTTATATACTTATGGCCTACAACAGAACCACCTATTTTCTTTGAGCTATCACTTGACTTAAGAATCTGAAGCATACTACCATTATTCTTCTCATAAGCCCCTAAAAGTGTGACCATATATTCATCATCAGGCTCATCATCAGAGGAGGAGGAAGAAGAAGAGGATGAAAATGAAGTCAATATCATGGATTTAAAGGTATTCATTATGCTCTATTTCGTTTCAACTATGATCATATCAGTTGTCTGGAGTTGTCTGGGATGTGGATAATGTGTTTATATGACATTTTAGAAGCAAATCATTGTTACAGGAAAACCAAAACGACATTTATGTAATGAAGGGAAAAACAAATAGGAAAAGAATTGGGAACAGAAATAGAGGGAAACCAAAAAAAAAAAAAATGTTCTTACTGGTCGACCGGCCGGTCGACCAACCGGTCGCCCCTCTCCCTTTTGATGCTCACCGTTGGAGCCACTAGTATCAAAATTGAGAAAATTGGCTTTTTTGAACTCAAATTTGATGAAAAATTTGATTAACCGTTGGAGATGCTCTAACTTGTATAAAAATGGAATTAATTTTCTCACTATTCAACTAAAACATTGAGCTCTTTTGGGAATTGACTATTTTTATTGATTTTTTTAATGTTTTATAAAAATACGCACAAAAAAAAAAAAATAGAGAATGATATAATAACTTATTATCTTAACTTTTTAATTATTTTAATAAAAAACTCACTCCCCAAACAACCCAATTTCTCCAACATAATATACCTCAATTATCCCTGTATTTGACATTCTGTCAATATTTTTTTTTTCTCCTCACAAAACCAGTATTAATTCACAACTTGCTCAATTACTTTGCATTATTAAGTGAAGGACAATAATGACATTAAATATTTTAAATCAGCATCATTCCCGAACTGAGGTACTGTTGTTTGATAAAATTAAAAATTCAAAAATATAATTTTAAAAATTGAATTATATATTTTTTAATTGAAATGTTATTTAATTCAAATTTAAATGTTAAATTAAAATAAATGATTTCATATAAGAATTTAAAATGTAAAATTAAAACTTATTATTATTAATTTTTGTAATTTATACATTTTGGAGGTGACTTTGTGGTGATAGTGTAGTGGTGTCAGCAATGATAGATGGGAGATTGGTTGAGGTACGTGGATGATGGTGGGGTGTGGTGGAGGAGTTGTGCTTGGCAATAGAGGAGTAGTGTGTGATGACCGGTATGTGAGTTGCCATTTCTCTTGAGTTATGTTGGATTTGCCTTCGTTAAAGTGTCGGGTTTCAAAGTGTGATCCAGTCAACAGTTGAGTATGTTGTTTTTGAGAACTTCTCCACATAATTTTTCGTTCTTGTTTGTTTTAAATTTTGAGTTTTCACCTGTCTCAGAGGGTGCGAGGTCGACTTCAGAGGATCGGGCGAGAAGCCAAAGTTTCTTCGGGCTAGAGGGCCTGGGCCGCACGTGCGGGAGAGGGGTCGCATGTGCGAGAGGTCAAGCCGCACGTACGGGAAGTAGGGGTGAAGGCTGTGTGCACACTGGATAAAAGGCAGGTACGTGAGTGGAGGTGCGGGAGAGACCGCACGTGTGGGTGTAGGAGCCGCACATGCGGGAGGCCGCTTCGTATGTGCGGGAGAGGGTGCTGCACGTTAGGTCAGGCGCGTTTTTTGTCTTGTTTTTTGTGCATTTCAGCTATGTATTGAGTTTACCTCTTTTTCACTTCATTTATGATGTATATATATATCTCTCTACAATATTTCTCTCTTTTTCTCTCATCTCTCTCTATCCAAACCCTCAAATCTTTACATTTCCTTTTGATCTCAAGAATCCATTGGGATTTTGGTACTAGTTCCTTATACCAAAATGATGAGCATGTCGAGGGCTTCGTCTTGACCGGTGAAGATCGTTTTCCGGCGAAGTTGATTTTTGGGCTTTTTCTCCTCTTCTCTTTTGAGGTAGGAATTTTTTTGATCTTTTTCAATATCTCATTTATAGATAGACATGTGGTAATATTCTATTGCATAAAAACCATATTGTTATGGATTTTTTTTGAAAACTCACGAGTGGGGATCTAAGATATGAGGTGTAAGGTTGAGAATTAAGAAATTGATTGTTGTTGGGTTAATTTGAGGTGTGGTTTAACATATTCTTGTTTAGAGAGAAATAAAGCCCTATTTTCTTTTTTCTTTTATAATAATGCCTAGTGGGAAAAAATGGGTGGAATTATGAAATAATCATGCTATGAGTAAGGGATGTAAATGAAAAATTGTTGATTAATTTGAGATTAATTGGGTTTTACGGATTTTGGTATTTAACTTGTGTTGTTTGTTCATTGTGGGGTATAACAAATTGGTAATTGTAAATCGCTAAAAGGGGTAATCATGAGATTGGAATGTTTGAGTAATACTTTTGATTGAGTTGAAATTGAGGGAGTTATGATTTGGTTATCCATGGATTTGAGCTTTTGGTTAATTAAAGGAAAAAGAGTTTCATTCTTATATATAATTGGTGTTTGTGAATTGGAAAATTTAGAAATTAACATTGGAGTGTAAAGACAATTATAACTCTTTTGTAGATTGAAAAAGAACCTTGGTAAAAGTTGAAAGCCTTGGAACATCATTGTTATTGTTAGACCTAATGCCTCATAAGAATTGGATGATTGTATTTCGTGCATTTAATACATACTGCTTAGAGGTTTTGTCCTTGGTCATCGGTGGAGGATGGCATTATGAATATTGAAATGGTTATGTGTCTATAGTACACTCGAGTTGTCTATGAATGTTGTAAAATGTGATGGTTAGAAAATGTGCAATGTGCTGAGAATGAGAGGTACCATTACCTTCTAGCTAGCACATGGAGAATTGGCTGCGCTGAGAATGAGAGGTATCATTACCTTCCAGCTAGTGCCTACAGAATTGGCAGAGGTACCATTCCCTTCCAGCCGGTGTCTGGTAAATTGACATTTCATTGTGGAAAGATGTATCATTGGCGTATCATGCTTGAGGCAGGTAGAGCGGGATTTATTTATTATTATTGCTTTGGTATATTTGAGTATGTTATGTGCTATGATGGTTGTGGTTTTTGAAAGGCCAAATTGCCTAAATTGTAGAAGTAGATAGTTGTTGGATGCTTATGTGTTTCTTTTTGTACGAAAGGTATGCTTGTATGGGCATGAATATATGGGAAGTAGACATGAGTAATGTGTTCAGATTGTAAGTAATGTGAAAGATATCGGATACTAGTGAACATGTTTTTGAAAAGTCAATCAGGTGCAAGTTTAAAAGGATGAGAAAGTGAAAAAGGTTTTTGATGAAAGTCTTCCTTTCAAGAATTTATTATTTGTCATATAAAATTTGGTAAAATGGTGATAAGAGGAGGGAAAGGTGAGTTGTCTATGTTAACGAAAGAAATAAATGTTTTTGAGAAAAGTATTTATGCAAGTATACCTTGGCTATAAATTGTCACATTATTATATAGTATGAGACTAAGCATTTATGATCATAGCTATCTATAGGTTGTTATTGTTGAGATCCCTACTAGACTATATGTTCATCCCACGTTGCTAATCTTTTTCAGGTGAACATGGAGAAGTGTTTCAAGGTCATGGATCTTCTTTATCTGTTGGCCACGGGGCCTTTTAATTGCGAGCAGAATGCCATTTGTGTAAAACGGTCAAACCTTTTCTTTTACTTTTAAGATGTAAGCCTTCGGGCAATTTATTTAGACATACTCTTGTTGCATTCATTTGATATTTGAATGAGGGAATTATTATTTTTCGTATTCCTTGTAAATATAATGAGCTTCTGTATGCTATCTCTGAAATTAAATTTATAATAATGGTTTTGGTAATGGAATTCGAGTAATAAAAAGTGAGGCGTGACAACTTGGTATCAGAACGAGCCGGGTTTGAATACTTTGGACTCGTAGGAAGTGGTTTTTACCACAAGAGGGTTTGCTAGGCTTGGTGAGGACATTGCATATAATTAGGATAGGTGTTAGGACTTATATGTTGCATTTATGTGAGTATGGGATTAAGTTTCTTGGATAGTACTTGTGGCCAGTGAACTTACTTTGAGGTCCTTTTGGAAACAAGCCTGATCAACGTGGTTTCTAATAGGAATTCTTTGGAAGTTTCGGGACGGGTGGCTATCCTTGTGGACTTGATCCAATTATGTGTTTATATGATTAAATTGTTTATATGCATTGGGAATTGTATGTTTTGGGGGGTGAAGTTGCTTAGCGGTGATAAGTGTGTGCCTTTAGGAGGCCGTTGCGGTGTGCACTAAGTTGATTTTGTTTTGGGATTTTATAGGATGTCTGCACGAGGGAATAGAGGACGGATGAGTAGTAGGGGTGTCGGTAGGGGCATGGCGGTTCCCTTAGCACCTGTCGTTACAACATCGGCTGTCGATGAGAAAGTTACACGCGAGGTTGTGAGAGCGATGCAAGACGCTCTAGCTCGCAATGAGGGGGACAACGGGCATACCCTCAAGCTTACTAAGGAGTTTCTTCGCTCCAATTCACCAGAGTTTTTTGGGGAGGCAAAACCGTTGGAGGCGGAGAGTTGGTTGGATCAGATTACCAAGACTCTTGATATGCTCATAGTCGAGGACGAGGGGTTGAGGATATCTTTGGTGAGTTTCCAATTGAAGGGAGATGCAAATTATTAGTAGAAGTATACGAAGGGTATTGTAGGTACCACGTGGGTTGTGTTTACCGAGGCCTTCTTGGCCAATATTTCTCTCATTCTGCTCGAGAAAGGTAGAGGGAACAATTTGTTGAGTTGCGCTAGGATGCTACTCCTTTGGCTCAGTTTGAGATGAGGTTCACTAGTTTGTCAAGGTTTGCTCCAAAGTTAGTAGCAACAGAGGAGCCCTGTTGTTATGAGTTTGAGAGGCGGTTACGTGATGATATCCGAGAGAAGGTGTTTGGATCTATGTAGAAGAATTATTTTGCTTTAGTTGAGGCGATGGCCCATGTGGAGGCCATGGTTAGCAGTGTTGGTTGGGTTAGGAAGGAGGTCACTTCGGTAACACCTACGGTTCATAAGCAGTCCAAGCTTGGTAAGAGATAGAGGCGAGCGCATGCTCACTCCCAGACTCGGTCTTTGTCTTCGTTAGGGGATTCGAGCTCGTCCGTTATGGGATTTAGTGAGGTTCGGGCTCCAAATCAAGTTTAGAGTAGGGAGACTGCTGTTTGTTTTAATTGTGGTCGGCAGGGCCATGTTAGATGTTTTTGCCCTTTGCGTGTAAACTCTTTGGGTGTTTTAGAATCTAGTTGGACTTTGTCCCATCAGTCCAGTCGGGGATGATATCGGTACCAGACCCGAAAAGGCCAAGCTTCGAGAGTTTCGCGAGGGTCGACTTTTCAACCAGCGCAGTAGTATCACCCTTGAGAGGGACTTTTGTTTTAGAGACCAATGTTATAAATTGTGAAGCGTTTGTTATTGATCGGTGTGCTGTAGGATGTTAAGGCATCGTGGTTGTGTGTTGTATATGTATGTGCATTATTGTTCATTTACCCTCATGTGTTGGGCATGTAATGAGTCTTGAACTCTCTTTTATATATATGTGATGAAAAGTTGTTAATGGGATTGATGATCCTAGTGTCGTTGTATATCAGATGTTAAATTTTGTGATGGTCATGTGATGGCCTTTGATTCCTAATTAGTTTGGAAATTGTTTGTGTAATCCACAGAACTTTTGTGACTAGTGTAGTGTTATGATGAGGGCCAAATTTTAAAGCTTTTATTATGTTAAGTTTAAGGAAATGTGAGACCTTAAAGTTTTGTGAAGATTTGGGGAAGTGATGTAGGAATGTCTAAGGGAGTGTGAGATTCGTATTTCGGCATAGTGAGGATTGGACTAGTGTGTGTCATTTAATGTCTTAAGTTGTTAATTTGTGAGTTCATTGTGGTCCTATCGATCGTGAATAGGGTCATTGTTGTGCCATGGTCAATTATGAGTTGGAGATGTTATTAGATTGTGGGTAGAGTTTTGAGTGGGAAAAGAATTTCATGGGTAGATGCTTGAAATATTACTAGAGTGATGAATGGTTTGTGTTCTTAGGTAACGAGTGTATCATTGGTAAGAATTGTCTTGTGTGACAGGGATCGTGTGATCGCCATTGACTTATTCGGTCTTGTGTTGAAATATAAGAGCGTGTTTGCCACCTAGGCGTGTGAGTAGAATTCCTATGGGAACAACAGTGGAGTAGTCTGTTTGGGGAAGCCAAGAAGATTCTAAAAGTATGTGGAATGGTGTTTGGAAACCTGTCTCTAGGTAAATGGAGCGGGAGTGGAATGTAGATGTTTAAGTACCGGGGGCGAAAGCTCTGGGTGATTAGTTAAGTCGATCGGTATCAAGGTGAGTGACACATAGTCACTTCAGGATGGCTTAGATGTGGGTTGTGAAGTTGAACCTTTGGAAATTTAGCATAAAGTTGGCTGTAAGGCGGTGTAATACCATGGGTTGTGTTTTGGGGCGTCGAACCTCGCCTAAGTGTGTGTGGTTATCGGTGTACGCTTCTTGGTGCAAGTTTTTGAAACTCGTGAGTTGGGGTAAAGTGTTAGCTTCTTGGTTGGGAGCACTTGTAAGCCTTCGTGTATCGATGGTATTTTTAGTTAGTGTTTATGTTGATATGGAACTTTCAGAGTTTGGAAAGTCATGCATGCTGTATTGTCTCTTTAACACTGTGTTTAAATTCTAATTGTTGTTGTTATGGAAATGTAGTTATCACATTGGGAAATCACTGTGAGTGTGATGGATGTGATTGGGTGGTGGTGGGGATTCACCGGTTGTTGTTGAGAAAATGAATTGAAAAGTGATTGTTGATTTTTGAAACCTTTCATGGCATTTCTATTTTAACTAAAACCCTTGGGGTGAGATTTTAAGGTTGTTTTGGGAAAATAATTACAAAATAAATTGGTTTTACTTGAAGTTTATGACATAAATCTTTGTTGGAAAATGGTGTGAATTTGAGTAAATTTTGAGAAAATGTATAAATGAGAAATAGAGTTTTCTTTTGAGATAATGTGAACAATTCTCGTTTTAACTAGTTAAGTGATCATTTCGTTATCTTGTGTGGATGATAACTTGCGTGGTAATAATAATGATCTTGGCCGAACAGAATTGTATGATTGTAGTAATTTATGTTGATGGCACGGTTGTTATTCCTGTTAATTAATATTGTGAAAATATTATGTTGATGTGGTTGTGGCATCACCATGTGGGTGATGGGCGTTGTTGGATAACGATAGAGATTCTCCGGTTGTTATGTTGGAACGAAATTTGAAATAAACGAATTTTGGGTTTTGCTTGAAAGGCAGAAATTGTATTTTGGCTTGTGACCGGTGTAAGATTTGGGCATCTTTAAGAAAATGATTTATATGCAAAGAAATAATTTTTACCAAGAATTGAGAAAATGTCAATTTTTTTTTTTGGGGTTGAGTTGTTAATTATTATACCTTTATGGATGAGATGATGTAACCTCTTTAATTGAATTACTAATCCTGGCCTTGTGTGTTCGGTTATGTGGGTCGTTTGGAGTTGTAAGAGCTTGCTAGGCTGGAGTCTTGCCTTGGGTCGGGTTTTGTTGTAATCTCTTCCTTTTGAATAAGTTAACCAATGATCTTGTAGCGAAAACTTTTTCCTCCTTGTTGGGGTGTTAAGCATTCGGGAAGTGTTTGGGCATGTGGTAGTGGATGCCTTGGGTAGGCACATTGTTGTTGTGGTCGTTGTTCTTGTCTCATAGGCCCAGCGAGTGGTATGGGTTGAGGAGACATCCTTAATCTCTTCTTTGTGTCCTTGGGGCTCCGGGATGTTGGGCCCAGAGTCGGGAAGGTATTCCAAGTTTGGTTATAGCCGGGAGTTGGTGTTGTGTTTCCTTGGTTGGTTGGGAGGTCTTCCTTAGTACCATGTTTTCTTTTTGACGTGTTAGCTCTTGTTTCGACATTGTTTGATTTCAGGGATGAAATTTCCTAAGATGGGGAGGTTGTGATGACCGGTACGTGAGTTGCCTTTTCTCTAGAGTTATGTCGGATTTGCCTTCGTTAAAGTGTTGGGTTTCAAAGTGTGATCCAATCAATAATTGAGTATGTTGTTTTCCAGAACTTCTCCACAAAATTTTTCGTTCTTGTTTGTTTCAAATTTCGAGTTTTCACTTGTCTCGGAGAGTGCGAGGTCGACTCTGAAGGGTCGGGAGAGAAGCCGAAGTTTTTCTGGGCTGGAGGGCCAGGGCCACACATGCGGGAGAGGGGCCGTACGTGCGGGAAGCAGGGGTGAGGGCTGTGTGCACACTGCCTAAAAGGCAAGTGCATGAGTGGAGGTGTGGGAGACCGCCGCGTCTTGAGAGACCTCTCGCATGTGCAGAGAGGCGCCTGCGTCTGACGGGCAGCGTTTTTGTCTCATTTTTTGTTCATTTCAGCTATGTATTGAGTTTTACCCCTTTTTCACTTCATTTCTGATATATATATATATATATATCTACAATATTTCTCTCTTTTTCTCGCATCTCTCTCTATCCAAACCCTCAAATCTTTACATTTCCTTTTGATCTTAAGAATCCATTGGGATTTTAGTGCTAGTTCCTTATACCAAAATGATGAGCATGTCGAGGGCTTTGTCTTGACCGGTGGAGATCGTTTTTTGGCGAAGTTGATTTTTGGGCTTTTTCTTCTCCTCTTTTGAGGTAGGGATTTCTTTGATCTTTTTCAATACCTCTTTTATAGATAGATATGTGGTAATATTCTATTGCATAAAAACCATATTGTTATGGATTTTTTTTGAAAACTAACAAGTGGGGATCTAAGATATGAGGTGTAAGGTTGAGAATTAAGAAATTGATTGTTGTTGGGTTAATTTGAGGTGTGGTTTAACATATTCTTGTTTAGAGAGAAATAAAGCCCTATTTTTTATTTTATTTATTATAACAATGCTTAATGGGAAAAGGGGTGGAATTATGAAATAATCATGCTATGAGTAAGGGATGTAAATGAAAAATTGTTGATTAATTTGAGATTAATTGGGTTTACGAATTTTGGTATTTAACTTGTGTTGTTTGTTCATTGTGGGGTATAACAAATTGGTAATTGTAAATCGCTAAAAGGGGTAATCATGAGATTGGAATGTTTGAGTAATACTTTTGATTGAGTTGAAATTGAGGGAGTTATGATTTGGTTATCCATGGATTTGAGTTTTTAGTTAATTGAAGGAAAAAGAGTTTCATTCTTATATATAATTAGTGTTTGTGAATTGGAAATTTTAGAAATTAACATTGGAATGTAAAGACAATTATAACTCTTTTGTAGATTGAGAACGAACCTTGGTAAAAGTTGAAAACCTTAGAACATCATTGTTGTTGTTGGACCTAATGCCTCATAAGAATTGGATGATTGTATTTCGTGCATTTAATACATACTGCTTAGAGGTTTTGTCCTTGGTCATCGGTGGAGGATGACATTCTGAATATTGAAATGGTTATGTGTCTATAGTACACTCGAGTTGTCTGTGAATGTTATAAAATGTGATGGTTGGAAAATGTGCAATACGCTGAGAATGAGAGGTACCATTACCTTCCAGCTAGCACCTGGAGAATTGGCTGCGCTGAGAATGAGAGGTATCATTACCTTCCAGCTAGCGCTTGGAGAATTGACAGAGGTACCATTCTCTTCCAGTCGGTGTCTGGTAAATTGGCATTTCATTGTGGAAAGATGTATCATTGGCTTACCATGCTTGAGGCAGGTAGAGCGAGATTTATTTATTATTATTGCTTTGGTATATTTGAGTATGTTATGTGTTATGATAGTTGTGGTTTTTGAAAGGCCGAATTGCCTAAATTGTAGAAGTAGATAGTTGTTGGATGCTTGTGTGTTTCCTTTTGTACTAAAGGTATGCTTGTGTAGACACCCCATTTTTGACCGTCCTCAAGACTTGGACGTCACCGCTTGAACACTCGGTGATTATCCATGTTTGTGTTCGTTTGGAGTTCCCGGAGTTCTCGGCTACGCGCCTTGCCTCAGGATCCCCGAACTCGACTGTTTTGTGTCTGGTTTTGCACCAAACACTTGTGTTTTGCCTTGGAAGGGCAGGGAATGCCTTGTGAGGCATCCCACTTTCCACCGGCGATGGCTAGAGGCCACCGTGGTTTTTATTGCTGCCACCGGCAATGTATTTTGCCTCGGCACTCTTTGTTGCCGGTCGGCACTCCATTTTGTCAAAATGACAATTTTGGCGACGACCACTGTTCATCTACTTTTGTAGATATTTCTTGCCAACTGTGATAGTGCACCACCCCATTCCCCTCCATACACGTGTATGGAGGGATTTCCCTCTTGGATGGCTTGTTTTGTAAGCTTTACAAGAGGGAATTGCCTATATAGGAGAGGGTCTTCTCTTGGCATAAGGGTTGGACACTTGTTAGACATTTTAGACAGCTTTAGAAAAGCTTGAGTTCTAGGGTTAGGGTTAGATATATTTTCTATCTCTATAAGTGTGTGTTTTGTGCCATTTTTGCTCGCACACACACACTAACACACCATCTCTTGGACTTGAGACCCTTGGAGGCTTGTTTGAGTGTTTTAGAGGTGGATTCAAGCCAAGAAGGGCTGTTGGAGCATCATTTGTGAAGGTGGTCTTCAAGGGTAAGAAACTTCCCTTTTATTTCCCATTTTTGCATCTTATTTCTACGTATCTTAGAGCTGTTTTTGTGTTTAGTGTATAACATAAAAAAGTTCTATTTTTAGGCCCTCTTGATAGTTTATTAAGAGTATTTTGTGCTTTGGGGAAGTTTGACCCCTCTTAGGCCTTGCAAGGCCCTTGTTTTGTGCCATTTTGTGCAAGTTTCGAGACTTTGGTGTTTGGGCCTCTTCACCACTAAAATCTTGAGGGATTTCAGTGGTGGGGATGGTGCCTTGAAGTCTCCAAAAGGGGAGGGCCACCCCCTCTCCTTGTTGTCCTTGAAAGGGACCATTTTTGGTCTCTTAAGGGAGCTTATGTTTAAGTGTGTATTGAGCATGCCATGACTGTTTTTCATGCTTATATTGCCATAATATAACATGGTTTTAAGTTGGTTTTGGTGTACCATGCATGTTTAGCATACCTACCATGTAATGCCTCCTTGACCCCTTAATATGCCTTAGGTTGTTAGCCTTTGTTCTAGCATGTTTTAGGCTTAGCCTTGTGAAGGTTTTGTGCTTATTTTGCCATGTTTTAGGTCTGTCCATAGGTGTTTGGGTTGATCTTGGCATGCTTAGTATAGCTCCTTTGTATTTGAGCTTGTATGCTTCAAGTATGTGAATGTATAGCATGTGTTGCTTGCATCATTTTGGTGGTTTGGAACCACCCAACATGTTATTTCAGTCCCTAAGACATGCTTGTATGCTTGCCTTGGTGGCTTCTTTGTTGCCTCTTGAGCATGTGTTGTATGCTTCTTGAAAGAGCACTTATGCATGCCTTCATATTTGAGCCACTTAGATGCCATCTAAGTAGTCCTTTGGCCTTATTTTAACATGCTAAAAATCTATTTTTAGTTGTTTAATGCATGCCATGTTTGTTATGCTAAATGTGCTTCAAAGCTTCATTACCTTGCTTCAAGTACTTGGACCATGCTTGCATGCTTATGCTTGTCTCATTTGAGTTGGTTTGGCACCACATTTTGACATGATTTTAAAGCTTTTCATTGCATGCTAATTTTCTATTGTTGGGTCTCTTTAAGTGTGCTTAAGAGTTGCCTTTATATGCCTAAGTGTTGGATCATGAGTGCTTGCATGTTTGTTCGCATTTTGGCCTTCACTTCCATGGTTTTGGCTACTGTTTTAGGCCTATTTAGAGTTGCCTAAATCATGTTTAAGTCCACATTTCCATTGGTTTGCATTGCCTCATGTTTGCTTGTATGCTTGCATAAGTGTCTTGCTATGCCATGTTGCATCCTTAGCTTACATGCCTAGGTTGCATTGCATCTTGCATGCATGCCTTGTTCCTTGACTTGGTGATAGGAATTGGGCCTTGTTTTGTTTGTTTGGTTTGCATTTCATTTGACATGAAAGTGCACAACTTGGTTCTTTGGACCATCATGCATGGAAATGCGTGATTGGTGGTCCGAGAATCGAGGCACATGCCCCTTTGAGTCACAAACATGATAGGGGGCATGATTGGTGCATACATTGTTTGAATTGTATTGCCATGCAAGTTTTGTCCTCTGCTGCTGTGAGTTGCAGGTTTTACAGGCATTCTTTGCCGACCGACAGTAAATCATCAGCCGATGGATGAATTTTGTGCCGGTGACCACATCCTACTGCCGGTGGTAATTCTACTCAGCCGGTGGTATCCCCCAGTGTCCCAGGAGGCATTCCTAAGATTTCGGCAGTCTTCAGAGGAGCAGAGCAGGGAAAACAGAGGCAGTCTAGGCATGGCAGTGCGATTCCGAGCAAGTCCCGAGCATGCGCTGCATCTGGCTCTCCTCCTGAGGCGGTTTACTGTTTTTCTTAGTTTAATTAGTTTGTTAACTAATTAGGCAATTTGTAATATTTAATTAGCTTGTGTAGTTAGTTAATTTGTATATTCTTTTGGTCCCTCCGAGTGAGGGCAATTTTGTAATAAGCGTGCATGAGTGGTGTGTATGTCTTCCAACCCCCACTTCTTTCTTCCCTTTTATTTACCTGTTTATGATGGTAGATTAGGGCACGTTTATTTTAGCATACCTTATGCAATGCATGCGTGCATCTATGCATTTGTTGACATGCACCGGGCTCGGTACATTATGCAAACCGCATCATATCTTCAAATCTAACTTGAATACGTGCACCGAATGATTGCATTTCACATGCCATTTTAGGGTTAGCCGAGCCTATCCTAATCACATTCTGCATGCGATGCATTAGTCACTTTAATGAACTAGGACATGCATGTTTGCTAAATAGTTTTTGTTTTGGCATGGAGTACGATGTAAGTATTTATGCTTTAGCATATCGCATGCGTGTGAATGTTAACCATGTGGCTAGATGCTTATATGAGATAAACTGTCTAAATGCCTGTGGGTGGAGGTTGGATTGCTTGAGTTGGAAAAACTCGTTGAAATCCGCGTTTTAGCCTACTTGCGAGTAGCAAATTCCGAAACGCTTTCAAAACGAACGGATATGTAATGCTTATTTCCAAATTAGGCAATCTAGTCTATACTTGTTTGCTGCGCGCATAACATAGTAATTCTAGGCTAATAATTGGAGCAAGAACACATAACGTTTTCAAAATCAGATATCGCGGTTAGTAGAGGCCGGTCTTCGGACCGGGCAAAAGGGGGTGCTCATAGCTGACCTTCCTCGATCGTACCCAAGCTCCCGAGCCAAGACAACTTTGGTGATGACGGACACGTGGCCTTCGGCACCGAGTCAGGGTTTCCTAAATTTCCCATTTTAAAATATTTAGGTGGCGACTCTGTATCTGGCAAAGCAGTCCATGTTTGGCACTACTTTTCAAAAAATCTGTTTTCTCAAACGATTTGCCAGAGTTGGACTCTTTGGTTCAGATTACGAACCGCAACAAACAAAAAACAGGGGAGTCCGAACTGTAGCATCCGAGGTCCCACGCGGGCGCTGTTACAGTTTCTGGCAACTCTGTTGGGGAGTTTAGAGAGCTTGACTCGAACTCGTGATATCCTGTTTTGATTTCATTTATGTGTCTCTTTGTATTGCATGTGCATTGGTGCGCCTAGGACACCGTGTTGGCCATCTGCTATTCCTTAGCGGTTTGCTGGAGGCTTGTCTTGTCAAGACATGACCATAAGGCTGACCGGTTGCAGACTCTGCCAGTATGGGAACACAAACCCCGGTTTTACTGGGGCACCCTTTTTGACCATTCGACCTAGTGCATGTTCGGATCCATAGAGACCATTCCAAACTAGGACAGGTTGCTTACCCGATATAGGTTGTTTGAAGCTGCTGTGTGCGTAGTGAAACCCTAGCTCCTGACAAAATAGGACAGGGAAACCCTACCCCAACATAGGGGTGTATTGGCTCTCTTTTACCTGCTATGTGCTTTTAGAGTGTATCTCTGCAGGGAACGCATATATCAGTTTGCAAAGTTTGAGTATCGAGCTGAGGCACTAGTATCGATGTTATTGAGAATCGATTATGTCTGCGGGTATCGATTGATTGAGCGATGATTACGAAACGATGATTAGTAGTAAATCTGATTGTTCGGCTACACCGTGTTTGATCTGTTTGAAATTTGAAATCGCTTGTTTTCCGTTTGATTCGAGATTGAGAGGGTCGATCCGAAGCGACTAGTGTCTTCTCCTTCTGAAGTAAGACCGAGCATGACGAAATTCGAGAAGAGATCGTGGTCATGACGGCGCGTTGAGTCAAGAATCACCCGAGGTGAGGCTAATATTGATATGCCGCATCGCCTGTGTCGCTGCCGCACACCAATTTGGACCCCTCAACTATATCAGGCTCGCGAGCCTACTACATTTGAACTAATGGGAATGATAGGTGATCTTCAAAGATCCGTGGTGGATCTCGCATATGGAATGTCTGTTTCACCACCAGCCGCACCATATGCTGGAGGCTTTATACCCCAGGAACCCCCGCTATTGGGACGAATTGTAATTGAACTCAGCCAACCAGAGATGACCTCCAGCTATGGCAACGACGCATCAAACCAAATGCTAGATCAGGCTGAGGCAAAAGACAAAGGCAAGATGAAGGCAGATGCCGACCCTATCGAACAACTGCTGTGGGCAGTAGAGGCTTTGAAAGCCGGAGGAATGAACAAGCAACAGATATCCGCAGTTATGTCAAAAACTGTAGAGGATGCTTTCCCCACTCCGCCTGAGGGAATTTCCAATCAATCAGAGAATCGGGATAGGCCCCGTCATGCTAAGATAGTTCTTCCCGCTCCCAACCTTGCATCCGAAAAGGATCAGAAATCCAAGGCCGCACCCGCCGATCCGTTCGCTAGTGCATCTAGCAAGAGTGCTCAGGCTCCAAAGTACCTGCCCCGAGGGCGCAGGGTCTTCCATGCTCTCTATATGCCATTGTCCAAGGCACTTCAGATCCTTGCCGAGAGAGGACACTTTAAACCCCTGGAGCCTCGGCCTCTCCCAAAGAATCTCCCTGATACTCATGACCCTGCTCAGTACTGTGCGTACCACCAATAGACAGGCCATGCTACCGACAATTGTTTCTGCCTCCGTCATGAGGTGCAAGATTTGATTGACAACGAGGTTATCTTCCCCCCCACCTCAGCAAAGTCCGTCACCACCCAGTTGTTAGATTTTGAGGACACGAATCTGCAGTATGTAATCGGAAGGTGAACCGCGTGGGCGGTCAGTGCATTTTGGATGTGGCGTTTGGCACGCATTTTTGGGCATCTGTTAATGTTAATTTTGTAAATTCTGACTTGGGTGTCGAGCCAGTCTTTTGTTTTGTTTTGAGTCTGTCTCTCTGTATTGAGTCAGTCTTTTTGCTTACAGGGTCTGTCTTGTTGTAATGAGTCAGTCCCTTTTGTATAAAATACCAGGTGATTCCGAGGTTGTTGCCCCGAACACCATTTTGCTTTATAATTACTTCATTCGTGTTCCTTTTGAGTCTGTCTCTGCTGTGGAGCCAGTTACATCGGAGAAACCTGAATGAAACAGCTGTGGCTATCATGTTCCGTACTTGTTGCTATTTGAGCTAGTTGTGCCAGAAGATGTGAATGGAACGACAGTACATTTCGCCTACTCTCTTGTGCCTTAAACATCGTCGTAATGACCTAAGCTTTTCATAAAACCCCTTTTCGAACACTGCAGTAATGAAAACAAAGAGGAAGTAATTCCTCGGGTTTTGTAAAATTTTGATCATTTTGAGAGAAAGAGAGGCATGCTAAGCTTTTAATGAATGAAATCATGCTTGTCGGCGTGAGTACTGAGAAGGATCCCGGTTCGATTCGGACTGATTCCACACTATCTTCTGCGCGAGCGATTTGTCGCTTTCTTAAAAACTTTCAAAAACGAAATGTCTTGCGCGGTCTTGTGAAGACTTGTGTGGAATCGCTCTTGAGATTGTGCAGCTTAGGATCGCTCTCAGCCTCAAGATTCAACTTATCTGTTCAAACCTGGAGTCCGTTCAAAACATCCAGTGCCATGAAACGCCTGTGTGACCTATTTTGAGGCAGCCCTTGAGCGAGAGGCACGAAAGCTAGATTAAGAAGATCAAAGCCCACCAGGCAAGGCTCATGAAGTGGCTGTGATGGACTTTTCTGCAAATCAACACAACGGTCATTCTGCTCGACATAGAAAGGCTTCAATCTCAAAACCATTTGGCATGGGCTTGCTACATTTTTTATCCTTTGAGAGGCTCGCTGGGCCGAAAACCCGGAAGGGCGGCCCAGGCAAAAGTTAGAGCAAAGAAAAGAAAAGAAAAAAAGAAAAAAAAGAAGCAAAAAAAGAGAAAAGAAAAGAACGAAGAATAGCAAAAGAAAAGAAAGAAAAGAAATGAAAATGCAAAAGAAAAGAAAAAGAAAGAAAAAGAAAAACATAGCTCACAAGGTCGAAAACCCGCATTGGGCACCTTGGCAAAAGTTAGAGCCTAAACAGTGAAGGTTAAAATACCCGAGTGTACCTTAACCGGAACTACGTAAGGCTTGATTCCCATGTTTGGGATACGTAGGCAACTTCATCTTGAAGTCCAGCCCTCAACGCTTCCATAGCGTCGT
The DNA here is from genome assembly GCA_025200525.1 of Camellia lanceoleosa. NCBI lineage: Eukaryota > Viridiplantae > Streptophyta > Magnoliopsida > Ericales > Theaceae > Camellia > Camellia lanceoleosa. Next base: position 85,753,261 of record CM045759.1, read on the forward strand.
AGTCCATGTCATGGTTTTGATCACTTTTGCCTCCTCCAAATCCAATGTCTCGATTGCAGCAACCTGGAACTACGTGACCAACTTCCTCTTGAAGTCCAACCACCAACACCTTCCAGGTGACTGTATCCATATATTGATTCAAACCGTCTTCGTTTCCTCCGCGTCCGGGGGTTCGATCGTCGTCAACAAGGACTGGCTCGCAATGTGCCGTGGCATCATCCAAACAAGGGGCACCTTTCCGTTGCCATGCAGTGCCATAAGTTGCCCTGAGTTACCGTCCAAACCAGGGGCAACTTTCCGTTGCCTTATCCCCCTCTTTAAGCCAGGGGCAATTTTCCATTGCCTCCGATCCGAGGTTGTATATCTCGAGGGTAAGTTCCACGCTCGTTGAGCGTTGACTATTTGCAAAAATAGTTTTTGAAAATTTTTACTGAAGTTGACTATTTTCTCGAAAATTATTTCATTTTTCAAAATTGGACCATGTTTGGACCCCAAAAGGAGAATTTTCAGTGCTCACAGCCTGATTCGCATGATTTTCAAATCAAAAATCGAATAAGTGTGTTAATCAAACTCCCATTTTGATCAAAACTGTTTTAGGAAGAAAACAAAAAAAAAAAAATGGTCAAAGTGACGAACTAGGGGCACAATTGAGTCAGGCCTTCTGTCTTTCCCCCCCCCCGGTCAACATACTTGCCGGAAAGGCACTCTATCTGCCGGAAGGAATAGCCGTGAGCTAACAGCGCTGGGTGTGAACCTGCGACTTCCTATTCACCCGTTAATCACCCTGGGGAGGGATAAAAAAATGAGAGAATAAAGAGTAGAGAGGTGTAAGCAGAGAGAGAAGTGAGAAAAGGGTTTTGAGAGAAAAACCAAGCATGAGGGCCGAGTGATGCGAGTATCACAAATCAAAAAGGGTGGGAATAATACCCGGAGGAATTGGCTCCTCGAGATTTGAGGTCTTTTCATAAACATGTCCGTGTGTCGTATCCTTTTGATTTGTCAGTCTCGATTTTGGCTTTGAGTCTTTTTCAAGCATGTGTTGTTATGATAGGTCGCGTGCCTCTTGTTTCTTAGTTTGAGTCTGCCTCGCTGTGTTCTGTGGTAGGCTCGACACCCCGGTTGAAAACCCTTCCTTATTTAAAAAAAAATCGTTGTTTGTGCTCAGAATGCTGTGCCATTCTCTACATTCGTGCGAAGCAAGAGAAGGAAAGGGAAAATTTGGGACATCCGAGTGTGTTTCAACTCCAACTGTTTCTGTTTCATGATCCGTCTTGTCAGATTGGGCTATTTGTTCAGGGTTTGCTGTGTGCAGAATGAACCGAGTGCTGTGTTATAGGCTGTATGCAGATCAATCCCCAGTAGAGTATGGGCTGTATTGTCTAGGTTGAGCAGTGGTTTGTATGAGTTGTTTGCTGTTAGTTGGTTGGTTATCCGATTATCATAGTGTAAGTGCTCAATTCTCAGACAACAGATTAATATCATTTACATTTAAGGCGTAATATGATGCAATGCAGTGCAAGGTATGAAATATACACAAATGTAAACACTTTTTCAGGCAAAAAGTTTGTTTCATTTCATATCATCCTTTCAAATACATAAGTTTTGGGAAAACAAAATCTGCCTGCGGCAGTACAAAAGTACCCTAACTACTGACCAAAAGGGGAAAATGCAAAAAAGGAAAAGAAAAGAAAAAACAGTAAGAATCTGTATCAAATGTCAAAATGGCTCCGAGGCCGTCAATCTGTCCTGGTCCTCTTCCTGGACGAAGGTCCAGCAGTGTCATCAACAGGGGCACCACCAGGGGCATCGCCGTCTGAGCTCGAGTCCGAGCCATCACCGGCCTCCTCCGCCTCTGTCTCTGCCTCAGACTCGTCATCTGGAACTGGGGCCCGCGAGCCGTTCCCGACATGAGTGCGCCCTCCTCTGGTGCGAGGATACACTCTGCTATCCCGGGTAGAAATGGGAGGCCCAGCCGGAGCGTCACCCACCGGAGGAATCGGGAAGGGAGGCTGAAAAGCAAGAAAGGCGGATGCATCAGAATACTGTGAGCAGTTTATCAGTGCAGAATACAATGTATAAGTACAGTATGTGGGTGCCGTGAGCAGTGAATCAGTACAGAATACAGTGTGTATGTGAATGCCGTGAGCAGTGAATCAGTGCAGAATGTAGTGTATGAGTACAGTGTGTATGTGAATGCCGTGAGCAGTGAATCAGTGCAGAATGCAGTGTATGAGTACAGTGTATGGGTGCTGTGAGCAGTGAATCAGTGCAGAATACAGTGTGTGAGTACAGTGTATCAGATGCCGTGAGCAGTTTATCAGATGTCGCAATTATGCATCAGATTATGTAAAGCAGTTTGTATATGGTTTGAGGTTGTGGTCAGAAAGAACATACTGGAATGCTGTAAAGGGCCAAAAGGTCGAATGTCCGCTGTAGCATCCCCATCATGGAGGCATTCATCTCCAATGACTGCCGGGTGTACTCAGAAGACGCTTGCGAAAGTATCAGATGCATCAATATTCTGTGGAATATCAAATAAACCGAAATGAAATGACTGTACAAAAATGCAGTAATATATACCGGAAGCAAGTCGAGGACACCGACAAGCTCGTGATCAGCCGGTGGAGGAGCAAAGGGGATCTGGTAGGTCGCCCCATCCTGTCCTCGGAAAGTCAATGAAGCGGCGAACAGCCAACCGACCTCGCCTCACGCCGCGGACTCGGGCCCTCCTCTACAACCATTTGGAAAATCAAAGCAAACAATTTTTTTTTGGTCAAATTTATTTATATTTTTTTTAAAAAAATCAAACAAAAATTTAAAAAATCAAACCAAACCACTATATCATGTATTATTTTTAATATACATTCAATAAAATTAATAATTTTTATAAAAAATATTAACTTTGATATTAGAATAATTTGAAGACATTTCGTCATAAAATATTAACATTTAATTTTATAATCTTGTAATAGAAATTTTAAAAAAATTTAATGTGCTAAATTTGTAATACATATAATAGCATTATAGTATAAATTAAAATTTCGTCACAAAACTTAAGAAAATTTGAAACAGTTTTTGAAATGGATATTGAACGAGCCAAAATGAGCTTTTTGTTTGAATTTCATAACAAAGCCTCTATAACCTCTAAAAAGTGGACGAGAGTTACTATTTCACATAAGAAATAACTTTGTCATTAAGGTCCCTAAAGGCACAAGTTTGAGCAAATCAAATTAACTTATCTTTAATTGTCCATAAATCTCAAGAATTGGATCACCAGTTTTAAAAAATTAAGAACAATGTTTCAAATAAAAATTATGAAGAAGTCATACAAAATCAGTCGAGTTATTTCAACTCAATGAAAAAATTGATAATTTCATACAAAACTTACACTATGATTTAAGATTTTTGTATAACTTGTTCAATTTTGTCCAATCTCACTGAATAAATACAATACTTGATAGAAATTATACTATCAAATTATATGAAGAGAAAAATAAAACAAGAATCTTCATAATGTCTTCAGATTCAAAATTAGTGATATATTTGTCTACTTTATCGAAATACTTAAAAAATAGATCAAGATTTATCAAAACAAAATAAAATAAGTGTTTTTTAAATTGCTCCCACTTACATGTGTACGGTTAAATCATTGCCCAAATTAGGGGCTTTTCCCAAATTAAGGCAAAATAGTAACTTATTTCCCAAACTAAGCTAAAACACGAATACAAACCACGCTTTCACCGTTTTTGTGGCGTTCCCGCGAAAAATTTGTAAAATCTTAAAAGCGTTGTACAAATCACGCTTTTAATTAAGAAAACGTGATTACAAACCACGCTTTTAAGGAAATTTGATTTATAAATAAAGCGTGGTTAGGAATCACGCTTTTAAGTATTTTTTTTTTCTTCAAAAAACGTGGTTGCAAACCACGCTTTTACTGTTGACTCGTGGATGATAACCACGCGTTTAACCAAAATGTAAAAATTCAGCAAAAAAAAATCAAAACCAGCACTCACTCTTCTTTCTCACACACACTCACACTCACTTTCTCTCTCTCTGACACACACACCCACAACACTCACACACTCATATCAAACATAATTTTTGTAAATATAAATCATTTTTATATAATTTTTATCTTTCGAGTGGTTAGAAATAATTTTTTACAAATTAAATTGAAACAATCATACGTATCTATATAGCCTTCCCAAAAGTTAAAATGATAATTATTTTTTACCCTTAAATGATAATTATTTTTTATTTTTTATTTCTTAACCAAATTAATTTTTAATTTTTTTAAAAAAAAATTCTAAAAATCAAACCATGCATAGCATAAAAATATTTTGATAAGTCATTTCTTACGTTGGTAACTTATATTTTATGACATTTTTACCATCTGAGGCATGTTTAATAACCATTTCGTTTTTAGTTTTCAATTTATATTTACAAAAATTTAAAAACTATCATAAAAACTTGTTTGATAATTTTTTTGGTTTATAAATGGTTGTCTCAATTTGTAAATTTGAAGAAAAAACATAAATTCAAAAAATGAGTTTACGTTGGTTTTTAAACAAAATTTAAAAATTTTACTAACAAATTTTTTTTTTCAAATAATTTTTTTTTTCCAATTAATTTTATTTTATTTTCAATGAATTTTTTTTTTCAAAGGTGAGGGGAGAACTATCATAAACATAAACCTGAGGGGGTGTCGGTGTAATTTACCTAAATAAAAAAAATAAATTTTAAGAATTAAAGTAAAAAAGTAATCATTTTATATAGTTGATTATTATTTGCTATTATAAATTATTATATATATTTAATATTGGTCTGAATTTTATAAAATAAAATTTATATATATTAAAAATTATATATGTTTGATGTGAGTGTATGAGTGTTGTGGGTGTGTGTGTCAGAGAGGGAGAGAGAGAGTGAGTAAGTGAATGTGTGTGAGAAAGAAGAGTGTGTGCTGGTTTTGATTTTTTGTTCAAAATGTGTTTTGAAAGCACGTTTTTACATAATTTACTTAAAAGCGTGGTCACGAATATGTATAAATCAAATTTCTTTATGTATAAATCAAGCTTACCTACACTTTATAATTTATGTAAAGTCACAACCTACACTTATAATTTATGTAATGATTAGAAATTTAGGTAAATTAGAAATCTTGTTACTTTGATGTAGGTTGTTACTTTGATATAAATTTAGGTTTACCTACACTCATAAGTTTACCTACACTCAAAGTAACAAGATTAACAACCTACACTCATAATTTTATGTAAATTACCTAGATTTCTAATTTATCAATTACCTAAATCAACCTACATCAATTAAATTTATGTAATGATTAGAAATCTTGTTACTTTATAATTTATAAGTTATAATCATTTTTATATAATTTACACAGAATGAAGTTCAAAATTTAAATTGATGAAATTAAAACTTTTGAGTTCAAATTAAAAAATACGTAAAGTGTGGATATTTTTTTGTAATTTGTCCAATATTTTAAACATGTTTGTGTTCATTTGTTGGCAAAAATCAAACTAAAAATATATTTACTATATACTGTAATGTAAAAATTTCATGCCACTAATAATGTAATTTTAAGAACCAAATAATTTATTTTTAAAATGGTATACCTTTTTAAAAATAAAATTTTGGTATTGACAGGATAGTAATTCATTACCAAATGTCTAATTTCATCCTTAAATAGTAGAGACAATTGGTGAAAAGTTTATTTCAAAGGGGTATAAAGTATTATATTTAAGGTAAAATCTTGTTTGGTAATAAGAACAAAGTGAAAATTGTTGACGATGTTAACAAAGTTGCCAAAAAAAATTATGTTTGTTTTTATCACATCATAGATTCGTCATTGTATTTGTATCATAGAATAGCATAATACATTTTTAATAATTCTAATTTTTATCATAAAAAATTAGAAATCTCTTGTAAAATTAATCCAAAATTAATAAAAGATCTTCAGAACAAAAATTTAGCTGAATTATGACATAATGTGATTAGTTATAACATATTGTGAGGTCAATTATGACATTATTTTGATTATGATGTAAGAGTTGTTTAGTTATTAAGTATGTGAAAATATAATTTTCCCATCCCCACCCTATTTTCTTGTTGAAGTGATATTGGGAAAAATTACAATCTTTATTGAAAACTCAATTAAGTTATGAGCTCTTACCATAAAAGTTCTTCAAGTAGACAAAAAAAGAGTTCTTTTTGGGTAGTATACCAGTTTTCTAACCAATGTAAAATATACCTAATTCATGTAACTCATAAGTAGGTGTAAATGTTATGAATTTATAATTTTATATTTAAATTTGTAGATAGTTTCTGATGAATCCTGAAGCAAATATTAAATGTGATAGTGATTTTATGCATGGCGCGCTCTTCTTTTCTTTTTTTTTTGCTTTTATTTTTAAATGTGACATCATTTATATAATAGAATACATTGCATGTCTATTTGTGTCAAAATTATAATATGAAATTTAAATTTTAGTACAAATCTAAATTGTTTATTTTATATTTATTTTTTGTATGATAAAACACAAGATTTAATATATTATACATCGAACAATAACTCATCTAATAAAATAAATCTGAGTACAAAATATAAAATAAATCCTAAATGGAGAAAAAGAACCTTCACGCATAAAAGATACGAGTCTCCACATACGAAGTAAAAAAAACTCCACATACATATGAAATCTCAGCCGTTGTTTTATATGAATAAAAATAAGTGAAAAAAATGAGAAAATAAACAATAATAGACAAATAGAGACAAAAATAAAAATGCGAGAAAATATAAATTGAAGTAATGTTTAGTTGTATTGAAGTAATGTTTCACCTCTACAGTTCCTTCTACCCTGGAAAATATAAATTGACAAAAATGAATGGGCTGATTTTTATAGGAAAATGTCACTTATGATATAAATGTCACTTATAGGAAAATATAAATTGTCTTTTGACTCCCACAACTTCCTTTCACCAAGTGTCCGCCTAAACAAATTCAAATAATGAACACAAAAATAAAAGCAGGTTCATTTACAAAAATTAAATCAATACTGAAATGTTATCAAAACAAAGAAGAAAAAACATGGAAAAAGAAAAATTTACATTTACCGTGTACAAGAACATGATGTTAATCGTAATAAATAATGGAAAAGGCAGAGCACAGGAGTTTCATAGACAGTTATGTCCAACAAACCAACATTCCCTATGTGTTGTAAGCTTTTTTTTCTTAAAAAGCTAAAAAATCCAAAACATAAGGTTTATTTTAACTCATATTTTAATTAAAAAATGAATAACTACTGTTGGATTTCAATTACTGCTTAAATAAAGTTATTGCCTCCCAAGTAATTGTAATTGAATGATTTAAAATTCATATAATTATTTTAGAAGTAAAATTCGATATATGTATATTATTGATATTTTAATGTTTATTGTTTCATTGAAGCAAGTGTATGGCAACTGTTCCAATTATCTTCTATTGGGGGGAAACATAATTCGGGATCCCAATGATGATGCTGAGCCGAAAGGGATATATGGGGTGCAACTTGGCACCACACTTAGCTATTTGGAAGAGATGTTTATGTCCAAGGTGGCAAGTTATGGGAAAACTGTCCGATTGATCTTCAAATATAGATATCCTTATCGCCAGTGGCAAGTAACCAGCAAATACAAAATATTACCAATCAATGACGATGACGCGTTGAGCACTGTATTAAGTATCGGTGGAAATTTCTAACCACCAAATTGTTTGGAAGTGTACATTGATAAAGAGGTTGTACACAATGTCCCGAATATGACACAGATGGAAAGTTCAAATCCGTTCACTACATTGTTGACACATGGGATTGACACGATAGCGTTTCAGTCTCCTATGTATGAATCAAATGAATGTTATGTAGTGGGCTACACACAACAGACATTTCAGGGCCATGGTGTAGAATCTAGTTCACGTGGTGGATATGAGACTGAATTTCACAATAACACAGAAGATGTGCCCACCTACAGCCATCATACCACTCCAGTTGAAGTTGCTGGTAATATGGCTGAAATGGTGAATTATGTGCAGTTTGCTGACAGTGACATGTACGGTCCTGATGTCGCCCTAGACAATGATGAGAATGAAATGTGTGATGAAAAAAATTTATTGGGCGGATTAGATGATGATGATGAAGAAGATGATGCCGACGCTCCCATTGACCTTGACAATGCCCCCATTCCACCTAGACCTGAAATCCCTTTCTATGAAAATATCCACATAGGTGGTGATTTTGACATTAGTAACCGCGATGTCGTTCCCCGTAACCGAATCTGGAACACTGAAAATCCAGAGTTGGGCAAAGGGATGGTTTTCGTTGATAAGAAGTAACTCGTACATGCTGTGAAATTGTACCATGCAACAAATAATCGAGAGTATAAAGTCGTAACCTCCAAGCGAGACGTTTGGGTGTGTACTTGCAAGCACGATTGTAGCTGGTGGTTGTGTGCATCTCTTAGTAGGAAACATGGTCTTTTTGAAATAAAGCAGTATAGGGGTCCTCACCATTGTTTATACCCACGAATGAATAGGAACCACACTAATATTAGCTCCAGTTACATTGCTTCTCATCTTTTGGGACAAGTTGCGGTGAGTATACAAAATAAATGTTTACATATATATACATATTTGTTTGTTTATAGTGTTCACACCAAAATAATCTGACTCATAGGTATTGTCGTATGCAAAATGAACCTGATATGCCAATTAAGAATGTCATCGAAGATATCAAAAAGACCATGAACTATAGTATATCATACAAGAAGGCGTGGCATGCAAGGGCAAAGGCAATTAGAATGGTATTCGGGGATTGGGATGAATCATATAGGCTGTTGCCTAAATTCATGCATGCATTACAAACATTTAATCCTGGCACCATCATGCAATGGAAGCATAGATATATCGGAGGTACAACCATTATACCCGTCTTCCACTTTGTTTTCTGGTCTTTCAAACCCGTCATCGATGGATTCAAATATTGTAGGCCCGTTATAACCATAGATGGTACATTCTTATACGGGAAATACACTGGTGTGTTGCTTGTAGCAACGATTGTCACTGCCAATGGCAAAGTATTACCGCTTGCATTCGCTGTTGTCGACAGGGAGAGTTTGGAGTCTTGGTCGTTCTTCATTTCAAATATCAAGGAACATATTGTCATGGACCGACAGGGAATGACTTTGATATCTGATTGAGCTAAGAGTATTTTAGCTATTGTGAGGCAGCATTGACTGAATCTCTCGCTCCAATTTGTTGGATATCATCGGCACTGCCTTCAACATGTTTGTAGTAACTTTAACACTAGGTTCAAAAATAAGGAGCTGAAACAACTTCTATGGAAAGCAGGGAGTGCTCATCAACGACGAAAGTGTAATGGTTACTTAGAACAGATACAGGCTATTAACCAAGATGCCATCAATTGGGTTCACAAGATGAATCCTGTGGAGTGGGCCCTTGCGTATGACGGTGGATATCGGTGGGGGGTATTGACCAGCAATGATGCAGAGTGCTTCAATAGCGTCTTGAAAGGTGCAAGGAACTTACCTATCTCAGCTATGGTTGAATTTACATTTCGGCGGCTCGTAAAATATTTTGACGAGATGGGAGTCCAAGCTGAAATAGATGTATGAAATGAGTTCCAATACCCTAGAGAGATGCAAAAAACTATTGAGGATGGCATCGCAAGGGCAAATACTTTCAAGTTGATATCATATGACATGTTAGTTTGTAATATAAACTAAATTGTTCTTATTATGTTGTGAACTTAAGTACACCTAAAAACATGAATTTGATTAGTTTATATTACAATTTTCTTATAGGCCCCATCGCGTATTTGAGGTGCAAACATCTTTTCGCCATGGACGAGGTCGCAAAACACAAATTGTGCGGATGAATCAACCCTCATGCAGTTGTGGGAAATATGAGATAAGACACTATCCATGTTCCTATATGCTTGCTGTAATGTCTGAATGCGGTGACAATCCATTCGAGTACGTTGATCTAGTATATAGGCTTCCTGTATACATGAGGGTTTGGGAAACTAAATTCAATCCAATACCGCATCAAGATTATTGGGATGATCCGCAATAGACCTTAATGCCTAATGTATTTCGTTTGCGAGAAGTAAAACGGGATTGTACATCTATGTCTCGTATTCTGAATGAGATGGATACATCAGATAAGCGTTTGACCACTCGTTGTAGTGAGTACCTGCAGACAGGTTATGACCGGCGAACATGTCCGGCGCGACTTGGTCGATAAAGACTATGTAATACTTACATATTGTAATAGATCATTTTTTAATTCTTTATTTGTAATAGATCATTTAATTTTTTATTTGTAAACGGGGTCGTACATTTAAATAGATCATTTTTTATTTGTAATAGATCAATTCTAATTTTTAATTCTTTATATATTGTAATTGTTTGATTTCCTTGAAAAAATTTACAACTAACATACTAAACAAATAAATTAAACTAAATATGTATGCAAAAACATTTAACTATACCACACAGGCTTAAGTTTTTTATTCTCTACTTGATTGAAAATGTCTATTATAAAATTTAAGTGAAAATCACATAGTTCTTCTACTATTTTAAAATTTATTATTTATGAATAAATTTAATATTTTCGAATGCTGCAAGCATTTTTTACATGTACAATTTATGAACCAGATCTACGTAATTTACAAATTTTATACTTTATTGGAACTTTTACCATTACAAAATCAATAATGAAGTTTTGTCAAATATGTCATAAATGTAATTAGCAACCTCTTATTGAAAAAAAAATTCTCATTCAATTTTTTCGCAAATATTTATGTAGGAAAACTATCCACATGTTACTGGTCATTATTAAGCTTATGTAACTGAGACCATAAAATTATTTTGTAAAAGATTTCTATATTAGTTATAGCATAGATAACGGTAGGTTCTGTTGAATTGGTTATCATATTTAATGGTACATAAATTGATAAATTTAGATTTTAGCGAATTACTTCCATGTTAGTGGCACACAAATTGATAATTTTAAAATAATCGACCACATTTATTTTTCAAGTCGTCATGTATGGAATAATTAGAGTTTAATTGTTATAGTTAAATTACATGCTCACCAATACAGTTTTTTGAAATAAAAATTAATTACTTTTTAGTGAATTGCTTCCATATATGGTGTCACACAAATATAAATTTATAAATAGTTGAGCATACTTTTCTTTTACAAATCGTAATTTATGGAATAATTATAGTTTTCATGTTATGATTAAATGAGACTTTTATTGTTATGATCTAGTATTTCACTTGTACAGGCTTCATGGCACATCTACCTGATGAGGTCCCACTTTTTAATCATCCACATCGGGCTGATAGTATATGGGAGGATCCGGTATGCAATAACGTTTGTTGGACTTTACGCTTACAATGAAAATACCATGCATTTTGTTTTATATTACGTGATAATGCTATAATTTAAACTAGTCATTCTGTTATGCAGGATAAGGCACGCATCGTGGTGACATGCCGACGGGGAGATTCCGACCTATGGGAGCGTCCATTGGACCATAGAGTCTTGCAGTGTCTACTACGCGCAAAATTCTGGTGAGGTTCCCATCGGCCAGGGAGACATGCGGTTGCTAGCTGGACCTCGAGGTAGCCGGTGGAGGGTTGACATGGGCCACGAGATCGTATCGATCTACGTAGTCGTCGTATATAGAGACCAGCTTGACTGGATGAAAGAGGGCGAGGTATGAAATTTAAATACCTAAATTTTAATTGTCATATGGAGTGTATATGTTCATGAGCGATTTTTAATAGACTTGTCATTATTGTAGTTTATCTGGCAGCCTTATGTTGGGGTCCTCAATACGCTTCCAGACTATTGCTGACTAGGTAAGGAGATATGGATGGCGAGAGTGCTACTTATTTGTTTTGACGTGGTTGAGTGGCATCTCCCTGATCGTGTCCTCAAGCAGCTTGGTCGAGTCCGATTAAATGTCGGATCGGTGCGACAATCGAGTGGCGGTTGCATGCGATCGATAGACGTGTCGAGCGGCAATCGATCGGAGTCTGTTTCATATGCAATATATACAGCTGTGGGATGCCCGTCGCGACAGTATTGTACAGGTTGACTGAAGCGATGAGGTCCTCCCCTCTTCCGACCCTTACATGTTGTGGTATCGACGACATATACACCTACTAGTCGGTAATCCGAGCCACCTGTCTAAGTCCGGATATCAGGGACTTGGGCCTTCTCTCGAGACATTGGTGAGTATCATAATATGTGTCAGATAATTGTTAAGATCATAATTGATTTACTTTCAGTCAACTATAGCCTAATACGTCTGAATTTTTGTTCAGGTGGTTCGAGCTGGGAGGTCATATCACTTGGCTGAGGATGCCCTTTTCAGACGTGATAGACAACATACGATGCAGGCCCTTGTAGAGATCCGAGAGTTATTGTACGAGGGGATCCAGCATGCCCATCGGGTAAATTGTCTGCATTTTGGCCACTACGGTGTACATAGTGCAGCAGTTACACCAGACACATCAGTCCCGTCCACGTCAGTGCCTTCCACTTCAGCGCCAGCCACAGCAGGTCCTTGGACTTTAGTCACCCTACCGCATAGTACCCTATATATTTCTCCAGATTCCCCACACGTACATCCTACCCAGTATGCTGACCCTGATTGGACACCGCCCCGGTACATGCATGACGTTGTTACCCCACCCACCCAGTTACCACCTGCTTTTCTGGGGACTAGTTCGACTGCGACCATGAGTACACATGATGCAGTTCTCACTGACATCTCCCACGTTGAGGAAGAGGCCCATATTGAGCCCCTCTCAGAGCGCAAGGGAGAAGTCGAAGTTATGGTCGTGGCGGATGTCGCGGCCGAGGTCGGGGTGCGGGCAGAGGCAAAGGTCGAGGTCTAGCTGCAGATCGTGATACAGTTGCACCAGATGAGGGAGTTTCACAGCTCAAAGCAGTATCCGATCTTGACCAGAGACAGATCGAGACAAGACATGCGAGAGAGGGGTCACACTGGTGACAGCTCAGTGGAGGGCCACATACAGGGGAGGGAGTGCTAGATATTCAGAGAGTCTACCGCAGGAGACCGAGGAGGGAGGTCCACGGTCGGGGTTGTGGGACTGGGGGCAGGTTAGGGCATTAGCGGGTGTGATATGGAGTGTATAGTTTTTTTTATTTGTAGTAATTGTTATAGTTTTTGTAAATCAAACTTGTACAGATGATATAAATGTGTCATACTTATTTATTCGAAAATATAATTTCACAATTTTTTATTCTTACTTATTTTGATGAATCACACAAATCTCTTTTACATCTCTATCTCTCTCTCATTCTCCGTAGTCTCTGCATTATTTATAGTAATTTACGTTTTTTCCTCAAATTTACAAATTGAGACAACCATTTATAAACCAAAAAAATTATCAAACAAATTTTCATGAGAGTTTTTAAAATTTGATAAAAATGTATTCAAATTAACAAATAATTAAATAAGTTATCAATGTAAAAAATGACTTATCAAAAGATTTTTAGGCTATGTATGGTTTGATTTTTAGAATTTTTTTCAAAAAATTAAAAATTAATTTGGTTAAGAAATAAAAAATAAAAAATCATATAATTTAAGGGTAAAAAATAATTATCATTTTAACTTTTGGGCAGGTTATATATATACGTATGGTTATTTCAATTTAATTTGTAAAAAATTATTTCTAACCACTCGAAAAAAAAATTATATAAAAATTATTTTGATTTACAAAAATTATAAAAATTATATAGTTGATTATTATTTGCTATTATAAATTATTATATATATTTAATATTGGTCCCAAATTTATAAAATAAAATTTATATATATTAAAAAAATGTGAGTGTGGTGGGTGTGTGTGTATGTGAGAGAGAGAGAGAGAGAGTGAGAGAGAGAGAGAGAGAGTGTATGTGTGAGTGTTAGTGTTAGTGTGAGAATGAAAATGAAGAGTGAGTGTAACAGTGAAAACGTGTTTTCAAAACATGTTTTTATGATTTCATTAAAAGCGCGGTTCCTAATCATGTTTTTTGGAGAAAAAAAAATTCAAATTTATTTTTTAGGATTTAGGATTTATTTTTTTTATAAAATTGAAGTTAAAATAAATTTTAAGAATTAAACTATAAATCCTAAACCCTAAAATAAAAATAAATAAATTTTAAGAATTAAACCCTAAACCCTAAAATAAAAAAAAATAGATTTTATCCCTAAATACTGAGGTAGCGTTTGGTAACGTTTACGTCTTTGATTTATGTTTACAAAAATTTTATAAACTGATTTTTGTTTATTTTTAGAAAAACATAAATTACAAATGCGTTTGGTTTGAACAAAATGTTTAAAAACATAAAATAAAAAATATGTTTGTTCAGGCCTAAAATATTTATATTTATTTTTATTATTTATAACAATGGGATCACACATATTATAATTGAAAAAAATTTAATTAAAATAAAAGATTAATTGAAAAAAAATTAATAGAAAAAAAAATTATTTGAAAAAAAATTATTTGAAAATATTGGTCTTAATTTCATATAGTTGATTATTATTTGCTATTAAAAATTTTATTATATATATATACATTTAATATTGGTCTTAATTTTATAAAATAAAATTTATATATATATTAAAAATTATATTGGTTTGGTGTGTGTGTGGGGGGTTTGGTGTGTGTGTATGGGATGAGTGTCTGTGTGTTAGAGAGAGAGACAGAGAGAGAGAGAGAGAAGAGAAGAGTGAGTGCATAGAGTGAGTGCATGGAGTAGCTGGTATTAAAAGTGTTCTTCAAAATAACAATAATGGAGAGAAAGCAAAGATATTTATTATTTGTAGAATTACAAGAACTCTTCAAAAACAATTGAAATATCTCCCTTCATTGATAAGTCGTGGATAAGCATTATAAATCCATTACAAGATAAATGGTTTGGTCATTTATCTAAACAATTTCATTCATTATCATCATCTTCTGACATCTCAATATCAGATTCATACATAACATCCATGCTCCAGGCGAAGTACTGGTGTGCATCATCCATTAACCCATCTTCGGCACGCTCATTTGCAATCTTCATTAGTGAGGACCTTTGCAAAGGTTGGGTCATGCGATTAACTTCGTCGCGGATACTATAACGCCCCCAAAATATTACAATAAAGATAACTCATATGTGAAATAAATATGAGAAACAACATACTTTCATATATCAGCGTTCACTATTTAACAAGCAATTAAATGCCATATAAGCTATCATCTTTCCAAGACATTGCTTGGTTACACAAATTGAGTCTCACTCATTACATCTTAAGCCCTTGACTTTACAAATAACAAACATGAACACATAAAGCATGAATAGGAAACTCTTGTTTCCCGAGAGTCCATCCATGCTATTGCCTTGGAGGTAACACCTCACCTGAACCTGAAAATGATATTCCCGTATAGGGTGAGCTAACAGCTCAGTAGAGATATGTTAAACATAATATGAGCAATAACTAAAACGTGAGCATTCGATAAATGTTTGACTCACATAGATCCATTCATAATCCATTTCAATTACATGACAAATGTATCCATGTTTCATAATAATTTCCATTTCTTAATTCATAATCCATTTCAATTACATGACAAATGTGTCCATGTTTCATTCCATTTTCATTACTTATTCAATTCCTCAATTCATAATCCTGGCTCAGAACCTGGCCATATACTTTAAATGAGATTACATCTCTTATCAACAATACTTCCATTTCAATTGAGATAACAACTCAAATTAAACATTCCACACTTAACCAAAGATACACATAATTGCTGTATCAATCTCAAACCAAACACTTCCATACTTCATATATGATATACAAATTTGCTATATCAATACTTCAATAGATACACAAAATTGTTGTATCAATGGAGTCCATCTCCTATCTCCTCCCAAACAATATCCGGTTTAGGAGTCCATCCCCTATCTTCTCCTAAACCATGGAGTACATCCCCTATTTCCTCCCACACAATACAATGTATATAAACACATATCATATACAAGATCAATCAATACATAAATTCAATGTATTATTTCAACCGTCATATTTGATGACATATTCAATTAATTAGTTTTAGTTTGCCTAATCATCATGCATTGTCTACAACAATCAAGGCTATCCTCCACCGATAGCCCAAAGCAGTTATTTCTAAACAGATAGTAAATGCCTCAACATAAAATTTTCAACATTTTTAAAGTGAGCGATTAATAAATCCAACTCCACCATTCTAACCCATAATGAGCTAATTCCATTATTTCCAACTCAATTTCACATTTCCATAACAATTGTCATTAATTACACTAATGACCCAAATATATCCAAACATGGCATTTTTCTCAATATTGACCCAAAGGTCCAAATATTATCAACAACATCAATACTATCATTTTAAGACCCAAATATATATTTATGAGCCAAAATAACAAAACCCCTCTTTTGAAAATAACACATTTCAAGTCTTAACTTTCCCAAATCAACCCATCTATACAAATAACTCAATGTCTATGTTAAAGCACATAAGAATGAATAGGAATCCCTACCTCAAGTTTGAAGAGAATTGAGATGAAACCCCAAAACCTGACGTTGCCGAAATTCGATCTCTACCGGTCAAAATGTTGCTCTCACCAAGCTCTTTATTTTGGTCTCAAGAACATGGGTATGAAGTTCATTACAGTGTGTCCCTTTTGCTTCTTAACACCCGCGCTTTCGTGACTCTTATTCCCAGAACCCCTAGTTGTGAATTAAAAACTCCACTAGACATGCCAACATCAATGTGCCACATGCTACAATTTTATGTACAATTGGCTCTTGTAGTTTGTGGAGTATGCCCCACCACATTGCTACCGAAGGTTTTCTTTCATGGATATAAATAACTCAGGACATGTGCTACAATCAACAAGCCCATCTGATTTATTAGGTTCATGATAGCCGCTTCCATCGAATGAAGATTGACATGTAATAATAAGATCCACATTTGACAAGAACCAAGCTTCCATATGTTTGGTGCCAAAGACCTTATCTCTACCTGGTTTGATCCAACTTAAGCTCTAACTGTTACACTATGTATTTTCCACGCTTCACATAACCATCAAATACAAAATGGTAGTACATGATCAGAAGCTGCTATTCTCGATGAATCAGCTAGCCTCTTTTTTTTTTCTATCCCTAGAATCTAACTCATCATCACCATACGAATCCTTTTTCTTCTTTCCTGATGAAGTCAGCAACATCTGTTGCGTGTGTCTACTGAAGTGAATCTGCAACTGGACCAACAGGTGCATTACTTTCACCCCATTCTGTGAAAAGAAGGGCAACCAGTGTTCAGCCCAACACCACGCTGTGTGAAAACTTCCATGGATGAAAACTAAAGGTGGGTTTTGAATATAAACATGTGACAGAGCACTAGATCCACTAAAACTAGTACTAAACTGGGAACTTGATGCTTTACGAAACATGTTTCGTAGTTCCTTTCCTTTCAAACTTGAAACAGGAATCGGCCAGGTAAAAGAACCATTGTAGCATACAAGTCCCATGGAGGCTTATAAAGCAACAATCACATTTTTTTTTTTTATTATTAATTTCCCACCGAAAGCAAGCCAACACACTCTCTCTATAATCTCTAAATAAAATAATATAAATATACCATCCACATGTTGCTGTCGTGTGTAATGCTCATGAGTTATTCTTAGCCACACACCAGCACTCACTTCTCTCATAATAACCTGAAGCTTTAATTCATGATTTTACCAAAAACAATTCAAGGAGGGCCCTTCACAACTACCCAGTCTCCACCCAAAAAGCACATCAATTATTCTATCCACCATCTCCTATTTTTAAACACTTTCCCACCGAAAGTGAGCATGACCCCTTACAAATTATATTCCACCAGATTTAAACAAACTCAGCTGGAATGTAACCACACTCCTAATGTGAGATATATATATATATAAATATATAAAAATATATATCCTTTACACATTCCATAATAAATTTTTATTTTAGGTCATCACAGATACGATGCAATGCCCTTTGCAACAACTGTGGAGTGTCAGTTGGCATACGCATGGCTAACCGGCGAGGAAATTTAATATTAACTTCATAACATAACTCAACGAGAACGTTTGCTCGAGTTATGAGAAATTCCCACTCAGCTCTCATGGTATTGACGGTGGCATGTGAGTAATGCAAATTTGGATTTAATGGGTATTAAAATTCATCTCCATCTGCAACCCAATAGCAACCTATTGCTGAATATAGATCAACCACCGTATATCTTATGATGATATCGCTCGAAATAGCTATAAAATTTTTGTTGTGGTATGATGCGATATTTATATCATATATACACATGGTAGCTGTATGTATGAAATTATAATAAACAACTATGTATCAGAGTTGTCACGTCAACTTCTATGACCTGAACAACTATGCATCAACTTGATAGGAGTTGTCACTTCGACTTTTATTTACTACTCAGTGTATATATGAAAGTTTTAAGCAAAGTTCAAATCCGCTTGGAAATTTAATTTAATTTTTCCGCTTACAAATATAATTCAATTTATTTTGCCTTAACAATATATTTAATTTCATTTTTTACCTTACATATTTCATTTAATTTAATTGGAGAAATTTGACCAATTTAATACTTTGTTAATTATGTGTTGATTTAAGTCGGTGTTGTTCTTGTCTGCATACTAGGCTAGGTTTTATCTGTAACACTTTCAAGTTACGAAATGACGAAAAACCCATTCATTTTAACTCTACTACAAATTAATCTTCAATACATTCTAATTGTATAATATTTTATCTTCAACGTTTATAAATCTATTTGGGGCTGCATAGGGTGGCTTTTTAAACACAAGGGTCTATTTGTTTTGTTATTTTGTTCTGACACCCCCTCAAAAATTTTATGAATTGCATAATTCACAGTAGGTATGGTATGATAATAAATTGTAACTCGGCGCAGTGATACGTCCAACATTTCTTAGTGATGCTCGCCAGTGACTTGAACAGACGTAATAATTTGTATGCTTTGTTTTTTCCTCAGATGCTATGTGGCTTTGTACAGCGATGCATGTGATGCATGTGACTTTGTGCAATGATACAGTGATGCATGTGACTTTGTGCAGTGATGCAGTGATGTATGTCACTTTATGCAGTGATGCAGTAATGCATGTGACTTTCTGACTTTGGCATGCTTGTATACTTTGTGAATTTTTTCCTCACATTACGTGATGCATGTGACTTTATGCAGCGCAACTTAGATGCTTTGTTTTTTCCTCACATTTCTAAATTCATGTAAGTCACATTAATACGACCACATGGCAATAATGTTGATAAACAATTATATAAAGGACTGAAGGAGTTAAGTGTAATTCATCGAATATAAAAAGAAGAAAATGCAAAGAGGAGAAAAGGGGATGACTATGAAGTTCATTAAGTGAAAATAAGATAAAATATAGGTTGCAGTGCAAATCTTGTTACTTTTTATCATGTGACTATTTTATTATTTTGATGAAAAAATCAACGATAATTTTGCAGGTCAAAGTGAGTTGGACATTTGTGTATTTACTTGCACTTTGTTTCATAGTTGTTTATAAACAATATTACTTTAAAACAAAGAAAATTAAAACCGTTATTTCATTTTATGATTTCATTTATAAATTTTTGAAAACCCCAATTTGTACTGAAATCGTCAATTCGAAGTGACTACTTACTGTATTAAAAAACATAAGCACGGAAAAATAGTTTCATGTGGCGATGTGACAACTCACTGCATTACTGATTAATTTGACAACTCACTGCTCGAATATAAAGGGATTGCATTGTGAAAAGGATGGCCTACAATTATGGTTTTATCTGACAACCACGTCCGTGACTACATCAATTCAGGTACACAAAGTCACGGGTACTCAGGATTGCATGAAATGAATAAGATCAAATAATATCACGGGTATCACTTCTTCCATAGTGCCCCAACTCAATTATCGTCACCAGATCATCTGTAGTTAACCCCCAATATTATGTCTATAAATAGCGCTACCACCAGTATCATATTTGTTCAAGTCATAACAATAGTAATATATCTACAATTACTATTATTATTAATTTTTTTATTTTATGAACAATGTCTTCAAGAGGTGTAGGAAGTTCACGCCGCCAAAGAAATCCAAAAGTGGGGCTGCTACCTCCATTTACTTATGATTACAAGAGCGAAAAGTACTCGAGTCCGAAGGATTATTATGCTGGTATCCGAGCAGAATGGGCGTTCAGGGTAACGGAGCAAGAAGGATTGTTTAATGATCTACGTAACTTTGGGGCACTGGTACCTCATCGTCGTTCATTGAAATGTGAGTGACTATGAAAAAGCAGTTAGCAGAATTAAGAAGGAGAACAACAGGATGTTGATGCGAAGATGCCGACATTTCATGCTTCAGCTAGCTACCGAAATGACAAAAGCAAGCAACAGAGATTTGATAGTGATTGAGCGAAATAATATCTTAAACAATGAAAAATATCTCTCTGACTACTACATGTCAGATGAAGAATGAGAAATCAAACACCTTTATCTTTCATATATGTTTGTATGTTGTGTCGTATCTTCGTTACTAGAGTGTAAAACAATGTTGTTGTTCATCTAACTTACGGATGTATTTCAAGTATTTGTTATATGAACCTAAAGTTTATGAAATAACTAGATTTTTAAGTATTTTCTTTATTAGTTTATGACTTTCTTTATTGAATTGCAATGAGTTAATGAATGTTCTGGATTAATAAATGGATTAATGTATGTTGAATTATGTGAATAGTTAAGGTTATTTTTATTTATTTTTCAAACATGATATACAACTCCATTTTTTGTACCCACTTTATAGATTCAATGATGTGTAAAGAAAATGATTGGTTGATAATCAGATAATATTTAATTATCAACCAATCATCTTCTCGACATATTTATAAAATTTTGAAGTATTTCAAACAAATATTTACATGTTAGATGTTTATGAAGACATTTAAAAAAACTTAAACTTATTTTAAAAATTAGTGATAATAATTTTTTTTATGATTTTTATAAGAGTATTTTATGAAACCCAACCCGGGAGAGAGAGAGAGACAGAATTTGTTAACTGGAGAAACAATCTGAAAGCCAAGTGGTTTGTGACGCCCTCAAAATACTGCATAAAACCCATCACTAAAGACATGAATTGATACATGAGAAATCAACTATTTCTATTCATCAGAGTAGTTCTTACAAAAGTATTACATGTTAACAACAAAAGCACATGTCCTACGGGCTTATAGCTTTCCAAGTTAACACTTGGTTACACACAAAAAGAGTACTAACTCTATACAAAAGAAACCCTTGGCTTGATATACATGTAATACAAACAAAATAAACAAAAAGAGTCTTCAACTCTCATCCTCATCATCCAAGCTATGTCCTTGGAGGTGGCATGCTACCAGTACCTGAAAATGATGTCCCATATAGGGTGAGCCAACGCCCAGTAAAAATATGCTAAACACAGTATGAGCAATGACTAAGACATTAGCAATTGATAAATGTTCAATTCCCATAAATCAATTCATAACCCATTTCTTATCAACTTCATAATTTACATCAACGGCTCAGAACCTGGCCAACCACTTATATGAGACAGTGACTCATATTAAACGTTTTCCATTTTACAATAGATAAACATAATAGTTGTATCAACATCTCAACAAATAAGCATACAAGCTGTATCCACTTTTCAACAGATAAGCATATTAGCTATATTAACACTTCCAATGATAAACATATGAGTTGTATCAACACTTCCTTAGATAAGCATATCAGCTATATCCACACATTGAGTGACAAGCATATAAGCTGTATCAGTGGAGTCCATCTCCTATCTCCTCTCCATCAACAACCGGTTTAGAGGTCCATCCCCTATCTTTCCCTAAACCGTGGAGTACATCCTCTATCTCCTCTCACACACACACAATGTATATACATATCAGTCATATACACAATCAATCAATACATATCATTAATGTATTCTATCAACCGTCATACTCTATGACACGTCCAATTGATTAGTTTTAGTTTGCCTAATCGTCATGCATTGTCTACAACAATCAAAACTACCCTCCACCGGTAGCCCAAGCAATTATTTCTAAACAGATAATAAAAGTTCCAACAGATAAAATGACAATGTTATCCAAAAGTGAGCGATTAATAAATCCAACTCCACCATTTCACAATATAATGAATCAATTTCATTAATTCCAATTCGATTTCATAAAACCCATAGTTTTCTAAATTAATTATACCAATTAATTTATATACAAGTTAGGATTTTCTTCCTCAACCCTCAATATTAACCCATAGGTTCAAATATCAACAACCAACACCCAAATCATCATTTTAGGACCCAAAATACAAGTTTAAGAATCAAAATGACAAACTCTCTATTATAACATTTTGAAACCCTAAGCCCTAAAATCAACCAACTTCAACACTTTACCAAAACAGTCAAAAATCTATGACAAAGACTATAATAGTGAGTAGGAATCCCTACCTCAAAAGATGACACCCAATGGAGAAGATGACGAAAAGGAAGTTGCTCCAAATCACAAGATTCTTGGATCAACGGATAGCCCACGACGATCAACAACCTTTTTGTAAAGGCCAAAGGTTCGGAAAACACTCTAGCTAGATCAACACTTAGAGAGAAGTGAAGAATGTAGAGAGAGAAGCTCTCAAATGGTGTTTTTGAAAAGTAAGAGAGAGAGAGTGTATGTAAAAAGTGATTTTAAAAGCCTAACAGCCGACTGATATACGACATTTCCGCTCGAGCGGAAAATACAACGCTTGAGCGTCAAGAACAAAAATCTGGGTCCGCTCGAGCGCACGAATACCCGCTCGAGCGCCAAGACACATGAATAAAGTACATCCGCTCGAGCGAGAAAACCAGTCCGCTCGAGCGTAGATTTTTCCCTCCCAGAACTTACACCAACAATGTACTACCCGCTCGAGCGCCAACAAGCCCGCTCGAGCGCAGGAAATCCGCTCGAGCGTAGAAATAACATCTGCAGAAGTTTTGCAGGAAACAAAATACTGTGAGTGTGTAAATCCCGTTCGAGTGTAAGAAGTCCCGCTCGAGCGGACAGCCAAAAACCAAACCTCGCTCGAGCGCAGAAAAACCCGCTCGAGCGTAACACCAAAAACCTGGGCAACTAGATTTGAGACTCAGGCTCAACCAACCTGTAACACACCTGTCCAAAACATCCCAAAACTCACACAAATGGAATTAAAGGACGACAACAAGATAGACACAACTACCAACTCCACGGAACCGAGTTCGGAGTACAACTGAACAGTAGAGGGAATACTGGAATTGCTATATGGTTAGTCTAATTAGGGGACTAATAAAGTTAAGACAGACGAATTGCCGCATTCAACAGCACAGAAAACAGAACAGGTAGCTTAGTCAAAAGCTTCCCTTAACTGGGGCCTGTCAAATAGTGATCCTCTAGGTAAAGAATTTCAATCTTCATCAGGAAAGAAGAAAAAGTCGCCTTCCAATTGTTGGAAGTCCAGCCAAAATGATGACTCTGGTAAGGAATGAGGGGTTGACAGAAAACTAAACTTGGGGGCTGGACAAACAAGCTCAAAGCCAAGTGCTTGGTCCAGTTGCAGGACTAATAAAGTTTAGACAAACGAACTACCGCCTTCAACAACACATAAAACAAATTAGGAGTAGCTCGATGAAAAGCTTCCCTTAACTGTGGCTCGTCAAATAGTGATCCTCTAGGTAAAGAATTTCAATCTTCATCAGGAAAGAAGAAAGAGTCGCCTTCCAATTTTTAGAAGTCCAATCAAAATGATGACTCTGGTAAGGAATGAGAGGGTTGACAGAAAACTAAACTTGGGGGCTGGACAAACAAGCTCAAAGCTAAGTGGTTGGTCCAGTTGGGGGACTAATATAGTTCAGAAAAACGAACTACTGCCTTCAACAACACATAAAACAGATTGGGAATAGCTCGGTAAAAAGCTTCCCTTAACTGGGGCTCGTCAAATAGTGATCCTCTAGGTAAAGAATTTCAATCTCCATCAAGAAAGAAGAAAGAGTCGCCTTCCAATTGTTGGAAGTCCAGTCAAAATGATGACTCTGGTAAGGAATGGGGGGTTGACAGAAAACTAAACTTGGGGGCTAGACAAACAAGTTCAAAGCCAAGTGGTTGGTCCAGTTAGGGGACTAATAAAGTTCAGACAAACGAACTACCGCCTTCAACAACACATAAAACAGAATGGGAGTAGCTCGGTGAAAAGCTTCCCTTAACTGGGGCTCGTCAAATAGTGTTCCTCTAGGTAAAGAATTTCAATCTCCATCAGGAAAGAAGAAAGAGTCGCCTTCCAATTCTTGAAAGTCCAGTCAATATGATGACCCTGGTAAGGAATGAGGGGTTGACAGAAAACTAAACTTGGGGGCTGGACAAACAAGCTCAAAGCCAAGTGGTTAGTCCAGTTGGGCGACTAAGTTTAAAACCCAATTGGTTTTACTTGATTTGCTTGTCAAAATATCTATTTACAATTAATTATACTAAAACAGATTGTGTTATGCACCTCTTTAAAGAAATTGACGATTCTCTTAGTATAGAATAGCAATCAACACAAGGCCAAAAATGTAAGAAACTAGACTTCTAAGCAGTTCTAATGACGTTGATTTGAGATTTTCCGGATTTATACCCAAAGAGAACAACACTTCCGAAATTACTATTTAACACTAATTTTCTAGACATATTTGAATGCACCAGTTAATATAGATTTTGACTCCCAAAAATTATGAGAAAATTCTGATATGCAATTGAATATGTAATTAATCAACTGTAAAAATTCTTTACCTAGAGGATCACTATTTGACTTGGTGCACAGGCTTTGGTATTCTCGATTTTTTTATTACAATGACAACTCATCTCTTATTGATATATGTGGGATTCTCAATTCAGAAAGTCACATGGCAACAGTGAATTCACTGATTTAGCTTACAGTGAGCATGCCCTTATGTTGTCGGTATATGCAGATGGATTGTCAAGTCATGTGACTTGGTGCACAGGTATTGCTTTTCTCTGTTTTCTGATTACAGTGACAACTCATCTCTTATTGATATATGTGGGATTGTCAATTCAGAAAGTCACATGGCAATAGTGAATTCACTAATTTACCTTACAATGAGCATGCCCTTATTTTGTCGGTATATGCAGATGGATTGTCAAGTCACATGACTTGGTACACAGTATTTGTCTTTCTCTGTTTTGTCATTCTTGTGACAACTCATACCTTGTTCGTATATGTGGGATTGTGATGCAGAGGCATCTTTCTAAAGCCGTTCATAGCCAACTATTTAAACGACTAAAGGTGAAGACACAACCTTACAACTCATTTCGCCATACGAAATTATCATTCAATTGTTTAAAAAAATTAGCATGGCTACACGATTCATGAGAGGGAGTGGGAATCGCAGAGGTGGTGGGAACTTGCAAAGGGGTGACAATTCATGACGAGGAGGGTGAAGGGGACGTGGCGATGCTGAAGACGAAACAACAATATCTGTTTTAGATTATGCTTGTGGTTATCGTGATATGTTTGGGAAGCGACATTTTTTGATGCCCAAGTATTATCGAGTTCAAGGAGGTTCATGTATGGACCCATCTGACAATCAAACAGGATATGGTTTATCTGACGCTGCTCATCTCAAGTGACCCGCACTATTTATAGAGCGGGTACAGCTGGAAACCTTAAGTCAAGAAAATCAACTTAAGGTGCCAAAAGCACGTTCTGTTGAGATCCAAAAGGAAGATCCTGATAATATTGATCGACTATGTGAAAGACTACAATGTGAGATTCCTCAAATGCGCCGTAGGTTAGCCCGCGATATGCAACTATACATAGTTAAGAAGGATACACAGAAGAATAAAACAGAACCAAATGTTGCGGTTATCAAGGGTATCATGGAGGATCCTGAACTTGTCTCTGACGCTGAGCTTTCAGATTATTCAGACTCTGAGATTGCCGATTTAAGCGCGAATTAGGTGTTAATGTCTACACTTCGGCAATATTAGGTCATGCATTAATATGTAATGTCTGTGTTAGACTAAGTGTTTCTGTAATGAGTTTGTCAGATTGTCTGCCTAATAGTTGTCTGCTAACTGTTATGTTTATGTATTGTGTATTCAGTTCATGGTGTCTAGAATTTATTTTTGTGGGAGACTTATGTCTGTACTACCTATGTAACTGGAAACTGTTACATTTGCAACTTTAGTTATGTTGTTTTCATGCCTGTATGAGTATTTAGTAAATTAGTAACTTCGTATATTATGTATTAAGTTTTATTACAAAAATGTTGACAAAATTTATTTTATGAGAAATACACATTCTCTTAACTTGTTCATCTTCTCAATCGTGGCAACCCAAAAATGTAACCATTATTCATTGAATATAACAAATAACGTTCTCATTCTTACAAAAAATACACTACCAATTGAATAAAACAAATAATCTTTCCATTCATTCATTCATTGCACAACATCAGTCTTATGAAATAAGCGAAACCAATTGAATCACAATAACATCAACTCCAACCCAATATTTACATTACATAAGTTCCTGTTCGTAATCCAAATTCAAATTACATACAAGTTACATTACATAGCAAAAAATGAAAAAAGTACCATTCGTATGTAAAAAATACATCACCAAAATTTGAGGTCTTTCTCTTCTTCCTTCTTTCTGCAGCTCTCGCGGTGGCCTTCGTCTTCTTGGTCTACTCCGCGGTGCTTTTCGTGTCTCACCCTTCGTCATTGTTCGTCGAACTGCACATTGTCTGGGTGTGCTTCGGACTGTAGACCATGTATATCACCTTCTAACCCAAAATAAAGACCAAAAAAAAAAAAAAAAATTTTAATGAAAATAGCTAGAAAACGATTTTACTAAATCGGTTTTCTAAATTATATTATCACCTTCTAACCCAAAACAAAGATAAAAATATATATATATATATATATATTTAAATAAAAATGGCTTTAGTAAAGCCAAAATAAATTTTTGAATAACACCTTCTAACCCAAAACAAAGACAAAAGAAAAAAAAGAAAATTTTACATGAAAACGGCTTTGCAAAAAAAAATTTATGAATTACATTATCACCTTCTAACGCAAAACAAAGACAAAAGAAAAAATATATATATTACATGAAAACGGTTTTAATAAAGCCAAAAAAAATTTCTGAATTACACCTTCTAACCCAAAATAAAGACAAAAGAAAAAACAAAAAAAATTTAACATGAGAATGGCTTTAAAAAAGCCAAAAAAATTTATGAATTACATTACACCAAAACAATGACAATAGAAAAAAAAAATTAATAAAATAAATAAATAAATGAATAGTAAAAGCGTGGTTTCGATCCACGCTTGTTGTGGTGAACAGTGAAAGTGTGGTTTCAATCCACGCTTATTGTAGTGAACAGTGAAAGCGTGATTATGAATCATGTTTTCTTCAGAAAACAAACTTAAATTGTAGGCATAGTGAAAGCGTGGTTTGGAACCACATTTTCTTCAGAAAACAAAATCAAACAATATGCACAATGAAAGCGTGGTTTGGAACCACGTTTTCTTTAGAAAACAAATTTATGTTAAAAACGTGATTTGTAACCACGTTTTTTTAATTAAAAGCGTGGTTTATAATAGCGCGGTTTGTAATAGCGCTTTCACTATTCATTAGATTTTCTGCTCCAAACAGTGAAAGCGTAATTTGTAATAACGCTTTAGCCTAGTTTGAAAATTCTATCCAAACTAGGCCTAGTTTGGGAATTCACATAGTAGATTGGCTTAATATGAAAAAAAGCCTTGACTATCTACTCTTGAGAGAGTACCAAATTTTTAGGTTTGGGTTTATGCAGTTGTCCTCACAAGGATCAGCCCAGGATCAGATTGATTTTGAATTCTTGGGAAATTTGAGTGGTGATCCCTTCACCCTTCAGGCTAATGTATTTAGTCAAGGCAAGGGAAATAGAGAGCAACAGTTCTACCAATAGTTCGACCCCACTGTGGTTCGACCCCACTGCCGATTCCCACAAGTACTCCATTTTTTGGAACCCCAACATATCATATAAGCATCTCAAAACTAGAATTCTACAAACACAGAACCGATCATTGAACCAACCACGGAATGTACATGACAAGGATTCATGCGAACCACCATAGCATTGGGTATCCCATTGTTATCATATTATTCTTAAATTTGTTTTGAAACTCATAAATTTCTCTATCCATTTCAGCTTTTCTGTGGATGGCACACCCATTAGAGAGTTCAAGAATGCAGAGACAATTGGAGTTCCATACCCAAAGAACCAACCCATGAGGCTATACTCCAGTCTATGGAATGCTGACGACTGGGCAACAAGGGGAGCACTTGTCAAGGCTGACTGGACACAGGCTCCCTTCACCGCTTCTTACAGAAACGAAACTTCAATGCCGATGCTTGCATTTGGTCTTCTGGATCACTGTCTTGTGGTTCAAATACTCCATCTTGAACCACTGGCCCTGCCAATTCATGGCTCTCACAAGAGTTGGACTCTGCGAGCCAAGAGAGGCTAAGATGGGTGCAGAAGAATTACATGAATTACACGATTTACAATTACTGCAATGACACCACAAGAGATTTTCCCAGGGCCTTCCATTGGAATCCAGTATGTCCTAGAGAAAGTAGTGAAATACAATCCAGTATCCCTGTCAATATCCGCAATTTTCACAGGCCCACAAACATTGTTTTTGTGATATTCTTGTGTAACTGGTCACACAATTCAATTCTTTTATTCTATATCAAAAAATTAAATAACAAAAAAGATTATTATTTCTACTAATCTGTCCTAGTTTTAACCCAATCACCTCTAAACTGTGCGCATGGGATGTTCGCCATATAGCTGTAGGATACAAAAGTTAACGAAAGAATAAAGAAAAAAAATAAAATAAAATAGAATTTCCCTTACTATCTACTTTCAAGAAGTCATTTCAGATCTCAGTCGTGTAATCTTCATTCATATATATCATAAAAGCAAGTAATTTCAGATCTCTACCTCTGCTTCAGAGGAACAAATTCACATGTCTGGTTGAACTGCATGTACAACCAAAATAAGCAGCCATGTTAATTTTTACGCTTTCCTCTCAGTGAAAGTTCAGCTTCAACATGCTTGATTTCGTCTTTCAACTCTTGCAAAGTGGCTCTTCTTGATTGCTGTGTGCTTTCAGTTATGCTATCTCTAATCAGACTTGCAAGTTGTTTCAAACACGAGAGGTACTCTACTTTTAAATCAGGAGAACTATGCATCGACCGCCCAATTCCAAACTGCACAGAAATAAAAAGATCACGGTCACATACGTTTATAAACCGTCATACATCAACTTAGTTCTCTAATAATTGAAAAGTCTTCTGATGAGACAAAAGGGAATAATAATGTTCCAATGGAATAAAACACAATACTGACTCATCCTATACAATTCTAATTACTGGATAATGGGCCAGCACACTTTGCTAAGTTACTTATTGGGTAAATTACACTGCTCTCTCATAAGGTTTGGGTTTATTAGAACAAGGCCCACTAGTTTCATGAAATTATATTGACCTCCACTGACATAGTTAGTTCACCAACAGACCTAACAGAAATGTTGAATTTGTAATTGCCTCTCATAAAACAATCATTTTACACCAAAAAATGGCTTTACCTTATTTCCCTCTTCTCTCTTCTCTGCCCATCTTCTTCCTCTCTTTTTTTTCTATCATATTCTCTCTTCTCCATCGTTCTCTTCCCCTCCCCCTACCATCGCACCTCACCCCCTCTTTACCCCCTCCAACACCACACACCACCAATCCCATCAAAGCATCACTACATGTCACTAACAAGCCACCACCGCCACATCTGGTACTGCCACCACCTGCATCCAACACCACCGCACGGTCATCACCAAACCTTCAGTGTCTTTGTCTCTCTTCCTTTTTTCTTTTTTTCTCATTTCTTCTCCTTCATCTCCAGCCAAAGACCTCCTACTTGCCATCTCATAACTTCCCTCCAGCCAGTGACTACACCCCAGCCACCACCAGCCTCTCTTAATTCAGTTATCCCCCTCACAGTCACAACCATCACTACCTCAATTTGGTCTCTCTTTCCTCTATGCAGGCCACCACCTATGTTACACGGACTCGGGTGCGGGTATCGGGTGCAGGTACGTATCTAGGGGTCGGGTACTTCAAAATTAAAAATTGAGGATACGTGGATATGGATCCAAACGAGGATACAGGTACGGGGATACGTTCAATATTTAATTTTTAAAATATATTTATTATATAAAGATAAGTTAAATAGTTATTTTTTAAATATATTTATTATTTTTATCTTATGTATTACTTTTATTGATAATTTTTTTGATTTATCGATATAATTTTTTTTTTACTTTTAATTGACATATATATTATAAATAACAAAAATATAATAAATAAGGAATAAATATTTTTTTTTTTATAAATATTTTTACATTAATACATATTAATTATTTAATTTATTTTTTAAATAATGTGTTTTTATTAATTTTTTTTATTTTATTTTATATTATACATGTATTTTTTTTTATTAATATGTATAAATATATAAAATACAAAATATGTGTTATAATATAAGTATTATATATTATATATATTATAAGTATTAACTGGTTCGAGGCGAAAAGGACAGAGGCAGAGAGAGCGAAGGCGAGAAGGCGAGAGACGCGATCTGGTCGAAGAGGCGATCGAGTGAGAGACGCGACTGGTTCGAAGGTCATCAATTGGTTCGACTGGTTCTAAGGTCATCGAAGTCGACTGCTGCGACTGGTTCAAAGGTCATCAAAGTCAACTGGTTCGAAGTCGCCGATCAGGATCCTCTCGCCGACCAGGTTTCTTTCTCTTCTCCTTTACTCTTCATCTTCTCTTCCATGCCGTATCCCGTACCCGTACCCGTACCCGTGTCATGTCGTATCGACACGAGTACTTTGCCAAAACTGACGAGTTCGTGTAACGTAGGCCACCACAATTTCAGCACTAGTCACCATCTTCTCTCTATTTTTTTCAATCTAAACCCACCATTTTCCATTCCCGTCGATATCATCACCATGACTGAATCACCACCTTTTACATTCAACACGAGTCACCATAGTTGAACCAACCCCCTTAGTCGCCGTTTGGCTTTGGCTTTTTTAATTGGCTTTTTTGAGTTGGGACTTTTTTAGCTTGGCACTAAAAAGTTCGTTTGGTTTGGTTTTTTTGACTTTTGTGAGAGAAAAAGTGAAATGATAGTTTGGATGTGACATTTTGTCTTATTGGCTTATTTAGCCTAATTTGTCTTTTGTACCTTTTTAGGCCAACTAAGTTAGCCAAACTAAGGCTTAGTCCTTTCTCTCTACAAATCAAACCCAAAAGATGGGCTAATATCTTCACAACCACATCCACCATTTGACGTAACTGACCAATCTCCTTTCATGCCCAAAGGACAATTCCCAGCTACAAACTAACAAAACCAAACCTATCATCACATTGTTGCAATCATCAGCTTGGTCATGAGCAACTTAAAATGGAAAAGAGGGAGATAGTCTCATGCAGACATAAACAGTTTGGAGAGGGAGAGAAAGAAGAGTCTCTGATTGCAACTTTTCAATGAAATTCCACATAGCCCATAGATAAAATTGATCACTTTTACATACACTGTATAACACTTCAATCGAGGCATGGGATGTGTTGTGACTATGGCTAAAGGATTTTTCAGATTCAATACTTACACTGTCTAACGAGAGAGAGAGAGAGAGAGAGAAAGAGAGGTAATGCAAATGATGAATGGTGGAGTGGCTGATGTGTTTATGGTGGCGGTCACCAGAAAACATGGCTGTGAAACACAGCGGTGATCGTTGGAAATCATGGTTGCAGGATGTAGTAAAGGGTATGGGACTCTGGCATATGAGGTTGTGTTTTGGAGGGAGATATTATATGTTTTAAAGTAGGGGCGACAATAGGTGTTGAATGGTATCCAATCGAATATCTTAACTGTCTCTCTTTGTATATATGTAGGTAACATATATGTTAACCAATCAACTCCTCAGAATTTGAACACCCGCTCACATATTTTGAATAACCATTCACAATGTCATAATGTATAAAAGAAAAGAAACAACAAAAAGAAAAATAAATAAATAACGAAATAAAATTTGACAAAATTGCAGAAAACTATGAATTCCACTATGTGCTGTCATTCACTGCTTTCCAAACATTTTTAACAGAACATGTAATTTGAAATTGATTTCAGATGATAATATTTCATGAATCTAATTGTGTGTACCTCCTTAAAAGCAGAAATGCATTGGTGAAGAGCACTCTCAGCCTCTACAGTAGGTGAATGCTCACCCTGTTTTATAAGAAAAGCATAAAAATAATTTAGCCAATCAGAACGTTTTAGAACCTTTATATTATTAAGAGGACTAATCAATAAAGAAGTTCCCAAAAGTTGACACAAGTGTGCACATCAATGACTATTAAACACTAAATATTTTCTCCCAAAATTAATGGTCCAAAAGCCAAGAATATATTTTTTATTCAAGGATTCAAATAAGGTGATGATGTGCCTCAATTTGGTGCTTAAAAGATGGAACCACCTAGGAGAACCAGCCAAACTTATTGACAAAGAACATTTGGAAGGTGAATGGGAGGCGAAAACAGTTAGATTATATCCCACATGGCTGTTGATCTAAGGAAAGTTAAGTTCATGTTGCTTTTTTGACATTTGTAATCATTTGGTGATGACTCCTTCCATTGTAATTTATCCTAGTCACAAAATTCTTAAAAACATATTTGTGCCCAAATGTGCCATCAATAAGCAAGAAAGGTTCTATTTTTATTCTGCCTAAAGCTCACAATGGCGAGCTCAAAAATTCTCAGAGACCAAGAAAATTCAAATCTATTTTTATATCTCAACTCAACTCAACTCAACAAAGACTTCGTTCAGTTTGTTATACGGATCCATTTCCTCCCATTGGCTCCTTCGAAGTCAATTTTTCCATGAGACATCATATATATATATATGAACAATTAAGAATATAGTCTCAGAAAAAAGAAATAATAAAAAAGTTAGAAAATCACATTAAAATCCATGGCTCTAGGCAAAGTTGTTTTTTACATATGCAGCATGCAAGAAGAGAACCCGAAGCAACAGTTTCCGTGTCTCACAAGAACAAGTAACAAAAAGAATCATGAAGCAATTAACACTGACCCTTGATTCCAGTAATTCCTGCTTGGTGATCTCCAATAGCCCAAGAGCATTGAGTGATTGCAACTGCAGGCACATTTATAAAACAATCAGTCTCAATAAAATATGTCTGGTCCACTATAAATTATTGTCATGCATCCAAATCCACATATAATTGGCACCCAATATCCTTTTTCCCATTGTAGATAAGTATCAGATTGCTTTCCACTGCACTTTTTTATGTTTTGATAGACAATATGCATTTAACCATAGGTTTTTTTATTATATATTTTATGACAAGTATAACCAGTTGCATGCAAGGTTTTCCAGCATCTAACCACATTAGATACTGAAAAGAAACCCAGGAAAAGGTTCGAGTTTTTGACCCAGATGCAACTGATTTTTGGCCTCATTTTCTTTATTTATGTATGCATGGACAGTCTGGATTGTTATTACTGTAGCTCTGTGCACCCGTCAGGATAATAGTTCCGTAACCCTCTAGTTAAGATGATGACTGTATAGGACAAGAGATTCAACATGCAGTCTAGGAACAATACATTGGACATGTTCTAATCTTATTGGACATCATTTGTTTAGAGTAGTAAAATGAA
Organism: Camellia lanceoleosa; assembly: GCA_025200525.1. Lineage (NCBI taxonomy): Eukaryota > Viridiplantae > Streptophyta > Magnoliopsida > Ericales > Theaceae > Camellia > Camellia lanceoleosa. The sequence goes on from CM045759.1 coordinate 85,787,305, forward strand.
CCAAGCTACTCGAGCTCAACTCGTGTTCAACTCATTAAAAGCTCACTCAATATCTGTTCGTTATGTAAACAAGCCACAGTTGAACACATTTTGAAACTCACTTTTTGATCTCAACTCATAACTGGCTCAATTGAAGTATCGGCTTGAAAGATAAACAAATCAAGTTTGAGCACATTTTGGAAGCTCGTTTTTAAACCAAGCTTGAACAACCTTCTACTTGACTGGTTTACAGTTCTATGTGTTTACGTTGGACATCTGGCCGTGTCTATGAATACACAGTACACCCATCAGACAAGCAAAGAAACCTTCTGGGCTCTTGATTAGACCTCCCTCTTGGACCCCTTTAGCTCTCTCTTACTCTCTAGACACATTACAGGGGCAGGGAGGATCCATCTATCTCTCCTCTCCTTCCATCTCCTCCTCCACTGACCAAATTCTCCTTTGTCCTTGCAACACATTGTGTATAACCCAGAAACACTATGTCATCCAATAATGCCTCTAGTATGGTATGATGAGATGGTAGCTGTCTTCTTTAATCTTCCCTCTAGGTGATTATTCCGTTTTACAATGTGAACTGAATCAGCATAGTTGCATCAATGAATAAAGTGAATTTCTTTATTTCTTTCTACTTCTTTTTTTTTTTTTTTGTGTGTGTGTGTGTGTGTGTCTGTTTGAAGGCATGGCATACCCCAGTTTCCATGTTATTCCCATAATAGTTTACGTGTTCATTGCGTAGGCAATGTCCATGCTAGATTTTTGAGTTTTTACGTCAAAAAATAACGGTGAAGCCACAAATATTGGACTGAATGTTGTGAGATTCTAAAATTGATTTTGCTGTCCACCAGGTATGAGACGTTTATTCAACATATTTTATCCTATTCTTGAATGACGTTAGGACTTCATTCTGTAAGCCCAAAACATCCATAGGATTGCATCTCAGGCATACCAAATTCCTGAGTCTTGCTATGTAGAGTCTGATAATCCCACAAATGGGACACTGAGTGAAACTAACACCGTAATCTAGAACATGATTCAAGTACCAAAAGAATCAATATCTAGCTAAGCTGATTTCAATTTCTGTGAGATGAACTATTAAACTCTTTTAAACAACACCCTTAATGTTACTGGTAAGAATCAAGAGGACAGAGCTCTCAAGCACCAAGACAAGCCTTGACGTAGTTAATCAATGAAAACAAAAATATTTTTTGGCTGTAACTGAAAACATAAAGGGGTACTTACCAATTAGTCCTATTAACTAGACTTATTTACCTACAGGTCCTAACTAATAAATTTAACACTATAAAAATAAGAGAGTGATAAATTCATCACTAAAAATTTATTCATAAAAACAAAGAGACTGATAAATTTATCACTATAAATTTATTCATAAAAATAAAAGACTGATAAATTTATCTTTATCACTTAATAAATTTATTAATAGGACATAATGGGTAATAAGTCTCTAAAGTAGGACCTATTGGGTAATAAGTCTCCAAAGTAGGACCTATTGGTAGTTTACCCAAACATAAATGCTTCAATTTTTCATGTCAGCTGAAACCAACGATATTGGCAAGGAAGTAAACAAAGATGGTGGAAAAAAATCCAAACGCAGATTAAATTTAATTTTAACGATGGATTTGTTCACAAATAAAGGGAAACTGACCAGTATCATCAATGCTGCATTCTCATCCTTTCTAGTTTCTCTAGATGCTCCATAATATTGCTGCTTGTCTTCTTGTTTCTCTGATTTATCCAAAACCCGCTGAGCTATCCTATCATGTAAAGAAACTGCATATGATTAATCCATAAGACTTAATACTTGTGTAAAGATGAGAAGTAACTGAATGTGCAAAGTCAAAATAGTTTATCCAGATCCCAACTTTGTCAAAAAACTTATTTTGGCAAGTCAAGTTTTACTGAAACACAAAGAAAACATATACAAACAAAACTGAGGCATGCACCAGGCTGTCAAGAACCCAACTCTAATGGCAGATGCCAAGCAGCTTATCAGACAATCTCCACTCTAACAATAACATTCTATTAGTTTGATTATCAATTATACTTTTCCAAGAACTCACTCTATACTATTTCAGAGGAGGATGGTCGGATGCTAGAAAGCCCGTTCACAGAGGAGTTGTTGGGTTTTTTGAGGAGTATGCCTAGGGATAAGGCACCAGGTCTTGATGGTTTTTCTATTGCCTTTTCCAACAGTGTTAGCGGGTGGTGAAGGCGGACATCATGGCCATATTTGAGCAGTTTTACCAGACGGGGCAATTTTAGAAGAGCCTTAATGCGATTTTTATAGTTTTGATCCCTAAGAAAAGGAGAGCTGAGGATATTTAGGATTTTCGGTCAATTAGTCTATTGGGCAATGTTTATAAGCTTTTTTGGCCATGTGTTGGCAAATAGGCTTCGGGGTGTGCTGGAGGGGGTGGTGTCAGGGTCTCAGAATGCTTTTGTAGGGGGGCATCAGATTTTGGATGTTGTGCTGGTGGCAAATGAGTGTGTGGACTTGCAAATTCGGTAGGGAAAGGAGGGCATTATTTGTAAATTGGATATTGAGAAGGCCTATGACAATGTGAATTGAAAGTTTTTGCTTTGTGCTAGAGAGGATAGGTTTTGGGAAGAAATGGAAGAGATGGGTGCAGTTCTGTATTTCCACTGTACAGATGTCGATCTTAGTCAATGGGTTGCCGGTATGTTTCTTTCCTACATAGAGGGGTTTGTGGCAGGGAGATCCTTTATCTCCGTTATTGTATATTGTGGTAATGGAGGCCTTAAGTTGGATGCAGTCTAGAGTGGTTCAAGGGGTCTGATGTCAGGGTTTGAGGTGGGGATGAGTCCTGCTACTTTGGTGGTTTCTCACCTCTTTTATACTGATGATGCACTTATTTTCTGTGATGAAGATGCAGATCAAATTGGTCATTTACGATATGTGTTGTTGTGTTTTGAGGTGGTGTCTGGGCTTCGAGTTAATCTGGTGAAGTTAGAACTAATTCCAGTGGGTGAGGTGGTTCAGCTTCCGGTGTTGGATGCTATTTTGGGCTATAAAGTGGCTAGATTTTCAGCTTCTTACTTGGGGCTTCATTTGGGGGTTGCTTTTAAGGATAAGGGGTGTGGGATGGGGTGGTGGATTGAGTGCAGTGACATTTGGCAGGGTGGAAGCAGTAATATTTATCCAAAGGAGGACGGATCACGTTGATTAAGAGTGTTTTTTCTAGTATACTGATGTACTTTATGTCGGTACATGTGATTCCGGTGGCAGTTGCTAATCAGTAAGAAAAGTTGCAACGGGGCTTTTTGTGGAGTGGTGGGAGGGAGGGTTTTCATTATCATTTGGTAGCTTGGGAATCTATATATAGACCTAAGGAGGGAGGGGGTTTGGCAGCTCGAAGGTTGGTTGAGTTTAATCAGGCTCTTTTAGGGAAGTGGTTGTGGCGTTTTGTGGAGGAGAGGGACAGATTGTGGAGGAAGGTGGTGGTGGTGAAGTATGGGTTGGATAGGGGGTGGTGCTTGGACAAGATGGGCCATTGTCATGGTCGGGGTTTGTGGAAGGGGATTTGGTTGGGGTCGAAGGAGTTTCGAGTTAGGCCCGGCTTAAGGTAGGAGTGGGGGATAGGGTTCGTTTTTGGCTTGACAATTGGTGTGGTGGGGTGTCTTTGGCTAATATGTTTCCTTTGATTTTTACCATTGCCATTGATAGGGAGTATAGACAAGGACAGTCGATGGTTTGGAATGTTTATCGTGGTCGTGATGTTCAAGATGGGAAGTTGGATCAGTTGGTGGATCTTTTGGGATTTTTGTATGGGGTGAAGTATGAAAGGGTAGGGGTGGATTCTTTAGTGTGGGGTTGTCCGAGATCCAAAGGGGTTTTTTAGTATCTTCGTTTTATAATGCACTAGTGGGAGGTGTTGATGTTGTCTTTCCTTGGAGGTGTATCTGGGGCATTGGATCACCTTCTAAGGTCGCTTTTTTCGTTGGGACAGCAACTTCGGGTTGCATTTTGATTATTGATAATCTCATTCATCGGCGGCATATTTTGATTAATTGGTGCTGTATGTGTTATGGGGATGCGAAGACGGTGGATCACTTGCTTGTTGCTTTATTGGATCATATCAATTATGGAGCTTTATTGTTGCTTTGTTTGGTATTGTGTGGGAGAAACCAAGGTCTGTGTTGGGTGTTCTTTAAAGTTGGGGAGGGGCCAGGGGTGGGAAGAGGCGTCGGAAGGCTTGGTCTCTTACTGCCCATTGTTTGCTTTGATTGGAGCGCAATAGGCGTGTTTTCCAGGATGTGTCATTTAGTTTCTTGATTAGAGAATAGGCTTTTGTTGGTATTGCACGGTTGGGTTATGGGTTCGGTTGATCCTGATATTTTGGTTTTTGCAGACTTTGTGGAGGATTTGCTTAGTTAGTTTTGGAGGCCCTTTTGTGGGTTGTTTCTTTTTGTATTTGTCGCATCACCTTGGTGCTTTTCTAATAACGTTTGCTTATTTATCAAAAAAAATAAAAAAATCTATACCTAAAGTTGGTAACCAATTATTCTAATATCTCCTTTGCTCTCTATTCTCGTGAGAAAATATCCTTAAATTCCTTTCCTTCCATATATAATAACTGCAGCAGTAAGAGAGATCTTGCACAGGAGATGGTCAAAAGGCTTCCTGCCTTTGTACTGAACAGCTCATCTGACCTCTTGTTGGATACCCATTGGAGATCTGTTGATACGGTGCATAGTCAAAATTTGCGATCAAATCCCCCCAATGAAAGAACATTCAAAGAATAGACACTCATGAGTCTCCACAAAATGGCCACACATCACACAACTAGTGATTTGTGTCAAACCCCATTTATGCACTCTATCAAGAGTGGATAATCTTCCCATAGCACACAACCAAAAAATAAATGACCATCTTGGGACATTACTAGCAAACCAAGCAATATTACACCAAGAGACTGTTGGCCTTTGGATTCTGATGGTGTTCCAAGCTGAGGCAACAGTAAATTGGCCATTAGAAGCAGGTAACCACTTTACCTCATCCTCCCTATCATCTAAGAGAGTCATGGTACTAGGAATTTGATCAATAATGTTTTGCAATACTCTATTCCTCCTTTGAGGCCAAAGCCATACAACATTCTGCACCATCTCAGAAACTTTAACTTGTAGATTCCTTACCAAATTTGACCCAATAGCAGCACCAAATTTGTGATACAAAGGCCCTTCAGGATGCCAGTTGTCTAACCACAAAAAAGTGGATTTCCCATTCCTTAATACTTTATAAATAAGAGGTAAGACAATTCTCCTTAGTCCAAAGATTTTCCTAACAGACCATGACATATCACCAGAGAGCTGCATATGCGCCAGACATTTCCTTACAATTATGCACGTGTGAACCCACTTGACCCAAAGTATACCAGCCTTCTTACTAAAAGCCCAGAAGAGATATTTCATGACAGCAGTTTTATTCCATTGAATTAAAGACTTCAGCCCCAAACCATCTTTCTACTTTAGGACAACAAATCCGTGCTCAACTAACTTTAGCTGTATTCTGACTTAATTCAATACCTGACCACAGAAAATTCCGCATAAGCAAATCAATATATTTCATATTTTCTTAGGCAAAATGAACAGTGTGGCCCAATACACCTGGATTCCAAACAAAACAGATTGTATTAATTGCAGCCTCTCTCCATAAGACAGAAACAAAAAAACTTCCCAAGAAAATCCAAGCTGAAGATTACTGCCGCAACAAGTACATCTTTAATTCATCAAAGTACATTAACCTTGGGAGTTTAATTTAGGCATCATGGCTATTAATACTGGAGGGGAAACTATTCAACAAATAATACCATATTCTCACATAGAAATCATGGCTATTAATACTGCCACTTCTGGTACTATTGTCAACCACACTCCCACCCCTATACCATATTCTCACAATTATCACAGTAAAGTCACATGGAATCAGTATGACTAATCCCCAGATCACTTAGCAGCAACTTGATCCATAAGAGTACATATACCTTGTGCCATGGCTCTAAACTCAGCCTCTGCACTAGACCGACGACATTCTGTTTCTTGCTCGTCCAAGTAACCAAATTACCTCCAACAAAGATACAATAACCAGATGTGGAACTTCTATCAGTTACTGATCTTGCTTAATCTGCATCTGTATAAGCTTTCACCCGAAGATGATCATGTTTGAAAAAATAAAGACTCTTTCCTAGAGAAGATTTCAAGTACCTAAGGATGCCTATTACTGCAACCAAGTGTGTCTTATGAGGAGCATGTATGAACTGGCTAACCACACTAATTGCCAAGGCAACGTCAGAATAAGAATGGGATAAATAAATGAGCTTACTCACTAGTCTCTAATAACTCCCCCTGTCAACAATAGCTCCCCCACTATCCTCACTAAGCTTCTGGTTTGGCTCCAGTGGTGTATCACAAGCTTTACTCCCAAGCATCCCAGTTTCTTTCAATAGGTCAAGGATATATTTCCTCTGACAGATGAAAATTCCATCCTGGGACCGGGCAACCTCAATACCTAGGAAATATTTCAGATTTCCTAAGTCTTTTATTTCAAACTCGCGTGCCAAATATTTCTTCAACTGGGATATTTCCTCACTATCATCTCCTGTAAGCACTATGTCATCTACATAAACAATAAGCGCTGCAGCCTTACCATGTGAGAAATGCTTCACAAACAAAGCGTGATCAGCCTAACTCTGTTTGAAGCCATATCGGAGAATAGCCTGTGTGAATCTCTCAAAGCAAGTCCTTGGAGAATGTTTGAGGCCATATAATGACTTCTGAAGCTTGTATACTTTGCCCTTTGTCTAATGGTCCTCAAAGCCAGGAGGGATGTCCATATACACCTCTTCTTCTAGATCACCATGTAAGAAAGCATTTTTTACATGAAACTGATGAAGTGGCCAATCCAAATTAGCTACAAGAGACAGTACTCTGACTGAATTTATCTTTGCCACTGGTGCAAAGGTCTCTTGATAGTCTCCTCCATAAGTTTGAGTAAAGCCCTTTGCCACTAGTCGAGCCTTGTAACGCTCAATTGAACCATTCGTTTTATGTTTCACAGTATACACTCATTTGCATCTCACAGGTCTTTTGCCCTTAGGTAACTCGGTTAATTCCCAAGTGCCACTCTTACGAAGTGCTTTCATTTCTGGCATGTTTTCACTCAGGGGTAGTAAGAGCATCCTGAAAATGATTAGATATACTAACAGAAGAAACTTTGGACACAAAGACTATAAGAAGGAGACAAATTAGAGTAAGACACAAAATTAGAAATGGGATGTTTAGTACAATACATCACACCCTTTCATTTGGTAATAGGAATATCAAGATTAGTATACTCAAGAGGAATAAGGGTTGCAGAGTTACCTAGACTCTCATTAGAAGAAGAAGATAACAGTGGATGATAGAAAGTGGTCTCTTGTATTCTAGTAACTTTTTGTTTGTCTTTGTCCCTGACATAGACTTTTCCCTCTTTCAATTCATTAGATTCGGTATTTTCACCACTAATAGTTAGTTCACCTTCTGTGTTCTCAACCACTGGTGATGAGCCAGGAACTGATACAGACTCAGGAATCCCTTCACACCAAGGCTTCCCCTGAAGGGAGGACTGGGACCCCGAGGAAGACTGTGATAAGAACTAGAACTGTGACCATAGTTCTAAATCGCGGTATCGGGTAACGTAACGGTATCGATCGCGGAGTATCAGTATTGGTAGTATCGACCGGTACGTATCGGGAATCGGGCGTTGCGGCCGTAAAATTTCAAAAATCATTAGCAATCCCTCTAAAACTCAATTTTATGCATTTTTTTTTTACTCTTTTAGCCTTAATTTATCACATTTTAATCAAAACTATAGTGGAAGTCAGTCAAGCAGATTCGATACATGAGCCTAATTATACACTGCTACCACTTAATTTATTGGTTTTAATAGGTCCATGAACAGTGAGTCTAATAAATCAACTTAAAGGAATGAACAAGTGAAATAAGTATGAAACATACTCTATAGGTACATTGCTGAGAAAAAAATAAATATATATATTAATATTTGAACAATCATAAATATATATATATATATATATTAATATATCTCCTATCCCATACCATAATATAACCACAAAATGCAGAATAGTGGCTTAAATAGCAACTACGAAATAGAAAGAAAAAGAAAAAGAAAAAGAAAACAAATATATAAACAGAACAAGAAGAAGAAGAAAACAGAGCATGACAACAAACCTTCAGAGAAGAAGCTTGAAAGCGATGCCACTAGGAGATGGGTTTGGATTCGATTCGATGCTTCTCCTTGCAACACTTTACAAGATCGATGCCACTGGGAGATGGACTTGGGTTTGATTGAGGATTTGGGTTTGGCTTTTGCAGGAGGTTCTCTGCTCCAATTTCAGCCGTACCGGCGATGGCAAACGTGTATCGGAACTATATCGCTCATGTATCGGATTCAGGCCAATACGTACCGAGAATCGGCCACTATGGTTGCGAATTTCATTCTCACCGATATACCGGCCCATATTCGAATCGGCACTCCAATTTTCCGTTACAAACCGGTATGTAACGGCCGATATTTAGAACTATGACTATGACTCAAAGAATGTAACATCTATGGAGACAAACTACTTACGAGCTGGAGGATGATAACACTTATAACCCTTTTGAGTAGGAGAGTAACCCATAAAGACACTTTAGAGAGCGGGGATCAAATTTACCATGAGAAGAAACATGATTGTGGACAAAACAAATACACCCAAAGACTTTATGGGGAATAGAGAACACAGACTCAGAACCTGAGAAAACCTGGAGAGGAGACTTTTTGTGTAACACTTGGGTTAGGAGACGGTTGATGAGGCAAGCAGCAGTGAGAACTGCGTCCCCCCAGTAAGACCAAGGCACATCCATAGAAAAAGACAGGTAACAAGCTATATCAAGAAGATGACGATTCTTGCGTTCCGTAATCCCATTTTGTTGAGGAGTGTTGGTGCAAGAAGTTTGTTGAATAATGCCATGGGTGGAAAAATAGCTTGCTAGACCAGAATCAATATACTTACCCCCATTATCAGAATGCAATATTTTGACAATCACCCTAAATTGAGTACATATCATTTTATGGAAATTACGAAACACAGAAAAAACCTCACTTTTGTCTTTCATAAGATACACCCAAGTAGTACGAGAAAAATCATCGATAAAAGTAACAAACCATCTATGACCTTTTAAAGACATAACGCGAGATGGACCCCAAACATCAGAGTGAATTAAAAAAAAAGGTACTAAACTTTTATTAAAACTTGGAGCAAAAGAAACTCTGTGTTGTTTTCCAAGTTGACAAGACTCACAATGAAATTCAGAGATATTATTGTTTGTAAAAACAGAAGGAAATAAATACTTGAGTAATAGAAATGATGGGTACCCAAGAGGCTGATGTCACAGCCATATGTCTTCCTTAGTGGTAGGAAACTTGATGGAATGAAGTGCCAGCTTGTCCATCTGATCCAGGATATAGAGACCACGTTCTACTCTACCATTGCCAATCGTCTTCCTCGTAATAAAGTCCTGAAACAGACAATGATCAGGAAAGAAAGTCACACTACAATTTAGGTCATGAGTAAGATGACTCAATGATAAAAGATTAACAGAAAAATTGGAAATATGCAAAATAGAAGATAATGGTAGAGAAGGAGTCGCATGAATTAAACCTTTCCCAGAAACAGAAGAAATAGTACTATCAACAATCATAACTTTGTCTTGACCTGAAGAAGACTTATATTCCCAGAACATATCAGAAGACCCAGACATATGATCCGAGGCACCAGAATCAATAATCTAAGGTAAAGACGGAGAGGATGTACCGGATGGAGTAGTAGAAGAGCAACGATCCAATAGGTGGCGCAAAGCATCCTCTAACTCAGAAGAAGACAATCCAGATATATCACCATTGGGAGCAGCAATTGAAGAGGCGTCGGGAGTATCCATTATACTAGTATGTGTGCACATGGATTAAACCTGCGTCCTCGAGACTGTCCAGAGCACCCCCCATGACTACTAGAACGGTTGCCACGACCACCAGAAGGAACCCCATGAAGCTTCCAACAAGTCTCACAAGTATGTCTCGGCCGGCGGCAATAATCACAACATAGTGTAACCTTCTCTGAAGGACTACAGGAAGTACGAGGCAGACCAGTACTATCCCTAGGAGGAGCAGAAAGTAAGGCTGAGCGCTCTGTAGATGTAGGTGGTAGTATAGCAGAACAACAACTCTCTTCATTCTGTACATAAGCAAAGGCTTCCTAAAGGGAGGGAAAAACATCCATACCAAGGACATGACTTTGAACAGGATCAAACTCTAAGTTGAGACCTTCCAAAAATTTGAAAACCCATTCCTGTTCAATAAACTTCCGATAACCCACTGAATCAGTTGTGCAAACAGGCTTATAATCCTGTAGATGATCAAGGCGTTTCCAACCATTGTTAAGAAAAGTGAAGTATTGAAAGATAGTCACCTCCCCCTGTATTAAGCGTTCAATAGAACGACGCAACTCAAAAGTCTGCGAGAAATTTCCTTTTCGAGAATAGGTAGTGGCCACAGCATCTCAAATATCCTGGGCGGTATCCATAGACAAGTAGCCTTCCCTTATATTAGGTACCATGGAATGAATGAGTCATCCCATAATTAAAGAATTGGTAATCTTCCATTGGTCATAACCAGGATCAGTGATTCCTGGTGCCTTGATCCTTCCATCAACATAGCCCATCTTCCCTTTACTCTTCAATAAAAGTGTCAGATGCTATGACCAAGCAAGATAGTTCTGACCATTAAAGAAAGAAGTGGTGATTTTTAGGCTAGGGTTTAGGTTTTCAGATGTAGTAGTCATAATGGGGCTCTCCCCTCTAGGTGGCTGAGAAGTCGTAGTGGATTCATTAGTAAGGTCAGCCATTTATGCTCTACAAACCGAATAACAACCTGCACTAATCACAAATACTGGAAGAGGGAATAAAATCGACTGGACCAAGCAATATCAATTACAGACCATGATAGGAGCATATCAATCAGTCAAAGCTGGGCAATAGGGCCATATAATGACCCAAAAAAATAAATAAACTAAATGGAAAAGGAACCTCTAATCAAAACAACGGCTAAGCTATTCTCAAATAAGAGAAAACCTTGCTAGACTTGAGGAACAGTTGTGAGATGAACCAATCAAAACATGCAGTGGGTCAAAGAAGCCTCAGAGTGGCCGTCGGCTGAAGCCAAAATAGGCCAAGGAGCTTTCGCCTGGAGCCAAACAAGAACTAGGGACTGTCGGCTGGTCCTGGGTGCTCACCAATGACTATCTCAAGCCTTGGACAGAGAAGAGAGGGTCAAAAACATAGTAGGCAGCAGTTAGGTGGTGATGGGTGAAGGTGGAGAATGAGATGGTAACCCTAAGGATTTGATACCATGTTTGTTTGAGAGAGAAAAACTTAGGGAACGATTAGACAATCATCCCCTTTTATATTGATAATAGGTAACTTACAATAGAGCCTTGGAGGCACAAATAAGGAAATAACAGCTAATAGAATAATCAATACACAATAACCAAATATATTATTCTAACAAAGAGAAGCACTTAAGCAATAATTCAGTTGCCAAGGTTAATAAATCTAGTGGAAAGAATTGGAGATTGATGACTGAAGCTGAGAAATGCACGTGGTAATAGTGGAGGAAAGGAAGACAAATGAGGACAAAGGTAAGTGATTCGACTTTGCTAAAAGCAATTATGGAATGTTTCTGAATTGCTGGGAGGAGTAGAGTGTAAGATTTCTGAATAACTTTCTGTATATTCAACTTGTAGAATACAAAGATTACAACCAATATTTATAGCAATCCTAAACCTAATCTATAATAGGAAATAATCCTATACAATCAATCGAATATCAACCTACCTAATAGATACATAATACCATATTCTCACACCCCTGCTCAAACTCAAGGTGTTTTAACAGAAAACACTGAGAGTTTGCTAAGAAAAAACTGAAAACAAGCAGTTGTGTAAGTCTTCGTAAAGAAATCAATAAGTTACAATGCCGAAGAAACAAAAGGAAGCGAGATGGAGCCAGACCACAGATGTTGAAGGACAAAATGACAATCAATCTCAATGTGCTTCGTCTGCTCATGACAGACAGTGTTATGGGCAATCTGAATAGCATTGCGGTTGTCACAGTAAAGGGAGGTTGGAGAAGACTGAGGGACACCCAAATCAGTCAAAAGACAACAAAGCCAAACAATCTCAACAGTGGCGTAAGTCATAGCACAGTACTTAGCCTCAGCAGTGGAATGCACAACAACAGTCTGTTTCTTACTCTTCCAAGAAATCAAGAAATCACCTAGAAACATACAGAAGTTAGAAATGGACTTGCGATCAGTGACATTACCAGCCCAATCAAATCAGGATAAGCTACCAAGTCCAAAGAGGAAGTAGAAGACAACAGTAAACCCTGAAAGATAGTCCCTCGGAGATAGCGAAGAATCCGAACCAATGCAGCCCAATGTGGGGAGCGAGGAGTAGAGACAAATTGGCTAACCACATAAACAACATAAGCAAGATCAAGACGAGTAATCGTCAGGTAGACTAAGCAACCCACGAGCTCTCGATATAAAGTAGGATCATCTAGAAGAACACCATCAATTGTGTTGAGCTTTACATTAAGCTCAATGGGGGTATTAGAAATCTTAATGTCAGTAAGACCGGCAAAATGAATAACCTCATGGCATACTTGGCCTGAGAGAGAAAGTAGCCCTTAGGAGAAGAAACTACTTCAATACCAAGAAAATACTGCAATGGGCCTAGATCCTTCATTTCAAAGGTGTGGAAAAGATGTTGCTTGACGTCAGATATAGCAGAAGAGTCAGAACCAGTAATGATCATATCATCCACACATAGTAATAACATAACAAATCCAGCAGAGGTGTAGAGAAGAAATAAGCAGAGTTTTGGTCACAAGGATGAAACCCAAGCTCAGTAACAGCAGTCTAAAAGCGATTATATCAAGCGTGAGGAGACTACTTTAGACCATACAGAGCACGCCGAAGGCAACAAACCTATCCAGATGAATGGTAAAGGCCAGGGAGAGGACGCATGTAAACCTCCTCAGTGAGGTGGTCATTAAGAAAAGCATTCTTAACATCCATCTGATAAAGAGGCCAAGAATGAACAGCAGCGACAGAGATCAAAGTACGGATAGTAGTCATCTTGGCAACATGAGCAAAGATCTCATAATCAATACCATACTCCTGTGAGAGACCTTTGGCAACCAAACGAGCTTTGTAACGCATACCCATTTGCTACCAACCAGATTTTTACCAGCAAGCAAAAGAACCAACTCCCAAGTATTAGTTTTCTGTAAAGCAGATAACTCATCCACTATCGCTTGAACCCAATGAGGATCCTAACAGGCCTCCTTGTAAGACTGAGATTCTGAAAAAGAGTGAATAGCAAACAAAAAAGTATGATAAGAAGCAGAAAAGCATATATTAGACCAACCCAACCTGTTTGGAGGATGATGCGCTCAAGTAGGATATCGGTGTGCAGCAGGATCAGAGTCGTCAGAAGCAGGAGGATCAGTAACAGGTGCAGAGACAACCGGTGGAGGAGAAGCCTTGCGACGAGAATAAACTAACGAAGGAGGAGGAGAAGAAACCAAATGAGGACAAGCAGCCAGAGGTGAAGCAGGAGGAGAAAATGGAAAACCTAATCAGCCTTCGAAGTCGCGTTCACTATCAACCTCTGATCTCACTGAAATCGTGACCTACCTGTTGGAATCACGATTCATCTCTTCTGGCGAAGTCCCTTGTTCGTATCTTTGCTCCAACTCTCAGCCTGCATCACGATCCATCGCGACCCATCTGCCTCTGCATCGTGACCTATTTGGCTCATGACCTACCTGGTGTCTGATTCTGGTTTGCTAGTCAGCCTAAATCGCAATCCATCGCGACCCGTCTGCCTTTGCATCATAACCCATCTGGCTCACGACCCACCTGGCGTCTGATTCTGGTTTGCTGGTCTTCTCTCGCCTAATGACACCCCCCTGACGTGATTCGCCTCTTCTCTCTAGTCGACTTGGTTGGTCGACCCATCTGATCAACGTGGTTAGTTATGCTTAGACTCCTCTCAACTAAGACTTCTCTCTGGTTCTGCTTCAGTTCTCTGGTGTACTTCTGATTTGCTTTGATCATATTTACTGTAATTAGTTTGTTATAGTTGACCACTCAGTTATCTGTTATTGCATTTTGCCTATTTTGTTCTATTTGGGTTTATTACACTTGAACCCCTCAGTTTTATAGTTATTATGATGTCTCTGACTTCGGATAAATGTGCCTACTGCCATCAAAGGGGTCATTGGAAGTACCATTGTCCTAAGAATGGATGTCTGTCTGCTTCGTCTTCTCAATAGTTTTCGATCAAGTTCTGCGCCTCTCCTTTGAGTACTGTTCGGCCTCCTGCCGATTTTATTGCATCTGCTTCGACTCTTGATCCTGACTTGGCTTCCTTGAGTGCTCAGATTAGCCAGCTTCAACATATACTGTCTACCTCCCAGCCATCCCCATCTGCCTCCATTGTTTCCTCTCCTCATTCAGGTTTGCTTGGGTCTTCTTCAGGTATCTCTTCGTCTATCTGGATTTTTGGCTCTGATACCATGTAAGATTTCTGAATGGCTTTTTGTATATTCAACTTGTAGAATACAAAGATTACAACCAATATTTATAGCAATCCTAAACCTAATCTATAATAAGAAATAATCCTATACAATTAATCGAATATTAACCTACCTAATTGATACATAATACCATAATTACATAATAATACCATATTCTCACAATAATAAGGCTACTATTAACATAGCTCACAACCCAATTCAGTATGACCGAACGAAACATGTGGAGATTGATTGCCACTTCATTAAGAAAAAACTCACCAATGGCATTATATGTACTTCTTTTGTGAAGTCAACTGAACAACTGGCAGACATTCTCACCAAGGGAATTGGAAGCAAACCATTCCATGATGTGCTTGGCAAGCTGGGCATGAGATACATCTTCGCACCAGCTTGAGGGGGAACGTTAGAATAATATCTTTAGTTATTGTGTATTGATTATTCTATTAGCTGTTATTTCCTTATTCTGTTATTTTCTTATTTGTGCCTCCAAGGCTTCCATTGTAAGTTACCTATTATCAATATAAAAGGGGATGATTGTCTAATCATTCCCTAAGTCCTCTCTCAAACAACCACTCTTTGTACTGCTTTTTGAACTCCTTCATGAACACAAATAAAGCATCAACATGTTTCTTAGATCTCTCCTCAATCCCAAACTGGGATTGTATGCCTCATAGAAGTATCCTCTACCCGAGCTACATGCTCTGAAACTTCCTCCACCCTAACCCCTCCAACCTCCAAAATATTCCCATTGTCCAATAATGTTTGTCATCAACAAGTGATTGAATTTGCAACCCCACTTTTGGCCCCCATACAAACAAAGAGGTCTCTACTTCCTCAATAAGAATCTTCCTCCCGATATTCATATGGCATCTATATCTTGAGGCACCACCACCACCTTGTCTTGCTCCCTCACTACCATTTGATAAATTGAACATCCCCTAGCCCCATTTTCAACCCCACCCTTGCCTATTGTAACAACGACCAACTCTTTTGCTCCCTTGACCAAAACTAGACCCCCTGCAACCTTCTCACATCTACTTCCTTGATATGAGGACCTAACATGTATATATTTTCATATTACTTGAGAAAAGTGGCAAAATGAATTGTCATGCTCCCATAAAACACCTTGCAACATAAATGTCGTAGAAAATATGAATGAAAACAAAATAGTCACATAACAAGGAGATCACTTCTAAAGTTGGAAAAATGTATTATGATTCTTTATATAACTAAAAAGGAGTAGCTAGTACTAGATAATAAGATTTGCAATACATAGCTCAAGTGGAAAATCCTTTCCTTTTTGCAGAATGAGAGCGTCAAATGGTCAGTATTGGTATAAGACTATACTTCTATATGACCTTGAATGCAACCTCAACACCTCCCTCCCTCTCCTTTTTATAATCCCACTTACAGTATCTAAGTAACCACATTAATATTTCTTTTATGTTTTGATTGTGAAATGTATTTTGGTATTTTGAAATTTGCTATAGGGGTATTTTGGTCTCTAGGGTTAATTAGAGTTTCACTCTTTATAATTTATATATTTTGTTCAAACAGTGTAATTGATGATCTTTTTTTCCAAGTAAGGTTAATGGAATAATATGTGTTCGTTTCTCATTAATTTCGTAACATGGTATACATTAGAGTGAAATTGCAAACCTCTCTCTTTGAATCCAGTCGAAATTATTCAGCATCGCACTCTTTGATTCCAACTTATGAACGACTATATTTGGAGCTCTCTCATCTCGTTGTTCATCAACTCCTCTTTATTCTTTGTTGCCCTTCGTTGCAATCTACATTATAACTCTCTAATTCTTCTTCACTGTAGCACCAGTCACTCTGGCTTGCACAAGTTTGAATTATGTTTGTCGTCTGTGCCGCGCTTTTTAATGGTTTGAAGAAGTCTACTTGTGTATGGTATGAGTGTTTTCAGTTGACCTTACTCAAATTGGTTTTCATCCTCATGCTCATGACTCTTCTCTTTTTGTCTGCTATATTACTTCTGGAATGGACATTTTGTTTTTATATGTGAATGATATGATTATCACTGATTTTGACTTTGATGCTATTACTAAAATTAAGCAAAATCTATTTCAGGAATTGGAGATGAAAGATTTTGATCTTTTGCTCTATTTTTTAGATATTCTTCCCCTAAGGGTTATCTATTGTTTTTTTTTTTTTGGATAGATCCTAAGGGTTATCTATTGTTGCAGTCTATGCTAAACAGGTCATTCACTGTGCTAGACTCAATGATGACTAAGTAGTCGATACTTCTATCGAGCTACATGTCAAATTCTATCCAACTGCTAGTGTTCCACTCGATGATCCTACTTTGTGTCATGAGTTGGTTGTTTGATTTATCTTGTTGTTACTCATCCTAATATGACTTACGTTCACGTGATTGTTGGATAACTTGATATACATTGATGGGCCCGTTTCCTAATAGCTTAAGCTGTGGGGACAATTAGTAACTTAACATGGCATTAGCGCTCAAGTTAAAAGAGGTCTAAGGTTCAAGTCTCATCGTTAGTGTTTGGTATTCAGTCCCGTTTGGTTTCTTCTTATTTGTTTTGTTCTCTGTTTATCTCTTTACCTACAAAATATGGTTGCACATGAGGGAGGGTGTTGGATACCTTGATATACATTGTCGAGCCCATTTCCTAGTAACTTCAACTTTTGGGACAATTGGTAACTTAAAGAGTGGTCAGTCAATTTGTTGCTGCACCTCGCATTGCTCATTGAGATGTTTTATTACGTATCTTGTGTTATATTTGTGGTAATATATTTCTAAGCCTTTTTCTCTCTTCTGCTTCCTCTTTGACTCTGTTATTACTGAGATTGTTTGGCTTTATTGACTCCTTTCCGACTTTGGTGTTTCTTTATCATCTCCAACTCTTTATTGGGATAATAAGAATGCTATCCAGATAGCTCATATATCAGTTTTCCATGAGCACATGAAGAGCATAGAGATTTATTGTTATTTTCTCATCAGCATCTTCAGTTGGGTACCGTTGTGCTGCCTTTTGTCTCCTCTTTGCAACTTGTGGACTTCCCATTTTCGATTTTTGCTTGGCAAACTATCAATGCTTACTGGGCTCACATCATGAGCTTGAGAGAGAGAGAGAGAGAGAGGTAGAGGTAGAGGTATTTTGGTCTCTAGGGTTAATTAGAGTTTTACTCTTTATTTATATGTTTCAAACTGTGCAATTGATAATCTTCTTTCCTGATTTAGGTTAATGGAATAATACATATTTGTTTCTCAGTGATTTTGTAGCATTGACATGGGCCTCATGGTCTTGAATCTTGATAGCTACTCTATATCTTGTACCACATAAAAGTATAACCTGGTTGAACAATAGAACAGGTTATGCTTCAAAACAGGAATACATGTGAGCATATGCCATCCCAAATAATGCATGCATTGGTTATGGATAATTTTGCTCAGTTCATGTCAACAATTCATTGTTAGGCTGCATAATTTTGAGATTTATTTTCTCAGGAACTATTGGAACTGTACTCATTTTGCACTTTTTGTTAATATATTATTCAGAACTCATCAAGAAGAAAAAAAATCTATAGCAAGAAATGCAGCTCAAAGAACATATGCACCAGATCAAAAATAAATAAATAAATAAATAACAAAAGCAAAATGAAATAAGAAGTAACAATTATTTGTTTTTTATTTTTAGATTTGTATGCCCATGCAACCACTCCAAGGCCAAAGAAGTTCAAACACACTTTCTCCAAAAGGGCCTTTCTTTTTGAAGGGAATTTTTTTATTTTTTTATTTTTGATCAATAAACACGTTAATTCTGTTTGAAGGAAATTCACAAGGTAGGAAACAAAAGAAATATTAAATGAACCAGGTTCTTCAGATTTTTAGCACAAACCTGATGGATTGGCCTAAATGATCTCTTGCTTTATCAAGCTCAGCAATTGCTTCAGAAGTATTGATCTTCCTTAGTCGGTTGGAATTTAACATTTCCACCCTAGCTATGTAGAGCATGTTGGCAGCAACCTGCGTTGAAGAAAGTAAGCCATAGCCTGATTTATATGTCCCATTATATTTCTCTTGTCTGAAGGACAGGTGGAACAAGATATGGGAATGCAAACATAACAGAACCAAAATTTTCCCTTTAATATTGATAGATCTTATTTCATTTACATCTTTGAACTTCTTGATAATGGTCAAAATTTCTAGGAAATGCAAAGGTAAGTAGTGCATCAAGGTGATCTTCAGGACCAACTTAATCATATCCCTCAGTATCCCAGACGAACTGTAGGAGAGCCACCATCTCCAACTATGTCCATGTAGATCAGACCAGCAGTCCGTCCTGCTACCTAATTGGCATTGTTATGTTAGCAGCCCTTTTTTGTCTAAGTAGTCTTTTCACAGGCATGCTTTCTTTCCTTCCCAACTAAGTAAAAAGGAATTTGATATAGGACAACATTTTAGAAACTTGAAATCAAGCAGCATACGATTGGCTTATGGTGAATTAGGGTAGCAAAAACCTAGTAGGGTTAGGCTTTAATGTGGTAGAAGAAAGTTTCTAGGGATTGTAGACTAAATGGTGTGAGATTTTATTTTATTTATTTTTGAAACAGCAAGTTGCTGGAATTTAGAAAAAGTTGTGCTGGTAAGCTCTATCCTAGACAGAAACATAATTTATGGGTTTTGGTATTATTCAAAGGAAAACAAATCCGGTTCCACTGTTCCCAATACCCAACTAGACTAAACCACCAAAAACTTTTTCTTCAAGCAAGGCACCGAGGTCATTAACCCTTCGAAAGTCCGGCGATTACACTTCAACCAAACCAATCACATTAAACACAAAGGTGCCAAAACCCAAGCCTTCCAACACCTCTTCCCCTTCCACCCCCCCCCCCCCCCTTCTCTCTCTCTCTCTCTCAATTACACCTCTTTCACAGTCTCTTGTTGTACCCAATCCAGGCCGAACACTGCAAAAATCATACCCCATATTTGAAATGTCATAGGGCAATGAAGCAGAAGATGCAACACAGATTCCGCATCCTGACAACACAAACACCAATTTACTAAAATCTTACAAAGACGAATCAAATTACCCAAAGTCAAAATCAAATCACGCACAACTGTCCACACAAAGAACGCCACTTTGGAAGGCACTCCAGTAACCCACACACCCTGCCATGGAAAAGAGACATCCCTAAGCTCCACTTCAGCAAGATAAAAAAATGACACCGAGAAAAACCCTTTAGTCCTCTTGCAACTCCACAACAACCCATCCTCCCCCATCCCAACCTCCCGAAGCCCATACAACAAAACCATTAGATCCATCAACTGACCAATCTCCCAATCAAACACCGGCCTACAAAGCCTAACATCCCACACCGCCCTTTCATCTACTAAAGACAAATAAGAGGCTACTACCTCCAGATCCTCATGTATCGCAAGCCGAAACATCAATAGGAAATGAGACGCCAAAGTCTGATCGCCACACCATCAACTATGAAGCATGGACACTCCAAAATTGGTGCCATGGCGGTGTTCGACAAGCGGACACACCGGGGACACAGGGACACGTATGGGACACACCAGATGGCGTGTCCCTTTAATTTAATGATTTTTTTGTAGGGGACACGGCGGAGACACAGCAGGGACACGCGTGTCAAGGCATAGGACACGGTAAGGGGACACAGAGAAGCAGAAAGAGAAGACCTAAATCCTAAATCAAAAGAAGAAGAAAAAACAGAGAAAAGAAGACTAACATGTTCGATCGATCTCCATGAAAAACAACTAGGGCTTCGAATTCGAATCGACTTGCGACTTCGATCTCTGAAATGATGAACAAATGTCGACTCAAATGAGAACCCAGATGTCGCGAACTTGAATCGACGAACCCACCCAGATGATGCGAACTGAAATCGCCTTCAACTTCGAACTGAAATGCCCTCTCTCATCTCTCTCTCTCTCTCTATGTCACCTCTCGCCTCTCTCTCGTCTTTTTCTTCTCCCGACTCTCTTCTTTTTCTTCTCCCAACTCTCTTCTTTCTTTCTTTTTCTTTTTTTAATTTATTTTCTGTATAAATATATATACTTATATATTATATATTTTTATTTAGTTTTTTTTTCTTTATAAATTTATGTCTTTTATGTATTTACCATCATTCTATTTTCTTTTAATTTTTCTATTTAATTTTTTTACTTTTATAAACATATATATCTTTTAGTGTTTCCTCTTTTATTGAATTAATGTTACTATATTAATGTTTGTTAATTTTAATTTAGGATGAATGTAATATAAATTTACATAATACATAAAAATATATTTAAAAATAAAAATAAAAAATTAGCCGCGTCCCCCGCCGTGTCCATGTCCCCATTTTTTGGAAATTACTGTGTCCCGTGTCCGTATTCGTGTTCATGTCCATATCCATGTCCGTGCTTCATAGACCACCAATCTTTCCGGAAACGCACTTGCTCACCCCTACCCACACAAAAACTAAGCCACCTCCAAAACTCGCTCATTCCTAGCCAAAATACCTTTCCATAAACCCCTACCATGAGTAATCCTTGCTGTCCTAGATTTCGCAACCACCAACCGACATGAAAGCTGCTCTGTTTCCTTACAAACCACCATAACCACTTCCCTAACAAAGCCCTATTAAAGACCACTACCTTCTGTAACCAAAACCACACTCCTCTTTTGAACTATACACCGAATTCCAGTCCACCAAATGAAATTTAAACTCATCACCCACCCCAGCCCAAAGGAATCTTGCTGTAATTTCTCCAACTGACAATCCACCAAAATCGAAATAACATGCACCAACATAAAATATGTAAAAATGCTCCCTAACGTACTCTTGATCAACGTCAACCTTCCTAATTTGGACAAATATGGACTCGCCCACCCCGCCAACCGACGTTAAACCCGTTCCACCACTCCATCCTACATCGAACTTGCCTTAAGCTTAGAGCCAAAGGCAAGCCCAAATATGAAACTGGCAACAGAAACTTTGCACCCAAGAATGGCCGCCAATCGATGAACACCCACCACTCTCCCCACAAGAATCAACTCTAACTTTGCCAAATTCACCCTCACACCTAAGACTACCTCAAAACATAACAAAACATAACAAAGTTACCCTAATTGACCTGTCTCAGCACCACAAAAAATAAGACCATCATCTGCATACAACAAATGAGACACCACCAATGGCTCTTCTGCCTCCATACCTACTTTGAAACCTTCCAACAAACCTCCTTGCACCGCTCTAGACAACAATCTACTCAAAGCCTTCATCGCTAAAATAAAAAGTAGCGGCAACACAGGATCACCCTAGCATAAACCATGAAAAGTTTGAAAATACCCCATTGGGGTCCCATTCGCCAACACCGACATCCTAACTGGAGAAATGCAAAACCTCATAAGGAGCTTAATACTAACATATGATCACCCTAGCATAAACCATGAAAAGTTTGAAAATACCCCATTGGGGTCCCATTCACCAACACCGACATCCTAACTGGAGAAATGCAAAACCTCATAAGAAGCTTAATACTAACATATGATTCAAAAGAGATGACCCAATTGTGTTTTGTTTCCGCTATGGTGTGTTATGTGCAAGGAAGCCGAGGAAAATATGGATCATCTCTCCTTGTATTATCCTGTTACAGTATCCTTATGGTGGAGAGTTTTTCATAAAACAAAAGTCAAGTGGGTAATTCTCCCCTCTTGAGAGATCTTGTCTTGTATTGATTTTAGAGGTTTTAGATCAAATGGCAAGGCTCGGGTTCTCTGGAGATGTGTCATTCTTGCAGTTCTTTGGGTGTTATGGTTTGAGAGGAATGCTACAGTTTTTGAGGAGAAATTTGAAGATTTGAAGAGTATCTGGAAGAAATTGGTTTATCTTACTTCTTTTTGGGCTTCAGTTGCTCCCTCCTTTGAAGGGATTCCACTTTTTAAAAATTTTTGGGAAATGGAAAGCCATTCGCAGAGTGTAAGAATTGATGTTTGATTTTTTCTTGTCTCCTTTTTGTTTTCGGTGGACTTCTTGTCCTCCCTTCACTGTATTTCAGCTCTTTTTAATTAATACAATTTTCTTGTTGTTCTATTATGGAAGGTGAATTGCAGTATGTGATTTGCCTTTTACCCTTTGGAATGATCAGGTTTTCCAGGACAAAGGAGAGAGATGTGGTGGTTTGTTGAAAGTTGATCGAAGAACCATAGCTCTGGATAATCTTTTTGAGGTTAGGTTGAAAGTCAGAGGCTTTGACTCTGGTTTTCTGCCGGCGTTCATGGAGGTGGAGGCGGAGGTGGAGGTGGACACCGCCAAGTGGAAACGTGGCCAAAGATTTTCCAACCAACATCTTCAGGTGAACCTATCGCCGCTAACAGGGAAGCCGACGGGGCGGAAAGATCAGGGAGGACACGTGGAAGCTTGGAAAGAGAAAGTCGAAGGGGCAAAGGAGTTGAAGGGTCTGGAGACAGCTTCGGTGCTGTTATGGAGGTGGGGGGAAGGCCAAGAGATAGGGGGATTAGAGTGTTATCGAATGGGCCACAAAAGGGGTATGATGGGCCAAGTAAATTTTTGGGCTCAATTGATTACTAAATGTGAGCCAGGAGATTAATTATCAAAAGTCCAATTCTGTTTTTCCAAGGGATGGGCCATTTTCTAAACAATATAAGGAGTATAATGCTGGGCCTCAAAGAAATGATAAGTTCAATCCCAATGAATTGGGCCCAATGGGTTATATGAATGGGGCTCATATCTTGGAGGAGGGAATTCGAGCTACATTTCGACCACTGGGAGCTGAATTTTGACTCGATTTGTTCGACGACATAGGACGACCACTTGAAGAGAGAGAGGTCCAGCGACAACTGTCATCTGGGACGCAAGGAGGTGTCAATGGTGAAGGTGATGTGTATTTACAGAGAGATAGTCAGAATCGACTTACGCAGGATGAGATTCAGCTTCGTTTAGCTGATAGAGTGGACGACTCTGTTGAAGGAGAGCAGAGAGCAGTGACGGAAGTGGATGATTGGGTCGATGAAAGGATCGAAGAAGAGAATGATGCTGAATTGTTGAGTCGCAAGGTGGATGAAGGGTGTTTCGAACCTACCGAAGTGTTGCAAGCCCTGAATATTTATGGGTCTAGGTCTAATGAGAGTTCAAAGTACGACTCTAGTTCAGGCCGTGAAGGAGATGATCAAGAAGAGTCTGACCTTGAGCTTATTAATCTTTTTACTGAGAAGGGCACTGTTAAGGAGGAGGAAACTGAAAAGGGCACTGTCAAGGAGGACGAAATTGAGGGGGTCTCCGAAACAATGGATCATGTCAGTGACTCTGTTAATCATGGCTCTATAGAACTGTCATCATAGAGGGGTCGCATTGTTATTCCAGATTCTTTTTCTCTTGGGGATGGGATAGGGGTTTCTCAGTGTCTTGGTCTTAAATGTTCTGTCAGGGGAATGGCTAATAAAGGAGTCACTCCAGATATCTCGGGAGCCATGAGGGATGTTTCTACCATTAACCCTGTGTCCTATAATGCAAATATAAATGTAGGACAAGTAAATGATGCTCAAGAGGGAGCTTCTGTTAAGCATTTGCATAGCAGAGGCTGTGTTTTTAGTACTTTGAGGGATAGTGAGGCAGAGACAGAGCGCTGGTTGATGGAGTTAAGCAAGTATGCGTCATGTCCAATTGAGGAAAATGAAGTACCCTATTTCAAGCATTTGCTTCAAGTTATGGGGCTGTCCCTAGTAAGTTTAAATGGGAGGAGTGATGTTAATGGATTGGATAATAGTGTCACTAGGGAGGCGAGTACCAGACAAGGAGGCGTTTCGATTAGAAAGGGGGCCAGGGAGTTAAGGAATTTGGTGAGTACAATTAATTACGATAGAAGGCATGTGAAAGTTAGGGGTGACAATGATTATCAATGAAGATTGTTAGTTGGAATGTGAGGGGTTTGGAATCCCGGAAGAAGAGGGGGATCATTAGGGGTTTTTTGAGGAAACATCAACCTGACATTGTCATTTTTCAAGAAACTAAAGTAGAGGTTTGTGATAGGACTTTTATTAAAAGTATTTGGGGAGCTAGGCATAAAAGGTGGCCTTTTATATCATCAGTGGGAAGGTCAGGAGGTATTTTAAGTATTTGGGATGAGAGGGTTGTGTCAGAGTGTGAATCAGTAGTTGGTGAGTTTTCACTAACAATTAGGTTTAGGAATCTAGATCTCAGTGAGTGGTGGTTGTCAGGGGTATATGGTCCAAATTGCCCTTCTAGGAGAAAGGATTGGTGGGATGAGTTATATGGTTTATTCGGGTTATGTTCTCCTAATTGGTGTTTGGGGGGGATTTCAATGTGGTTAGGAAGGTTTCGAAAAAGCTTAATGGGAACAAAATCAATAAGAGTATGAGAGATTTTGATAGTTTTATTAGAGGGTGCGAGTTGGTTGACCCTCCTCTATTTAATGCCAGATTCACATGGTCTAGTTTAAGGGAAAGACGGGTATGTTGTCAACTGGATAGATTTTTATTTTCTTTGGGGTGGGAGGGGGTTTTCCCCAATGTCAGGTAGGAGGCATTACCAAGACTGGTATTTGATCATTGTCTAGCAATATTTGAGAGTTGTCCTTTTAGGTGGGGTCCAGCTCCACTTAGATTTGAGAATATGTGGTTGGAACATCATTCATTTAAAGAGGCATTTGAGGAGTGGTGGAATACTGCTACGTGTTAGGGGTGGGAGGGTTATAGATTCATGAGAAAGTTGAAGGTGATTAAAGAGAATGTGAAACAGTGGAATAGGGAGGTTTTCGAGAACTTGGAATCAACTAAATGTCAGGTTTTGCAAAAGATTGAGGAGATAAATACTTTGGTGATGCAAGGGAGTGAGATTGAGGCATTGAGGGGAGAGAGGAGGAAGTTAGGTTTGAAATTGGAAGAGTTGACTCTTAGGGAGCAGATTATTTGGGCACAAAAAGCAAAGGTGAAATGGCTAAAGGAAGGGGATATTAGTTCAAAATTTATTCATAGAATTGCAGATAGGAAAAGAAAGAAGAAGTTCATTAAGCGATTGGATGTAAGGCCAGGTGTAATGGTGGATAGAGAGGAGCAAATAGTTCAGGGGATTTTTTATTTTTATACTAATTTGTTTTCGATGGATGATATTGTCAGGCCTGGGATAGATAGGCTTCAGTGACAGCCTATTAATCAGGAAAGTGCGACGTGGTTAGAGCGACCTTTTGAGGAAAACGAGATTAGGGAAGCAGTGTTTGAGTGTGAAAGGGACAAGTCTCTGGGTCTAGACGGGTTTTCCATGGTTGTTTTTCAAGATTATTGGGAGGTGGTGAAGGGGGATTTGGTAAGAGTTTTCATGAAATTTTACGAGACAGGGGTGGTTAATTTATGTACAAATGCCACATTTATCTGTTTGATTCCTAAGAGAGATGGAGCCATTAGAATGGGAGAATTTAGACCCATTAGTTTGATTACATCACCCTCAAGATTTTGGGTAAGGTATTGTCAAAAAAGTTGAGATGTTCTTTAAGGGATACAATCTCTCAGACACAGGGGGCTTTTGTGCAAGGTAAACAAATTCTAGATGTGGTTCTGGTGGCAAACGAGGTGGTAGAGGAGTGTCGGAAGTCGGGAAAGGTAGGCATTGTATTTAAGGCAGATTTTGAGAAAGCGTATGATCATGTAGATTGGCCTTTTTTGGATTTCGTGATAAACAAGAAAGGGTACGGTGCGAGATGGAAATCTTGAATTGGAGGTTGCTTGGTGTCTTGTAATATGTTGATGATAGTTAATGGTAAACCAGGGAAGTGTTTTAAGGCCTCGCGAGGGTTGAGACAGGGAGACCCTTTATCTCCTTTTCTATTCATTTTGGTAGTGGATGTGTTAGGTAGGATGGTTGACAGAGCTAAAAAGGTAGGCCTGTTTGAAGGCTTACAGGTTGGTAGAGATAAGATTAGTGTGTCGCATCTGCAATTTGCAAATGACACTATTTTCTTCTCTACGGGGGACGAGTGCCAAATGGCAAACCTTTTTTCAGTGGTAAGGCTTTTTGGGGCAATTTCAGGGTTAAGGTTAATTCAGAAAAGAGTAGGATACCGGGTATTAATGCTGATTTAAGACTGATTCAGAGTGTGGCCGATTTAATTGGATGTGGGATTGAGACATTTCCTATTAAGTATTTAAGCCTCCCACTGGGAAGTAACCCAAGAGGTGAAATGTTTTGGAATCCAGTGGTGGAAAGGATAGGTAAGAGATTAGAAGGATGGAGTAGGGCCTTATTGTCCCATGGGGGTAGGTACACTTTGGTTAAGACAGTGCTAAGTGGGATTCCTATTTATTTCATGTCTTCGTTCAAGATTCCGGTCAAGGTAGCAAAATCCATAGAAAAGCTAATGAGGGATTTTCTGTGGGAAGGGAAGAATGAAGAAAGGAAAGATCATTTGGTGAAATGGGAAACAGTGTCATTACCAAAGGAGAAGGGGGAGCTTGGCAGTTGGTAATATAGTGGCTAGAAACATGGCTTTGTTGGGCAAGTGGTTATGGAGATTCCCAATTGAGCGTGGTTCATTATGGCATGCAGTTATCAAAAGTAAATATAGGTTGCATGTTAATGGTAGGGACTCTCAGGTGGTTTCTAGGAGTAATGGACGTGCTCCGTGGAAGTCTATTTCTCATATTTATCCAATTTGGTCCCAATTTATTTTTGCGAGGGTGGTTAAAGGGGACACGGTAAGATTTTGGGAGGATGTTTGGGTGGGTTCTTTGTCCTTTGCTGAGTCATATCCACTTCTGTATAAAGTTTCTCAATCTCATAATTGTTCTGTTGCATCCGTGGTTGTTTCTTCATTGGCTCTTCGTTCGTGGAATTTTAATTTTTTCCGAAACCTTCATGATAAAGAAGTTCCTGAGTTGATATCTTTATTGTCAAGGCTTGAAAATGTTTCTTTGTCTCTAAATTTGGAGGATCGGTGGTTTTGAAATATTCATTCGTCGGGCTCTTTTACTTGTAAATCCTTTCTAGACAAAATCATTGATATTCTGCATGTACCTCAGTTTTTGTTTCACAAAAAGATTTGAAAGACATGTGCTCCTCTTAAGGTGAAAGTGTTCATGTGGATCTTGGTTCATGGGGGCACTTTGACAAATGATTCATTGCAAGAGAGGAGACCTTCATGGTATCTTAATCCTCAATGGTGCATAATGTGTTGCAAAAGTGGAGAATCTTTGGATCATCTTTTTTTGTATTGTTCGGTGGCAGGGCTTTTGTGGAATAGGGTGTTTGGTTTAGGCAATGTATAGTGGGTGGCTCCTAAAGGAGTTGCTCAAATGCTATTATTTGATTTTTAAGTTTTGGGAAGGTCGAAAAGGGCTAAAGTTCTTTGGAGTTGTGTGGTCTTTGCAATCTCCCGGGTCATTTGGTTGGAAAGGAATGGGCGTATCTTCGAAGGAGGAACTAGGGATATAGATTATTTATGGGATAGAGTGAGATACTTGGCGTCTTTTTGGGCCTTGGCGAGTCCTGTGTTCCGAGGGATCCCTCTTTTTTTGATTGCTTCAGATTGGGTGTCGGTTTGTTTTGTTTAGTTTGTAGTTGGTTGTCTTTTGGTTTGGTTGTCTTTTTGGATGTATTTTTTTCTTTTTCCTTGTTGAGGATGCCTTATCCTCTCTTGTTTTTGGCCATGACCCTTAATAAAATTTAACTTTTCTGTTGCTGATCAAAAATAAATAAATAAATAAAATTTTCTTGTTGTTGATCAATAAAATAAAAAAAAGACAAAGCCAGAGACAAAATACTCTTTAAAATGATCACCTCAACCACTTAAAAACCATAATACAAACACCAATGTGAAATTATGCACGTATCTGTGAACACATGAGTGTGTGCGAGCAAACAACTATGTATTTGTGTATGATTTGTCTACATGTCTGTGAGCCCATTGCAAGACCAGGAATGCATGGATCTGTAGGTAGATTTGCATTTACGAATTTCCATATATTGTTATGCATGCACATGAGCACATGCATATGAGAACGGAGAATCTCTGAGCTGCCTGGCAAAGATGGCAGAGATTGACAGTGTTTATGTGCACATCTCACAAAAGTAAGCACCTAAGACAAATGAGAAAGCTAACTTATGTATTCGTGAAAATTTCCCCTTGGCAATCTCAACATAGCAAACCAAGTCCAAGAGATGATGAGCCACATGGTTCAATTACTACCAGAAATGATCACCCATCTCATTATATTCTAGGAAAAGTACAAAAGAGGACTAGCTCAAGAATAATTTGAGCAGTTTGTTTTGTTTTGTTCGAGAATGTCACTTAAAATAAGCAAACAGGACGCATCAAATTAAACCTAGATTTTTTTTTTCTTTTTTCTTTTTTTGTTGGTTGAAAAGGGTAAGAGGAAGCGATCAGCACGTGACAACCACCCATGGTCGTGAACATAGGAGCCTTTACATACTGGGGAGCTGGACAAGAGAGGCCTAGACAGGCCCTCAAAAGCGGGGGGATCCACAGGCGCTCCTTTGAGATGAGTCGAGTTGTAGCCTAACCCCAGCCCCACCGTGGGAATAGTAGCAAGGAGCCAGTTGCCCAGGATTCATAGGCACATGAGTCTCGTGCTCCCTAGTGACTGCCGATGAGACACGAATCCACGATCTCCTATCTACCAAACCACTTGGAAGTAAGCCCTGACCACCAGGCCACCACTCTCAAGAGGCAAGTAAACCTAGACGTTGACTATTGTTACAAACAGTAAAATCAATAAAGAGTGAAAACTACAAACCTGAATATGATCTTCAAGAAGTATGGTTTTTCGGGCCTCGAGACATCTGCAGCCGTAATAATAACATATTTTTATTTGGAATGATGACTTTCTACAACTCCTTATCAATTAAACAACTATCAATTCACCTTTCCAAAAGATCTTTCGCATCCCCTAAGTTCCCTAGTGATTGAAGGGTCAAGCCAAGGGTTTCAGCTGCAATTACAGTGTCCAAAGAATCCCATCCCTGCATTTCCAAGAATAGTTTGAAGTCATTGACCAACACAGAAAAATAATTAAGAAACAGTAGCACTACAAAACCATGAACATTAGGATGAAAAATAATTAATATAAATGTCATCTTGCATGTTCCTTTCAGTAGCAGAAATCATCGAAATCAATTTGAAAAAGAGGTCAACAAATACCATGTTACTACAAGTACCCAAGACACTGGCATTTGTTCAAGAAATTATTCAACAAAAAGCCTTCAGGTCATCTTGGAAATGACCACAACTTGCCCATATTTTCATTTTCAATGACCATTGCAAACTCCAAGATGCAAAACCTTTCACAAAATATAAGACCCATGTACCTTGTCATATCCTCCACTGCTTTTACAAAAGTGACAATTGTAGTCACGTCCTATGGGCATTTTGTTCATCCAGGTTGTAATAGTACGTCCATAACCTCTTAGGCTGTGTTTGGGTCTTGGACTTGAGGAGGCATTTTCTGCTTTCCCCTGTTGTCAACTTTAGCAATTTTTATTTTTATTTTTCGATGTTCTTTAGATTTTCCACTACCTCTCAATTTTCTCATTTCTATAACCAAGCTATATTAATGTTTCCCTTCTAACTATCGCATCTTCTGAATTTAACCCTTTACCTATCAATTTCTCTACATTCCATGTTCTAAGCGACAGAAAACTACTGTGTCCATACACATTCAGAGCATTCTAACTTTAGCTGACCATGTATAATAAAAAATTATAAAAAAATCAAATGTATCCCCATGCTGGGTCCAAGATGCGTCGAAGCATGTCAAAAGAGCAAGAGTGAGATAGTAACTAAAATCAACCAAGGGGCTCTAGCCTAATTGGCTAGCCCTTTGGCCATCAAGTCTCTCCTAAGGGGGTGGTCTTGGGTTCCACTCCTAGTCTGCCTCCCCCAAGTAACAGGAGGCACTACGAAAGAGGAAGCTCTTGAGCAGCTAAAAGAAAGACTAAAGCCTTGATCGTTTAAGCTATACAAAAATTGTACTTTCTAAGCATGTGAATTGAAAAGAAAAAATATATATATATATATAAATACATCAGCTATCTAAAAAAATTCAACCACACAACACTAAATTTTGATAAACTAATCTATCAATAAAACCAAAATGATCTAGAGAATAAAGAAAACAAAACAGAAACCAGTAAACCTTTGACAATTCCATAATATGCAGAATCTTTCTGTGTACATTTTCAGCCTCTGCAAGTCGATTGGACTTTAAATATATCTAGAAGAAATAGCAAGAATATTAGTAGAGTTATAAACCAAGATTAAAAGGCAGCAACCAGACAAAAGGGAGACAACATAAACAACTACACGACATAAAGATGAAAAAAGTAATGTACATAATATCGGAATGGTCATTAAAACCATTATCCACATAAAGCATAGCACATTTT
Organism: Camellia lanceoleosa; assembly: GCA_025200525.1. Lineage (NCBI taxonomy): Eukaryota > Viridiplantae > Streptophyta > Magnoliopsida > Ericales > Theaceae > Camellia > Camellia lanceoleosa. Next base: position 85,818,478 of record CM045759.1, read on the forward strand.
GGAAAAGTCAAGAAGATTTTGAATTACAAAAAAAAATTTAAAAAAAACTTTTTCATTTGTTATCATTCACAAAATTTTACACTGACAACAAATTTATTGATATTGTTGGATCAAAACCCTGACTATGTCTTAGATAAGAATATTTTTCCTCCTGCATCATGCTCTAGAGGAGGATATATATGTATTTGCAATTATGGCATTACAACGTTAGTTAACTCATAGAAACAATTCAATTGTTATAATGATTTGCTATAATTTCATAGAAGAAGCTGCTATAAGCATCAAAGGCATTACAAAATCTCAGGTCAGTTGCACACATGAATTTACTAATTAAAAAGAAAAGGTTCTTATGGGAAAAAAAAAATACTGCCAACGTGTTTAGTCTGATATTAATTTTCCAAAATTTAGTAACTAAGCCAGGAATCAACAATGACTGTGATCTGACCAAACCAACTGCCAATTTGTTTCTCCACTCACTAGTTAAAAATCAGCATTTGTTAAAAGAAATAACAAATGAAGAAATATATCCATCAGGATCATCATATATTTCAGATAGTGTCAACTATTGTACATGTAGCTGGAATTCCTACATGCATATGAGACGAGCAAAACACCAAATTCTTGAATAACCATTTTACAAGTGCAGGGCTTTGCAGTGTATAATACCAATTAAAATTTGTTTTAGTTCCAATCTTATCTCTTAGGACCTAGAGTCCCTCTAGTGTAGTTTGACAATCCCATAATGGCAATCACTTATTTGTGTTGTAATCCAAATTCATTTGATTTGTATGTAGCATAGCTCTTTAAGTCTTTTTTTTAGTTTTCATTTTGTGAATCCCATCCATGGACTTCAGCTGCAAGCAAGGTTGGACATCATTGGCAGAGATCCAAGCAGTCTTTGACAAGCCGAGACAGTTCACACCAAAAACCAAGCTAAGGATCCACCACTCAAGCAGTGGTCCAGTGGAAAATACATGCCTTCTCAGAGCCTACTTGTGAAGTATACAAGTACTGATTCACCTCTCAAGATGTGAACTGACTGCTTGAGCTGTCTAAGTCAGCAAAAAGCATGAGATAACAAGAGGGCCCATGGATCATTGAGTGAACATTGAAGATCTCCAAAGTTTTTTGATCATCATCTACTATTCCTTGGTGAAGTCCTTTGATGGGTTCCAAAAGCAATTAGAAGACCTTTGATGGATACCAAAGGCCACTGTGAAGACTTTTGGTGTCAGCAGAGGTGATCATGTCGTGGATTCGGCATGTTAGAGATTGATCTTGAGATGAGCGATGAAAGTGGATTCGGCTTGAGCATCTAAAATCCGAGGAGTGAGGATTCACCAGTGGATTGTAAGATATTCTTGTAATCGCTCATTTTGTATTAGTGGATTGATTTGCCAGCCTTGCCCTGAGCCTATGATTTTTCATCCAATTGAGGTGTTCACATTAAAATCGCATGCCTCTCCTGTGTGCTTCAATTCTCTTGATTACATGTGATTGGATAAAGATCAAGTTATAGATTGGTTAGTCCATACTTAATTGATTCTGTGGTTGAAATCACCATCAAGTGTTAGGCAAATTGCCTAGTAGATTCATAATTGAGAATCAACCTCCTAAAGTAATTTCATTATCCATCTTGATCTACATAACTGGTAAACCAACCAGGCAACGAAAAACTGCCCAGAACACATTCAATGAGTCCATGGGACACTAAGACATAATATTCATCTCTGTAGTTTATAATGTTAACCCAGACCAACCTTTGCTGATTAGTAACATTACATTGGTGGTTCACGTTCACTCAAGACATGTATGACACAGTTATCACTTTTTATTAGCTTGGTATCACTGGGATGAGAAACAGACAAGGTTTAATTTCTTTTAGTCGCAATGAAACGTTTCCATCGGTGGTTTGTTTTCAGCTTAGTTGGCATGGTTTCATTAGCTAACAAATATTCAAACTTTACAATTCAGAAGTCAGATAATGACTCTCATATCTCACTGTCACATATGAAAACAATTGTAAAAGAAACTTAAACAGTAAGGCAAGTCACATACCTGCAAGTCTCATGCAACTGAAAGTATCATAAACTAGCATACACCCCTCAAGCCTATGAAGTGAGCTTTGAAAGTGATTAAGTTCAGCTCATTAAAATTGACAAGCTATGTTCTTTTGAACAAGCACGGTTCAGCTGAGGGCCAACAAAGCAGCTCAAACAAGATCATGACAAGCCAAGTACAAAATGAAGCCTGAGTCGCTTCGCTTGATTTACCACTCTACATGTTGTTAACATTGTAGGTGAACTGGCAATTTAACCTTGAGGATGTGAAGTATATAGGTCTCATTATATTGAGTTAATGACAACTATAACCCAATTTCTTGTATTCATACAGAACTTTTCATCATATACATCTTACATTGGCTGATCTTGAATCAAGACCATCAGAAACTTCCTTTAAGCACAAAGTACATAGTAACATGCATAATTGCCCACTTAGAATAACATACTTCATTTATAGGAAGAGTTGCAACTTCTATTTTTCTAACTTGTAAGTTGGACTTGTAACTATTAGATCGTTAATAGTCCCAAAAGCATAAGTTGTTAGGAAATGCACCCAACAATGTGTATAAGGCTAACACTATCCCCCTCAAGTGACCCTGTCATGCACATAGAGAGACAAACAGACTCTGAGGACAAGGTGCATAAAAACAGACAGAACAGAATGCACATGACAGACAAAACGGGAGTGACTAGACTTGAATCCTGGATCTCCTGAAATTAAAGCTCTGATACCACGTTAGATCACTACTAGTCCCAAAAGTTTAAGCTCTTATGAAAGGGACCCAACAATGCAAATCAAGCTCTCCAACTCCTTACACGTTCTTGCTTGATGAAACACTTAATTGTTTGATAAAACATTAAGAAGAGAGAATTAATGCAGCTGCTTGGTTCAAACTATCCAAAATAATGTATTACACATGAAATATATGCTCAGCAGATATTCAGAATCTTCCTGTAGATGCTAGGTAAATGGAAGTATAACCTGCGCAAGATACCGCAGTCTCCTGAGGCATATGATTGATTCCCCTAGCCCACCATCCTACGTAGTAATAGAATAGTAAGCAGTAAGAATAAGAGAAAAGAACTTTAGCAGTAAAAAATTCAGAGTTGTCATTGATAAAAAGACATAATGATGCACCTCGAGTATCTTAATGGAATCCTGAATAAGTGTCTCAGAATCCTTCTCTTTCCCTTGGAGATAAAGCACCTATAAGTTACATCAGAATTTTTCATAAACTCTAACATAAGTAAAGAATGAACAATAAACAGGTTTAAGGACAAAATACTAGCAAACTGGAAAAAAGAAGATCCAACATTAAGATGGTGTTTGAACTCCATGAAATGAAAATGAAAACTCACATTTTTTCACACAGCATATTTTTACTAGTCATAACCTCATCACATCAACCCTGATAGATATTTACTTATCAAGCATATTTGATTTCCTTCCATTTGTTTCATGAAAGATAATAGACACAAATAAATAAAATAACATCGACTACTGGAAACCTAAAACCAATCTCATATTGATCAATATCCTAGAGACAATAAAATTTATCAGAAGAAAGCATGCTCTAACAAGATGTTAAGCTCAGTTAGAAGCATGTGAACAAATTCGTAAACAAATCTTTTGAGCTCATATTGTTTCCTAAAGCAATAATGTAACATGGAGATCTTCTGATTAGAAGTACATTTATGCATGCAAGATGAAGGTCATAAATTATGTTTCAGAAAAAGAACTTGTGCCCTTTGGGATGAGAACAAAAGAGTACACCATGTTCTCTTTGTTAACAATCAACTTGTATAAAACCTTAAACCATTAGAACTTAGTCATATCCTCGACTTTGAGCATGCCCCCAGACGTGGCCAGGTTCCCCATCATGAGTGGGCCAAGCACATGCAAGTATAACAATTATAGGGTAAGCAGTGAGGAATATGTTCAATCTGGAATAAATTTGGAGAAAAATATGAATAAAAAAATGGAGGGAAAAAAGTCAGTGTTTCAATACAAAAGCCAGAAAGCCAAAGTAAGGTTTCCATGATGTCCCCCATGTAAAAGCATGAAAAATGTCACCACAGAAGAAACACCAGTCAAAATAGGACAGAGAATAAAAAATATTACTGTTCCAAGATGATACATCGTGTCCGCATAGTCTCTGTGTCCATGTCCCAAAACACGCCTCTTTATCTGAATGATAATCCAAAAGTAAGAAACGAAAACAGAATTGAGATAAAACAGTCAAATGTTTGTACCAAACAAATAAAATTATGGTATAGAATAAAACTTGATCCGTACCTTTAAAGCACGCTGTCCAAGGAATCATGAAACCAGAAGAGGAAAAGAACCAACAAGGTCAACTGTTAGAAGAGGCAGTCATGTGTTGCAAATGAAAATGACAGAAAGAAAAAGGGGTGGTATATCAACATGCATACAAAAAGGAATAATTTTAAAAAAATTAAGACACACATACATAAAGATCACATCATTAAATTTAGCACAGCCCATTTCTGTCTTTAAATAATACAGTTAACAAGTTTCTATCAAAATCCACACATTAAATGTAAAAAACAATGAAGGCTGAACCAAAAAAAACAATTCGAAGTCAAATTTTGCTGGAACCAAAAAATTGTCTGTCATAAGAACACTAGAAATGAAGAACAAATTATTGGACTCCTTAAATCATGAACAGGAAGTCAGAAAGAAATTATTTATATATGGAAATTGTCTACTACAATTTCTAGGGACAAACAACAACTAGAAAGTAAACGCACCATATTTCTTCAATCAACAAGAACATTTGCAATAAGGGGTTTTTCTGCCTTTTTTTTCCCCCATTTTAATCAACAGCGAGAATTGGATTCCTGAACCCAAGTTACCAAAAAAGGGTTCCTAAGCCCACTGCACCCCATTGGATGCCATGCCAGGTCTCTACCACTAGTATGACAGGTTTGGCAAAAAAACATGAACCATAATTCTCCGGTGTTTTTTATTTTTTATTTTATCAACAACAAAAGAAAAGTATTATTAAAATAGAGAAGAACGAAAAAAGAAATACAAAGGAGGACAAGAACTCAAAGGTGAAAACCAAAAAAGCTACAAATCGCAAACGGAATTCCAATCACTAGAAATCAAAAAAAAAAAAGTGAAATTCCCCTAAACAGTGGGGCAACTGAAGCCCAAAAAGATGCAAGGAATCTGATTCTCTCCCACATCGAAGATATGTCAGTACTTTTGTTCCGGCGTATTGGCAATAGAAACAAAACAGTGCCAGTGTAACAGCAACAAACATCCTTTCATCCTTCCTCAAGTCACACTAATGCATTAAGATCAAATAGCACAGCCATTAGGCCTCTTTTAGCAAGTTTTCTAAACTAATTTTTCAATTAGAGCTACATCTAACTTCTTTCATATGCATTAATTTACAAATCCACATTTTCAGGCCACGTCTAATATTCATCTCAAAATATTTGTTCTAGATATGCTCATATTATGTACATTGTTTTCAACATCCAGCATTCTACACCACAAGGCAGCACTAAGAGATCTACTTTAAAAATAAAAATGATTTTAATATTTGCAAAGCAAGGGTTGAAGTTGGAATTATAGTAGAGGAATCAGGTAGAAAGGCGATGTTGGTGTAGAGCAAGAGTATTATGCAAGAAACATAGAATATTGTACTATGATTAGGAATATGTTTACAAATCATTGTATTACTTTTTAATCTTTTATAATTGCATTTCCTTCTCTTTTTTGGATAAAAAATAGAGTGAGTTAATCCAAAGGAGGTTCCTTGCCAAGGGAAAAGATGTCCAAGTAACAGTTATTTTTGGAATGTACCAGCAGTGCCTGAAATGAAATTAATAAAGCGTCAACATGCATTGCCAGATATGTTACTCAAAAAATTCGGCACAATATGCCTAGCTGATTGGAATTGAGAAAATTGTGTCCTAATCATTACAATCAGTTAATGGGAAGATAAAGAATAGATTAGATCACCTCCTATCACCAATCAAAGGGAAAATCCATACTACCCACAAACGCAAAGATCATTTTCCCTTATTATCTTGAAGGATGTCTCTTGCACCCCCCGAACTTCGTTCCATAGGTTCAAGCCATCAATATGCAGTTTGAATTCAATTCAAGCATAGTTGTTCCTATGTACACATTAAGACAGTCTTCACTCCTTAAATATATAGCATCATTTAATCTCTAACATTATGGATATCCTAGTTCTAACAATCAACCTTTGGTTTGTATAAATTAATCATCCTTGCTAGATGGATGCCTACTGAAGGACTAATTATTCCTTGCAATTTAAACTTGTCAAATAACAAAACAAGAACACCATTCAAAAGAAAATAATGCTCATTGGCAATAATTTATACTACTAAGTATAGTGAAGAACTCCAGAGAAAGGTGACAGTCTCACCTTTAGCAAACAGCTATCCAGCAACACCACTGAATGTTTTTAAGCAAATCACACTTAGAATCTATGAAAACTCCTTTGTTTTTAAGTGGCAACTTAACACAGACAACCACACCAAACCATTTGCATAAACACAGAAAACTCCCTATGGGTGTCAGGCCTTTAAATTCTAAGTACCCATCGAACCTCCAATCCCAGGGTTCTTTGGCTTAATCTACCTTAGGGACTGGATTTGATGGAGATTGATTATTAATTATTGAAATTATTAATAAGAGTGGTTTTGGGATTGTCATCCCTGATTTATTCTTCTTCATTCTTCTTCTTGGTACTACATCACCATGCTCTTCCACAACTTTTAACTTCTAGGCTGAATCAAAAACTCATGTTTCCTTTTCAATGATATTGCTATATTTATATATATATATATAATTCAATATTTAGACTCCATCCTACTTGACATTTGTGCCTTGGTTTCAACTTCAAAAAAGTCAAAACTGCCATCCCAGAGAGAAATTTTTTAAACAAGAACTGCACACACAGATTGCTATTTGTAGTGCTCCAACAAAACTTCAAAGCAAAGGCTCAGAGAAGACCTTTAGTATCATAAAACCCATACCACAGTCCTTGTTAAGTCCAAAATCCTACCCAATGGCTTTGTTATGACATTCAAGCTAACCTGCTAGGAATTGGCCATGGATAACAGTAAATCATTTGTCTTACTAATTATATGGTTACACAGTGAGTTTCTTTATTTTTTATTACCTTTTTCTTTTCAAAGTTTTAAGGCATAATATGTTATGACATCAGATATAGAAGTACTGTTCCGGAAAGGTAAGACTGTCATTTTGGCAAGTTTACACCCCCGACACTCGTTAAGTTAACTAGGAGAAACTTTACTCAATATACCTGACTTAGCTAAAGACCGTAAACGGTCAGCAGAGAAATGCCCTAATGTGGAATGCCATAAATAGAAAAGACTAGACAGAGAATTTAACTAAAAAGAGGAAAAGGCAGTCAGAGAGGCAGTCATAGGCAGATGCAAACTCTCCACCACATAAAGGTCTCCAATTCTACAACCAGTCCCAATCTGCCGCTTGGACATCCGATCCTGCACAGAACAGATAGAAGAAGAAAAGATAATATCAAAACCGGAGGCATTAAGCTGACTAATAGATAATAAACTGACAGATAACTGAGAAACATATAAGACAGATGGAATAGAGACAATAGACATAGCAGACGGTAGGACAGACCCAATAGATATAACAGACATAGCAAACCCATTAGCAGAATTGACAGTAATAGGAAAAGGAGGAGGAGTACAATTTTGTAGTAAGGAGATGATGAGTCATATGATGAGAGGCACCAGAGTCAAAAATCCAGATAGACAAAGAGATACCTGAAGAAGACCCAAACAAATCTAAATGAAAAAAGAAAACAACTAAGGCAGACGGGGAGGGCTGGAAGGTAGACAATATATGCTGAAGATAAGCAATCAAAGCGCTCAAGGAAGCCAAGTCAGGATCAAGAACTGGGGTGGATGCAGTATAAGCAATGGGAGCTCGAAAATTACTTGAAAGAGAAGGGCAAAACTAGGTCTGAGACTATTGAGAAGACGAGGCAAGCAGACATCCCTTCTTGGGATAGTGATACTTCCAATGACCCTTCTGATGGCAGAAAGCACACTCATCTAAAGCCAATGACCTATTTTCGGGCCTAACAATCTTATCATCCAACACTGCTTGCAATTTTGTCATCAGTCATTGTAACAAATTTAGGACAAACACAAATATTATAAAGTAATATATTCCAATCAGCCCCAACAGACTAATATTCCCCAATATAGTAGTCAACAATTCTTCTAACCAGAACAAGACAAACCAGTGAACTATAAAACAAAGGGCTGAAGCCAAAGAGAGAAAAGACAAACCAGACAAAGAGAACAGCACAATTTTGGGTGTCGCACACCTGTATGAGACACGCAACCTAAGTCTCTGACTGAACAAGAGACCAGCTGAAGGCTTCCTAGGGCTTTTGGGTGTCGCACGCTTGTCTAAGACACGCAACCTAGGTCTCCGACTGAACAAGAGACCAGCAATAAAGGCTTCCTAGGACTCTGACTGAACCAGAACTAGAACCAACAACTAGGAAGCGCGAATCTAACTGCTTCAAAGTGTGAAGAAGAGAACCCTAGTGAAGGCCTTGCAACGACCTTGCGAAGAGAGAGAAACAGTTGCAACGACCTTGCGAAGAGAGAAAGGACCTGCGATGGTCGATGATGACCTGTGATAGGGATTTTAGCTTTCGATCGTGGCTTTGATACCATGTAAGTTTACTGAATGTTTTTTTGTATATTCAATTGTGTATTAATACAAAAGAATACATCTAATTATATAGTAAACCTAACCCTAAGACTAAAAAAGGAAATACTACCATATATATACACCTATACAATCTCTTAGAAAAGGAAACATTGCCATATATATAAACCTAACCTAATATTCTCACAGTCCAATACACAGTTTAACTATTGTAGCCTGTTTATGCAGTAATCAATCGTTGTACATTGACCATGTTTTATATGGTCTATTTACCTCACATGCCTAATTGATTTTCTAATAGAATTGTTTCATGGTATAGTTTTTGTTAAAACTCACTTTATTAAACTTACCAAGTGTACTCTCAAGTTTATTACCAAAAATTGATGTGGCACCAAACAGATTAACTCAATTCTTGTGCAAGGCACTAGAATGCTCTTCCCTATTCCTCTAGCTTTCTTGAACTGCATTACATTGTTGAAAATTTGCACCATCTAACTAGTAACATCTATTCACATGCCCTTCCAACAACAACGCATTAAGTAAAAAAAAAAGTCTTATAGTTTCTAATATTTCATTTTGTTCAAAATTTCTGTAACTTTCAATGCCCTAATTCTTCAAAACAAACTGTGATTCAAACCATGGGAGATATCCAGCTTCTCATACACATAAGCGTCATATTTTTTCCTGCGACATAATTTTGGAAAAACTTCTCCATAGTTCCTCGATATCCTCTTGATGTAGCCTGCCCTACAATCAAATATAATACGCGAGGACTTTATATTAAGGTTTAATTGTTCAGAAGTTGGGTTTAGGGTTTTGAGGATGGAATAGTGGTTAATGATTAAGATTTGAGGCTGTTTTGGATCTAAAATTTAAGGAGATAACCCGCTGAATTTTATGGGCCACGGAAAATTCGGGTTTTCTGGACAGCAGGAATCTAGGGTAACTGAGTTCAGGGTTTAAAACAAGGTCTTAGGATTTTGCAGTTTTATAAAGAAAGGCAGTATATAGCAGTTTGTTGGTGCAGAGGCTTGCTGGATTCAATCAAATACGAATAACAACAACAACAAAGAGAATAACTCTATAGAGAAACGTTACTAATCAACCTGTCTAATTATCTTCACAAAGTTTTACTTATACATAGAATAGAAGCACAATACCTTTCCCACTAACAAAAGGATTCCCTAAACCCTACTAACCAAAATTGGGTCAACTACTTCAAGACATGCATGGGACTTAAGCAAAACTCATAACAAACACCTTAAGAACCTAGAAAACAAAAATATAAAATTACAAAAATACCCCTAATTTGCGAAATCACGCAGATTTTTCTAACAGGAAAGTTCTGGTTCCATTACTAATTAGACGGTATTAGAGCCATTTGGCTTCACCCAGACACAGGAGTAGTTTTCAGTCATTTTATACCAATTGTAGGACCCACATTCTTTCATTTTTAAGCATACACTTTAAAAGGTGGATCCCTATAGTCTATCCTATCCATACACTGTTCTATCTTCACCATACACATCTCATCTAAAACTCGATAATCCAATTTGCTCACTAGATGACATCAAGTTTGGTGTAATTTATGTTATGTACTTTTTTCATCTAAAATATAGATATTTAAGGGTGCATCTTGCATTAGCATTCATAGAGGATGGTGTCTTTAATTTAGTCCTCTAATAAAGAACTTCTTCTTCTGTTACTTAATTGTTCTTCCCTATTGAAACAATCTTGCTCACATAATATAATACCAAGATTAACAACAATAGAAGAGCAATGAGATAGGAATTTTATTTATGTGACTCATATTATAGGCAACTCAAAGCATCTCCACAAGAAGTGAATTCCCCTCCTACCACTACTTGAATTATTGCCATTTAAAATTATTCAGGCATTAAGTAAATCCCCAATCTTCAAAAAAATAATAAGAGAGAGAGAAAAAAAAAAAACCCCCGACAAATTAGTATACTACATAAATTCTCCTGTGAGGCAAAATAATTCAACTGGAGGTATTGGGCAAACTCTTTTGTAACCACAATGGGTGTTCAACAACTAAATCACCAGAAAAAAAACCATCCGATCTGATCCGAACATATTGATTTTGGATGATTTCGAAAGTATGCAACAGTCGGCACGGTTTGATTATACAGGAAATATCAGTTTGACGGTCGGCCTGCAGTTCTCTTTGTAAATAAACTGACTGAAAATATAGACAACTAATCACGCTAATCAAACATGGCCAAATAGAATGCAACACAAGAAATAACAGAATCCAAATATCGATATGTAATTACCTCATAGCACATACGAGCTTCTTCCAATTTTCGCTGGACAAGATAGAATTGACCTAGGTTGTGAAGGGCAGCCCCTACCCTGTATGGTAACAAGTTACAGACTCAATTGATTAAAATGTATAAACTTTGAAAATGATAAGAAGCTAGTTAAATATCCAATCAAGTCCAAATTGTCCAATCAATTTGTCGAAGATAAGTTATTTGACTAATCATATACTTAACACTAAAGTAAAAACCTAAAAGAAGGCACAATCTACACAAAAGTTAGGGGGAGGGGGGGGAAAAAAAAAAAAAAAAAAAAAAAAAAAAAAGAGGTGAATTTGAGATGATTAAAGTGTGGGGTTGGCATTTTTCTCTTTAGTTTACTTTTATAAGTTTTTCAAAATGCTTTACACTTTTAGGTTCTACTCTAGGAAGCACAAACACGGATACAATACAATACAATACGGACACGGCGATACGACAAAACTTTAAAAAGTAAGATAAGGGTACAGTTAGGATACGTTTGTAAAAAAAAAAAAAAAAAATGTTTTGCTGCCTTGGTACAAACAAACTATCCTCCTCCATGCAATTGGTAACATGTGCCATCATTGTGCTAAAATTTTGAATAAAGCACCTATAGAATGTTGCCAATCCATGAAAACTACAAACTTCTTGCAAGGTAGCAGGAATTGACCTCTCTATACTAGTTTTGACTTTGTTCGGATTAGCCACTACACTCTTGTAAGAGATAACAAAGCCCAAAAACACAACACTTGGACTCATGAAGGAACAATTCCTCAAATTTATGTAGAGTTCTCTTGGCAAAGAACTCTCATAACCTGCGTCACAAAACGTACGAATGTGCTAGGAGCATTGAAAAGGACAAATGGCATAATTAACCACTCATAGAGACCATCCTTCGTCTTGAAAGAAGTCTTCTACTCATCTTCGGGCTATGAAGCACGGACCTCTCCAGAAGTCACATAAAGGTGTCCAACACATGTTGGAAACTAACACACGCCGGACACTCTGGAGAGAGTCGGACATGCTGCGACACTTGGGACATGCTGGGGACACACTATGGACACATTGCAAACACACTGAGAACAATCTAGAGACACACTGAGGACCATTTCCTAAACAAAAATTTAAATTTTTTTTACTAAAATAGCATACTAAGATTGATGAATTTGATTAAATATAAAATATTTAAAAATGCCATATAATAAATATATAAAATCATATGTTTCGCATGTATCCCCAACGTGTCGTGTTCTGCAAGTTTTGAAAATTTGCATGTCCATGTTGTGTTTGTGTCCATGCTCCTTAGTCTTCAGGCCTCCTGCGTATTTGATGGTAACCACTCTTCAAATCTATCTTTGAAAAGATAGTAGAATCAATTATTACGTACCACTTATCATTAAGCTGAGGAATTGGAAATCGATATTTGATATTTATTTTGTAGATAGCTTGACTATCGAGACACATGTGCCACGTGCCATCTTTCTTTGGTGTGATCCAAGGCAAGATCAGTACAAGACTCAGACTTCAGCAAATAAATCCTTTCGACAGCAACTCATCCACTTGCCTTTTTAGCTTAGCATGTTCACTAGGATTCATCCAATAGACTGGAAGATTGGACAATTAAGCTCTAGGGACAAGATCTATTTTGTGTTGCACACAACGCATGGGAGGAAGCTCATTAAGCAGCTCTTCTAGTGCTACATCAGAAAATTCAGACAATAACTTTTCAACCTCTAAAGGCCTTTTTCACTTAGGACCAGCAAGTAGTTGCTTCACTTCTTGAATCACTATAGCATAGATAAGCTTCAATTCTTTGCTTTCCATTTTAACTTGCAATTTAGAGAGTATGTAGTGAGGTTTCTTATGCATTTCAACAACACCCTTTGGCTTTGGAGCTCATATCTTTTCATCTTTGCTATAGTCATAGGATGTAAGACAATTGTCTTCTTTCCAAGTGAGAAAGTATATGTATTTTCTCTTCCATTGTGTTGCACAACTCGATCGTAAAGTGACGGTCAACCAAGAAGTATGTGAGTGACATTCATAAAAATTGCATCACATAAAATAGAATAAGCGCTGAGTTGCCAGAATAGAAGTACTATCAATCCAAGCTACCTTGTAAGATGAGGATGTGGCTCAACTAGAAGTTTAAGCCGTTCAATTGTGGATGTAGAGACGACATTCATACAATTTCCACAATCAATAACAAGTATTTTTTAGTTGATTTCCACAACATATCAGAATTTGAAAGATTGATGTTTGTTTCCACAACATTAAGAGACTGAGTTTCCAATTCGTCTTCCCCTAAAATCTGCCATCTCCATAATTCAATGCATCCTCTTCATTTGTGATTGGCCCTATTCTAGTAGTTGCTCTGTGTCTTCTTCCATTGCAACATGGAGGGTATTCTTCTTTTTACAATGATAAGCCATTGTCCAGACTCACCACACTTGGAACAAGTAATGCTTTTATCCCTTCCTCTTGGCTTCACTTATTTTTAAAATCAACTACATTAAAAAATGTGAAGAAGTAACACCATATACCACTTATTAGGATAGAATATTAACTGTTATATATATACTAACACATTCCATCAAACTACATGCTAGTCAAATTCAAAACTACATGTAAGTCCAATTCAACAGGGATTGATGTATAAAATTAAGCAACACAAATATTGGACAGTCCAAACAATTAAAGTTCTTTCACAGCCTGCATAGAAATCATGTTGTACCGTATATCTTCTGGTCCAAATGACTCTTCAAGTATTTTCACAGCCTCCAAATACAAGGGTTCTGCTTTGCAAAATGCCTTTTTAACTCTATACAGCTCTGCCTGCAACATCAATTAAAGAAAATAACTTCTTATACGAAACTACATCCAGAAAAAGATCAACCTGCACACCTTATTTCCTTAAAAAATATTTTTATCTTTCTACTAAGAAACAGACCTTTCATTGATAAATAAGACAAAAGAAGACTTCCAGACAATGTTTTGAAAACTAGACTAGATCGGCTGGTTCAACGGGTTGAACTGTTGACCTGTCTTGGTTCCAGTCAGGATCAACCATGAAACCCACTTGCTCTCAAGAACCGCCATATTTTGTGAAAACTGCTTAAATCAGTAGTTGAACTGGTGACTCGCTCAAACCAGAGGCAGTTTGTTACAACCAGCTGGTTCATGGCATGTATTTATGAATATATCACATACTACTAAAAAAAGTACGCACGAAAGGGAATCAAACCAGCAACATGAAGCAGAAAGTGCCTAGTCTTGCACCACTAGACTATCCTTCTATATGTTAAATATTGTGCAATTTATATTATTTATTCATTCCTTTTTACTTACAAACCAATACATATCTGGAGAAAAACGCATGAAATATTTGAAAATATTGAATTAAAAATAAATTCATAATACAAAATGTATATATATTAAAATAGATTATTTCTTTATGTATTAATATATTAATTACATAAACAATATATATTAAAAATATATTAAATTATTTATATATATTTATAATGTCACGATTCAATTCTAATTGACCCAATGGTTGAACCAATGACCCGTGACCCAATCATTTTTCCGGTTTGCTCAACGGTCAGGATTTTAGAACATTGCTTTTGCTCTCATCCAGACATTAAAAAAGCGCAAAACAATCACAAAGTCATGACTGATTAAGGGGTTAAAATGATCCCCAAACTCTACTAACAAGGTAGTTGCATTGCTCAGCAAGGAAATCTATCTACTGGGTTAACAGACCCATGATCTCAATCAATTAAAGAATCTACATGGTGATAGATCTCAATGAACTATTACACAAACATACTTTCCAAGAACCTCAAAATTTATGTCCCACCAAAAATTTTTTTTTCCCCTTTTTGCTTTCAGCAAGCAAAGATCCACTAAAAAGCTAGATGACACATCTATTCCGTTGCTCAATAAATTTGATCAGCTTTGGAAGCCTAAAACGAAAATTATGGGTCCCAAAATCATCAAGAAATCTTTTGGTCCAAAGTGAAGCATCCATTGTAGTGTTTATAGTTTTACTTACATTTATTCTAAACTAGTATGCTGTTGAAATTTTTAAATTATGATTTTTTTTTTTTTTTTCTATTTTAGGAGCTGAGAGTATTTTGGTACTTTCTTAATTTGTTGGACCTGGGTTCTAATACAGATCCGGTTTTGGGTCAAGTAATTAAATGGGTCATTATATATAGGTTTTATTATGTAAAGAATGTCTTAGCACTTAAAAGGGTTGAAGTTTCCTATTTTAAAGTCATAGTCAAAGTAGGAGACTTGGAGTGTGTTTAGACATGAGCCTATATAAACCGATGGAATTCTTCTAATCAATGGAATCAAGTTTATGCAAATTGAGATTGTATTTGTGTAAATTTGCCTAACCCTTGCAAGGGTAAAGCATTTCTATCCTCCTTATTTCTTTCATGTGATTTTTACGGCATCCTATACTCTGCATCAAGATTTTAAAACTACTGTTTTCAACCCTAAAATCATCCCTTAGCCAACTCAAAAGCAAAGAAAACTTCAATGATTAGCCATCGACGCCTTGAGTTAAGACAAAGTTCTATAAAAATTCCCTAGTACTCTCCAATTTGCTGATTAAGGCTATCGAGCAATTTAAAGAGATTATGAGGAAATCCAAAATTTGGGGTAAGATTATTGGCACAAGAAGTTTAGCCCACATCCACCCATTCTCCCTTGTCTTTTTTTTTTTTTTCTCGCTTTTATTTTTTTCTGGGTTAACCTATTCACATTCATTGGGCTTCCACAAAAAGTCGTATGAACTTCAACTTATTCATTTACATTTGGTTCAATCATTACCAATGTATAACCAGAATCAATGACCTTGCATGAAATAAGTATGATGCAATGCATAGATTGAAATGCAACAAATGAACTAAACAGAAAAAACAATCCTCATCCTAATCAATTGCACCAAAACCAAAGCAATTTGTAAAAACATAGATTGCAAACCATATTACCCAATGCATGCAACTGGAAGGGATACTGTAACTCAACAAATTTGACACTGGAGACGGGACCAGTCACCTCAAATCAAGTAGGAAAATGATTTCAACCTTGGTCAACCACATAGTTCATGCCTAAACATTGAGGCAAGAGTTCAAGTTCTTTAGAAAGATTTCTCCCAGCACCAGTTCCATACTCAGTCATAAGCCAGTAATTACATCGCCAAAGGAGTCGCTTTAAAAATGGAGATACTTTTCCATGAGATCATTGATTGATCAAATTTTAATTCAAGAAATACCTATTAATTAACTACTCAATTAAATGCTCTTCTAGATGTTTGGGTTGCCTTACATAGTTCTAACTAACATAGGTCTAGGCCCAACTTTTATTTAAAGGTGTATATATACAAAACAGAGAAAACCAAAAACAACTAACTAAACTAACAAACTTGTTAGACTATTTAAAGCATCTCTGTAGTAGACCCACCAAATTGTTGTACGCTGCGGCAACATGTGGATCCCTTCCACCAAATCCTTCTTTAGCTTCTTGTAATGCAGACAGAAAGAGTTTTTCAGCTTCCTCCAGTTTTCCCTAAAAAAGTTATGACAAAATGTCAAATTCATAAGCGAAGACAACTATTTGGAATGGCCTAAAAAGCACAGATACAAACATAGGCCACAAATATGCCGCCAACACAACAATTTTCAATAGGCAAGATTCACTCATGTCAAGGTCATTGCAACAAATAAATCCTACATATATGGAAATAAAAAATAATAATCCATTTTTACACAACTAATAAATTTATTATAATTAAAAATAATAATGGACAATCCATTTTCTTTGTTTATAGAAAGCCCCGGTTTCTTACTTTTAGAACTCTTATGCATTCACAAACAAATTGGGAGTTGTAAGCATTTAGGGTTTCATTTCAAATATTAAAAAGCTTAGAGGGATTAATATGCAAAAATCCATACTTGTTCATTTATTTTAATCTTTGGTCCCCATTTTATTTCTTCAAATTTGTGCCCAGTCCCTAGTGCACATGTCTCAGTGATAACACGTGTCTTCCACAAAGGTCCAAAGTGTCTGGTTTTTTACAAAATTAAAAGATAATAGGGCACATTTGGATGCATGTCCTACATGTCCAATAATTGTCAATGTCCAACACATGTTGGACGTGTACACAACAACCTAACAAAAGTGTTTGTGCTTCCAAGGGAATGACAAAAACCATATAAGATATCAAATAAAAAAAAGTTACCTGCAAAAATAAATCCCTCCCATTATCAGTAAAAACTCTCCACTTGGATGTATGTATATTTGATATCACAGACCCATCCTCAATTTTGTGCAAGCCAGTTAAATTAGCTCCTTGTATGTTGTTTTCAGAACTTAGTTCTGTTGGAACATCTTCTGCCATGACAATGCTGGAATTTATGCTAAGAATTACTGTAGCAAAAAATAAATTAAGATCAAATGGATTAAACGATGTATGATTAACAAAAGGACGAATCATAAATATCTTCTTCTTTTATTGAAAGTAACATTTTAAAAATGAATCTCTAATTTAATGTGATTGTGTGAGCCCAATGCCAAACTGGTGTACTTTCAGAAAGAGAAAAAAATATATGCATAGATAATGCAACAAAATAATTATAATTTTAAAAAATTACATAAATAAATATGATCCACACTCCCATAGATGAGGCAAATCATAATACACAATATCCTAATCAAATACTGGGGACAGTTTTGCAAAAACTATTTTACTTATAATAAAATTGCCAGTAATTCACAAATGAATGACTGGATTTTTTTATTTTTTTATTTTTAATAGCTAAGAAGCACAAGTGTCTGTGTCAAACACCGGCAATCCTCCGACATGCCCCAACATATGTCTAACACGCATTTAAATGTATCCTATTATTTTTTTTAGGGGAAAAAAAAAAATAGTGTTTGACCCTTGTAAGTTGTAACAAATCGAACCTTCAATTTTTAATTTCTTCAATTTAAACCCTCCACTTTTAAATTAGTCTCGATCCTAACTATCCATCTAGATCTATTATATTGTCTAAGAGGAAAAAAAAAAAATTAAATACACATGGACTACCTTATTTGTTCATTTAACTTGATATAAATTCTCAGTTTGAGCCTACTTACACGAAATCTAAAACTTACCTTATCAAAAATTCCACCACATCAAGACCATAGATCATAAATTTTACCATACACCTTATCACATTTGAACATGCCCATCTATCCCTCTCTCTCCACCTGCATCTCTACTTTCACATTCACCTATTGTAGCCCCACCACTCCTCACCACAAACCACGGCACCCACCAGAACTAATATAAATCTTGTTAAGCCTAGAAAGAACTATTATATGCCAAATAATTGACATGATTGGAACTATAAAACCTCAAACACAAGGCATGTATTCATGACAAGCAGAACGCCTCATAACATTGAACCGGTGACAAGCAAAACAGACACAGAACTTGAACCAGTAACCTGCAGGAAGGACAAAAGTTCGCATATTGTCCTTACTGCTGAGTTTGAGGTTGTTCACTTGCAGCACTGATTTTTTGAGGGACTGGTGGCAAATTAGGACGGAGGGTTGGTGGACTAAGGGAAGGGGTGGTGCGGAAGGGCAGGGAGTGGTGGATCTAAGGAAGGGGGTGATGGAGGATGGTGGATTTGTGAAAGGGGGCAACGGGAAAGGGTGAGGAGTGGTGGATCTGAGGCAGGGGGTGGAGGAGGGTGATGAATCTGAGGAAGGGGATCATGGGGCAAGGAGTGGGGGATCTGAAGAACGGGAACGTAGGAGGGGATGGCAGGGTAAAGAGTGTGATACAAATGGAGAATTAGTTAGTTGATGAGTAAGAAGAGTTATGATACAAGTAGAGAATTACTTGACGAGTAAGCAAGAATTAGTTAAAAGAGTTAGTTGAGTTGATAAAGTTAGTAGTTAGTTAGTGAATGAGTGGAATTCGTTACAGATAGTATAAGAAGGTACAATGAGTGCCAAATTGTATGGAATTTATGTGATAATTGATTTGTTCTCTCTTTGTTATCTCTCTCTCTTCTCTCTGTTTCTATTTTCTCTGTTAAGTACTTTTGGTGTGCATCAAGTGGTATCAGAGCAGTAGATTCTCAGACCTGTGGAGGTATCACAGCCATGGTAGGAGGGGCTGGATCTCAAGAAATCAGAACAGCTAATGATTTTAAGTTTGCAAAAATCTAGATCTTGAAGAATTTGGATGAAGAGGCAATGAAAAAACTCAGAAAACCGAGGCAATTATCAAATGTTAGGATTTACAAAAGAAGGTTTTAAGAAATAGTTGGCACAACCAAGAATGTGCCTGAAGAATTCTTAATATAGTGCTTCATCAACAGACTTACAGATGAAATCAAGGCTGGTGTGCAAAGGTTCCAACCCTACATGGTGGATCAAACCATTGGTTTAGCTTTACTACAAGAGATGAACATTTGGAGCACCAACTCTGAGATCAAATCTCATTGTGAGAATTTGATTTTTTATGGAAGTGCTGGTAATCAAATATCTAATTCTAAGACAGATCTTGATTTTCAATGTGATCCAAATATGCATTGCAAGGAATCAAAGGAATTAGAAGAGGATGTTTTAAGTTGGAATGATGAAGATAGTGATTATGAAGAAAGTGATGATTCAAAAGCAGTAGCTAAAAACAAGAAAATTATGATCCAATTGATGATGTATTGAAGCCTGATGAAGATTATGACAGAAAGAATGATTGTATCAAGGATACTGGGTATGAGAATCTTATGATGATGGACAAAAGTCTTTGAATGGAGGGAGGGTTTCTAGCAACAGCAGCGACAACAGTTCAGATGATCAGTCTTATGCAAATGAGAAGAATGTGGTGGTGGTAGAATTGAGAAAATTAAACGCAGATGTTCCATATCAGGGTATGAAAACTAACTTTCTTTTCCATTTAGAGACTGCATCTAAAGAGAAGATTCCTAAATCTGACAATTCATCAGTGTAAAATGACAAATGTTCTAGTATCATTGAATTGGGAATTAAAGAGAGAAAAAAAAATCAGATTTCAGGGATTTCACCAGATGTGTTGGCTATGGGATATAAAATGGCTTTTATAACATATACGAATTCAACAATTTCTTCAGTTACAGTGGGTTTTGCAGCACAGTATGATGAAGAATCAATTAATGTTATTGTCAAAGAACTAACGAATTATATTCCAAGATCAACTATTAATAGAAGCGCAATATCATAAGCCAAAAAGTACAACGAGAGAACCCTACCAGCTTGTCCAGATAAAAAAATCCACAGATAAAACTCCCTATGTTGCCTCTTCCAAGTATGTCCAAGGCCATATTGATAGGAAAGCTCCATTTTACCTAGAAACAACACCAAGTAGGTTTGAGGAAACCAGATAATATCCAAAAAAGAATAAACACATAAAATGTTGTTTCAGTTAATCTAGATAATACTTTTTAATTTTATTGGAAATTTACATAATTTCTGCAATTAAAATATTTTTTGTTTTGACAGCTATGAGGATGTATGCAGTATGCACAATGGATAGATACATTAGTCATCAAAGAAAATTACAATTTTAACATCACTAGCCAAAACATAACAGTGGAACTTGGCAAAATCAATTGTAATAGAATTCTAGAATGACTAAACCCGAGCCAAAAAAAAAAAAAAATTTAAGATAAAACTCATGAATACACCAAATAAGCCAGTAATTGTAGCACTCTAATAAATCCTGCTAAGAAATAAATAAGAATATAATAATGATGCGAGAAAATGGTAATGAGTATGAGAAATTTAATATAATTGCCAAGAATGCATGGAAGCAAAGATGGATTGGTTGATCTCCAGAGCTCAAAGGGGTGCCGATTGGAATATTACCACATATCGGCCACAGATATTGGGAGTGGATGTTTGGTATTCTTGGAGAAGGTGACAGCAATTGGATCCATTCTGTGAGACTTGTAACACCCATAGATGTCTTTAATCCTAGACTAAAATTGATTGCAAAAAAGTTAATTTTTATAAATTAGATAGTTGAAAGCAACGTTCGCTTTCTAAGGACAACTTAAACTCCAAGAATCATCTGAATTTTCAAGGTCATTAAAATTCACACCCACACCCTCGCTAATTACAGATAATCAAGTCATTAGCTTCAGGACCCAGACAGCATGAGTTTGCATTACTAACTTGGTTTGGTTCATTCACCTAGCATTCATATGGTCCGACCCTCTTACATACAATATTGTTACAATTTGTGTCCAATGTACAAGTTTACATCATTCGCAAATCAAGCTACAGACAGGCACAACATATTTCGAACCATGTGAATAGCTAGGTGGTGGTTTATGCGGTGCTATTCTTTTACCAAATTTAAGGATATGAACAAATTCATATGTTTCTGAATAGGAAGAATCCCAATTTAATTTATGAGCAACATATATCAGAATTTTGTCTAATACAAGACACAAAAGGCCAAAGATTTGATGAATTCGAACTTTCGGATGACATGGGATTACCAGTTTGGATCAGTGCATTGGTTGTTCTACCGCAAAAAGTGGCAGTGAGTGTTTGACGAGGAGGACGGAGTCTTCTGAGCAAAGCAAATGCTGCTTGCCGGAGAGACATAGCTGTCGGCCCTCAACGGAATGGGGGGATATGGCCCTTCAGGAGTCTAATTCTTGCGAGGAGCATGCATTGATCATTTTTTTATTTCATTAAAACCCTAAACCCCCTTTCTTTTGGGAAATTCTCCAACGCCCTCATAAACTCTGGGTAAATCTTTTTTTTCAATACACATTCCTATCAATTTAATTATTAAATAATTATCTCAACTCACATCTTTAAAATTACAAAAGAAACTCTCTACTCTTGTGTACACGCTTTACCTTCCCTCAAAATACACACCCATTTGCATATCCCATGAAGACCAAAGTGTCCCAATTTACATCTCTACTGCAAACGGGAAGAAAGAAGAACAAGTTGAAACAGGAACCAAAAAAAAAAAATCTGCACTTTTTCCTCACCTCCATTGAAGATTTGAAGAGCTCCATTCAAGTAAACACTGTGGAAAACCTTGTTTAAGGTAAGAAATCTTTCAATTTTATTATTACATTTCTCATTTTGTTATTAGATTGACAATTTTCGGATCTCTCTTCACTCCATTGGCATGAAAATACCTTAGATTTCTTGGAGGTGCTTTCATCGGGTTACCGATTTGATATCTTCGTTAGATTTGTAGTCTTCCGAATATTATAAATAATTTCGTCTATTGAATTCCGAAACAAATAGATAACTTCGTTCTTCTACTGCCGAATATATTCTGTATTTTCGGTTTTTTTATTCCGAATAAATGCAATAATTTTGGAAGTTGGTTGATGAAATATTATTTTAAGTTCGGCTCTGAAGTGCCGAATGGGTTTTTTTTTTTTTTTGTTAATATAGAACTAGGTTACATAGGCCACCAATATTTGTTTTACTTTAGGTTCAATTTTATTTTATGGGTATGCTTATATATTTATTTTTTTTTTTCCCCCAAATTGAATGCATAACAATAGAAATAAAAAAACTGTGCAGTATTGGTATGTTCACATGATATTGTTAGCTTAGTAGTTTAGTCTTCATAAATTTTGTTAGTTAAATAGGTGAACAAAACAATTGCATTATATAGAGTATTAAAAGCTTGAGTTAATTTCACATCGAAATTGTGAATTTAATGGTCTATAATTATGTATTAGATTTCATTAAGGTGGTATGGTTAGGCTACTTAGTGATCCTTTTATGAGAGTGCTTATTATGCTTCATTATATTGGGTTGATAAAAACAACTTTTCTTATGCAGATGGATGTCGGTCCTAGTGAACGTCGATCGAATGACTTGAACGTAAAACTTCGGTGAATTAGAGAGACGTGGACGTGGACGTGGACGTGGACGTGCTCGAGTTCATGATGATGACATGCACATTGCCATGGATGATGTTCCTATACATGAGGCACCAGTTATGGATGATATTGCTATGGATGATGACCCTATTGGTGATGATGCTGACATTGTTGATGAAGATATCCTTACTCAGCCATTTCCGGGAGGTCCAACTGATCCATCAATCCTTAAAAGTTTTAAAAGTCATGTTGCCGCAGCTATTTGGAATGGTGCTGATGAAAGGGGGCCCTTAAAGTGTCATAATCATTCATCTAAGATTCGTTCGTGGCCATGGTGGGGACAAGGAAACAACAGTACATTTGTAAACATTGTGAAGATGTCAGGACTTGCACAATTAGCTCGTTGCACATACCGCTTTGTCAATAAAATTGTAGTGTCTAGTTTTGTCGAGAGATGGCAACCGGAGACAAACACCTTCCATTTGACTGTTGGAGAGATGACTATCACATTGGACGATGTCGCAACTATCCTAGGGCTTCCCATTGTAGGCAAATCTATTAGCGTGCGTAAGTTGTCAGAAAGGCGGGCTGTTACATTAGTAGTTAATACCTTGGAAATTGATGAGCAAGAAGTCAAACACGAGATATCTACTGCTGGAGGCAATTCAGTGAGGCTTGAGTGGTTGAGGGCACACTTTCATAATGTCACGGACAATGATTCAATGAAAAGAATTGCATGTGCAGGTAGAGCATACTTGCTATTTTTGTTGGGTTGTACACTTTTTAGTGACAAGACATGTACTAGGGTCCCCGTTGTTTATTTGAGTTTGTTGTCCGATTTGTATTTGTATCTTCATATGCTTGGGGTCTTCGCATTGGCATACTTATATAGACGGTTGGGAGTGCGCCATGGTCGGCGTGAAACAAATAGCCGGTTACATGACACTCCTTGAGGGATGGATTTATGAGCACTTTCGTGGATTCCGACCACACTTGAATATGAATTACACTCGAGACATGCCATATATTTACCGTTGGACTTCTCGGAGAGAGTGTGGTGAAGAGACACAGTTGCAGGCTTTTCGAGAGGAGCTTGATAGGTTGGGTGTACATGATGTAAGTTGAAAAGTCTTTCAAAATTTGAAATTCTATATCATACAAAATTCTGATTGTCATATCTTCTGATTTTTATTGTTTGTAGGTTATTTGGGACCCATACGAGTTGCGAGATGTCCATCCATGTCATCCAGTTACATTCTACCACGGTTGCCTAAAGTGTTTGGAAGTAGTTGAACCATATCACCCTGATAGAGTGTTGAGACAGTTTGGCAGAGTGCAGACAATCCCTAATCCACCACTTGGCCCTATGCGTGCTTATCGAGGAGCCACAGCACCACGCTACAATGTTATGTATGCATACTTGGACATCATTTGGGAGGCATGGGACAACCATGTGTTATCTGATCGGAGGAGGAGTACACCGGTACGGCAACCTTGGGATTGTGCTCCTGGTTACATGGATTGGTACCAAACCATTACCCATATGTACGTACAAAACCCATCACGTCGTTCTCAAGTTGATCCGAATATCGATCATTATCAGTTTCCTAGCCAAGACGCACAGGTATCCTTTTTTTTCTTTTACATTGCAAATTATTTATATAAACTGTTACAAGTTTGTACATAATGTTATATTTGTTCTCGTAATGCAGCGTATGTCACAGATACATCAGATTACTCATCATTTCATTGAGGCTGGCTATGAGGACAGTGTTCAACATCCTGATAGGCTGTACTACGCAATTGATGCAATCGAACAACTTCTTCAAGATCAGCACATTAGTGAAGCTGGGCCCAGCACATCCACTCAGGGTCGGTCTGCACCTAGCTCTTCCACTGCACATCGTTTTGGAGCACATTACATTCGCCGGTCACGTAGTTAGTAGTAGTTCATAATGTTAGCACAAGTAGTTTCTGATGATGTTGGTAGATATATAAGGGGACAAATATTATTATTATCTTCGAATTTTGTATCTTTTGGATTACGTACAAGCAGCCATGTCGTTTGTGATGGTGCGGATGGATTGAACTACTATTTAGTATATATATATATATATATATATTTCATTTACATACTTGTTGAATCCAATGGCATTTTGCAATTGCACTTGGTTAATATTATTATCATTACGTTTTGTGTTCAAACAATGTAAAAATAATATGACATCCATTCCAAAAATTGGAGAACTATAATATTCTATTTTGCAAAACAAAACTGACCATTACAAAATCCAATGGCAAAATGCTATCTACCTCATTAATGTAAACTAGTAAATCATAAAAACTAATGTCCTAACCCTCTCATTACTACTCTGTAATACCTCAATCTATGTGAACTACATCAAATGTGTCTCGAGTAGCTACATTAGGTCCTATGTTGTCTTTGAATTTTTGAACGCGGCTAATATATGCATTCTCCCATTCTGACGCACAAGGGTGATGGTGAACTCGCCAAAGCACGGCAATGGGAGGAACTGGATGACCGGCTTCCAAAAACAGCTACACATACATCGAAAAAATTACATATCTTTACCAAATACATAAAATTTGCAATTACACAAATATTAGACAACAATGTTTGGTTATTTTCATAACTTATACCTGCACAAAATGATTTCCATTGATAAATCCAATGGCAATCTCGCGACGATCAGCTAGGGTTACTGGCGGTGATCTCAAAGGTAAGAAAGTGAGACACTGTTGCAATGACAAGTGGTACAATACTACATTATAAAATGATGCAATAAGATGGCCCATGTCAGGCATAGTCATCCAACGATCAAAGCCTGCGCTATTTTCAAAATTTGAAAGGATGTGTGTCAGCTCCTTAACCCTCTCATGTGACCCAAATAGTATGACGTATTCATCTCTATGATTATTCAATTCAAGTAGCAGATCACGCCTAACTTGCACCCAGTCATTCTCTCCAAGACCAAGTAAACCTGCAATAACTCGAAATCCACAATTCCCATCACCGTCTACATCCTTTATCAACTTTATGAATGGTATTAACATAGGCGGGAAGTCAGCAGCATATGCACTCGGTAAACTTATTCTTGTACGATATGTCTTTGTTTTCACATTCCGCTTCTTCTCATGCACTTTTGAAGCTCTCTTTTTCTTTGACTGACTGGAAGCTAATGTACTTTGGCTATCATGCTCATCATCAACCAACTCAAATGCACACGGGTTACGACAACAAGATATATCAATTTTCTTATGTCCTCGACGTGGATTAGGTTTCACATCGGGCTCAATAAGAAAAGTGCTGGCTGGATTTGCAATTTCCCTCAACTTCTTCAACATATCCAATTGCGTAGCAATATCAGAATCTTCGAACCGCTTTAAAATCAACTCAAGTTCTGGGATACAAGTCAATTCCAACTTCTGTTCCTTCGGATTATGCACACATATAGTAAGGCGCGTCCAATGTACATGTATGCTACTGAGTGGAATAGGACGGCCTTGTCTTGTGTAATCTGCAATCTCGTGAGCACAAGGTAAACCATGTGTGCGCCTAAGAACACACCCACATAATGCAACATCAATTCCAACTGAATTTGATCTCTTGCTCTCTGCTAACACATACTCCAACGCACAAATTGACACATTACCCCAGAGCTCTTTGAATTGAGAAGGTTTGAATTGATGTTGTACAGTTGTCAAACTCTTCTCGAATGATGCTTTAATTTGAATGTGCTGCAACTCAAGTAGACAATGTATTTTTTCAAATGAAACCTCAAATGTCGTTTGACTTGAACCTAATTGCCTCTTCAATCTAGCATGAGCACTCTCAACCCTGTTTATATGGATGTAAACCAAAATAGTCAAGCATAATAATTAAAAATAACAATATGATTTATTAAAAATAAAAAATGAAAAAAACAAATCTTACCGATTGGTTGTAACATTGCCAAAATGTATACACATGTCTGTATGTACCGCAATGAATTTTTCTTGATACAGATTCAACCAACTCACAGTAACATATTTGATTGCCTCCGGATAGTTACTGAAATCATTATGTAGTGTTGCAAGGTGATCATTGTATTCCTCTTCAGTGGATGACAATATCAAATAGTTCCATGCAGTGTTAAACTTGTCCCATTTTTCTTTTGTCTCAAACATTTTCTTGCATTTTGTCAATACATTTTTATTAATATGCCAACGACATAACAAATGTCGAGCATTCGGGAAGGTGTTGTCAATGGCATTCATCAAAGCAAGCTCTCATGCGTGACAATGACTTGAGTAAAACAACATCGTCCATAAGATCACGCAATGCTTGTAACGCCCATGCATAATTATCAACCCGCTCAGTTGGCAAGTATGCGATAGCCACGGAGAATGTCATATGAGTTGATGTTACTCCCACAATTTCAAGAAGAGGAAGCTGATATCTATTCGTCTTATATGTGCAATCCATAATCAACACACGAGGGAATGTACGAAGCAAATCCAAACTCACTGGATGTGCCCAAAACAAGTCCGTGATAGTCATAGAGCCTTCCTCACATCGATGACGCTCAATGTACTTATGTTTCGCTAATTCACCCAGTAGTTGTTGCATCTGGGATCTACCGACTTCAGAGAACCCTACATCAATGTCGTACATTGTAAACTGTCTTCATTGTGCTCATATTAAGGGCATCCCTCTGTTTGAGTGTAATGAGTATCTCTTTTGGTCTTACTAGGCTCTTCGATATATCAACTAATAGCGACTTTTCATTAGCTGATAATCTCCCTGCATATGAATGTCCTTGGAGATGCTCCGCCGCTGGATGATTATGCAGCCCGCAAACTACATTCAATGTCCATTCATCGTTTGTTTTCAACTTGAATGCCCTCAAATCAAATGGACATTCGCACTTCTTCGTACCAGTTTGTCTCAATAAGTCTTTTGGGCCATCTTTCAGCTTTTTACGCAATCTATACTTCCCACTCCGCTCACAAGCAAGATAAATTCTTGGTCTCTTACGACCGCCACCATAGTCCGACGCCCTTATAATAATAACAAAGCCATTTATCCTTCCAATGTCTCGTACCCAAGTGAGTAATTCATCTTTACTGTCGAAAACCTATATATGATGTCACATAACTTTCATAATAACAAACTAAAACAAACTAACTAATGCAAATTTATGAATTTACAAATTTTATGTTAAAAATTACTTGTTTAGCTGTAAAATGACTAGTACAATCCACCATAATATCCGATCGAATCTCAGGTTCTTCAGTGCATGCCATCTGAATAGGAGGGGAAAAATTGTAATTCGGTTCTACAGATCCGAAATAAAAAAAAAAATTTCGGAAACTAACTGCCGAAAATAATAATAAAATTCTGAATCGTAGAACCGAATTTATTTATATTGTTCGGCACACAAATACTGAAAAAAATTTAAAAAATCGGAATATTACTGACGAAATACTTATATTACTTTGGCATCTAATTACCGAATTAATTTAATAAATTCGGCCCTAGATCATCGACTAAAAAACGCAAAAAAAAAAAACAAAAATTTACTCAACGATTTTACCTTTTCAACACTGATTCTGCTGTCACCATTGCTTGAGTTTGAACTGGCATAGGTTTGCAACTCTTCCATATCAAAATCAAATAAAAAATATTGAACTAATAATTAAACGATGTTAATAATTTAGTATAAACTTAAAGATTAAAGCAACAGAGAAGATGTTTTGTTTGCAAATAAGAGAGAAGAGTACAGAGTGTATAACAAGCAAAGTGACTTCAAAAAAAAAATTAGGGTTTAATTTTTTTATTTCAAACAGTGTACATTGAGATATTTTAATTTTTAAAGGATGTGTACAGAGAATTTATATATATAATAATAGGGGGGTTGATCAATGACTATTATAGTAAATTACAAGTAGGATATAATTGTCATTAATTTATTTTTTCATTAAGTGTGTTGACTGAGTATATCAGGGTGTTGGAAATAGAATTTCCCCTTTCTTTTTTTTTTTTTTTTTTTGGTTTCTTTTATTTTTTCCTTTTTTAACAAGGTTTTTGGTTTAATATCTTGTAATATTTTTATAATAATTGAGTCTCTCAATATTTTTACAAATAAATTTTAACTCAGGAAAATTTAAATATAGAGCCAAAGAAATTTCAATCTTTAAAGAGAAATTTTAAAAATTTCATAGAAAAATTTAAAAGTTTTCTACGACGATATGAAATTTCTCTAATAATATTATTAAAAAATCTTAATTAATAAAAAAAAATATATTGGATCTTTTATTACAAAAAGTTAAAAAGGGATATTTCACTAATTTCCACTCAAAGAAGTAAGTGACACTATGGGTTAATAATTATTTACGTGTTTGGGATAAATAAATTTTTTATACTAAAACCAAAAAACTATAAATAATTATTTCATAATGGAAAATGATATAAGTTTAATTTTTAGACCCACTTTATAAACTTAATGATATATAAAAGAGATGATTAACTACTAAGGCCTATTCTGAAAAGTATGTTAAAAGTTAATTTTTTAAGTTTTTTTAGCTTTTTTATTAAATATACAAAAAAAGTATAGAGATGATATGACTCAAAAAATCAAAGAATCAAAAAACTTACTTTTAATTCAAATATCAAAATATGCCTAATTAAAAAATATATGACAGATATAATTATTTTAGATATTTTAATTAATTATTCCGTTATTAAATTTAAGACACCAATCTAATTTTTAAGGGGCATTGACTAGTAAATCTCATTTTTTCATCTTCTAGATCATGCGGTCCCAATTGTATTCTTTTAAACTGGTTGGTCCTCATAATTGTTTGTTTATTATTTTGCTATGAAGGTATTTATTATTGTTCGACCAATGCGCGTATGCTAATGGGAGGGGTGTGTTTGAGTTTCACGTTGCATTTAAAAAAGTATTACTAGTCTTTTTTGGTTTGTGTGAGTTATAGACTGGTGGACGCGGACATGTAGTAGATGACGTGGGGGTGGTGATTGTCACGTGGGGGAATGTGGTGAGACATGTGTGTACCCACCTACCCGTTGAATCCAACCAGGTTGAGTTGTAACTTGACCTGTCGGATTTTCCCCCAAAAATTAGTAATCAGTGTCATTTTGGAAAGTCGAATCGGTGTCAAGTAGCGACGTGAACCCTAGCATTTGGGATGATTATCCACTTGGTTGATTGAAATTCAAATTCCGCGATTCCGAAACCCACGCTTCTGTTAAGGTAATATTGTATGCATTAATTGTGTTGATTCGATTTACGTTCGTGTTTTAAGCCGTCGATTTCTTCTTCGTGAGAAACCCTAACATATTACGTGAACAGAGGGTGTTGCAGGGTGACAAGCTTCCAATCATAGTTGAGTTGCAGTATGGGTCACTGGGGAATTCGTAATCAATGTCTGAGAGAAGTAAGTTATTAATTTACTGGGTTGTTATTATGTACTGATTCAAGCTCTATGATGTGGTTAAGGTTTAGATAGTTGTTTTTGTGATATGTATGTTCTGGGCAATAGTTTGCTAACTTATGTCGTGTTTCCCAGTATATGTGTAATGTGTTGTCATGTTATGCGTTACTGTTGTTATTTTTTTAATGTCCTTTTTTTTTAAACGTGGGACAACATTTGTCATGTAGGACCACATAATTGGGTTGACATTTGTATGTGGTGGGGTGGAGTGTTTTGTGTGGACATATGGTTATTGCTTTTTTATGTGATTGGTTATTTTGACGTGGGGCTGGACAATTATCATGTAAGACCATGTTACTGGGGTGATGTTTGTAATTACAGGGGTGGGGTGTGTGTGCTGTCAGTCTGATTTTTGTTTTGAGGATGTATGGCATGAACATTTTAAAAATATAATGGTGGAGGGAGTGTAATGTGTGCAAATGTTTCATTATAAAAATGTAATATTTGGGGGGAGTGTTTATGTGGTAATTTTGGTGCGCACGTGAACAATGTTTATGTAATGGTTCATTGTATGACATGAAAATTTATACTCGAAATTTTTTTTGTTTATGGTTTGGAGGTTTATGACAAATAATAATGGTGATTGGGTGTTCTCTGTAATTGGGGTACGGGGGCGTGTTATATGTTGTCAATCAAATTACATGTCCACATTGATAATTTCCGTTGCTGGTGAAGGTGGTAATCTTTGTTATTGTGGTGTCGACGAGTTGTTATTAAAAAAACGTTTGTTATTGTACTATAGTTACTGTTGTTGAAACTATTATTGGGTTGGATATTGGTGATTCCTGCAAGAATAAACACTGACACATTGCCCATGTTGTATATTGTATTGCTGTTTTGTTTGCGAGTGCAGGAGTTAACATTGAGGGTAGTCGATGGACACGTTCATGTGAACGTAAGCGGCAAGAAGCGTTGGGGTTGTTGTCAACCAGTAAACTTAGGATAAAAATGCCAGGGCGAGTTCTGTTCAAGCAACCGAACATTGCAGCACATATGGGTAGTGACAGTAAGCGTCTGAACCCACAGCTGAATTTCCGGCTAACATTGCTGGGATTATTAAAATGGTTTACACTACAAATTTGAGGGAAGTGCACCTTGCACATCTGAGGAAAACACCATTCTAGCTGTTGTTTGAGTCTATATTAATTAATTAACTTGACTACACTGAGTTCCAAAAGGGGACGATTTGATTATTTGCATCATTAGGTCGTACAGCGTTAGGGATGGTAAGTTTATTATTGGGGGACGTGGTGTGGACTTCACTGATCAGGATATGAAGTTAATTTTTGGTTTGCAAAGTGGGAATGCATTTCTCGATTTGACGCCACGTCCAAGACCAGCTTCTGATTTTGTCCAACGTCGGTGTCCTAAGACTAGCCGCATCACTGTGAAACTGGTAAAGGATTTAATGGTAGAGGCAGCGGAGGGTGATACGCCACGTGACCACAAGGACACTGCCAAATTTCTCTGTTTGTACGTGTGTGGGAAATTATTTTTTGCAACGTCCGCCGAGACAATTAGTTGGACGTTCATTCAATATGTGGATAATATCGATGTGATGAAATTGTATGATTAGAGTGGTGCTGTACGAAGCATGCTGATGTGTTCAGTTAGGGACTTCCATCGAGTACCGGAGAAAGGGACTAGATGTGTAGTTGCGTTAATGGTAAGTGCAATGTTAAAATATATATATATATTTTTAAATATTGTTATGTTATGGGATATAAATTGGTTGGTGTTTACAATGATTTTTGTTTGGTGGTTACGTGTACTGTAGTTTTGGTTGTGTGAACACACAAGCATTGTGAGAGCCAAACATGGGCACAGGTTTCCGAGATTCTTGAAATGGGATATTGGTGAGGTGATAGCAAGTTTGCTTGGTCTAAAACTAAATGGTCCAAACAAGTTTGAGGTACGTTTTATGTAGGTTGTTGCGTTGATTTTGAATTCATTATGTGGGTTGGTTGGAACTGTTTCGGTTATGTGTGATGATGTTGTATATGTGTTCACAGTGTTGTTATTTTTTATAGGTGTTTGCGGAAGGGTTGGCTGCGAAGGAGCACGAGGTTTTACTCTTGAAAGGGAGTGGTGTGAGAGGGGATGGAGATGTGGTGTTGGTTGTTGACGATGGTGACAATGATACTAGTGGAGGTGTAGCCGTGTTTGGGGATGCTGAGTTAGTTGGAAATAATTACGATGCTGACATTGCTAGAAGCATAAAACCCAAACCAAAGGCATCAGGTTTGAATATCCAAAGCCACCAACATGATGGCCGATTGAGTGACGAGTTTTATGGACCAGGTGGTCAGTCTGAAGGGTGCGAGGACATTGGTCCCTCTGCTGCTATGTTTAGGACGGGGGACGAAGTTGAAAAGAAAATTATAATGGAGCTGAAGAAAGAAGTTGAATAATTGAAAAGGAAGAATGAAATGCAAGCAATTAATTTGGTGGAAGGTTTTGAGAACATATTTAGGGTGAAGGACGATGAATGTAAAAAACTAGAAGCTGAGAATGCAAAGTTACAGAGCACTGTTGTAGCCCTTGAGGAGCAAATTGCTGAGCAAGCAGTGCACAATGTTACACAATGTTTTCAGTGACGTTAAAATAACCAAAAATGGTGAGAATGACTATGTCGGTAAGAGTTTGGTGTGTGGAGAAATTGGACATGATCCGAGCCCGACAGTTTGTGGAAGAGTTGTGATAGATGCCTCTCCTGTTGCTTACTTAGTTGGGGTAGACAACCATGCAGCTAATGCTGCAAGGGTAGTATGTGTAAATGATGTTATTGTTGTTAGTCCTTTGTTGGGTGAAGGTGACAGTAATGGGGATGGTATGAACTCGTTTGTTCATAAGATTAAAGGTAAAGTGAGAAAAAATCTGAAATTGCCTAAGTTCGAGTACCAAGAAGTAAGAGGTAGCGCGCATGGAAGGGACAACAAAACTAGAAATGTTGTGTCCGGTGGGGTTGGGTGTAGTGTGGAAGGTGTGGAACATGATGACGTGATTGATGTGGAAACAGTTGTGGATGGAAAGAAAGTATTCACAGGGTTTAAGATAACGAATCGTAACACGGTGTGGAAGATGATGATCGAATAGGAGAAAGATGTGATCAGCACTGCCTATGATCGATACGATGATAGATGAGATTTTTTTTTTTTTCCCCTATGAGGTCTTACATAAGCATTGCATTAGTAGTACATGCTGATTGTAGTATTAAAATCATAAACTTGTGTGTAAGGCTGTTATGTGGGTTGGACGGATTAAGAGGAATGTTGTGTATTTTTCGGATGTTAGTGTCACGACCCAAACCCGCCCCTATAGGTTTAGCACCGTAACCGGCCAGTAATCCGTGGATTACCCAAGGCCTCTGAACAGATTAGCAAATAATAAGGGGCTGCGGAAGCAATAATACAAAATAGATAAGGTCCAATGAGCTGTGATAACGTACATGAGACAGAAGCATTTTAAACTTATTGATATATACATAAACATGCCAATCCAGATACACAATATTTACAAGGCATTTACAGAATGTACTCCCAAAGACCTAACTATATAGTGCAAACACAAAGACTAGCATGAAGTACAAAAAACAGCCATGGCATTAAACTTCGATCGGAACCTCCTCAGGAGGCACAACGGTTGGCTGACAAAAACAGTACAGAAGGCCGTCAACTCTGGCCTTGATCATGTGCCGGCTCACCTACATACATAATATAAACTGTGAGCGAAAACTCAGTGAATAATAATAGAGTAAAGGGGTTATATGAATGATGCCCAGCACAAGTTAGAATCCAGCATTTAAATCAGAGCATAATCAGACTTCAAAACAAAAACAGATTCATATACATTTTCATGTTCAGATTTTGCATAAGATCATACGTGGTACACCCATTAGCTGTCAGATCAGATTGGTCCAGAGACCCACATACATAGTTGGTACCAATGACCACAAAGGTCCATATCTTGCGTGCAAATACCCATGGTATTGTTACCCCCAGGCAAGGGCCACGTACAGATTGGCCGCGGTATTGTTACCCCCGGGCGAGGGCCACATGCAGATTGGCCGCGGTATTGTTACCCCCAGGCGAGGGCTACGTGAACTAAGAGTGCCACAAATACTTTTCAGAAAATTAGACATTCATTCATCATTCGTAAGATAGCATTTTAGAAAACAGATTATACCGTATCAGTCAAAAAATACACAGGTTAAACATAACTTTACAGAGTTATTACTCACAGTGGGCCTTGAGACAGACAGACGGAGTAAACTTGGTCAAACGGTACGTGACATGTGACCTACACAATATATAACAGACGCACACTTGAAACACGCGCTCTAATTGTACAAAACTTATTTCGTTGGCTCATAGTGTGTTTCTAACCCTTATCCTCATTATGGGGTCTTAAAACATGGCCTAGGAATGCCTAGGATGGAAAGAGGATGCAAAGATGCCTTGGAAAATATTTTTCAAAACTTGCTGAAAACAGGGGTCTCGCTCGAACGTGGCTTTCTTCGCTCGAGCGAGCTTGCCAAAACAGAAGGGTCGCTCGAGCGTAGACTCCTTCACTTGAGCGGTCTATAAAAATGCAAAAGTACTGGTTGTTGAAATTTTACGTTCGATGCTCGCTCGAGCGTGAGACACAGCTCTTCGCTCGAGCGTAGGTCTCGTCACTCGAGCGTGCGTCTGCGTGCACCAAAAACCTGAGAGCTTGCGATTTACGCTCGAGCTACCATTCCTTCGCCCGAGCGTAGCTCTGAATAAATGATGGTCGCTTGAGCGTGGAATCCTTTGCTCGAGCGAGGAAGCCAAATTCTGGAATTTTCATATTTGCCTCCCAAGCTCAAACCAAGTATTCAACACCTCAAAACTCGACCTCTTGGGCCCATTTTTTGGAAAACACTTGTAAACTCATAGTATAAGGTGTTTCCAAGCTCAATTTGTAAAATTCAAGCCCAAGGGTGAGTCAATTGAACACAATTTCAAATAAAATCTCAAGAACAAAACTTGAATGTAACATGCAAGAATTCCCTTGAAACCAAACCCTCCAAAACATGATCAAACTTGATAAATTTGATGGACAACAAGATAAATGACCACAATGTGAGTGAAATAAATACATGCATGGAAGAAATCTTAGAATTCAAACTAAAAACGTGGAAATTTATGCATGCATGCATGAACTACTACTCAATTCAACATTTAATCCAATTCTTGACTTTAGACACTAATTAACCATGAACCATGCAAGAATTATTCTTAAATTTACAATCAAGAAGATGATTATCCTACCTTAAACCTTGAATTCCAAGTCTAGGAGCTCAAATTTGCCAAGCCTCTTCAATTCTCCTAAGTTCCAAGCCAAGTCTCTTGTTGAACTCAAATTTTTCTCCTCTCTCACTCTTCTCTACGTTTTGTTTTGGTCCCAAAATGGCTGAGGAAATGATGTATGGAATGTGCTAATTAAGTCCCAAACAAGTGTATAGGAATGGCCACTCAATGGCAAGTTGGTAATTAACTTAACCAATGTAATTTAACGTTATTTAATCTAATTTAATCGCTCCAAACCAAATTTTAATTAAACATACCATAAAATTCTACAAATCCTAACTAGCACATAAATCAAGTCAATTTCTTACTCAGACGCCGATAA
Organism: Camellia lanceoleosa; assembly: GCA_025200525.1. Classification (NCBI taxonomy): domain Eukaryota; kingdom Viridiplantae; phylum Streptophyta; class Magnoliopsida; order Ericales; family Theaceae; genus Camellia; species Camellia lanceoleosa. The sequence goes on from CM045759.1 coordinate 85,854,683, forward strand.
GGCCTTCAATTCGCAAGTCAAAGTCGAAACATGAACAGATCATTTTATGGCGAACAGATAGAAATACAAAGATAATGCAATACACATGCAAATTAATTCCGAATTCCTTCTAAATTAATGTTAAGCATAATTAATCATGAATTAGCATTAATCCGAGGTCGGAGTTATTACAGTTAGAGCACTAGTGAGGCAATCAGGTGTGAGGGGTAATGTAAGTAATGCGTAAGGTTTTCAGATTACCATTATTGTACAAAGTTTACGTATTGTATTTGTGGGAAGGTGTTAGTGTTTGTCTTGTTTGGTTTGTATCCATGTTTTTTTGGCAGGTTATTAACGCTTTTACGAAGGTGCTGTTGGACGAGCATGATAGGTTAAATGCAAGAAAAGATTTCCCGGAGAACTCTTATTTTTTCAGCAGCATATGCTGGGTACGTTATTGTTTTGGTGGAAAGTGTTTGACTGTTTTCTGTTTGGCTTGTAGGTAATATAATTTGTTTTTTATTTATTGGTGGTCGATGTTTGCAAGACGTGCTAAAAAGGGACAATGTGGAAGCGAGGTTCAATTACTTGATGGCAAATCTAAATGCTGGTAGGGGTGCATGTTACCTACATTTCCCACTATGTCACGTTGGTCATTGGACGTTAGTGGTGTACGACACCGAGGATGGAAGCTAGAAGCACTATAATTCAATGCGGAATACGTTCGGTACAAGGGGTTCACATTTTGCTGAGGCGGTGAAACTGGTAAGATGATTTGAGTTGTGTCAAATTTGTATAGGTTGTCGGGTACATTGAATTGCATGTGATGTAATCGAGCTGAATTGGTCGTTGTTGTGTAAAAAAATATTGTGACGAACGTGCAGCGACAATCGACGGCAACGCATAGGTTGGAACAGTTAGTTGGTTCGCAAGATTTTGACATGCCAATGGAATCAGTCACCGAGTGTCCCCAGCAACGGCCGGAAATGTAAGTGGAATATGATTGTTATTGAAATAATTGTGAAGTTGTGTGACATTTGAGATGTGTGTTGGGAACAAAGTTCCTTTGTATTTTTTTGTTGCAGCATGGACTGTACAATAATCGTGTGTGCAGTAATGAGACAATATGTGAACCACATGGAGGTTGGACGCTCATTGCAAGGTGGTAACTACAGTGTTTTACGAGCGAACATGGTTAAGATGTTTGTAAATGATCCTGTGCGTGGGGTAGCGAGCAACGTGGAGAGACTGGTGGGGTGATGGTAGTTTAATATTTTTTCAGTTTCTATGGACAATGAAAAGTTTAAATGGTAAAATTAGTTTAGTAGGTTTGAAATAAGTGACAATGTTTAGTCGATTAAGTACTATAATTTCCTATTTTTGAAGTGTTTATAAGTTTTTGTTGGTTGCAGTTGATGTTTGGTGTTGGATGCTGGTATGGATGTTTTTTTTTGTACGTAATGAAAAGGTGCTGTTTATGTTGAAGTGTATATGTGTAGGGAACGTAATGTTTTGCTCATTTGGTTTTTGTGATGGCCATGTATTGTTGAGGGTTAAGTTGGCTTTGGTTTAAATATGCTGATTATGATGTGAATGTGACATTGGGAGTCAAATATATGTTAATGGTTGTTGCAGGAGGATGGTGTGTGAGTTGATGTTAGTGTGCAAGTGGTTATTGCAAGGGGGTTGTATGTGTGCATATGTTAACGTACTGTTTAGTAGTGAAGAACACAGTTTGTTGCAGGGGCCTACAGCGGTAAATTGGACCAACAAATATTCATCAGCTTGTGCCGTCATTGTTGTCGCTGGTGGTTTAGGATATGGAAGAATAATTGTTCGTATCAACGGAAATGACAACTGTGACACGTTGTTGGTTACGGTTGGGTGTTTGTTTGTTTTTTTTAGTATGTTTACGTGTATATGAATCATTGTGGTGAAGGGATTCCGTCATTAATGGTTGGATGAAATATGAATGGAAAACATGTAGTAGGACGCATTAGTTGTGCAACTTGTTGTGTGACGATGGGGTGCTATTATAGTGAGTTAACGCAATGTCATTTGCATGGTAGAGATCGATTAACATTTATGCCTTGAAGCCAAGCATGAATGGCAATTGTATAATGGTGCTACCAACTACTTTGTGGTGAACACAGTTGTTGTATTAGTTGATGGAAAGATAGGTCCTTATAACGGAGTTTGTTGTATTATTTGAATGAAGCCTGTATTAATAACAGAGCGTAACAATGATAGAAATTGTTGAAAAACATGGACGTGTGTCTGCGCACACGATTATTAGAAAGGAAATATGTAAAAATATAATTCTCCCAAGCAACAAATGGGCATAATAAGAAGTTTATTTACGAGCTACGAAATTGGTGTAGATGTGTATGATTGTGGTGGCGTGGCTAAATAGGCTCCTTGCATGTTTTCATGTTGTGATTCCCCATGCGTCCACATCTCCTGCATCTAATTTGCTGCACATGCTCTCCCCTTGATAGGAATCTTTTTTTCTTTGGCCTATTGGGTGGACGTTTCACGGCGAGGGGGTTGATGGTGAAGTCATTTGGGTCGAACGAGGGTTGCTCGACGGTGGGAATTAGATAGATATTGGAGGCGTATGTTGAACGGTATGTAGACACGTGGAAGTATGGTTCGATCAATGTGTTCAAATCTCGACTACTTTTTCGAACTGCGACTGTGGCATGCATGCATGGGAACCCATTGAGCTACCATTTGAAACATGAACATGTGAGGTGTTCCATGTCAACCACGACGGACGGGAGAGAGTGAACCTCGTAAACGTCAGTATTTGATTAGCTCACTTTCCATAACCTCCTCTCGTTGAATGCTTTTTCAAGACGGGACTCCATTTTAGGAATATTGTACCAGTCCATGTTTGGGATGCAACTCTACGTTTTACCATTTGCTGCATTAATTTGGCTCTGATGCTGTCAACCATATTAGTGATTAGGAGGTTCCGCGCTTCACGAATCCATGAGTTAAATGATTCCACAGCATTTGAACACATTTCACTGTAACGCTTTCCCTTAAAAATAAGTTGCACATGTTAGTGAATAAAAAATGACCATTACGTCAATATGTGGTGTACATTGTAATTTCTGTAAGCACATGTGAAACGTACTAGAAAAATGCATTTACCCAATGTTGAGGATGTGCATTTGCTAGGAATTCCAATGCTACTGTTCGGCTTGATTTATGGAATTGTTCAACTTTGTGGTTGAATGCAGTAACAATTGGCGCATACATACAATGTCGTAATTTGCTTACTAAACAAGCACAATGCATACTATTCGTGTAACGTAACATGTCTCTTAGATTCCATTGCAAATGTTAGAGACAGAAAGCATGTTGCGCATTTAGGAAGACGGTAGACATCGCTTCAAGTAATCTGAGATTCCGATCAGATATGAATGTGAGAAGTCTGTCACCATGCACCACCTGGGCGAGATGGTGAAGAAACCAAGTCCAGTTGGAGATGTTCTCGGAGTCCATGACTGCATAAGCTAAGGGAAATAAAGTGGCCTACCACGCACACGTTCTACTATGATATCTACGACAAGATCAGAACCGACAAGTGGGTTTGTGGATGTACGGACAGCGACGCTGCAATTGTGTTTACTATTTCATTTACGTAAGCAGAAGAATCCGTTGGCTTCCAATTTCCTTATGTGTACAACCCAATCCCTTTGAATCGTTTATAGCATAAACAGCCGTTACCTGGATGGAGTCGTTTTTAACAAACTTGATATGGAACTCACATTCGATGGCACATTTTCGTAGTACATTACGAAATTCTAAAGCACCGCCTTCGAAGTGCTATCCAATGTGGGTAAATTCGTTAGCCCATGGAGCGAAAAGGAAGATTTTCTCTTTGTGTGGACAAAATGAATGCAGTAGGTCGATTTTGTCTTCCATTTCGACCTCATTTAGTGGTCTTCCAACAAGTTTGGTGATGGTATGGGTCTGCACTGGATTAGTGTGAAGATTACTGTTCCCCTCCACATGGGGATTTTCGATGATCACATCAACTAATTGCAAGCCGAACGAATGGCCAAGGGAAATCATATTCTGGATGTTACTATCGTTCTGTAATGCGAAGTTATTATACCCCAGGATCCTGTAGAACAGCAGAATTGATCTTGGCGTGAGCCCATCGAACTTGGAACAAACATAATCCACAAATTCGTCGAAGGTGTGTGATGGTTGCAAACTATATGCAACATTTGTGGATCGGTAACAACATAGCAGTATCATAAAGGCGGCTATCTGCACAATTAAACAAGTACGCACAATTAAACAAATAAAAATGATCTGTCAATACAAAATGAAATTTGCACGATATGAATACAATTGAAAAGTGATTTGTGAACGATTTGTGAACTGGTGTGTTCGTCCCACAACCGGCATCGAAAATGATTTGTGAACTGGTGTGTTCTGTGTGGGAATGATTGGGGAAAACTGTCTAAGACATACCTGTGTGAAGCCGATGGTGGTGATGTTAATTACAGCAGTTTCGTATGCCACACAAAACCAAAATGAATTAAAAAAGGTAAACCCTACTTGGAAAACTACATACACGAATCTTCAACAATCCCACCCCACGAAAGTAGGGATTACATATACCCAAAATGAACAGAAAAACCCATAAAATACATGAGGGTATATTCGTCCTTTAAGCACCCATTAACATTCAAAAAAGGACTTACCAGTAGGCAATCCCCCCTAAATAGGACTTGCCAGTGAAACAACCAATCAACGGGACCAAACAGAACATTATCCAACCATATAGGACTTTTTGATAAAATTCCCAATTTTTAAATTTGAATTTGAAATTATTTTTTAATTTTTTAACTAAAAAACTAAGTTCTCAAACCAAACTCACCTATTTTGCTGAAAGTTTACAAAAATTTCACTTGAAAGTTGAATGCCACGTCAATGCAGACCCCACTATTAAAAAAAAATAAATAAATATTGTCCATCAATCAATTAGGTGTGTGCTTTTTTTTTTTCTCTCTTTAGAACAAGGAAAATAGTTATTATTAAACAAAACAACAGCATATAAAGGAAGTGCCACCAATATAACAAAATAAAGGAGAAAAAATCCAAACCAAAAGAACAACAAAGTTGTCAAGAATTAGCAACAAGTCAAAGAAGATCACCAATATACTCACGATGGAATCTAAAAAGCAAGAACTATTTCAAAATCTATCGTTCTTGTAGACTTCGTCCCCATCACTGCTACCCAAAAATCGATGTTGAAATTGGGAGAGAAACTCTAAAAACCGATTTTCTAGACATAAAAAGTTCAGATCTACACTCTAAAGTTACAGATCTATACTTGAGGAGGGTATATTTACACTTTAAAAGTATAAAGGTGGTCGCTGGAGTATCGCCACTTAACTAATCGTCTAAGATTTTTAAAAAATAAAATAAAATAAAATTTCTTGTTAAAATCCTAATTTTTTAAAATTTCAGTAAAATAGTGCTTCAATTTGATGTTTAGCCTAAAACTTCATAGAATCTTGAGCCGCTGTTGCTGAGTATGTTGCCTTCACCATATCCATAGGCAAAGCTTGAGTGAGATCACTATATTTGGCTTCAGTTTTCAAAGTTTACTTTTCAAAAAGTTTTACATTTTTGTTTTTCGTATTTTTTTTATTTTCACTTATTTTTTTAATATTTTAAGCAATTTTTTTAATTTTTAGACACACCTAACATAAATACACTTAAAAAGTATAATATTTGTGAAAAAAATATTTAAAAAATTTACTAAATACCAAAAATATATATAAAAAAAAGAATACAACAATTCAATATATTTTTTGTATTTTTGTGTATTTATTACTTTTTGTTAAATATTTTTTTATAAATATTTTACTATTTAGATACATCTGAGTAAGGTGCATCTACAAAAGTAAAAAATATTATTTAAATTTTCAAAAATATTCACTAAAAACAAAAAAAAAAAAAAAGAAAAACAAAAAACAAAAAACAAAAAAAAATCAATTTCTAAGAAATTGAAACCAAACACATTTTTATGATTCGAAAAAATAATTTTAGAAATACTATCAAAAATAAACTCTGTAACTGCATGCTATAGAAATATCATTTGATTTATGAAACTTGAAATATGGTACTATAGAAATATCGAAGATGTTGGGAACTCCACTAAAGATTGACATCAACATAGCCATGGCATCAAGAGGTCGATATGCTCGGGTCTGCGTTGAAATAGACCGTTGAAAGCCATTAATCTCCCAAATCGCGATAGGTAAATACATATATAATGTTGAATATGAACATTTGTACTTATTTTGCTTTTCCTGTGGCAGGGTAGGTCACCGGAGGGGCAGTTGCAGTGATGGGATCATGTCGGAGACAGCATCACAAGGACCAGTTGCTGCTGGGAATGAAGAACATCTAAAGGCCTCACACAACCTTGATCCCAGCCCATCCAAATTTGGGTCGTGGATGATAGTCCCCAAGTCTGTTAGAAACCACAGAGGCCTGAACCCAATAAGAGATAACACTCAACAAAGAAATAGGTTTACAGCATTACAAGAAGGGGAAGAATATCTTAAAGGCAACAAAGCCCAAGTGGTGAATGACATAGGCCGAAGAAGGAAAGCCCAAATGGAAGGGGGATTCAAATACAGATCACGACTATATAAGAGGAAGAATGAGTCCAACCACTTTGCTATAACTAAAGCTAAAAAGCTAGAAGAGATTAGACTGGGGAAGAAAAAGGATACTAACATGGAGATTAAAAATCAAGAGGCAGAGCTAGGGATAGGTGAGACTTCAACCAAGCTATAGTGAACACCACCAAACCTAGGGTAACAGAACCCACAAACAAACATGGAAGAGAAATGAGAGAACTACCTATGGAGACACACAATATGATCCAAAACAGAGTGCTAGTGTGCTTAACACCAAGCAAAGAAGTGTTTCACCTCATCACCTCCAAATAGTGGAACGAAGGAGCAAAGTTGAGAATCCACCCATGGAGACAAGTGGATGCAAGCTAGGAGTGTCATTACCTCTCAATGACTCCACTCAAGTCAATGGACGAAAACTTCCAAGCCATCAGGGGCTATCCGAAGCTACATGATCAGAACCCGCTACCCTCTCATTATATACCTTCCATGGATTTGCTTATTTGGAATTGTAAGGGGGTAACAAGAAATTCAAATGAACTTTAAGAGAGTTAGTCCAAATCCATAAACCCGAAATTATTGTGCTCATGGAAACCAAAGTAAAGCTTATAACAATGGAAATGTTCTTCAACTGTATGGGGTTTACTGCTTCAACTCATGTTGACCCAGTTGGCCGGAGTGGCGTTATTTGGATGCTTTGGAATCCCATTGTGGTAAATGTGCGAGTTGTTGAGGCCAATTCACAACAAATCACAGCTACCATTTCTAGACAAGACTATCAAGACTAGTTACTTTCAGCAGTCTATGCAAGCCCTAATGCTAGGAAGAGAGATGAGCTTTGGGATCACCTTGAGGCCATTGCTCAATCTATGAAGGAGCCTTGGCTAGTAGCTGGTGATTTTAATGATTTCACCTCTGCTAGTGACAAAAGAAGCCTATACCAATCCAACAGTCAGAGTATAAGCCAAGACCAGAGAAAAAGTAGGAAATTTAATGACAGACTTAACAACTACAATCTCATGGACTTGGGATGTACTGGTCCACGACTGACTTGGAATAACAACAGAAAAGGCTGGGCCAACACAATGGTTAGACTGGATAGAGCAATGTGTAATATTGAATAGAGAACCACATTTCCTGATGGATCTGTTCGGAACCTTCTTCGTACGTACTCAGACCACTCTCCCATGATGGTATTCACTCAAGGTAAGTCTCATTTCAATCCTTCTTATAAACTGTTTAAATTTTTGGCAACCTAGATTACTCATGAGGACTTTAATTCTGTGGTGACTAATAGTTGGGATAAACTAGCCCCTTCTCTGATAAAAAAACTTGAAACTCTAGCCCAAGATGCTAATGTTTGGAATACAGAGGTCTTTGGTAACATTTTCAGAAGGAAGAGATGGTTGTTGGGGAGGATTGAAGGAATTCAACAATCCCAAGCTCAAAATTATTCTCATAATCTCCACAATCTTGAAATTGATCTTGTAGATCAATATAACAAAGTTCTTTATCAAGAGGAGCTACTTTGGTTCCAAAAATCTAGAGCCAAATGGATTACTCAATGTGAGAGAAACGCTAGGTTTTTTTCACTTTACTACTCTGGCCAAACGTAAGAGAAAGAAGATTGATATGCTTAAGAATGACAATGGTGATTGGGTGGAGCAATCTGGTGGCTTGCAAGTTGACTCTTGAGGATAATACTAAGCTTACTAAAGCTATCACTAATGATGAGGTGTGGAGGGCTATGAAGCACATTGGTGCTTTTAAAGCCCCTGGATGTGATGGGTTCCAAGCTGTTTTCTATCATAATTTTTGGTCTGTTATTGGTAAGTCTGTCTGTGATTATGTCAAAAACTATTTTCAAACTAATCGCATCCCTAGTGATGTCAACAAAACCTCATTAGCTTTGATTCCTAAGATTGACAATCCTGAGAATGTTAAATCGTTCAGACCTATTAGCTTATGCAATGTTTCTTACAAAATCATCTCTAAAATTCTTGTTAGTAAGATCAGACCTTTTTTGAATAAGATTATGAGACCTAATCAAAGCAGTTTCATCCCAGGTAGAAATACTTGTGATAACATTATTATGTCTCAAGAAATTTTACAAACTTTGAATCTTAAGAAAGGTAAGAAGGGTGGTATGATTTTAAAAATTGACTTGGAGAAAGCTTATGATAATATTTCTTGGGACTTTCTTAAACAAACCCTGGAGGAATTTAACTTGGACAATAACCTTATTGAGCTCATTATGCGTTATGTTACTTCTGTTAGCACTGCTATCATTTGGGAAGGAGAACCTCTTAGAGGATTAAGGCAAGGAGACCTTCTCTCTCTCTATCTGTTTGTTCTTTATCTTGAAAGACTGTCAAATATGATCAGTCTTAAAGCAGAGAAAAAAAGCTGGAAAGGTATGGAAATTACTAGAGGAGAGCCAATCCTGAATCATCTCCTCTTTGCTGATGATCTTATGCTATTCGGGCAGGCTAATATAACAAGCTGTGAGACAATCAGAGAGGTTATGGATGAGTTTTGTTGTATCTCTGGTCTGAAAATTAAGTCACATAAGTCTAAGCTCGTTATCTCTCCTAATGTTGATGGAAGGAGAGCTAGAGAACTGAGTACTCTATATGGGATTCCTCTTACTCAGGATTTAGGGAAATACTTGGGTGTGCCCTTGTTACATGGTAGAATGAATAGAGGGCTGTTCAATGACATTGTGAGTAAAATGCAAAAAAGATTGTCTGGATGGAAAGCTATTACCCTATCCATGGTTGGTAGAGCTACCCTCATCAAATTTGTGACTTCTGCAATTCCTAGTTACACTATGCAAACTATGCTCCTTCCTAAATCTGTTTGTAATGGCATTGACAAGTTGAACAGGAACTTTCTCTAACGTGATACCATGGAGAAAAACAAAATATATCTTGTTAATTGGGATGTGGTGTACAATATGAAAAAGAAAGGGGATTTAGGGATCAAAACCTAGCTTTGCTCTCTAAACTAGGATGGAATCTCATCAGCAACAAAGAAGGACTATGGTGTGATCTACTTCGAAAGAAATACTTATCTAAAACTTCTTTCCATGACTGGAAAAAATGGCAAAATGCATCTCATGTTTGGAGAGGCATTTTGACCACCAATAATTTTTTGAGGAGAGCTGTGAAATGTGAAGTGGGTGATGGGAACATTGTCAATGTCTGGAAAGATTGGTGGTGTAGAAAATGTTCCTTTGAGACGACTGTCTTAGGTACTAATCTTCCCTATCAGAGCAATGTCACAGTTTGTGATAATGTAAGAGAGCTGACAGGGGAGGATGGTAATTGGGATGAGGCTACTGTGAATAACAAATTCCCACCCCATTTGGCTAATACAATCTTGAACTCTATTCCTCCAAGTAATCTACACAAGGATATCCCTATGTGGAAGGGGGCACCAGATGGGGCATTTACTGTCTCCTCTGCCTATGAGTTTATTTTGCATATGAATGATAATGATGAGGATTGGAACTGGTTGTGGAAACTCAGATTACCATAGAAACTTAAAGGTTTCTTGTGGACTATGAGGCATGGAAAATTGCTTACTAATCAAATAAGACTGCATAGAGGCTTAACTCAAGATGCTCACTGCCCCAGTTGCAATATGACTGAGGACAACCAGCATCTATTTAGAGACTGTTATAAGGCCAAAGAAGTTTGGCTTGCTCTTTTTCACAGACATTGGTACCTTGATATGCGAAGGAAAAGTTAAATGGAATGGTTCATGAGTAATGCTAAAAATAAAAATCATTTTAATGCAAGCCTTTCTTGGTATCTAGTTTTTATTGTAACCTCGTGGAAAATCTGGAAAAAAATGAATTTGTTTGTGTTTGAAGGAAAACCCACTGGTTATCAAGAGAGTGTCAAATACATTTTAGATTACTCTAGAGAGATCTATCTAGCTTTCCTCAACTCTGTACCAGTTCCTAGACCTGCTTATCAACTTATCTCTTGGAAATTACCACCTGCAAGGCAACTAAAGCTCAACACTGATGGCAATAGAAAATTAGGAGGAGATAGAGGCTTTGGAGGCCTGATCAGAGATGAAAAAGGAGCATGGGTTTGTAGATACTATGGCAGACTCCAGCTAGGAACCAGTTTGGAAGCAGAGCTATGGGCAGTCTATAAGGAATTAACAGTTGTCCTGCAGCAAGGATTAAATGATGTGATCATAGAGACGGATGTAGCTCAAGTTGTGCACTTGCTGGAGGAAGAGATAGGAGATAAATGCCCTTTCAAGCATCGAGTGGAGGATACACAAATTTTACTCAAAGGATGCAACTGTACTATCCAACATGTTTGGAAAGAAGGTAATCTATGTGCTGATGCTCTTGCCAAACTTGGAGCAACTCAATTGGTGGTAAAAGAACCCCCAGCCGAGATCAGAAGTTTACTTGTTAATGATATGTTAGAACGTTCTAAGAAAAGGGCTTAGTCCCTTGTTTTATTTCCAACGTAACCAAAAAAAAAAAAAAAAAATATGGTACTATTTCAATATAAAAATATTATTCAATTCATAATCCTATACTTATGAATATATATATATATATATGGATTTAGCAATTATTTAACATACAATCATCTGAATTGCAAGTACAGTCCCGAAAGTTTCATGCTTGCTTTTGGAAAATTTTAATATCTATTGGAAGTCATTTCGATAATCCTCTATTTATCACTTTAGTGACATTCTATTTGTAATGGATTCAAGGACCTTTTGTTCTGATTATTGTTTTTGGTGACCCTCTATTATGTTTTGTATCATGATTGTGGTTATATGTTTGGTATAAAATCGTTTGTATATAATTTTTAAAAGTAATTTATGTTATCTGAAATGAGTATGAATAACTTATATGTTTTAATTGAAACACATTGTATCTAATCAATTTTAACATAAATGCTTATCCATGATAATTTTTGTAACCCATATTTAGTATAATACTTTTTTTTTTCTGTCTTTTCTGCGATGTGCTTATGATTGATTTAACAATTCAGGAGACGAAGACTAGAGAGAGAGAGAGAGAGAGAGAGAGAGAGAAATTCATCTTGTATATAGTTTTTGACAGGCTCGAGAGTGGGGTGATGGAGTAGATTTATCGAACACTTTTTGCGATAATATTGTGTGTAATTCTGACTCCTTGATATTGTGTATAATTCTAACTCCTTGTTTTCTAAGAAGCATCCTTCTTCAGAAAACCAACATGCTTACATTTGATTTGTGAAAAAACATGAGGAAACAAATGAAAAATGAAAATTATCTATGCTCTCTTGGGACTGACCCTGTGGCTTTTGCAGAAGAAAAATGCTTGACAACCCGAATTTATGTAGCCCGAATGACTTCAATGTATCAAAATGACATTGTTTTGACACATTCGAACTATGAATTTTCGGACCACCTAACATTACTATTTGCAGAATATTTATTATGTCCCATATAGTACACACATTAACCTGTTTACTTTACACTGCACATTTCAATCTCAAAAATTATTTAGTAACCACAAAATTCAGGAACCAGAACAGCAAAACAATGCTCTGAGATATGTAGAACAAGAAAAAAAAGGAAAGATGATAATAAAATTAACCCCACCGTATTGTTTTTAACGTAAAATGTTAACTGTTATTCATGACAAGGCAAAGGCAAAAGCAAAAGACATGGGAGGAGGTCACCTTACTACTTGAAATAATAACCATCTGGTACATGAAAAAATAAGAAGACGACAACCACTCAAAGTGGCTCTGAAATACAGTTCTTTTTCATATCTCTGAATTGGTTATTATGAAAGAGCAGGGCACAATCTCAAAGAGTGTAACTAAGTGAACGTTCATGGTTTCCACAGGATGGTGGTATCTGCAATCATGGAGGTAACCACGTATGGATCCATGTTCGAAGCAGGCCTCCTGTCCTCAAAATACCCTTTCCCTGCCTTTTCAGTGTCTCGGCCAACACGAACAGAGGCACCACGGTTTGCAACCCCCTGGTGGGAAAAAAATTAATAAAGCATGAGCACGAGGAAAGTCTCTCAGGTTTGCATTGTATTACGAACATGAGCTAGGTCCATTTCAATAGTTATTCCCTCAGTCTCAAATTATTTGTCCATTTTTGGTGGGTCGATAAATAATGACTTAAAAGATCTCAATTATAAGTCTTCAAAACCATTGAAAAAGAATAAATTACAAAATATAAATCACTTTTGTTTTGTGTAATATCTGGAATAATGAAACAATTTTGGTCGGAGGGAGTACTAGTCATAAAAACTAGACCATGATAACAAAAATCACAAGAATCATATCCTCAAGTGGTTTGTCGGGCTTGAAAGGGTATATCAATCAATCATAGAGATTGGATGTAAAGGCAAAAAATGTGCCCTTGAATTTTCATAGAAAAAAGAAAATTTTACAATTCAGACTAAAGGCATATTTATTATTGCATAAATTACAATGGGGAACCAAAAGAAATTCAAAATGACTGCAATTGAATGAATCAAGGAATGTTTGTTGTGAACGCTAAGCATTGTTTCATAATTGATCTAAAATGATGCAAGCTAAATAATATATAAAACAATAACAAATTTGGAATATTTGAAGAGGAAAAATAATTATTTACCCATAAGAAGGTGTTGATGTCAGCTGTCTCGTGTCGTCCAGTGAGACGACGCTCGTTGCCTTCACCATATGCAGCAATATGTTCTTTGTGCTTCAGTCCAAGCTTCTCAATAGCCTTTTTGATGACCTCATAACCTCCATCTTTCCTCATAGACTTGGTGCTGAAATTAGGATTAAAATTCATCAAATATTCCTAATATGTAAAGTGCCATTGGTCCCTTGTACGAAATTTCATCTATTACCTGTAATTTGTATGAGCACCGGCTCCATTCCAATCACCCTGGTGTGCAAAAAACCGTGATTTCGACTTAAGATGGCAATAATAGTGATAGCTATAGGGATATTAAGGTAAATGCAATTTCATTGTGCTCAACAAGTGTCGAAACCAGATGTTCCGACCTCCTTCAGTAAATTTAACAATGAGAAAATTAAGATGCTTGGGAATGATGAAGAGCAAAGTAAACATGAAAAATCTAACCTCGATAGGTTTGGGGTCAAAAGATACCACAACCCCAGCGATCTCAGTGATCCTCTGTTAATAACAGAAAATAAAAGCAGTTTAGACAACACATGTATTACTCATATTCATACAGCATTAAAAAAGTATTAGTGGTTAGAAGTAGTAAGTATTTCAATTAGGTACTTTACCTCTAGAATGTAACGAGCCACCCACAATTCATCCCCGGCTGAGATGCCAACAGCAGGTCCAACTTGAAACTCCCACTGTATGGTACAAAGAAATATTTGTTTTAACTATCTATTGCACTGATGAATACTAGCAATTCAGATTAGGAGAACAAAAACATAAGGAGACAATTGAAAATTATTAATTTTACCTGGCCCGGCATCACCTCACCATTGATTCCACTTATGTTAATCCCGGCATAAAGGCAAGCCTTGTAGTGTGAATCAACTATATCACGTCCAAAAGCTTTGTCGGCACCAGCCCCACAGTAGTATGGTCCCTACGTTGCGATAACAAAAGGTTCAACTATAAGTCTTAGGCAAAAGGAAATAGCCACAAAAATATTCACCAGAGCATCTACAAGAATTGCTATTATATGCTATTGAATTCTGCACAATAAACAGCAAATTAAAAAGGTGCATAATAAGGACTTCTTTATATATGTTTTTTAATAGCATTGCACAAGTGGCTCAAAAAGATTAAAAGCTAACATAATATTATGTAATTTTATCCTTTTCGGCACACAGACGGGGTTGCAAAGCATGTCAGTATCCAAAAGTTCACAAGGACGAAACCAGCAGACAAAATTAATTTACCAGGTTCAAGAAAATTCTAAAATTGGACATGATCACTAAATATTAGACATAATAGACAAATGAAATTGTTGATATTCGGAAAAAGTATCAATTTCATTACCTGAGGTCCAGGATAACCTCCCTTTGGCCACCCGATAGGCCACTTAACATCTTTTTGCAACAAGGTGTACTCTTGCTCAATACCATACCTATTTTAAAATTAAAATTCAAAATCAATTACAATCTCCAAAAGTTAAATGGAAAAAGATACTCAAACAACAGTGACAATTAAGTTTTGACAATATTTTGAAAAGCTTGAAATCCTTTACCAGGGTTCTTCAGCAACAACATCAGGGTGGCTGAAAATCTTCTCAGCATTGTACCTCTTGTTCGTTGGAATTGGTTCACCAGCAGGAGTGTAAGCATCACACATGACCTAAGACAATAATGATTAATGAGAAAGATAGCACAACAAAACTTTTTTAACACATCGTTTAAGATTTCACAATGAAAGTGCCCCAAAACCCAAATGAATTGAGGAAATGTTTTGTTCATTGGAACGATTTAAGGAAGGAATGGAATGACTATTCCTTGGCCTTCCAATGGAATGACAATTCTCCTAAATTGGTGAATGGTGCTTTTATTTCCAATGTTAAATTCCTTTCCTTTTTACCGAACCAAACATGAGATGATTATTCTAATGGAATGACTACTCCATTCCAATGAACTGCATGAACGCACTAACTCACCAATATATTGTTTCCCTTCCTGAATGGATCTTTAAAAATTGCTTGAGGGCTGTTTTGATACATAATCACCAAATTACAAAAGTAAGCACTCGTAACATTTATCGGGTAAAACTTAAATTTAGAAAAAGAGACTAAATAAGACCATAAAAGCAAGCACAAATTAAAGTGAAGATATGAAAATTGGGAAAACAAGATAACATACTATATGATCACTTCACTGTCTTCACCAGGAGCTTGACCTGTGCTAGATCCATCATAATTCCACTTGGGAAGCTTTTTGGGATCATTAACGGGTCCAGAAAGAGTCTGAATAAACAACAACATATATATTACAAATCACTAAAACCAATCAAGAAGATGAACAATAACTACAAGAACAACTTGACAAACAAATTTTAAATAAGGAAAAAGCAATTACCCTTGCTTTGCTTCTGAGGTCCAAGCCAGTACCACCAATCCTATTCAACGATTCAAAATTAACAATCAAAGTTGAATAATTATAGATTTTAACTTAAAAAAAAAAAAAGGCAACCACATGCATACTATATTGAGAGAAGACTATGACAAAGTTTCATCTACAAACAAGATGAACACTAGATTACCAAATGAAATAACTGAAATTTGTATCCAATTGTGCAAACATTCTGATGACTATAACACAGCAATACAATTAAAGAGATGATTAAAATAAAAGAGATGCTACAATGTACACCCCAAAAGGGTGTATATGGCGTGTACTTCATAACTTTTCTCACCACAACACCACAAAATGTGGCAACAATAACAACGAGGTATCACGGCAAAAATATAACATGCCACAACTTCACCATTCATAACTTTAGGGTACAAACCATAAATTCACTATTTGTAATTTTATGGCAAATATCATAACACACCACAAACATTAATAACTTCCATGGAAGTAATAAAAAATATTAACATTTTTTGAACATGAGCAAATTTTTTAAAAAAGGGGCGGACGTTGTAGATTTCTCCTTAAAACAATATTAGTGAAATCTCCACATGACGACATTAGGTATATAAATCTAATGAATCAACTGATTAAAACAACCTTAGATATATAAAAATCTCATGAATTATTTGATTAAAAGAAAAGTACAAGTAAATTGATTGTGTCCAAACAGGGCACTGTACACAGAAGAACAGAGAATTATTGCTAATGAAAAGGTTACTCCATGAAAATATAACCCAAAAAGTACAAAAATTGGAGTTATCATATGAAAATTAGATGGACTAAGGGCATCGCCCGTGTATACTCATTTTTTTCAGTAAAAAATTAAATAAAAATCACGCGCTCCATCGGAGAATTTTGGACTGTCGTCAAATCACCGATCGACCGGGAGGATGACCCGGCGTACAATCGACCGGCCAGTATAATTTTTAATCAAATCTGAAATATGTTGTGGGCAATTTTTCACCAAAGTAGTCATCCGGGAGGACAACCGGCTGGACATCTGGTGGTGTTGTACAACCTGCAACTCCAATGGCTTTAAACAGTAAATTGGTGAAAACCACAGCCATCCTCAATTTGATAAAAACTGTAACCATCCTCGATTTGATCAAAACTGTAAGACCATCTCCAATGGTTCATTAATTCTGTCATCAAATTTAAATTTGATGAAAAAACACCTATTTTATAGTTTTAACAAATGAGTATCAAATCCAAAATATAAAAAATCCTTCACCAAATTGAGGACGCTGGGAACTTTCATCAAATCACTGTTCAGAGCTATGGAATTTCCATCACCGGAAGTCCTACTAGAGAATGACCGCCCTAGGCAAAAATTTGTAAAAAAAATACACTGGCCAGTCAACCAGTCGGACATCTGGCCGGTCTGAAATCTCAAAATCTTCCCTTGAAACACTTGATATCAAATAGAGTTTTTACTTAAATTTGGTATTAAAAAAAATTGTGCACCATTGGTGTGATGAAACATCGGAGCAACAAAAAGTTACTTTTTTCATCAAATTTAAATTTGATGAAAGAAAAAGTGCTGGGTTGGTGTAACAACAAAACAGCAATGAAGATGAAAATGAAAATGAAAAAACAATGATTAATAACAAAAAGGTGAGGTCTTGCAACAAGACTGATCTAAGGGGAAACAAATAAAAAACAGAGCATACCCATTTGCTACCAGAACGGTATGAACCCAGATCGCTAAACAAACAAAACAAAAATAACCAAGACTAAAAACAAAGATCAATGGCAGTGGAAACTTAAAAAAAAATAATAGTAATAATAAATAAATAAATCTGATGTA
The DNA here is from genome assembly GCA_025200525.1 of Camellia lanceoleosa. NCBI lineage: Eukaryota > Viridiplantae > Streptophyta > Magnoliopsida > Ericales > Theaceae > Camellia > Camellia lanceoleosa. Next base: position 85,872,274 of record CM045759.1, read on the forward strand.
TGGCAAAAAAAATTGGTGGATCGCGAGGAATAGAAACCGCATGCCGTGAGAACGACACATTTGTGACAGCAACATTGGATCGAAAAGTAAAGCCCAAAAAAGAGCAAAGAAAACAGGGCAAACCCACCAATAGTGAAGAAACAGAACATGTGTGGAAAAACAGAGCAACCCAACAACAATAACAACGACAACCCAGAAAAAAAAAAAAAAAAAAAAAAAAAAAACACAGAACAGACGGGGAACAGAGACTCACCATATGTACTCGGCAATGATCTTCTCCGTAGAGTCGGAGAGGTTCATGTTGATGAGATCTGAAAGCTGAGCCATGATTTCTCACTATCACAAATTGCTCTGGTTCTCTCTCTCTCTCTCTCTCTCTCTCTTCCTCTCTTATCTCTTCTCTGTTTATATTATCTGTGTGTTTGTGATTGTTGATTAGTATTACAGAGCGTGAGCGGAGGGGATGGGTTGCACTTTATAGAGCGACCTCTGTGTTGAAAGTTTGGCCGTTGCCGTTTTTTTTCTTTTTATTTTTTATTTTTTTATGAACATGGTTCAATCTCAATCTGCCTTTTTAATCGGGGTTGGTTTGATTGGCGAAATCTTCCTACTTAAATGGTCAAGCAATACTTTAATTTTTAATTATTTTAATAGGTTAAAATAAATTAAAATATTTGTTTTTGAAAGAGGATTTTTTTTTTTTTTTAGTTGAATATGATGTTTGTGAGAGAAAAAAAAAAAAAATTATGTATTTAATATGATTTTTTATTTTATTGATTAATCTATTTTATCTTTTCTTTAGATTTTAACAAAAATAAAATAAAATAAAATAAAATTGGTTTCCAAAGCACCCAACGCCTTAATGTTTTTTAAATGATATTTTATATTATAATATAGATTAGAAAAGAATAATTTTAAGGGGGATGCACCAATAAATCCCAAATTAATAACTTATGCACTGTTTAGTCCTAAAAGTTTTCTTATAGACTGAAAGGTCCCATTACAATGTTAATAATATTAGATACAATGTTAATAACATCATAGTCATGTTACAAACATTAGATTTCAAACATCTAATGTTCATCAAATTTCAATAATGTTTGAAAATATAGGATGAAAAACATCTAATGTTCATCAGATTTCAATAAATTTTGAAATTATAGAATGAAACATCAGATCATTTACATCATTTACATCATGCTGATGTAAAAATGGGACTAAATGGAGCATAAGAAAACTTTTAGGACTAAATTGTTCAACGTTTCAAAAACTAGGACTTATGGGTAAATTTTCCTAATTTTAATTTTAATTATTTATTTTTAATAATTTTAACTCTATTGTTCTATAAAAGTGTTCATTGAATACTTAAATCAAACTAAATTTTGAGTCACATCAAATAAAATCGACAACATGAATCATTCTTCTCCACTCAACTCTGTCAATAGTCATTTGGTTAGTCAAATTAAAGAAATTTATATATTTATTTATTACACTAGCCCACATCAATTTAAGTCTGCTCATTCCCCTAACACTTCTATCTACCATCAATGTATTGCATCTCTACAATACTGCTTTTGTCAGTTTCCGTTATATATGATCAAACTATCTCAATTTATTTTCTCTCGACTTATCTTCTATTCGTAGTGCTTCTATCCATTATTGAATATACTCATTCCTAACTCTGTCTTTTCTAATCTTGTCACAGATCCACATTAACATTCTTATCGCAGCAATACTCATCTTCTATACATTTTGTTTCTTAATTACTTAATATTCTGTCTTGTACAATATCGCTGGTCTAATAGTTATTTTATAAAACTTTACTTTTAATCTAGTGGGTACTTATTTATCGTACAGTACCCGAGACACACTCATCCACTTAAGTCACCCGTCGTAATTCTATTAATCACATCCGTTCCAAACAGTTGTGATAATTAATTATAAATAACAAGAATATTCACTTTTAAGTAATTTTGGTGTTACTTGAATACTTATATATAATAAATTTAGTTAAATTGTTTGTTTATTTTAATAATTTTAGTTCTATTGTGCTTTACAAGTGTAATTATCATATAATAACTTTATATGATATGTATTAAATTATAAGATAGTAAAATAAACGAACGCTTTGATATTAAACATAATAGTTAAATTGGAAGGAGAACAATAATTAGAAGTGATTCTAATTATTTAATTTTTTTATAGTCATTTGGAAAATAAGAACATGTAGAAATATAAACTATATAAAACTTATTTTAAAAATTAAATATAAATATGTTATAGTTGAATTATAGCAAAATATAGTTATTATGTCAAAAAGCTCTAAAACTTCATTTCTAATTATCATAATTTTGAAAGGGAAAAAAAATGGAAAAATCGGTCTAAGGTCCCTATCCAACTTTTAGTAATGGATTAGGTCCACAATCTGTTCTTTTGTAGTCTAAAGTCCCTCACCCCATCCCCTCTCCATCTACGTTGTCCTGAGCTTGATCACCGCTGGCTCCAAATCCCCAACCCTCGTCTCTCTCTATCTCTCTCTCTCTCTCTCTCTCTCTAAACTTCTCCATTCTCAGATCTGTCCAGATCAACTCTTGTTCCTCACCCGACTTCATTCTCCCGGAGTAAAACCAGCACCAGCGACTCAACCACTGGCAACGTCATAATCTGGAACAACCCAACAGACCCCATGCCCCAGCAGTCACCCCCCCGAATCTGCGGCAGATTCAGATTTTTGTGGAGATTTTCTAGGATTTTTGTAAATGTTGAAATCTTGTACGAGTTGAAATCATGTTCGTTGTTTGTAGGTGTTGATCGATCGTGTAGGAGTTGAAATCTAGTTCATTGTGTTTGATTTGATTTCATGTGGAGTTGAATTAGATAAGTTTTCAATTTTTGATTTGATTTGATCGTGTAGGTGTTGAATTAGGTTTTTGTTTTTTGTTTTGATCAATGTGAGAGAGACGAACTCAGTGTAGTTGTTTTTGATTTTTGAAGTTAATTTTTCATTATCTGTTATTGATGAATTTTCGATGGAGTTGATTTTGATTTTTGGAGTTGCTTTTTCATTCTCTGTCAACATGCTTATGAGTTGCTTTTTGGTGCTCTGTTTTTCTGTGCTTTTGTGCTCTGTTTTTTGTTCACTTTGCATTTTTTGTGTAGTGCAGAAAAAATTGCAGGTTTGTTACTATAGAATGAAAACATAAAATTGCAGAGAAAATTGCAGGTTTGTAGTGTAGAGAAAATTGCATTTTTTGTGTAGTGCAAAGAAAATTGCAGGTATTTTATTCACAGAGACTTTTGGTTTCTTTTTTGGGGTTTGTGGGGTAGTGCAGAGAAAATTCCAAGTTTGTTAATATAAAATTGCAGGTTTGTAGTGCAGAGAAAAGTGCATTTTTTGTGTAGTGCAGAGAAAATTGCAGGTTTTTTGTTCACAGAGACTTTTGATTTTTTTTTCGGGGTTTGTGGGGTAGTGCAGAGAAAATTATATTTTTTGTATAGTGCAGAGAAAATTGCATGTTTTTTGTTCATAGAGACTTTTGGTTTCTTTTTCGGGGTTTGTGGAGTAGTGTAGAGAAAATTGCAGGTTTGTTACTATAAAATTGCAGGTTTGTTACTATAAAATTGCAGGTTTGTAGTGTAGAGAAAAGGGCAGAGAAAATTGCATTTTTTGTGTAGTGCAGAGAAAATTGCAAGTTTTTTGAGGAAATGGAGAAATTACGAAGAAATTTTGAGAAATTACAGAGAAATTTTGAGTAAATGGAGCATTGAACAAAATAAACATTCCAGAGAAATTACGAAGAAACCCAGAGAAATTACGAAGAAACCCAGAGAACTTTCACAAGGAGAGCTTGGAGAAGATGGGTTCGAACCCGAAGTCCTCTTGGTGTGGTTTTGCATTGGAGCTTGGGACTAGCTTTTAATTTATATATATATATAGGTTGCTATTGTTGTTTATTCACTCAATGGAGTGAACTGTTAATAACTTTTACCTTTTTTTCTAACCCAGAGAAATTTATATATATATATATACATATATCAACAATTCATTGTAACAATCCATTATATATATAGCTTATACTGTTGATAAATATATATAATGGACCAATCCATTATAAATATGTGTTGATAAATATGTAATTCATTATGTATATATATATATATCTTCTTTTCTAATCCATATATAAGATAAATATGTTGATAACAATCCATTATAACAAAATTTCTCTGGACCAACTGGACCAACAGTTCACTCTATAATTTATATAAATTTCTTTGGACCTATACAAATTATAAAAATTAGAGAAATCAGCTAAATCAGATAAATAAATAAATATATATATATATATATAGGTCAGAGAAATTTTGTTTATGATTTGGATTATTTACTCTATTGAGTGAATAAAAATTATTTCAGATCATGTCAAAGCTCAGCTAAAATCAGAGCATTTCTCTGGACCAATCCAGAGAAATTTCAGTTCAAAGCAAAGGAATTTCAGTTCTAACTTATGATGCGACTTTAATATTGATTAAGTTTACTTTCTTTTCTAACCATGCAGCCAGAGAAATTTTGAATTTTTCCAGCCGAGCAAACAACTCCCATTGTGCTTAGATTATCCAGAGGAATTTCGAAGTCCAGAGAAATTTGGTGGACGAATCTGCAAACATCAGAGAAACACTTTCGATTGAAAAATTCAACTGGAAAAAAGCGAAGAATAGATTTGGGTAAGTTACAGAAATTTTTCCAGATATTACAAACCAGAGAAATTCTCAATTGTTATTTTTAATAAACCAGATAAATTCTCAATTGTTATTTTTAATAAACCAAAGAAATTCTCAATTAATATTTGAATAACAAACCAGAGAAATACTCAGATTTTTTCAGAATTTCTCTAGTTTTGGTAAGTTGCCATTGTTATCCCATTCTAATGTTGCTTACATATTACAATGTGGAATTTTTTCAGTTGAATTCAGTTGAACTCAGTTGAACAATGTTGCTTACCTAATGAATCAGAATGATTTGGATGTGAATGAGAAGAAAAGTAGAGAAATTCATCCAGAGAAATTTGGTCCAGAGAAATTTCTCTGGGCTAGAATTTCTCTGACCAATTTTCTTTGCACTGAAATTTCTCTGGATTGAAATTTCTCTGGATCAAATTTCTCTAGACTGAAATTTCTCTAGACTGAAATTTCTTTCGATCAAGGTTGAGGGACCTTAAACATTATGAAAATATTGTTGATGGACCTTAGACATTATGAAAATATTTGGTGTCCTTTATGCTAAAAAATCATAATACTAAGGACCTAAAAAAAAATACCCCCAAAAAAATTACGTAACACATCCCTTTTATCTCTCTTCTCACTTTTGAGGTTTTTTCACTCCCTCTCCATATATAAAATAATAATAATAATAATAATAATAATAAAAAGTTCATCCATATCCATCACTTTGAATCCACTTAACAAACCCACAAATATCACATATCACCTCTCCTATTCTATCACGTTATTTAAAAAAAAAACTCTCACAACTCTCATTCCCAATAAATTAAATAAAAATATATATATATATATATAAATTACAAATATCTAATATCTATCGCATTATTAAATAAATAAATCAACAACTCTCATTCCTATAATCCACTCGTGCATATTCATGACCACAATTCACTCAATTGCGTAAGTCTATTATTAATTTCTATAATTTCCAAAATTTTAAAAGATTACGTGACATTCTATTTTGTTCATCTTTTAACCCATTCCCTTCTAGGGTTGGCAATTTGAAACCGGTCTGACGGGGACCCGACCCCCCGACCCTGATTAGAGCAAATTTTTTTTTTTTTGAAAAATATCCCCAACGGGCCGGGATGGTACTCAAAAATAAATCCTCGATGATTTTCGGGTCGAGGATGGTGATATGTTTTTCACCCCGACCCCGGCGCCGGCTCGTCCCCGACCCCGACTCCGTTAGCCCCCCCGAATTAAACTTATATATACCCTTTAATATAACCCCTATGTTCTGTTCTCTCTCTCTCTCTCTCTCTCTCTATCTCTTTCACACACACACACACACACACACACACACACACTCTCTCTCTCTTTCTTTCCTCTCCTCTCTCTCACTCTCGCACCTCTCCTCTCTGTCTCCTCAGTACAGCTGTCACTATCCGTGACGCCGGAGTCGCTGTCCACCTCGCACCGCCGCTTCACCTCCGTCGACTCCGCCGTTCGCTTCACCTCCATCGCTGCCCTCTCTCTTCTTGTCAGTTGAGTCACCGTCGTCGCAGTCACATAAAGATCTCAGATCTGTGTTGATCTCCTTCATCATAGCCGCCGATGAGCCGATCTTCGTCGATCTCTTCCATCGCCCTCTCTCTCTTTGTGTATACATATATGTGTGTGTCTCTGTGTGTATGTATAATGTATGTGTGTGTCTCTCTTTGTGTGAATGTATACATGTAAGTATGTATGTATGTATGTGTGTATGTCTCTTTTGGTGTATGATTTTTTGAGGATGTTGCTGATGATGTTGAAAGTTGTTGTTGATGGTGTTAAATGTTGAAACAGATTTGGATTGAGAAATTTTCGGGGTCGGGGAAACCCGATCCCTATTGGGGGTGGGAATGGGGACCGTGATAGGTTCCCCGTTGGGGATTGGGGCCGGGGACAGGAAAGTTTTGGTCATCGGGAATTGGGGACGAGAAGTGGGATCCCCGACCCCGCCCCGTTGCCATTCCTACTCCTTTCATCATTTCATCTATTTTTAATTAATTAATTAATTAATTAATTTATTTTGTATGTTTATCTAACTTTTATATTTAGATTTGAATCTTCTATTCTTAATTTGATTTATTTTTTCCTTTTTCCAGCGTATTTATATAATTTATATCTTTAGATTTGAACTGGATTATCTATCTTCATCTAATATAATTAAATTTGATTTTATATAAAGAAAATTAAGTCATAACAAAATGGAATTATGCCTACTTCACTACCAAAAATTTAGGCCTAACTCTCATGTTTTCTTCCTCTATATCCTTCATTTTGTTTCCAATTTTTGAAACTTCTATTTATGCATAATCTCTCTACATCTCTGCATTTTCAATCACATACTTTCTTATTTTCTTTTATCACATGTTGTCACTATCCTGTTATCTTTTTATGAGTCTTTCACTATAGAGATTTTTATTGATAAATCCCATTTAGAAGTATTTTAACCCAATAAGTCCATGAAGGAATTTTTTAACCCATTTAGTCCCGTGTATGTATAGTTTTATTCCATAAAATCAATTTTCTTGATTTATACTATTTTCTTGGACACTTATGCCCTTATATTTAATTTTAATACCCTTATAAATATTTTTTGAACGGTTAGCAATTTTATGATGTGAACATTCATATTTTAAAATTCACATTGGTAGGAATGTAAAATTGGCCCGTGGGCGGCCCGAAACCCGCCCGCGAGCTTGGGCGGGCCCGGCCCGTTGACAATGTGAATATTCACATTAATAGGAGTGTAAACTTGGCCTGCGTCCCGTGGTGGCGCGAAACTCACCCGTGGCCCATGGGCGGCCCGGGACGGGCTCGATCTGCCCCGTTGACAATGTGAATATTCACATTGACATGTTAACATTCACATTGATAAGAGTATAAAATTGGCCTGCGGCCTATGGGCAGCCAAAAGCCCGCTCACGGCCCGGGGCGGGCTCGACTCGGCCCGTTGACAATGTAAATATTCACATTGACATGTTAACATTCACATTGATAGGAGTGTAAAATTAGCACGCGCCCCGTGGCTGGCCGAAACTCACCCATGGCCTGGGGCGGGCCCGACCCGGCTTATTGACAATATGAATATTCACATTGACATGTTAACGTTCACATTGATAAGAGTATAAAATTGGTCAGCGGCCTAGGGCGGGCCCGACCCGGCCCGTTGACAATGTGAATATTCACATTGACATGTTAACATTCACATTGATAAGAGTGTAAAATTGGCCCACAGCCCGTGGGCGGCCCGAAGCTCGACCGCAGCCCGAGGCGGGCTTGGCCCGACCCGTGACAATGTGAATATTCACATTGACATGTTAACATTAACATTGATAGGAGTGTAAAATTTGTCCGCTGCCTGAAGCTCGTCCTCGGCCCAGGGTAGGCCTGGCTCGTTGACAATGTGAATGTTCACATTGACATGTTAACATGCACATTGATAGGAATGTAAAATTGGCCCGCGGCCCGTGGGCTGCCCGAAGCCCACTCACGGCCCGAGACAGGCTCGTTTGGACTCGGGCCTGAGCATGTCTGAGACAATGTGAATATTCACATTGACATGTTAACATTCACATTAATAGGAGTGTAAACTTGGCCCGCGTCCCGTGGCGGCGCGAAACCCGTTTATAGCTCATAGGCAGCCCGGGACAGGCCCGGTCCGACTCGTTGACAATGTAAATATTCACATTGACATGTTAACATTCACATTGATAAGAGTATAAATTATTCATGCGCCCCATGGCCAAAAAGCCGCTCGCTGGCGGGCCGGTCCGTTGACAATGTGAATATTCACATTGACATGTTAACATTCACATTGATAGGAGTGTAAAATTAGCCCGCGTCCCGTGGCTGCTCGAAACCCACCCACGGCCCTTGGGCGCCCTGGGGCAGGCCCGACCCGGCCTGTTGACAATGTGAATATTTATATTGACATGTTAACATTCATATTGATAAGAGTATAAAATTGGCTAGCGGCCCAGGACGGGCCCAACTCGGCCCGTTGACGATGTGAATATTCACATTAACATGTTAACATTCACATTGATAAGAGTGTAAAATTGGCCCGGCAGGTGGGCGACTTGCGGGCTTCGCGACCAGTGCGTGAATATTCACATTGACATGTTAACATTAACATTGATAGGAGTGTAAAATTTGCCCGCTGCCCAAAGCTCGCCTGCGGCCCGAGGTAGGCCTGGCCCGGCCTATTGACAATGTGAATATTCACATTGACAAGTTAACATGCATATTGATAGGAATGTAGAATTGGCCCGCGGCCCGTGGGATGCCCGAAGCCCACCCACGGCCCGGGACAGGCTCGTTTGGGTCCGGGCCCAAGCATGTCCGAGACCCTAGGCTAGGGCCTAGGCTATTACTTTGAAGCCCGGCCCGGCCTATCGGCCTGCTTAAGGCCCATTCAAGGCTCGGTCCGAAGCCCAGCCCGCCCGAGGCGCAATGTCTTTTTTTGTGGAAAATAATAAAATTTTGGTAGAAAAAATTAAAAAGAATTAAAAAAAAATGGCCTGGCCCACCCAAGCCCGACCTAAGCTCGAGGCTAGGCCCAGGCCCATCGGTTCGACCCGAGAATGGGCCTTAAGTGGGCCGAGCTTCAAAGTGATGGCCCAGGTGCCGAGCTTCAAAGTGATGGCCCAGGTCCAAGCCCAAGGTTTTGGGCTGGGCTCGGGCCCAAACGAGCCTACCTCGGGCCGCGGTCCAATTTTACAGTTCTATCAATGTGAATATTAATATGTTATTATGAATATTCACATTGTTAACAGGTTGGACCTGCTCCAGACTACGGGCTAATTTTACATTCCTATCAATATTAATGTTAACATATCAATGTGAATATTCACATTGTCACAGGCCGGGCCGAGCCCTTCCCGAGCCGCAGCCAGGCTTCGGGCCGTCTACGGGTTGCGGGCCAATTTTATACTCTTATCAATGTTAATGTTAACATGTCAATGTGAATATTTACATTGCCATAGGCGCCGTCGAGCCGCCATGATCGGGTTTCGGTCGCTACGATCATGGCCAATGTTACACTCCTATCAATGTGAATGTTAATATGTCAATGTGAACATTCACATTGTCAATGGGCCGGGCCGGGCCCACCCCGGGCAGCGAGCGGGCTTCGGGCCGCGGGCTAATTTTACACTCCTATCAATGTGAATGTTAACATGTCAATGTGAATATTCACATTGTCAACGGGTCAGGCCGGGCTCGTCCTGGGCTGCCCGTGGGACGCGAGTCAATTTTGCACTCTTATCAATGTGAATGTTAACATGTCAATGTGAATATTCACATTATCAACGGGTCGGGCCAGGCCCGCCTAAGGCAGCCCACGAGCCACGGACGGGTTTCGGGCCGTCCACAAGCCGCGGGCTAATTTTACACTCTTATCAATGTGAATGTTAACATGTCAATGTGAATATTCACATTGTCAACGGGCCGGGCCCGCCCCGGCCCGGGGCCTGGCTTCGGGCTGCCCACGGATCACGGGCTAATTTTACACTCTTATCAATGTTAATATTAACATATCAATGTGAATATTCACGTTGTCACAGGTCGGGTCGAGCCCGTCTCGAGCCGCAGCCGGGCTTCAAGTCGTCTACGGGCCGCGGGCTAATTTTACACTCCTATCAATATGAATGTTAATATGTCAATGTGAATACTCACATTATCAACGGGCCTGGCCGGGCTCGCCTCGGGCAGCGGGTGGGCTTCGGGCCACTCATGGGCCGCGGGCCAATTTTACACTCCTATCAATGTGAATGTTAACATGTCAATGTGAATATTCACATTGTCAATGGATTGGGCCAGGCCGGACTCGCCCTGGGCCATCAACGGGTTTTGGGCCGCCCATGGGATGCGAGTCAATTTTACACTCTTATCAATGTGAATGTTAACATGTCAATGTGAATATTCACATTATCAACGAGCTGGGCTGAGCCGGGCCTAATTTGTTAGCCTGTGCCCCGGCTCGGCCCGGCCCGACTCGAATTTTTTCGGGCACCCACGAGGATCGACATGAGTCGGGCCCCTACACATTGACGATATGAACATTCACATTGACGGTGTGAATATTCACATTATGGGTATTTTGATAATTATGTCACTCATAGGACTTATTGAAACATAAGCAAATAATGTGAACTAAATGGAATATAAGTAGATGAAAAGGGTATTTTGGTCTTCTTATCTCAAATAGAACCTAATGGAATAATAAAAAAGAATATGGGTTGGATGGAATAAAGCTCTTAAAAAGTGAATTTATCAAAAAAGCTCCCTTCACAATATATATATATTTAATATTTTATTTTAAATTTAACGCTAACTCTTTCCTTTATGTACGTTTATAGGTTTAGTCATTGCTTTTTTTTATTTTTCAATATTTTTATCATGGTTTTGAAAATTGGACCGGGCCAACCGGTTCGACCAATTGAACCGTCCACCTGTCGGGGTTTCGGTCCGGATATACCCTTTGAACTGTTCGAAGCTAAAAACTAGCCTATTTAGAGAGAACTGACAAACTAGAGCCAGTTCAATGAAATTGAAAATTTTGTTTTTTGTTGATTTTTTCTAACCTTTTTTTTAAAAATCATTTCTTTCTTTTCTTTCTTTCTATTTTATTACATATATATATATATATAAGAATATAAGAAAATTTTAATTGGAAACTTTCTTTCAAGGGCCTCCTCTTGTGAGGAATCCCATTAAGAATTTGAAATTATTGTGAAAGTCTCTACCTATTTATAAGAAAAAACTTTTTAACAAAATTCAAGAAATTCATGTAGGATTCAATCAAATATAATGAAGGGAATATTGAAATTTTGATATCTCTTCAAAATTTTTGCTCTTCTTTCAATCAAATTATTTGAATTAAAATCATATGGAGGGAATATTGAATATTTGATTTCCTCTTCCAAAATTAAAATTAATAATATTTTGAAATATTTTTGTGTGGGTGAATTTCCGACCACACTGCCAATCAAGCACTCAGCTGGAGAACACTGGCAGAATAGATTAAGCCCGAACGACCTGTCACAAAAAGAAGAAATTCCAGCGGTGGTTCGTCCACCCGGGGTTATTCCGACGATCAAATCAATTATCTCTCAAAGATAGCAAAAGTGCTTAACTCACTATTCAGAGCATAAAAAGCATACCTTAAACCCATGAGGGTGCCTCTCTTTTATAGCCAACACAAACCTAGTCCCAATGGACTCTGATTTCTGCTAATCTTGGACTCCCAGTAGGATTGGGATAAAACTCTCTAAGAGTCTTATCTTTATCCAAACTGTAGTCTTCTCTCATTCTAGGGCTCTCGTCCCTTATCCGCTTATCTCGGATTCCGATATCTTCGGAAATAACCTCCGACTATCCGAGATCACCTCAGCGTCATGACCAGGACATGTGGCACCTCGGCTGACACTTCAGCGTCACCTTGGCCACGTGTTGGTAATCGAAAAATATGTCTCCACAACTGCCCTCTAGGTTCTATTACCTCGGCATCCTGAGGTGATGGAACCTATCTTTGCAAACCGTTTAGCACGTCGGCTAAGTTGGCTCTATCCTTCATTACCGAGGTCATAATTCTTCAACTTCACACGACCAGAACCTGTATTCTGTCTTATCAAGGCCTGAGAGCCAATAACCTAGTTTGTTCAAGTTATTTAGCCGAGATATTCCTTGTCACGACCCGAACCCGCCCCCATGGGTTAAGGACGTAACCGGCCAGTAATCACGAGATTACCTACGGCCTCAAACCAAAACAAGCTTAACTTATCAGAGTAAAGGGGGCCAAAAGGGAAGCAAAATTTAAAACTTTGTCCATAGAGCTGTGCTTACATGGCACATCGAAACAAACCATACATATGTACGTTAATAACTCACAACAGAAACATAGTGACATAGGTTCTGTACAGACAGGATCATTCAAAACTAAGTCAACCCATAAAAACTACATATAAACACATTCAAAGACTTCGCCAACCTGACAAAATATAAATACATGACAAAAGGGCGAATACGTGTCTCGTGCGTGAGACGCAAGGGCTGACTCCTCAAAACCTTAGTTGTTCCAAATTGACTTCCCTGAGGCTGGGTCTGGACCTCACTTGGCTCACCTACAAACACATGAATGAGCGTGAGCGAAAGCCCAGTGAATAATATCAAATAAAGAATATACATTGAAACAATATACATCAAACGACCTTGGGCCCAATTTGCATTTCTAACTAATACATACATACATAGACATATGTAAGTTAAGTAACTGAGGTTCCAAACATATCATACGGCCTCGGGCCCAATTCATTCATGTCCATCGGCCTTTGGCCCAATCGTCTATGTCAATTGGCCTTCGGTCCACATTTTATCAATCGGCCTTCGGCCCACATTTAATCAAACGGCCTCCGGCCTACATTTTATCAATCGGCCTTCGGCCCACATTTTATCAAATGGCCTCTGGCCCATATTTTATCAATCGGCCTTCGGCCCACATTTTATCGAACGGCCTCTGGCCCACATTTTAGCAAACGGCCTCTGGCCCACATTTTAGCAAACGGCCTTCGGCCCATATACACTTTCGTGTCAGACTGGTCTTTTGACCTTTCAAACTTTCATTTCAAACTAGCTCATAGGCCTTTCATATCAAATTGGCTCATAGGCCTTTCGTATCTAGTTGGCTCATAGGCCTTGTATATCAAACTGTGTCCACCATTCAAATTAATGAGCTTTACAAAACTTACATAGAAGTAGCAATTGGACAACAACATATGTCAGATATTACTCATAGTAATCGGCTTGTGGATTCGCCCTGGAGCTTGACCTTACACATTTCATGAACACAAAAGGGTCACTAACAGTTCAATCCGTTCTTTAATTCACATATCCCTCTTTAGGCTTAATTCACATTTCATTAACTGATTTACAATGCTTAACATATGCCTAAGAGTGCTTATAAGTGAAAGAGAATGGAAAACAAAACACAAAATGCATTTTCAGAATTTCAGGAAACAGGGTCCCCGCTCGAGCGTCAACTTCCCCGCTCGAACGGACCCTTAAGGCCTGCAAAAGTACTAGTTGCATGAAAATTACGCTCGAGCGTGGAGTACGGCGCTCGAGCGGAAGGCCTGTCTACAAAGCTCCCCGCTCGAGCGTGCAATATCCCGCTCGAGCGGACACCAATTCTGCAAAAAGTGCTGGGGGCACGATTTTCCCGCTCGAGTGGCCATTACCCCGCTCGAGCGGACATCAAAATTTTGGAAAACCCAGATTGTGTTCTTGAGCTCCCATTCGAATTCCCAGCCACACTACTTGCATGCAATGGCCCAAATCTCAAATTAATCATGCTAACATGACACCAATGCAAGATTACAACATTAGGAAGCTCATTTTCTTGATTTATCTAAATGCATGTCTCAAAACATGTCAAACTCAACATCAACAAAAAAAAAAAAAAACTCATACATTCAAGCTCATATCTTCTCAAATTGTACATGTATGTGATATATTAGTCACATTCCCAACTTAGATGGCACAAATGATGAGTATAACATGAGCTTCAATTGAAATTGTACATGGATTATACATTCTCATGCTCAAACATACAAATTCAAGGTACTTACTTACATGCATGCACATAATGGCCTTCAATTCAACCAAACCAATTCATTTCCCTCATGACTAAACTAAATCATGTTCTTGACCATTATTCCAACTTGAATTCACAAAATTTCAACTTAATATCCATGAATTCACTTACCAAGGAGCTTTAATCTTCCAAATGTAGCAATACTTGAGCTAAATCTCCAAAAGGTCCAAGTCTTGAACCACAAATGCACAATTCTCTCCTCTCTCTCTCCACTGCCGGCTCTCTCTCTCTCTCTTTCTTAGAGAGTTGGTCAGCCCAAAATGAAGATAAGGAGGAGGGAAGTTGAGCGTATAGCCCTTTCCATAATTTCCCACTAGCTCAATTTAATAATAACAAATAATTGGGCACCAAATCACCAATTTAATTAACTTAATCTGGTCAGAATCAATTTTTCAATTAAATTTCACCGTAGGCTCTAGAAATTATGCCAATCGCAATGGCGTAATCAATTTCGGGGTCGGTGGCCGATAAGGCCCTTAATTTAATTTTTAAAGCAAGTAATCAAACAGACATTCCTACAGTGAACAGATAGAAATTCAAAACCACATATTTTCACATAATGGCACACAAAATCATATCAAAACATATAATCACATACGTAATAGGGACCAATTAACATAATACAGAACAGGGGTATCACAGTCTTCCCTCCTTTAGGAAGTTTGGTCCTCCAAACTTATTTTACCTTTAGTCGAAACAATTCGGAACACTTTTCATTCAACGGTTCCAATCCTTCTTAATAGTCATTCACTTAGTCTCAAAATCAAGCAACGCTCTATTCTCAATCAGTCAGAGACTTACCTTTTTCCGCCATACAAGGCTTGCATGGTGCCATGCCAAAACTAGAGTGTGAACCGTTGTTGCAAGAAAAGTTTGTCAATGATGGATAGGTCTTTCCAACTCCCCTGAAAAATCTAATGCATATCTTTGGAGTCTTCCCAAAAATCTAAAAGGTTCTTTTTGATCATACATCAATTGTGGATAGAAAACAGTACCGAATCATAATTTAGTTTTATATCAAATTCATAATTTGTCTAGATCATATACAGAAATCATAAGTTATGATTAAGTTTACGTGATACATCCATTAGCATTAACATAACAGAACAGAATAGAACGGAACAGAACAGAACATATGCATGTGAGGTTATGAATAACCAGTTCCATAAAGGAACCTCCGGATCCAGGTAACATAACAGAACAAAAGCTGAGCCCCCATTGCCTCTTGAAGGCTTTTCAGAATTCAAACACATTTTAGAATTTCTGTCTAAACAATAGATACTGGAACCCCATGCAAACGAGCAATCTTATCAATGTAAACAGTGGCTAGTCTACAAGCATCAGACAAAATTTTATATGGAAATCTACCTACAATAGCCCAAACGGGACTTATACCTTGGGTGCTCAAGGTAGCCCCACAATGAAATTCGTAGCCACATATTCCTATTTCCATTCCAAAATAGAGAGAGATTGAAGTAGTCCCGCCACTATCTGAAATTCAACTTCGACCTGTTGACCCCGAAAAATATTTAGACACATTCACCAATTGCCTTCTTCAAGGTAGGTCACCAATATATTTATTTCAATGTCAGCTAACTTTATCACAGAGGTTCGGTCTATTCCTTGTCACAAAAGTTCAATTCATTCTTCAATAATTCCACAATTCACAATCTGATTCGATATTTAATCTAGTGACTCATCACAATTATCCAAGGTCAATCAAAAGTCTTTAGGAATATAAGGTGGATCTAGCTACTGATTCCCGAATCAACAAAGGTAACATCGAAGTAATTACCCACACAATACACATAGTCCAGACATCCCTATAATACTGATTGTAAGGTACAATAACATCGAAGTAGGCAATTTCTGACATAATACACGTGTTCTCAATTCATTCAACAGTTTACAGTTCACAAGTCAGTTCAATATTCAATCCCCTGTTCTATCGAGTCTTTCCACATTATCTGATAGTCATCAAAAGCATAAGGCAATTCATATATAAACCTCCATAATGGCAAAGGCAGTATCAAAGGAGTCAATCACATGTTAAGCACAATTTACATATCCTTAGAATCCCAATTGCAGAATATAATGACACAGAGCAATTATTTACAGGGCGTACTAAATTCACACACTTACGGATAATCAGGGTTTTTCAAAGCTTCTTGGATGTTAATAACATCTCCATAACACCAAAGGATGACATTTCAGACAGAACAAGGGAATAATCGTCTCGGAATCGAAGCACACCCGTTCACGACCGTCGGTGGCCGACTCGAGATCGATTAGTCAAAGACAAATGTTTAGTACTGCTTATAATCAAACCAATCTGCCGTCATCAGTTCCTATAGCGTCAAACAAACAAATTTGGGACAATACTCCTTACAATACTCAATCACGGGGTTTGCACAATTCGGTTCATTTTTAACACATATGTCCTTAATAGTTGGGGGTTGGTTCTCAACAGTGTTCATGGTTAGATCGATCTGTTGATAGCCCACAAAAGGTCTTTCAAATAGGTCAAGTACTCTAAACAATTTCAAGTTTTGGGTCTATCAGTTTTTCTTGCCAAGAACAATCTGGCTACTTATTTACAGGCAATCCTCAATCCCTTTTTACAAAATTAAATCAGACAGAGGGTCTTATCAAACCAATCCCGACACAAGTCTTGCCAAATCAATTCAAACAAGGGTTCCATCGAATTATATCAAATGAGGGTTCCATCAAGACAATGTCAGGCAAAGGTCCTACCGGATCGAATCAGATAAAAGTTTTCTCAAATAGGGCACATTTGGTTCTGTAAGGCATACTTCGTTTGCTTAGGTACATGGTTGATAGTTTCTCAGTTGCCCTAAGTTCATCAGTTCTCAAGGTCATATCAGACCCATTTATCACAACAGTTCATATCAAAATGTTTCAACTCATGTACAATACGGTATTGTCTACATAAATTCGGGTGTAGTTGCATATGCATGCAGTTGTTCATGTCAGGAGGTACGTATCATAATCAATATAGCAGTTCCCAAATAAGTCTTATAGGCAAGAACATGGTGCACAGTAACACATTAAAAAGAGTTCCTCAGGTACACATGGTATAGGATTATCATGCAAAAGTTCCAAATTAGCCACAAATGCATAGGTTTATGAGTCGAGCCCGGTATAGTCACGTAATCCATTCAACTTCCTACCAATCAAAATACATGGTCTCGCAATTTATAGAGGTCGTTGTTTGGGGTGCTCAACTTGGTCATACAATCACAAAGTCATAATCCCAGTGGTTTAGTCATTGAAGATAGTAGTATAACAAATCACCTTAAGCATAGATTCAGCTGTACATGTGCATGTGCAGAGTTAATCGATATCCCAATACATATTTCACAAATTTCCCCCATGGAGCATGTACATTCAATGAATACGGTTTCGATCTTATCGGTCTAACCAATCTAGATACACATGCAGCAGATACGAAAGGACATGCCGATTCGAATCAAATAATATCCCAAGCAAAGATGTACACATGTACTAATTCAGAATCAATCAGCACATAAGCATTCATTTGTAAACAGTATAGATACTTGGGATAATGGTTACAATATTCTGAGTGCTTTCTGGGATGAGCATGATTACTCTATCCTGAGTAGCAATTCCTACCACTGGTACGAATCTAGTTGAGGCAGAACATTTATTCAGATTTGCTCAGTTCGGGAACAATTCCTTACCGTATGGTCCATTTTGCCACACCTATAATAAGCCTCAGATGCCCAATAACAAACTCTTCGGTGTTTCTTACACTGATGGTGACAAAATTCTTACCATAGCCGTAACTGACGTTACTATCTTACGATCTCTATCATTTCCTGTACCATTCCTTCCAGTCTATCAAGTCGGGCTGTGGAAGAGCCTTCCATCTCGCATGCCCTTACTCAATCCATACTCTACACAATCTCTTATTAAACCTTGCCAATTACTGGGATGTCCCATACAAAAATAAACACGGATACACGTTGGTACATTCGCACAGACACATCTTTATATTCTCATTTTACATATTGTACGCAATTAATCACATGCATAACAGATAATTGCATACCTATCAAATATAGCATGCTGAACATTTACTAAGTAACTATATACTCAAATCATGTTCATATTTCACATAGACACCCGTAGGCAAAATTGAATGCACATAAACAACTTTTCATGGTTCATATATTCATGTATGTGCATTATAACAAAACAATCTTGTTGTACACATTAGTGTAACAATTCATATCTCATACATAGGCCACGGTATTATTTCCCCCGGGCGAGGGCCTGTGCCACGGTATTATTTCCCCCGGGCTAGGACCTCATGACCATAAACCACAGTATTATGTCCCCTGGGCAAGGGCCTCCGCTAAGGATACCATAATCATGTTCAAGGAGAATTTAGGCAATCATTCATTTATACCAAACATAGCGTTATACTTTGTACAAAGATTCACAAGTATGCATATACCAGAGAGCATACGTAGTCAAACAATTTGCAATGCGAGTAAAGCACAACTTATAGCACAAAATCGTTCATATCAAAACATTTAAGCATATTATCGATGCTTCTAAATTCATATTTATAACATGAATGCATCCTAGATCTTTTCTAGACGCTTACTGCTCTTTTGGACAAGTGCGTGAGTTATTAACTCGTGCTCTGATACCACTCTGTCACGACTCGAACCCGCCCCCATGGGTTAAGGACGTAACCGGCCAGTAATCACGAGATTACCTACGGCCTCAAACCAAAACAAGCTTAACTCATCAGAGTAAAGGGGGCCAAAAGGGAAGCAAAATTTAAAACTTTGTCCATAGAGCTGTGCTTACATGGCACATCGAAACAAACCATACATATGTACGTTAATAACTCACAACAGAAACATAGTGACATAGGTTCTGTACAGACAGGATCATCCAAAACTAAGTCAAACCATAAAAACTACATACAAACACATTCAAAGACTTCGCCAACCTGACAAAATATAAATACATGACAAAAGGGCGAAAACGTGTCTCGTGCGTGAGACGCAAGGGCTGACTCCTTAAAACCTTAGTTGTTCCAAACTGACTTCCCTGAGGCTGGGTCTGGACCTCTCTTGGCTCACCTACAAACACATGAATGAGCGTGAGCGAAAGCCCAGTGAATAATATCAAATAAAGAATATACATTGGAACAATATACATCAAACGGCCTTGGGCCCAATTTGCATTTCTAACTAATACGTACATACATAGACATATGTAAGTTAAGTAACTGAGGTTCCAAACATATCATACGGCCTCGGGCCCAATTCATTCATGTCCATCGGCCTTTGGCCTAATCGTCTATGTCAATCGGCCTTCGGCCCACATTTTATCAATTGGCCTTCGGCCCACATTTAATCAAACGGCCTCCGGCCCACATTTTATCAATCGGCCTTCGGCCCACATTTTATCGAACGGCCTTTGGCCCACATTTTATCGAACGGCCTCTGGCCCATATTTTATCAAACGGCCTCTGGCCCATATTTTATCAAACGGCCTCTGGCCCACATTTTAGCAAACGGCCTTCGGCCCATATACACTTTCGTGTCAGACTGGTCTTTTGACCTTTCAAACTTTCGTTTCAAACTAGCTCATAGGCCTTTCATATCAAATTGGCTCATAGGCCTTTCGTATCTAGCTGGCTCATAGGTCTTTTATATCAAACTGTGTCCACCATTCAAATTAATGAGCTTTACAAAACTTACATAGAAGTAGCAATTGGACAACAACATATGTCAGATATTACTCACAGTGATCGGCTTGTGGATTCGCCCTGGAGCTTGACCCTACACATTTCATGAACACAAAAGGGTCACTAACAGTTCAATCCGTTCTTTAATTCACATATCCCTCTTTAGGCTTAATTCACATTTCATTAACTGATTTACAATGCTTAACATATGCCTAAGAGTGCTTACAAGTGAAAGAGACTGAAAAACAAAACACAAAATGCATTTTTAGAATTTCAAGAAACAGGGTCCCCGCTTGAGCGTCAACTTCCCCGCTCGAGCGGACCCTTAAGGCCTGCAAAAGTACTAGTTGCATGAAAATTACGCTCGAGCGTGGAGTACGGCGCTCGAGCGGAAGGCCTGGCTACAAAGCTCCCCCGCCGAAGGCAATATCCCCGGCCGGACACCATCTCGCAAAAAGTCTTTGGGGCACGATTTTCTCGCTCGAGTGGCCATTACCCCGCTCGAGCGGACATCAAAATTTTGGAAAACCCAGATTGTGTTCTTGAGCTCCCATTCGAATTCCCAGCCACAGTACTTGTATGCAATGGCCCAAATCTCAAATTAATCATGCTAACATGACACCAATGCAAGATTACAATATTAGGAAGCTCATTTTCTTGATTTATCTACATGCATGTCTCAAAACATGTCAAACTCAACATCAACAAAAAAAAAAACTCATACATTCAAGCTCATAACTTCTCAAATTGTACATGTATGTGATATATTAGTCACATTCCCAACTTAGATGGCACAAATGATGAGTATAACATGAGCTTCAATTGAAATTGTACATGGATTATACATTCTCATGCTCAAACATACAAATTCAAGGTACTTACTTACATGCATGCACATAATGGCCTTCAATTCAACCAAACCAATTCATTTCCCTCATGACTAAACTAAATCATGTTCTTGACCATTATTCCAACTTGAATTCACAAAATTTCAACTTAATATCCATGAATTCACTTACCAAGGAGCTTTAATCTTCCCAATGTAGCAATACTTGAGCTAAATCTCCAAAAGGTCCAAGTCTTGAACCACAAATGCACAATTCTCTCCTCTCTCTCTCCACCGCCGGCTCTCTCTCTCTCTTTTTCTTAGAGAGTTGGTCAGCCCAAAATGAAGATAAGGAGAAGGGAAGTTGAGCGTATAGCCCTTTCTATAATTTCCCACTAGCTCAATTTAATAATAACAAATAATTGGGCACCAAATCACCAATTTAATCAACTTAATCTGGTCAGAATCAATTTTTCAATTAAATTTCACCGTAGGCTCTAGAAATTATGCCAATCACAATGGCGTAATCAATTTCGGGGTCGGTGGCCGATAAGGCCCTCAATTTAATTTCTAAAGCAAGTAATCAAACAGACATTCTTACGGTGAACAGATAGAAATTCAAAACCACATATTTTCACATAATGGCACACAAAATCATATCAAAACATATAATCACATACGTATTAGGGACCAATTAACATAATACAGAACAGGGGTATCACATTCCTACCAGCCGAGGTCATTGCTTCATTAGATCAAGAACTCCAAGAGTTTTATTACGCGCATGAGTTGTTACGCACAACATTTCAACCGTTTTTACTACGCGTCTGTTCCCCACTAGACTGTGTCTGATTCGCGCCATTAAGTCACCTTACGCCTGCGTACGCCGTTTGACAAATACGTCATTCTAGGCACATCAATTGCATTTTGCTGCCTCTTCACGTTTTTGACAAAACTTGTTCCCTCTCTCTTCGTCTTTTCACTTCGCATCATCGTCTTTATTCAAACTATCTCTCTTTTACCTTCTCAATTTCCCCATTGTTGCTTTCGTCAAGTTTTTTCTGCAACCAGTCTCACTCTTTCCTCCGGTGAGACTTCTACTGCATTTCCTTGCTTTCGGTCACCGTCTGATCCCGGCGAACTTTACTTCAGCTTCATTTCTCTTCAGTGAGTCACTGTTCCTTTCTTTGCTTCAATTGTTTGTTTCACTTTATACCGTTACGTTTGTATATCGCCACTGTGATTGTATTCATGTTCTTGGATCTTCATTTGTGTTTGTAATTTCGACCCACGTTCTGAGTATATTTGTTCCATGGTTCCGTTTTGCTCAATCCGCTCTAAAATATATACATATTGCTCACACATTTGTTGATTTTTGCCACTGTTCTTGGCCTTACACACCTGTGTGAACTTTTGTCTTGTGTTTCGTGATGGTTTTATCACCATTCTCGATTCTAAAGCACGTTCTTTGTTTTCTATTTTCTGTGTCTTTTCCAGATTCTTGCCTTCAACCTTTGTTTCCATAGATCTAGGTTTGGGATTTGTTCATAGAACCCACGATTTTTAGGAAAAACTGAAACGAATTCCCCTTAGATCCCCACAAATTCTTACCCCAGCACCTATTTAGGTTTTAACCGAGGTCCTTCAAAACCTTTTCAAAAACACTTCTTTTTGAAATCCTACACCCTTCCCCATGCCGACATCACGAGTATGTGGAAGCATAGGGTAGACACCCCAACTAGGCTAGAATACTTTAGGTAGGAATTTTCCATCCCAGCCGACGTTCATCTTAGGTTGGCTAGGGAGGACGACTCCATTATGCCCACAGTCGACTCCATGCCCTTCCCAGTCGTCACCTTTATTGAGTGCGGACTTCGGCTTCTACTAGAAATCCTTTTCCGAGAAGTCCTTCATTATTACAAATTAAACCCGATGTAGCTTGCCATTAACTCTTACCAAGTTATTAATGGTATAATTGCCTTAGCACGCCAAGAAAAAGCTAGGGTAACCTTGGCCGATATTCAATACTGCTACACCATGTGTGGCCTCAAGTTAGAAAAAGGCTACATCTACTACCTCAAACCGAGGTCCACCGAGTACAAACTTGTTGCCGACCTCCCAGACTCCAACAAGGGAGCCGGGGATGATTACTTCATTGTCTCGGGCAACTGGGAGTTTGCCCCAAATGATGACCTTCACCTCTACCTTCTCAACCGAACAGTATTCGTAGAGGGTAATGGTAAGAGCCAAGTGTTGTATTTTTTCCAAGTCTTTTAATTCTTTGTTGTTTCCATATGTTCTAACGTCTGTTTTTCTTGCAGCTCTACCACAACCACCAAAAGACTTCCGTAAGTCCTTCTTCCCCAGCAAGGATCTTAAGAAGTTACTGGATCTACGAGTCCACAAGCGGAGAGCTCCTTTATTGCTCAACTTCATCCCGACCTACAAGTCGGTGCTTCCCGATGTCCCAAGGAAGCAAAAAAGCAAGTCTCCTCTTTCCGCTACAACTCCACCAGTGACTTCATTATCTCGGCCAGATCAGGGGTCAACTTCAGATCCAGCAGAATAGCCATCTACCTCGGCTCCACAGCTGATCCCTCCATCCCAATGCCGACGTCGACGCCGACGCCGAACTGTAATTCCTGTCGAGACGGGTTGCAAGAAGGCAGTTGCAGAAGATCTCTTGGCCGATATCCCTGACACTATCACAGCTCAACCAACACAATCCTAGCCTCAACCAAAGCCAAAACCCAAAAGAATGAAGAAGGCCCAGCCTAAGGCAACGGTGACTTAGATTGACACTGAGAACACTTTGCCAATTTTGAAATTGGCCGAGAGCGGGAAGACCGCCTCCGTTCCCGAGAAGAGGCCTGCTGAGGCCGAACCATCTCAATCAACTCGGTCTAAGAGGCCGAGGTCAGAGTCGATGACAGCTTCGGGTTCTTTGAAGTCTGACTCCCCCTGGGCTCTCCCAATCACAATGGAGGACAGACCGTCAGAGTAAGCGATAGCGCCGTCAACATTAACGTCGGCATTGCCCTTACAATAGCCTTGCCCCTTCCTGAAGATCTCGATCGTAACACCGAGATGAGCGAGTATGAAAACTTCGCTTTGATGCTGGAGTATTCCGTTCAAGTAAGTTCCTTACACTTGGTATCTTTCTTTCTCTATTCTTCCATACTTTTAGAACTTCTACTAACTTTTGTTCTGTTCATTTTCTTTCAAGCGATCAAGCATGCCCACTTCTTCTCAATGCAAGCTTTTGAAATGAGGAAGGAGTTGGCCGATAAGATCAGGGAGGTTACTGGTTTATAGAAGACCCTCAAAAAGACCGAGGGAAAAATGAAGACCTTGTCAGATCAGGCCGACGCAGCCATCAAGGCTAAAGATGAGGCCGAAGAGAAGGCTGATACTGCCGAGGCTATTGCCAAGGTCCTTACTGCCGAAAAAAAAGAGGCCGAAGAAAAGATGGCCGAGGCCCAAAAGGAGCTTCAAGATGCCTTGGCCACAAAAGAGGCTGAGATTAAGGCCGCCGATGAAAAAGCTTACGCAAAGAGGGCGGCCGATGTTAAGGAGGATTACAAAAAACAGATGAAGCAGGCATGCAACAAGGGTTTCACCTTTGGTTGGATGGCCACCCTGAAAAAGTTGGACATTCCCGAGGGCTCCCCCCTTAAGAACGCCAACGACCTCCCCTTGCCATTCCCACCTACTCCAAGCCAATTCGAAGACAATTTTGAGTCCGAGGAGGAAACTTTGGTTAGGAAGAAGAAGGACGTTGCTGGGGCCAAGTCCCCTACTCTGAACGAGCAAGTCGTGGACTTGTCTTAGGATAAGGAAGATGAGGTCTCCAAAGACGCTACTCCTGAGAAGGCAACTTCGGATGCGCCTATTGCCGACAAGAGCCTTGACCAAACTCTTCAAGAAATCGATGCTGAGCTTTTGGCTGAGAGTGCTGCTGAGATGTCTTCTCAGCTGTCTTCTGAACTCCAGACCCAACCAGCCAGAGACGCTGAAAAGTCTTAGTTTTGATGTTTTTTCTCCTTTTTTCTGTTCCTTGTACTTAGTTTATGTTAAGCCTTCAGCTGGCCGACGTGCCTTCTTTTGAATATAGATACTAGGGGTGGGCGCGGGTCGGTTGCGGCCACAGAACCTCTAATCCGCCATCCGTCCGCCATATTGGCGGATTGAAGAAAATCAATCCGTATCCGTCCGCCAATCCGGCGGATGTGGATTGAGCGGATTGGCGGTTTGACGGATGGATGCGAATCGGTTTGGCGGTTTAAAATTTTATAAATTTTCAACATAATTCAACTTATGCACTCCCTCAAAAAGAAAAAAGAAAAAAAAGAAAAAGAAAGTATTACAGTCAATGACTTAAAAAAGTATTACAATCACTGTATGCCTTATCCAAAGAAAGAAAGTTTGAAATTTTAAAATATTACGATCACTGCATGCCTCATCTACATATTACAATCACAGCATGATTCATCCACATAAAGTATTACAATATGTGATTCTTAAAATATAATAACAATTCAAACCACCAAAACCATGAACAGAGCAGTAGTAGAGATTGTATGTCTCTGTATTGTTACATCTACATATGTTTTTGAAAATAAAAAATCAACCAGCATATATCATATTTTCTATTTATTATTTTTAGAGCTAGATTGAAAAACCAAAAAATATAGATAAATAATACGTTTATTTTTTTCAATTCAAATTCAAGTTGAAAATTTTTTTTCAACAGAATATTTAAACTCTTTTTCAATTGAAAATACAAACATAATATTTAAACAAATTGAAAATACAAAGTCTTATAAATTATTAGGGGTGCTTATGATTTGGCGGTTTGGCGGTTCGGTTGCGGCCAAAGAAATCTCAAATCCGCCATCCGTCCGCCAAATTGGCGGATTGGAAAAAATCAATCCGCAACCGTCCGCTCGTCATCACGCATCCGTCCAAAATGTGGCGGATCGGTTCGGTTCGGTCGGTTTTGGCGGATCGGTACATCCGCTGCTCACCCCTAATAGATACAACTTCTTTTCTTTTGAATGCTTGTATGTTCTTCTTCTTTTAATGCCTCTATATTTAGAATAATTTGCATGTCTTCTATATACACCTTAACTGTGTAATCTTCTTGGGGTCATATACCTTGGTTAAACAAACCAACGCTTTCATCTTGGCAAGTACGCAAGTACTTTTTTTGTTACAACCTTGGCTTAACTTGTAAATTTTTCTTAAATTTCAACAAGTGTTTAAGCATGACCTCGGTTTAACTTTAGCTTGTAAATTTTTCTTAAATTTCAACAAGTGTTAAACATGACCTCGGTTTAACTTCAACTTGTAAATTTTTCTTAAATTTCAACAAGTGTTTAAACATGACTGTGGTTTAACTTCAACTTATAAATTTTTCTTAAATTTCAACAAGTGTTAAACATGACCTCAGTTTAACTTCAACTTGTAAATTTTTCTTAAATTTCAACAAGTGTTTAAACATGACATCGGTTTAACTTCAACTTATAAATTTTTCTTAAATTTCAACAAGTGTGAAACATGATTTTCTAGCCCTCTGCCCCCTAATGTGAACCTAAGTTCCACCTGGGTTCTCATTTAAGCCTGGGGCTTTGACCTTATTGCAGAGGTCAGGTTTAAACAAAGATTGGCCGAGATAACCAACCTCGGCCTCTTTGTTAATCTGGCTAATATGTACTTAGTTTCAATCTGAGTTTGATTCTGTTAATATGACAAGTCCAGGTTATCCTAATTTCGTTTAACTCTATTATATGCAAGTAAAAGTTCTACTCTGCCATATAATAAGTATAAGTTATTCGTCATGTTTCGTTTAGAAACATTGCCAACTTAGTTCAACTCTATTATATGCAAGTAAAAGTTCTACTCTTTCATATAATAAGTCTAAGTTATTCGTCATGTTTCGCTTAGAAACATCGCCAACTTAGTTCAACTCTATTATATGCAAGTAAAAGTTCTATTCTGCCATATAATAAGTCTAAGTTATTCGTCATGTTTCACTTAGAGACATCACCAACTTAGTTCAACTCTATTATATGCAAGTAAAAGTTCTACTCTGCCATATAATAAGTCTAAGTTATTCGTCATGTTTTGCTTAAAAACATCGTCAAGTATCCGGTCAGTCACATTACACAAGTTTCAAGATCAAACTAAAACTTTATTACTTCTGCTAATAAAAGACAAAAAGAAAACTTAGAAAACAAGAAAATCTAGTGATAAAAAAACTTCAGATTGCAAGTATTCTAGGGTCTTGGCAATTCTTTGCCTTCGCAGTCCACAAGCCGATATGTCCTATTGCCCAAGACCGAGATGACTCTATAGGGTCCCTCCCAATTCGGGCCAAGCTTGCCCTCTCTGGGATCCTTCCTGTTGCCGACGACCTTTCTCAGGACGAGGTCACCAACTTGGAACTCTCGTGGGTTCACCTTCTTATTATAAGCCCTGGTAAGCTGCTGCTGGTATGCCCCCAGCTGAATTGCTGCTTTCTCCCTTCTCTCTTCTAGCAAATCCAAATCTCGGGCTATAAATATATCATTAGTTCCATTCTCCACTCTCTAGGTTCTGATCCCTGGGATGCCGACCTCCAGAGGAATGACTGCTTCTGTGCCATAAGCTATGGCAAATGGGGATTCCCCAGTTGATCTTCTCGGCGTAGTCCGATATGTCCAGAGTACACTGGGCAATTCATCCACCCATTTTCCTTTTGCTGCTTGCAGCCTCTTCTTAATTCCGTCCAAGATAACTTTGTTGGATGCTTCTACTTGTCCATTGCTTTAAGGAAAACTTGGGGTGGAAAAATAATTCTTAATTTTGAACTTTGCACAGAAGCTCTTGATGAGCTTACTATGAAACTGTGTGCCATTGTCAGCTATTATTGCTCTTGGGATTCCAAACCTGGTGATGATGTTCTTCCATATGAAGTTCTTTACATCAACGTCCCGAATCTTGGTAAGGGGTTCAGCTTCTACCCACTTGGTGAAGTAATTTGTTGATACCAACAGGTACTTCCTTTGTCCAGTTGCTTGAGGCAGTTTTCCAATAAGATCCATGCCTCATTGGACAAATGGCCAAGGGTTGGACACTGGGTTCAAGTCTGCTGCTGGTTGATATATTAACGGTGCAAACCTTTGGCACTTCTCACATTTCTTGACATAGGCTTCGGCATCCTTATGCATGTAGGGCCACCAGTATCCTTGAGTAATGACCGTATGAGCAAGTGACCTGCCCCCAGCGTGGCTTCCACATACTCCTTTATGTATTTCGTACAGAAAGTCTTCAACCTGTGCACGATGCACACACCTCAGAAGTGGTCCAGTAAAAGATCTTTTGTAGAGATGTCCTTCTTCGGTCAAACTGAATCTTGCCGACTTAAGTCTGATCTTGTGCGCTTCTTTATGGTCGTCTGGCAATTTTCCTTCTTTGAGGAATACTACTATTGTATCCATCCAACTTGGTCCCATCTCTACATACATTGCTTCACGCTTTGTGCTCAGTGGTTCTATGCTTGGACCTGACAAGTAGTCAACCATTATTGTTCTTGCCTCTCTAGGTTTCATTGCGCTAGCTAGGTTGGCCAGAGCATCGGCATGGCTGTTGTCATCTCGGCTCACCTGCTGTAGTCGACAATTTTGAAATAAGGCAACCAGTCTGCCCACTTCCTTTGCGTAGGCCGACATCCTTTCATCTCGAGTTGCAAATTCCCCTGTTGCCTGATTGACTATAAGCTGGGAGTCACAAAAGACTATTACCTCGTCGACTTCCATGGCTGTTGCCAGCTTTAATCTTGCGATTAGTGCTTCATACTTTGCCTCATTGTTTGAGGCTTTAAACCCCAAACGAATGGATTGTTCCAGTATCTGCCCATCTGGTGATACTAGCACTATTCCTGCCCCTACTCCTTATCGGTTTGAACCCCCATCAACAAACAACTGGAAGGAGTCGCCGATGCAAATGCTGCAGGGTTTGAGTTTCTCTTCTTTCCTTTGTTCCATTGTCCCTTATTGGGTACTTCTTTGCTCATTTGGACGTTACATACCTCGGCTCAACAGAGTCCAATGTATGATAGCGTCTGGTGTGAATTCAGCTACGAAGTCGGCTAAGCCTTGGCCCTTGATTGCTGTCCTGGGTCTGAATTCCAGGTCATATGGTTCCAAAGCCACTGTCCATCTGGCTATTCTTCCTATCAAATCTCCCTGCTGCAGTAGGGACCTCAAAGGATGTTCAGCTAATACCACAATTTTGTGGGCTTGAAAGTAATGGTTCAGCTTCTTGGAAGCCATTACTAATGCTAGTGCTAACTTCTCCAAGGGTAAATACCTAGTCTCTGCATCTGCCAAGGTTTTACTTACGTAGTAAACTGCCTTTTGCTCTCCATTTTCTTCTCTGACTATTACTGCACTCACTGCGTGCTCTGAAACTGCCAAGTATAAGAACAGCTCCTCTCCAAGTATTGGATTTGAGAGAATTGGAGCTGTGGTCAAATACTTCTTCAAGTCGGCCAAGGCGGCTTCACACTCTTCTATCCACAAGAAGTCTGTGGCTTTCTTCACTAGGCTGAAGAAAGGTTTGCACTTGTCAGAGCTTCTGCTTATGAATCTATTTAGGGCTGCAACCCTTCCAGTCAACATCTGTACTTGTTTTGCCGACGTTGGGCTCTTCAGCTCTAAGATGGCTTTGATCTGATCTGGGCTTGCCTCAATGCCCCTTCTAGTTACCAAGTATCCTAAGAACTTACCAAACCCAACTTCAAATGCACACTTCAATGCATTGAGTCAGAGCCGATATGTTCTAAGGATGCCAAAGACTGCTTTTAGGTCTTTCAGATGACCCTCAGGTTCTTTGGTTTTCACGACCATTTCATCTATGTATACCTCTACTGTTTTGCCAATTAGATGTCTGAACATCTTAGTTGCCAATCTCTGGTAGGTTGCTCCTGCATTTTTAAATCCAAAAGGCATCACTCTATAGTAGTATAGCCCTTTTGGGGGTGATGAATGCAGTCTTTTCCTCATCTGGGGGGTACATGGCTATTTGATGGTACCCCCTGTAGACATCCAGGAAGCTCATCCTTCCATGTCCTGAAGTGACATCCACCAATTGGTCTATCTTGGGTAATGGGAAACTGTCTTTGGGATAAGCCTTGTTTAGACTGGTAAAGTCCACGCAGACCCTCCATTTATCATTCTTTTTCTTCACCACCACTGTGTTTGATAGCCATGTCAGGTAACTAACCTCTCTAATGACTCTGGCTTCCAGAAGTCTATCTACTTCCTCTTCTATTGCCTAAACATGCATTAATGTCGACCTCCTAGCTCGCTGGATGACAGGTTTGGCTGACCTATCTACATTCAGCCTGTGGCAGGTGACCTCGGGGTCAATGCCAGGCATCTCATAGGGTGTCCATGCAAATACCTCCAGATTTACTCTCAAGAATGCCTCTAGTTCTCTTTCTTCTTCCTCGGCTAAGCCCGAGCCGAGAAGGAAAAAGCGTTTTCCATCCCTTTACTGGACAAGGATTTTCTTCAGTGCTTCTTCACTCTTCTCGGCTGGCTCTTTGCCGACGTCCTCGTCCTCAATCTCTGTTGTTTCTGGTTCTCGTATGCTGCAGGTGGATTTCATTGCTGCCATGGAGCAATTCTTTGCCTGCAGTTGATCCCCTCTGACTTCTTCTATTCTATGTTCTGTTGGGAACCGTAATAGCTGATGCAATGTTGAAAGAACAGCCCCCATTGCATATAGCCATGGCCTTCCCAGGATAGCATTGTAAGGAGAGGGGGTGTTGATTATAGTGTACTCTGTTTTTATCCTTTTGGTGCCAGCCTGCACCTCCAGACTTACTTCTTCCAGTGGCCACGTCGGCGTTCCATTGAACCCAACCATTGGGCCGTTGGATTGCTCTAAGTCATCTTGGTGAAGGCCAAGCTCCTTGTAACACCTGACATACATAACGTCACAAGAGTTGCCCTGGTTAACTAAGATGCGCTTCACTTGGCACTCTCCAATCTAGAGGGATATTACGAAGGCATCGTTGTGTGGATACTGCACCATCTCCAGGTCTTCCTCAGTAAAGGACACCACTGATCATTGGCTCTAGCCTGCCCTAGGTCTCTTTTTCCCGACCTGATATACATGCTGCAGATGTTTTACCTTTTGGGTTTTCCCCCCTTATCTCATTCTCATTTACCTTTGAGTGGATCACATTGATCATTTGAGGTTCGCCTTCCTGTGGTTGTGGTGCTGGTGGGGGTGGTGCTGTTGGTACTTAGGGCAGTCTTGCCTGCCCTTCACTTGTCCTGGCTTCATCTACCATGTCCCTTAAATGGCCCTGTCTTACCAAGTCTTCCAGATGTGTCTTCAGGGCTCTGCACCCCCGAGTCAGATGTCCAGCTTCATTATGGTAAGCACAGTGTTTGTCAAGGCTTTTTTCCATAAACTCGCTTGGTACCCTTGTTGGTGCTCTGTAGTAGGACTGATTGCGGATTTTCTCCAGAACTTTGTAAGGTGAATTGAATATTTGGCCAGGATCGCCGAGCCTTAATCCTATTTTTGGTTTGTTGTAGCCACTATCACCTCAGCCTCGTTTCAGCGAGCCGTTTTTCTTCTCTGGTTTCGGCGCCTTTGTCCCCAGCGTGTCTTCCTCGACACTGGCATACTTTTCTATCATGGCCATAACCTCCTCTATGCTTTTTGGCAATGTCTTTGGCAATGATTTCCGAAGCAGGGAGTCATCCTTCAGGCCGTTTTTAAACGACACAACCGCCACCTCTTGGTTGCATCCTGGTATTTGGTTGAATACCTCATAATACCTTTTGGCGTAGGCCCTAAGGCTTTTGTCCTCGCTAATTCTCAAGGCCATCGTATGCTTACCTTAATGGTCAGAACTTGTTTGTCACTTAACCCGCCACAAACATCTCGACCAGGCCTTCCCAGGTTTTCACAGTTCTTTTCGGCAACTTGTGAAACCAGTCCAATGCAATTTCTCTGAAGGATAAGGGGAACACCTTGCAAAGCAACGGCTCGTTCCCGGTGTATAGCGCCATCGAGTTCAGGTACGAGCCAACGTGAAAGTTGGGGTCCGACTTACTGTCGTAGATCTGGAATCTCGGTATGCTAAACCTCTTCGGGGCTTCGAATTTGTCCAATTCTATCGAGAACGGCGTTCTCGGCTTGACCGGGGAGGTTACCTTAGCGTCTTGTTGCCTCCTCTGTAGGTAATCCCTTAGATCTTCCTTGGTCTGTCCAGAAGCTCGGATATCTCTTGACTTCAGCCTTTTCGGTGCACTACTCTTAGCTTCATTGAGAGCTCTCTTCGACCTTTCTCCATTAGTTGTATCGAAGCACAACTCCTGCCTTTGAGCATGCCGATGTTCTTTGGGGTCTGCTTCCTTGGTGCGATGTGTCATTCTAGATTCTTCCCTTCTTGACTCTCCTCGCCCAACCTCCCTTAGAGGCCGGTGAGAGTGTTTTTCGCTCCTAATGTCTTTGGGAACCGAGGGACTTTACGCTCATCTTTTGGGCATCTTTCTTGGTCATTGAATTGGCGATCTTGCGTGGGAATGGTCCGCATGACGTTGTTCTGCATCATGAAATTGACTACCGTTTGTAGGTCCGCCAATTTGTCCGCCATGGCCTTTACCTCATCGTCCCTCCACAGGCATCTTTCTTTCCATACCTGGAGGTCGTCCTCGTTATAATACCCACTTTGGTCCGTTTTCTTTGGCACGTCGCCCTTCTGGCCGACGTCCTTTGCTCCGTGACTCCCATCACGAGTCTCTTCATTGCAGTTGTCTTTTTCGTCATCAAGGTCAACAGGTTTCTGACTCCCAATAGGAGTGTCGTCCCCAACCTTCTCGTTCTGTCCGTTGTTGGCCATCTATTCTTCTTTTTTTTTCCACAGACGGCGCCAAATTGTGTGGATGAATTTCCAATCACACTGCCAATCAAGCACTCAGCTGGAGAACATTGGTAGAATAGATTAAGCCCGAACGACCTGTCACAAAAAGAATAGATTCCGGCAGTGGTTCTTCCACTCCCAGGTCACTCCGACGATCAAGTCAGTTATCTCTCAAAGATAGCAAAAGTGCTTAACTCACTATTCAGAGCATAAAAAGCATACCTTAGACCCATAAGGGTGTCTCTCTTTTATAGCCAACACAAATCTAGTCCCAATGGACTCTGATTTCTGCTAATCTTGGACTCTCAGTAGGATCGGGATAAAACTCTCTAAGAGTCTTATCTTTATCCAAACTGTAGTCTTCTCTCATTCTAAGACTCTCATCCTTTATCTGCTTATCCCGGATTCCGATATCTTCGGAGATAACCTCGGACTATCCGAGATCACTTCGGCGTCATGACCAGGACATGTGGCACCTCGGTTGACACTTCGGCGTCACCTTGGCCATTTGTTGGTACTCGAAAAATATATCCCCACAATATTATTATATTTTTCAATAAAAAAATATTAGGAGAAATATTTAAGATAATTTAATATTTTTAATTTTTAATTTTATTACTTATATATTTAATTAAATATAATTTTAATATATTTATTACGTCACGGTTCAATTCCGGTTCAACTTGACGGTTGAACCGGTGACCCATCCACCCAATTCCTTTTTCGGTTCACTTACTGGTCCGGTTTTTAAAACATTGATTTTTATACTAATTTTATTTTTCTATAAATTGTGGCGAAGATATTCTTCTTCTTCTTTCTTTCTTTCTTTTTTTTTTTTTTTTTCAAGATTGTTATGCTAATTGTTATGTCAAAGGGCTCCAAAACTTCATTCTTAAATTCTCATAATTTTGAAAAAAAATAAAATTTACATGGCACATCTCTTCATCTCTCTTCTTATTTTTCAGGTCTTCTAACTCCCTCTCACTATATAAAATATAAAATAAAAATAAAATAATAAAAAATTCATCCATACCCATCACCACCAATTCACTCAATAAATCCACAAATATCATATCTCCCACTCTATCATGTTATTTAAAAAATAAATAAAAAATCACAACACTCATTCCTAATAAATTAAAATATATATAAATTATAAATGTTCAATGTCTAACACATCTATCTATTTATATATTATGTAAGGAAAAGAGGTTTTTTAATGAGAAACCTTCTAAGAGCTCTAAACGCTCATTCCAAAATTATTGAATTTTTAATTTACAAAATTATTGACTAATACATTTAATTAATTATTAATTATTTTAGAAATAATAATAATTTCTTAATTTATGGATTTCAAATGGAAAAATAAAAAAAAATTCTATAATCTTCTCCATCATAATCTCTCTTCACCAATTTTCAAAAAATTAAAACATTTCTTTCTACTCTTTCTCTTCTTTCCCCTAACCATTTATCTGTTAAAAAACCCTACCTACCTTACATAGTTTCAATATTTTTTTTAAATGTCATATGTAACTAGCTTATCCCTAAAGAGGTTATATCATGCAAAAGAATATCACACCATTTTTATTATTTTTTTCTAAGGTTGTTAAAGATTAGTTAATATTTATTTTTTTTTCTTTCTCATTACATTTTTATTTTTCAACAATACTATTTCTCTATTCTTTTACACCACATTACTTTCAATCTCTTTTTTTTTTTTGCTTGAAGATCTATATCTACACTATATATATATACACATATACATATACATATACATATACATCTATCTATCTATCTATACTATATCTATAAGCAAATGTAGTAGAGTATGAGATTTCTCCAAACCCTTAATACTAAATTCTTATGAATTCTCTCTTTTACGTGTCACCTTTCAAGTCTCTTCTCCCACTTTTTTTAATTTTTAATCATTTGTCAATTATCTAAATCTCAAAAGCCAAAAAGATTATATATATTTAAATAAAATGATAAATATTTAGATATGAACAACAAAGAGGTAAAGATAAAAATATAAAAAATAAAAAGATAACTATTCAAATTTTAACCACAAAACTAATATAAAGAGTCAAATAAAAGATAAAAAAAATAACTAAATAAAAAATATAACAGGTCCATTAATTTTAAAAATAAAAAGTTAACTATTTATATATGAACAATTAAAAATATTTAAATAAAAAAATATTACAAGTCAAATAATTTTTAAAATAAAAAGTAATTATTTATATATGAATAACAAAAAAATAGGGATGAAAAAATATACAAAAATAAAAATATAACTATTCAGATTTGAACTACAAAATGAAAATTTAAATAAAAGATAACGAAATATTTAAATAAAAAAAATATTAAGATAAAAAATATTACGGGTCTTTTAAAAATAAAAATTTAACTATTTATATATGAACAATTAAAAATATTTAAATAAAAAAATATTACGAGTCAAATAATTTTTAAAATAAAAGGTAATTATTTATATATGAATAACAAAAAAATAGAGATGAAAAAATATAAAAAAATAAAAATATAACTATTTAGATTTGAACTACAAAATGAAAATTTAAATAAAAGATAACAAAATATTTAAATAAAAAAAAAAAGATTAAGATTGGGATATAAATATTCCAAAAAGATAATAATTTTTTTAACGACCTATATTTATCTTTTGTTAATTTATTATAAAATTTCCATATATTTCAATTTAATCTTTTTAAAATTTATCTTCAAGTTGAATTTAATATTTTATTTTTTATTTAGATTTGAACTGCAAAATAAAAATTTAAATAAAAGATAACAACATATTTAAATAAAAAAAAAGGATTGAGATTGGGATATAAATATCCCAAAAAGATAATAATTTTTTTAACGATCTATATTTATCTTTTGTTAGTTTGTTATAGAATTCTATATATTTTAGTTTAATCTTTTTCAAGTTTATCTTCAAGTTGAATTTAATATTTTATTTTTTAAAATTATCAATTAATTATTCATACAAATTTTAAACATGATAAAATTCCATATATTTAAATAATAAAAAAAAAGGATTGAGATTGGGATATAAATATCCCAAAAAGATAATAATTTTTTGAATGATCTATGTTTATCTTTTGTTAGTTTGTTATAGAATTCTATATATTTTAGTTTAATCTTTTTCAAGTTTATCTTCAAGTTGAATTTAATATTTTATTTTTTAAAATCATCAATTAATTATCCATACAAATTTTAAACATGATAAAATTCCATATATATCTTTTGTTTAAGGATAATATTTTCAATATAAAAACAAGTTCATGCAAAAGAAATCATGAACAGAAGATTGGGGGAAAACAATCAACATTAAGCCATTTCTAATTCTTTTTCGGTGCTTAAAAATCTTAAATATTTGTTTTACATTTGAAATGTGTATTTGCACGAGTTTTTGCATTTGCGAGAAAGTGAGTTTATATAAAAGGATATTATTATTTTATTTTTAAATTTTTTTGTTACAATTTGTTTTTTTCCTTATTTCTTTCTTTTTGTTAATAATGTGTCATTTAATTGAGATTTTTTTTTTTAAAATTTTATAAAAGTGCTACTATTATCAATTTGTAACTCTCTCACTTATTGATTATTTGTGTTTAATTTTTTTTTTTTGGTGTAGATGTTAGATTGAAAATGAAAAACACATCAAAATTTATTGGATATGAGCTTATACCTTAAATGTATTCATCAGTTGATTTTTTATTGTTAATTATCTTATTGAAATAACTCATGATTAAATTTATTTTTAGGAACTCATTTCCTTTGAGATTTAAACCAAAAATTTCTTCTTCTTCTTTTTTAATTTTTTTTTATTTAAATTCAAAGTTTAGGCAAATGGAAGATATCTCATATTTAAAATGTTTTTTTTTTTGAATAATTTAAATATTTATATTCTTTATGTTTATCAATTCAAGTTTAACGCATTTCCAAACTTTTTTTTTCTTTTTAATCATTCCAAACCTATTTGTGTTTAATGAATCAATATAACCAAAAAACAAATAGCATGTAAATTTTTTTTAACCATATAATGGGAATTAAAATTAATTTTATTTTAATTTATTATATTATATGGGATGATTAATGTAATATCTACTATTGATTAAACAAAATTAGTGTAACTTGTATTTAATATATTAGTCATTTTGATTAATTACAACATGCCTTTGTTACTCTACTTTTGATTGTCTGAAATAATTCTTAGATAAATTAGTTATTATATATGTGATGATTTACTTAATGTATGATAGTTTTTAAAAAAATTCAATAATGTGAAATATTAAATATTTTTTAATGATGTGAAATAAGATTTACATACACAAATTAAATAAAATATTAAGAAATATAGTCAAATAGCAAATTTTTTTTAGTGATTATTGACTTTTTAAAATCTCGTGCATTGCACGGGTAACCACTAGTATATACATAAGCAAATGTAGTGGGTGTGCTCTTAGGCCTCCAAATCTCTATTCTTAATTTTTTTTATAAAATCTATTAAATTTTTTAAAAATTATGTGGTACTTAAGTTTCAAACTCACTCCTCTCCCATCACTTACATTTAAAATCAAAATTATTTTTTCAATAATTTAATAATATATGCTCTTTGAATAATAGTTATCCGAATACAAGCTTGTCAACAAGAAAAAGAAAAAAAGAGGACAAAGACAAAGCTATCACAAAATTCAAAAATATTTGAATTAAAAATATATACAAAGATAATCTATATCTATCAACAAAATTCAAAATAAAGATAAATTAAATTTAAATTTAAATATATAATAAAGATAATCTACATTTATCTATCCAATTTTACATCTCTCTCCTCCTATATAAACAGTTATATTATAATTAATTATAAGCACATACAAAACTATTATGTTGCTCTCTCTCTATATATAATTTTATATTGTTGTAGGTATGGCTGAAAAGTTTCACACATCTGCATTTTCTCTCTTTTTGTATATAATTTTATATCGTTACAGGTAAGGCTGAATGAGCCACACATTTACATTTTTTGTCTAAATTTTAATTTTACCAAACTTGACGGCTAGAGAATTTTTGAATTTCTTTTTATTGCATCAATGTTGAATACTATGTATCAAAATTACAAAAAAAAAAAAAAAATGTGTAAGAAAATTATTTGTTGTATCATTCTTATAATGAATTTCCAACCAAACTAAAAACTCTTTCTTATTTGAGAATTTCAGAGCAATTTAACTTGGCCATAGAGTATTCACCATATTCTTTTGCTTAAAATTTTATCTTTCGATGATCTTTTGGTGATGGGTTCACATAGTTTATATGTTTTATGTAATATTTAATTTTGCTTTTTTGCATTTGATATCAAATTATTTTTTTTTAATAAGAAACTTGAATAATTGAGTCTTTTATTTTGTTTTGTTTGTGGGTTGGTAGTAGAATATTATTTTTATCATAGCAAAACATAGATACTTACTGATGTTTTACAACAGTTGTTTTTGATTTATTTGTTTGTTTAATTGAATTACTTTTTATGGCTTTGATTATCAAAATTTCATTGAAAATAAATAATAAAAGACAATCGGTGCAGATGATATTAAACCTAAAATCATAACACATCATATGTTTTGCAATTATATTTTTAAATTATATACACCCGTGCATCGCACGAATTACCACTAATTATTAAATAAAACAAATAAATAAATTAACAACTCCCACAACTCTCATTACCATAATCCACTCATGCATATCCATCACCACAATTCATTTAGATAAGTCTATTCCTAATTTCTTATAATTTCTAAAAGATTATGTGACATTTTGTTTTGTTCATCTCCTAACCCATTCCCCTCGTCATTTCATCTATTTTAAATTTAATTTAATTTATTATTATTTTTCATGTTTATCTACCATTTTTCTTTATATTTGAATTTGATTTTTCTATTCTTAATTTGATTTATTTTTTTATTTTTTCCACTGTATTTATATAATTTTTACCGTTGGATTTGAACCAGATTATTTGTCTTCATCTAATATAATTAAATATTGATTTCATGTAAAGAAAATTAAGTCCTAACAAAATGGAACTATGCCTACTTCACTACCTAAAATTTAGGCCTAACTCTC
The DNA here is from genome assembly GCA_025200525.1 of Camellia lanceoleosa. NCBI lineage: Eukaryota > Viridiplantae > Streptophyta > Magnoliopsida > Ericales > Theaceae > Camellia > Camellia lanceoleosa. The sequence continues at coordinate 85,911,344 of CM045759.1, forward strand.
TCATATTTGTTGAAAAATTGGTTTTTATAGGCTTATTTCAGACCAACTTTGAGCCCAAATTTGAGTGGGTCCTAAACGTTTTTTGGGATAGGTCCGAAGAGGTGACGTGTTCCTTGTGTCACGGACTTAGACTTCGCAAGCCTACCGTGCGGCCTTAGATGTCTCCAACCCTCTTGGTTGCACCTAAGTCAGCCTTACCCACTCAACCACACTAAGACACACAAGATTTAGGTGGAAAAATGCCTTCACTATACAAGATAACTTTACAAGTATAGTTGTGTACAAAGCTTTACAAGGCTCTCTCTCACTTACACTTACAAGTGCTCTCTTCGATCTCCACTCTTTGGTGATCCTACAAATGAGACCCTTCCCCCTTATATAGCCATCCTCCTCCCTAATGGACGGCTAGGATCATTTTGATCCAAGGGTTACAAACTCACATCTAGAACACTCCATAGAATGATCTAGGACAACTACCCTATCTACTACATTCTAGAACTCTCTTAGACTAGTGTAGTACATGGTAGGCTTCTCCAGAATCTTCTAGGCCACTCGGGACCCTTCCACCACGTTCTAGAGTCTTCCAGCATACTCTAGCCCGTTCTCAAGCCTTCCGGAACCTTCCAGCATCCCTCAAATGCTGCTCCTTGTGTCACAGTATTCTTGGGGCGTGACACTCTCCCCCACCCAATCCCGTGACGCCCTCGTCACGCAGAAGCATTCCGAGCCACTACGTCTCGATATGATCTGTATCCGCTGCTGGTGCTGGTGCTTGCCACTTCGCCCTTGCCCTGGCCATGCTGCTTATCCTGCTGCATTGCCGCAAGTGCCTTCTCCTTGTCCTTGAGTAGCTGACTCCTGGCCACCAATGGCACCTCGCATGGTCGATCCCCTGCAAACAACAACATGGTTGCAGTGTGTGGGACTGGCATCACATTGTTCTTCCTCATGAAATCCATCCCTAGGATCATGGGGTGGTCATCCATCTCAATGACCGACAACTCCACCTGCCCAGTCCAACTTCCAATTGCCATGTCAGCACTCCTTACCAGACCTTGGATTGGCTTTGCCTCAGCATTCACTGGCTTAGACCAACCCTTGTCCTCCTTCATCTTCAAGCCCAGCCTCTTGGCCTCTTCAGTGCTCACAAAGTTGTGTGTGGCACCCGTATCCACCAACGCGTGTGAAGTCATCCCGTTAACCTTCACCTCCGCGTAGAGCACATCCTTCTTTTGGATGCTCCTGGGCTCCTGCATCTTCTCATTCTTCTTGGACACTGACCCAAGAAGTTGGATGCTCCCCAGTTGGGCTTCCTTCTCTGAAGCACTTTCACTATCGGAGCCCTTCGCCGCTTTCTTCTTCATGGCACTAAGCGTCTTCTTTGGGCAGTTCCTCACCAAGTGTGGTCCGTTGCATAGGAAACACTCGAGCCGCCCTTTGCCTTCGTGCCTCTTCTTTGGAGATCCGGTGCGTTGCCCATCCTTGCGCCGCTCCCGCCTCTTGGGGGACTCTCCATCACTGCGCTCGTCATCGGTGGTTGGTGGAGATTGTCTCCCGCCTTTGCCCTTGGGTTTCCCTAGCGTCTTGAAGTCATCCAGCTTCTCCGCCTCTGCTAGTGCAGTTGCAAGGTCTTTCACTCCTTGACTCTGCAACTCTCTTGCTGCCCAAGGCTGCAACCCATCCAGGAAGCCATACATCGCCTCTTTGTCCGCCATGTCGGGGATCTCCAATAGTAGCGCGGAATACTCCTTCACATAGTCCCGCAATGACCCCACATGCTTCAGCTTGCGTAGCTTCCTGTATGCTTGGAACTCGACATTGACAGGGTAGAAGTGCTTCTTCAACTCTTTCTTGAGCTCAGCCCAAGTCTCTATCTTGCACAACCCCTTCTCCATGTCGGCATACCGCCTCCTCCACCATAGCATAGCAGTGTCCTTCAGATACATGGTAGCGGTTTGCACCTTCTCGTCTTCATCCGCGATGTTGACATTCTCAAAGTACCGCTCCATGCTCCAAATGAAGTTGTCGATCTCTCGGGCATCCCTTGCACCATCATAGCACTTAGGTTCTGGCGCACGAACCTTCCTCTTGGTTGGAGCTACATTCCCTCCATTGCCAGCAACGATGGCCTTCTTGCACAACTCCAACTCCACTTCTAAGCTTGCCACTCTTGCTTCTAGGGCCTTTCGCTCGTTGGAACTGTCTCCAACTGCCTCAGTGAGAGACGAGTTCACCCTTTCTTCGAAGGAGTCCACCTTCTCCTCCAACTCTTCCACCCTAGCAACCAACTCGTCCACCCTGGCAGTAAGCTTAGAAAAGTGAGAGAAGAACTTTTCAACATGGGATGTGGGCTTACCAGGGCCAACTAGAGCTTCCTCAAGTCTAGTGAACCGCTCTTCCACATGCTCCATCATTCCCTCGAGTCGTGCCTCCAATGCCGCCATCGTGTCCTTCGTTGAGAGCTTCTTCACCTTGGGGACGTTAGCACCTTCGTCACCCGACGTAGCCATGTACACCTCCCTCGGTTACTTTTGCACGTAACCTGCTCTGATACCAACTGTCACGGACTTAGACTTCGCAAGCCTACCGTGCGGCCTTAGATGTCTCCAACCCTCTTGGTTGCACCTAAGTCAGCCTTACCCACTCAACCACACTAAGACACACAAGATTTAGGTGGAAGAATGCCTTCACTATACAAGATAACTTTACAAGTATAGTTGTGTACAAAGCTTTACAAGGCTCTCTCTCACTCACACTTACAAGTGCTCTCTTCGATCTCCACTCTTTGGTGATCCTACAAATGAGACCCTTCCCCCTTGTATAGCCATCCTCCTCCCTAATGGACGGCTAGGATCATTTTGATCCAAGGGTTACAAACTCACATCTAGAACACTCCATAGAATGATCTAGGACAACTACCCTATCTACTACATTCTAGAACTCTCTTAGACTAGTGTAGTACATGGTAGGCTTCTCCAGAATCTTCTAGGCCACTCGGGACCCTTCCACCACGTTCTAGAGTCTTCCAGCATACTCTAGCCCGTTCTCAAGCCTTCCGGAACCTTCCAGCATCCCTCAAATGTTGCTCCTTGTGTCACAGTATTCTTGGGGCGTGACACTTGCCACATGGCAAGTCACACGGTGAAGACGGTTTGTCAAAATCATTTATGAGTGAATGAGAATTTGATATCATTTTCGGGTTCATTGAATTGACAATTAAAGTATTAAATATGGGTTTCCTTATAAGGTTTGTCCCACATTGAAAACTTAAGAGAACTTATATGTGTGTATAAGTTCTAGGTGGCAACACTTGGGTTGGGTCCCAAGGGGCATCCCAAGTTTGTAGAGGAGAGCAGTTATAGACAAATGGAACTTTGGCTCAAACCACCATATGTGCACACTGCCATCGTTCGGCCGACTGTGCCTGGCGCAATTGTGGGTCTAGTCGGTTCTTATATTAATTTTTGGGACAAAATTTATTTTTCTTGCTGGAAAAATTAATTTAAATTTTACATCAATGTAATTCGAATTTGAATTCAAATTTTTGTCCAAAATTTGTACCTCTTTTTAGATCTGAATTCGACAATAGATTAATCAGTCTGAACAGTTTTTCAATCTGTTCAACTCGATGATTTCAAACTGCTTTTAGCTTATAAAATCGCCTGCAGATTCAAATCATTCAGAGCTTACAGATTCTGTTTAATTTTTCAAACTGCACCTGTTCAAGGGTTTTGTACCTGTTGAAGTTAAAAAACATACTTGTTCAGATAGGCTCTGTATGCTTATAAATACTAGCCATTTCAGCAGTCTTGGGAATTCGAAAATAATCTGAAAAACATCCAAAAAAATCTGTCCCCTTCTTGATTTTGCTCTTTCATTGTATTATTCTTCATGCTAGTTTGAGAGATAAATTCAGAGAATATAAAACACAGGTTTTTGTTCGCCGTACAAATTGTTTGGAGTGCTACTACAATTTGTGAAGTTCATTGTATCTTGGGATATAGACGCCTTATATCCGTAAGCACCGTAGCGAGGCGAATCTATCTTAAAGACAGAGTGTCATACACTCGACTTGATCTTTTAAAGTTTTATTCGGTTCGATAAAATAAATTCTGTAAGTGATTTATTTTTTATTTATTTGATTTGGTTTCAAATTATTTATTTTACACAAAAGATTGTTCCAACAATCTTAAGACAAATTCGAATTATTCTATTTATACAGAATTTTTTGTTTATTTCTTTTTCTCTTTCTTTTTTTTACAGAAATTATTTTCCATGGTTTTACAAAATAATATTCTGGCTGGAAAAATAAATAGTAGTAATATACTGTCTATTTTCTTTGAAAACTAGTAGTAATATACTGGTGTCATTAACAATTCATAATATTTATTTGTGAAGTTTGTCAGAAATTAACTTTGGTTTTCAAAAATAATTTATAAGTGTTCATTAATTAAAATTCTGTTTCAGTATTTTAATTATTGAAGTGTTACAGAAAATTAATTTTCTGTGTGGAATTAATTTGTGTAAATAAAATTTTATTTTATTTTCAAATTAATTGAAAATAAAAGTTACAATTCTTATTTCTTTTATTTTTTATAGAATTTAAAATTCTGTGTTTATGGTTTAATTTTCTGTGTAGTATAAAATTCTAATTATAATTTTGTTTTATAATTTAGAATTCATGGTTACTGAAACTGGTCAAGCTAATGCTCAGACAAGTACTAATGTGGTGGCTGCAATTGCTCCAACCTCTCCTCATGTTGTGACTGTGCTAGTCAATCACGGTGAGAAACTAGAGAAGTTCTCAGGAACTGATTTTAAAAGATGGCAGCAGAAAATATTGTTCTATCTTACTACTCTCAACCTGGCTCGTTTTCTCCGTGAGGATGCTCCTACTTTGAAAGAGGATGAAACTGACTGGTAAGTGGTTGCTACGGTCGATGCTTGGAAACATACTGATTTCCTTTGCCGGAACTACATCTTGAACGGATTTGACAACACATTATACAACGTCTACAGTCCTATCAAAACGGCAAAGAAACTTTGGGAGTGTCTGCAGAAAAAGTACAAAACAGAAGATGCTGACTCAAAGAAATTTGTAGTTGGCAAATTCCTGGACTTTGTGATGGTTGATTCTAAGACTGTGATCAGCCAAATTCAAGATCTCCAACTCATTCTAGGGAGATGTGTGGACCGATAGCTCGGGGGGTCCAGACTCCTATATACAGAAAACCATACCCAGAATGGGTAGATAGGGTACATGAATACCCAAGGGGGTTCAGGATACCAGATTTTACCCTTTTCTATGGGAGTGGAAACCAATCAACAGTAGAGCATATTGCTAGGTTTGCTGCTCAATGCGGTGAATTTACTAACTATATAAAACTAAGATTGTTCCGAAATTCTCTAATTGGGAGAGCATTTGTATGGTACATCAACCTTATACCTGGCTCCATTCAAACTTGGTAACAAATGGAAGAGGCATTTCATGCCCAATTTTTCCAATCGGAGCCAGAGGTTTCCATGGCAGACTTGGCAAGATTGAGTCAAAGGCCTGAAGAAAAGGCTACTCAGTTTATTGCTAGATTTAAAAGGGCTCGAAATAAATGTAGAGTTATCCTGCCAGAGCCAGAATTCGTAAGATTGGCTCAAAATGGCTTAGAGTTCAGGCTTCGAAAGAAATTTGACTCAACTGAATTCAGAGATTTGGTGGAACTAACCTATAAGGTGTCTAGGTATGAAGTATTACTAGAGGAGGAACAAGATCGAAATAATGCATCGTACAAGACATATTATAGATATCCTAATTATGAGATTGATGCAGCAGAGATTGTGGGCAAAGAACCTATGATCTTTGAGGTATTAATTCATAAGGATACAACAATTGACCAGCAGTTTAAAAAGAAAGACCTTTACAGAAAGTACTCTTTCGATTTAACAAAGGCAGATGACATTTTTTATCATTTGCTTGTGGCCAACTTCCTTAAGTTACCTAAAGGAGTAAAACTGCCATCTCCAGATGAACTTAAGGGAAAAGTATATTGTAAATGACATAACTCTTGGTCTTACTCGACTAAAAACTACATTGTTTTTGGAGACAGGATCTAGGAACAAATTCGGAAAGGAAGTTTGAAATTCCCAGCCAAAACAGAAAAGGCCATGGGGATCGATAGTAATCCATTTCCAGAAGTTGGAGAGGTAGTAGCCAATGTCATTATGTCAGACTTCAAGAACTTGTCCTTGACAGAATTGGAAGAAGTCAATGTGCAGATGCATGTTGCTAACCAGACAACCATAAAAAAGGACACCAGAAATCTGCCAATTATTGGACAAGGTTTCTCACACCAAAGAGAACACTCTGATGAAGAATCACTGGATGATGATTCCTTAGAGGCAGCAGTAATGCAAAAGATGTGTCCCAGGTGCAGACTGAGTTATAAATATTTCAAGAGGCTTCCAATTGATGGGAAACAATACTACAGAGATGTGCAGAGATGCCATAAACCAACCAATGCTTATAACAAAAGGCCGTATCCGGCTAGTGTTAGTCAGCAGCTATTGGTAGTTGAACCAGCAGTCGATAAAATGCATGCTAAAGGCAAGAGGCCCTTGTATGAGTCTAGGCCACCTAACTATTACAGAATGGAGAGCAGTCATTCTGAAAGAAGACTGGAGAAGAGTTCAGGTTATGGGATCAAAGCCAGAGATTGGCCCCCTAGACTAACCTCACACAGGACAGAAAGTGGCCATCTTCATCGAAGGCCTGAATCAGGCTCGAAACAAGAGGTCAGGACCAAGCAAGTGCCCTCACAGCCAGCTTCGAAGATGGCTTCGAAGGTAGAAAGAAGCAGTTCAACATCTGAGTCAGTAAGTTTGTAGGTACCTGGAGTTCCAAATTGGTTTGTGATGCAGAACAAACCTAGGGAAGTGCCCACTCAGAGAGATATTGGAACCCAAGGAAGGATGGTTAAACCTCCTTTGGTGGCTCCGAACAATTGGGTATTGCTTATACACCCAAAGACGAAGGAACCAGATATGGTCCCAGTCATTTCGAGATCACAAAGGAGAAAGATTCAAAGATGTACACTCGATTGTAAAGATATGAAAGAAAATGGAGAGAGCTTTTCATTGGTGCAGACAAAAGGAAAGAAGACTCCAAAGTCAGACCATACTCCAAAGACAACTTTACAAAGCAAGGTGGGTTGCAGCAGGGAACAGTTGGCCAAAGTTCATTATGAACTAAAAGCCAGAGAGGAATCTAGCTTGGCAGGATTGGAGAAAGCTTTGATGGAGAGTGATAGCGAGACAGAAGAAGAAATTGGCATAAGCCAAAAGAAAGAAATGGTGGAGGAAGAAATGTTCGAAGCCTTCATGGCTGAGCAAACATTTTTGGTTTAAAAACCAGTTGAGAAAGATCCTTCGAAGGAATTAGTTAACAACGAAGTGCCAGAGTGTAGCATGGTGAATGCTTCTGAAGTAACTGAACAAGGTGGCCAAGAGGAAACAGTCTGACCGACCATCCAATTTGGCTCATTTCCTCCAGTATCAGTCAATATGGTACATATACTGCCTCATGAGTTCCAGGCTGAAGATGAGGACCAAGATGGTCAAGAAATTGATCCTATTCCTGTCTCTAGTGAAGACTCACAAGTGAGTATGGTACAAGATGATTCTGGAATGGCAACCCCAATGGAAACTGAATATGAGAGTGAAGAAGAGGTGAGCATTAACCTCTCATATCCTTTTGAGTATCCCTTGAATTCTATGACCCAACATGTCAAGCCTTTGTACATCAAGGTTTTCTTTGATGGGATACAATTGAACCGAGTCCTGATAGATAATTTGGTAGCAGTGAATTTACTATCGAAATCTTCTTTGAAGAAATTAGGGAAAAAGAATCCTAGGTTAATCCCAACCAGCACAACCATCGTTGGCTTTGCTGGAGACAAATAAATGGCTCAGGGAATTCTACCCATCAACTTTGAGTGGGAACCAGGATCAGATGACAAGATTCTTCGTGAATCGATAATGCTAAATACAATGCTTTACTTGGGAGAGATTGGATTCACACTAACAAATGTGTGCCTTCCTCTTTGCATCAGAAAATTATGATAGCCTTAGGCAATGGAGAGACAGAGGAAATTGATGCAGATCCTCAACCTTTCATAGCCTGTGCAGACTTCGCAGAGGCCAAATTGTATATTGAGAGAGTGACACCACTCAAGATAATCGAGAAAATCGATGGCTCAAATTAAGTGACGGCTGATGAGGAAGTGACACACCTGAAGCACTTAGTCTAGGAGAGTGCTGATGAGGAGGTTGTTGTTAAGGATGACAATGATGCCTGGTTGTAGGCAAAGAAATAAAACACAAGAAGCCAAGTCTTTGGCTCTAATTAAATTCTCAACATTGGATGTAAAATCAATAGTTTAGAAAGTACAGGAGCAAGAGAGAAAAGCCATGATAATTGGCTGCAAGCAGAAGCAGCAACAGGTCAAAGTTTTGACCTTTGATAAATACTGTGCATTGGACATTGAAACAAAAGTCTAGGAGATACAGGAAGAGGAAGCCTTGTGGACTGACTTTGTCTATGAGGAGGAGGGCAAAGATGTTGAATTAAAGAACCTGGGAGTAGAACAAAGCAGGGAGATTGCTTCGAAGATAGAAGAAATCAAAGAAAAAGCTTCAGTAAGTTCTCAGACACAAGACCCCTTAGAAGAAGTAAATTTAGGGGAAGATTCTATACAGCAGCCCACCTACATAAGTGCTTGTATGAATGTTCTGGACAGGGACCAGTTGTTGGTTGTTCTAAAGAAATATAAAGATTGCTTTGCATGGTCTTATAATGAACTACCAGGATTGGATAGGTCATTAGTGAAACATAAGCTCCCTATGAAACTTAACTTCAAGCCATACAAGCAAAAACCAAGAAGAATAAGTCCAGAAATAATTCAAAAAGTCAAGGAGGAGATTCTTAGACTACTCAAAGCAGGCTTTATTAGGACAGTCAGGTATGTGGAATGACTATCTAATATTGTGCCTGTGGTTAAGAAGAACGGTAAAATGAGGGTATGCATTGATTTCAGAAACTTGAAATTAGCAACTCCAAAAGATGAGTACCCTATGCCTATAGTGGATCTGTTGGTAGACAGTTCAGCAGGGCATCAAGTTTTATCAATGATGGATGGGCACTCTGGTTATAACCAGATCTGCATTGCAGAGGAGGATGTCCACAAGACAGCATTCAGATATCCTGGAAATATTGGCACTTTCGAATGGGTTAAAATGCCATTTGGCCTGAAGAATGCTGGAGCTACATATCAGAGGGCTATGAACACTATCTTTCATGACCTCATTGGAGGGTATTTAGAGTGTTATATTGATGACATTGTAGTGAAATCCCGGGCCATGGAGGAGCATCTGTTTCATTTAGAAGCAGCTTTTAAAAGAATGAGGAGGTTCAAGTTAAAACTCAATCCCCTTAAGTGTGCTTTTGGTGTGTCATCTGGAAACTTCTTGGGTTATGTAGTGCACAAGAAAGGAATACAAATTGATCAGAATAAAGCTAAAGCCCTCATTGAAGCCAGGCCTCCATCAAGTAAGAAAGAATTACAAAGGTTCCTAGAACAGGTTAACTTTCTTCGAAGGTTCATTTCTAACACTGCAGGGAAAACTAAAGTATTTTCTTCCTTGTTAAGGCTAAAAGATGAAGAGGAATTTGCATAGACAGCAGAGCATCAAATTGCTTTCGAAGGTATCAAAGCCTACTTGTCCAACCCTCTAGTGCTGATGCCACCAAAGGGTGATAAGCCCTTGAAGTTATACATAGCTGCAGCAGAAGATTGATTGGGAGCTTTCTTGGCCCAAGATAATGAAGAAAGCAATGAGCAAGCTATTTATTACCTTAGTAGGTTTTTAAATTCTTGTGAATGTAAATATTCAGCTGTTGAAAAACTGTGTCTTGCTTTGTATTTTGCTGCAATGAAATTAAGATACTATCTTTTACCTACAACTGTCTTGATAATTGCAACCACAGATTTGGTTAAGTACATGTTATCTAGACCTATGTTGAGGGGAGGAATTGGCAAGTGGATACTAACCTTATCAAAATTTCATCTAGAATATGTTCCTCAAAGGGCAGTAAAAGGGCAAGTTTTAGCCAATCTTCTGGCAGACCATCCATCTCAAACAGAGAGCCAAGAGATAATGGAAGTAGGTATGGCTAGTGTTGAGCCATGGCAGATGTGGTTCGATGGGTCGACGGCCAATGGCTTAACTAGAATTGGTATTGTAATTAGGTCTCCACAAGAGGTAGAGACCACACATGGTTTCAGAGTGGATGAAGTTACTTGTTCTAATAACCAAGCTGAATATGAAGCCTTAATAGTGGGACTAGAAATTCTTATTGGATTACAAGTTCATGCAGTTGACATATTTAGAGATTCTCAATTGGTGGTTAACTAAGTGAAAGGGATTTTCAAGTGTCAAAGCATAAGCATTTTACCATACTATGTTGTTGCATTACATCTGCTTTCTCAATTTCAAATAGCAAATGTAACTCATGTTCCAAGATTCTTGAATAATAGAGCTAATGATATGGCTCAGAAAGTTTTGAACTTCAAGAGAAGGGATAATGCCCAAAGGAACATAAGCCAAACAACATATCAGAAATTGATACCACCTTTGAATAAAAGGAATGTGGTCTTGGAAGTCAATCATAATGACTTGCAAGAACAAGAATGGAGGCATCCAATAATGTAGTACTTGGCTGGTCCATCTTCGAAGGCCAGCAGGAAAATTAAATTGCAGCCTATGCAATATATGATATATGGTAATGCTTTCTACAAAAGGGGGAGAGATGGCTTATTGCTAGAATGTTTAGGCCCAAAAGAAGCATTAACAGCTATGGCTGAGGTTTATGAAGCCATCTGTAGTGCTCATCAACCTGGTGTGAAGATGAGATGGTTGCTTCGGAGGCATTTCTACTATTGGCCAACTATCCTTAAAGACTGCATAGAGTATGCAAAGGGTTGCTAGGCATGCCAAAAGCATGGCATAATAAGGCATGTGCCCATAACTGACCTACATACAGTAGTGAAGCCTTGGCCATTCAGAGGATGGGCCATGAATATGATGAGAAAAATACACCCACCTTCTTCGAAGCATCATTGTTTCATTCTAGTGGCCACTGATTACTTCACTAAGTGGGTCGAAGCTAAGCCATACAAGGCTGTGGACCAAACTAAGGTTATTGGATTTATTAAGGATCTAATCCATAGATTTGGCATCCCACAAACTATAACTGTGGATAATGGGACTGTGTTCGATGGGAAGATGGTGAAGTCCTTTGTGGCAGAATTTGGAATTAGTCTCGTTAATTCCACCCCATATTATGCACAAGCCAATGGTCAAGTTGAATCATCCAATAAGTCCTTGAAAAAAGGAATACAAAAGGTTGTGGAGGACAATCCCAAAGATTGGCATAACTTATTGTTGGATGTGTTGTGGGCTTACAGAACTTTCCCAAGGTCAAGCACAAGAGTTACTCCTTATGCCTTGGTGTATGGGTATGATACAGTGTTACTTGTGGAAATTAATGTTAAATCATTGAGGGTCAGATGCCAAGACCAGCTAAATCCTGAGTAATACTATCAGAGTATGTGCTTGGAATTAGAAAGCATAAATGAAACCAGAATTTTGGCATTAAATAGTATTCTTTTTCAAAAGAAGAAAGCAGCCAAAAATTCAATAAGAAAGTTAAATACATTGGTTTTGATGAAGGTGATTTGGTATTGTAACAACCCTCATCATTGATCACCGATTAATTACCAATTACTGCTAAACTGAGGATAATTATGATTGGTAATTGAACTTGGATTCTTGAATGGATCCGAAAATCGAGTTGATTGCCTGTATCTGTTGAATTACATTTTATCTGTTTGACTGTTTAATTATCTGTTCAGTTTTTATGTTTAAACTGTTAATTGAAGGCCTTATCGGCGGCCGAACGCAAAATTGATTGATGTTCCATGATCAGTAGAAATAATGTGATTTTATGGTGTATTTATCTGAAATGTGATTTGGTATGATTAAAGTAGATTAAATATTGATAAATTGCATAAATTGGACCTAATTACCATATTACCGTCTAGTGGGCCTTTGTTTATTGATTTTTGGAGCCTCATTACACTTGAAACAAACCATTTCCTCAGCCTTATTCTCTAGCACAAACGAATTTAGAGAGAGAGAAACTAGAGGAGTTGTTTTCATCTCAATTTTGCTTGTGAATTGCTTGAAGACTTGGTGATCTTAGAGGATAATTGTAAATTGAGCTCCTATACCGCTAATCCAAGACTTAGGTGTGAATTTCAAGCACCCATTGTTGTATTTAAGGTTGATTCTTGCAAGGTTCATGCCAAATTAGAGAGCTAAGTCATGTCTTAGTCTTAGCATGTTAAATTGAAGCTTACTCCATGCATGCATGTTTGAATTGTTAAGTTTTGAGGTCATAGTTCATGATTTCATTACATGCATGTTCATATTTTGAGAGTAGTCCATGATTCCATCTTGTTTTGAAAGGAATGAGCTCATTTGAGCAAGCATTTGAAGCTTTGATTTGATTTAATCTCATGCATGTCACTTTGTAGCATGTTCATGCATGATCATGAGAAATGGGTATGAAAATGAGTTTGATTGAACTACCCTTGGGCTTTGATTTCTCAAACTGAGCTTTGAATCTTGTTGATTTATGAGTTTTGAAGTGTTTTCCAGAAAATCAGCCCAAGAGGATCGAATTTGAAGCATTTAAACTTGTTTTGAGCTTGAAAGTTCAAATCTGGAAATTTGAGATTTTGGACTCTTTCGGCGAAATTGACATCGAGCTTCCAAGATTTTGCGATCCTTTCGGCCGAAGGGTAATTGGCGCTCGAGCGGGGCCTTATGTCTTGCGCTCGAGCAGCTATCGAGCGCCCAATTGAGCGTGATTTTTGAGCATCCAGCACTTTTGACTGTTTTCATGTCCGCTCGAGCGTGGGAAGTGACGCTCGGGCGAGAACCGTTGTCTGCATGTCCGCTTGAGCGGGGAAACCTGTGCTCAAGCATGACTCTATTTCACTAGAAGTTCTGAAAATGTTTTCTAAGTGCATCTTTACATCCTCTTTCCATCTTAGGCATTCATAGGCCTAGTTTAAGACATCTTAATGAGGATATAGATGTAGAATACATCGAGGCAAATTAGGGATTAAATTATTATCTTTCCCAACTGTGTAGCTTAGTGTGTATTCACTCTGTACTGTCTAGGGTTGGCATTTCGAGGAGACGCTCTAGCCTACTGTAGCCCAGAACTCTGTGAGTAACAATTGTGTAAAGATATGTTCAAAATAATTATCTTCTGAATAATCGAATCATCTTGTTTCAACATCGCTTATTTCTTGAATGAATGTATGTCCTATATTACAATCGTCTTGTGGCACCCTTAGTACCTACTATTTACTGTTACTGTTACAGAGATCCCTGTGGGTTCCCACGTTGGAACCACTACTGTTTACGGATTGATGGCCATCATCATCGCTCGGGTCTTTTAAGACCTCATTTCTTATCTTTGCTATGTTAATGGATGTACCACATATGACTGAATAACTGTTCTGACTGAAAGACTGAAATACTATTTAACGAACTGTTTTCATTACTGTAAGGACATTCATTCTTAACCCCTTTACGCATTATGTTATTCACTGGGTTTTAGCTCACTGCTCATATATATATGTAGGTGAATCGGCACCAAACTGGAGCTAGGAGCGTCGGGGTAGACTCCCAGTTTTGTCCAGCCAACCACTGTGCCTCACTGCGAGGTTCTGAACCATTAAGCTATGGATTAGGGGTGTTTTAATTCCCCGTCTGTCTCTGTACCTATTATGCACTACTGTATAGACTGACTGTTACTGTACTGTCTAATGGGGATTTGGCCCTGTTTTGTATGATTATAAATATCGTGGATACTGTCTGTACTGTATATAGGTATATGTATGAAAAGTCTTTTCACATACAGACTGTCACAGCTCATTGGACATTGTTCATTTATTGTATTGGCTTCCGCCATGCCCCTGTACTCTGTTTTACTGTTCTACTGTTAAACAGGCCTTCGGTAATCTTAGATTACTGGCCGGTTACGGTGCTAAACCCATAGGGGCGGGTTTGGGTCGTGACAGGTATGGAAGACAATACTCCCAATAGGAATTAAAAGCCATAAGTTTGATAAATGGTCTCCTAATTGGGAAGGACCATATCAAATTCATAGAGTCCTGCCTTTTAGGGCATACCAGTTGAGAAATTTGAATGGATACATACATCCCAAAAAGATCAATGGCAGATATTTGAAGCCTTATTTCCCCACCATTTGGGAAACACAAGGAGTAGAATAAATATCAAGCAAAAGAACACAAGAGCACTCAAATGATAAATCAGAATTTGTTTTTTTTCATAAAGAGTTAAATACATTCTGCCATAAATTGGCCCAAAAATTATTACAATGCCTTAGTTGTTCTTTTACAACAGGCTTCCTATTTTTAAATGAGGGAACCAACTGAATGGCTGTGGTCATTTCTTGCTTTCGATCGGCCAATTCTTGGTTGGTGATTTGCAGTTTGGTATCAATTCGGACTAAGGCCTGGTTCACTGCAGATAACTCATCTTCAAGTTGAGCTTTCCTTTCTAGCAGCTGAACTCGAAAGTGAGAGGCAGAGGAGTGTTGTTCCTTGAGCTCTGAGACTTGAGTATGTACTTGGGAAACAAAACTCTAGTCTCTAGCCAATTTCTCCTCCGCAACTTTGGCAGCATGGCAAATGTTGATGTAGAAGTCAATAGTAGCTGCTGCCTGGGATAAGTGACTTGAGACATGCATGCCTGACTGTTCAGCAATTTTGCAGCATTGGAGGAACCCATCTCTTATTATAGGCCTTTGCAAAGCCTCGAAGGGGAGCCTCGAAAAGGAGATTAATAGTTCCAGGCAGGTGTCTAAGCCTATCAGAGGTGTAGAAGACTTGCTGCTGGAGGAAAGAGAGCTTTCAAGAATTTGTAGCAAGGAGTCGGCCAAAACTAATGGCTCAGCTTCAAAATTAGTTATTGGAGAGGTAGAGGGCACATCGAAGAGACTGGCTAGCCTGGCTTTGAAGATATCTACCTCATCCGTAGGTATGAGGGGTGCAGAGAGAGTTGTGGTGGAAGGCATAAAGGACTGCATAGGGATAGGAGAAATAGATGGAGCATCTTTGGCAGTCTCTATGGTCTTAGCCACCAATGAATCAAGTGAAGAGGGGCTGGAAGTAGGCAAAGGTAATGAACTATGAGTTGGAGAACTACTAGCACCCTCGATTGGGGAATCAGATGCCTTCTAAGAAGAGGTAATGGTTGAAATTTCCTTAGAAGGAGAAGGAAGAGCAAGGCCCGAATGAGAAGTAAATTGAGAGAGGTCAAAAGTCAGATAAGAAATATATGGAGTCAGACCAAAAGAAAGAGTTACAAGAATGCTAGGACTCAAAGAAGGTACATCAAATGCAGGCCTTGGAAGTGAGAGTAATATCTGAATAGCCCTTACATTTTGCATTTGATCAACTTCAACTGAAATGGAGGGAGTCCTCATTGGAAGTATAGCCTCAGTAGTTGTTGCTGCAAAAAGGAAGAAACGTAATGTCAAGCTTCAATGTCAAAATTTGATAAGGAAAAACAGGAGAAGCATGACAGAAATTACTTGTTTCAGAAATGTTGGCAATGATGGGAGAGCTACGAAGGGAGTAATTTTTGGCAGTTTGTTGTCTTCTTGCAGTTTCCCTTTGTAATGCATCAGCAATAGCAATTTCATCTCTCAGAAATTGTTGTTGCCGTCTCTTCTCAGCCCTCTCGAAGACAATTATGGCCTTCGAATGTTCTTGTTTTACTGCCTTGGCAGCTGCCTCATGGATGGTATCTTCAACCAAGTTAGTAGCAGAAGCAGTCACTTTCTTTCTCTTTTCTATTACCTGGGCAATTGTCTCGGAATCGGAGTCTTCTGTGAAATTAGAAGGAGAGACAGTCATCTTTCTTTTCTTTATTCTCTATATTGGTATTGTCTGCTCCTTCTCAATTTCCTTCTCAACTTCTTTAATCTGGGATCTAGATTCTGTAGAGATGAGCTCCTCTTCTACCTCTCTGCCAGTTGTCTCATCTTGGACTAAGTCAGAAGTAGGGATGAGCACTCTTTTCCTTCTTATTAAGGGCGACTCATGCTCTTGATCTGTTTTTTCTACTTGCACCTCAGCTGTTTTCTTTTCAAGCTCAAGTAGTCTCCTTTTCTTTTGTTGTGGGCTACCTTCACAAAAGAAGAACTAAGGATAAGACTACAACCATTATAGAGAAGGCCAAAGGAAAAGAAACAAAGGTGTATACCTTTTTTCGAAGTAGCCCGAGTGACTTTAGGAGGAGTTGAGCCAACAGGAGTGGACGCAGGCACAGCAACTGAAACAGTGGAAGAAGTAATAGTTCCAGCTCCTTTGGGCTTGGGCAGATCCAATACCATTAGCAGGTTCTGAGGAGAAACAGCCAAGTATACTTCCATGTTGGTCACCCACCAGTTCTGGTACCTCTTCAACAAGGTACCCTGAGGAAGGAAAGGGGTACACTCGAAATTGACCAAGTCATCTATAAATTTAGAAGTTACCTCTTCTAGCCTGGACCTCCGAACTTTCAGATCCTTTTTAGTGAGACTTAGATTGGTATTGCTGCAGAGAGGTATTGGGACCCCTTGTGTGAAGCCAAATTGTCTAGCAAATTGAGCAGGACAATACGGCTCAGCTATGCATTTGTAGGCTCTAGGGTTTAAGGTCCCAATAAATAACTCTCTAGGGATCAGAATGGAAGCCCATATATCTTTGTGAGCAGGTGAGGCGCAGGACCTATCACTTAGGAAATTCCTCAACCAAGATGGACCAATGGTGGGTTCGAAGGGATGGAAACGGAAGGTAGGAAGGGAAGCTGGAAGTTGGTGGAAGAAAAAGAAGTAAAAAGCAAAAGTGGAGGGATAAAGTGAAGCAATGGCCAGCCTTATGCCATGAGTAAGAGAGTTTGGCTCAGAAAATTTAAGGCATTTGGATTGTAACTCGGTGAAATAAGCAAAAAGCCAAAGCTGAAGGATCCAGAATGGGCCCCCTTGGTTAGCATCTAAGGGTTTCTCATAGAAGAGGGAATATACTCTATATACATGGCCTAGAACATATAGGGCTAAGGCCACCCTTTTCTGTAAAACGAAGGCTTTGGCAAGAGAGGCAAATTCAGGCATGGTTCTCTGAGATGAGGTACAGAAGAGGAATTTGCAAAGCCAATACAATAAGAAAGAAAAGAATTCCCTATCAATCACAAAGCCCTCTCTTTTATTCTTAACCTTAGCGAAATCACTATAAGATGAGTTAAGAGAGGGGAGGGAGAAAGAGACTGCTGAGTCAGGGTAATCTGGTCTAAAGGGGGTACCAACTGGGGATAATCCTAGTAGATGGCAAATGTCAAGAACAGTAAGGGCCATCATCCCACATCTAAATTGAAAGAAATTAAAGATAGGATTCCAAAAACACAAGGCAGCAGGAATTAGGAAAGGGTCCTCTGAGATAGTTACCCTAGATAGTCGGAGAGCATCAAGAAGGCAGAGCTCTTGAAGGTCCAGAGTTCTAGCAGGGACAACCCGGTCATACCATTCTTGCCACTCCGGTCTCACCGTGGGCCAACATCGGTGGGGACGGTTTATCCTCCAGTCAAGACCACCTTCGTAAAGAAGACATTGGTTTTCCAAACGAGGATATAGGGCTAGGAGCTCAGTAAGGATCTCCTTGAATATGGGCCCAAGCACGTAGTCTTGCTGCACATGGCGACGAGGGACGAAGATTCGTCCATCGATAGCGCTTTTCTCCCCACCTTTGTACTTCTTACATTCTGCATCAATGATCCTCTTCAAGGTTACAGATGGGCTCGCACGCTCTACGACTGGCACCGAAGAAGAAGCCATTGATAGTATGCGTTTCCAGAAAGTGAAGCTGAGAAAGGAAGTAGAGAGAAATGGAAGATCGGCAGAGGTAAAAGGGTTTGTGTGTTGAGCGAGCAAATGATTTTAGAACACGAAATAAAAGGGTTTCAAAAGCCTTTGTGTTTGGGGGATATATAAATGCTTGGTTCGTTAAGCACTAAAAGTACGAATACGAAAAGTTTCCTTCAAATATTGATAGTATTTGGAGGGAAAAACACAGCCTAGATGCTGAGGCTAGCTTCGAAGTAAAATATTTGGCTTCGAAACCAGATTTTGGCGCCAAAAGCCAAAAAACAACGGCTTCGAAACAAAGAAGTCGGCTTCGAAACACATTTCCATACTTAAAAATGTAAGAATACTCAAGTATTTGATTTACTTCGAAGGGGATTAAAAGACCTATCTTAGGTTTCTTAGTGAAAGTAATGTCCTTCGAAATGAAACTTGAGACTCCGTGAGGATGGGAATTGGTGTTTAAAACATAACACACCAAATTTTGACGCTAAAAGTCCAATAACAACGGCTTCAAAACTAAGAAGTCGGCTTCGAAGCACATTCCGTACCCAATGGATGCAAGAATGCTCAAGTATTCGTTTACTTCAAAGGGATTAAAGACCTGTTTTAGGTTTCTCAATGAAAGTGATGTTCTTCGAAGTAAAACTAGAAATCCCTTAGGAATGGAAATTGGCATTCGAAACATCAAAAGCAATAGTTGGTTTATATATATTCAGAAAAGTTGTCTTTTCGAACTAAAACAGTACAGCCCTCAAAAGGAGCTTCCATATTTTTGAAAGTATGGACTGTTGTTCAAGACAAAAAGATCAATTTAAAAATGATTGATCATAATAAATCATTGACCATATGTTGGTTGTGATTGAAACAAGTTTTGAAGAGTAAGATTGTTAAATTCGAAGCATGAATCCTAAATGGAAAAACAACAAAAACTATCTGCTGCATTCCATAAATTGAAAAAATTCATGGTCGTTTTGTTAATATTCATTTAAAACGATTGAATCCAGGTTCGAAGGAAAAGATTGTTCAGTTTAAAGCTCTGAAATTGCTTTTAAAGACAAATGGAGACAAGATCAAACCATAAAGAGAAGTCTTAGTGGTATTAAAGCAAAAATAGTTACATCGAATGGCCATTTTTGGGTACAAACTCAAGCTCATAAAAATAGGGAATGGAATAAATAACAAGATCATGAAATTTAGTCCAATAATGATCAATGAATTTTTGTTCTTTCTTTATTCTGTCCTCTATTTCTTCTAACATTGGCTGCATGAGTTGATGTGCTCTCACTTCGTAAAAGAGCTCTTCAGCCTTTATTTCGAAAGCTATTTCTTTCAATCCTTGTTCCAATTCGTCTATATCCAAATCATCCCAGTATGCAGAATCTTTATTCTTGAAATCATCAAATTCTTCAATAAAGTTTTCTGCTTCGTATTGGGCATGAATTCGGAGGGACGAAAGTTGGTCTAAAGATTGTGTGGTGTTCATAGAGGTCCGATGCCAGTGAAGAAGCAATGGAAGTTAGTCCAAAAACATGTGAAGCTCTGCTTGGGCGAGGGGATTTAGGATATGACCCCGAGTTAGAATATCACAAGCCCATCGAAAGTTCTTAAGAGGGACTTCGTTCTCAAGAACATTAAAGGGCAAGTGGGAAAAAGCAGCGAGCAAAAGTTGAGCTTGTTTCCGCTCAGCCAGAGTAGGGGAAGGTGGTGGTTTGTAAGGTGGAAAGACCTTATCCACGGAGAGAACAAGCCTCAGTTTCTTTATCCAGCAAGGATTTGGCGGAAGAGAAGGTGTGAATGCTTCTATCTCAGGAGGTGGAGCAAGGGCAGAAGGAACAAGGGCATTAATATAATCGAGCCAGTCAGAAGAGCAAATCTTCGCCTTTTGAGCTAAGAATGATGGATTGTATCCTTATGCCTCTTCTTGGCGTTAGGCAACATGCACTGTCTTTGTAGACATGGAAGATATACCATGCCACAAGCAGATTCTTCTCCAAATTGCGTCAGTGGTCAATGGGCACGTAAGGATAGACCACCGAGCTTCGTGCATAGGAAGGGAATTCTAAAGGGTCAGTAAATTCAACAAAGTGATGGTTGATTTGTTCCCTTAACTCACAGATCTCAGGTTTGGACAAGTTTGTCTAGTCAGAAGCCCCAGAAGAAGAAGAAGTTGCAGCCTTATCCCATGTAGAGGGTTGTGAAGGAAAACTTCCCATGTCCATATTTGTAACTTTCTGAATCAAAGGATTGAGAGCAGTTTGTTCGTAGTCTGAGGATGAGTCAGAAGAAGACCTTTCTATGTCCATATTTGTAAGTTTTTGAATCGAAGGATTAAGGGCAATATGTTCGAAGTCCAAGGGTTGATAATCTACAAAGGCATCCATGACTTGAATATAGAAGGGTGGATAAAGGTGGCTAATTAATGCATGGAGGTTCTTTCGAGGAAGAACAACATCATCATATGACTCTTCGTGTGCTCGATTAATGGAAGGAATAATTGATTCGGTCATAAAAAGTGTACCAGTCTGTTCGAATACTAAGGTGGTGGAGGTGTTCAAAAGATTGAAGGGGAGTTTAATGCAGATGATAAATGACAGTTGCATTGCTGGAAACCATGCACGTTCTAAGACATGGGAAAAGACTTTGATCCACTAATATCACCAAATTTTTGGGTATATTAGTGCGGGGGGTAATGTTGGCTACATATTTTGTACGAGCCAATTATAATTCGACGCCTGGCGAAATAAGGGTACTATAGGAAGACTATTCAGGTCCTTGATCCTGATCGTACATGTGACAGTTAGTATTGGTTATTAAAAGATCTGAGTAGCAGCGGATCAACAAAGGGATACAAAGTGATGTGGCTTCAATGGTTACTCGCATTTCAGATTCAAATTTAGGAGGGAAGCTTAACTGCAAGTAATGGCGTAATGGAGCTAATATTTGGACAACATGATCGATGATCATGGAGGAGCAGTTCGACGGTTGGAAATGCAATTCGATGGTCACCCTTGAGCAGTATAAATAGTAGAGAAGGCTCCAGAAAAAACCTCCAGACTCAGATCCAAAAAACCAGTTCTTTATACTTATTTTCCTTTCCAGATTTACATTTATAGTCTTACATTTACAGTTCTTTACATTACTGTACTTTAAAATTCCTGTACTGCACTTCGTTTCATAGGAGTAGTTCCAAGTAAATTTGCTGTAAACCTCTACGAGGCTGAGTTTGGATCATTGTAAGTCTTTTCATCTTAATGAAATACTTCGACTGTTCTTCAATTCATTATTATCTGTTTAATTCTCCTAAGTCAAGCCATCAGTAAAAATCCTCTTCATTGAGGCTGAAAGAACTAAAACACAATCGTTTTTTAATTGGTTGGCAATTAATTTTCTGTGAGGACTAATTGATCCTTACTGGCACGCTCGCAATTACCAAAATAACCTTTGAAAGCCAAAAAGCCAACAGGTTTACACAAACGGCTGAACAGTTCAAGACATCATGTTCACTGGATAGCTAGTAAATCCGATAGTGTCTCACAAGAGAAGGTTCAAAGCCAAAAGATACCTATCCTTTGCAGAATATTTTCAATTTCTGTACTCTCTGTAATTAGATCATGTTGTTGCATTTTCTCTCTGTCAAATTTCATTTATGTGGGGGATTGTTCAAAAATTGGTTTTTATAGACTTATTTCGAGCCAACTTTGAACCCAAATTTGAGTGGGTCCCAAACGTCTTTTGGTGTAGGTCCGAAGAGATGGCGTGTTCCTTGCCACATGGTAAGTTGTGCGGTGAAGAAGGTTAATCAAAATCATTTATGAGTGAATGAGAACTTGACGTCGTTTTCGGGTTCGTAGAATGGACAATTAAAGTATTAAATATGGGTTTCCTTATAAGGATTGTCCCACATTGGAAACTTAAGAGAACTTATGTGTATGTATAAGAGGTGGCAACACTTGGGTTGGGCTCCAAGGGGCACCCCAAGTTTGTAGAAGGAAGGAGTTATGGACAAATAGAACCTTGGCTCAAACCACCACACGAGCACGTCGTCCGTCCGACCGACCGGCCAAGCCGAGCCGTGTCGGGCGTAGTTGTGGATCAGGTCGATTCTTATATTAATTTTTTGAACAAAATTTATTTGAATTTTTTTCAAAATTCTTGCGAGAAAAACTAATTTAAATTTTGCGCCAATGTAATTTGAATTTGAATTCAATTTTTTGTCCAAAATTTGTGCCTCTTTTCAGATCCGAATTCGACAACAGATTAATCAGTCTGAATAGTTTTTCAATCTGTTCAACTCTGGACAGGTTCAAACTGTTTTTATAGTTATAAAACTGCCTAGACAGATTCAAATCTATCCAACAATTACCAACAGATCTGTCCAGTTTTTCAAACTACATATGTTCAAGGGTTTTGCATCTGTTCAAGTTAAAAAACATACCTGTTCGGACAGCCTCTGTATGCCTATAAATACTAGCCATTTTAGCAGTCTTGGAAATTTGAAAATAATATGAAAAACATCTAGAAAAATCTGTCCCCTTCCCGGTTTTGCTCTTTCACTGCATTATTCTTCATTCTAGTTTTAGAGAAAAATTTAGAGAGTATAAAACACAGGTTTTTGTTCACCGCACAAATTGTTTGGAGTGCTACTACAATTTGTGAAGTTCATTGTATCTTGGGAGATAGATGCCTTATATCCATAAGCACCGTAGCGAGGCAAATTTGTCTTAAGGACAAAGTGTCACACGCTCGACTTGATCTTTTAAAGTTTTATTCGATTCGGTAAAATAAATTCTGTAAGTGATTTATTTTTTATTTATATGATTTGGTTTCAAATTATTTATTTTACACAAAAAATTATTCCAACTATATTTTCTTCCCCTACATCATACTTCATTTTATTTCCAAATTTTGGAACTTCCATTTATGCGTAATCTCTTTACATCTTGGCATTTTCAATCACATACTTTATTATTCTCTTTTATCACATGTTGTCACTATTCTGTTATCTTTTTATGAGTCTTTCACTTTTCTTTTCTTTTTTTGTATCTTTTATAATTTAACCCTAATTCTTCCCTTTGTCTATGTTTATTGGTTCAGTCACTGCTCTTTTTTCTTTTTCAAGATTTTTATGCTAATTGTATTTTTCTATAAATTGTGGTGAAGGTATTCTTCTTCTTCTTCTTCTTTTCTTTTATTTTCTTTCTTTCTTTCAAGATTGTTATGCTAATTGTTTTTTATGTAAATTGTGGTGAAGGTACTCAGTCAAAATGAAATTGATGTTCAAGTGGCAGCATATGGTGTTAGATTTTATTTTATTTTTTTTAAAATTCGGTAATCAATCTTTCCTTATCAACACATTTGCCCTCCTACTCATAAGTTTTGATATACGTTTTAAACTTTTTGAGTTTTGTTTTCATCTTCTCTTCTTCTTTTTTTTTTTTTTATCTCTTTTGTTTTCAGAAGATTGTAGGCTTCAATATTTTATTTTTTTGGTATTAGTAACAAAAAAAAAAAAACCTTCAAGGACAACTCTTCAGCTTAAATTATTAATTTTGGAGTACTTATGTCAATGTCAATTGTGATTGTGGGTTGTTTGAATATAGGTTTTGAGAAACAGGTTTGCTGTTTTTAAACATCGACCAACAAAGTTCATTAATTCAAAATACATTGATTTTAACTATAAGCTATTATTTGGTTTAACCTCGATGACCTTGGTGATTAATTGATTGTCTATAATTGTTCAATGACCGTAGTGACTAACTTATGTAATGGCAATTTTTCAAAATGTGTGTTCCAGATTTCTCAAGGTGTTTCAAGTTCAAAATGTGTGTCAATTTTATTTTTGTTTTTATTTTATATGGACGGCTGGGTTTTGGTATTTTTATTTGATTTCTAAAATTATTTTTCTTAGAATACAATATTCTTTCACTTATAGTTTTGGCTATTATTCATAAATATTTGCATTAGTTTTGCCTTAATTTCATAAATTATGGATTGATATATGTTTTTATACCATATAAAATAAATATAAAGTTCAGTTATCCCAAAATGATTATAATGATTCACTTTGAATTATAAAATCGTGTGAAGTAGTATTAAATTATAAGATAGTAAAATAAATATTCATTTCGATATTAAAAATAATAGTTAAATTAGAAAGAAAATTAGTAATATAAAATTAAAAGTTAGTCTAATTATTTAATTTAATTTTTATATTTATTTGAAAAATAAAAATATATAGAAATAGAACTACACAAATTTATTTAAAAGATTAAATATATATTTGTTTTTTTAAACTAAATATATAAATATATTGTGATTGGATTAAGAAGAAAATGCATAAATTAATTATATAGAGTATTGATTTGTTCTTTAATATTCCTTTTGAATTATTCATATATATTGCATATAGGTATATAAAATATAAATGTTTTTTAATAAATAATTTCATGTTAAATAAAAATTAAATATAAATTAAGAACGTTCTGTTTTATTTATTTATTTATTGGGCGAATTACACCAACGGTCCCTATAGTTTAGAATTTGTGTCATTTTAGTTCCTGACTTTTCAATTATGACACATTTGACCCTGAATTTTGAATCTTGTTTCAAATAAAGACAATTGAAAATACCATTACTCAATTTCAAGGGCAAAGTCGTTAATTCGATAAAATATAAACTAATTTGACAAAAATAAATGTCAAAAAAATATTTTTGAATTTTAAAAAATTATTTCTACCCACTAAAGATAAAATTATGTAAAATTGATAAATATTTTAGAATTTTTTTTTACCAAATTAATTTTTATTATATGGTTGGATGATGATCATATAATGAGTGGTTGTTTTTATTTTCATTAAATTAGTTTCTAATTTTCAAAAGTCAAATATAGCGACAATTTTAATATCATTATTAAACCAATCTAGTAAATCAAAAAAATTCAAAACTAAAAACATTTCATATATGAAATATATCGATTACACATTAAAAGTATTACAACCATCCATTACATGGTTATCATCCAAACGCATAATAAAAATTAATTTAGTAAAATAAATAAATAATAAAATGTCTAAAAAATTTATCAATTTTATATAATTTTATTTTTGGTGGGTAGGAATTATTTTTAAAAATTAAAAAATATTTTTTGACATTTATTTTTGTCAAATTAGTTTATATTTTATCAAATTGGCAACTCTGCATTTGAAATTGAGCAATGATATCTTCATTTGTCCTAATTTAGAACAAGATTCAAAATTCATGATCAAATGTGTCACAATTGAAAAATCAGGGATAAAAGTGACATAAGACTCAAACTATAAGGATTATTAGTGTAATTTACCTAAATTAAAACTGTTCAAGTGACAATTTAATTATGTAAATTTGTCAATCTGACCTCCACAATTTGATTTTAATTTTATTCTCAAAGCACACGGAACTGCACCGTGCAATTACCACAATTTATTTATTTATTCTTTATACATCAACACAAAAATAATTACAATAATCATATTTGATTATACCATATTGGTTTAATGGAGTCATCCTAACACTTTTATCTATTTCGATTGTCATTCTCAATCCATATTAATTTAGAATAATGTTTGGTAGCTCGAGAGTTTGCCCCCCCCGAATCCCCCTAATGCCCAAAACGATGTCGTTTTGGGCATTAGTTTTTTTTTTTTTTTCCTTTCATTTTCGCGTCTTCCTCCTTCCATTTTCGATCTGTAGAGGGAGAGAAAGAGAAGAGAGGGAGAGGGAGAAAGCTCGCCGCCGATCGTCGCGTGTGCCTCCGCCGCCGCCGATCATCGCAACAGCAACTCGTCGCCTCGCCTCGCCTCCACCTCCTCCTCCACCGAATAATATGCCCCCTCCAGTCCCTCCTCCTCCTTCTCCTCCTCCCTCATGCTTCTTCTTCTCTGATCTTCCATCTTCTTCTGCAAAAACAAAAAAAAAAAAACAAAACAAAACAAAAACAAAAACGGCGTCGTTTAGGGTTTAGGGGGATTCGGGGGGAGTAGCTTTCGAGCTACGTAGCATCACTGATTAATTTAATGGATCAGTTTTATGTCAATTTCCAAAAAGTGATTGGATAAATCAATACTTTAAACATGGAACAATAACAAAAATCTGTTTATAAATAGAATAAATTGTTGAAAAATTCAAGATAAGGATGGTATAAAGTATTATGTCCAGTGGATATTTTTTTATTGGTGAGAGATTCATCGTTTGTGAAATAATTTGTGTAACGCCCTCAAAAAAATAACATTAAACCCAACAATATTGACATACATTGATATATAAAAGATCAACATCCTTCTATTCATCAGAGTATTTCCTTACAAAAGTATTACATATTGACAACAAAAGTAAACACCCCATGGGTTACAACTTTCCAAGCCAACACTTGATTACAAGAAATGAGTACTAACTCATATACACATTAAGCCCTAGGCTTGAATTTACATGTAATACATCAAAAGGAAAATGACATCCAAAAAGTCTGACAGCCTCTAGCCTCCCAAGCTATGTCCTTGGAGGTGGCATGCTACCTGCACTTGAAAATGATGTTCCCATATAGGGTGAGCCACAGCCCAGTAGAAATACACTAAACCAGCTATGAACAATGACTAAAAGATTAATAGTTGATAGATGGTCAACACTGATACATCCATTTATACCACGTTATAGTTTTATGACATACAAGTCCATATTACTTTTCATTTTCCATTTTTTATTCATTTCCCAATTCTTAACCATGGCTCAGAACCCGGCCAATCAACACATATAAGACAGTAACTCATATTAGACATTTTCCCATTTCACAATAGATAAGCATATTAGCTATACCAACACATCAACAGATAAGTATAAGAGCTATATCACACTTCCAGGGATAAGTATAAGAGCTGTATCATCATAATAATAGATAAGCATATGAGCTGTATCTATGGAGTCCATCCCCTATCTTCTCCCAAACAACATCCGGTTTAGAGGTCCATCCTCTATTTTCCCCTAAACCGTGGAGTACATCTCTTATCTCCTCTATCACAACACAATGCATATAAACAATTATTATACACATTACCAATCAGTACATAGAGTTAATGTATCCTTTCAACCATCATACTTAATGATACATTCCAGTAATTAGTTTCTGTTTGCCTAATCATCACACATTGTCTACAACAATCAAGATTATCCTCCACCGATAGCCCAAAGCAGTTATTTCTAAACAGAAAATAAATGCATCAAATGGATATAAAATCAACATTTCAATTTGGTGAGTGATAACTAATCCAACTACACCCTTTAATCCCATACATTCCAAATCCTAACATTTCCAATTCAATTCCTCATTTCTCAAATTAATTATTCGAATTAATTTATTAAACCAATTAGGGCAAATTCCCATAATTAACAAAACAACCCTAAGGTTCCATTTTCATCCATAATCCATCATCTATCTCACTTTTCTATGCCAATCTTGCCTATAGGTTTATTATAAACAAAGCCCCATCTTTTGTAAAATTACATAAAAGACCCAAACTTTTGTAAAATTATACAACAACACCCAACATATCAAAAAGTTAAAATTGAAAAACAAAGTCCATAAGGAGGAGTAGGGTATCCCTACCTCAAAGTTTGAGCTCCAACAGAGATGAAGACCAAAAACCAAAATGCTCCAAATCGCCAAATTTTCAGATTAAATCAAAGCTCTCAACACCCTCTACCTTTTTAACAAAGAACTTAGGGTAGATTTACACTAGAGAGAGATGAAAATTTAGAGAAAAGGCAAGTCTAGAGAGAGAGGGTCTCAGATCTAGGGTTTTAAAATGAAAAGTGATGAAAATGTTATGTTTAAAATCGCTGCTGTCTGCTGATATAAAACAGGCTCGCTCGAGCGAAGACTTGGTCGCTCGAGCGACCAGACACAGAAAACCTCGCTCGAGCCAAGAAAGTCTCACTCGAGCCAACAACCCAGAAGCTCGCTCGAGCCAACAACTCGAACCTCTGTGTCTAACGACGCACGCTGAAGCGTAACGCCGCCGAGCGAAGAAACCGCTCGAGCGAACGAAGAAAAGCTCGCTCGAGCCAAGAAATGCGACTCTCAGGTCCAGAACTAGACGCAATCGCTCGCTCGAGTGAAGTCACTCTGGCTCGACCCACCAGATACAAAACACACCTCTCGCTCGAGCGACCAAACCCTGGCTTGAGCGAAGGTCCAAAACAAAGAGCTCGCTCGAGCGACAAACTTCGCCGGCGAAGGTCCGTAATGCGGCGGCAACACTTGGCTCCTGGACACAACCAACTCAGAATAAACCTGCCTAACACATCCTATAACTCAAAACAAAGTATGAAAGGATGTAAACAAGAGAATAACAACTGCTAATGTCCACGGACTCAAGTCCGGACCACTGTACAACAAGGGGTAGAACCTGGGATCGCTATAATTTGGTGATAAGTACTTTTATTAGTTTTGAAGGATATTTTGTTTTCAATTTTATTCCTTAATTTATTTATTTACTTTTTTTTATCTGTTTATTATTTTGATATCTATTCAATTTTTTTCCTTATCTATCCAAATTTTATTATCTATTCAATTTTTTCCCTAAATTTTATTTGTCTATTCATTTTTTTCCCTAAATTCTATCTATCTATCTGAATATCTATCAAATGAAATTCCTATTTGTTAAAATTATCTGTCAAATTATTTTTTATCTGGTAAAATTTATATCTATCTTTTCAAATTATTTGTATCTCTCTTTTCCTGCCTATCTGTCGCAATATGTTTCACCATCACCATTATCATCAACACCAATAACAATAACAAAATAAGAAGAAAAAAATTTTGTTTCACCTTTACATACACACTGCAACAACAAATAAGAAAAAAAATGTCTGGGAAGAATATCTATTTCACCAACACAGGCAACCAAAAATTTTGAACAGATTTGAGGCGATTTCCAAGAGCTCAATCAAATCGCCATCATGAAAGCCTTTTCTAACCAAGATCAATACAAAATTTGGATTTATACAAGCACATATATATATATATATATAACATATATAAAAATAAGGTAAGAGTGGTGTAACAAATGGTGTCACGTTGGTGCCTCTGCCTCTGTTGTAAGTCTATTGCTTCTTTGTTTGCGAAACAGTTTTAGCCTGGCTACGTGGCCTTCAGCTTAGCTACACACACAAACAAACACATTCCATCATTTAGTCTGTACAAATGCCTACTTTTTTCTACTGCTGCTTCATTTCCAATACCATTCATTGTGGAAATTTCCCAAAACGGTAATCTTCGGTTTGCCTTTTTCCCAAAGCTCCTCTCTACCACATTTTGTTGCAGATTTGGGTTTACCCACGTAGAATTGAGCTCAACGACGCCGACAATGAAGAAGAAAACAAATTTTGCCCCTTCGAAGATGGGGTTTATAGCGATCTCGGTCTTTTCCCATTTGATTATTGTATCCGAACTTGGGTTTCGTAGATCCTGTCATTATATAATTGTTGTTGTCCTTTAAATCCCTATTCTTCAGTTATGGGTTATGTTGGGCAGGTTTGTTACAGGTTGGTTCGGAAACCAATAGTTCTTTATTCGATTTTGGGTTGGTCGCTCGGCGAGGGTGAGTTTTGTCTCGTGGCTCGAGCAAGGTTTCTTCGCCGAGCGGCGATTGCGTCTAAATATAGACACGAGCGATGTTTCTTCGCCGGCGAGCGAGTGTATGTTTCGAGTTCTTCGCTCGGCGAGCATTCTGTCGCCGAGCATGCTTCAGGTTCTGAACTGAAGCATTGCATTCTTGGCTCGGCGAGCTTTCTTCTTCGAGCGAGTCCTTCTTAATGTCTGGTCGCCGGCGACCATGTCTTCGCCGGCGAGCTGTCGATTTAAATAGACGGCGGGAATTTAATCAGTTTTTCATCCTCTTTTTGATTCTAAACCCTAGTTCCGACTTCTCTCTCTCCCAATTCACCTTGTCTCTTAGGTTTGATGTATTTAGAGTGTATTTCTACTCCAGTCGCCTTATTAAAAAGGAAGTATGGGTCGAGGGCTTGAGTTTAATCTGAACGATCTTGGATTTGGAGCACTTGGATTTCGGGTCATCTTCTCCATTTGTGTTCTTCATTCGAGGTAGGGATTTCCTACTCCAATGTATACGTTTTGTTCTAAGTTCTGGCATTTTAATATGTTGGGGGTATTTTGGTAATTTGGGAAAAACCCTAGTGGTTTAAATAAATTGAATTGTATATTTAATTTGAGGAATATTGAGGAAATTAGTTAAATTCATGAGATTGAAGAATTTATTGATTCAATGGAGTATTTGGTTAATTAAATCACTCGTTTATTTAACTGTTGAATTATTTATTTCTAAGTCTAGAAATAACTGTTTTGGGCTATCGGTGGAGGATAGTCGTGATTGTTGTAGACATTGCATGTCGATTAGGGATAACTGAAACTAATTATTGGTTAAGTCATTAATCTTGGTATTGAATTATCTGAGACATTATGTGTATTGATTATGTGTTGTATATGTTATGTGTTTACATACATTATTTTGTGTGGGAGGAGATAAGGGATGTACTCCACGGTTTAGGGGAAGATAGGGGATGGACCTCTAAACTGGATTTTGTTTGGGAGGAGATAGGGGATGGACTCCATTAGCATCACTTTTATGTGTGCTTATTTATATTGAAGTGTTTTATTGATCTGACACTAAAATGTGTATCAATCTGGAAGTATGAAGTGTTTTGATATGAGCCTGAGTCTCATTTGTGTTGTTGATATTTGAAGGAATGTGAATATGCTATATAGTTCACCGTTGTAAGTTTGGCCAGGTTCTGAGCCACATTGATAATAATGGATATTGATCAGTGTCATAGACATTAGTGTCTTAAGATTGAATATTGATATAACTGATTATCATTGTTAACCATCTATTAAGTGTTATTGCTTTATTCAATGCTTATATTTGGTTTAGTATATTTCTACTGGGCTGTGGCTCACCCTATATGGGAACATCATTTTCAGGTCCAGGTGATTCGCTACCTCCAAGGAATTAGCTTGGAAGGAATTGGACTTTGAAGCCTTGATATTAGTTATTTGTTTTTATCTGATTTATATGTAAACATTCAAGCCTAGGGCTTAATTTGCATTTGAGTTAGAACTCATAATTTTGTGTCCAAGTGTTGGCTTGGCAAGATGTAAGCCCCTAGGGCATTTACTTTGATGTTACATGTAATGTCTTTATTTAGAAATACTCTGATGAATGAATTGTGGTTTATTTACTTCAGTAATGTATCTTATTATTGTGTATATTGGGTGATTATTTTGAGGGCGTGACAGGGTTTCTCACAAGATATATATATATATCTTGTTGACGGAGTTGATGTTGTCCTCTTCTTCCCATCATTGTTGGTGTTCTTCCTACTGTAACACTGTAAAAATTGGGCATCCAAAGCTCTAGTCCTGCAGTTGCAAATCCTGGTACGTACATCTGTGATTTCGTACATCTGTAATGTTGTAGCACTTGTACCCCTTTTAAAACTTTTGGGAAGCGTATTTGAATCATTTACTATGTTTTGGGAATCTTTGGTGTTGTTGTATCTTGGTTTTGGATGAGTGAAAATTGATTTAAACTTGTTGGGATTGCTCGTTCACTCTTGTTTACGTTGGAAAGTTATTTGGAAGCTTGAAATTCTATTCTCGGGTCGACACTAGCCTTCCTAAGAGTCGACCCTTACCTGTTGGTGAAGTTCTGGAAGTGTTGCTGGAAGATAAGGTAGACACCAGACTGGGAGAGGGTCGACCCTCTTATGTCTGTGTGTTGGTTGCTGGAAGATAGGGTAGACACCAGACTGGGAGAGGGTAGACCCTCTTATGTTTGTGTGTTGGTTGCTGGAAGATAGGGTCAACCCCCTCCTGTCTAAGGATCGACCCCTACGTGTTTTTTTCAGATTTTTGAGATCCGAATGGGCCCTATTAAAGGGGGTTTTTGGGCCTATTATTTTATTTGACCTTAGGGCTTTTCCTCACTACTATAAATAGGCCCAAACCATTCTTTCTATCAAGGTTCTCTTTCCCTTTTTCCTCTCAAAACGTGATCTCTCTCTTCTCTCTCTAAAACTCAACTTTTTCACTTAAATCTCTAGATCTACTCACCTAGAGTGATCTTCTTACCTTGTTCCTTTGAGATACATTGTAGATCTCATCAAGGGCTTTTTATTGATCCAAGTGGTTCGTGGTTTCGCCGCTGGTGATTTTTGAGTTGTTTTCTCTTCACTTCAAAAGGTAGGGATTTCTTTGCTCCTTTCCAATACTTCATCTATGGATAGACATGTGGTAGTTTTTATTGCATAAAAACCATATTCATTATGGATTTTCTTGAAAGCCATGAAAAGGGAATCTAGGGTTTGATATTTGTGAATGGTGTTGTTAAATTGTTTGTTGTTCAGTAATTTGGGAAATGATTTACTATGTTTATGAAGAAAATGAGAAATACCCTAATTTGATATTATTGATATAGTGGGTTTAAAAGGGAGGGAGTTGAAAAATCTTTATATTTTGCTTTTTGGGTTGGATAATTGTATTTATATCAAAAGAAAATAAAAAGAGGAGTAACCACGGTATTGGTATTGTTTTAGACTAATCACGTGAAATTGAGTGGAGTTATGGTTTTGATACCAATGGGATTGGTTTTGTAAAATAAAGAGAATATGGATTAGGTTTTGGTTTTGGTATTGTGAAATGACGAGAATGAATTCTTAGAGAATGGTTAGAGTTGTATGGATTAGAAAAATAAATAAAAGTGGTCTTTTTGAAAGAAAATGAAATCATCACTCTTTGTAAACGAATAATGAACTTGAGGTTAGATCTTGGAACCTTCACATAATATTATTGTTATTGGACTGAAAGTCATGCGATAATTGGATTTTTGTTTTCCTTTCATATTAGATACAGAAATGGATAGATATGAATGTAAATGGTGGGATTGGATATTTGAAATCTCTCACCTATGAAAATATTGATGGTTTATCTATTTGGAGATTGTATATATGTTTAGAAATATATGTTTTGAGCTATCGGTGGAGGATAGCTATGACTGTTGTAGAAATTGCATGTGGACTAGGTGAATTGAAATTAATCACTTGTGCTTGTCATTGAATATGACTATAACTATATACATTAGATATGTATGGCTATTTGGGAGTGGAAAGGGGATGTATTCCGTATGTGATTATGTGTTTATATACATTGTGTATGTATTACACTTATATTGTTATGCATTCTAGTATGTTGAAATGGTTGGGAATGTGTTTGTGCTTCGAATGAGAGGTACCAGTACCTTCTAGCTAGCACCTGGAAAACGTGGCAGCACTTCGAATGAGAGGTACCAATACCTTCCAGCTAGCACCTGGAGAACTTGGCAGTGCTTAGAATGAGAGGTACCAGTACCTTCCAGCTAGCGCCTAGAGAACTTGGCAGAGTTGTATCCTTGACTTGGAATTTCGTTATTAAAAGGTGTATCCTTGGCTTGGCATTTTGTTATGGAAAGGTGTATCCTTGACTTGGCATTTCGTTATGGAAAGGTGTATCCTTAGCTTACCTTGCTTAAGGTAGATAGAGCAGAACTTATTTATCATTATTGTCTCAGTGTATCTGGGTATATCATAGGTTGTTATGGTTATTGTTCTAGTAGGTCGTGTTGCCTCAATTGTTGAAGCAGATAGTTATTGATTGCTTGTTGTTTTCCTTTTGTATTAAAGGCATATTTGTATAGTTATGAATGTGTTGGAAACGGACGTAAGTATTGTGTTGAAATTGTGAAAAATGTGAAAGACTTTGGATACTTGTGAACATGTTTTGAAAACGCAAATTAGGTGTAAGTATGGAATATGAGAGAAAACATAATAGGCTTGGTAAAATTGTTTTTCTTTAGAAATTTGTTATAGTCATATGATTCTTGGAAAAAGGTAACAAGAAGAAAGAAAAGTGAACTGCTTATGTTATTGACTGAAATGAATGACTTTGAGAAAAGCTCTTATGTACATATATTTTTGTATAAACTGTCACATTATTTATACAGTATGAGACTAAGCATTGATAATCATAACTATCTATAAGTTGCTATTGTTTAGAATCATGTTGAGATCCCTACTGGACTTTATGTTCATCCCACGTTGCTAATCCTTTTTCAGGTGAATGTCGAGATGAGTTTCAAGATCGAGGATTTTCTTAATGTGTTGGCCACGGGGCCTTTTATTTGTGGACAAAATGCCATTGATATAAAAGAGTTAAACCCTTTCTTTTGCTTTAAAGATGTAAGCCTGCGGGCAATTTATTTAGTTATGTACATGTTGCATTTTCAGATGAGAGAATCATTATTTATTCTTACAAATGATGTAAAGAGTTTCCGCATGTTATCTCTGAAATTGAATAAACTTAATGAATTTGGTAATGGATTCCGAGAAATAAAAAAGTGGGGCATTACAAATGTGATGGCTACTATTTACAAGTTTGTTGCACAATATTGAACCACACCGGTTTGTCACTCCTAGCCACATGTTCAACAGATGCACACCATGCGTTTGTTAATATGTCTCGATAATTGAGGAGTTCACCTGCTTAATTTTCCAAATAAAAAATAAGCCCCATCTAATTTTTTAAGTTGAAAATTCCAATCCAAGCAAAAGAAATGTATGATATATGACTTAGAAATATAAAACAAATAAAAAATGAAAATGAAAATCCAAAAACTATTAGACACCAAATATAACTAAAGTTCAATTCTCAAATTCATAAACCAAACACAATTTGTAAAACTATTTATGTGGAAAAGATTTAACTGTAATGGTATTACTTTGGATTACATATTAAAATATATTAAACTAGTATAGAAAATCTAGGTCTACTGGTTAAAACCCAAATGATGAAGAAGATGCAATTAAAAAACCAAAATTGTGTAACTGTTGGGTGGGTATTGTGGAATGAATCGTAGAATCGAATTTAGGATCATAAAATAAATGTCCTCCCTGTCTTCAATGACATGTAAGTTTTCTTTGGGTAAATGGATTAGATTTGTTTTGATTCTAAAAGCAATTTCTGGAAGTAAATTAGGGTTTCATCTAAGAAAATGATTTTCATTTAGCTTGAAAAATGGTATTACTAAAATCCACCAAGAATATTAGTAGATCCTTTTCACAGCATGACTAATTTGATCTAGAAGATGAATTTGATCCTCTTGACAGGAATAATTGTTAGACAATCTTCACTGTAATTAAATTAGTTAATTATGTTTGGGTACTAAACGACAAACAGAATATAAAAGAAAAATAGGAAAGGAGAGAGAAAGTTTGATTACAAAAATCAAACTAGAACTAGAATTAAATAAATAAAAAACAAATTTTATTTTGTTACAAAAACAAAATTAAAATCTGATTTAAATAAATAATAAAACAGAAAATAAATAAATAACTTACTTGATTAATATCTTGAATATTATTCTGATCAAGTCCAGTGTTCGACACTATCTCCTTAAGACAGATTCGTCCACTCTACAGTGCTTTCAGAATATAGACGTCTATCTCCCAAGATGAAATGATCAACTACAAATAAATGCAATACTACAATTTATTTGTTCAACAAACACACTAAGTGTTTACACTCTTTCTTATAAAAATTAAATGCAGCAAAATGAAGAATAAATTTGCAGAGAAGAAGTACGAAATTTCTGAATGAAACATCAAATGAGGGCTGTCCTATTTATAGATGGATTGGTGGCTGTTGGTTTTGAACTAAACAGGCGCAAACCTATTTTGAACGGGTACAGTACCTGTTGGGTTTTGAATTAGAACTGTTTAGGTTCAAATTTGAACAGATAAAAAATCGAATAACCTAGATTTGAATCTATTCGGGTTATTTGAATTTTAAACAGTCAATTCTATTCGGGTGGGAGAAAAACGGACCCAATTTTGAATTTTAAATTCCGAAAAACAAATTGGAAAATTTTGAATTTAATTTTAGAAAAATAAAATTTAAATGTTCTTGGCCCAAAAAGATAAGTATTGGGCCGAACAAGCCCAACCTAACCTCACACCCACGCCCAGCCCGGACGGACTGCGGTGACGGCGCGCGCCCGCGTGTGTGGTGATTTTTGGGTCCAATGGGTCTAGCCCATTTTGCCCATAACCTCCCTCTCTACAAAACTTGGGTATCCCTTGGAGCACACCCCAAGTTCCAATCCCATGCCTTATAAACCCATTCAAAACTTCCTACCAAATCAATGTGAGACAAGCCATTTTCCAACCTTAAGGAATTTCCACCAAAACTCCATTTCCATGGAGCTCACTTTGGCTTCAATTTTCCATTCACTCGATAATGGTTTTGAGCAACCAAATATACCACGTGAATCACAACGCGGCATAAAACGCGTTACCACTTTGACCCACGAAAATCGATGCACGGGGCACACCTAAAAAATAGATCAAACTTAGGAAAAAATTCTAGTTTTACCCAGAATTTTCCCAACCATTTCTAACAATCCCCCACATGAATGGAGTTTGATGACAACGGAAATGCAACAATATGCAGACTTTATTGAAAGAGTATAAGTTGAAAAATATTTTACGTCAGGATAGGTAGCTTTCGGCCTTAAACCTTCGCTAGTGATAATCTATCGGACTTACTAGCTAACCAATGGACGCGATGCCTTGAATTGTTTAGCCATTTGTATAAGCCAAGACAATAGATTTCACACAAAATATTTTCTAGCACATCGTGGTTCTCACTGTTGTATTCATTTTGGCCTTGAATGCTCCTGGTTTTCATGAGTGTTTCTAGAGAATTTAGCCTCTTCATTCTTATAAAACCGGCCCCAGTTCAACACTCATATAGGTGATTCTTATTGTGAGTATCTCCTTATACTCGTCTTGATTTTATGCTTAAATCAAGATATAAATAATCATTAAAAGCAAAACTTATCCCTATACCTCTGCAGACAACACATTTTACAGATATCACTCTCACTATAGGAATGGGTAGGGAATTTTAATCCCTTGGTGATTTCTGGCGAGCTACACATAACTTAGTTGTCCCTTTGAACTTAGTTCTTGGGATCTCCAGTTATATAAGTAGGGTTACCATTATGATTACTCTTATGTAATAGGCTTTAATCCCATCCCCTTCGATGAACTATACACTAGCTCTTTTGTCAAACATTTTGTTAACGGATCCGCAATATTCTCTTTAGATTTTATATAATCTATTAAGATTATTACATTTGACAACAATTGCCTAACGGTATTATGTCGACGACAAATATGTCGTGACTTACCGTTATACATATGATTCTGTGCCCTGCCTATTGCAGATTGACTATCACAATGAATGCAAATAGCTGGCACAGGTTTAGGCCACATTGGAATGTCTTCTAAGAAGTGACGAAGCCATTCTGCTTCTTCTCCTGCTTTGTCTAAAGCAATGAACTCGGATTCCATTGTGGATCGTGCGATGCATATTTGTGTCGTGGACTTTCAAGAAACAGCAGCGCCTCCCAGAGTAAAGACATATCCACTTGTGGATTTTGAATCTTTAGTATCCGATATCCAATTTGCATCACAATAACCTTCGAGCACTGCTGGATATTAGGTAAAATTCAAACCATGATTACGGGTGAATCTTAGATATCTAAGAACCCGAATGATCGCCTTCCAATGGTCTTCTCCAGGGTTACTAGTGTACATACTCAATTTACTGATAGCATAAGCTATATCAGGACGAGTACAATTCATTAGGTACATTAGGCTTCTAATGATTTGGGAGTATTTTAACTGAGACACCGTATCATCTTTATTTTTTGATAAATAAAGACTGATGTCTACAGTATTCTAGCTAAATTTATATCATTCTTGATTAATTTATCAAGAATTTTCTCAATATAATGAGTTTGAGATAATGCATATTCGTCAGATATTTTAGTAATTTTCATTCCTAATATAACATCTGTGACCTCCATATCTTTCATATCAAATATTTTGTTAAGTATTTGCTTAGTTGATTTGATCATGTTTTGACGACTTCCAATGATAAGCATGTCATCCACATAAAGACAAATTATGACATATCCTAGGTCAGTGTTTTTAACAAAGACGCATTTGTCACATTCGTTTATCTTAAACCCATTAGTAAGCATTGCATTATCAAATTTTTCATGCCATTGCTTAGGTGCTTGTTTTAATCCATAAAGGGATTTTACAAGCCGACAAACTTTCTTTCCTTGCCTCGGTATTACAAACCCTTCGGCTTGCTCCATATAGATTTCTTCATTTAGATCACCATTTAAGAAAGCTATCTTAACATCCATTTGATGTATTTCTAAATTAAACAACGCTACTATAGCAATAAGCATGCGAATGGATGTTATTCTTGTCACAGGGGAATATGTGTCAAAATAGTCCAGATCTTCCTTTTGTCTGTAACCTTTAACAACAAGTCTTACTTTATACTTGTCAATTGAACCATCTGCTTTCATTTTTCTCTTGAATATCCATTTATATCCAAGAGGTTTAGAACCTGGTGGAAGATCTACCAATTCCCAAGTGTGATTTTGCATAATGGATTCAATTTCATTATTAACAGCCTCTTTCCACAAAGGTGCTTCAGAACCTGTCATTGCTTCTTTAAAGCTTTG
This sequence comes from Camellia lanceoleosa, assembly GCA_025200525.1. Taxonomy (NCBI): domain Eukaryota; kingdom Viridiplantae; phylum Streptophyta; class Magnoliopsida; order Ericales; family Theaceae; genus Camellia; species Camellia lanceoleosa. The sequence continues at coordinate 85,950,086 of CM045759.1, forward strand.
AGGTTCATTTTCTAATAGGTATGTTAGGAAATCTGGACCAAAAGATTTTGATATTCTCGCTCTCTTACTTCGTCATGGTTCATCATCAGTTAAATCCTGTTGGTCGAGACTATTACTAGTCTTTTGTGTTTGATTGTCATTAGTCTCTGGACTTTGTGTATAATCATAAGTTCTTTTCTGTGAACTTAACTCCTGTCTTTTCTTGTAAGGAAAGACATGTTCAAAAAACACAGCATTCTTTGACTCTATAATAGTGTTCACATTTATATCAGGTATTTTTGATTTATAAGTCAGAAACCGATATGCACTACTATTCTGAGCATAACTAATAAACACATAATCTACTATTTTTGGTCTAATCTTAGTCTTTTTAGGAATAGAAACTTTAACTTTTGCCAAACACCCCCATACTTTTAAGTATTTGTAGGAAGGCAGTCGATCTTTCCACAATTTATAAGGAGTGCTATTGGTTTTCTTGTGGGGTCCTCTGTTAAGAACATAATTAGCAGACAATATTGCTTCCCCCCACAAGTTCTGTGGTAAGCCTGAACTTAGTAATATGTCATTTATCATTTCTTTTAGGGTTCTATTCTTTCTTTCAGCAATTCCATTTTGCTGAGAAGAATAGGGTGCTGTAGTTTGGTGAATAATGCCATGTTGTGCACAAAATTCATTTAATGGTGCATTATATTCACCACCCCTATCACTTCTAACCATTTTAATGGTTTTACCAAATTGATTTTCAACTTCTGTTTTATAGAGTTTAAACATTTCTCAGGCTTCATCTTTACTTCTAAGTAAATAAACATAACAATATCTTGTGCAATCATCGATAAATGTTATGAAATACTTTTTGCCTCTAATTTGAACAAATTTTAGATCACATACATCAGTATGAATTAATTCTATAGGTTCGGTTTTCCTTTCAATCGATTTAAATGGAGCCTTAGTTAGTTTCGCTTCTACACAAACTTCACATTTATGATTAGGATTAATTTCAAACTTTGGTATATAATCCAAACCAATTAATCTACGTAAAGCATTATAATTTACATGTCCTAATCTACCACGCCATAAATTCGACTCAAGAATATAAGCAAAAGATGTGTTATTCTTATTAATAGCAACTTTTGGTACAACTGTCATTACATTTAGTTTGAAGAGACCATCACTTATGTATCCCTTACCAACATACATGCCACTCTTTATTAATACAAATTTATTAGACTCAAAGACAAGCCTAAAATCATTTTTACTTAACAAAGAACCAGAAACTAAATTCTTCCGGATGTTAGGTACATGCAGTACGTTTTTTAGGGTCAGTTCTTTCCCTAATGTCATCTTCAAGATCACTTTCCCTTGTCCAACCACAGTAGAAGTAGAAGAATTTCCCATGAAAAGTTGTTCACCATTTATAGCCTCATTATAGGTAGTGAACATCTTCTTGTCCGTACAAATATGATGAGTTGCCCTGTGTCAACCCACCATTCCTTGGGATTTCCAACCAGATTAGCCTCAAACACCACAGCACAGAGATTGATGTCATTTACTTCGTTAGAGATGTAATCTAGTTCAGTAACATTGGCCTGATTGGTAGTCTTCTTGCTTGTACTTCCATGATCCTTTTTAGGGCGGTGGCAGTCAGAAGCTCGATGTCCAGTCTTGCCACAGTTATAGCATTTTCCTTTGAACTTCTTGTTGCTATTGCCTTGTTTAGGACCATCTCCAGTAAACTTCCTCTTTTTGTTATGTGGTTTATGAACTTATTCAACCACATTAACCTTGGACTCAATGGGATTTTTCACATTCCTCTTTTCAGCCTCTCGGTTATCTTCCTCAATTCTCAATCTTACAATAAGTTCATCCATGGTCATCTCTTTGCGTTTATGTTTTAAATGATTTTTGAAATCTTTCCAAGCCGGTGGTAACTTTTCCACTAAAGCAACGACTTGGAAAGACTCGCTCAGAGACATATCCTCATAATGAATATCATGTAAAATTAATTGAAAACTTTGAACTTGAGAAATTACCGTTTGGGAGTCTACCATAATGAAGTCCAGAAATTTACTGACAACAAATTTCTTCGTGCCGGCATCCTCTGTCTTGTATTTCTTCTCTAAAGAATCCCACAATTCTTTTGCCGACTTCAAAGGACTGTAAACATTATACAGTATGTTGTCAAGGCCATTAAGGATGTAGTTTCTACACAGGAAATCTGAATGTTTCCAAGCATCTACAGCGGCAACAACTTGCAGATCACTTTCACCCTCTTTAAGTACTGGAGCCTCTTCATAAAGAAACCGGGCCAAATTAAGAGTTGTAAGATAGAACAGTATCTTCTGCTGCCATCTCTTAAACTCAGTACCGTTAAATTTTTTCCTTTTTTCTCCATGATTTATTGGTACTTGAACATAGTTCTGGATAGGGACGGGTGTTGGTGTAACAATTGGAGTACCACTTCCAGTTTCAGTTGCAGTAGCCATAATCTCTGATTACAAAAATCAGAAAAAATTAAAACACAAATTAATTTTCTAGCTACTAAAACCAGAAAATAAATTATAACACAAAATAATTTTATTTTCCTTGTTACTAAAATCAGAAAAATAAAATACCACAATAATTTTCTGTAACACCAAATAATATTCTACAATTGTTAATGACACCAGCATATTACTACTAGTTGTCAAAGAAAATAGACAGTATATTACTACTATCTGTCAAATAGTTTATAAATACTCTTTGTATTTTCCAACCAGAATATTACTTTGAAAACATAGAAAATTAAATACATGAAGACTCCAAATATAATCTGTCTTAAGATTGTTGGACAATCTTCACTGTAATTAAATTAATTAATTCTGTTTGGGTACTAAACGACAAACAAAATATAAAAGAAAAATAGGAAATGAGAGAGAAAGTTTGATTACAAAAATCAAACTAAAAATAGAATTAAATAAATTAAAAATATATTTTATTTTGTTACAAAAATAAAATTAAAATCTGATTTAAATAAATAATAAAACAAAAAATAAATAAATAACTTACTTGATTAATATCTTGAATATTATTCTGATCAAGTCCAGTGTTCGACACTGTCTCCTTAAGACAGATTCGTCCTCTCTATGGTGCTTTCAGAATATGGATGTCTATCTCCCAAGATGAAATGATCAACTACAAATAAATGCAGCACTACAATTTATTTGTTCAACGAACACACTATGTGTTTACAGTATTTCTCACAAAAATTAAATGCAGCAAAATGAAGAATAAATTTACAGAGGAGATGTATGAAATTTCTGAATGAAACATCAAATAAGGGCTGTCCTATTTATAGATGGATTGGTGGCTGCTGGTTTTGAATTAAACAGGTGCAAACCTGTTTTGAACAGGTACAGTACCTGTTGGGTTTTGAATTAGAATTGATTAGGTTCAAATTTGAATAGATAAAAAACTGAATAACCCAGATTTGAATCTGTCCGGGTTATTTGAATTTTAAACAGTCAATTTTGTTCAGGTGGGAGAAAAACGAACCCAATCTTGAATTTTAAATTCCGAAAAACAAATTGGAAAAATTTGAATTTAATTTTAGAAAAATAAAATTCAAATGTTCTTGGCCCAAAAAGATAAGTATTGGGCCGAACAAGCCCAACCCAACCTCACACCCGCGCCCAGCCCAAATGGACTGCGGCGACGGCACACGCGCATGTGTGTGGTGATTTTTGGGTCCAATGGGTCTAGCCCATTTTGCCCATAACCTCCCTCTCTACAAAACTTGGGTACCCCTTGGGGCACATTCCAAGTTGCAATCCCATGCCTTATAAACCCCTTCAAAACTTCTCACCAAATCAATGTGGGACAAGCCATTTTCCAACATTAAGGAATTTCCACCAAAACTCCATTTTCATGGAGCTTACTTTGGCTTCAATTTTCCATTCACCCGATAATGGTTTTGAACAACCAAATATACCACGTGAATCACAAAGCGGCATAGAACGCGTTACCATTTTGACCCGCGAAAATCGACGCACGGGGCCCACCTAAAAAATAGACCAAACTTAAGAAAAAATTATGGTTTTACCCAAAATTTTCCGAACCATTTCTAACAATAATATTAGTAGATCATTCAGGAAAAATAAGATTAACTTGATCTATGCTGGTAATCACCCATTCAGATATTCTAAAAGGTTGAGTTAAGTGTATGTGTATCATTTTCAGTAACCAAAAAACCAAAAAAAAAAAAAAATACTTCCAAAAGAGTTTTCCTTCTGGTATTTAAATTGGAATGATTCACAAAAAGACAATTCAAAGAGCACAAGTAGGGATGGCAATGGATAACCTACCTTGTGGGTATCCATGGAGACCCAACCCAAATACATGGGTTTTCTCTTTTTTTTCTTATTCATTGGGTAAGGTAAGTGATATTCTTTAAATATGCACAGGGGATGGGTTGGGGATGGGTACCCACTAATTTCCCCATATGTTTGTTTGTTTTTTTTTTTTTTTTTTTTTTTTTTTTTTTTTTTTTTTGAAGATTCACAACCAAAACTAAATATACATTCAATCTTTTTTCTTTTATTTATTTATTTATTTATTTATTTATTTATTCAGGTTCACAACCAACTTTTTTTTTTTTTTTTAAAGATCCACAACCAAAGCTAAATATACATCCAATCTTTTTTTATTATTATTTTTATTATTTTTAAGGTTCACAACAATTTTTTTTTTTAATTTTTAAAATTCACAACCAAAACTAAATATACATTTAATCTTTTTTCTTTTGTTTTTTTTTATTTTTTTTTTAAGATTCACAACTATTTTTTTTTAAAAGATTCACAACCAAAGCTAAATATACATTCAATCTTATTTTATTTTATTTGGCTCAACAATAAAATCAAATACACATTAATTAACATTGTCACATTATTCTTGTCAAATTTTATGCATATCTAGAATTTTTTAATTTTATTTAAAAAAATTAAGGACACTGTCTAGTGCAGGTTTTGGTTTGCTTTTCTATGTTATTTTATTTTGTTATGTATTGTAATTTTCAGAATGGTTTGCTTGTTCTGAAATTTCAATTAACGAGTATGAATCTATTTGTTTTATGTTATCACACAATTTATACAACATATATATATATATATATATGAATGTATTTGAAAATAAGAAAATTGTAGAAAATCGAAACAAGCATGAGTCGTGATTGGTTAGAAAGGATGGGTATGAAAATAAGGAAATTGTAGAGAATCGAAACAAGCATGAGTCGTGATTGGTTAGAAAGGATGGGTACAAAGATTTATTTGCTGGAAAAACAAAAAGGGGATACAAAGTCTTACTAAATAATTTTTTTTTAAATAAAAGAATTTTTCTTAATTATGAACAGATTTAACTGAAATCAACTTGTTTCCTAATATTATGCTTCATTTATTTAGATAGAAAATATTTTTTAATAAAAAATATTTTTTATAAAAAAAAATTAAAAATATATATTTTTTATTGGTAGTGGTGGTGGTGATGGAACGAAGGTGAAAGTAGAGATTGTGACATAGTGATGGGGTGATGGCGGCAGTGATGATGGTAATGGCTATGGTGATAGTAGTGTGATAGTGAATGTGAGAATAGTGGTGATAGTGTTGTGAAATTTGTAAAAATTTAATAGAAAAAACATTTTTTATTTTTTAAAAGTAACAAACAACAAAATTCGTGGGGGATTAAATGAAGAAGATGGAGGATGGATTGGGTGTGGTAAGGCATAGATATCTTAAAATGAGTGGTTCAGATTTGTTAAAAGGTATAATTAGATTTTAGATAAATTAAAATGAATGGTTCAAATTTGCTAAGAGAAAGATGGTTTAATGTCTAAAATGTCCGTGGCTAAGAGATCAATAAACAATTCCTTGTTTATGCCCTAATGCAATTTAATATGAGTCTTATAACACTTTCTTCAAATAGGTTCTTTCACATTTTATTTTTTCAAACAGGCTCTTATAACTTGTAATCAGATTCTTATAACATGTAGGGGAGAGAGTGAGAGTGCAAAGAGAGATGGTTGTAATTTTTTTTTTAATCTTCCACGTTCTTCCACATTTTTTTTTCAATTACTAAAACTTATTTGATTGTATCAAAATTATATATTTGATTATTATAAAACAAACTTTTTAATTAATTAATTAATGTGTGTTTGATTTTGTTGTTGAACCAAATAAAATAAAATAAGATTGAATGTATATTTAACTTTTGTTGTGAACCTTAAAAAATAAATAATAAATAAATAAGTTGTTAACATTAAATATATTAAAAAAGAAAGAAAAAAGATTGAAGGTATATTTAGCTAAAACCTTAAAAAAAATAAAAAATAAATTAAAAAAAAGAGAGTTGTTAACATTAAATATATTAAAAAAGAAAGAAAAAAGATTGAAGGTATATTTAGCTTTTATTGTGAACCTTAAAAAAAATATATATATATATAGTTGTTAACATTAAATATAAAAAATAAAAATAAAATAAAAATAGGGATTAAAGTGGGTTGGGAAAAATCCAACCCCATTAAGAAATGGGGATAGTGGTACTCATGGGGAACGGGGAAAATTTATTATAGGGGAATGGGGATGGGGAATTAATATCCACCCCATTAACCCATTCCCATCCCTAAGCGCAAGTTTGGAATCATAAAGAAGGCAACCAACCCAAAAACAGAGCAATCAAATTGGATTCCCCCATTGATTGCCCTCTCTCTTTTTATATGACCAACCAATAATTATGTATCATAATTCTTTAACAAATTGGAATTATTCTGAAATGAATTTTCATTTAAAATTGTTTTGGTGTGAGTTTTATATCTATATGTCTTGAATTTGGATTTGGATTTGGGTCTTTTTCTTTGGGTTATCTTGAATGGGAAGTGGAAAAACACAATTTGTGTACAGTGTTCCAGCTTTCCATCAACAAAAGACATAGACATGTAAATAAACTCCAAATTCAATTCCAAACCTATTTCTATGTTGTTGCCCTCTAAACAGAACAGGTCTTCCTGCAAAAATGAACTTCACTGGTACATTTGGATTCATTGACTATAAAATTGTATCATTTTCAATGAAACATTTGTACCTTTTCTATTTATTTATTTATTCATTTTTACATAGTTGTTAGGGTTTAAATGTTTTGTTTTGAAGTGATATTTAGTGATAATTAAAGAGTTTCTATGTAATTAACATGTTGAAATTCTAGAAAAACCGAAGAATATTCAACTGCTTTGAAGGAGATACAGATTCAAGTAAAATTAGGTAATATTTTTTTAGTGGAATTGTTCCGAGGATTATCAAATTAGGTAATTTATTATATTTGTGTCTTTCACTGTATTTTCTACAACCTTTTTATGAACTTAACTAACTTTACTGTAAAATTCTTGGTTATTGTTTTTTCTTTATGTGTGTGGTGCTTTTAATTGCTCATCCATGAAACTGTCCAACAGTTAATGTTTTGATAATTTTATGAAATTTATGTGGCGCAAAAATTGGTTTTTCTTTAAAAGAATCATATATAAAAAATTTACAGTGGTTCCTTCTTACAAACCAGAATAATTTATAAAAGATTCACTTGGGGTACATCTATAGTTCAACTCATATCGAAATTCATCAAGATATAATTAGAAATATCTTATTATATATTAGATGATAATAAGTTGGATAACAACAAAATATGGCAAAATAACTCTATAATATTTGTAAATATGACTTTTAGATAATTAACTCTATTATTTATAAGATGTGTCCAACTCTTTATGTTTTGATAATTTTATGAAATTTAAGTGGTGAAAAAATTGGTTGGAAATTTGATGTAAAATTTTATTTATTCTTCATTTAATGAAAACTTGGTTTTTCTTTAAAAGAATCATATATAAAAAATTTACAGTGGTTTCTTTCTACCAACCAGACTAATTTATAAAAGATTCACTTGGAGTACATCTATAGTTCAACTCAGATCCAAATTCATCAAAATATAATTAGAAATATCTAATTACATATTAGATGACAATAAGTTAGACAACAACAGAATATGGTAAAATAACGCTGGCTCAAAACTCACATTGAGCGAACTAGATGTAAATTATAATCACACAAAGCAGGAATCATCTAATTTTCTTGACAGCTAAGACATCAAAGAAACAAAAAACTAAGTTTGATTAGCAATAAGATTTACTTCCATAAGAATTAGAGTTTTATCTTCAATTTGCACTTTTGATACAACAAACAATAATATATAGACAACAAGAACTGCTTACACAAAAACAATAAGAATTAAAGATTGATCTTGAATCTTCACTTTTGATTAGTGATTTTTTGTCACTATGTGTGTATGAGAGAAAAAGAGAGAGAGCACTTTTCAGAAATTTAAATTATGGATATCTATTCAAGTATGTGGATGAAGTAACAACATTCTTATAGCAGAAGAGGAGAATTTTTTTCCTGCTGAATTATTTCCTTGCCAAATACTTGAACAGATTCCTTAGCTTCATTATTTGTGCTCTAGGAAAGAAAATTTCCTTTTATGAGCTCCATATGTTTTTGGTTTTTCGTTTTGGAAGCTTCAATGACTTGTGTTTTTTGGATTTCCATTTTCTTTATTTATTTGTTTTATATTTTCAAGTAATATATCATACATTTCTATTGCTTGGATTTGGATTTTAAATTTAGAAAATTGGATAGGTCAGCAAAGCTTCTTTGTCTTTAACGGCTTTCTTTTTTTCTTTATGTTTTTGATTTTTGAATGGGACATAAAATGCCAGAAAAATAACTACATGCACAACCATTTAAATCAATAAATGGCATAAAATGCACATTGATCTTCAAATTATTTAGGATTCCTTAAGAAATTATAAATTCAAACTCACTTTGCAAGACTCCCATCGTCTCATGACCCTTGAAGTTTTTTAGCTATATAAATAAATAAAAAAAAGCATAACTCAATTTACCATTATTATTTAAGCAGCTTCAAAGTATTTCTAGAGCCAAAGATATTAAACGAAAGAAGATTCCCAAATCTGAAGCCAAATCAATTGTGAAGAAAGGTTCCCTAAATCTTAAACCAAATCTAAAAATTTGGGGCTAAAAAAGGGTTCCCCGGGTACAAATGGAGAGAACATTAGTTAAAATTCAAAACACAATTGTTGAAATCATAAAACTGCAAGTTAGGCTAATAGGGTGAATCCATTGTCTTCAGTTTATGTGAATACAGAGCATATTAAGACATGCTCAGTAGGTTTATTGAATTGAGCTTAGAACATAATTTAAAAAAATATTTATATTAAAGAGATAGACAAATTGGATACAAAATATAACTACATTTCACTTCTCAAATTCATAAACCAAACACAATTTTAAAAAATATTTATATTGAAACTATAGCACGACCCCCATGTCTAATAGATATTCAATCTTTTCACCAAGAAGAAATGAAGAAATAATGCTGAGTGGCCTTAGAGAAAGTGAAATATGCTCTTCTTGTTGGGTATACCTCCTTATTGGAGTGTGGGACCCAATTGGTTTTGGAAAAAGAGTTTAATTTGGTTTAGTATTAATTATAATATATTTTTATATATTATATTTAATTTGTGGAGACCCAACCTAATTTGGAAACAACTAAGGTTTTGAGAAGAAAACCCTAGATTCAAAATATTATGTGTGTGTTGTTTTTCCCAAGGAACAGTGTGCCGCTGCTATAGAGCAATTAAACATTAATTTGGTGGAATCAAATTTTGGGTGCTTTGGTTTTTGGTTCTTGGAAGCACCATCAGTGTGCTTGTTCGGCTGCTCTGTTTTGAAGATAGTTTGGTTCGTTATTTTAGGTCTTCTACAACTGTGATTCTGAAGATTTTGGTTCATCTATTTGGTGAGGTCTTTCCTCTTATTTATTTGTGATTATTTGGAATTCATCTAAGGGTGATTTTGTGAGACCATTAGTGTCTCGTTTGTAATCATTTGAAACTTATTTGGTTGATAGTGGAATCGGATTTCAATCCCGTAGACGTACCTCACATTGAGGGAACTACGTAAAAATTCTTGTGTTGCCTTTGATTTAATTTTTCCGCATTAGTTTTTATTCCCATTGATTGATTTACTTGTGGGGAATCATCGATTTTCCCTAACAACTGGTATCAGAGCTTACGGTTTATTTGGGTCTATTTATTTGTGTAAATCAATGGAGGGGAATGTGGGTCGCATGTCTAGCTTCAATGGAAGTAATTGGGTAACTTGGAAAACTAAAATGGAGGACCTATTATTTTGTAAAGACTTGTATGGACCCATTGAGGGTGATAGTGGCAAACCTGCTGATATAAAAGATGATGAGTGGAAGAGGCTTAATCGAAAAGCCGTTGGTGTTATCCGTCAATGGATTGATGACAGTGTGTTTCATCATGTTGCTACTGAAACTTCAGCACATGATTTATGGAAAAAATTAGAGAGTCTTTATGATAGAAAATCAGCCACAAATAAAGCGCTTCTGTTTCGTAAGTTGGTTAATTTAAAATATAAAGAGGGCAGCCCTATTCCGAAACATCTGAATGAAATAAAGAGTATTGTTAACCAACTTGCTTCTATGAAAATTGTTTTTGATGATGAGTTGCAGGCTTTGATGCTACTTAGTTCTTTGCCCGAAAGTTGGGAGACTTTAGTTGTGACAGTTAGTAATTCGGCGCCCGATGGAGTTGTCACAATGGGCCAAGTCACCAGTAGCTTATTGAATGAAGAAACTATAAGAAAATCAGCGGGTTCCTCTCATTCAGAAGCATTTGTTGTCAGAGGCCGAAGAAAAACAAAGAGGAGAAGTAAGACTCCTCATGGTCGTGATCAAAGCCGGGACAAATCAAAAGATGATTCTTTTTCAAAGAAAGACATTGAGTGTTATTATTACCATGAGAAAGGGCACATGAAACGGGAATGCCGAAAGCTCAAGAACAAGGAGAAAATGTGTGACAAAAGTGTGGATAAGAAGCAAGAAGACACAACAGCAGTTACTACCGATGATCTCATGGTCGTTTGTGAAGATGATTGTATCAATTTTGTGGGCCAAGAGAGCAGTTGGGTGATTGATTCTGGTGCTTCTTTTCATGTGACTTCTCGAGTTGATTTCTTCACTACCTACACTGCAGGAGATTATGGTTCTGTTCGAATGGGTAATGAAGGTTTGTCCAAGATTATCAGCATGGGTGATGTTTGCTTGGAAACAAATTTGGGCTGTAAGTTGTTGCTTAAAGATGTGAGGCATGTTCCCGACATTCGCCTTAATTTGATCTCTACTGGGAAGTTAGATGATGAAGGCTTCAACAACAAATTTGGTGATAGAATATGGAAGCTTACAAAGGGTTCTTTGGTGGTGGCTAAGTGCCAGAAGACTCATACACTTTATTCGATGTAAGGAAAAATTTGTAAAGGTGTTGTCAATGCACTTGAAGATGATACTTCTACTGAATTGTGGCACAGACGACTTGGGCACATGAGTGAAAAGGGGCTGCAAGTTTTGTTCAAGAAAGAGCTTCTACCCGGTTTGAAAGGTACACATCTTAAAACTTGTGTTCATTGTTTGGCGGGTAAACAACATAGAGTTTCTTTTCATAAAAATGTTGCTTCTAGAAAAGAAAATGTTTTGGAGTTGATTCATTCGGATGTTTGTGGTCCTTTAAAAGTTAGAACATATGGTGGTGCACTTTATTTTGTTACTTTCATTGATGATTATTCAAGGAAAATTTGGGCTTTTCTACTAAAAACTAAAGATCAAGTTTTAGAAGTATTTAAGCATTTTCAGGCCATGGTTGAAAGAGAAACAGGGCAGAAATTGAAGTGCATCCGAACAGACAACGGTGGTGAATACATTGGGCCATTTGATGAGTATTGTCGCAGCCAAGGTATTCGGCACCAAAAGACAGTTAAGAAGACTCCTCAACAAAATGGCGTTGCCGAGAGAATGAACCGCACCATTGTGGAAAGAACAAGGTGTTTGCTTTCACAAGTTAAATTGCCAAGATCCTTTTGGGGTGAGGCAATGAGCACAGCGGTTGACGTGATCAATTTGTCTCCTTACTATCCTTTGAATGGTGATGTTCCTGAAAGAGTTTGGACTGGCAAAGATGTGTCTTATGAGCACTTGAGAGTGTTTGGTTGCCGAGCTTTTATTCACATTCCAAAGGATGAGAGATCCAAGCTTGATAGTAAGTCAAGACAATGTATTTTTCTTGGCTATAGGCGTGATGAGTTCGGGTATAGATTGTGGGGTCCGGTCGACAAGAAAGTCATTCGAAGCTGTGATGTTGTGTTTCTTGAAGACCAAACAATTGAAGACTTTGGCAAAGGTGATCAACCGAAGTCAAAAACTAGTGATCTCATTGACATAGATCCATCTCCTTCATCTTCAGTTGATGATGAAAATAGGGGAGATGTGCAGCCACCTATTGAAGAAGTGGAGGATGATGCTAATCCTAATGAAGTTGAGCCAGAAATTGAAGAAGAGCATCCAACTCAAGAACCGCCACCACAACTTGAGTTAAGAAAATCTACAAGGGACCGATAACCTTCAAGAAAGTATCCTCCCAATGAATTTGTGTTGATTTCCGATCAAGGGGAGCCGGAGAGCTACCAAGAAGCAATTGAGCATGCAAAGAAAGATGATTGAAAAAAGGCCATGGAAGAGGAGATGAATTCCTTGCTTGAAAACCAGACTTATGATTTAGTGAAGTTGCCTAAAGGGAGGAAAATTCTAAAAAATAAGTGGGTTTTCAAATTGAAGAATGATAGGAAGAATCTGAGGTACAAAACACGTCTTGTTGTGAAAGGCTTTGGGCAAAAGAAAGGTATTGACTTTGACGAGATTTTCTCACCGGTTGTGAAGATGTCTTCTATTCGGGTTGTACTTGGCATGGCTGCAAGTATGAACCTTGAAGTTGAGCAACTTGATGTGAAGACCGCATTTCTTCATAGTGATCTTGAAGAAGAAATTTACATGGAGCAACCAGAAGGTTTTGTGGAGAAAGGGAAAGAGAAATTTGTTTGCAAATTGAAGAAAAGTTTGTATGGTCTCAAGCAAGCTCCGCGGCAATGGTACAAAAAATTTGACTCTTTCATAATGAATAATGGTTTTTTTAAAACCACTTCGGACCATTGTGTGTTTGTGAAAAATTTTCCGGATGGTGAATTTATTATTCTTTTGCTTTATGTTGATGACATGTTAATTGTGGGTCAAGATTCTACCATGATTAACAGGTTGAAATTGGAGTTGAGCAAGTCTTTTGCTATGAAAGATTTGGGACCAGCAAAGCAAATACTTGGTATGAAAATTGTTCGTGATCGCAAAAAGGGACTGATTTGGTTGTCTCAAGAGAGCCATATTGAGAAAGTTCTTGAGAGATTCAACATGGATAAAGCAAAGCCGGTTGGTTGTCCACTTGCGGGTCAATTCAAACTTAGTTAGAATCAATGTCCTACAAGTGAGAAAGACAAAGAAGAGATGTTGAAAGTTCCTTATACTTCAGCAGTTGGTTCTTTGATGTACGCCATGGTTTGTACAAGGCCGGATATTGCTCACGCCGTTGGTGTGGTGAGTCAGTTTCTCTCTAATCTGGGTAAAGAACATTGGGTAGCGGTAAAATGGATTCTAAAATATCTTCGAGGGACTTCGACGGTGTGTTTGTGTTTTGGGGATGGTAAGCCGATGTTTGATGGGTTCACAGATTCTAACATGGCTGGTGATGTTGATTCTAGGAAATCTACTTCGGGGTATTTGATGACTTTTGCAGAGGGAGCTGTAGCATGGCAATCTAAATTACAAAAATGTGTTGCTCTCTCAACTACCGAAGCTGAATTTATTGCCATTACAGAAGCTTGCAAAGAAGAGTTATGGTTGAAGAAATTTTTGCAAGAGTTAGGTTTAAAGCAAGAAAAGTATGTGCTTTATTGTGATAGTCAAAGTGCTATTCACTTGAGTAAAAATTCTACTTTTCATTCGAGATCGAAACACATTGATGTGAGATACCATTGGATTCGTGATGTGTTAGACTCGAAATTGTTACAACTCGAAAAGGTTCACACAGATGATAATATCTCGGATATGTTGACAAAGACTTTGTCGAAGGACAAACATTTAAAGTGTTGAACTTTGGCGGGTATGGTTGATGTCTCCACCTAAGTCGGTAGGGGGAGAATTGTTGGGTATACCTCCTTATTGGAGTGTGGGACCCAATTGGTTTTGGAAAAAGAGTTTAATTTGGTTTAGTATTAATTATAATATATTTTTATATATTATATTTAATTTGTGGAGACCCAACCTAATTTGGAAACAACTAAGGTTTTGAAAAGAAAATCCTAGATTCAAAATATTATGTGTGTGTTGTTTTTCCCAAGGAACAGTGTGCCGTTGCTATAGAGCAATTAAACATTAATTTGGTGGAATCAAATTTTGGGTGCTTTGGTTTTTGGTTCTTGGAAGCACCATCAGTGTGCTTGTTTGGCTGCTCTGTTTTGAAGATAGTTTGGTTCGTTATTTTGGGTCTTCTACAACTGTGGTTCTGAAGATTTTGCTTCATCTATTTGGTGAGGTCTTTCCTCTTGTTTATTTGTGATTATTTGGAATTCACCTAAGGGTGGTTTTGTGAGACCATTAGTGTCTCGTTTGTAATCGTTTGAAACTTATTTGGTTGATAGTGGAATCGGATTTCGATCCCGTGGACGTACCTCACATTGAGGGAACCACGTAAAAATTCTTGTGTTGCCTTTGATTTAATTTTTCCGCATTAGTTTTTATTCCCATTGATTGATTTACTTGTGGGGAATCATCGATTTTCCCTAACACTTCTATTTGTCTCTACACTAGAGGAGATGGAAATCATGTTGTTGATTAGGATGTTTAGCAACATTTTATCCAAGAAGTAAACAACATACAAAATTAACAACCAATTTTTCCCTACTTTAAAACAATGCACTTCCAACAATGCAGATCATATTCTCAACTTCAAATAGTTATAAAAATATAAAGCACTTAAAAAAATGAAAATGCCATAAAAAAAAAAAAAAAAGTCATTAATATCACCCCAAACATTGAAGATGAATGGATCTTATATTACATGTTAAACATTTAATAAGTTGACATGGTAGAATTAACATATAACCTTTTGGCTAGCTCTTGTTAAACAGGCATTTATTTCTTCAATTGAAATTGTATTTCTTCGTTTAGCTTCTAATTGTTTACTAGCTTAACAAATTCATTATTGATTTATTGTAAATGTATGCTACGGTGCCATTTGGTAACACTTACGTTTTCAGTTTTCTGTTTATATTTACAAAAATTTTAAAAACTCAAATAAAAACTTGTTTGGTAAAATTTTTGATTTATAAATCAGTGGTCTCAGTTTATAAATTTGGCTAAAAAATGAAAACACAAAAAATGTGTTTCCGTTTTGAGTTTTGAGTTTTTTTTTTTTTTTTACCACCCAACACTAGCCACCACCCGCCACCTTTTTCCACCACCATCTTCCGCCACCACCACCCACCACCATTCACCACCCACTTGCCATCACCACCCACCACCCGCCACCACTACCCGCCACACACCACCACCACCCACCAGCCACCACCATCCACCCCTCGCCGCCGCCGCCGCCGCCACCATCACCCACCTGCACCACCACCCACCACTACCACCCACTGCCACCACCACCACCATCACCCACCCACCCACCACCATCACCCACCACTTACCCTCTACCACCACCACCCACCACCACCACCACCACCACCACCACTGCCACCACCACCACCATCACCCACCACCCACCACCACCACCATCACCACCACCACCTACCACCACCCACCACCACCACCCACCCACCACCACCACCATCACCACCACACCTCCACCACCCACCACCACCACCCACCGCCACCACCACCACCCACCACCACCCACCCACCACCACCACCGCCACCACCACTTCTGCCACCACCACCACCACCACTCACCCACCCACCACCACCACCACCACTCACCACCCACCACCACCACCCACCGCACCACCCGCCCACCACCACCACCCACCACCACCACCACACACCACCACCCACCACCACCACCACCACCACCCACCACCACCCACCACCACCAGTTACCCACCACCCACCGTCACCACTTTCTACCACTGTCTTCCACCGCCACTTGCCATTTCTCACTCTTTTTTATATTTTTAAATTTTTTTAAACATTTTGTCAATTACCAAACACGTTTGTAATTTATGTTTTTCTAAAAATAAACAAAAACCAGTTTATAAAATTTTTGTAAATATAAACTGAAAACGTAAACGTTACCAAACACACCCTACACAATTGATAATTAAATGTAGGTGTACTTGAGACTTTAGCTCAAACAATATGAATAACCATTTAGTCAAAACTTGAGAAAGCCTATTTGAAGAACAACAAGGGATGCTAAATAACTACATCGACATACTTTGCGTCACCAATATGTTTACAATTAACCAGTCCATATTTCCCAACTCGTAAACGTGAACAAAATCGCCAACGTCAGCGCGCATACCGTTCAAGACTAACAAGTGAACGCAAGCAACAACCATTACAACAGTGAAGGGAAAATCGTCAACGAGCAAAAGAACAACAATTATGCAACAAAATGTTTGACAATGATAAAGGTATACAACGTGTTATCAGATGCAATAGGGTAAACAAACCTACAAACCTATTGTCTGACTAGCCTTCGCAAGAAAGAGCCAAACATATTTGTAGCTTTGCTTTATGATTTTTCTTCTCATCTATAACATCTAATTCAAATGTTATATATTGCTCAACTGGTGGCATCGTAGCTTCTTCATAATCAAATGACTTCCCAATCCGTATGACTCTATAACTTCATATTTCCATACCAATCTGTAAACTATTTACCATTTGTCAAAATACACCCTAATTGTATATTCCACTTACTATCATAATTCTAGGAATGCTTCCTTCATATGCCGACCATTTGAGAGATTCATTAAACTATCAGGCAAACAAATCTGATAGCAAGATAACCACAGTTTGTACCAAAAAGCGTCACCGTATGTTCCCACAACAGAAAACTTGACCTCTAATGTATTCTACAACATTTTGATCAAGACTTGACATATTAATGATTATTGTTGTTGGTAGGCTCTGAACAAACATAGAGAAATGTAAATAGGATACTTTTTCCTCCAACTTCCGCTTCCTGTCTTCCTCCAACATCTTGTTGTAGATTTTATGGGGCAACACTTTTTTAATTTGAGCCTGAAGGGTTATGCTATTCGCATGGTCAAATACAACTTGCTTGCAACCAACCACCACCAGCCTTATATCACCTAATGACATCCAAAGATAAGGACAACCAATATTTCTGTGCAAATATCCAAACGTACAATAACTTATTTGCCTTCACATCTATGGGAGTCAAACTTGATAGCAAGGTTGCAACAAGGAAAAATGGAATATATACTTTTCGAGTTCAAAGTCAAATATATCACTACATCAATAGTTTACAACCACCTGACACCAGTCTCAAATACCTCCAACTTTATTTCTATGACACTGAGCATGAATTGCAACATCGTTCGGAAAATGCACCACAATTACGTGTAGATATCATCGAGTCAATAATGCACATTTTGTTAGAAAATTCCTATGCAAAATTCTTGCGCAGCTTAAAAGATGTTGATATTGATGAGGAATGCAGTATCGCCATTCGAACAAATCCTTGCCCAAATCAAAGAACCTACAATGCATCGTCAGCTTCACAAGTTACAGCAATATGGGTTGAAGAAGAGTCCACAAACAATAAGACTCGCGACATTCTTGTACATAAAAAATTAGGTGGTAGCCAACGAGTTATGCATTACCATGGCTGCTATGACCCTCTTCAATACCCTCTATTATTTCCTTATAGTGAAACAGGCTAACACCGTAACATGAAAAGAAAAGGAAAAATATTCCACTATATAACACAAGCATTTTTGCCAACACATCAGAATTGTTAGTCTCAGAAAATAAAAGTAAAAAATCCTCTACTCATTGAAATTATATTATCATTTCATTGAGGAAAAGTACCCGAAAGCTCAAAACCACGCTACATCCATTCTAATTATCTTTTTCCTTACAGCTTCACATGTTGTTACGAGTGATGCATCAGGAATTTCATGTTGCCAATTCTACTGCTATCTGCTACAAATTAGGCTTTCACAAATATCGACAATATTACTTTCAGTGTGTTGCTCAAAGAATTTATTGTCGACATGTACATAAAAATTGAAAGCACTTGGTTAGACTACATACGAGCTAACCAAGACACTATTCGTGCTGAC
Organism: Camellia lanceoleosa; assembly: GCA_025200525.1. NCBI lineage: Eukaryota > Viridiplantae > Streptophyta > Magnoliopsida > Ericales > Theaceae > Camellia > Camellia lanceoleosa. Next base: position 85,968,454 of record CM045759.1, read on the forward strand.
TGGTATCAAGGAATAGTCGACAGTGTAACAAGTGATGAAACAAGAGCATCAAACATTGGTAGACGTATAGTCCTTCTAGCATCCTTTATTGGTGGCCCTCGAGATATGAAGCGAAGATATCTGGATGCTATGACATTAATACAATGATGTGGATAGCCTGACACATTCCTGACAATGGCATACAACCCTTCTTGGCCTGAAATCAAAGCAGAGCTACATGAAATAGAAGAGGCACAAAATTGACCAAATCTTATCGCTCGTGTTTTCCGGGCCAAAATTATGGAACTAAAAAATGAGTTGGTCAAAAAACAACTCTTCGGCCCTGTAGCAGCTTACACATATGTGATTGAATATCAAAAGCATGGCCTTCCACATGTCCATTTCTTGTTGGTTTTGAAATCTCATGCAAAGATTATCCACCTTGAAGAATATAACACATATATTTCTGCCGAGGTACCAAATAAAGATGACAACCCACATTTGTATAAGGCAGTTGTCAAGCATATGATGTACGGCCCCTGTGGTGCACTGAAGCCAACAAACCCTTGCACGACCAAGAAAGGCAAATATAAGAACAAATACCCTCGAGAATTCTCAAAAAAGTGATCAAGTGTAGTGAGAACTCTTATCCAATCTCTAGGCGTCGAAATGACGGCAAGTGTGTGAATGTTCAAGGTAGCCTTATAGACAATAAATGGGTTGTTCCTTATAACCCGTACTTACTTATAAAGTTCAATTGCCACATAAATGTTGAAATCTGCTCCACAATCAAAGCTGAAAAATATTTTTACAAATATGTATACAAAGGGCATGATCGTGTTTCTTTCCATTTCATTGCTAATGATAACGACTCAATTATTGATGAGATTAGTGCATACCAATCTATTCGATGGATATCTCCACCTGAAGCTACATGGCGTATTTACAAATTCACATTTAACAGTATTTCCCCAGCCGTTTTAGCTCTCCATTTACACTTGCCAAACATGCAACTTGTAAATTTCAAGGAATAAGATAATTTGCCAAGTGTTCTACAATTTGGGCGTGCTTCTAGAACTATGCTCACTAAATATTTTGTAACGAACAAGGAAAATACATCTGCTAGGCAATGGTTATACTCTGAATTCCCTGAACATTATGTTTGGAATGTTCAAGATTGATATTGGAAACCACGTCAAAGAAGTGAAACAATTGGAAGAATTGTATCGACCAACCCTTCTGAAGAAAAATGATACTTCCTACGTATACTTCTAACACACATAAAAGGAGCTACAAGTTTCATAAACTTGCGTACTATAGATGGGAAAATATGCTCCTTATTCAGAGAAGCTGCTGAAAAACGATGCTTGCTTAAGAAAGACAATGCTACTAAAGAATACCTTGCAGAACCAAGTGTTTTCCAAATGCCTTTCGTGCTGAGGCATCTATTTGCAACACTATTAGTTTTTTGTGAACCTAACAATCCAAGATCATTGTGGAAGAAATTTTATGATGCACTATCAGAAAACTACAGACAAAATCTACAACTCACAGCAGAACAAGTACAAAACATCACGCTTGACCATATTGCAAGTTTCATAGAATCAATGGGCAAGAAAATTATAGATTACAACCTCTCAGCATACAACAAAGCTTCCATCATACGAAACAAACCTACCAACGAAATTGAGGCTGAACTACAAATCCCAATTTCAGAAGAAGACATACATATGAAACTGCTCCTAAACAATGCACAGCGTGCTGCCTTTGATCTAATTATGCATCACATAAAGCAACACTTAGGAGGTGGATTTTTCGTTGATGGCCCAGGAGGTATCGGAAAAACTTTCTTGTACCGAACATTGTTAGTTGCCATATGCTCAGAAGGATCTATAGCTATAGCAACAGCTAGCACGGGAATAGCTGCGGCTAACCTACTTGGCGGCCACACCGCACATTCTCGCCTCAAAATACCTTTAGACATCAACAGTTCAACTGGTTGTAATGTTGGGAAACAAAGTGCAGTTGCCACACTCATTCGAAAAGCAAAATTAATCATTTGGGATGAAGCACCTATGGCAGAAAAATAAAACATTGAAGCTTTCGAAGTAATATTATGTGATGTTGGCTCAAATGAAACCATCTTCGCTGGAAAAGTTGTAGTATTTGGTGATGATTTCCAGCAAGTTCTTCCTGTTAGTCCCCGATCCACTCGCAAGGAATGCATAAACAACAGCTTGGTTGAATCAACACTCTGGCCTCATCTTCATATTCTTCATCTAAACATGCGAGCATTACATGATCCTCAATTTTCTGATTTCTTATTAGATGTCAGCAATGGAACTTACAACAACATAGATGAGGACTTAATCACAATACCTGAATGCATGACTATTAGCACAAAAGAGGGTTCAAATCCAATATTAACATTGGTTGAATACATCTATCCAGATTTCACTAAAAATGCATTCAAATCAAAATAATTGACATCTCGAGCCATCTTGACTCCTAAGAATAAATTTGTAGATGAAATCAACAAAATCTTGATGGACAAATTCCTAGGAAGTACATACACATACACTAGTTTTGACAAAGCGGCAAATGACAAACAAGAAAACTACCCATAAGAATTGATTCACAGCTTGATTCCAAATGGAATGCCTCCCCACCAACTACAACTCAAACAATCTTACCCAATAATGCCTCTCAAAAGCATAGACCATGCTGTAAGAATGTGCAACAGTGTGCGATTAATATACAAAGCTCTAAACGCTGAAATTGCAACTGACCATTATCAGAGCAACTCAGTTTTGATGCCCAAGATTTCACTTGAACCAGCCAAAATAAATAACTACCATTTCCCATTTCAACGCAAACAATTTTCAATCTAACCTTGTTTCACAATGACCATCAACAAGGCTCAAGAACAAACCTTAGAGCAAGTCGACATTTACCTTCCACAATCTGTGTTCTCCCATGGACAATTATACGTCGCACTTTCAAGAGCACAACGATCTTCTGCTATAAAAATCCTCATAAAACCAACCAAACAATCAAAACACATGTCCAACATGACACAAAATGTTTTCTACAAAGATTTTATCAAAAAAACATCACAGGTAAGCCCAACAAAATCTACAAGAATTTGACAATCCACACTAAATGAAACATATCCTCCAACATAAACAAATCCATATACACTTGCACTCAAACTCAATAAAAAATCAATCAAATTAAGAATATATCACAATATGTAGCAATTCCATGTATCCATGCACACAGATTCACTTACACCCATATTTGCATTGGTAAGGACAATAGAAGAGAAAGTTATAATGATTCGTGAGTTATCTGACAAATCGCGTAGATGGAAAGCCAAACTTCATGTCATTGAAAAACAACCCCTTGTACAAGCAAGCTTGGGACAACTACTATCCAACAATTCATCCTAGCAGACAGTGAGGTATATTCAATACACTACTAACAACATATTACATTATCCTACTTTTAGAAACAAACAAAAACCTCACATACACACACACACTAAATGTAGAACCCAACTACTCATTATAACTAATATTACGCCATATTAGGGCTCACGAATTCCGGCTACATCTTTTGATGATGACATCCCTATGTTTGATGGCCTACTCAATGTATATAAGATATACTATTTTTCAAATGGTATCATCAAATACATTGACCCTCGAAATAGAATCGTTGACAACACAATTCAAATCATGCTAAACTCTCGGATATCAGTTGAAGAAACTGAAACAACAGAAGAAGCAAATGCATTAGAAACATACTTTTTCATCCAACTAGCAAATGCATCCAACTACATTACAACAAATATCAAATTTGATAAATTCATATGCATACCACAACTAATAGCAGCACAATTACGCTTTTAATTACCTACATTCACATTTATGTTACATGTCCAACAGATATTGTTGCTATTGCAACTAATGTTCTATCGACAAGAACAATCACAAAGCGAATCGATGGACAACCAGCTAAAGTCCGAGAAATCTTTCTCATCGATCAATCATTAGTTCTCTACCAATTTCCATGCACATCCTACATATTATATTAACATAATAGATATTTCGAAGTTTAAATTAACAAGTACACAAATTTATTAATAACACACTTTCGAATGTCTCTATCAACAGCAATTAGCCTATGAAGCTTTCAGCATGGGATGACTTCACCACAAATGAATGTGAACACATAAGCTCCATCATTACTGAAAAACTTACATTTGTTGCCACAAACCTCAGAGCAACTACATTCAATGGTAGGTTAACATACCCTTTCCTCCAACAGAAAATGCCACATAACTGTCCTATATTTTCCATCATCGAATACCTAGAAGAATAAAATTATGCTTACACTTTAAACTGCAATTACAGGATGCTCTTTATCAACTACTCCAACAACTGAATTCACCTTAAATGCCAACATACTTGAAATACAATCGTTGCGTGACTAGTACAAATCACAAACATTATATTCACTTTACTGCCTTCACATCTAACCTATACTAATAGCTCCTTCATTACATTAATGCAGGCAAATAGCAAACCCGCAAAAAATTGAAAAAATTGCAAATTCAAAACACATATTTTATGTTGCCATCTTCAACTTCATCTTCAAAAACATTTGAAGTTGTACCCATCAACAATTTGTCGTCACATGAAGTATATACCTTCTTATCTATCTTCTTAATTGAAGACAATTACATCGATATATATATATATATATATACTTACATTCAAATACTACTTTCTTTCAAAACAGGGCAACATATGAATAAAAGGCAAAATAACAGCAGAACCAGTAACACAGCGTCCATGGTATGTTGCATGTAAAAAATGTAATCGTAGTACAATGGAGGACATTGGCACCTCATTTACTTGCATTGAATGCAACACAGAACAATCTACAACAACAGCAAGGTACAAAACATATAATTTGGTTCAACTAAATTCACCAAACCTATTAAATAGTGAAACCTAAGCTTTGGCTAGGCTTGCTTCATCATAATTTCCTATATTACATTATAGTATATCCTATTATATCCATCTTAACTGCCTGTCGATCTATCCTCCGAGTTCAAATCAAAGGCAACAGTGGTAGCTTCAAAACAACTATTTTTGGACCACATGCAGAGAAGTTGGTAGGCCATTCAGCAGATGCACTGGTCCATTTAAACCTCAAGGCAAGTATCTCCTTGCAATTTCAAATTAAAGTTTAAATTAAAGCATGGCAACAATTATTTAATATGCATAGACTCTTCAACTGTAGGAACCCATACAGAAAATAGCTTACATGAACATGGCTTCAAAGGAAAAAGAATATTAAATCCATCTCTCTCCCACAAAAAATGCAAGTTCAACGTGGGCAAACAACAAGTGGACTGTTTGACAAGTAAAAGATGTATAAATTCCCACATGTAATACAATATACTAATAGTAGATCTAGATATATATATATATATATTAACGTATCTCTCTATATGTACCCATATACTTCACTAAAAGTTATATATAATAGTTAACTTACACTTTTTGCATAACGTATAAACAACCTTGGTATGTAATAACTTCCACGTTTTGGACAACATATAAATAGCTATCATCAGTAGTATAAGATTATGCTTGCTAGCTTTTGAATACTACATATAGTACCTATTTATTCCTGCATTCAATATCTATTTTTGGCTTTTATGTTGTGCTATAAATTTTGATGGTTAATTAATGGCATAAAACTCAACGCAATATTTCTTCTCTTTAACAATGAACAGTGAATTAGGTAATCGCCTTTTCAATGGAATTCAGACTTGTTGTACCCACAAGGAGTACTACTCTATATATACTAAAACTTTCTCTGGCTTTTGGTTTACTTCTCTCTATGTTTTGTTTGTTTTGTTCCTCTATGTATGCTTCTCAATAATGAAAAGATTTTTCACTGCTTTCATGTTTTTTTAGGACATCTATTTACTTCTTTATTTTTGGACAGAAAAGAATGAATCTCATTGTGATAAAAATTTATCGTTGCAACTATCTCTAATTTATAAAAATTTATCGTGGCAACTATCTCTAATATTTTTATAATTTATATAAATTTATCTCCATAGGCAAGCCCCCTCTTCAAACTATCCCTGTTAGATAATTGTTAGCAGGTAAGTTTTTCCTAATTGATTTATCTCTTGGGAATTTAGTAGATAAGTTTTAACTTGATTGTTTTTATCATTTACTACTTCACACCATAATGAAATGAAGCAATTGGTTCAAAACTTTGGCTCTTCATGTTGTGCATCCAATTCCTCCTAAGCTATGAATGGTTTCTTTTGTTTGTCCTTAACCTCCTGTGTTTTTTAACTTGAATTGTGCTGGACAGTATGTGTTGTTTCCTGGACAGTATTCCAATTCTGTGGCACAAATGAAGGCATGGCTATTTAGTATTCCTATGTGTTGTTGTTGCTTGCAAACTAGGTGACTCGACACTTGTAGCGTTTTTACACTTCTAGCGTTTTTCCTTTTTCTCTTTTTTGGGTTAACTTTGTACAATAAATGTTTTGTTCCATAGTCAACTACTTTAGTTCATCATATAACTGTCTGTTTGGCTTCAAATTGTTATACTTTAATCAATGTGTTTTTCACTATAGGCTAAACAAGTGGTTTTATCAATTGTTATTCTTCTGCACAACATTTAACTCCACAACAATTAAACTATTGAGCCAGATTTGAGAAATAAATTCAAACCCATTAGCTAGCAACACTAACCATTTTGCAAATTTGGTTTAACTTTCTGCTGCCTGTTTAATACCTTAAGTTCATTGTTTTCTAATAAAATTCTTCATTTATTTATTTTTTTAATCAAATGTCAAAATCCTCCTCATGTAATTTTCAGCTGTTCTTCATTAGTTTTCTTAAAATAGCAGTTCTGAAAATCATTAACAATAATATTCTTCCCAAAAAAAATTATAAAATGATAACTTCTGAATATCAATAGCTATAACAATATAAATATTTGAAAATTTCGTTTTCTATTCTATGATATAAAATTTTATAGCATAATTTTTACATAATGTAGCCAAAAAATATTCTAAAATCACATAACATAATATATGATTCAAAGTTTCATATTGCAACAAACTGTAGATTTTTCAAGTGTCATTCATCCATCAAATAATTGCTAGAAAATACATAAAATCATTCATTAAACATAAATATAATAAAAAATTAAATGTGATGTCAACTACTCTAACTCCTAAAATTTCATAAAGAGTTAAACACCAAATTTCCAACAAGAATTTGAAAAAAAAAATTAAAATAGGAAAGTAATTCCCTAAAATATTTCAATCAAATTAAAATAAGATATACATGAAACAACCATTTTTATATAAGCCTTATTTGGTTTAATTTTCAAAAATAAATTTTTGAGAAAGTAATCTAAAATTTAGTTTGGTTTAGTAACTTTCAAAAAAAAAATTCTAAAATCATTTTCTATCTCCTACTCTCATACTTGAAAACTATTTCCAAAATTTTCTAAACTCTCATACTTCAAAACTATTTCCAAAATATACAACCAAACAAACTAAAAAAAAAATCTAAAATCTTTCCCAAAAATTTCTTCGGAAAATTTATCGCCCAAAACCAAACCAAACAAGGTCATAGGTTCTTCCTTACTTACCTATATTCCACTTACTTAACTTTGTTTTCTTATGTTCCATGTGTGAGTGATTTTCCGATCACACTGCCCTCCTTAGTAATCCAGCCGTAGAACACAGGCAGAATAGATGGCACCCTGCTGTCCTGCACAGAAAGAGAAGGCTCTGGCGATGGTTCTTCCACCCGGGGGCACTCCGACGATCAAGTCAGTATATCTCTCAAAGATAATCAAGTATTCAACTTACTAGTTTGAGTACTAAAAAACATACCTTAGACCCATGGGGGTGTCTCTCTTTTATAGCCAATACAATCCTAGTCCCAATAGGAGCCTGGCCCTAATGGACTTAGGATTACTGCTAATCTGGGACTTCCAGTGGGATTAGGATAAACTCTCCAAGAGCCTTATCTTTACCCAAACTAAAGTCTTCTCCCAATCTAGGACTCTTGTCCATATCCATGTTGAGTTCCCTCTTCATTCTAGGATTCTTGTCCCCTATCCGCTTATCTCGGATTTCGATATCTTCAGAGGTAACCTCGGCCTATCCGAGATGACCTCGGCACAACGGCCAAGACACATGGCACCTCGGCTGACACGTCGGCGTCACCTTGCCACGTGTTGGTACTCAGAAAATATATCCCCACAACTGCCCCCTAGGTTGTATTACTTCGGCATACTGAGGTGATGGAACCTATACTGATCCTCTTTCTCATACGTCGGCTTAAGAACTTCTCAGCTGAGGTCTTTCATTTCAGGCCGACATGTCTTCTTTCAACAACAAGAATTCAAATGAACTCTTCATCGCGCATGAGCTGTCATGCATCATTTTTCAACCGTTTCAGTTACGTGTTATATCTCTATTGGCCCGTGTCTGTGACGCGCTTATAAGCCGCCTTTTCAAATTGCTCGCTACCGACGATGCGATTTTCCAGGCGCACTAAATGCCTTATTTTGCCGCCGTTTCACATTTTAACAAAACTTTTCCATCTTTCCTTTTTTTTCTTTACTTTTGTATATCAATTTTCTCTTGCTTTCTCTCTCTTTAAACTCGTTCCTTTGAATCCGCCATTGTTCAAGCTCGAAGCTCAAGAATCGCTGTCTTCATTCTTCCATTCTGCCATCGCTTTCAACCGCTGCCTTCGTCTCGGCGATTTGCTTCGACCTCACGTTGTCTGGTAAGCAACTGGCCCTTCTTTTCCCAGTCCTTGATCGTTTCTGGAATTTCCTATTTTTACTGTTCTGTTCAAGCATTTAATTTGTGAATCATTCACCTAAATGCATCTTATTTCATGATTTTGCACATGTCCTGAACACTTGCATTGTTTCACCATTGTTCTTGGCCTCCAACTCTTTATATTCTTTAGGCTTTTGACAGCCCACCCTCGTTCTTGATTCTGAAAACTTGTTCTTGTTTCTTGTTTTCTGTGTTTTTCCCAGATTTGAGCCTCCAATCTTTGCTTTCATAGATTTAGGGTTGGGATTTGTTTATAGAACCTTCAATTCTTAGGAAAAACTGAAACAATCTTTACCAGTATATACCTAGTTTAAGCCGAGGTCCCAGTAACCCTTTAAGAGCACTCTATTTCTGTAGTCAAGTACCTTTACACAAAAATCATGGGTATGTGGAGACATAGGGTAACCACCCCAACCAAACTCGAATTCTTTAGGCAAGAGTTCTCTATTCCTAATGATATTCACCTTAGGCTAGCTGGGGATGATGATTCCATCATGCCTCTGAGATATCTGATGCCTTTCCCTATTGTAGCTTTTGTTGAATGTGGACTTCGGCTCCCACTCAATCCCCTCTTTCGTGAAGTTCTTCACTACTACACCATGAAACCTATGCAACTCACCATTAACTCCTATAGAGTGCTTAATGGTATCATAGCCTTAGCCCGGCAGGAGAATGTTAGGATCACCCTCGCCGACATCCAATACTGTTATACTATGTGCGCCCTTAACCTGAAAGAAAAAGGTTATGTGTATTACCTCAAGCCGAGGCCTACTGAATTCAAAATTGTAGCTGACCTCCTAGACTCTAACAAAGGGGCTGGAGATGATTATCTTATTGCTTCTAGAAATTGGGAGTTTGGCCTAGACGAAGATGTCCACCTCTACCCTCTTCCTCGAGTGGTTAAAGAGGGCAAGGGTAAGAGCCCAGTGTCAATCACTTAGTTGTTCTTTCCATATCCTCAAGATTTTGTCTGTCTCTAATGTTGTGTTCTTTCTTTGCAGACATTCGCAAGCCACCAAAGGACTTCTGCCAGTCCTATTTTCTTGGAAAAGACCTAAAGAAGCTCCTAGACCTTCCGATTTACAAGCGTAAGGCTCCATTGGTACTGAATTTCATCCCAACGTACAAATCCACTTTGCCCGACATTCCAAGGAGGGTGAAAAAGAGCCTTTCTCCACCTACTGCCACAACTCAAGTCGCTTCCTCATCCCAAACAGATCAAGAGTCCACATCTGACCCAACCAATCAACCTTCCACCTCGACACCATACTTGGTACCAATTCCTGAAAGAAAACGCCGGCGTAGACTTGTCAAAACTGCCGAAATGGTTCTCCTAAAGCCTGTCGCCCGAGATCTCCTAGCCGACCTACCAGCCGATGTCGATGTTGTTCCAACCCAAACGATGCCCCCACCAAAACCAAAAAGAACAAAGAAGGCTCAGCCAAAGACCAAAGCTACTGAGGCTGAGGCTGAGGATGCTTTGCCCATCTCACAATTGGCCGAGAGTAAGAAGACTGCTTCTACTTCGGTAAAAAGGTCTGCTAAAACTCAACCAGCAGAGTCCCAGAAATCAAAGAAGCCGAGGTCTTCTTCTGCGACGACTTCAAAGTCCAAGGTACCAAATGTCCCCTGGACGCTTGCAATTACTCTGGAGAACAAGCCTGTCCTGGCCAGTGATAGCGCCGATGATATAAATATCGGCGTTGCACTCAGTACAGCTCTTCTTCTTCCAGGTGATCTGGAAAAGAATGCTGAAATGAGTGAGTACGAAAATTATGCTTTTATGCTTCAACGCTGTGTGCAAGTAAGTGCCTTCACTTGGTAGCTTGTTTTGTCCTCATCTCTCCATACTTGTAAAATTTTGTAATAACTTTTTGCTTTGTGTTCTTTCAGGCTGTCCAGCATACACATTCATTCTCCATGCAATCCTTTAAGACTAGGGAGAAGTTAAATGACTTAAAAAATGAGTATTCTACCCTCCAGAAGATCAATAAGGGCCTTCAAGCAAAAATGAAGAAATTGGAAGATCAAGCCGAGGCTACTACTAAAGCCCAAACCCTGGCTGAAGAAAAAGCTGAATCTGCCGAGGCCATTAAGAATGTCGCTGAAGCTCAAAAGAAAGAGGCTGAGGAAAAAGCAGCCCAGGCCGAGAAGGAACTCCAGGAGGCTTTGGCCACCAAGGATGCCGAGATCAAGGCGGCTGATGAAAAGGCATACGCCCAAGGCATGGCTGATGTTACTGAGGAATACAAACTTCAAGTCAGGCAGGCATGCAACAGTGGCTTCTCCCTTGGTTGGATGTCCCTTGTCAAGAAGCTTAACATCCCAGATGACTCGCCATTGCGCAAGGCCGATGTTATTCCTCTGCCATTCCCTCCTCCTCCACCTCCAAGTCAAACTGAAGATGAAGATGAATCCGAGTCTGAAGCCGAGGATGAGGATAAGGATGATGATAATGCTCTAGTAAGGAAGCCCAAGGATACCAATGAGACCAAGTCTCCTCCTCAGGGTGATCAAGTCCTTGACTTGACTAATGAGGAAGATGAGGAGGTCATTAAAGAGGCCACTCCTGAACAAGATTTATTTGATGTCCCCTTGGTTGAAAAAAGTCTTGATCAAACAGTCGCAGAAATTGACGCCGAGATTGCGGCAGAAAAAGACGCCGAGGTTGTGGAAAAAGATGCCAAGGTTGTGACAGGAAAAGATACCGAGGTTGTGACAGAAAAAGTCTTGAATGTCTTTTGTACTCTTTTCTTTTTTTGTACTTTCTTTTATTTGCTGGACTATATAAGCTTCCTCTTATGGCCGATGTGCCTTTCTTTGTTACTTGTGAACAATTTATTTCTGCTAGGCCATAGTGCCTTCATTATATATGACTGCAACTGTTTTTCTCTGAATGTTTTGGTTTTTAATTTCTCTTCATTGCTTCTGTATGGTTCTATATTTAGAATATTTTGCATGATTTGTATAATTCTTCCTTTGCACAATCTTCTCGGGGTTACATACCTCGGGTATAATAACTGCAAGTTTTACTTCGACAAGATACTGACCTGCAAACTTTTCATAAATTTCAACAAGTGTAAAACATATACTATTCAATGTTAATTCTGCAAACTTTTCATAAGTTTCAACAAGTGTTTTAAACAGTGATCTCGGTCTAACCTACTTGTAAATTGCTACAAATTTCAACAAGTGTTTAACATATACTGTAAACTTTTCTCAAGTTATAACAAGTGCTAAACAATGATCTACTTGTAAATTGCTACAAATTTTAACAAGTGTTTAAACACTGTACTTAGCTTTTACGTCAACCTGTAAATTGCTGCAAATTTCAACAGATGATCATATGTCGGCTTAACTTCAACTTGTAAACTGCTACAAATTTCAACAAGTGTTAAGCATCTTTTTTTTGGTTTAGCCAACCAGTAGATTGCCATAAGTCTGCAAGTAATAACATCGGCTTCACTTCGACTTGTAAATTGTTACAAATTTTAACAAGCGAAGAGAAACAATAACCTCGGTTAAACTCTGACTTTGTAAATTGCTACAAATTTCAACAAGTGGTAAACTTTGTATCGATTTGACCAACTTGTAAATTGCTACAAATTTCAACAAGTGGTAAACTTTGTATCGGTTTGACCGACTTGTAAATTGCTACAAATTTCAACAAGTGGTAAACTTTGTATCGGTTTGACCAACTTGTAAATTGCTACAAATTTCAACAAGTGGTAAACTTTGTATCTCTTTACCCCCCACTGTGAACCTGAGTTTCACTCGGGTTTTCATTACTTAGAGACAATATTATGAAATTCGTAAGTCTTGGGGAATTCTGTAAAGATTTTATTGATGACGTCGGCAAAATACAATGAATATCTTAATGATAGAAAAATTTCAAATTACAAGTGTTTCAAGGTCTTGGCAATGCTTTGCCCTCATTGTCTTCAAGCCGATAAGCTCCATTGCCTAACACCGAGGTAATTCTGTAAGGTCCTTCCCAGTTTGGGCCAAGCTTGCCTTCTCTGGGATCCTTCTTGTTGCCGACGACTTTTCTCAAGACTAAGTCGCCGACTTGAAAATCTCTTGGGTTGACCTTCTTATTGTAAGCTCTGGCAAGCTGTTGCTGGTCTACTGCAAGCTGGATTGCAGCCTTCTCTTTTCGTTCTTCTAAAAGATCTAGATCTCGGGCTAAGAGTATGTCATTAGTCCCATTCTCAACTCTCTGGGTTCGGATCCCTGGGATTCCGACTTCTAGTGGAATTACTGCTTCTGTGCCATAGGCTATGGCAAAGGGGGATTCCCCTGTTGATCTTCTCGGCGTAGTCCGATATGCCCAAAGTATGTTGGGCAATTCGTCTACCCACTTTTCTTTTGCTGTCTACAGCCTCTTCTTTATTCCATCCAAAATTACTTTGTTGGATGCTTCTGCTTGCCCATTACTCTGGGGAAAACTTGGTGTTGAAAAGTAATTCTTGATCTTGAATTTCGCACAAAAGTTCTTGATAAGTTTCTTTGTCAAAGCGTTCTTGTCGGCAACGATGGCTCTTGGGATGCCAACTGGTGATAATGTTTTTCCATATGAAATTCTTGACGTCCACATCTCGGATTTTGGCAAGGTTACGCCTCTATCCACTTTGTGAAGTAACTGTTGCTACCGACAAGTATTTTCTCTGCCCTTGCTTGCAGGAAGTTGTCCAACCAAATCCATGCCCCATTGGGCAAGCGGCCAAGAAATTTGATATCGATTAGTCGGCCTAGTCGATGAATCAAAGGTGCAAACCTTTGGCATTGTTCGCACTTCTTACGTATGTACGTCTTTTTTGCATGTAGGGCCACCAATACCCCTGGGTAATAGCCCTATGGGCTAGTGATCTGCCCCCAGTGTGGCTTCCACAAATTCCTTCATGAATTTCATATAAAAAATCTTCAACTTGTAAAGGGTGTACGCACCTTAAAAGGGGTCTAGTGAAGGACCTTCTGTAGAGATGTCCGTCCGCAGTCAGGCTAAATCTTGCCAACTTCAACCTGACTTTGTGTGCCTCCTTGCAATCTTCTGGTAGCTTTCCTTCTTTCAAGAATTCAACAATTGCGTCCATCCAGCTTGGCCCCATGTCCACGTACATTGCTTCTTGTTTTGCGTTCTGTGGTTCTATGCTCGGGCCCGACATATAGTCAATCATAATTGTTCTTGTTTTTCTAGTCTGTATTGAACTTGCCAGGTTAGCCAACGCGTCGGCGTGGCTGTTATCATCTTGGCTTACTTGGAGAAGTCGGCAGTGCTGAAACAGGGCTGCCAATCTGATGACCTCTTTTGCATATGCCGACATCCTCTCGTCTCTGGCTGCAAATTCTCCTGTTGACTGGTTAACAATTAACTGTGAATCACAAAAAACTATTACCTTATCTGCTTCTGCTGCTGCTGCCAGTTTTAGTCCTGCAATTAATGTTTCGTATTCTGCTTCATTGTTTGAGGCCTTGAACCCCAAACGGATGGATTGTTCTATTATTTCTCCATCTGGGGATATCAGCAGCACTCCAGCCCCCGCTCTTTGTCAGTTTGAACTTCCATCGACAAACAGTCTGAACGAGTCGCCGATGTAGATGCTGCAGGGTCTGAGCTTTTCCTTCCTTTGTTCCTTGGCCTTTGGCTGGGATTTTCCCTACTTGTTGGGACCTCGTTCATCGTGGCTCAACGGAGCCCGATGTTCGATGGATTCAAGCGTGAATTCTGCCACGAAGTCGACCAAAACCTAGCCCTTAATCGCTGTTCTGGGCCTGAACTCCAGGTCATACTGACCCAAGGCCACTGCCCACCTTGCAACTCTTCCTGTTAAGTCTCCTTGTTGCAACAAGGACTTCAGTGGGTGCTCTGTTAGCACTACAATCTTGTGTGCCTGGAAGTAGTGGTTCAGCTTTTTTGAGGCCATCACTAAGGCCAGCATTAACTTTTCTAGCGGTAGATATCTTGTCTCTACGTCGGCCAAGGTTTTACTTACATAATAGACAGCCTTCTGTTCTCCCTGCTCTTCTCGGATTAGCAATGCACTTACTGCGTGTTACGACCGGCTATATCTGAAACAACTCCTTCCTGAGTTCGGTGTTGAGAGGAGGGCAGTGTGGTCGATACTTTTTAGGTCGGTCAAAGCGGCCTCACATTCTTCAGTCCATAGGAAATCTATGGTCTTTTTACGAGTTGAAGAAGGGTTTACACTTATGCGAACTTACTTATGAACTTTGTTTAGGGCGGCCCGCCGATGAAACATTTGAACTGTTTCTTGCGATGTTGGGCTCTATAGATCTAAGATGGCCTTGATTTGATTTGGGCTGGCCTTTATTCCCCTTCTTGTTACCAGGTACCCTAGAAACTAGGGCTGTGCAGCGGATCCACCGACCCGCCACACCCGTCCGACCCGACCCGACCCGACCAGCAACGGATGGATGCGTGACACGTGGCAGGCGGATGCGGACCTAGATTATATAATTTTTTCCGGTTCGGGTCGGGTGGCGGGTGATCCGCCATTTTAGTCAGCAGACCCGACCTGACCACGATAGCTAATATTTTATTTTTTTTGGCTGACATATGCCTGCCTCTGCCTCATTTCATTTCCCCCCCTTTTCGTTTCTGATCTCATTTTGCCCTAAAATTTCGACATTCTCATTCTCTCTCTCTCTCTCTCTCTCTCTCTTTCTCTATCCTACACATCGTCGGACGATCTATACATACACGGCGTCGACGATCATCATCGGACGATCTATACATACACGGCGTCGGCGATCATACACAGTCACTGAGGTATCTCTCTCTCTCTCTCTGCTTTCCTCTTCTTCTCTTTTCTTCTCTTCTTCTGATGATCTTAGTCTAATCTGGGTTTTTTTTTTTGTTCCAATTCTAAAACGAAATAGATGGTTAGATTGATCGATCTACACTGACTGTAACTGAGTGAGGTACCTCTCTCTCTCTCTCTCTCACCTTCTTTTTCTTCTTCTTAACTGGTTTTTTTTTTTTTTGTTTTTGGTTCCAGTTCTAAACTTCTAAATCTAATCTGTTGAGTCTAATCTATTATTATTTTGTTGTTTTATTTTTTTTTATATTTAGAATCTATTTTTTTTTTATTCAGAATCTGTTTTATTTTTTTTGATTCAGAATCTGTTCACAATCTGGTTTATTTTTTTTTATTCAGATTGAGAATGCTTCCTTTTCTTTCCTCTTTCCTGTTGTAATGTTTTTTCCATCAATAAAACATTACTTGTTTTTTGAAAGAAAGGAGTCCAATAGCTGGAAGCATATGTACCCAGGAAAATAATCTAAAGAGAAGAACATCTAAGCAACATTGTTTAATGTATGTATGATGGCTTAGCTTGAAATCTATAGAATATGGATATGCCAAGTATAACTTATAATATAAGAATAGAATATGGATATGCCAAGTATAACTTATAATATAATTTGAGTTTGAGTTTTTTGGTCTCACATCTAATGTTTGGCTTATAACTTACAAATATGATGTGAGAATATGGTTTATAACTTATAAATATGATGTGTTTGTTTACAAATATGATTTGGCTTATGTAATAAACTCAAATTTTGATGGAGAACTTATAAACATAAATATGCAAGCCTGTCTCAAGTAAAGATATACAAAGTTAACTTTTTTAAAAAAATTTAAATTTTTTGTGCTATACAAAGTTAGCATTTAACAGTAGGTAGATCCAAAATAACATACATGTAATATATGTAATATATATACATTACTTATTTGTGAAGATAAGAAAAGAAGAGCAATGACCTAAACTTTGAATTGTTTATTATTTATATGCCTTTTTGCTTGTTGATTATTGCAGGCAAAAAAGGTTCCTTATCCCTATAGGCTATATAGCCCACATTACAATCTCTTTTGAAAAGTTTATTTGTAGAAAACATTAACAAGGTTAGTTCCATCAACCTAGATTTAGTAGAATGTATTATTACCTATAATGTATCTGCTGCATGCATGGCAGATTTGCTGTAAGAAGATGAATGGCAGATTTGCTGCATGCATATTGTTAATTGAATGGCAGATTTATGAATGGCAGATTTATGAATGGCAGATTTGCTGCATATTATGAAGAAGATGAATGGCAGATTTGAATATTTAATATACACACAAAACAACAAAGTGGGGTGATGTTAATTGAATTTTTTCCTGGGTTTTTTCTTCGTTTTTTTTTTTAATTTCAGTGATATTAATTGAATTTTTTCTTGGGTTTTCTTTTTTTTGTATGTTGAAAATTTGTAAAATTTCAAACCGCCAAATCGATTCGCATCCATCCGCAATCCGCCAAATCCGCATCCGCCGAATTGGCAGACGGATGCGGATTGATTTTCACCAATCCGCCAATTTGGCGGACGGATGGCGGATTGGAGGTTTCGTGACCGCAACCGATCCGCGCCCACCCCTACTAGAAACTTACCAGATCCAACTCCAAACGAGCATTTAGATGCGTTGAGTCAGAGCCGATATGTCTTGAGTATTTCGAATACCTCTTTCAGGTCGGCAAGATGACTCTTAGGCTCCTTGGTCTTCACGACCATGTCATCGATGTAGACTTCTACTGTTTGGCCTATCAGGTGCTTGAACATTTTGGTTACCAGCCTTTGGTAGGTTGCTCCTGCGTTCTTCAGCCCAAAAGGCATTACCCTGTAACAGTACATGCCTTTTGGGGTGATGAACACTGCCTTCTCCTCGTCTATGGGATACATGGCTATCTGGTGGTACCCCCTGTAAGCGTCCAGGAAGCTCATCCTTCCATGTCCAGATGTGGCGTCTACTAATTGATCAATTTTGGGCAGAGGAAAGCCGTCTTTGGGACAGGCTTTATTCAGGCTTGTAAAAGCTACGCAGACCCTCCATTTACCGTTTTTCTTTTTTACCACCACAGTGTTTGATAACCATGTTGGATAATTGACTTCTCTGATGGCATTGGCTTCCAGGAGTCTGTCTACTTCTTCCTCCACTGCTTCGACATGCATCAACGTCGGTCTTCTAGCCCGCTGTATTACAGGTTTAGCCGACCTGTCGACGTTCAGTCTGTGACATGTGACCTCGGGGTCAATGCCAGGCATTTCATAAGGTGTCCAGGCGAACACCTCTATGTTTGTTCTTAAAAAAGCTTCCAGTTCTTTTTCTTCTTCTTCGGCTAAGCTTGAGCCGAGAAGAAAGAAGCGCTCTTCATCGCCCTCCTGGACGAGGATTTTCTTCAGTGTTTCCTCGCTCTTCTCGGCCGGCTCCTTGCCGATATCATCTAGGACTTCCACGTCCTCATCTTCAATTTCTACCTTCCCTAGTTCTTGTATGCTGCAGGTTGTTTTCATTGCTGCCATGGAGCAATTTTTGGCCTGTAGCTGGTCTCCTCTGACTTCTTCAATCCCATATTCTGTTGGGAACCGCAATAGTTGATGCAACGTTGAAGGAACTGCCCCCATTGCATGCAACCATGGCCTTTCCAATATGATGTTGTAAGGGGAAGACGTATTAATCACGATGAATTCTGTCCTGATCTTCTTAGTGCCGGCCTGTACTTCCAAGTTTGTAGCGCCCAGTGGCCACGTCGGCGTTCCATTGAAGCCGACCATTGGGCCATTCGATTGCTCCATGTCGTCTGGGTGAAGGCCTAGCTCCTTGTAACATCTAACGTACATGATGTCACAAGAGCTGCCTTTATCTATTAGGATGCGTTTTACTTGGCACTCCCCAACCTGGAGAGATACCACCAAGGCATCATTATGTGGGTGTTGTACCATCTCTAAATCGGCTTCGGTGAAGGTTATCATCAATCCTTGGCACTCCGCTGGCCGATGTCTCTTTTCCCCGACTTAGTAGACATGCTGCAGATGCCTTACCCTCTGAGTCTCTTCTCTGACTTCGTTCTCGTTAACTTTTGAATGAATCACATTAACTATCTGAGGTCCTTCTGCCCGAGGTTGCGGAGGTGGTGGGGTCTTTGGAACTGAGGCGATCTTACTGCTGTTCTTCTCTTGTTACGGTCTCATCGACAAGGTCTCTCGGTGGCCTTGCCTTACGGATCTTCAGTGTGCTTTTAGGGCTCTGCTGACCATGTTGTATGTCCGTCTTCATTGTGATAAGCACAATGTCTGTCCATGTTTCTTCCCATAAATTCTCCCGGTTCCCTTGCTGGCATTCTGAAATAGGGCTGGTTCCGAATTTTTCCTAGGACTTTTTGAATTGGAATTCGGAACACGGTTGTCACTGCCTGTTTGGCCCTTAACTCTACCTCTGTTTTGCTGAATCCGTTGTTACTTCGGCCTCATTTCGGCGAGCTGTTCCCTTTTTCCTGTTTGACTTCCTTGTGGGCCGATGTATCCTCCCCGGCTCTGGCATACTTCTCGATTCTTGCCATGAACTCTTCCATGCTCTTTGGCAATGTCTTTGCCAAAGATTTCCGCAGTGAACAATCGTCTTTTAGGCCATTCTTGAAAGACACGACTGCTACTTCTTGGTTGCATTTAGGTATTCGATTGAACACCTCGTAGTATCTTTTTGCATAGGCCCTAAGGCCTTCATCCTTGCTGATCTTCAGGGCCATTAGTGTGTCCACCCTTAATGGCTGCAGTTTATTTGTCACGAACCTGGCCACAAACATCTCGGCCAGGCCTTCCCAGGTCTTCACGCTTCCCTTTGGCAATTTGTGGAACCAATCTGATGCAATCTCCCTAAAGGACGAGGGGAACACTTTGCAGAGCAATGGCTTGTTCCCACTGTACAACGCCATTGAGTTCAAAAATAGTCCAACGTGGAAGTTAGGGTCTGACTTACCATCGTATATTTGAAACCTCGGCATACTGAATCTTTTCGGTGCTTCAAATTTGTCCAGGTCTACCGAGAACGGTGTCCTCGGCTTGACGAGTGAGGTTACCTCGGCTTCAGCGTTCTGTTCCTTCCTCTTGAGGTAGTTTCTCAAGTCTTCTTTACTCCTCCCCGGAGCCCGGCTATCTATGGACTTCAGTCTCTTCGGCACACTACTCTCGGCCTCGTGATGGGCCCGTTTTGATCTTTCTCCGCGGGTTGTGTCAAGGCAGAGCGCCTGCCCTTGAATACGCCGATGTTCTTTGCGCTCCTGATTCTTCGTATGATATGTCCTCTGGGATTTCTCTTGTCTCGGCTCTTCTCGTCCGACTTCCCTGGAAGGCGGATGGAAGTGCCTTGCGCTCCTGGTGTGCTGTGGTGCTTCGGGAATTATTTTTCTTCCTCCCTTCTGAGTATTAACTGCTGGAATTAGGGTGTCCTGCAGCGGGTACGGTGGCTACATGACATTGTTTTGCATCATGAAGTTGACGACCGACTGCAGGTCTGCCAACTTGTCTGCCAATTCTTTTACTTCCTCATCCCTCCGTATGCACCTATCCCTCCATACCTGGAGGTTATCTTCATTGTAGTATCTGTCTTGGTCCATCTTCTTTGAGGTGTCGCCCTCCTGGCCAACATTTTTTCCTCCATTCCCCTGGTTGCAGGTTTCTTCATTGTGGTTGTCTCCTTCGACATCAAGGTCGATAGGCCTGCCACTCCCAGCGGAAGCGTCGTCCCCAACCTTCTCGTTTTGTGCGTTACTGGCCATCTATTCGTCTTTCGTTCCCACAGATGGTGCCAAATTGTGTGAGTGATTTTCCGATCACACTGCCCTCCTTAGTAATCCGGCCGTAGAACACAGGCAGAATAGATGGCACCCTGCTGTCCTGCACAGAAAGAGAAGGCTCCAGCGATGGTTCTTCCACCTAAGGGCACTCCGACGATCAAGTCAGTATATCTCTCAAAGATAATCAAGTATTCAACTTACTAGTTTGAGTACTAAAAAACATACCTTAGACCCATGGGGGTGCCTCTCTTTTATAGCCAATACAATCCTAGTCCCAATAGGAGCCTGACCCTAATGGACTTAGGATTACTGCTAATCTGGGACTCTCAGTGGGATTAGGATAAACTCTCCAAGAGTCTTATCTTTACCCAAACTGAAGTCTTCTCCCAATCTAGGACTCTTGTCCATATCCAGATTGAGTTCCCTCTTCATTCTAGAATTCTTGTCCCCTATCCGCTTATCTCAGATTCCAATATCTTCGGAGGTAACCTCGGCCTATCCGAGATGACCTCGGCACAACGGCCAAGACACGTGGCACCTCAGCTGACACGTCGACGTCACCTTGCCATGTGTTGGTACTCAGAAAATATATCCCCACATTCCAATGCTGTTTCTCTTATAGACAAATGGCAAAAAAAAATCCAAATAAATCCACCTATATCCCAATATAATCAAACATTATAAGAAAACATAATGGATTAAAATAATTCATTAATTAGTTTCACCAACACAATAAGTTATAAAATAAAAAATAAAATAAAATAAAATAAAAACACATCTTATAAAAATATCTTAAATGGTTATAAATATTGTCAAATAACTTAAAATCTAAAATACAAACAGATCAATATTGTCAACAACAAAAAAAAACATACAAACAGATCGACAACAACCTGCAACTTACCAGCAAAAGCTTTTTAGATATACTGTTGTTGTACTTGAGAGTTCCAAGGATTTAATAGGTCAAGCGGTGAAAGCAGTGTACAATGTTTGTAGCAGATTCAGGTATAATCTCGCAATAGGTATGATTTGTTCTCCTAGAAATTTCCAACATTGGTGCTTCATATTGGTGCTGTGCTAGACCTCTGTGCTCACATCTTCATCAATTCATGCCACCTGTACCATCGCTGCTGAGGCAGCTGCTTTGCACCATACTTATTCCTAAAATCCTCACCTATTAAGAGGTGTAAATTATTCAATTTGATTGCTACAAATGACCAACAGTTTTCTCAAAAAAACAGAAGAGGTATGCTCTGCTTCCCTTTCCGCTTCCCAATTGGTGTTAATTCTTGTTGGTAGTCTATCTGTTGCTATTTTTTTGATCTATGGTTATAATTCTTGTTGCTTTTCATTCTCTTCCTCTTGTCTAACGTGCCCACCATGTGTTCAACGATATGCTGAAATGAAACACACACATAAATTGACAATAAAATTGTCAAACTTCTTATCCACCATGTACTTCACAATATGGTTAAACAAATAAACACACAAAAAACGACAATCATAGTGGGAAATTATTTTCCCAATTTTTTTTTTTTAAAAAAAAAAAGGCAAACCAACAACAACTTCTGTTCTAGCAGCAAAATTGTTCGCTTGTGTAAGAGGCCTTCTTGTCGTCATGGTCTCACACCTAACCCAACATTTATAGTCTGCTGCAGATCAGCCACCTACTACATATTTTAAAACTATTTGAAAAAAAAATAATATAAAGGGCTTACTCTCACCATCAAATTGGATCAATGCCTGACCACTTAACTACTTTTGCCAAGTTTATCAAACAGCCAACACCAAGTACAATCCAAAAACAAACAAACAAATGTCACAATAAAGATGAACCATTCTTAATCTAATGTTGCTTTTAAAAGCTCCTTGTATTAATTTTTAACTCTCTATTTTTTTTAATACATTTACTAAGGTTGCTTTAAAACCTTCTTATATTAAATTTCTTTTAATACATTTGCTCTATGTATTAAGAACCATTCTTTAAACATTTGCTCTATGAGGCATATAATCCTGAATTTTCTTTGGTTCTTTGGTTCTTGGATAGAGAGTAAAATGTCACAAATTCATTGTTGAACAAACTTGTGACACCATCTACAGTGCCTACACGCAAGCAGGTTAGTCACATTCTTAGCTGTTAACAAATTCTTTTCTGCAATTGCCCCTAAAGTCTAACTAACACTTTTCTCATTCTTTCACAGTTGACCTAACTCCGCATATCACACGTCCTCACAAAACCGCCAACATGCATAACACCAACTACACGCCCTTCAACATGAATACAATGTATAATTCATTACCAAACTACAACAATACCCAACATGACAATCATCACTACATTTTACAAACTAAAAATCAGCCCACATATCACTCCAGCACACATCTCCTACACACCCAACCAACCACTTATATATCTCTAACCAATTATAACTATTACTCAAACATACCTACAACATCTTACTCAAACCCATACTATTATTACAATTCCAAAGCCTACTACACCTCTCCAAACATCACTATCTCTACATTGGAAAATACTAATAACCAACTATAACCCCAAATTTACTCATCGCAACAAACTTCCACCACATCATCAACTGACTTCACTAAGCAACAACAGCTTGTATATTGGCAACCACCAAAAAAAGGATGGCTCAAATTAAATTTTGATGGTGGAATCTATCCAAACAAAGAAGTTCCAGAACAAGTAGATGCCATTCGCGTAGGAATATTTCGAAACCACGCAGGAATTTGTGTTTATGCTTTCGGAGACACAATACCAATGAAATCTGCAAAATATGGTGAAGCATCAACTTTATGTCATGGATTACAAATTGCAACAGAAAATGAATGGCCAAAGATATGGGTAAAAGGTGATGTAAAATTCTTAATCGAGACAATTCTACACAATACACAAAGAGATTATTGCAGCATCGTATGGAAACTTATAGGTAACATCCGAAGAAGAAAACAAAATTTTGAAGATTGTAAAATCACCTTCATTCATAGAGAAGGCAACTCTACAGCAGATGCATTATGCAACCACATCAAAGGAAAATATGGAAATTTCAAATACGATGACAAGACTTTACCACGTAAAATTAAAAATATTATACATCAAGAAAGACAAGGATATATCTATACACAGTGTACATAATCACACTAACATAGAGTACTTCTTCTTCTTCTTATCTTTTCTAAACAAATCCCCACTGTATACCTACTATAATGTACAATGTTATGAAAAAAAGCTACTATATGGACTAATATAACGAACATATTTTTTTTGTAGGATGCAATCTTATCAGTAATGTAAACTTGCACAAAGTTCCATTTCACTACGTTAGAGTGATTATAAGATGCAATCTTATGACTCATAATAATTATTTTTTTATTATGAATATAGTAAGGTTTGGTTATAACCCATAATAGTGTTGAATATGCATCAATTCAATAGTTCAATTTTTTTTGGGCCCCCCTTTAGTCTAACAACAAAAAATTAAGTTGCATATAATATGTCCTTTGCAAAAAACAATTCAGTCAACAATAATTGCAAGATTTTCTGCATAAATAGTGATCTTCACAAAATAACTCAAAACACAAGTTTATTTTTTGCCTCTCTTTCAAAAGAGCTATTTATCAAAATTGCATGAAATAATTCTCTCAATATTTATTGATGACGAAGTAAACCCCAATGCTTGTGCTACAACGCAAGCCTTCTATGTTGCAGTTTAGCCTTTGTACCTCACTCTCCCATGGTCACATCTATGTCAATTTGACAGCTACATACATACATGATTTTTAAAAACGTAATTCTTTCTCTTTTAGATTTTTTGATTGAGGAACATAAAAGAGCTTGATAAGTAATGATTAATAAAGAAATATGGAACACCACGACAAATTAAATATAAGATCTAAGTACATTTCATTTCTCAAATTCATAAACAAAACACAATTTTAAAAATATTTGTATTCAAACTGTAGAACGACCCCCACGCGCAATGCACATGGGGGGCCAACTAGTATATATATAAAACACCTATAAAACCTTAGATATGAGATACAAACACACACACACACACACATCTGAGATCGAAGGTCAATGCGGCAGGAGAGAGAGAGAAAGAGAGAGAGAGAGAGAGAGAGAGAGAGGGAGTGCAGTGGTGATGACAGTGGTACGGTGGTGGTCTAGGGTAGATTGATCTAGGAAGACAACAACGAGGGACGATGAAGGCGACATGAGGAACGACAGAGATGATATGACGACAGAGACAATCTAAGTGAGATGAGCTAACTGTAGCGACAATGACAGCGATGTCAGAGAGGGGAGAGAAAGTGTGGTGCAGATTGGAGCTCTAACTAGGGTGACCTCATAATCACTGACGATGATCTAGTGGAGATTTGGACGACGACAAGGCGACAATACACACACACACACAGAGAGAGAGTTTGGTTGTGTTTTGATGCAGATCGAGTAGAGGATGGCATAACCAGAGACGAGGATGAGGTGATGGGTAGTGTGGTCAGCGACAGAACGAGGGTTTCATCACCAGACGGGTTAAAAGATAAATAATTTTTTTTCACCATATACACAAAACACACATGTATATATATATATATATGATAGATAAATTATATATACATAAAAAAAAATTAAATACCATAAAAATAATTTCTAATAGGAAGGTTTTTTTTTTCCATGTAAAATAAAAAGAGAATTCAAAATGAAAGAAAAATGGCACATATATTTTTTATATTGGGGGGCCATTTTATATATAAAATGATATATATATATATATATTTCAAGTTCTATGGCAAGCAATAATGTTCACGAAAAAAGGGGCTATGACCTCTTATAGTCTTCTCCTAGTTCCGTCCTTGACGACAGAGAAGGAGATTGTGACGGTAGTAGTGTGTCGAAGATAGATAGATAGATAGATAGATAGATAGATAGATAGATAGAGAGAAAGAAAGAGAGAGAACAAATTAGGTGTTTGGTTTCAGTTTTATGAATTTAGTTTCTTGGAAATTGATTTTTTTGTTTTTCGTATTTTTTTATTTTTAGTGAATATTTTTAAAATTTTAAGTAATTTTTTTACTTTTTTATATGTACCTTACTTAATTGTCTCTAAATAGTAAAATATTTGTGAAAAAAATATTTTAAAAAATTAATAAATATACAAAAAATACGAAAAATGTATTGAATTTTCATATTTTTTGTATGAAAATAAGATAGAAAGTTTAATGTTTAACTTTCAAAGGAAAAATCCAAGCCCAAGGTTAAGCCTAAATATAAATTATTAGAAGATGAGATTACTGTTTTAAAAATTAATAAAAGTTTAGATAATTTCCAAGCTAATGATGCCATTTCCCCAGAAGAATCTAATAATAAATCTAATCAAATTGTTCGTTATCATTCTGGTGTCTGGAATAAAGCACAAAAGAATTATAGTACTATTAAACAATAAATTTTATCTACTGTTTTATGTATTAGTAAATTTCAAGATGATATTTTAAATCAAAAATTTTTACTTTGTGTTGATTGCAAATCTGCTAAATATGTTTTAGAAAAAGATGTTCAAAATCTTGCTAGTAAGCAAATTTTTGCTCATTGGCAATCTATTTTAAGTATTTTTTATTTTGAAATTGAATATATACCTGGTTGTCAAAATTTTATTCCTGATGATGAAAAATACCTGGTTTTGAAATTGAATATATACTTGGTTTCCCAAATCCTTTTTCTTCGGTGTCGAATTCTGGTCGTTTCGGAGGGTGCGCGGGTGAATCCGAGGTGCCCGGAAGCAAAGTTGAAAACTTGGGTGGCTGGGCCAAGGCCGCTCGAGCGGTGGGGAGGGCCGCTCGAGCGGTGAAGCTTGACACCCAAAATTTGCATACTATCTAAGGGCGCACGAGCGGATAAGTGGGCCGCACGAGCGGTCAAGGTGGCCGCACGGGCGGTGGGGAAGGCCGCACGAGCGACCAACTGGGCAGTCCGTGCCCTGTTTTCTTATAACGTTTTGGTCCGAATGTCTCACCCATTATACACATATCTCTCTCACTCTAAACCCTATATTTCTCTCTCTTCTCTCTAGCAAACTTCCTCAAGCCTCAAAACACCTTGATTTTACAAATTTTTGGGTCAAGATCTCCATCTCCTTCCTTTAAATCTTGAAGATCCAAAGTTAGGGCTTCACTTGGGTGGTGGAGATTCGAAATTTCTCTTATCTTTAAGGCTAGGGTTTCATCTCTCCTTTCATCAACAAGCTTAAGGTAGGGATTTCTTGAGTTATATATACTAGTTTTGCAATTTGTTGTCGATTTAAAAGTGTTCTTGAGTTTGTGTTGATTTTATTGATTTTGATTCAAAATATAGAGAGAGTTTTGAATGTGGGTTTACATCTCAACCTTTTTCTTTTATCTTGAGGGTTTTCTTCTATTAAACTCATGAAAAATGGTGTGATGGAGTTCCTCTTAGAAAATGATGATAGTTTGTTAATGTTGAAAACCCTAGAAATTGGGGATTTTTGGTAAAATGGAAAATGTCTTTGAAATTACTTATTTTCTTGTGTTAAAAGGATAAATGAGAGGTGTTTCATCAATGTTTAACAATATGGCAATTTTCTTGATGTATGAGAAGGAGGTGCTATTTAAATATTATTGCTAATACTTGAATAAGCAAACTTGTGTGTGATAAATTGTTGGATATCATAAATGATGGAAAAATTGTAAACATCAGGGATTTATATTTGAAATATGTCGCTTGTAGCCATGGGGAGACTAATTTGTTAGGACATGTGAAAATAGAATTGTGGTAACATGTTGATGACACATGTTAATTTTGTGGATGAACATTGAAAGGAGAATATGAGAATGTAAATGTTGGCATTGTTGTAGAGATATTCAAAATGGAGAAATGTTATGAAGTATGGAAAAGATTATTGCATTGCATATTACTGCATTTATCATTATGCATTGTGAATCTAAATTGAAGAGATTTACATCATGACGAAAAATGTGATTGTGATGAGAACTAATGAAAATGTGTATGGGATAAATACGTTGGTAAGTTCGGATAGGGGGTGTAGATGAATTTGATAAGTTGGCCTAAGTGTCCAGGGTGAAAGACCCGAAAGCCGTGCGGATAGGTGTTGAGCCTTCTGGTTAATACCAGTAAAAATGACAGTTTGGTAGTACTCGTAGAGTCTACTTGCAGACACCAGCCTAGGGATTACCAGTGTCGTATTTACCACTCCTGTTGATTTAAATATTGGAAGTTTGAAATTGATGAGATTGCTAAATATTATCGAGAATATGGTGAATTTAAAATTGTGCATTGAATATTATTGTGAACATGATGATTTTGAAATAGTGCATCAAAATAAGATTTTCCTTCATTATTGGCACTTGCATGGCATTACATATGCATTTTTAATGTTGATGGAATTGGCATAATGTATATACTTTGTGAGGAATCTCTACTAGGCTTTATGCTTACCCCTATGGGAATTGGTGCAGGTAAAAATGTGGTGACTCCGCCAAGCTAAGGGCGTGAAAATGTTTGAAGAAGAGTAGCTTAACTCTTATTTTGTTGTGATATTTTTTTGTAAACCAATGGCTAATGTGTTTGGGTCCGATAGACCAATATGTGTAACCGGGCTATTGCCTTGGAACTTGTAAGCCCTTGAGGGCCTTATTCATTGTGATTTAATGATTTCTTTTACATGCAATAGATTCATGTACTAGTGAGTAAATAAATGTATAATGGCATGTGAGAATACTTTGGTAAACATTGGAACCATGCAAATGAATTTGATCAATATCTCATGTTGAGAGTGGGTTGATGTATTACTTATGTGAGTTTATTTTCAGGGCGTGACATTAATTGTAAATTTTTGAAACAATTTATAAAAATCATGACAAGAAAGTCACTAATTGTCAATTTTAGTGACATATGTAGAAAATTATCATAAAAATATTTTTAACGACGATTATATAAAAATTTAATAAGAATTAAATCAAACTATTAGAATCTATTGATAATTTACCTTTATTTCAACCCTATTGTTAAGATTTGTACTGATAAAATAAAAAGTTAGATCCCATAATTTGAGACCCATAATTTAGTAAAGACTGAGGGAATGAAGTGTAGAGTTTATATATAAAAATAAAATAAAATAAACTATTGATATAAAATTTGAATGATTGGGTTCTGTTTGGAAATAGAATTGGGTTAAAATATTTCATAAAATAAATTAAAATATTAATAAAATAAAATACTATATATAATTTATAATTATTTTATTTTTTTCCTTACAACCATAAAATTAACTTAAAAAAAAATCAATCACCTTTCTAAACAAAGTGTGACTAAAATCAGTGCGGGCCCTAGACATTGGCCAACAAGGCCATGACTTGGGACTCTTCAAAATAGACCTAAAAAATGGATTCATTTTATTATGGTATAGTGTAATATATTATATATGTTTTAAGTTAAAAAAAAATTAAAGAGAAAATACAAATTAACTTAAAATAAATTGATCCATTAAAAAATTAAAAGGCCCATTCAAAAAAATTAACATTGTAATCCACTAAAAATAGACCCAAAAAAGGGTCCTCCTATTATAGTTTATTGTAATATATTAGGTATATTTTAAATCTAAAAAAAATTAAGGAAGACCCAAACTAATTTAAAATAAATTGACCTATTAAAAAATTAAAAAGCCCATTTAAAATAATTAGCATTGTTATTCATTGAAAATGATTTTGTAAAAAAATAGATTATGCAAGTATGATTAATTTATTTGCTTCTAAAAATAAAAGAAGAGCGAGGATCAAACGATACTTATTAATTGTTGTAATGTAATACTAAGTATTTTTTGTAATTTTGACACAAATTTTGTCTTTTATCTTCATTTTTTTTTCATTTTGTTTCATTCAATGAAAAAAATATATGAAGAGTCTCAAAATTTTATTAATTAATCATTAATTTTGGGTTCCGAAAATCTCAAGGCCAGACCTGACTAAAATAATTAAAAATAAAAATGTTAGAAACTTCCAAATGAGAAGCTTTAAAGGAAGCTTTAGTGGTGAGTCCGTCTTATAATTTGATATTTTAATTTGTGATTTTATGTGTATATATATATATATATATATTTTTATGTATTATCATATCAATAAAATTGATGTTAAAATTTTAATTTTAGTATTTTCTATCATCACTTAATCAAAAAAACGAAATAGCAAATTAAGGGTTGGTTTTGGGTGTTCTAAAAAAATGTATTTTTTGTCTTTTTATGAAAAGATGTGTAGAAAAGTAAAGAGATGATGTGATGAAAAAAAGATAAAAAAATAGATTATATAAATTATGCCAAACCTAACCTAAAATGATCAATTTTTACGATAAGATCGTCGAGCGTCGTTTTCACCGACACGTGTCGTGGATTCTATGAAGAGTCCAGGAGAGAAAAGGAGCTTTGGACCCCACCACCACCTTGAGAGTTGAAAATCGGTGTTGT
The DNA here is from genome assembly GCA_025200525.1 of Camellia lanceoleosa. NCBI lineage: Eukaryota > Viridiplantae > Streptophyta > Magnoliopsida > Ericales > Theaceae > Camellia > Camellia lanceoleosa. Next base: position 85,998,490 of record CM045759.1, read on the forward strand.
TGAGAGCAGTCATTTGGGGGTCTTACGGCACCGTCACTAGTGTCTTAGGTATGACTGGTAAAGTGATAGGGATCATTTTGAAAAAATTATGCGGTGGTATTGAGATAAAGCCTCTTGATATTTTTTTGATGTGCGTGTGCGCGGGCGCGGTGGTATTGAGATAAAGTCTACACTTGATATTTTTTTGGTGTGTATGTGTGCGCGCGCGGTGGTATTGAGATGAAGTCTCAAACTTGATATTTTTTTGGCGTGTGTGTGCGCGCGCAGTGGTATTGAGATAAAGTCTCAACTTGATATTAAGGTTAAGTTTGATAATTCTTAAAAAATTTAAAAAATTAAAAAGTTACTATCTTATTTAAGTTATATTATCTTATTTAAGTCATATTATTTTTTTAATACATCACTTCAAATTTAACTCATATTTCATAAAAAGTTAAAAAGTACACTTATTTAGATCATTCCAAACAACCCCTAAGGATTGGTTTGAAATGTCCTAAAAAAGTGTACTTTTTGATTTATTGATGGGTTTGGGTTGAGTTTGGGTTGGGTTTGATGTGATGTGTTAGAAAGGTGATGTGATTTAAATAAGATGATGTGACTTAAATAAGATAGTGACTTTTTTATTTTTTTACTTATTTAGTACATGCCAAACTAATCCTAGAATTATGCGGTGGTATTGAGATAAAGTCTCAACTTGATATGTGTGTGTGTGTTGGAGTAAAAATATATATATATATATATATATCATATCAATAATAGGTAAGATTGGTTGTCAACTCATTAAAGTTGACTTTTAAACTTAAGGATTAAAATTTTAAAACATTTTTCTTGTTACAATTTATAAAATGTGATTATTATAATTTATTTTGGCTTTGTTTCGTATGAATTTTTTTTGTTGTGATTATTATAATTTATTTTAGTTTTGTTTCATAAGAATTTTTTTAGTTTAATTATAAATTGTTTTAGTTATTTTATATCTCATTTGTGAATATTACTTTTTAATCTAAAAGTTAAAAAATATTAAAAAAGTCAAAAATCTAACAAATTATACAAAAAGTCAAAAAAATTATTTTTTAAATATTTTTACACATTTTTTTGTAAAAAAACTAAAAGGTCATCCAAAACATAATTTGTTTAAGATGAACTTTTAACTTTTTTATAATTTTTTTTTTTAAATGAGATTATTACAGTTTATATGTGACATTTTATCTTATTGACTTTTTAACTTATTTTATCTTTTATTAGGCTAAATTAGTCATAACCATGTTGCCAAATGAGAGCTTTGATTTGAGAGTCTATATCAAATTACAATTGTGCTAGAGGCCTCGAAATTTCGAGGCTTTCAAATCATTTTTTTTTTTTTTTTTTTGAAAAGTGGTTATGCGTAGAAGTGTGCTAAAAAACTATACATCCCCCACTAACTCAACATGTGTTGTTTGATAAGATGAGTGAGTTGGATTGGACTGATTTGATAATAAAATTGATTGATCAGTTAGGCTATTGGTTAAAATTTGTTAATTCCATATAGTTTTGTATGAACCCCTACTATATTTTTATTTCAAATAAATTTCCTCTAAGTCTTCCTAATTAAAATAAAAATATAATATGGACCCGTACAAAACTATATGAAATTAATAAATTTTAACCAGCAGCCTAACTAATCAGTCAAATTTATCACCCAACCAGTCCAACCAAACTCGAAATTGGTACGAGATGTCTAGTTTTTTAGTATATCCCTACACATAACCACCCTTGCAAAAAAAAAAAAAACTATTTCGAGGCTCAAAATTTCGAGGTTTCAAGCATTTTTCACCAAATTATTTTGTGTAGTTTATCTTTATAGCTTATTAGGCATAAATAGTTTAAATTATGCATTGTTTGGGAAGTTGGTTATTTTAGTTGGCTTTTAAATTTTTTTTAGCTTGACTAAAAAAGTTGTGTTTGGAAAGATGGTTTTTGTAGTTGATTTGATGATTGCGAAAAAAAAAGTGAAATGATTATGAGTTAGATGTGATATTTTATCTTATTGACTATTTTAACATATTTTATCTTTATTGGCTATTTCAGCCTACATAGCCCTTTTCAAACAAGGCCTTTAGTTAAAAAATAAAATAAAATATATTGATTATCTGAAAAATTAGGGAAAAAATATTTTTAGCTTTTAATTTTTGATTATCATTTTCAACATTCAATAATTCCCACCAAACAGAGTCATTATTGATTAAAATTGTGGGATCTAGGGTTGTTAATGGATTAGTTTTAATTCGAATCCGACCTGAATTCGATTTGAAAATCCATTAACTGAAAACTCGATCTGACAATTCGATAATCTAGATTCGTTTATTAAGTAAATCAAATATGCAAAAATCTTATCCGATCCAATTATTCTCAATTTGAATGAAAAAAAAAAAAAAGAAAAAGAAAAAAAAAAGGGGTCATACTATAAAAAATTGTAACTCATTTGAGAACATGCTAATTTAGTAATTTTTTGGCTATTTGGCTAAAATATGAATTAAAAAAAACTAGTATGTTTAGGATGACTTTTTGACTTTTTATGAAAAAACGTACAAAAAGGAGAGAGAAAAGATAATCTTTGACTTTTTGATATAGATTGTTGGCTTTTTGAATTTTTTAATAACTTTTTGACTTTTTGGCTAAACCGGCCTGTTGCCAAACGAGGCCCAATAAATAAATAAATTGATTAGATTAATGGATTAAAATCTAGATTATCTATAATCAGATATGAAATAAATAGATTTGAGTTTGTCTTAATCAAAGAATTTTGACATATTTAATCTGGCTTTGATCAATTTATAGACCTAGTGGGATCCAATACTTTTTAACAAGTATCAAATGTCAAGTGATGTAGAGTACCAAATAACCTCTTCATAATTTTGGCCAAGTTTGGGAAGACTAAATAAGTGTACTTTTTGACTTTTTATGAAATATGGGTTGGATTTGGGTTGGGTTTGAAGTGATGTGTTAGAGAGGTGATATAACTTAAATAAGATGATGTGACTTAAATAGGATAATGACTTTTTGACTTTTTAAATTTTTTTGAGAATGCCAAACTTGACCTTTGTGTTATATCACAAGAAATAGCAGGGAACATAACAATTAGTGATTGGTAAGATACATTACTTAAGGGTTAGTTTTGTTTAAAATATAAGGTGAAAAAAAATTTGTTTGTGATGATTTTTTTGATTAAAAAAAAAGGGTGCAAAACGGAGGGGATAAAGGAAGATTGTGAATTTTTTTTTTTTTTAAACTTTTTAGGGACTTTTGACCTTTTTAGTTAGGGTCTTGTTATGGTGTGCAACTTATGCCTTACACCTTACACTTACAGCTTATAATTAAAATTACACCTTATACTTACACCTTTTTTGAGGTTGCATATGGTGTGCAACTCACTTACACCTTACACTTACACCTTACACTGACACTTTATACTTACACTTACACCTTTTGTGAGGTTGTATATGGTGTGCAACCGTAAGTAGGTTGCACATTTAAGAAAAGTCCTTTTAGTTAATAGGGGTGTGTAAGAATGGGTAAAGTACCAATAAATTGCAAATAGTAATTTTATAAATTGTTTGGTTCTCATTTTTTTTTCTATGGACCCAAATGTTCTATTTTAGCGTGAATTACATAAATAGTTAAAATGTGAGTTTTCTCATAATGTGAAAAGTATTAAATATAACACTTTAAAAAAAATTTCCTAATATATTTTTTTCCAGACATAATATTCTAATGTAACACAAAAAAAAAAAATTAATGTACTTTTTTCTAAACATAACATTTCAATCAATGTAACACACAAAAACTTTTTATCCATACATAACACTCCAATGCAACACACTAAAAAACTCCTTAGTGCATTTTTTCCAAATATAATACTCTAATCAATGTAACACTAGAAAACTCCTTACTATATTTTTTCTCAAACGTAATAAATTGACATTCTAAAAAATTTTCTTAGTGTATTTTTTCTACACATAACATTTTAATCAATGTAACACACAAAAACTCTTTAGTTTACTTTTTACAAACATAACATTTTAATGTAATACACTAAAAAATTCGTTAGTATACTTTTTCCAAATATAACAACGTAACATTCTAAAAAAAAATTACTGTATTTTTCCAAACGTAACACTCCAATCAATGTAACACACAAAATCTTCTTAATATAGTTTTTCCAAATGTAGCACTCTAATATAACATCAAAAAATCATACTACAAAAATATAATTTTCACATTCGACAACTAACACTTCAACCAACAATTCCTCAAAAAAGATTTTTCCATATCTCATCTTTCCCTTTCTATCAAAAAAATGAATTACAAAATTAGAAAAATGAATCATAAAAAGTATATAATCACATGTTTGGTGAGAGCTCCAATATCTCAAACTAAAATTTCTAATTTTTTGATTTTAAATAATTATAGCTCTCATTCAAGCCAATATATATATATATTAGTATTTCTTGATCTATGACTTTCAAATGGAAAATATATCAAATATATAAAATAAAAAAATTAGAAAGTATACTAATCCATTTTAAAATTTAAATTTAAGGGGCACTAAATATGGAAAGCATCTCATTAATTTAAATTTAAAATTATAATGATTTATCCCATTATACATAAGTTTTAAATAATGATCTATTCCATGATTTATCTGTCTCTATATATCTATATATCATTATAATTGCAGAATATTGTCATTTCATTAAGGTTGAAAGTTGTAATTCTTCTTTTCTCATTTTTTTTATTTTGTTTAATTTTTTGTTACGTGTTACAATATGATTGGTCTATAAATTAATTTTACATTCTTAAAATAAAATTTCAAATTTGGATTATTACTTAAATTATGTTACGATAATTGGAATGAGATCAATATTCATTCCTTAAATTTTGCATCATTTATTAAATTATAAAATAAAATTTCAAATTTAAATTCTTCTTCAAATTATATTATTACAATTGCAATGATATCAATATTCACATGTGTCATAATGATATGTCATAATATTATTGATCCAAATATAATTTATTTTAAATACATGTGTAACTTTTTTAGCACTTACTAAATATGGTGGATTTTGTTAATTTATTTTTTATTTTTATTTTTTTATTATTGTTATCTCAATTGTCAATTAAAAAAATTAAAATAAATAATAAAGATATCTTTGGCTACTTTTGCTAAAATAAATTAGAAAGGAACGTAATTTTTTTTTTTTATTAAGCCTCCGTTTGGGAAGTGGGTTGCGTTTTGGCTTTTTTGGTTATTTTAGTCTTGGGCTAAAAAGTCTGGTTTGTGAAAAGCTTTTGGCTTTTTTGACTTTTTTTGTGAGAGAAAAAATGTAATGATTATGGGTTGGATGTAATGTTTTATCTTATTGAGCTAAAATAGCCTATTTTGTCTTATATGGCTATTTTTGTCCAAATCTTGCTTCCCAAACGGAGGCTAAAAGTGATACTTTGTTAAACTTTTTTATTTAAAAAAAAAAGAGGGTTATAGGTGATAATTTATTGTTCATCTAACATTATTTTCTGATTAAATGAAAATACCATATTAAATTTTCTTCATACCTTTTTTTATTCAAGTACTTTTATTTTGCAAGAAATTTGTCTTTATTCTATTTAATATTTTATTGTAATTTTTAAATTAAAAATAATTTCAAAAAAATCATATTTAAATTATTTATGCCATTATAAAATGTAAATTTTTTTAATATCTTAGTGGTAGTTTGGGAAGTGTTAAATAAGAATTTTTGTTACTTTTTTATGAAAATATGCATAGAAAAGTAGAGATATGATGTGATAAAAAAAAAAATTAAGTGTACCTTTTTACTTTTCATGAAAAATGTATAGAAAAGTGGAGATGTGATGTGATCCAAAAAAGATAATTCAGTATACTTTTTTACTTTTTACGAAAAAATTTATAGAAAAGTAAAAATGTGATGTGACCCAAAAAAGATTAAAAAAAGTAAGCTAATATGACACTTCCCAAACAACTCTTTATTCGACGATCCCTCTATAAAAGGTGTATTTTTTAAATATTTTTAAGAAAAATTCTATTGAAAATGTTAAATATATTGCTTTTTCTTTTGTTCATTGCTATTAAATTTTTAATTAATTTTATTTATCATTTAAAAAAAATAGCAAATAATTTATGTATTTATATATATAATTTTGTTTTGGTTGATTAGGTTAGTTGGTGTTTCTACCAGAGTCCACTCAAATATAATTTGAATTTTTAAATTTTTGCATAAGTTCTCACTTAATTAAAAACTATTTTGTTCAATCTTTAAAAAATTTTAAGCTCGACTTAAGTTGTTTGGGTTGAATTTCCCTAAATTTGCAATTCTAGCAAGGGAAGTTAAAAGTTACATAATTAAATTTCTGACAAATTAAAAAATAATAAATAAATTGTGATAAATTTGTGAGACTTTGTAAATTTCAATTTTCTTTATTTTCATAATTTGCATACAAAAATTTAACTATTTATATTATTTTGTACAAAAATATATGATTACTTTTTTAATATGCCGAGCATAGCACGGATTACCACTAGTTCACTTAAAATCAAATGGTACCAAATCAAATAAATATAACTTTTAACAACAAAAAAGAACTAATTGGTTCATGAGAAAACTCTTAGGACTAAATGGATTCTCTCATATGGGATTTACGGGTAAATTTTCCATTTAAGAAGTGGGTTTAATATTTATTTTTTTTTTTGTTAAAATAGTTAATAAAGACAAAAATAAGTTAAAATAGTCAATAACAAAATGTCATATTCAAATAATAATAATTTTATTTTTTCTCTCACAAGCATAAAATCAACTACCAAAAAAAAAAACAACTACCTTATCAAATATAACTTTTTAGCCAGCTTTAACAAATAAAATAAAAAAAAAAAAAGCCAAATTACAAATCAACCTAAGCCTATTTTGGGAAGTATGTTAAAAGTTGATTTTTTGATTTTTTTTTTTTTAAAGTATAAAAAAGTAAAGAAGTGATGTGATAAAAATAGATAAAAAGTCCGAAAATTAGTTTTTAAACGTGTTGCCAAAATAGGCCCCAATTTGATGTTGCCAATTTTATTTTATTTTTTTTGGTTACAGAAAAATCCTTCCTCTCTCTTACAGATCTAAGGTAGCACTCCTTGTAAAGATTACTAAGGGGTCATATTGTCCGTTTTGAGTAAAAGACTATAACCTGATAACTGGTTCTAACCCCTCAAGACAAGTTTTGTTGAAGTCAGGACTCGCGTAGTAGGAAAGTATCGAATTCACACTAAATATTATAATAACAACAATTTGAGATTTAACCTTCTAACCCACTGCGCTACATCCAACAACAATTTGATATTTAACATGCTAACCAATTGTGCTACACTCAAAACATTGGCCAAAATAATCTCAAACTTGAGACATGGGGTCTTACCTTTATCAAGTGCACTACTGCCTTAGGTTATGTTGCCAAACTTAGGGATGCCGTGAACCACCAAATAATTTTTTTGGATATTGATAGTCCCAATTATTTCGTACTACTTCATTACTCCGACATATCGTGCGGGCGTCAGACATTGGATAAGATAATTTTCATGATTGTGATCCTCTATCGTTAAACAACGCTTTCACCCGCTCCAACCGCGCTTGTACAAAACAATTAACCGTGGATAATTCCATCTTCAAACAAAGAAAAGATAAATCTTAAGCCCCGTTTGACAATTATAATTTTAGTGAAAAAATTGTTGAAAAATTGGATTTTATATGGCTTATTTTGGGCCATCTTTGAGTCCAAAATTAAGTGGGCCCCGAACATCTTTTGAAGCGGGTTCGAAGAGGTGACGTGTTCCTCGCCGCGTGGCAAGTCACACGGTGAAGACAGTTCGTCAAAATCATTTATGAGTGAATGGAAAGTTGACGTCGTTTTCGGGTTCGTGGAATAGAAAATTTAAGGTAGTAAATGTGAGTTTCCTTGAAATGGGTTGTCCCACATTGAAACTTTAAGAGAACTTTTTTGTGTATTTAAGCTCTAGACTACAACACTTGGGTTGGGCTCCAAGGGGCACCCTAAGTTTGTAGAAAGGAAGAGTTATGGACAAATAGAACCTTGGCTAAAAACCACCACACACGCGCGCCGCCGTCTGTCCAGGCGCGGGTGTGGAGGTCGATTCTAATATTAATTTTTTAGACAAAATTTATTTGAATTTTTTCCAATTTCAATTTCATTTTGATATTTAAATTTAAATTTTTGTTTTCCTAAAGTTGTTCCTCTTCCAAAACTGTTCCAACAGTTTTAAAACAAACTGTTTCAACAGTTTAAAACTGTTCTAGCAACGGCTACATTTTTCAAATTGTGTGAAAAAATTGTTCCAAGAAGCAACGGACAGATTCAGTTATATAACTGCTCTGAATCTGTTTGAATTTCAAAACAGTATCTGTTGACACTAGTTTGCACCTGTTATTCAAACAAAGACTGTTCATTGTGAATTTTACTATAAATACAGATCATTCCAGCAGTGTTGGGGATGAAAAAACAGTCTGAAATTTCAGTTTTTGCTGTCCTAAATTTTGCTCCAAGTTGCATTATTCTTCATATTAGTTTGAGAATAAAATAAAGAGAGTATAGAACATAGGTTTGGTTCGCTGTACAAATTTGTTTGAAGTGCTACTACAAATTTGTGAAGATCATTGTATCTTGGAAGATAGACGTCACTCAACCGTAAGCACCGTAGCGGGGCGAATCAGTCTTAAGGATAAAGTATCACACACTCGACTTGGTCTTTCATTTTTCATTTGGTTTGACAAAATAAATTATGTAAGTTTATTATTTTATTTTGTTTGAATTAGTTTCAATTTATTTTATTTACATAGAAGATTGTTCCAACAATCTTAAGACATATTCGAATTATTTTGTTTACAGAATTTTTCATTTGTTTCCCTTTCTCTTTCTTCTTTTAAGAAAATTATTTTCTGTGGATTTACAAAATAATATTCTAGTTAGAAAAACAAATAGTGATTATATGCTATTTGACAGATAGTAGTAATATACTGTCTATTTTCTTTGACAACTAGTAGTAATATACTGGTGTCATTAACAATTCAGAATATTTATTTGTGAAATTTTGTCAAAAATTAATTTTGATTTTTAGAAATTATTTTCTGAATATTCTTTAATTAAAAATAAATTAGATTTTTAATTATTGAAGTGTTACAGAAATTTAATTTTCTATGTGGAATTAATTTTGTTAAATAAATTTTATTTTACTTCCAAATTAATTGGAAAATAAAAATTACATTCTTTTTTCTTTTATTTTACAGAATTTAATTCTGTGAATTTGGATTAATTTTCTGTGTAATATAAATTATAATTATAATTTTGTTTTATAATTTAGAATTAATGGCTACTGAAACTAATGCCCAAACAAGTACTACTGTGGTGGCTGCAATTGCACCAACCCCCTCTCCTGTTGTGACAGTACCAGTAAATTACGGTGAGAAGCCAGAGAAGTTCTCATGAACTGATTTTAAAAGATGGCAACTGATTAAGGCTGAATTGTACATCATTGAGGCCGTTAAACAGAATCTCTTAACTTCACTTGCTGGTCAAACTTTATACTTTGTGTATTGAATGTCAATCAGGTTGTACAACGTCGAAGCATAAAATGGGCAAAAAGACAGAATTTTGACAGAGTTGACTTTTCCGCACGTGCGTTGCCTTTTTCTACAAAAGTCAAACCGACGTTTTAAACCTGTTTGGAAGTGAGTAGAAGTATAAAAAGAAAATGAAAAGGCTTTTCTAGGGTTTTGAACTTGTTTTGACCAAAAAAGAGAAGCTAGGGTTTGGAAGGGAAGAGAAACAAAGAGCTTCAAGGATGTCTCCCATGGTGGTTTCTTCCCCATCTACCTCCTTCCACTCCTCCATGAGTGGCTAGTCTCATTTTCTAGGGTTTTGATGAAACCCTAGACATGTAATTATTTTATTTTCTTTTTGATTTTTAATTATGTAAAGGTTTGAACATTTATATGGTGATTTAGAAGTTTATTTTATATATTTTTCATTATTTCTTTGAATATTTTACTTTTTGTGATTGTTGAATGTTATCCATACATGATTTTTCTATTCCTTCACATTCAAGGTATGAGACGAACCATACTACAAGGAACGAGTCGTATCACTACCTTAGTTTAGAGTGAACGATTCGTATTACTTGAGATGGTTCGTGCTCGTACATTGAATATGATGATCTTCTTGTTAAATGCTTTGAGCTTGTAGTTGCGAAGCATTAATCCGTTCAAACCATAATATAATTGATTTCAATTGGAAATCCTAATTATATAGCTAGTGGTAGACTCTTTGCCCTAGTTTTTCCCCCAATTCAGTAAACCCAATTTTATTTATTATTGATAATTTAATTCCTTAGTTTAATTTATTCGTTATTAAATTAGGTTATGAGCATTCAATCTTTTTATCAAAATTAATTTAGGAATTTAACAATTAAATTAGTTTAATTTCACAATAGTCCCTGTAGATCGATACCTGAACTTGCCATTATTCTAATTGAATTTGGTATAGTTTAGTATTTAATTTTGGTGTGTTAAACGACCCATCAGCAACATAAAATGTTGTTCTATCTTACAACTCTGAACTTGGCTTGTTTTCTCCGTGAGGATGCTCTTATTTTGAAAGATGATGAAACCGACCGGCAAGTGGTTGCTGCGGTTGATGCTTGGAAACATGCCGATTTCCTTTGCCAGAATTACATCTTGAACGGACTTGACAACACATTATACAACGTCTACAGTCCTATCAAGACAGCAAAGGAACTTTGGGAGTCGTTGGAAAAAAAGCACAAAACGGAATATGCCGGCTCAAAGAAATTTGTGGTTGGCAAATTCCTGGACTTTGTAATGGTTGATTCTATGTGATCAGCCAAGTTTAAGATCTCCAACTCATTCTGCATGACATTCACGCAGAAGGCATGTCTCTTGGTGAATCCTTCCAAGTTACGGCCTTAATTGAGAAATTACCACAAGGCTGGAAGGAATTCAAGAATTACCTCAAACACAAGCGCAAAGAAATGTCTTTGGAAGAATTAATTGTGCATTTAAGGATTGAGGAGAACAACCGCAATTTCGAAAAGTGAGCTGGTAAGCATCCTATGGAGTCTAAGGCAAATGTGGTGGAACATGCTTCAAAAACCAAGAAACGAAAGTCTTCTGAAGAAAGTTTATCACAAGGCTCTAAAAGGGGGGAAAATAAGAAGTACAAGTTTAATGGCAAATGTTACATCTGTGACAAAGAGGGACATCAGGCCAGAGATTGCCGTAGCAAAGGCAAAAGCAAAAGAAAAATAAGGAAGAAGCCTGCTCAAGCCCATATGACCGAAGTGGACAATATTTCCAATCTTTCTGCAGTTGTTTCCAAGACAAATCTTGTCAGAAATCCTAAAGAATGGTGGATGGACACTAGTGCTACTCGCCATATCTGTGCCGACAAAAAGATGTTCACATCTTATTCTACAGTGAAAAATGGTGAACAACTTTTTATGGGCAACTCCTTAACTTCCAAAGTTGAAGGACAAGGGATGATTGTTCTCAAGATGACATCTAGAAAGGAACTCACTCTCAACAATGTGCTGCATATACCAGACATTCGCAAAAATCTTGTTTCCGGATCTTTGTTGAGTAAGAATGGGTTTAGGCTAGTATTTGAGAGTGATAAATTTGTACTTACTAAGAATAGGATGTATGTAGGAAAATGTCACATGTTTGATGGCCTTTTCAAGTTAAATGTAATGACCGTTATACCCGCAGTTATTAATAAAAATACATCTTCTTCTTACTTGCTTGAGTCTTCAAATTTATGGCATGGTAGACTAGGACATGTTAATTATGGATCTTTGCGTAGATTAATTAATATGGAATGTTTATCTAAATTTGACATTGATTCAAATCATAAATGTGAAATTTGCATTGAGGCACAGTTATCCAAAACTCCTTTTCATTCAATTGAAAGAAGTACGGAACCACTTAAATTAATTCATAGTGACATTTGTGATTTTAAATCAATTCAAACCAGAGGTGGAAAAAAATATATTATCACTTTTATAGATGACTATATTAGATATAGTTATGTTTATTTAATTCGAACTAAGGATGAAGCTTTGGAAACTTTCATTCAATATAAAAATAAAATTGAAAATCAACTTGGTAAGAAAATCAAAAAACTAAGAAGTGATACAAGTGGTGAATATGAATCACCTTTTGGTGAATTTTGTAAAGAACATGAAATAATTCATCAAACCACTGCTCCTTACTCACCTCAGCAAAATGAAATTGCTGAAAGGAAAAATAAGACTTTAAAAGAAATGATGAATGCCATGTTAATAAGTTCTGGATTACCTCAGAACTTGTGGGGGGAAGTAATACTTTTTGCTAATTATATACTTAATAAAGGACCTCGAAAGAAAGTGAATCAAACACCTTAAGAATTGTGGCATGGAAGAGTACCATCCTACAAATACTTAAAAGTGTGGGGATGTTTGGCTAAAGTGGCTATTCCTAGTCCTAAAAAGACTAAGATAGGTCCTAAAACCATTGATTGCATTTTCATTGGTTATGCCAAGAATAGTAGTGCATATCGGTTTTTGATTCATAAATCAAAACATTCCGAAATGCATGTAAATACTATTATTGAATCTCGAAATACATCTTTCTTTGAACATGTATTTCCAAATAAGACTGGACAAGAGACTAGTAAGAATAAAAGATCTCATGATGTTATTATTAGTCAGGATCAAGAATATAATCAAGAACAAGAGTTAGATCAAAATGAAGAAGAGGAACTTAGGCGTATAAACGTGCTAGAACCTCAAAATCTTTTGGTTCAGATTTTCTAATATTTTTGTTAGAAAATGAGCCTTTAACTTTCAAAGAGGCTATGTCCAGTTCTGAGGCTCCTTTATGGAAAGAAGGTGTCAATAGTGAAGTTGAATCCATCTTGTAAAATCACACTTGGGAATTAGTAGACTTACCACCAGGTTGTAAATCTCTTGGATATAAGTGGATTTTCAAAAAGAAAATGAAAGCGGATGGATCAATTGACAAATACAAGGTAAGACTTGTGGTCAAAGGGCATAGACAAAAAAAAAGGTCTTGATTACTTTGACACATACTCATCGGTTACTAGAATAACATCTATTAGAATGCTAATTGCCATTGCATCTTTATACAATCTAGAAATTCATCAAATGGATGTGAAAACCGCTTTCTTAAATGGTGAGTTAGATGAAGAAATTTACATGGAACAACTAGAAAGTTTTTCAGTTCCAAGAAAAGAAAAGAAAATGTGTAAATTGGTTAAATCATTATATGGTTTAAAACAAGCACCAAAGTAATGGCATGAGAAATTTGACAAAGCAATGATGTCAAATGGATTTAAAATTAATGAGTGTGACAAATGTGTTTATATTAAAAATACAGACAAAAGTTATGTCATTGTATGCCTTTATGTAGATGATATGCTCATCATAGGTAGTAATAATGACATGATTAAAACTATCAAGAAAATGTTGAATAAACATTTTGACATGAAAGACATGGACATTGTTGATGTAATTCTTGGTATAAAAATTACCAAAACATCAGAAGGATATGCTTTGTCACAATCTCATTACATTGAGAAAATACTTGACAAATTCAGCAAAGATGATGATCATCTTGCTAGAATACCTGTAGATGTTAATTTGTATCTTTCTAAGAATGTACAAGAAAGTATTTTTCAATTAGAGTATGCCCAAATTATTGGAAGCTTAATGTACTTAATGAACTGCACTCGCCCAGATATAGCTTATGCAGTAAGTAAATTAAGTAGATATATAAGTAATCCAGGAGTAGAACACTGGAAAACAATTATAAGGGTTCTTAGATATCTCCGATTTACTCGTAACATTGGGCTTAATTATACTAGATATCCAGCAATACTTGAAGGATACTGTGATACAAATTGGATATCGGATACTAAAGACTCGAAGTCCACCAGTGGGTATATCTTTACTCTTGGTGGGGCAGCTGTATCTTGGAAATCTTTCAAACAGACTTGCATTGCTAGGTCTACTATGGAATCAGAGTTCATAACTTTAGACAAAGTAGGGGAAAAGGCAGAATGGTTTCGCCACTTCCTTGAAGATATTCCAATATGGCCAAAATCGGTGCCTAGTATATGCATATATTGCGATAGTCAACCAGCAATAGGTAGAGCACAAGGTCATATGTATAACGGTAAGTCACGACACATTCGTCGTCAACATAACACCGTAAAACAACTACTCTCTAATTGAATTATTTCCATTGAATATGTGACGTCTAAAAACAACATAGGGAATCCACTAACCAAAGGGTTAGCAAGAGAGTTAGTTGAGAATTCATCGAGGGGAATCAGACTTAAGCTTATAAAATAAGAGTTACCACAACGGCAACCCAACCTAGTTGACTGGAGATCCCAAGATCTAGGTTCAAAGGGACAACCGAGTTGTGAATGACTCAGAAGGATCACTGGGGAGTCCAACTCTTACTCATTTCTAGGATGAAATAAGTGATGACTGCAGCGGTTTAGGTTAAGTAATACATTTAATGATTCTTATATCTAGGTAAACCTAGTGGAGTATGACAGGATACTCTTCATAAGAATCATCTATGTGAGTGTAAACTGGGCCGGTTCTATGAGATTTGTGAAGGGCTACAATTCTCCAGAGCACTCATGAAAGACCAGGTTGTTTAAGGCCAAAATGAACACAATAATGAGAACTAAACTGTGTCTGAGGATATATTATGTGAGTTCTATTGTCTTGGTTTACACAAATTGGTTGAACAGTTCAAGATATCATGTTCACTGGTTAGCTAGTAAATCCGATAGTGTCTCACAAGGGAAAGTTCAACGCCAAAAGCTACCTATCCTTTACAGAATGTTTCCAATTTCTGTACTCTCTGTAATTAGATCATGTTGTTGCATTTTCTCTCCGTCAAATTCTATTCATGTGGGGGATTGTTGGAAAATTGGATTTTATATGGCTTATTTTGGGCCATCTTTGAGCCCAAAATTGAGTGGGCCCCGAACATCTTTTAGGGCGGGTTCGAAGAGGTGATGTGTTCCTCGCCGTGTGGCAAGTCACACAGTGAAGACAGTTCGTCAAAACCATTTATGAATGAATGGGAAGTTGACGTCGTTTTCGGGTTCGTGGAATAGGAAATTGAAGGTAGTAAATGTGGGTTTTCCTTGAAATTGGTTGTCCCACATTGAAACTTTAAGAGATTTTTTTTTGTGTATTTAAGCTCTAGACTACAATACTTGGGTTGGGCTCCAAAGGGCACCCCAAGTTTGTAGAAGGGAAGAGTAATGGACAAATAGAACATTGGCTAAAAACCACCACATACTCTGTGCCGCACTTGTGCCGTCAGATTCAAGGCAGGTGTCGAGTCGGTTCTAATATTAATTTTTTGGACAAAAAATTATTTGAATTTTTTCCAATTTCAATTTGAAATTTAAATTTAAATTTTTATTTTCCTAAAGTTGTTCCTCTTTCAAAACTGTTCCAACAGTTTTAAAACAAACTATTTCAACAGTTTAAAACTGTTCCAGCAACGGCTACATTTTTCAAACTATGTAAAAAAACTGTTCCAAGAAGCAACGGACAGATTCAATTATATAACTGCTCTAATCTGTTTGAATTTCAAAACAGTATCTGTTGACACTAGTTTGCACCTGTTCAGTCCAAACAGCACCTGTTCGGGGCTGTGAATTTTGCCTATAAATACATATCATTCCAGCAGTGTTGAGGATAAAAAAACAATCTAAAATTTCAGTTTTTGCTATCCTAAATTTTGCTCCAAGTTGTATTATTCTTCATATTAGTTTTAGAATAAAATAAAGAGAGTATAGAACATAGGTTTGGTTCGCCGTACAAATTTGTTTGAAGTGCTACTACAAATTTGTGGAGATCATTGTATCCTGAGAGATAGACGCCACTCAATCGTAAGCACCGTAGCGGGGCGAATCTGTCTTAACGACAGAGTGTCATACACTCGACTTGGTCTTTCATTTTTCATTTGGTTCGACAAAATAAATTCTGTAAGTTTATTATTTTACTTTGTTTGAATTAGTTTCAATTTATTTTATTTACACAGAAGATTGTTCCAATAAAAATTACTATAAATTATTACATTATGACATCCTCAATGATGTATCAATTTTTTCATTAAACTTGAATAAAAAGTTTGTGAAAAAGCTCTTTTTGATATAAAGTGTTCCAACGAAAGTCAACCGGTCAGTGTAAAATTTTCACAATTTTTCTTCTTGAGGTGGTCATCCGGGAGGTCGGCCGGTTAGTGCAATTTTGTCTTGAGGTGATTATCTGAGAAGACATTCGGTGGTGAAATCTAACGACAGTGAACAGTGATTTGAAGAAAGGCACATTGATCTTCAGTTTGATGAAAGAAAAATGAAATCTTATATTTGATACTGATTTGATGAAACCGTTGAAGATGAAAAATGAACTATTTTTCATCAAATTCAAATTTGATAATAAGTTGATACACAGTTGGAGATGGTCTTACGCTCTTTACTTTTTATACATATTTTTTTTGTAAAAAGTTAAAAAAAAAATTAAAATAGCCTATTTCAAAAAAAAAAATACAATTTATTTTTTATATATAGTGAAGTTAAATATATTTATTTTTAATTTTGGGGAAAAAAAAATATGTTTAATACATACGGTGTAGAAATACATTTTTTATTTCCTACATGAAAAAGACATACAAGCTCTATATAAAAATATTAAAAGGAAAATTATTGGTTACGCTTGATAGAGTTTTATAATTATAATTTGAGAATAAAGTTGTATTTTGAGTTAGTAAGTTTTGAAATTATGATTTGAGTGTAGAAAATTTGTTTGGTTATGAATTTTGAATTGAGTGATGTGACATATGATATTTGATTCAAAA
Organism: Camellia lanceoleosa; assembly: GCA_025200525.1. Classification (NCBI taxonomy): domain Eukaryota; kingdom Viridiplantae; phylum Streptophyta; class Magnoliopsida; order Ericales; family Theaceae; genus Camellia; species Camellia lanceoleosa. The sequence continues at coordinate 86,015,508 of CM045759.1, forward strand.
ATTTACAACTTATAACCAAACACACAATCCAAAAGTTTATTCAAAATTCATAAAAAAAAAATCCCAAAATATTTTTTTAAAAAAATAAAAAAATAACAAGGAAAAAAAAAATCGAACACTATTTCGATCAGCCGACTGGACCTCCGGGAGGATGATCGAGTAGACGTGTTTTGAAAAGTAGGTGCAAAATCAATTTTTTAAAGTTGTAACCAAACAACACACTCAAACTAAGGGGTAAAATTAAACTTTAAAAGCTCTTTTGTTTAATTATTTATTTAAAAAAATGGCTGAGACCTAATTTTTATTTTTATTTTTTACAATTGCACCTACAATTATGATCTGTCAATTATTGATTTACACATCCAATAATATAGTACTAACTTCCTTGCCATACCATTATTGGTTAATTTATGAATTTAAAAGTGTGCATTTTTAACATTATTTTTTATTTATTTAAGAGAGATGCAGTGGTCGTGTTTATTTGGTTTGATTTTAAAAAAAAAAATAAAATTGTATGAGTTTTTATTTATTTTTAGTGATATATATTAATTACTTTTTTGTTTAGAATGAAATAAATAGAAAGCGAGAAAAAGATTTTTTTTTTTTTTTAAAAAACTTTATGAATTTGTTTAATTTAAAAGTGGTATAAAATAGAAGAAAACTATTTTTATTGTACAATTCATATTAGCATTATAACTAATTTTTAATAATCTTGCAAAAAGTACAAGAAAAATTAATTGTGTGAATTATCTATAACTAAAATTTTAAATTATTTTCTTTTTTTTTTTTACAAAATTTTCATATTAATCAAATATTTCAATTTTACTTTCTATGAAAATTTTCTTCTAATCACGCGGATCCCAAATGAAAATGAAAGCACACAAACCTTCAGTGCCCACTGAGATGGGCTAGATTTGATTAGTTCCATTCCATCAAACCAGAGAGGGGGCCCGAATTGAGCTCAATATGAAGCCCACATCTGCCAACCGTTTGGTTTTGAAATCAATTTTCTTCTTCAAAATAGTTTTTAAAATTTAAAATTTTATTTAGTCGTATATTTTGAAAATAATTTTAGCATTATTTGAGAAATTGGCTATTTTAGGTGGTTAGTTGCATTTTTGACCATTTTAGTTTGTCTAGTTGTGTTTGGGAACTTGGTTGTTGTTTTTTTGTTTTTTTTTTTATAGTTGATTTGATGATTATAATAGAAAAAATAAAATGATTATAAGTTTGATATGATATTTTGTTTTATTAACTATTTTACTATATTTTGTCTTTTAATGAACTATTTTCGACCTTCTTCCCAAACAAAGCCTTTATAGTTTGGAGTTTTGTAATTTGGGATAATTTGTATTTTTTTGTAGTTGACTAGATGCATGTGAAATAAAAAATTATTGATTGATTTAAGAGTAGAACTATGCAAAATACCACCCAAACAACACCGATTCGCATCCATCTGCACCATTCTATTTACTAACTGCAGTTTAAATTTTAATATTTATAACCTGGTTTTGAAACCATTCAGCTCCGCTATAGTTAATACATATATATTTTTTAATCTATGATGAAATATCAAAGTAAAAATGAGTGTGATAGATTTACGATGTGAAATTTATTACAAATTAATAGTTATATATATGAAAAATATTATGTAAATTTGTGTTATATGTATGAAAAATATTATGCAAATTTAGTTTTATATATTATGCAAATGCTTGATAATTCTTTAGAATATTCTTCAATTCTCCAATCTTTCCAAAACTACTCAAACCGCAATTTGTCAATCTGCCAATCCACTAATCCGACATAATTTATAATTTTACTCTCAAACTACTTGAACCGCACTATGCTTACCCCTGTGTGAGAGAATGAGAGAGGAGAGAGAAAAAATGATTGAGATGTGTAAGATATAAAATAAAAATAAAATAAGAGAGAAGAAAAAAAAAATGATTGAACATAGCCATGTTTTAAAAACCAAACTGATGAGCGAATCAGAAAAAGGATTAGGTGGATGGATCACCAATTCAATCATCGAGTTGAACCAGAATCGAACCATGACGTCATAAATATATTAAAATTACATTTAAATAAAAATATAAGCAATAAAATTATAAATTAAAAAAAATTGAAAATATTAAATTATCTTAAATATTTCTCCTAATATTTTTTTTACTAAAAATATAATAATATATTTTAAAATATTATAAATTTTAATTTTGGAATAGGAAACCAAATGTTCAATATTCCTCCATACGATTTTAATTCAAATAATTTGATTGAAAGAAGAGCAAAATTTTTTGAGGAATGTCAAAATTTCAAGTTTCCCTCCAATAAATTTAATTGAATCTCACAAGGCTTCCTAAAATTTTTTTGAAAGAATTTTTCTCTGATAAATAGATAGAGATTTTAACAATAATTTCAAGCTCTCGATGGGATTCCTCACAAAATGAGACCTTTGACAAAAAGTTTCTAATTAAATTTTTCTTAGATATATATATATATATAATAAGAAAAAAGAATTCCCATACGAATAAAATTTCAATAGAAAGAAAGAAAAAAAGAATTTTTTTTATGTATTTCATTATTACTCCTTATACTTTGCCTCGATTTTCAATTACACCCCCATATTTTGAATAATTTCAATTTTACCTCAAAAGTTTTTGAAATCATATCAATTTTGCTCCTGTCGTTACATTTGAAATGAACAAAAAAAATTACATTTTTTTGCCTCAAATTTCAAAATAAAGATGTAGACCCACCATCTCCTACCCACCAAATCACCACCAACAACCACCACTTCAAGCCCTTCTATCCTATTTGTCATAATTTCATTCCGTCTTATTTTTATATCGTTTGATTCATCTCATGGCTTAGTTTTCGTATCACCTCTCATACGTCTTGTAATTTCTTTTTTTGCATGTCGTCGAAGCTCCGAACTTTGATAATAATAATAATAAATAAATAAATAACTTTTATTCCCATTTCTGACTTTTCTTCGAGCCATCTTTTGGATTTCATATCTTTCTTGATTCTTGGCGGTTCTACTTCATTCTTTCGTCATTCTCTTTACCTCAATTCTTACTTTGTTCCACACTACTTCACTTTCTTACTTCTTCGTGTAATGGGCGATTTCGGTATGCCAAAAATTGTCAGAAAACTAACTTCAAAAATTTAGAAACATTCATATTTTGTTTATTTCTCCTCAATCTTACTCATTCCTCTTCTCCTTTCTTCTTCTTCTTCTTCTTCTTCTTCTTCTTCTTCACTTATAATATGATGTTGAGCATGGTTCTAGGTGGTAATGGAGCTGGTGATGGTGATAGTGGTAGTTCGACGATGGCGGCGGAGCTCACAGTGATGGTGGTCGTGGAGCTTGATGGTAGTGGTAATGGAACTTTATTGTGGATGCTGTGGGTTTGGTGTTGAAAGGTGATGGTAATGGTAATACTAATGGTAGCGGTAATGGAGTTCGGTGGCCGTGAAGTTAGTGGTTCAGGTGATGATGTTGGTGAAGTTGATGAATTTGATGAAGAGATGAGATCAAATGCCATCAAATGCTCTCCCTCTCAAACATCAATTGCAATGCCATCAAATGCCCTCATTCCCAAACATTTTCACCTACCATTCTTATACCAACACTAAACCACCTTTAAATCCATCATATCCAACACTATTTAGACCAACCTCCAACATCACCACAAATCCATTATCAAAACCCACTGCTATTTTTGTTAGAAAGAAAGTATGTCACGGCCATAGTTAACATAAACCCACTTCTATACCCAATCATTTTATGAATGTAGGAATTATTTATATGAAACTTGGAACATTTGAAATTGTTTTCACAATTCAGTCAGAAAACTCTTCAAAGCACAAATAAATTTCTTAAAGAACTTGGCAATGGCCATTTTTTTCATCAACTTCATCGCCTTCATTAACTTCACCAATATCACCATCTGAACCACCAACTTCAGTGCTACCAAACTCCATTACCGCCACCATGAACATCACCATAACCACCACTTTTCAACACCAAACCACATTATTCACAACCAAGTTCCATTACCATTACCATCAAGCTCCCCGATCACCATCATTGCGAGCTCCGCTGTCATCGCCGGACCGCTACCACCACCACCACTATCACTAGTTCCGTTACCACCTAGAACCATGCTTGACATCATGTTATAAGCGAAGAAGAAGAAGAATGAGAAAGATTGATGAGAAAGAAACAAAAGATGAATACTTCAGAATTTTTGAAGTTAGTTTTTGGATAACCTTTGACATACGGCCATTACAAGAAGAAGTGAGAAAGTGAGGTAATGTAGGATGAAGTAGGAAGTGAGGTGAAGAAAAAGGTGAAAGAATGAAATAGAACCATCAAGAATTGAGTCAGAAATTGGAAGAAAAGTCTTATTTTTTAATCAACATTCGGAGCTCCGATGACATGCAAAAAGGAAAAGAATGAAATGTGTTAGAGGTAATACGAAAACTAGGCCATGAGGTGAATCCAACGATGTAAAAATGAGGCGAAATGAAGTTATGGTAAAGGAGATAGAAAGGGCTTGAAGTGGTGGCTGGTGGTAGTGGTTTGGGGGTAAGAGATGGTGGGTCTGAATCTTTCTTTTCAAATTTGGGGTCAAAATGTAATTTTTAAAATTTTTTCGTTTCAAATGTGATGGTAGGGGCAAAATTGATACAATTTCAAAAACTTTGGGGATAAAATTGAAATTATTAAAAGGCTGGAGGTGTAATTGAAAATTGAAGCAAAGTATAGGGATAAAAATGAAATTTTCTCCTAAAAAATTATGGCACTATTTGGCATCATCTATTTTAGTACACTTTTTTTTTTATGCTTTTATATTTTTTTTGGATGGGCTTGTTTGGTTTGTTTTTGGGAGAGTAGTTTTTGAAAATTGTTTTAGGGAAAGAGTTTAGAGATTTTTTTGGTTTGTTTAGTTGTGTATTTTGAAAGTAGTTTTGGAGTTTGAGAGTTTGTAATGATTTGATGTTTTGTTATAATTGAGTAGATGTATGTAAGAGAAAAAGTGATTGAGAATGAGAGAGGAGAGAGAAAAAGTGATTGTTTGATAGGTAAAAGAGAGAAAGTGATTTTGAAAATTGTTTTGAAAAATTTACAAACCAAACAAATTTTCTAAAATTTTTTTCCCAAAATCACTCTAGAAATTCAAACCAAACGTTTGGTTTGAGTTTGGGAGATAAAAAGTACGAAAAGTTATTTGATTTGGTTTTTTTGAAAAGATGTTTTGGAAAATTATTTTGAGAGAGAGTTTTGGAAAAAGTGATTGATTTGATGTGTATAAGAGAGAGATTTGTTTGGAAAACTTGTTTGGTTTACAAGTTTTTGGAAATTTTTTTGGGAAAATTTGTTTGGTTTGAGTTTTTCTGAAAACTCATTTGTAGAGAAATTTTCCCAAAATTTTTTGGGAAATTCAAACCAAACGAGCCCGCTCAATTTTATTTATTTTTATATATTTTAATAAAAAGTTAAAAAATATACTTAAAGGGTATTTGGCATGTGCTAAAATAATACATGTTATTTGGGTCACAATCATCTTATTTTAGTTACTACATCACCTCTCTACCACATCCCTACAAACTTAACTCATATTTACGTTTTTATAAAAAAATCAAGTGGAACTTACCAATAAGTCCCATATACAAAGTTCAAAACTTATCTAATTCCAAAACAAAATACTTGTATAAATTAGTTATATATATTTTTAATTATTACAAAAAAATCATTTTAAAAAAATAAAAATAAAAATTTATAGATGCTGTTACATCTACTATTGTCGAACTTCTGTTAGACGGTTACTGGAGATTCGTCGGAATGTTCAACATCACCGGGAAGTCGCTGAAAGTTCACCGAACTGTTATGAACGCCAATGGAAGTCACCGGAATGTCCAAAACGTTCGTTGGACGTTAAGAACATTATTGAAAACTCACTGGAATGTCCAAAATATTGTCTGAAAAAATAAGAAGGAATAAATGGAGAAATTAGAGCAAAAAAAAAAATGACAAAATGTGCTAAATATTGATAAACTAAAAAGAAAAAAAATGTAACGACAAAAAACAGCAACAATGTGAAAAACTTATGTTATTTTTCAATTTTTGTAGGGTTTAAGTAAATAATCTCCAATATTGATCAAACTGAAAAAAAGTTTTGAAACTGTAAACTGTTACAGTTTCAGAGCAAAAATCTATTAAGTATTTATCCTTATTAATCAAGCTGAAAAACATGTTAAGAAACTGTAAAATTTTACAATTATAAAGAATGTTATGAAACTGCAAAATTTTACAGTTCTAAAGAATGTTATGAAATTGTAAAATTTTGCATTTTTAAACCATGATTCATTCCAGCACCAAAAAAAATTGAAACTGCAAAATTTTACAATTTTCACCGCCTGTAACTAATACTCGAAAACAATTTATTCAGAATTTGAAAATTTTCTCCATTAAAATAGGAAAATAGACTTGTGTAACAGAAAAAATGTAGAAAAATTGAGAAATCGAAGGAAAGAATAGATATAGAAAGAATATTGTACTCCAACAACTATTTTTTTGTTTAGATCTAGTCGGATCTCATATAGATCTACTCATCAAATTTGAGTAGATCTACTTCTCTTTTTCGCCGTCGGTGAGAATGAAGCCACGAGTTGATGTCGATGGTTGGTGGTTGCCGATGAACCCTAATCAATGGTGATCGTCAATCTCCAGTGACTATATATTAGAAAGAGAAAGAGAAAAAGAAATGTGTGATCATCGGTCGTCATCCATGATAAACAAAAGAAGAGGAAAACGTAAAAAAAAAAAAGAGAGAGAAAAATATAAAGAATGAGGCAAAAACAGAGAGAGAGAGAGAGAGAGAGAGAGGAAAAGTAGGATTTTTGGATCTACTCAAAAAGTTGTTGGATTAGTGCTCGTTTAGCAATGACTTTTTTAGTTGGCTTTTTGACTTTTTTAGTTTGAGACTTTTTTTGTTGTTTGGGATTCTTGTTTGGCTTTTTTGTTTTTTTTTTTTGCTTTGGAATGGCAATTTTTTTTGTCTTTTTGTAATTTTGTGATTTTTTGACTTTTTTTTTTTGTTTGTCATTTTGTGATTTTTTAGTCTATGAGGAAAACCAAATGACCCCTAAATAGTATACACATATTTCAAACAAGACATATGAATAATTTTCCCAAAAATCAACACCCCATAATTTTTATTTTATTTTTTGGTGAACAAAAGGCCGTAGCCAGAGTAAGGAAAAAAGAAAAATGTTATGTATCCCAAATATTTTACCAAATCTTTCACATGAGGTGAGACTCGTACAAATCCATAAATCTATATATATGTGAATCCGACACCCATGTGAGAGGTTTGATAAAATATTTAGTAGAATATTTGAAATCTTCAGTGTATTTGATTTGAATTTTTTGAATTAAGTTTTTTAAAAACTGAATTTTTTGATTTTCGTGTTTTTTGTTTTTAGTAAATATTTTTAAAATTTTAAACATTTTTTTACTTTTTTAGATGTACCTTATTTAGATGTATCTAAAAAGTAAAAAATTTGTGAAAAAATATTTTTAAAAATTAATAAATACATAAAAATACAAAAAATATACTAAATTCTCGTTTTTTTTTTTTTTATAATTTTGGTATTTAATGAATTTTTAAAAGGTTTTTTTTCAAATATTTTTTTTTTTTACTTTTTAGGTATATGCATATTAGGTATGTTTAAAAATTTTAAAAATTGCTCAAAATATTAAAAAAATTCAATAAAAATAAAAAAATATGAAAAATAAAAGAATAGAATTTTTTGAAAAATATTTTTAAAAATTGATAAGCAAAATGACTCAGGGAAAAAAAAAAAAAAAAAAAAAAAACACCCCTTATTTGGCTTCATCGCGAACCATCTCTGATTTCAAAAGCCCAACTTTCTGTAGAATTATTCCCGCTCGAATTCAAATCAAATTTTGGGGCAAATCAGAGACCCGGAACAGCACAAGACAGGACAGGAGAGAGAGAAAGAGAGAGAGAGAAAACTGTAGAAACATCTGCAATGGCGATCCAGGCCGAAAATGAAGCAGAGAAGAGAATGATGCAGAAGATCGCTAGGGTTTTAGATGAAACTCGAGCATCGCACGCCACACACATCCGGAAGCTCAAGGACCTCTCCACCCTTCGCTCATCGTCTCCACTCTTATTCTTCTCCGCATTCTCCAAAACCCTAACCCCTCTCTTCAATTTCCAGCGCCGCAACGCCTCCTCCGAACGAATTGTTAGGTTTGTCGCCATCTTCGCAAGCAATCGAGACTCGAACAATGCGCCTCTCTCCGATTCCTTCTTGGATTCGCTCCTGCGGTTCCTCCTCGTTGCCACCTCCGCCGCCAACAGAACCGCCAGGTTCCGCGCCTGTCAGATTATTTCTGAGGTACTAATTTTATGTACTTCATGTGTTCGTTATGGTCAGATCTGAAGGAAATTATTGAAATCACAGTCAAGTTCGAATCTTAGGTCATTGCTTTTATTTATTTTGATTTGCAGAAAGGGAAAGAATTCATTTTGAACATGGCTGGTTGTGAAGTTTCAAAATGTTGAATTTTTTAGATCCTGGAATTATTTAAATTTAAAGTTTCTAAGAGCATCTGCATTCCTTACTCCCTTTTTTTTTCCTCATCCAATTTGAGTGAAATTTGGTTAAAAGCTTACTCCAATCCTTACTCTTTATTATTTTTTAATCAAATCTTTTGAAAAATTCTGAACATACCGTCACAACCTGTTTTAACCACTTTTTATGTCAAAATCACTTCCAATCCTTATTCTTGATAAGATTTCATCAAATTTGAGTAAAAATATCACTGTTGGAAATTTGATGAAGATTTGCCTTGTCCTTGATTTGATGAAAATTGTGCCTCTCCCTTGTTTTGATACGAGTTTGATTGAATGATTGGAGTTCATTTTTAGCTCTTTATTCATCAAACTTAGATTTCATGAAAGAATTGGTGAAGGATTGGAAATATGCCTTAATGGATCAAAACTCAGGTCCGTCATTTTATGTTGTGTGTTGTAGCAGTTTTCTGGTTGCACTAGCAAAGTGGTCTTCATGTACACCTGCAATGTAGTGGTTTTATCAATCAGACTTGATACTAAGTCAAATTTTATGCAGCGAAAGGGGAAAGAAAAATGCTAGTTGAATTAATAATGTTGATTAAGATATTTTATCTTAATCTTAGATTCCTCATTTGTTGGGATATGAGTAGATGAAATATTGAGGCAAGTAGCCTATTTGGCTAGATGAGTTAAGTTTTTTTTTTTTGGAATCAAAAGGGTTCCAAACACGTGACTTAAAATTTTTCTTTTTTTTTTCCTGATTTTTTAAAACAAACGTGTATGGCTTTTGTTGTAAGACCAATTTTTTATAAGAGAAGTGGGTGCAATGTATACTTTGGCTTTGTTTGGTTTGTTTTTCAGAAAAATTTTTGGGAAAAATTTTCTACAAACAAATTTTCAAAGAGTAATCAAATTTTTTTTAAAAAAAATCTCAAAATTTTGTTTGGTTACCTACTTTTCAAAATCACTCTCTCTCATACACATCAAATCAATCACTTTTTTTAAAACTCTCTCCCCAAAACAATTTTCCAAAATCATTTCTAGAAAAAGGCAAACCAAACAAGTTTTCGTACTTTTTATTTCAAAAACTACTCTACAAACCAAACACACCCTGTATTTCTCTTTTAGTTCCTCTAGTTGTCAAAATGCATCTAAAAAAGTTGGCAAAATAATATTTTTATTTGAATCAAATAACACCGACATTTTCTTTATCAAAAACCTTCACATGTTTTGTTGAATTCTTCACTTGTAGATCATAATGAGATTGCCAGACGATGCAGAAGTAAGCAATGAAATCTGGGATGAGGTGATTGAATGCATGAAGTTGCGGATAGGTGATAAGGTCCCTGTTATTCGTACATTTGCAGTTAGAGCTCTTTCTCGCTTTGTAAATGATTCTGAGAATGGTGACATCCTGGACTTATTCCTTGAGTCACTGCCTCTAGAGCAGAATGCGGTGAGCTTTCTAATTTGGTGGTGGCTATACCTTCAGCTGCTTTCTTTTATGTGATAAAATTTGATGTACTTCTTTTGTATTGTATAAGCTTGGGAGAATGATGCTTGTTTAATTGTTCCAAACTGATAATTTGACTAATTTTGTGGATAATACGAACTCGTCAAACATACTTACCAAGGTTTCTACAATTTCATTTTCATACATAAAGAAGAGTTTAATGTTCTGATTCCCAAGACGAATGTAAATAGTACAATACAAAATGACATGGAAAATTCAAAGTTGACTCTGTATATTTGTTTTATTACTAAATATACTTTACTATTCTGAATATAAGTGGAGCACTATTGTTTGAATACCTGGTTATGGTATGCATGTAGGAGGTTCGTAAGACAATTGTACTATCTTTGCCTCCTTCAATTGCAACTTCAACGGCAATCATCAATTGTACATTGGATGTGAATGAGTCTGTACGCAAAGCAGCTTATTGTGTTTTGGCTAGTAAATTTCCTCTTCAGAGCCTTAGGTATGTTCATGTCTTATTCTTGCACTTCTTCTTACCTTCCCTCTTTTCTTTTAGTCCCTTGTAGTGACATTTTTTTTTATGATGCATTTAATCTTTGACTGTGCAGCCTGGTGGAGTTTCACAGTGATATTGATCCAAATGATTGCCAAATCCATTTTATTGATTCATGTTTGGTATTTGAAAATTGATTAAAAAAGTTGTTCAAGTGCGCGAGTAGTTATGTAATTAAGTAGTGAAATTATCTATCTGAGAGAGGAAAACCTAGTAGGGATGGCAATTTAAATCCGGCCCGACGGAGACCCGATCCCCTCGACCCCGATTAGAACGGGTTTTCCCCGAAAATTATCCCCATAGGGTCGGGGATGGTATTAAAAATTTAATCCCTGATAATTTTTGGGCCGGAGACGGTGATAGCTCTTCCAGACCTGGTCCCGGCCCCGGCCCGACCCTGCCCCGCACAGCCCTGAATGTCCCATATATATATATAATATATGTCTAGGTGGCTTTATATTATATATTATATATATATGTTTAGACTACTTTATGATATATTATATATATATATATATAAATTTAGGTACGCAGGTTCTCAAGGAAGGACTAGTCAAAAAGCATTCTCAACTCTCTCTCTCTCTCTCTCTCTTTCTTCTCCCTTTACTCTCTGTGAGAGAGATGAATTCTCTTTCTTCTCCCTTTAATCAAAAAGCATTCTCAACTCTCTCACCTTTTAGATTTAAGCCACGGAGAAGCATTCTCAACTCTCTCACCTTCTAGATTTAAGCCATGGAGAAGTCTAGAGATAGATCGACGACAGAGAGCTGCTTCCAGATCTAAGTTGCGATGAACATTTTTGAGCACCACCGACAGTCGTTGATTGCACCACCGTCAGCGACACCACCACCACTCTCTCTCTTTCTTATACCTCTGTTTTCTTTCGATCTGATATATATATATATAGATATAGATATACATTTTTTTGTTGCTGATGTTGATGATGATGATTTTGTAGACTATAGTTGTTGATGTTGATGATGATGAGAGCTACTGTTTTGCTCTGTTTTTTTTTTTTAATTTTTTATTGGCTGGGGATTTTCGGGGTCGGGGAAACCGATCCCCGTTAGGGTGCGGAGGCAAGGAGGGTGATAGGTTCCCCGTCGGGGATCGGGGCCGGGGAAATTTTCACCATCGGGGATCGGGGATGGGGAGTGTGATCCCTGGCCCCGCCCCGTTGCCATTCCGAAAACCTAGTGCTACACAATAGCTAATATTTTATTATTATTTCTTTGCAAGGGTAAACCCATGTATTAAGAAAATAAATGGACAGGATATCTTTATTTTATATCTTTGACTATGTGATTGAGCCACTATATTCTTAATTGTCAATGTCTATACCCATAAAAAAGCAGTAAGAAAAACCTTGTCATTAACTTGCTCAGCCACCATGTTCATGCAAAATAGTTCTGCAATGAAAGGCTCACGATGCTTTTGTAAAAAAATTGCATGTGCTGGTCTTGAAGTTGCACATGTTGGTCCAAGTTATGTCTTTGGTCAAGGTGAATGTTCCTTGGACTGTTCCTTCTTGAGATTAGGATCTCCTCTCTATGACTGACACTTGTTGTAGGCAGCTTCTTAAACTCCGGGACCACACTCTGAAAGTCGGCCTCAAGTTCCTCGGCTAGGCAACTACTATGTCCCTTTTGGTTGGGACTTTCTTATATTCTATCAACTAGGTGTTCAAATAGTTGTGGATGCCAGTGTTCTTTGATTGATTGGAGAATTCCTAGAAGAAGATGGAGTGCAAAAATGAGATTAAGAACTAGTGTAATATGTGCTGTCATGCCCTCATCATGAGTCACTCATAAACAGACAACTCATTGTGTAGTTGGCCCAAGTAATCCTCTGCAGGTGTTGGTGAGCACATTGTTGGGGAACTGTACTTTTTGGTACTCTTGCTTGTGGGGATATGCTTAATATTTTGGCTGTGCAACAGTTTGATCTTAGGAGAGAGATTATAATGTTAGAGGTTTTGTGGTATGTTATTCAGAGTTCTAACAGATAACTAAGAGTGCCTTGTGAAAGCATGGTTTTCTTTTTGAGGCTGGGCAGCTTTCATAACTTTCATTTTTAGCTTTAAAGTGAACACATGATTTTTTTGGGATGAGGGAAAATTTTGCAGTGAAATGGATTTGGCTTGTTTATGAATTGAATTAATCTTATTGTGATGCTTAGGATGAATAAGGTTCTGAGTTAGCTTTTATAAATTGAGATATTACCACTTATTTGCTCTGATAAGAAATATATTTTTTGTTTGCATGGTTGCTTTGGTAGCATCAAGCACAGGACTGTTATTCTCCGGAGAGGACTTGCCGATCGTTCTGCAGCTGTGAGAAAGGAGTGTCTAAAATTATTGAAAGATGAGTGGCTTGTGAAGTGTTGTAATGGAGATCCCATTGACCTTCTCAAGTATCTTGATGTTGAGACTTATGAATCAGTTGGTGAGTCCGTAATGGGGGCTCTTTTAAAAGATGGGTTAGTAAAAGTACAACAGGGTCAAAGTATTATCAACAATACAACTGAAGGTTTGTATCTAATGTATCTATTTTTTTATATGCTTACTCTCCAAGTGGACCCTGTCATTCTCTAAATACTCTTATCCAATTTTCATGCACAAGGGGGTGGAGAGACTAGAGAGTTTGGGAGCCAGCATTATGATCTGGTTCCTCAATTAATTCAGCATTATGCACTTTCAAGTTATAAATCAGAAGGTTTGGGGGTTATGCATCAGATATATCCATTTTTTGAGCGACATAAATATATACCTTGATGGTTATATTCATCAAGTTCTTTGCTAAATCTTTTATGTTGGACACATGGAACACTGGTGTCTGCTGACATGTTAACTGCACCTCTGCCTGGTGGTATTGTATTTTAGGGTTTTCTTGTGCGTTTATTCTTTGTCTCACTTGTGTTTTAACCAATCTAGTGAAAATTGAAATTTCAAAGTGGGTGAAATTTATCATTTATTTATTTGTTTGTTCATTGATTTTTGTTTATTTAATTTTGCAATCTTGTATTTATTGTCCAGCATATTGCAAGAGAGATTTGATATTCCCTTTTGATAACAATTCTGTCTTTTACGATGTAATGAAGTTGTTATTTATTCTAGATGTGTTCTTTGAAAAGAACTTGAAGATGCATAGTAGATATTTTAAATTGTGTTTTCTGTTTGGACTTTTCCAATAGTCAAAAGAGTTGTCTTTTTCATGATGGCAAGGATTGCAGGCTTCCAGTTATAGTATCTTAGTTGCTCTCTCATTTTGTTAGGGAACTGCACCACAAGCATCCAACTAATGGAAGCAGAAGCTGCACTTTATTGGAGGGTTGTATGTAAGCACTTTCAGACAGAAGCACAAGTAAGCAGTTATGATTTGTTTCTTTAATTGTAAGTTTCAGATATTTAAAGACCAACATATTTACAGTGCCTTCACTGCTACAATGATCATGAGAGGGAATTTTATGAGAAAAGATGATTGAGTGTAAAATATTTCCAGTCTATTATACGTTAGAAATTTTATGTTAGGTGCCACAAAAATGCCACTATGCTTGGAACCAAGGAAAGATAGTTATCACACTACATGTTTCCAAATGGTGGAATCATTTTTTTTTTCTTCATCAAGGATGGTGCGTTGAAATTTAAAATCAATCTTAAAGATCATGTCTAGATTTATATTGATACAATGTTACATATAGGAGTGATACTTAAGCTGGTTTTGTAGTATTCTAGTTTTACCTAATAAATAGTAAAAAAGGAGATGCTATTAGAGTCATGACTTACCAGATACGTAGGGTCTTGACTGGTTAGTATGTGTGGGTACATGTACCACACTCGTCACGTGGCGAGCCCCTCGGGGGCCACATCATCAATACCTTACCTACATGGCAGACCTACAAGGCACCACACATGCTCATATGACTAATTGGGGTTGTATGCCTAGCCTAAGTGGGGGCAGGCACACCACAAGATTGAATCACAGTATGAAGAGCCCAACAATAGAGCCAGGCTTGCTAGGCAGCACCATGGGCCACCTCGGGGCCATGTCCTTCACATCTTATTCACTAACTGCTCAATATCAGCATAGTCAGGCCCTTGGTCCACCTGCATTCATTGGGCTGCTAAGGTTGGGTCCTTGGCTCAGCCTACACAAAGATGGGCCCTTGGCTCACCCATTAACTTGGTTGCCTAGGTTGGGAGTAGGACATAGGCACCCCCGCTTGGTATCATTGGAGGATTATGGATTGGAGCTTAAGGCCATGGGATTGTCAAGGTCTTGCTTGGTTGTCTTCCTGCCAAGACAGCTCTACCTTGACCAGGCTTGGAGATAGATCTGTCTTGCTGGAAGACAACCATCTAAATCAGCCCTACTGTTGTCTGTGGCTTTGATGGTTGTTATTGAGCTCTTTAATCAAAAGATAAAGCGGTTGAACTGTGACCTTGGAATATGTTGTCTTTGACCTAATAATGTGGTTATGAGCTTAAGGTTGCAGTGTTTTTCTTGAATTTGCTTGTCATTTCACATATACATCATCTTAGTTATTAAAGAGTTTCCACACATTTTCAAAACAGGCAAAAGGCTCTGATGCTGCCACAACAATGGGGACTGAGGCAGCTGTCTATGCAGCAGAAGCTTCAGATAGCAATGATCTTCTGGAGAGAGTTCTTCCTGCAACCATTTCTGAGTACATAGAATTGGTTAAAGTGCATCTTATTGCTGGTGTGTAAAATTACATGGTTGACATTTGTTGTTTTCTGTATAACTATACATTCTAATACCACCTAATTGCTTCAGGACCAAATTACCGATTTGCGTCTCGGCAACTACTATTACTTGGTGCAATGCTTGATTTCTCCGATGTTGCAAACTGGAAAGTTGCTAGTTCATTTGTGCAGGAGTTACTGCAAAGGCCTCTAGAGCATGAAGTGGATGAAAATGGCAATAAGGTTGTCATAGGAGATGGCATCAATCTTGGTGGAGACAGAGATTGGGCTGAGGCAGTGTCAGGATTGGCAAGGAAAGTGTATGCTGCTTCTGGTGAATTTGAAGAAGTTGTTTTAAGGGTTCTAGAGGAGCTTGCTCGGCCATGCAGAGAAAGAACAGCAGAAGTCATGCAGTGGATGCACTGCCTTGCTGTGACTGGCCTCCTCTTGGAAAATACAAAGTCTTTTCGTTGGATGCAAGGAAAGGCCTTTGAACCAGCTGAGTTACTGCAGTCTTTATTGCTGCCAGCGGTACGGATGTGGTCTAAAGTTCTGCTGCAGATCTATACCTTGTTTTTCTTTTTTCTTCCTTTTCTTCTACAGGCCACGACTTGGTTACTCGTGGTTTTTGTATAAATGCTTCATTCTCAAATCATTCTTTTCTTTTGGAAGTGTTAACTATTGGTATGACATATAAAATGCAGGCAAAACATGTTCACTTGGATGTTCAGCGGGTTGCTACCAGGTGTCTTGGTCTTTTTGGGTTGTTAGAGAGAAAGCCAAGTGAGGAACTAATAAAACAGTTGAGGCTTTCTTTTGTCAAGGGACCCTCTCCAATCAGTATAATGGCTTGTAAGGCATTGTTGGATCTTGCAATGTGGCATGGTCCTCAGGAAGTTGATAAAGCCATGGGGCAGGATCTCTCATCGCGACTCAAGGATCATGATGTTGTTTCTTGTACTGTTCAAATGTCTGATACAAATGGGGATTTGAATTTTGGATTGCTTGACCTATTGTTTGCTGGATTAGAGAGAGATGATTGGGTCAAATCAGCAGATGCAGATGAGCATGAGTCAGTTCAAGCTGTTATTGGGGAGGGGTTTGCAAAGATTCTACTCCTAAGTGAGAACTATCCAAGCATTCCTTCTTCTTTACATCCTTCAATATTAGCCAAGCTCATTGGTCTTTATTTTAGTGATGAAACTAAAGAACTGCAGAGGTGGATGCTTGTGCCATTATCTGATTCTGAGTTTCTTTCTATGAAAAGCCAATTAATTATATCTCTTTTACTTTATCAGGTTGAGACAGTGCCTGTCTGTGTTCTTTGAGCATTATCCATCACTTTCAAATACTCACAAGGTAAGTTATATATGTTCTTCCAAAATGTAAAGTATGCATACAGATAATCATACATACCTTTGGATTTTCTACCATGTTAAATACATTCATCTTCTTATGTTAATGCAGAGATGTGTATCTAAGGCTTTCATTTCAGTCATGCGTTCGATATGGCCCGGCATCAACGGGAATGCTGGAGGGTCTCCATTAATGGTTTCCAACATGCGCAAACATGCTGTCCAAGCATCACGTTTTATGCTGCAGATGATGCAGGCTCCTTTATATACAATAGAGACCAAAACAGTGGATGAAAATGGTATTGAAGGCTTGCCAGAAAACCTTGATGGTTCAGTTCAACCTTCACATGACTTCGAGAATGGTGAGGAAGGTCTTGCTGTACGCATAGCTACGGAGGTAATTGTTACCACAGTGAAGTTCACTTGCTATTTTGTTAATACCTGATCAAGAGTATTCATTGTGCTATGTTGGGAGTATTCTTTACTATTTTGGTTATGCATTTGACAGTCTTGTTTACAGGAGGCTAGGTTTTGGTTTGTTTTAATATTCCTGCTCATAGAAATGAGTGTTTTTTTAAACTAGTTTTTCCCAAATATAAGGTGTTAGCTAACTGGATATCTACTACATAGTATTTCATAACTGATGGAGAGAGACTACGAAAACTCATGTAATGCTAAAAATACTTGGTAGTTCGAAGGAAATTCAGGAAAATATAAGAAGAATTTCAAAATTTTTAGGCCTTTTTTTTGGATATATTCTTATGTGAGTTGAACTTACTCGAGTACCAAATAGCTTCCTGGTTTCCCTTGGACCTATACTATGTCAGACAAGGTGGTGTAGCTATTCCTTATGTTTGATAGAATGTTGCATGCGTGTTGACTTGCATATTTGCTAATTCTTATACTTGTTGTCTTTAAGGTTGCAAACTTCCATGTCAAGAAGAAAGCGGCTGAGAAATCATATATCATAGCGCTATGTAGAATACTTGTCTTACTTCATTTCCGGTTACCAGAACAAGGGGCAATAAAGTTAATGAGGAGGCTTTTGAATCGTGTGGCTGAATCTGTATCAACAGAGAAAGAGCTTGTAAAGGAGTTGAAGCGGATGGCTGATCGTCTTAAGGCCGCAGATAAACATCCAGATCAGGATTTATCACTGGATGAAGCAAATAATATTTTGGGTAATGTCATTTCCTTACTCCACAGAAGAAAATGGATTTTTTTTTTCTTGACATAGATTACTTCTGGTTATTGGAATACTAGATTTCGCAAGTGGCTTCAATCATTTATTAATTATATAAAGTTAGAAACAGTGGAACTTTTGTATCTCGTCAAAAATGATATTTTCCCCCTTTTTTGTTTGGTTCATGGCATCAAATAAGAAGAGAAGATAATAGAATCAGGGAAACTTTTTTTCCTTTTTCTGTTCACATGGAAGATGTATAAAGAACTTAGAGTGGGTTATCCTAGATTGTTCACTGACTATTGTTCTTAAGCTGCAAGATTTCCTTTTGTTCTTTGTGCATGTTTTCAGTGCTTAGCTTAGCATGCGGTTGATCAAAGAGTTGCTGAAAAATCTGAAGTGGTTCAGGCTATGTCCGTTCTACTTTTTTTATCTTGTTCATAGGAAGCTAAGGTCTAACATTCATGGTTTTGAAGTAGACCTTTTTTTCCATGCTTTAATTTGAGGGTTTGAACCAATCAGTAATACACTGGATAAAACACAAGCTACCCTCAACTGAATTGGTTCAAGGATTTCCTGATCATCAAATAGGAAATGTTTAAATCTATTAAACTTTCTAATATCTTCTCTCTACTGTGGTCTTTCCCTGTCCAAAAAAATAAATAAATATAAATCGCCCTCTAGAAATGGTTCTTCGCTATGCTTTCTGGATTTACATGGGTTTGTCTAGGTTTGGTGTAGGTGAATGTATTTTGAATTATCACAGGGCAGCAAACTATCCAGTGCTTTTCTTTTATTTCCTGGGTCAAAATGACATGCTTACCATCTTCTGCTTATTTATTTTATTTTCCTTGTTTCGTTCTCACTATCTAGTTTTCTATTATCTTTGCTCATTTTTCGTGTCTTCTCTGTATGAATGTTTTTTCACCCTTCATGTGTATTGTAGGGAGGTTGGAGCTAGACCTTAACCTTGACCTGGATAACTCCACGGAAGTGGCACCAACACCAGCACCACGTTCAACCAGACCACCCCGTTCTAGGAGAAGAGTGAGGCATGAAGAATCTTCCTCTGATGATGAGAATTCACATGCTTCTGTCGCTCCTACCAATCCCGGCATAATGAGCACCCGCTCACAGAGAGCAAGCAAGACTGCTGCTCTTACCAAGATGACTGCCAATAGAGCCATGAAGATCAATGATCTCGATGAAGAAGCTTCAGAGGTCACATCTGAAGAGGATTCTGGTGAATCTGATCAGTCCAGTGAGTGACTATTGACATGCTATATGTATACTCTGTCAACACTTCTTTTCCTCGAATATTGCTGCTTGTATGGTTGGTTGTTTTTGTTGAGGTGGTTTAGGCTGCAAATTTGTATACATGTCTTCGAATGTCCAAGTTATGTTCTTAGTAGGCTGTATTTGATTCTTAGATTTGTGGAGGTTAACGAAGGAAAAGAAAAATAAATCAAGTTGAAATTATCTTACTTATTTTCTTTTCTCTACAAATCTGGGATCTAAAAGCATTGTACAATATTTTGTTGGGGGGTTGTGCTGGCAGCTGGGTATGCATCTTATGTAACTGGCCGAAAGTTGTTTCTTTTTGTACATGCTAGCATTAGAAGTTTTTATCATATGTTTTGTTTTCTTTTAACTTCTGTGCATGATGTAATGAATTGTGTTTCTATTGCATAATTGAATGACAATTATGTTCAAAAATTTGAATTTCAGATTCAAATAATTAAACTGATGCACTTGGTAGCCTTCATGTAAACACCATGTGGCCGAAGTGATTATCTTGACCTTGCACAACCTTCTATAAACACGTTAGACACGTGCAATTACATTTATTCTTAACATGCGCCCAATACTTCGCACGTGTGGTCAAATTCTTTCCCATGAGGTTCAAATGCAAGATAATCCTCATTTCATCAAAATGCTTGAGTTATTAGTGGCATAATTTTATATCATCAACAAACTTCAAACTTTGAATTGAAAAGTTCAAACAATTTGCAAACTGATTTAGACAAATCAAACTGTTTGGTTTTGTTTTCTTTATGTATGATTTGGTTTTGATTCTTAAAATAGATAAACCGTATTTTACAATTCGATCTGTAATTTTATAGTTATGATTTTGGTTTGAAATCAAATTAGACCGTTTCATAGTTATGGTTTTGGTTTGAAATCAAATTAGACCGTTTAGATATATACAGTATTATAATTTGTTATTTTTGATAGAAACTCAAGTATCTTAGTATTAGTATTTTATATATATTCATAATTTGTTAACCATTTGCTTGTAAGTGTGTTATTTTATAATAGTAGTAGATTTAATTCTACATAATTTTTGTTGTAAAATAATGATATATTACTTGATATTTGAGCAAATTGTGATTATATTACAAATGATGACAAAATTTTTAAAAACGTAATTTCAAGCTGAATTAAATTGGGCTTTCATGGCTCTGTTAGATTTGGTTCCAAACTTTTTGTGATTGGATTTGATTTTTAAATTTTATTGAATTATAAGTAATGGTTTTATTCTGGTTTATTTCAAAATCAAACCAAACCGAATCATACTCACCCCTATCAAATCCACTCAGTCCATACACTTAATAAATATTTTTGATATTACATTTTTGTTCCCAAACAAAATTACCAAAATAATCTCATCTTTGTCATCCAGAACCTTAATTCTCAAACCCTAATTTCCTATCCCAAACCCAACTGTCATCCGTTGCCGCCGTGGCTGTCAGCCTCATCTCCAACCACACCAACCGTTCTCCTTATCTTTATCGAACCTCTTGTACTTCTGCTACTCCTTCCTGTCACAATGTTCACCGCTCGCAACCCTTTATTGTTGCGATCTCCACCATTACAATCACACTACCTACTCTTCGGATGAGAGAGAGATAGAGAGATCTCGAAAGGAGGGAGTTGCAGTGTTCGCGTCGGTAGGAGAAGAGAAGGCTGGAGAGAGTTTGAAGATGGACGGAGCTGGAGGAGGCGTAAGACGAGGAGAGGAAGAGGTGATGCCAACATTGATACTTGTGGTGACAGTGGGAGGTAGCAACTGTGGTAGCTTGTGAGTTAGGGTTAGGGGTGGTTGGGAATGACACCGGTGCCAGCAATTGGCTGTTGATGACTACGGTGGTTTTGGGAGTTGGGGTTTAGAATGGAAGATAAGGGCATTTTGGGGATAAAAAGATGTCCACTGAGTGAAAAATGGGAGCTTCTATATGTACATATCATATTCCCTCTTTCCGCACACTTATGTTGTGTTTGGTTAGGAGATTTGGGTAGGGATTTAGAAAGGAAAAGAAAAAAGATGGGTAAAACTAGGTGAAATATAGGCATGTTTTATTCACATTTTACCTACCTTTTCCATTTCTCTTTCCAAATCTTTCCTTAAATCCTTCAACCAAACACAGTATTAATGAGAAAGTGTGTTGGGAAGTTGTGTGTGAATGATGTGTATAGAGAGAGAGTGATGTGTGTAAATAGATGCTTTCCTGAAAAATTAAAATTTTGAAATTAATTAGTGTGCCTACTGGAGCAAGAACTTGCATACAGAGGAATATGTATATGGAAATAGATGCTCCCAATCAAAACATGGTAACTGCGGTAGAAAATTCCCAACTTAGAAGTAGAAAGAATATTGAGGCTTTTTTGGCAAAGAGATTAAAGGCTATTTTTTGACTTTTAATTTTATTTTAATCACATCACTTTTTATTTTTTTACATTTTTAAAAAATATTAAAAAATTAGTTTTTAATCTAGTCTTTTGATCCTAATGTTCACCAATCTGAAAATCCTAGGAGTGTTGGAATGTTCACATTACTAATGTGTATGAATTTTTTGGATTTGTGGGACTAATAGTAGAGTAAAAGAAGAAATAATTTTATACTTCTTTCACTTCTCGTCTCTTTTTCTTTTATTCATTTAACTTTCTAGTCTAAATTCGAAAGTACTCTACTTATTTAGCATGATTGCGTGAACATTGTTTCTATGTTTACCATGTCAAAATGTAAAATTATCTTTAAACCACTTGGTCATAGATAAGAGGTGTTTGATGTGGATTATAGGGGGTGATTACAGTTTATTTTAATTTGAGAATTTGTGTCAAATTATTTGGTGTAACTTTTGCTAACAGTTTTTTAAACAGAAATAACTTAAATAAGTTAAGAAAAATTGATTATTTAAAAGCTGTGAAAGGGTGTTTTTGATTTTTGATTATCAGCTTTTAACTTATAATAAGCTGCATTAAACAGCACCATAGATTAGGGGTGCAATTTAGGTGGGCTCAACCCGAATCCAGCCGAAATTTTTTTAGGACTTGGACAAGATATTTTTAAATTCGATATGAGTTTGGACAAAAATTCAAAAATCTAAATTAAATTTTGGGTGGACTTGAGCAAAGAAGTCAAACAACCTGAGCAATCCAAAGTCCGAATTATACATGTACAAATATATAAAAATATTAAATATACATATAAATTATTAGCCATTACATGATATTAAAGTAATTTAAATTATTAAATCATATTGAATATATATTATGAATAAAGGTTAAGACCCCCTTTGGGGGGTCACCCCCTTTACCACCTTTAGTTTTGATTGGTCAATTTTTCTTTTTTTTATTTTTTTATTTTTTCTTCTCACCCAATTCCTAACCTCCATGTGTGTGAGGGGGTTGTGAGGGTGGGTGTTTTAAGGGGGTCTAAATCAATGCCCATATATTATATATACAAATACGACAATGCTACGTAACTCAAATCTTACATTTTTATTTTTTATTTTTTATTTAACTCATAAATTGTAAAGACTACTATAGCGGCATCTCTCTTACATTATATAAATTATTTGTTTTGATAGTATTAATGATTTCTTATAATAAAAAAAAAATGTAAATAGAGTTAAATTTTAATAATTTAATAATGTAGCTGCAAAGAAATAAATTTGAAATTCATTTGCAATTCAGATAATTCGGGCAACTCGAATTTAACTCGGATCGGGTTTGGACATACAATCTCAGGTTACAATTCGAGTTGGGCGAGCTTAAACAAGTCTCAGCACAATTTAAATTGGGCTTGGACAACTCCCAATCCCACCAAACTCCGCCCAAATTACATCCCTACCATAGATCACTTCATAAATTAAAACATGATTAAGTGGATCAATTACATATTTGGAGGAGGACAGGACTTCTTAAAGGAGGATGAGGTATGATTCTCAGTTTACATGATATTAATATTTGGCACAAATTATAATGAAAAAATGATTATCGATTATCTTCTTAAAAGTTGGAATTACTTTTTAAAAGGGTCTGTACTGTATCCACTTTAGATCTAGAAAAGTTCGGTTTAATTTGGTCTATTAGATTTACTTTTGGATATCTTTTCGATAATTTGAACCGTTCATATTTTAAAATTTGTTGAGTGCATTATTCATGTAAAAAATCACATCAATCGGATAACAAATATTACGATGCAATTTGGTAACACTTACGTTTTTAGTTTTCTATTTATATTTACAAAAATTTAAAAAACTCAAATAAGAACTTGTTTGGTAAATTTTTAATTTATAAATCAATGGTCTCAGTTTATAAATTTGGCCAAAAAATGTAAACTTCAAAAAATATGTTTCCGTTTTGAATTTTGAGTTTTGAGTATTTTTTTTTTTTTTACCACTCAACACTAGGCACCACCAACCACCATTTTCCACTACAGTCTTCCACCACCACCACTACCCACCACCCACCACACACTCCCTCACCACCTGCTACCACCACTCACCACCCACCCGCCTCCCCCACAGACCTCCCACCCACCAACCACCACTCCCCACCACCCACTCGCCACCACCACCCACCCTTCGCACCACCACCCACCACCATCCACTCGCCACTACCATCCACCGCCACCACCGCCATTACCCACTTGCCACCACTTACCCATCCACCACCACCACCACCACCATCACCACCACCGCCACCACCTACCCACCACCACCCACCACCACCCACCTGCTACCACCACCCACAACCCCCCACCACTACCACCCATTCGCTACGACCCACCATCCGCCATCATCACTCACCCACCCACCACCCGCCATTCACCACTGTAGACACCCCATTTTTGACCGACCTTAAGACTCAGACGTCACCGATTGAGCGTTTGGTGATGTTGCATACTGTGCTCGTTCAGAAGTCTCAGAGTCGCGGCAGGCGCCTCGCCTCCGGACTTAGAACTCTCTTCAGGTTTGCCTCGGTTTTGCGAACCGACTTTGGTTTTCTGCTTTTCTTTCTGGGGAAGGGAGGGTCCTCAGAGGGCTATCTCTCGATGGCCGGGCTACATTTCGTGGGTCAGAGGCCATTTTGCCCATTTTGAGTGCCGGTTCGATTTTGGCCGTCGAGCCTTGCCTCGGACCGCCCAACCATCTCCGGTTTTTGGCATGCATCTCATTTACTCCATACCGAGGGACATTGGGGTCTCAGATACCCACTTCGTGGTCGAACACCACTCCCGATGCCCAACAGCCCATTTTTGGGACCCCGAACTGCGTGATTTGGGGCCCAAGCATTCATTTTGCATTAGTTTTTGTTCAATTTTGGCAGGTACCTCTGTTTTAGCACCAGGAAGATCACTGGAGGGTGGGAGGACAGCAATTGTCTCAGAAAACCAGTTTCGCTCATCCGGCGTCCGTTTTGCTCACTTCCGGGCTAATGTTGAACACCCTAGGATATTTTCTTGACGAGACTACATATTTGTGATGAGGGACATGAGAGGACCCTAAAAGGTGGTGGTCGGCCAAGAATTGTTATTTTCATTTTTGAGCCTCTCTTCAAGTTGAATGTTGTGCCTCCTGCTTCAGAGTTGCCAAATTCCAACCATGGGGTCTTGTTCTACACACTGAGGACACCAAAATATGGTGGCCGCCATTAATTGTTCACTTCATTTTTGGCCATGGCCGTGGCCATGGGAGTGGTCGTCCGATCAGCTGGGGTGGCGCCTACCATCTTAAAAAAGCACTGCCACTGCTCGCTTGACCACTTTTACACTGTCCAAATTGCTTTTTCCAAATATCTTTTGCCTCAGGATATTTTGGGAGGAAAGCTTGGATGCATTTCCCTCCCTTTTACACCCCTTTCTTGCCCATTTAAGGGGCTGACCTCCTTCTTTGTTAGGGTTAGCAACTTTCTTCTCAAGAGCATATCTCCCATTGCCTCCATTTCCCTCTCCAAAAGCTCCAAAAGCCTTCAAGTTTCTAGCCCACTTGTTCATCAACCCTAAGCTTCACCATCACCACCTCCATTCCAGCAGCAAAGGAGGATTTTTTAGAGGCTAAGAAGCAACAAATTGAAGCCAAGAAGCAACAAAAGTTTGATCTTCAAGGGTAAGTCACTATTTCCCCATTTTGAGCACATTTTTGCATCAATTCTTTACCCTACTTGATCTCTGTTTTAGGCTCCGAACCCTACTGATTTTAGGCTTATTTTGAGCCCCTCTACAACATTTTAGAAGGGCTCAACCTTGTTTGGCACCTCTATGATGCACCTCTTTCAATATCACTCTTTGTGCCAATATTTTGCATGCTTTGTTTGGATTATGAGTGATCCATTTTCGAGCCTGATATAAACTGTAAGTGGGCTTATTTTGAGCCTCTCTTCAACATTGAAGAAGGGCTCAACCATGTTTGGTGGTTCTATCATGCACTTGTTTTGTAATTCTTCCAATTTACCGTAAAATTGCATGGTTTCTTTAGCCTATTTGAAGTCTGATTTTGAGCATGCCATTAACTGATATTGAGCTTATTTTAGGTCCCTCTACAACATTGTAGAAGGGATCAATCTTGTTTGGGGCCTCCATGCATGGCCTCTCTTTGTACCTCTCTTTGGCCCCATTTTGCATGCCTTTTTTAAGTTTATTTGGCTTCTGATTTCAGCCTTCATCAGGCCTGAAAAGAGCCTTATTTTTTCCTTCTTGTCATGTTTTGTTAAGGGTCTTATGCTATTTGGTGAATACTTTTGGTACTTCATGTTATACCCTCTTATACCCCCTTATTTTTGCATGCCTTGCTAGCTCATCATGCTTCTGTTTTTGAGCCTTCATCAGGCTTGGAAAGAGTCTTAAAATAACTCATTCTTCATTTTTTGTTAAGGGTCTTAGGCTGTTTGGTGCATCCTTTTGATACCTCATGTTATAGTCTTTGTTGGCTCATATTTTGCATGCTATTTTGAGCATATCTACATACTGAATTGGGGAATGTCATCTCTTGTAAATGTGCATATTTTTGGTCCCTCTTTAATGTTTTAGAACTATTTTTTTCAGTTTGGGCATTGTACATATCACTTGTTTCATTGTTCCCCTCTTTTCCCCCATTTTTGCATGCTACTTTTGCCATACTTGTGATTGTTGTTTGGCCATCCTTTATACTGAAAAAATGCTAGTTTAGGGGCTGCCTTGATACTTTTTTACATGTCATATACCAATTATGCATGTTTAATAGGGCTGTAGGCCATTTCGGGTGCTTAACGTGGCATTTCGGGCATCGGGTGTAATTTTGTCATAATTCGGAGGCTGTTTTTGCATCATTTTGGCTGCTGAAATTTACATTTTCCGTATGCCATTTTCCACGTCTCATTTGCATGCCATTTTTGTGCCTTAGGGCCATGCCTCGGTTATGCGTGCACGCATTTCGAGGCACTTCATTTTCATCTCTCGGCCTCTTATGTGAGTGTGGCTGAGGCCCTCTCATGTTAGTGTAAGCCTAATTTGCATTATGTATGTCATTTCATTTCGTGTGACATTGCCTCAGTTTGCGTGCCTGCGTGCACGCATTTCGAGGCATCTTCTTTTTTTATCCGACGGCGTCTTATGTGAGTGCGGCAGAGGTCCTCTCATGTTAGTGTGAGCCCGATTTTGCATTTTCATGCCTTTATATCATTGCCTCGGTTCGCGTGCCCGTGTGCACGTATTTCGAGGCGCATATTTTTCATCTCATGGCCTCTTATGTGGGTGCGGCTGAGGCTCTCCCATGTTAGTATAAGCCCATCTTGCACTGCGTACGCCATTTTATCTCTGTTTCCGTATGCCATTTCGCTTATGCGTCGTGGCACGATTTCGAGGCATTTCATTTTAGTCTCATTGTATATCATATTTCATGCTTTTATGTCATCACCTCGACTTGCGTGCCCGCGTGCACGCATTTCGAGGCATCTCATTTTCATAGCATTGTGCATGCTAGGATTGTATTTTAGTTGCATTCATGCACATCATGCATATTGCATTGTGTTCGGGATAGGCAGTAGCCCGGGCACGGGAAACGAGGCACGTTTCATACTCCGAGTGACGGAACGGGTCTCAATTCCCAAGTCACCGACACTCCGGATTACCCATGATGGAGTTAGGTTTTGTTGTAGCATTCATATGCATTCATCCTATATTGAGTTGTGCAATTCGGCTCCTCGCCATCATGCATTGAGATGCGTGATTGGTGGCACGAGGATCGAGGCATGCATATATTTGTGAAATACATTGCTATGCCCTTTTCCTGCTCTCTGTTGCAGCAAATTGAAGAAACAACAACTTTTTGGAGTCTGGCACGCATTTCGAAAAACATTACAAACAGAGGCTAATTGGGGCATCCCATGATTTCGTGATCAAGGCAAATCAAAGATACATCACTCATTAGTAGCAAGGCAGTCCCTGGCTTGCATGCCAGTTTTTACTTTTTTTTGTAATTAATTTGTTAATTAATTAGGAATATGTATTATTCTTTTATTTCGGACTGTATTATTATTTATTCGGACCCTCTGCGCGAGGGCATAATTGTAATAAGGGTGTGTGAGTGTGATGTATGTCTTCCAATCCCACGTCTTTCTTCCCTTTTATTTACCTGCTTACGATGGTTAGATATAGGGCATATTTCAATTAGTATACAGTATGACAGCATGTTTGCATCATTCATCTGTTTTGCATGCACCGGGCTCGGCACATCATACAAACTGCATTTGTATTTCAATTCCAAATTGAATACATGTTAGTTGTTGCATTTCACATGCCATGTTTAGAATAGCCGAGCCTGCTATAGTTTGCATCTTTGCATGTGTCGCATTAGACAATTCTGTATACTTAGGATCCATGCATGGATTTCTAATCGGCTTTTGTTTTGGCTTGGAGTACTCGGTGAGTTTTATGCTTTAGCATCCTTGCATGCGTGTGAGTGTTGCCATGAATAGCATGCTTACTATGAGGCTATGTGCTTATGTGATATAACTGCCTTGAATGCCTGTGGGTGGAGGTTGAGTTATCTGAATTGGGACAATTCATCGACTGTTTGTTTTAAGCCCACTAGATAGTGGCAAAATCATGTTTTCTAAGCCCACCCGAGGGTGGCAAATCCGCGTCTTAGCCTACCTGCGGGTAGCACCATCAAACCATTTTCAAACAAACAAGCATGAAATGTTTTGTTCCAATTCAGGCGATTCAGTCTATACTTGTATGCTGTGCGCATCACATAGTAACCTAGGCTAATAACCGGAATAAGAACGCACAAAGTTTTCAAAAACAGATATCATGGTTAGTAGAGGCCGGTCTTTGACCGGGCGAGCGGGGGTGCTCACGATGTGACCTTCCCCAATCGTACCCAAGTTCCTGAGCCAACTTTGGTGATGACGGACACGTGGCCTTTGGCACCGAGTCAGGGTTTCCTAAATTTCCCAAAATAAAATATTTAGGTGGCGACTCTGTTATCTGGCAAAGCAGTCCATGTTTGGCACTTCTTTCAAAAATCTGTTTTTTCTCAAAATGATTTGCCAGATTTGGACTCTTTGGTTCAAGATTAAGAACCGTGACATTTGAGTCCTTCGAACTGTAGTGACCCAATATCAAACCAGAACAGGGGGGACTCGACTCCTTCCCGGGATGCGTTCGGGGCGTCTCTGATTCTGGCGACTCATTGGGATTTACAGAATTTCACCCGAACTCATGCTATTTGGTTTTGACTACACTTGTGTGTTTCTTTGCATTGCATTTGCATTGGTGCGCCTAGGACACTGTGTTTGCCATATGCCATTCGCGAACGATTTGGCGGAGGCTTGTCTTGTCAAGTCATGTCCATAAGGCCGATCGGCTCTGACGACATGGAACATAAACCCGGTTTCACCGGCACCCTTTTGACCATTCAACCTAGTGCATATTCGGATCCATAGTGACCATTCCAAACTAGGACAAAGTTGCTTACCGTTTCTAGGTTGTTTGAAGCATTGCGTGCATAGTGAAACCCTAGTTCTGATTTAAATAGGACAGGAAACCTAACCCGACATAGGGGTGTTTTGGCTCTCACTTATCTGTTATGTGCTTGCTAGAGTGCGTCTCACAGGAATGCATGTATCGATTGAGTTTGGGCATCGAACTGCGGGCATCAACAAGACTGAGAATCGGTTATGCATGGATATCGGATTGATTTAGAGGAACAAAGATCTGAGAATGTTGATCAGTGGTTGAGGGCAGTGTATTTCCAGCTTATCAAACTGCGTGTTGTATGCCCGTGTGTGTTGTGTGTATTTAATTTAATTGTTGTCAGCCGTTTTTCCGGTCATTTATTTCCTTTTGCTTTATTATCTTTTTGCTAGGCGCTTTTTGGCTCGATTGCTTCGAACCATCGATACTCCCCAAGCACTTTGGACACGAGGTCGCCGACTCAACCGATCCGAGGATCTAGTTGCGGACATCCATGTTCTACCTATTACCCGATCACGAGAAGAAGGCCGATGAGGCGTTGTGTCGAGCACGGATCACGAACAATGAAATCCACTTTAGTGATGACGATCGGGTTGAGATTTACATTTACGCTATAGAGATACACTTGCCGGGTATTCAGATGGAACAACAGACTACACCAACAATGGAGGCGATGATGCGCCAGATGAATGAGAGCATGAAACAAATGCAAGATGATGCTATCCGCCAGGCGGAATTTTCTAAACAATGAGTCATTGTCATGGCCCAAAGCGATCGAAATGATCACCGATTACATAACAAAGAAAAAGATTTGCTTCACACCAGGTCCCTCCTCCACTAGGGGCGCATCAGGTTCCTCCTTTGCCAGGAGCTCCACTACCTGAACAGATACCTACTAGCCAGAATGCCCCTCCAAATCCCCAGACTACCCAGAACACCCAGAATACCCTCTCAAATCCACAGAACGCTCTGCCGAACTTCCAAAACACCCAAGAGGACACGGGTCTTCCAACTGGCAGCTCACTTCGCCAAGAATCGTCCAAGAATCTTACACCTGATCACCCGGACTCTCCATTTGAGTTCGAGGTAGACCAGACAGCTCTGAAATTGAGCAAATTGGAAAAGCTCTTCAAGAAATCACAGGGGGTGAAGGCCATCCCAGATATTGAAGACGGCTATACTGACGTGGCCGTGACACTGCCGGACCGATTTAAGATGCCGCAGATTGATCGTTTTGACGGATCAGGGGATCCTATGGTCCATCTCTGGCTATTTTCAGACATCTTGAGGCCGATGGGCCTAACCCGACCGCAAAAGCTTTCTTTATTTGGGAGAACTTTATCAGGGGTTGCGGCCATCTGGTACGCAAAATTGGAAGATGATGTGAAGAGAAATTGAGATGAGCTAGCCGAGGCCTTCGTTGCACAATATTCATATAATACTCAGATCGAGATTACAACACGTGATCTCGAAACGACGAGGCAGGAACAAAAAGAGACTTTCTCTGATTTTGTAACTCGGTGGAGAGCAAAGGCATCGATGATGACCTTAAGGCCAACTGATAAAGATCAAATCCGGATGATTGTGCGCAATCTCCAACCTAAGTTAATGCAGAAAATGATCATACTCCCTTTTCCCACCTTCTCGGATTTACACGAGATGGGGGTACAGATCGAAGATGCGATGAAGCAAGGATTGATCGATCAGGATTGGGAGCAGCCCCGAAGAACATTCAACCGTAATAACAATGCGGGCCCGAGTGGCTCCGCCAACACAAGGACTTCAGAGGTCGGTATGGTCACCACCACTCCCCCTCCCCAACCAAGGCCCGCAGCGGCCACACCCTTTTCTAATGCATCCGGAAGCAGCAACCAAGCCCCGAGATACCAATCTAGAGGCCAAAGAACCTTCACACCATTATATATGCCTTTGTCTAAAGTTCTCGGGGTTCTAGTCAGAAAGGGGCATCTGAAACCCCTGGAACCGAGACCTCCACCAAATCCACTCCCCCCTTCCCACAACCCAGCCAAGTATTGCACATACCACCAGCAGCATGGCCATGACACAGACCAATGTTTCCGGCTGCGTCATGAGATTCAGGACCTCATTGACAAGAACATCATTCTACCTCCCGAGAGACCCAACGTCACAACCAACCCACTCCCCACACATAACCAAGATCCACCGCCCAAAAGAGTAAACCTCATCCAAATCGGGTCGTTTCCTCACGATCCCAAAGATCTATACTCTCTCCCACCTACCAAAGCGGAGGTGATCCTTCCGATGGACCGACTTGTGCGTGTTGGACACCTTCACAACCCAATCTGAGCCAAAGGTGGTGATCACCGAAAATGGAGCAGGCAAGCTTCGAGGAAGCGAGCTGAAGTCTGGATCGAATCTGGAATCTAGTTGGAAGAGCTTATGATCCGAGTGAATATATCTTGTCAATGGGCCACCTAAAATGAGTGTGGGGTTGCGAGAGAAGAATCTGCATGATCCGAGGGGACAGACCTGAACAAGAGGCAGATGATCTGACTACAATGGGACAGGACTTCGCCAACCTCCAATTTTTCAACGACCAAGAATCAGCGGATGCAACTATCAACTGGTTTGAATCTGAAGTCGGCGGAGTTCTTGGGTGGTTAGATGATCGGCCGGACATCGTGGAATTTCAATCGAGCAAAGGCGTGAGCAAAAGTACCATTGTGGCGGAAGGGCCGAGAGTCGAATCGAATTGGGAGGCGCGGTACAAAGAATTCGCCGGGATCAAGACATTTTGAAAACTGAACAATTAACGCTGGAGGAATAAGAAAAGAAGTGGGATTCTGAGAGGATCCGAAAAGCAAAGAACTATGAAGAGGTTGAAAGTGCTGCAAGCACGAGGCGAGACATCTTGTGAGCATGTGGAATGAAAATCTTGAGAGTGCAAACATGCGAATCCGCAGGTGCTGTTAGATGCTAATGGGATGTGGTGGGAAAATGACGACTTGTATCTCGCCCACCTGAGGCGAAGATTGGGCGGGTGGCCAAGAGGTAGACCATATGACTAGAAGTGGGCGGTATTTCAAGCCCCACACCTTGATCAACCCAAAGCATCGGGGAAAGATAAAGAGCGGAGAAACAGAGAGAAGCAAATTGAAGAAGAGGTCTTGAGGCGAGTTAAAAAAAAATACAAGCAGACATCTCCATTTGGGGACGCTTATGGCTTCAAGGGTACATAGACAGTGTCCTATCTGCTATGGACAAGGCCAAACTCTCCATCGAAACTACACCAGAGCAATGGTTGGTTGGTTTTCCGGAGAGGTTCCCGGCATTGACCTTTTCAGACAAGGAGGCTGCTTTGAGGCGTGGATCATATGCACCCTCTACATCTCTCAGAGAATCACGAGGACAAATGGATTCGGTGGTACTTGTTGATATCGGTCCGCTATCAATGTCTGCCCGAGCAGGCGTATGCAATCGGGTTGAAGCCCGCAGACTTCACAATCACCACTCAAGTGTCGAGCCTACGACAATACAAGTAGGGATGTCCTAGGGACAGTAAAAATCCAAACCAAGATTGGGCCCGGACAACACGAGGTAGATTTTCATGTCTTGGAGGTCCCTGCATCCTTTAACATGCTTTTAGGCGACCACAGTTTGCATCAGGTAAAGGCCGTCTCATCCACTCTACATCAAATGGTGAAATACCCCTATGGAAAGGGAGTAGCCATTGTGTTTGGGAACTCATCAATCCATCCCTCTCCGGAGATATCTACGCCAGTCCTAGAGATTGAACACGGCATGGAGGACGTGTTTATATCGGGATTTACTTTGGCAGAGGCCCGGGTAGTGCGAAATATTATGGCTGTGAATGAAGGTGTGTACGTCAGTGCTCAATCCGTCTACCTCATGAACAAGCTACAACATATTCCCGGGATGGGATTAGGAAGAAGCGGCAGGAAAGGAGTCGCAGCATTGGCCGAAGTGCCGCATAACCCGCATACCTTTGGACTGGGTTATCTACCCACCAAAGAGGACTGGGTGAGGAAAGGAAAGGAAATGGGCGTGAGCAGAGCGAAGCAGGCTGGGAAGCCTTTTGACTTAATACACAGGCCCATCTGGGGTACCCTGAACGGACGCTTCGTCCGGGAGGGGGAGGACTTTCCATTTTGCGGCTTCCCAGAGCCATGGTTAAACGCGGAGAAGAAGCGCGTACCAGGTTTCGAAATCTTCTTCGACCTGCAACTATCTGGGGATGATGTTGCCACCGAGCAGACAGACCCAACAACTGAGGTTGAGCAGAATAAGGCAGTGGATTCTGAGGGCACAGAATTGGAAATGGGGGTAGCACTGGCATGTCTCCTCTCTGATCTTCCGATCGACCAAGAGTGCTTGGGGGATAGCTTCGTGGTTTCCATGATTGGGGATGAAATGGCTGCGAGCCGACCAGCAGCTATCTTGGATGCATCAATCGCACCCTTTCTCACTTGGCAGTACGAGGAGGGATTTTTGTCCAGCAGTTCCGGGTCAGGTAGTGAGCCGGAATCTGATTCCACCGAGTCCTGTGAGTCGGAATCAGGTTCCAGCTCGACTGAGTCTGAGTCTGGTACTCCTGGGGATGCTAACCCGGATGCCACAGTCTTGTCTAGGTCGTCTTTTTCCTTTTCATTTGAGTCTGTTGTAACCGATGAATTGGACGACTTGGATGTGCCTAATGAGAATGAACTATCTGTGGTTTCCGAGTACTTTTCTGTGCTCCTAATTTATTGCATTAATTCAGACTTTCAAAATTTTGATCAAAACGACGAGGACGAAGTTCCTCCGGTTTTACAACGTTTAATTGAGCAAGAGCAAGAGAGATTTGTTAAGCCATTAATGGATGAAATCATTTCCGTGAATATTGGTACTGAGGAGGACCCGCGGTTGGTCCAGATCGGGTCCACGTTGTGTTCGGAGGAACGCGAGCGCTTAGTCGCTTTATTAAAAGATTTCAAAGATGTTTTCGCGTGGTCCTACGAAGACATGCCTGGAATCGATCCTGAGATTGTACAGCATCGGATCCCCCTTGACCCCGAGGCATCAGCGAAGCTTCAAGGATCCGCCGGTGGGCTCTCAAGATTAAGGAAGAGGTCACCAAGCAAATTGACGCAGCTTCTGCCGTATCCGAATATCCGACTTAGTTAGCCAACATCGTTCGGTCGAAGAAAGATGGCGGGATCCGTGTGTGTAGACTTGAGGATTTGAACAGAGCTAGTCCGAAGGGCGACTTTCCCTTGCCGCACATCGATGAGTTGGTAGACTTCACAGCAGGGCATGCACTGCTCTCATTCATGGATGGCTTCTCAGGATACAACCAGATAGTGATGGCGCCACAAGACAGAGAAAAGACTGCATTCACCACTCCGTGGGAACATACTGCTAGGGTAATGCCGTTTGGGTTGAAGAAACTGGAGCTACTTATCAACGACGCGACTACAATACTACATGATATGATCCACAAAGAGGTTGAGGTGTGCGTGGGCGACATGATTGTCAAGTCCAAGGAAAGAGAGGGCCACTACACCGCCTTACACAAGTTTTTTCAAAGGATCGAGAATTAGGTTCGGCTAAACCCTCGAAATGTCGTTTGGTGTTACTGGGAAAATCTTTGGGGTTTCTGATTACAAAAAGGGGCATCGAGGTCGACCCTTCCAAGATCAAGGCCATCCTAGAAATGCCACCACCAAGGACTGAAAAGGAGGTGCGAGGCTTTCTGGGTAAGGTGCAATTCATAAGACGGTTTATTTCAAAATTAACCTTGACTTGTTAACCACTTTTTGGCCTCCTCAAGAAAGGAAAGAAGTTCCAATGGGACGGCTGATGTCAAGCTGCATTTGAACAGATCAAAGAATATCTACAGAACCCACCCGTTTTGTCGCCACCAGAACCAGGGAAACCGTTGATTTTGTATCTGTCAGTGACTGAAACTACAATGGGCTGCATGCTTGCACAAGAATCAGAAGACAAGGCAGAAAGAGCCATCTACTATTTGAGCAAAAAGATGCTGGAGTATGAGACCCGGTATACACCACTGGAAAAGGCTTGCTTGGCTCTGGTATGGGCTACCAGGAAGCTACGGCACTATCTGTTAGCTCACTCTGTAATGTTGGTTTTGCGACTTGATCCCATCAAATATCTCTTCGAGAAACCAGCGCTTACGGGTAGGCTAGCTCGTTGGTTGCTTTTGCTCTCCGAATTTGATCTCACGTATGTGACGCACAAGTCAGTAAAAGGAAGAAGCGATGGCGAGTTCCTTGCCGACCACCGGTTGAGGATGAAGCGATTGAGTACCTATTCGGATGAATCAATCCAGTATATCGACGAGAAATTTGGACAATGTACTTTGACGGCGTCAAATCAACATGGGTATGGGATAGGAGTGTTCGATAGCACTGAAAATTCCGTATCCTCTAGTCTTCAAACTCGGTTCAAAGTCTCAAACAATGAAGCGAGAATCTGGCGTGCATTCTTTGGTTTGGAAGCGACCACGGAACTAGGGGCAAGGCAATTTGGACGTCATTGGGGATTCGAACCTTGTTGTGTCTCAAGCTAAAGGAGACCGGAAAGTAAAGAGGAAAATATGATGATGTATCACCAAACCTTGGATTTCTTGATTCCTCGGTTTGAAAAGCTAAATTTCACTCATCTACTAAGAGAACAACAAGTTCGCAGATTCGCTAGCAACTCTATCATCTATGATAGACATCCGTATGGAGTCCGGATCGTCGGTCATCATCGACGAGAAATTTGTACCGCCTATGAGTCGATTGCGACCATAGATGAAGTTCAGGACGAACACCCCTGGTATTACGACATCTGGAACTTCTTGGAGAAAGAAACATACCCGCCAGGGGTAAGTGCCAAAGACAAAAGAGCAATCAGAAGAATGGCAGTTCAGTTCATCATCTGCGGGGGTAAACTGTATAAACGGGGTCATCTGGGAATGCATAAACTGTGCGTTGATGCTGAAGAATCAAAGCGTCTGATGGAAGCCATCCACGGGGGTGAATGTGGTGCACACATGAATGGGGTAATGTTGGCACGGAAAATCCATAGACAAGGTTATTACTGGTCTACCATGGAGGAGGATTGTATTGGCTTCGTCCGGCGATGTCATAAGTGTCAAATTCATGCAAATCGCATGAACATCCCGCCGTCAAAACTGTACAATATGACTTCGCCATGGCCGTTTTCCGTCTGGGGAATTGATGTAATCGGAGCTATTACACCAAAGGGGTCGAATGGGCATGAGTTCATCTTAGTAGCGATAGATTATTTTACAAAGTGGGTTGAGGCCCAGTCTTATGCAGTGTTGAAGGCTTCGTATGTGGCAAAATTTATCAGAAACAACATCATCTGTCGCTACGGGGTCCCAAATGAAATCGTTTCAGACAATGGTTCCCACTTCAAAAAGGAGGTGATTGATTTGTTGGAGAAATACAATGTGGCTTTTCATAAGTCGTCTACTTACCGGCCGCAAACCAACGGAGCAGTTGAGGCCGCCAACAAGAATATCAAGCGCATACTACAGAAGATGGTGGAAACCTATCGGATTGGCGAGACAATTGCCGTTAAGCTCTATGGGGCTCTGAGGACTTGATCGAGAACTTCTCTGGGCGACTCGTACTCATTGGTCTATGGGATGGGCCGCCCCGCTTATTGAGATTGAGGTCCGTCATTACAGTATTGGTGAGTGCGGATAAGAAGCAGTTAGCGACAAAAGCAGTTGAGGAACTCATGCTTTTCGATGAAAAGAAATTTGAAAGCACTGTACCACATCCAAGGTTATCAGCAGAATCGCCGGCTTTTAACAAGAAGGTTAAGTCCAGAATTTGAAAGAAGGAGATTTGGTACTCAAAGACAACCGAGCTCCATCCACGACCCAAGGGCAAGTTCGACCCAATTGGTGGTCCTTACATTATCAAGTCAATCGGTTAGGTGGGTACGTGGTTACGATGGATCTAGATGGCTTGGAGTTTTCCAACCGATCAACATGGACAAGTTGAAGAAATATTACCCTTGAGAGGCTCGCTGGGCGAAAACCGAAAAGGTGACCTAGGCAAAATTGAGCATAGAAAATTTGAAATTATAAAAGCGAGCTCGCAAGGTTGAAAACAAAAGGCGGCCTTGGCAAAAGTTAGAGCGCAAAGGAGAGTAAAAATACCCGGCGAACCCAAGCTTTGAACTACGAAGGCTTGATTCCCATCTTTGGGATACGTGGCGCCTTCATCCCGAAGTTCACCACAATCTTTTCCCGATCGACTTTGTCCATTTTGATCATCTCGGTCATCTCTATTCATCGGCATTTATCGTGATCTCGATGCAGTGCTATTCGGACTAGGGGCAACTTTCGTTGCAATGAAGTCTTCGCGGTACCATTCAAACTAGGGCAACTTTCCGGTTGCTAGGATTGAGATTGTGCATCTCGATGTGGAGATCTCGGCGTGTCGATTCGATCCATATCGAAAATAGTTTTGAAAAGTTTTAATAAAAGTTGACTTTGTTCAAATTAATCTTTTCACAACTAAGACCATTTTGGACCAAAAGTGGAGAATTTTCAAGACTAAAACCTTCAATTTCATTGATTTCAAAAGCGAGTTCTTTTGCTCTTGCATACAATTGAAGTTGCTTTTTTATTACACTCATAAAGAAAACGTGAAAGTACTAATAAAGCAATAAATCTGGGGCATAGTCCAGTCAGGTGTCCCTGCGCCCCCTTCCAGAGCTAGTTGAAGCCTCTGATGCCAGCCTAGGCCTAACCTGTGCTTCCTCGTTGAGCCAATCCCAGCACTCGTCAGACAAAGTGCAACTAAAAGTAAGGGCAGGGGCCAGAAGCTCTCTAACTCTCCATGTTGTGGTTTCTTGAGGCACCGAATGCGCCTCGAGGATACTCTATCCTCCGGTGGGCAAGTTTGATCATGGCCAAACCGGCGCGAGAATCGGAATGGGAAATAGAACACATGTGAGTCAAGCCGTCGATCGAATCCCGACTGCGTGACATGCTATAGCTCATTCACGGAGATTGAGCCAAGGACAACGCCACGCAATGCGATCTGCCGAAAGTTGCACATCCAGTCAAACCACCATCCCTCATCGAGAGCATTGACTAGGCGTTGTCGGAAAAAGTAGCCGCGGGCTGAATAAGCAGGGCAAGAATCCACAACTTGCAATTTATCCATCAACCATATCTGGGGAGGGATGAAAAATGAGAGAATAAAGAATAGAGAGATGTGCGATGAGAGAAAAGTAAGATAAGGGTTTTGTGAGAAAAACCGAGCCCGAGGGCCGAGTGATGTGAGCAAATATACATGTGAGCTTGGGTGGGAAACATTACCTGCAGCAGTAGTGGACTCCCTGCAAACCTGGTTGTCTCCCGGCAGTGGAAAACATCCAAGCCCGTCAGTGTCTCGCCAGAGTCATGGCGATGCAACTCTTTCCTTCTCTCAAACCTTGGGCGACTTCAATCAAACGGATGCTAGCTCCTCCGGAGCCCGAGACAAACAGAAAATGAGATAGTAGGCACAAGCAGAGGGCATGCTGCCGGAAACCTTGCCAATAGTGGTCGCTACGGTCACCAGCATCAGAGAATCGGTAAATCAGGCTCGGAATGTCCAACATTCCGTCACAAATCAGGGATCGAGCATTATGCGCATTGAGTCCGCACATCCGCCCTAAGGTCTGGGCATAGCCAAAATTGAGCTGGGGCAAGATCTCCTCGCCTTGCTCGGATTCCATCAAGGCTTGAAAATCTTCAAAAGTAGGACATACCTCTTACCCTCCGAAGCTGAAGACGTGCGTCACCGGGTTCTAAAACCTTGCCGCGGCATAGAGGAAAGGAAGATGCAGTGGAGTCCGGCCCAGCGTGAACAGTGCATTCAAGCCAAAACCCCGGAAGTTCAACTTCTCCGAGCCATCTAAAGAAGAAATCCAAGATGTGAGATTTTCTGCGAGAAATGCCTCCATTTTTGTGAGGAAAGGTGATGAAATGAATAAGGTCCAAGGGTGAGGCTTTTATAGAGGGGCAAAACACTATTTAAAGGACACGTGTCAAATTTCTGGAGGTTACGGGGGAGGTGGCCGGCCGGCCATCTATTCTAGTAGGCCGGCCACCCTCTAGTCTCCAAATGCAAAATGTTTTCGGCCGCGCGTTGGTCCTGTTTTGCCCGCCGGAAGGAAGTTTGAGGCACTTTCATGCATCGGGAATGTCGAAGGCCTCCATTTCTCTCAGTTACGGGTGCGTTCCATCATCCGGATTGTCCGTCCGAAGTATGTTCTGTTGTATTTTGCTTATCGAGTTATTGTTTTGTTTATCGAGTTGTAAGTTTTGTCGAGCTGTCGCATTTTGTGTTTTGAATTGTTACTTTTTGGTTACACAATTTTGTTAAGTCTTGTCTATTGAGTCGTTAACATTGTTGTACTTTGCTTATCGAGTTGTAAACTTGCTAAGATTCTGTTATTTCTTAGTGAGTCGAGTTGTTTTGATTTGTTGCGTCGGTTCATTACCTGACCCGGTAAATACACAAGGCACATTTCCATTCAATTCCATTTTTGTGCAAAATGATGCGATGCGATGCTAAGAATTTCAAATACAAACATCTTTTCAAAAGCTGTTTCATTCCATCATGTTTTACAACAAAATAAAGGTACAAGTTTTACAGGAAATAAAACTGCCTAATAATATGCAAAGTGCTACAAACTACTAGCCAAAAAGTAAAATAAAGCAGGAAATAACATCAGTATCCTCGGGAACGGGAATGAGGAGGCCCTCTCATCCTCTTCTGTGGGATAACCTCTGCACCATCATCACCATCCGGATCAGAGCTGTCATCCTCCGGATCTCCCTCAGCCTCACCCCCGCTTCCGGAACCAAGACCGGAGCCTCCCTCCCCAGGAGATGTCTCTGACTCACGGTCTGCGACCTCCTCCTCCTCATCCTCGATAATGGGTGCCCTGCGTCTGCGAGACGACCCCGCTCCTCGAGCTCCTCGGTAAGGCCTGGATGGCCCAGCTCCTCGAGGCCCAGTACCTCGAGCAGGTCTAGCACCTCGACCTCTCTGAGAAGGCCCTGGTGGCCCGCCTCGCGTCGGAGCATATACGGGAGGCATCTGAAAATGAAAAGTGCAATACATCAGTTCAAACATAAAAAGCAGGTGCAAGTACAGTATGTGAGTGGGGTGTGTGCCAGATGTGTTCTACACAGCCTATCAGTGCAATAGAATGTTTAAAACCAGCATGTCATCACAAATATGATAAATGCAAGAGATGAAGGGTACTGGAAGCCCATAACGGACATCTGCGCCTCTCTCGCGGACTATCCCTCAAGTGAGGCCACCATCTGAGCATCGATCTATGTACTCCGAGGTGGGCTGCAGATACAAGCTCAAGTCATCAATAAATAAGCAATCGCCAAAATGTCGTGTGATAAATGAAAATGGTGGAACATACTGGTGAGTCGGGATCATCGACATATCTGTGACCGCATCGGAGGCTCTATAGGGATCGGAATCAGATAGTCCCATCGCCAACTCATCAACTCGATCGGCATATCTAGCCACCGGGATGATCGAGAGTCGGAGGATCGGAGGAATCGAACTACCTCTACCCCTAGACGCACCACTCGCTAGAAGAAGGGATGTCTGCGGCCTGGCGCGACTTCGAAGATGGTGCGCCCGGTGGGCCTCGATGGCGAGCGCACTCCCGTCAATGGGGGCATCAGATATATACGGTGATAGGTGGCGTAGTCCCCCTCAATGAGATATAGCAAAGCATCGGTGCCCTGCATATCCCTAATGACCTCCTCGAGATAGCCTATCGGCGATCCGCATAGTGGTGGAGGCACAGCGGAGGTCCCGAATCATACCCCCACACTGGCGCGAGCGTTCCCCAGAACCACGCCCTACCTGGTCCTCGGCGGTACCTATCTGAGGAATTGCTCGACCCTCAAAGTCTTGATTTTGCAGATCATCACCGAAAGGCGCGAGTACGCCAAATGTCTGCAGATAACCGATGTACAAATCAATCGAAATCAAGAATATACAAAGCAGATCAAAGATGAAAATGAAAGGCGAGAGTTACGAAATACCTCTGTCGTCGACAAGATCAAAATCTTGTCGCAGAAAAAGAGAGTCTCTCGAGGCCTCGATAGGTGCTCGCCCTCAAACATCAATGAAAGCGAGTCATAAGAGGTCCTACCACCTCCATCTCGGAGCTAATGTGGGAAAGTATCGTACACCCATAGTGAGAAAGCGGTCGGAATGTGAATACAAAGTGCTAAAGGCGAGAATATAGAATGTAAAGTGCGTGTGTGCAATGAATAAGTAATGAGGAGCAAAATGTAAATCAAGAGGACAGAATGTACCTCCTGGGCTCTCCAAGTAGCCGGAGTAAATCCCCATACGAGATCGCACTCATATAACAATAAAGGGTAGCAGGTGGCGCCCCAATCATCTTGGCCGACTGTGATAGGTCCACTAGGGCACTCAAGAGATCTGACCACAGTGTTCCCTATCGACAAACAAAGTAGTCTTAGAAGAGGAACATGAGAAATCGGGTGTCTTGCTCAATCTC
The DNA here is from genome assembly GCA_025200525.1 of Camellia lanceoleosa. Lineage (NCBI taxonomy): Eukaryota > Viridiplantae > Streptophyta > Magnoliopsida > Ericales > Theaceae > Camellia > Camellia lanceoleosa. The sequence goes on from CM045759.1 coordinate 86,057,229, forward strand.
CTCGAGACTCGGGCTCCATCTCGGCCTCCGAAGCGGAAGAGAACCAAGTATACCGAACTCTCCGGAAGCTCTGTCTCTGATGAGAGCGAGCCCCAATAGATAAATCCAGCCTCCCACTCACCCATATCCTCGTCGTAGGGAATGGGTCCACCGCCTACGTCTAGGCCGGTGAGTACAGCAAAGTCTAGTGGGGTCATGGTCATATCCCCGGTGGCAGAAAAATGAAAAGAATTGGTGGTGTCCCACCATCTCTCCGCCAAAGCAGCAAACAATGTCCTGCTGATATGACAGTGTGATAACCCCTTGCAGAATGCTCCGAATCCTACTGAGTCAACCAAATCCCGGACTGACTTAGGAGCTCAAGATACCACTCTCATGGCGGTGGAGCCATACCCTCAAGCGGTCGAGAACCAACTCGCATTGAATCGAATACATGTGTTCGATGCACAATAAAACGCAGTGTGTGCAAATGAAATGAAGAAGTGTGCAAATGAAATGAATGAGCTATGTACAAATCGATTAAAGGCGTTCACTTCAAATCTGCGTGTTGAAGAATCGAGTTTTGGGGTGCGTGTTCAATTCTTAATCGATTAAGCTGTGTGTTCACTTCAAATCTGAAATGCGTGTTCGATGAATCGAGTTTTGGGTGCGTGTTCAATTCTTAATCGATTAGGTTGTGTGTTCACTTCAAATCTGCGTATTGAAGAAATCGAGTTTTGGGTGCGTGTTCAATTCTTAATCGATTAAGAACGTGTGTTCACTTCAAATCTGGGCTGCGTGTTGAGAAATCGAGTTTTAATGCGTGTTCAATTCTTAATCGATTGAACGTGTGTTCACTCCAAATCTGGGTTCGTGTTGATCGCGAGTTTTGGCTGCGTGTTCAATTCTTAATCGATTAAGAACGTGTGTTCACTCCAAATCTGGTGTATTGATGAAATTAGAGTTTTGGGTGCGTGTTCAATTCTTAATCGATTAATGGGTGTGTTCACTCCAAATCTGGGCTGTGTGTTCAGTAAATCTGAGTTAGGGCTGTGTGTTCTATTCTCAATCAGTGTGGGCTGCGTGTTAACTCCAAATCTGGGCTGTGTGTTCAGTAAATCAGAGTTTTGGGCTGCGTGTTCAATTCTTAATCAGTGTGGGCTGTGTGTTCACTCCAAATCTGGGCTGTGTGTTCAGTAAATCTGAGTTAGGGCTGTGTGTTCTATTCTCAATCAGGGTGGGCTGTGTGTTCACCGTCTATTTGGGCTGTGTGTTCAGAAAAATCTGAGTTAGGGCTGTGTGTTCTACTCTCAATCAGTGGGCTGTGTGTTCACCATCAAATCTGGGCTGTGCGTTCAGAAAATCAGAGTTTGGGACCGTGTGTTCTACTCCTAGTCAGTGTATGCTGTGTGCTCACCTTCAATTTCGGGCTGTGTGTTCGACAAATCAGTGTTTGAGCTGTGTGTTCAATTCCTAACTAATGTGTGCCGTGTGTTCACGATCAATCAATGAGCCTAGTGTTCAAGAAATTCAAGTGTTTAAGTCACATGTTCAAGTTGCAAGCAAAGTTCTATGTCATAAGCTAAAACTGTGTGTCTAAGCATGGCAAAGGAATGAAAAGCTACAAAAAATACAGCAAATGAAGTAAAATACCCCTTGTGCATCGTGAGAGAGGTCTTTGCTCGGCTCATGAAGAAGATCCCAGTGCCGATCATTGAACTCAGTGAAATGACGGAAAATGGCCCGTGGAAGTCTATGTGCCGGTGGGGCGTATCGATCGGGGATAAAAGGGCGAGCCCTCGGGGGCAATGTCATGATGTCAAAATCATCTCCGGCACCCGGAAAACCTCTACTGTGAGGAAAATGACCCGCCATTTCGAGAAATCTGCAAAAAGAGCAAAAAGGAGCAAAAATGAGCCAAAATTGGAAAAAGTCAACAAAAGTCAACTCCCGGGAAAATCTTCCAAATATTGAGACAAAATTACCTCAAGTGGTGAAAATGAGAAGAGAAGCCCCGAAATCAAAATTTAGTCGGCTCAAAGTGCTTAAAACTGGAAGATTTCGCGAAAACAACTTGCGTGGAAAATGGGAGCGTATAAAATGCAGATCTGAAGGAGAAAATGGTTCGGGGAGCAAGAGGAGGAAGTTTTGCAGCTGTGGGAGTGATTTCGGAGTGAATGGAGGAACATATATATAGAAATAACCGAAATGACCAAAATGCCCCTGCTTTTGGGCAGTGGCCGGCCGGCCACCTTTTCTGGCTGGCCGACCATTTACTTTTTTGCCCCTGGCCGATGGCTTCTCCAAGGGTAACCACCTGGCCGGTGGTGGTCCCCACACCCTCCCCTACCTCTTTGCAAATTTTGAGGAAAATCGGAGTTCCCGGGACCCGAAAAAGTTCAAGAAAAGTGCGCTTTCTGGCACCGAATTGCTCCACCGGAACTTCAACTGTAGTTTCTGACATGTATCTCATCATCATTTGTCAAAATCAGAGTGTATCCTTTTTAAACACATTATAATCTCTCCAGGAGGTGAATCAGAGACTGCGATCAAGTTGCCTTCACGAAATGCGTTGCTTTCGTTGTTCTTGCAAGAACAAACCCGATTTGTGCTCGTTTTGCATTATTATGCACCTAACTCGCATTCTCATGAACATTTTGCATTGTCATGCATTATTTCTTGGTGTACCATACTTCTGTGCTTAAACATGCGTTGTCACGCATTATCTTTTCTTACATTGCGATGCATTCACTCGCCGACACTGTGTGTGTCAAACTTTTCGAATCATAGGAATCGCATTGAATATATGTTGTTAGCATATTGTTCTTGTTGAATTTCTCTCTTTTGCAGGCACGATATTGTATGTATGGTTCATTTGAGGCTGGTGCGACCAGACGAATCGCACAGGTATCGTATCTTCTCCGAGTGAGACGCGACGAGAATTGAATGATTCTCCGCATTCCTAACTGCATGAAATGTAGTTGTTGCTTTGCATTCTCGCTTAAAACTGTTGCATCTATTTGTCAATACTTGCTTCATTACTTCTTTGCATTTACATGGTTACCGCTCTGCGCATGTCATTTTGCATTTTGCCCCTCGCTAGGGCACGCGCTGAAGCATACATATACCTGCTCATCTTGTATGATTGTCTAAGTCTTGACCTTGTCAAAAATGGGTCGCTCTCGGCTTTGACATTCACTTCCATCACTTCTTGACTTCCGAAGTTCACAAGAGGGGCAATCAGACACCCCATTTTTGACCGACCTTAAGACTCAGACACACCGATTGAGCGCTTGGTGATGTTGCATCTTGTGCTCGTTCGAAGTCTCGAGTCGCGCCAGGCGCCCCGCCTCCGGACTTCGAACTCTCTTCAGGCCTTGCCTCGGTTTATAACCAGACTCGATTTTCTCTGTTTTCTTTCCGAGGGAAGGGAGTGGTCCCAGAGGCTCTCTCTCGTGGCCGTGGGCTACATTTCGTGGGTCAGAGGCCATTTTGCCCATTTCGGAGCTCGGTTCCGGAGCCGTCGCCATGTGCCTCGGCTGGGACCGCCTAACCATCTCCGATTTCTCGTTTTTGGCATACATCTCATTTACTCCATACCGAGGGACACTGGGTCTCAGATACCCACCGTGGTCGAACACCACTCCCGATGCCCAATAGTTTCATTTGGGACCCGAACTACGTGATTTGGGCCCCGAGCATTCATTTTGCATTAGTTTTTGTTCAATTTTGGCAGGTACCTCTGTTTTAGCACCAGGAAGATCACTGGAGGGTGGGAGGATAGCAATTGTCTCAGAAAACCAGTTTCGCTCCTCCGGCCCTGCTTTTGCTCACTTCCTGCTAATGTTGAACACCCTAGGGATATTTTCTTCGAGCCGAGACTACATATTTGTGATGAGGGGACATGGGAGGACCCTAAAAGGTGGTGGTTGGCCAGTAATTGTTATTTTCATTTTTGAGCCTCTCTTTCAAGTTGAATGTTGTGCCTCATGTTTCAGAGTTGCCAAATTCCAACCATGGGGTCTTGTTCTACACACCTGGGAGGACACCAAAATATGGTGGCCGACCATTAATTGTTCACTTCATTTTTGGCCATGGCCGGCCGGCCATGGGAGTGGCTGGCCGACCAGTGGGGTGGCCGGCCATCTTCGAAAAGCACTGCCGGCTGCTTCGCTTGACCACTTTACAATTTGTCCAAATTGCTTTTCCAAATATCTTTTGCCTCAGAGGATATTTTGGGAGGGAAAGCTTGGATGCATTTCCCTCCCTTTTACACCCCTTTCTTGCCCATTTAAGGGGCTGACCTCCTTCTTTGTTAGGGTTAGCAACTTTCTTCTCAAGAGCATATCTCCCATTGCCTCCATTTCCCTCTCCAAAAGCTCCAAAAGCCTTCAAGTTTCTAGCCCACTTGTTCATCAACCCTAAGCTTCACCATCACCACCTCCATTCCAGCAGCAAAGGAGGATTTTTTAGAGGCTAAGAAGCAACAAATTGAAGCCAAGAAGCAACAAAAGCTTAATCTTCAAGGGTAAGTCACTATTTCCCCCTTTTGAGCACATTTTTGCATCAATTCTTTACCCTACTTGCTCTCTGTTTTGGGCTCCGAACCCTACTGATTTTAGGCTTATTTTGACCCCCTCTACAACATTTTAGAAGGGCTCAACCTTGTTTGGCACCTCTATGATGCACCTCTTTCAATATTACTCTTTGTGCCAATATTTTGCATGCTTTGTTTGGATTATGAGTGATCCATTTTCGAGCCTGATATAAACTGTGAGTGGGCTTATTTTGAGCCCCTCTTCAACATTGAAGAAGGGCTCAACCATGTTTGGTGGTTCTATCATGCACTTGTTTTGTAATTCTTCCAATTTACCGTAAAATTGCATGGTTTCTTTAGCCTATTTGAAGTCTGATTTTGAGCATGCCATTAACTGATATTGAGCTTATTTTAGGTCCCTCTACAACATTGTAGAAGGGATAAATCTTGTTTGGGGCCTCCATGCATGGCCTCTCTTTGTACCTCTCTTTGGCCCCATTTTGCATGCCTTTTTTAAGTTTATTTGGCTTCTGATTTCAGCCTTCATCAGGCCTAAAAAGAGCCTTATTTTTTCCTTCTTGTCATGTTTTGTTAAGGGTCTTATGCTATTTGGTGAATACTTTTGGTACTTCATGTTATACCCTCTTATACCCCCTTATTTTTGCATGCCTTGCTAGCTCATCATGCTTCTGTTTTTGAGCCTTCATCAGGCTTGGAAAGAGTCTTAAAATAACTCATTCTTAATTTTTTGTTAAGGGTCTTAGGCTGTTTGGTGCATCCTTTTGATACCTCATGTTATAGCCTTTGTTGGCTCATATTTTGCATGCTATTTTGAGCATATCTACATACTGAATTGGGGAATGTCATCTCTTGTAAATGTGCATATTTTTGGTCCCTCTTTAATGTTTTAGAACTGTTTTTTTCAGTTTGGGCATTGTACATATCACTTGTTTCATTGTTCCCCTCTTTTCGCCCATTTTTGCATACTACTTTTGCCATACTTGTGATTGTTGTTTGGCCATCCTTTATACTGAAAAAATGCTAGTTTAGGGGCTTCCTTGCTACTGTTTTACATGTCATATACCAATTATGCATGTTTAATAGGGCTGTAGGCCATTTCGGGTGCTTAACGTGGCATTTCGGGCATCGGGTGTAATTTTGTCATAATTCGGGGGCTGTTTTTGCATCATTTTGGCTGCTGAAATTTACATTTTCCGTATGCCATTTGCCACGTCTCATTTGCATGCCATTTTTGTGCCTTAGGGCCATGCCTCGGTTTGCGTGCCCGTGGGCACGCATTTCGAGGCACTTCATTTTCATCTCCCGGCCTCTTATGTGAGCATGGCTGAGGTCCTCTCATGTTAGTGTAAGCCCAATTTCCATTATGTATGTCATTTCATTTCGTGTGACATTACCTCAGTTTGCGTGCCCGCGTGCACGCATTTCGAGGCATCTTCTTTTTTTATCCGACGGCGTCTTATGTGAGTGCGGCTGAGCTCCTCTCATGTTAGTGTGAGCCCGATTTTGCATTTTCATGCCTTTATATCATTGCCTCGGTTCGCGTGCCCGTGTGCACGCATTTCGAGGCGCATCTTTTTCATCTCATGGCCTCTTATGTGGGTGCGGCTGAGGCTCTCCCATGTCAGTATAAGCCCATCTTGCATTGCGTACGCCATTTTAGCTCTGTTTCCGTATGTCATTTCCTCGGTTTGCGTGCCCGTGGGCACGCATTTCGAGGCATTTCATTTTAGTCTCATTGTATATCATATTTCATGTCATTTCATGCTTTTATGTCATCACCTCGATTTGCGTGCCCGCGTGCACGCATTTCGAGGCATCTCATTTTCATAGCATTGTGCATGCTAGGATTGTATTTTAGTTGCATTTATGCACATCATGCATATTGCATTGTGTTCGGGATAGGCAGTAGCCCGGGCACGGGAAATGAGGCACGTTTCGTACTCTGAGTGACGGAACGGGTCTCAATTCTCAAGTCACCGACACTCCGGATTACCCATGATGGAGTTAGGTTTTGTTGTAGCATTCATATGCATTCATCCTATATTGAGTTGTGCAATTCGGCTCCTCGCCATCATGCATTGAGATGCGTGATTGGTGGCACGAGGATCGAGGCATGCATATATTTGTGAAATACATTGCTATGCCCTTTTCCTGCTCTCTGTTGCAGCAAATTGAAGAAACAGCAACTTTTTGGAGTCTGGCACGCATTTCGAGAAACATTACAAACAGAGGCTAATTGGGGCATCCCAGTGGATTTCCGCATCAAGGCAGCCCAGCATACATCACTCATTAGTAGCAAGGCAGTCCCTGGCTTGCATGCCAGTTTTTACTTTTTTTTGTAATTAATTTGTTAATTAATTAGGAATCTATATTATTCTTTTATTTCGGACTGTATTATTATTTATTCGGACCCTCTGCGCGAGGGCATAATTGTAATAAGGGTGTGTGAGTGTGCTGTATGTCTTCCAATTCCACGTCTTTCTTCCCTTTTATTTACCTACTTACGATGGTTAGATATAGGGCATATTTCAATTAGCATACAGTATGACAGCATGTTTGCATCATTCATCTGTTTTGCATGCACCGGGCTCGGCACATCATACAAACTGCATTTGTATTTCAATTCCAAATTGAATACATGTTAGTTGTTGCATTTCACATGCCATGTTTAGAATAGCCGAGCCTGCTATAGTTTGCATCTTTGCATGTGTCGCATTAGGCAATTTTGTATACTTAGGATCCATGCATGGATTTCTAATCGGCTTTTGTTTTGGCTTGGAGTACTCGGTGAGTTTTATGCTTTAGCATCCTTGTATGCGTGTGAGTGTTGCCATGAATAGCATGCTTACTATGAGGCTATGTGCTTATGTGATATAACTGCCTCGAATGCCTGTGGGTGGAGGTTGAGTTATCTGAATTGGGACAATTCATCGACTGTTTGTTTTAAGCCCACTAGATAGTGGCAAAATCATGTTTTCTAAGCCCACCCGAGGGTGGCAAATCCGCGTCTTAGCCTACCTGCGGGTAGCACCATCAAACCATTTTCAAACAAACAAGCATGAAATGTTTTGTTCCAATTCAGCGATTCATCTATACTTGTATCTTTGGCGCATCACATAGTAACCTAGGCTAATAACCGGAATAAGAACGCACAAAGTTTTCAAAAACAGATATCATGGTTAGTAGAGGCCGGTCTTTGACCGGGCGAGCGGGGGTGCTCACGATGTGACCTTCCCCAATCGTATCCAAGTTCCCGAGCCAACTTTGGTGATGACGGACACGTGGCCTTTGGCACCGAGTCAGGGTTTCCTAAATTTCCCAAAATAAAATATTTAGGTGGCGACTCTGTTATCTGGCAAAGCAGTCCATGTTTGGCACTTCTTTCAAAAATCTGTTTTTTCTCAAAATGATTTGCCGGATTTGGACTATTTGGTTCAAGATTAAGAACCGTGACATTTGAGTCCTTCGAACTGTAGTGACCCAATATCGAACCAGAACGGAGGGGGACTCGCACTCCCTTCCCCCGGGATGCGTTCGGGGACGTCTACAACCACCCACTTGCCACCACCACCCACTCGCTACAACCCACCACCCGTCACCCGCCACCGTCACCCACCATCACCACCCGCACCACCCACCACCCGCCATCCGCCACCTACCTATCACCACCACCACTACCACCCATTCGCTACCATCTACCACCCGCCACCGTCACCCATCTACCCACCACCACCCGCCATCCGTCACCCACTTGCCACCACCACCCACAACTCGCCACCACTACCACCACCACCCACTTGCTACCACCGACCACCGTCACCCACCCATCTACTACCATCCGCTACCTACCACCCATCGTTACCACTTTCCATCACCGTCTTTCGCTACTACTTGCCACCACTTGCCATTTCTCACTATTTTTTATATTTTTAAAATTTTTTAAACATTTGGTCAATTACCAAACGCGTTTGTAGTTTATGTTTTTCTAAAAATAAACAAAAACCAGTTTATAAATTTTTTGTAAATATAAACTGAAAACGTAAACGTTACCAAATAGACCCTATGTATTCGGATCACTTTTGTCTACAAAAAAATGGATGGTTGAAAAATTAACGATTCATAAAAAAGTGATCCGAATATATAATATCCGTTATCCGATTGACGTGATTTTTTACAAGGATAATATACCCAACAAACTTTAAAATATAAATGGTTCGAATTATTGAAAAGGGATCCAAATATGAGCCTAATGGATTGAACTGGACCCTTCAATCCAAATAGTTGACTTTAGGCCAGCCACTGCCTTTTTAAAACTAAATAGGAATTGATCCCCACAATAACAAGAAAACATTTTATGTTATGGGTTCATTACATAACTGAAAGAAAAATGAGTGAGGTCACTAAAAGAGGAGTACTAATAGCTCTAATGTTAGTATGAATCTCACATGATGAGATGTTTTGCTCTTATATTTTTTTTTTTTGATTTTTCACCTTATCAGTGGTGGTTTAAGGGTGTTTTGAGAAATTGGTAAAAAGTTGACTTTTGGCATTTTACCAAGCTTTTTGGCTTTTTTTAAAGTGATTTGGGAAGTTGGTAAAAAATTGACTTTTTTTTATTTTTGGTTTAATATTTTTTAAAAGTGTCACATCACACCAAAATGACCAAAATATTCTTACTTTTTGATTTTTGAATTAATTAATTAAAACATTTCAAAGGATAGTTTGATAAATTTGGGTGTTGCTTTTTTGGGTCTTCCCAAATGGGATTTTCAGCGTTTTGGCCAAGCTTGGCATTTTTGAGCAAATGGCAAAACACAACTTTTTTTGTAGGTTGTCAAAACGGCCCTTAGAGATGTCAAATTAATAGTACCAATCACTGCTGTAACTGAAATGATGTGATGTCATGTGATAAAAGTGGAATTGAGATTTGATATGATTCAACACTTAACATCCTGAGCCAAGCATAAGTGATTTCTCAAGTCTACACTGTATTATTTTGATTACATGATGCAGCCATTAGATAAAATACTTTCTCCTTGAAAAGGAAGGTGTGGGTAGGGGGAGGGGGAGGGGGAGGGGGAGGGGGAGGGGGAAGGGAAGGGAAGGAGGGTTCATCCAATGTATGCAAGGTTTATGATCTGTGATTGCTCATAAATTGTAGTTTATTTTTGAACATTCATAAATTGTAGTTTTGATTTGGTGTAATTGTGATGGAAATTGAATTTGACATCAAATTAAAAAAATAAATGAGGAAATGTCATGTACCTTCTAAAAGTTTCTCTCAGTTAAATAAATTGACTCCGATGAACAGATGGTTAAAATTTGAATTAAATTAGAAATTTAAAGTTTATATTGATATAGTTAAAAAGTAAAAATTTAATTTATTACAACAATTAAACTATAAAGTTTTTAGGATAAATTATACTGACATCTTTTGAGATTTCTATTTAATACAAATCCCTCATCACATTTAAAAAATTATACTTATCTTCTGTCAGATTAAAATGACATATTTGTCCCTTAACTTTTCTATATATAAAATAATATTGATATTTTATTCATTTCATTTCAAAAGAAATAACAATCATCTTCTTTGGTTTAACTCATACAAAAAATTTAATTTCTTTATTTTTTGTTTTTATTTTTTTTAAAAATATTTTAAGTAATTTTTTTATTTTTAGATACATCTAATCTAGATATATTTAAGAAGTCTAATATTTTGTATTTTTTAAAAAAAAAAAAAATTCACCAAATACAAAAAATAAAAAATAAAAAATTCAGTAATACTATAATAAATGTGAATGACGGTATTTGATAATACTATAATAAATGAGGGTGAATAGACAAGAAAGAAAAATAATGGCAGAAATAAAAATGAAAAATTGCATTCATATATAAAAATTTATACAAAAAATATCATAAAAATATTGTGATAGTGATGATGTTGTTGTAAATATAAATCATCTTTATGGGTGTTTTGTTTTAAAGTGAAAGGTCACCATTAAGTTATATCATTGTGTTTGAAAATTTTATATAAAATTTATGTTTGTATATCATCACTCAATAAGAATATGTTCATGTATAATTTAATGATAGGAAGTTGTAGAATGTAGTCATGATGATAGAAAAAAGAAATGGTAGGAAAAAAGGCAAAATAATCATTTAGAAAATTTTAGGATATGACATAAGTTATTTAGAGGGCAATTTATAATGAGATTACAAACCTCAGAGAAGGAAATATAATTTTTCAAACGTGAGAGAATAATTTGTATTAAACATAAACCTGAGGGTGTGTCAGTGTAGTTTACCCAAGTTTTTATTTATTTTTTTAAAAATTTACCTATAAATCCTATATTGAATGTGATGATCGGGTCTTTTCTCTCTCTTTCTTTTTCTTTCTTCTTCACTCCGTTCTTTTTTGCTCGTTGGGTTTGGAAAGTTCGGAGGTTGTGCTCAATTAAAGTCTTATTCTTGTTTTTGTTCGGTGATTGAATTTCACCCGTTTCAGGAAGTGCGGGGTCAAGTTTGGAGTGCTCGGGAAGCGAGTCGGAAATTTCTGGGCTACTGGGCCAGGGCCGCACGTGCGGGAAGGGGTGAGGCTTGGGAGGCTTGCACACTGCTTAAAAGGCAGGTGCGGAAGGTGGTGCGGAAAGGACCACTGCACATGCGGGATTCTGGGCAGTCCGAGCTCTGTTTTTCTCTCCCTTTTTGGTTCGAATATATCACTCATTTTACACTTTTCTTTCTCACTCTAAACCCTATTTTTCTCCTCATTCTCTCTAGAAAACTCCCTTAAACACCCAAAATACTTTGATTCTTGCAATCTTTGGGCCAAGATCCTCATTATCTTCCTCTAAATCTTGAAGCTCAAGAACTAGGGCCCCTTTCGGTGTGGTGTTAAGTGAAGGATCATCCATCTAAACTAGGGTTTCTCTTCTCCATCTTCTCAAAGACCTTGAGGTATGGATTTTTGAGTTATATATACTAGTTTTGCTATTGTGATGATGATTTAAGAGTTTTCTTCTAGTTTTGATGATTTCAACTTTGTGATTTAAAAAATGTAGAGATTTTCTTCAAATGAGGGTTTTTCTTTAAACTTTCAAAATTTTGGACAATCTTTGAGGGTTCCATCTTGTTGATCTAAGAAAAATGTTTTGATGAGGGTTTTCACCAAGAAATGAGAGGTGTTTGTCTTGAAGAAAAACCCTAGAATTTGGAGATTTTGGAAAAACATGAAAATACTTATGAAATTCTTTACTAGTTTGTGTCATAAAGATGAATGAGATGTTATTATAACCTATTTGTTAAATTACTTGAACATGTGTTATTGGAAAATGATGAATGATTATGTGCCATGAAATGTTAAAATTGTAAACCATGGGAATTATGTTGAGAACATCTTGTTTTGCCTCGAAGAGGCTAACTTATTGTGGTTTGTGCATGGTGAGAGTTGTTGTTGCTATAAATGGAAGGCACAAGGGCATCTTGTGAATTAGTTTTGGAAGGAAGAAATGAGAAATGGGATTGATTGTCATTGTTGTGACGATATTTTGAAAATAGAGAAATACTATGAAATAGTAATTATTGCATCATGTTTTCAATTGGTTTATCATCATTATTGTACATCTTGGCATGAGTTGGAAAAACGTTTACCTTGAGAAAGATTACATTGTAATGAGAACTATGGAAATGTGTTATGGGGTAAATACGTGGTAAGTCCGGATAGAGAGTGTAGTTGAACTTGATAAGTTGGCCTGAGAGCTCGTGGTGAAAGACCAGAAAGCCGCGCGGATAGGTGTCGAGCCTTTCGGTTAATACCGGTAAAAATGACGTTTTGGTAGTACTTGTAGAGTCTACTTGCAGACACCAGCTTAGGGATTACCAGTGTCGTATTTATCACCCCTATTGATTAAATGAAAAAGGAAGTTTTGAAATTATTGAGATTGTAAAATATCATTGTTAACATGGAAGGTTTCAAGTTGAGCATTGAAATGAAATTCTTCCTTATAAAGGCATTACATGGCATCGCATATGCATTTTACATTAGAAGTTGCATAACTGTATATACTTTGTGAGAATTCTCTACTGGGCTTTATGCTCACCCTTATGGGACCTTGGTGCAGGTAAATATATGGTGATCCCGCCGAGCTAAGGGCATGGATATGTTTTGATGAAGAGTAGTTTTGCTCTTACTTTTATTGTGATATTTTGTAAAGCCTAGGGCTAATTTGGTATGGGTTCGAGAAACCATTTTGTGTAATCAGGCTATTGCCTTGGAAGATGTAAGCCCTTAAGGGCATTTTATTATTTTGAGACTAGATGCTTCACATGCTCTAGATTCATGCATTCTTTTGTTTCGTTGAATGTATATCGCATGTGGAACTTTTGTATTAAACTCATTTATTAAATATGTGAAGATGGAAAGTTATTGTTATTGTTTAGCGAATGTTCATTAGTGTGGATAGTTCATGTTGAATAAATTTTGGGGCGTTACAACTTGGTATCAGAGCTACCGGGTTTGAATACTTGGGGCTCGTGGGAAGTGGTTTCCATACCAGAATGGGTTCATTTTGCATGATTAGGAAGTGTTTGTTTATTTGTGATTATGTGATAGTATGTTTATGTGACTATGTGGGTATGGGATTAGACTTTTGGGATGTTGTGTGCGCCTGCTAGATTCCTTGAGGTCTTATTAGAAGGGTACTTGATCAATACTCGTTCTACTAAGAATTTTTGGTTTCTCATGGGACGAATCTCATCACTAAAGGATAATTCGTATGTGTTTATGTAACTAAGTGCTTATGTGGAGTGAATTAAATTATTTGTGTGATAAGGTGTATGGAATTGCTATAATTTAACGTGTGAGGCAAGTTGCAAGCACATTTGTGATGATGTGCTAAATTCTTTATCTTAATTCTCAATTAGGATGTCGGGAAGGATTCGAACACGAGGTGGTAGGGGTGGAAGGCGAGGTCGAGGTTGCTGGGGTGTACATGAGGTGCTGGTTCATGAAATACCGGTGCAAGAAGAGGGTGTAGGCCAAGCTAATATGGCCGAACAAGTGGGGCAAGCGGAGATGCCAGGACAAGTCGGCCAAGCCGCAACGGGGGCTCTAGCTTGGGAGATGGCGTGGGCTTTGAGGGAGTCATGAACATACTTAGGGCGGAGACCCAAGCTAGGGAGAATGTTGAGGAGACAAGGGCAAGCTTCTTCACGAGGGAGTTTTTGCGGGCTAAGCCGAATGAATTCCATGGCGGCCTCGAGCCAAAGAAAGCGGATGAATGGCTAGAGCAAACGGTAAAGACTTTTGAGATGCTTCATATAGAAGATAGTGAGTTGAGGGTAACTCTTGCGAGTTGATACCTTAAAAGGGATGCGGGGCAATGATGGAAGTATGCCAAGGGCCGAATAGCACCAACATGGGAGGCATTTGTGACGGCCTTCCAAGACAAGTACCTACCTTCCACTGCTAGGGAGAGATTGAGACAGGAATTCAAGGACCTTAAGTAACTGAATATGTCTGTGGCCGAATTTGAAGCGGCCTTTTCTAGTTTGTCTTGGTTTGCATCGGAATTGGTAGTGACGGAGGAGTGCCGTTGTTTTGAGTGAGCAGAGGTTGAGGACGAAGATTTTGTTCAAGGTTGTCGGGAACATGATTCAGGATTATGATCGCCTTGTAGAGGCAGCCGCACATATGGAAATTATTGTGGAGGCCGATGATGAGAGACTTCGAAATTCGAGGTCTAGAGGCCAAGGGTCACAGGGGGACTTTAGGCCCAACAAGAAGAGCAGAAACACCTTTTCATCCCAGTCTCAGCCGCAGCAGTCTAGATCCACTTTCTCCTTGCCTAGTGTGGGCCTGGGAAAGAGTACACCGAGTGAGTTTTCTTGCTTCAAGTGTGGCCAACCTGGCCACAAGGCCTTTGCATGTCCACAGAAGGAGGGAGGACAATAGATGTTGCCGCCGCCACCACCACCTAACCGATCTCAGAGTCAGTCTTAGAGTAGGGGTTAGGGGCCTACTTGCTATTAGTGCGGTCAGTCAGGGCACATGAAGAGAGCTTGCCCTCAGTTGGGAGGCGCGCCTGGCGCTTCAGGGTTTAGGCAGACACAGAGCCACCAGCAGGCTCATTTAGCTCAGGCTTCACGAGTTTATCAAGGAGCCGCTTCGGCTCAGTCAGTACAGCAGGCCTATGCTCCGAGGGATGAGCAGGTTGAGCAGAGGCCATAAGGATGCGTGTATGCAGTTACTGCGCCAGAGCAGTTGCCAGGATCCTCGGTAGTGAGAGGTATTTTTATTGTGCGTAATTCTTTGGCCAGCGTGTTGATAGATACGGGTGCATCTCATTTATTCATATCTGCTGCATTCGTATCTGCATTGGGGCTAGAGGTGACATAGTTAGCATCTCCGCTCAGAGTAGAGTCTCCAGTTGGGGGTACAGTTGACCTAGATCGGGGTTGTCATGGTTGTGAGATAGAGGTTGCTGGACGTAGACTCCCGTTTGGTTTTGTGTTGCTAGACATGTCGAGTTTTGACGTCATCCTAGGCATAGATTGGTTGTTTTCATATCGGGCAGTGATAAATTGTTTTCGTCGGAGGGTGACCGTGTGCTCCTCGGGTGGTGACTGTTTTTACTTTCTGGGAGACTGGGTTGATAGGGTCTTGTCGCCGGTATTTGATCCACGTAGTAGGAACGAGCTTAGTGGTCTTCTTGCTACTCTCCTGGATAATAAGTGTGACGGGACTCGAGTTGAGTTGCCAAGGGTAGTGTGTGAATACCCAGACGTGTTTCTCGAGGACCTTACTTGTTTGCCACCCCACTGGGAGATTGAGTTCACCATCGACTTAGTGTCTAGAACGGCACCAATTTCTATGGCGCCGCACAGATTTGCACCCGCAAAGTTGCATGAGTTGAAGATTTAACTCCAAGAGCAGTTAGATAAAGGCTTTATTCGCCCTAGCACGTCACCTTGGGGAGTGCTAGCTCTCTTTGCAAAGAAGAAGGATGGGTCGTTGCGGTTGTGCATCGACTACCGCAAGTTGAACCGAGTTACCGTTAAGAACAAATACACTTTACCCAGAATAGACGACTTGTTTGATCAACTTAACGGGTCTTGTTGCTTTTCGAAGATAGATTTGAGGTCGGGATACCACCAATTAAGAGTCCGGGAAGAGAACATCCAGAAAACGGTCTTTCGTACGCGTTATAGCCACTATGAGTTCCTTGTAATGCCATTTGGGTTGACTAATATACTGGCTTCCTTCATGGATTTAATGAACCGAATTTTTAGAGAGTACTTGGACCATTTTGTGGTCGTCTTCATAGACGACATCCTAATCTATTCGACCTCCGAGGAGGAACACGAGGTTCACTTGAGGGTAGTGTTTGACTTGCTTAGGGAGCATCAGTTGTATGCCAAATTTGAGAAGTGTGAGTTTTGGCTCACCGAGGTAAAGTTCTTGGGCCATGTAGTGTCAAGTGAGGGGATAACTGTAGATTCTACGAAGATAGACTCGGTACAAGATTGGAAGCAACCTAAGAATGTTTTTGAGATCCGGAGTTTCTTGGGATTGGCGGGGTACTATCGGCATTTTGTGAGGGACTTCTCTAGAGTAGCCGCACCTTTGACTAGGTTGACCAGGAAGGGGGTTAAGTTTATATGGAGTGAGGATTGTGGGAAGTCTTTCCAAGAACTCAAAACTAGGTTAACTACGGCACCGGTGTTGATCATTCTGGAGAGAGGCTTGGGTTACACCGTCTTTTGTGATGTGTCTCGGGATGGGGTTGGGTGTGTTTTGATGCAAGAGGGGAAGGTTGTTTCCTATGGCTCACGGCAACTAAAAACCCATGAGAAAAATTACCCTACCCACGACTTAGAGCTAGCCGCAGTAGTGTTTGTCTTGAAAATTTGGAGGCATTACTTGTATGGTGAAAAGTTTGAAGTTTTCTCTGACCATAAGAGCTTGAAGTATTTGTTCTCCCAGAAGGACTTAAACTTATGCCAATGGAGATGGATGGAATTTTTAGAAGATTATGATTTCGAGTTACACTATCATTCGGGGAAGGCCAATGTAGTGGCTGACGCCTTAAGTCTAAAAATCGTGGGCAGTTTGGCGAGTGTGGCCATTCAAGAGTGGGTTATGTTGGGTGAAGTCGACAAGTTTGAATTGCAATTGGGTGAGTCTGAAGTGGGCGCAACATTGTTTGCCTTGAGTGCTTAACCTACCTTGATTAGCAAAGTTGTAGAAGCGCAACGGGGAGATCGAGAAGTAGAGTTAATCCATAATAGAATCTCCAACAGGAAGGAAGAGGAGGGTTTGAACATTCATTCGGATCAGAGTGTACGTTATCTTGATCGTCTTTTTGTACCTGAGTCTTGTAGAGAGGAAGTGCTTCAAGAGTTCCATCATTTACGCCTTGCGGTACATCCAGGAGGCACCAAAATGTATCGAGACCTTAGCCGTCAGTTTTGGTGGAGGGGTATGAAGCGGGATGTCGAATTCTTTGTGTCCAAGTGCCTTACTTGTCAACAAGTGAAGGCCGAGCATCGAAGATCAGCGGGTTTGTTACAACCCTTACCAATAGCCGAATGGAAGTGGGAGTACGTTACCATGGACTTCGTAGTTGGGTTTTCTAGAACACAGCGGGGCAATGATGCCATTTGGGTAATTGTTGATAGATTGACCAAGTCTGTACATTTCATTCCCATGCGTACTAGTGACTTAGTTGAGCACTTGGTAGAGTTGTATGTTAAGGAGATAGTTCGACCTCATGGGATTCCAGTAACTATTGTGTCTGATAGGGATCCTCGTTTTACCGCCCGGTTGTGGCAAAGCCTTCAAGAGGCATTGGGAACCAAGTTGACTTTTAGCACCGTTTATCACCCTCAAACCAATGGGCAATCGGAACGTAGTATACAGACTTTGGAAGATATGCTTAGAGCTTATGTCCTAGATTTCAAAGGGTCTTGGGAGAGGCACTTGCCGTTGATTGAATTTGCTTACAACAATAGTTATCAAGCTATCATAGAGATGGCACCGTTTGAGGCATTGTATGGCCGACCTTGTAGATCACCGATTTGTTGGGCCGAGGTAAGGGATGCACCGTTGTTGGGTCCGGAGATTGTTAGGGAGACAACCGAGAAAGTTGCCCTCATTCGCAAGAGATTAGCCACGGCACAACGCCGACAGAAAAGTTATGCAGATAAGAGGAGGTGACCATTATCTTTTGAGGTAGGTGACCATGTGTTTCTTAAGATCTCACCTAGGCGGGGTTTGATGAGGTTTGGCAAGAGTGGGAAGTTGTCTCCGAGATTCATTGGGCCTTTCGAGATATTGGAGAGAATCGGGGAAGTGGCATACCGGTTAGTTTTACCGCCACAACTTTCAGGGGTTCATAATGTGTTTCACGTGTCTATGCTTAGGAAATACGAGCCCGACCCTTCTCATATGTTAGATTGGGTTGATTTGGAGATAGATGAGGACGCCTCTTACGAGGAGCGGCCAGTTCAAATCCTAGATACCCGGGAGCAAATGTTGCAGGGTAAGACCATACCGTTAGTGAAGGTGTTGTGGAGGCACCACGGGGTTGAGGAAGTGACTTGGGAAAGGGAGGCTAGGGTTTCATCAAAACCCTAGAAAAGGAGACTAGCCATTCATAGAGGAGTGGAAGAAGGTAGATGGAGAAGAAACCACTATGGGAGACATCCTTGAAACTCTTTGTTTCTCTTCTCTTCCAAACCCTTGCCTCTCTCTTTAGGTCAAAATAAGTTCAGAACCCTAGAAAAGCCTTTTCCTTTTCTTTTTATACTTCTACTCACTTCCAAACAGGTTTAAAACGTCGGTTTGACTTTCTCAGAAAAAGTCAACGCACGTGCGGGAAAAGTCAACGCACGTGCGAGAAAGTCAACTCTGTCCAAATTCTGTCTTTTTGCCCATTTTATGCCTCGACGATGTACAACCTGATTGACATTCAACACACATAAAGTATATAGTTTAACCAGCAAGTGAAGTTAAGAGATTTTAATTAACCGCCTCAATGATGCACATTTCAGCCTTAATCAAAAAGGGAGGCAGAAGTCCGCTCAAAGTATCCGGATTTATTTGAGCATGCTTGATTGCTTTCTTTTAAATGTAATGTTCCCTTGTGTTGAAGGGAAAAGTGTTAAAATGTGGATCACATGTTGTTGTATGTATTGTTAATTTGAGCGTGAGATTGTGAAGGAATGATATTTTGCTATAGATGTTTTATTTCATATGTCTTGTATAAACAAATATTGTTTTGATGAAATAATGATGAAATGAATGGTAAATGTTGGTTAAATATTGTTGTTGCTAATTGAAAGTTGATGGTGTAGCTATAATTGTTGAAATTCTCCGTTTGATTAGTGAGTTCAAATTTCGAGGATGAAATTTCCTATGGTGGGAAGGTTGTAACGACTGGGTCTTTTCCCTCTCTTTCTTTTTCTTTCTTCATCACTCCATTCTCTTTTTCTCGTTGGGTTTGGAAAGTTCGGAGGTTGTGCTCAATTAAAGTCTTATTCTTGTTTTTGTTCGGTGATTGAATTTCATCCGTTTTGGGAAGTGTGAGGTCAGGTCCGGAGCGCCCGGGAAGCGAGTCGAAAATTTCTGGGCTGCTGGGCCAAGGTTGCACGTGTGAGGGGCGAAGGGTGAGGCTTAGGAGGCTTGCATACTGCTTAAAAGGCAGTCTGAAGGTGGTCTTGAGGAAGGACCACTTTGCGCGTGTGGAGGGCCGCATGTGCGAGGCGCTTTATGCGTCTTGGGAAAGAGCGCCACACGTGCGGGATTCTGGGTAGTCCGAGCTCTGTTTTTCTCTCCCTTTTTGGTTCGAATATATCACTCATTTTACACATTTCTCTCTCACTCTAAACCCTATTTTCTCCCCCTTCTCTCTAGAAAACTCCCTCAAACACCCAAAACACTTTGATTCTTGTAATCTTTGGGCCAAGATCCTCATCATCTTCCTCTAAATCTTGAAGCTCAAGAACTAGGGCTTCTCTTGGTGTGGTGTTAAGGGAAGGATCATCCATCTAAACTAGGGTTTCTCTTCTCCATCTTCTCAAAGACCTTGAGGTAGGGATTCTTGAGTTATATATACTAGTTTTGCTATTGTGATAGTGATTTAAGAGTTTTCTTCTAGTTTTGATGATTTTAACTTTGTAATTTCAAAAATATAGACATTTTCTTCAAAAGAGGGTTTTTCTTTAAACTTTCAAAATTTTGGGCAATCTTTGAGGGTTCCATCTTGCTGATCTAAGGAAAATGTTTTGATGAGGATTTTCACCAAGAAATGAGAGGTGTTTGTCTTGAAGAAAAATCCTAGAATTTGGGAATTTTGGGAAAACATGAAAATACTTATGAAATTCTTTACTAGTTTGTGTCATAAAGATGAATGAGATGTTGTTATAACCTATTTGTTCAATTACTTGAACATGTGTTGTTGGAAAATGATGAATGACTATGTGCCATGAAATGTTAAAATTGTAAACCATGGGAATTATGTTGAGAACATCTTGTTTTGCCTCGAAGAGGCTAACTTATTGTGGTTTGTGCATGAAGAGAGTTGTTGTTGCTATAAATGGAAGGCACAAGGGCATCTTGTGAATTAGTTTTGGAAGGAAGAAATGAGAAATGGGATTGATTGTCATTGTTGTGACGATATTTTGAAAATAGAGAAATACTATGAAATAGTAATTATTGCATCATGTTTTTAATTGGTTTATCATCGTTATTGTACATCTTGGCATGAGTTGGAAAAACGTTTACATTGAGAAAGATTACATTGTAATGAGAACTATGAAAATGTGTTATGGGGTAAATACATAGTAAGTCTGGATAGGGGGTGTAGTTGAACTTGATAAGTTGGCTTGAGAGCCCATGGTGAAAGACCAGAAAGCCGCGCGGATAGGTGTCGAGCCTTCCGGTTAATACCAGTAAAAATGACGTTTTGGTAGTACTTGTAGAGTCTACTTGTAGATACCAGCCTAGGGATTACCAGTGTCGTATTTACCGCCCCTATTGATTAAATGAAATGGAAGTTTTGAAATTATTGAGATTGTGAAATATCATTGTTAACATGGAAGGTTTCAAGTTGAGCATTGAAATGAAATTCTTCCTTATAAAGGCATTGCATGGCATCGCATATACATTTTACATTGGGAGTTGCATAACTGTATATACTTTGTGAGAATTCTCTACTGGGTTTTATGCTCACCCCTATGGGACTTTGGTGCAGGTAAAGATGTGGTGATCCCGCCGAGCTAAGGGTGTGGATATGTTTTGATGAAGAGTAGTTTTGCTCTTACTTTTATTGTGATATTTTGTAAAGCCTAGGCCTAAATTGGTATGGATCCGAGAAACCATTTTGTGTAACCGGGCTATTGCCTTGGAAGATGTAAGCCCTTAAGGGCATTTTATTATTTTGAGACTAGATGCTTCACATGTTATAGATTCATGCATTCTTTTGTTTCGTTGAATGTATACCGCATGTGGAACTTTTGTATTAAACTCATTTATTAAATATGTGAAGATGGAATGATTATTGTTATTGTTTAGCGAATGTTCGTTAGTGTGGGTAGTTCATGTTGAATAAATTTCGGGGAGTTACATTGAATAATGGTAATCTATTTAGTCTCAAAGCTTTTCTTACAGACCAATTAGTCGTATTGATTTTGAAAGGTAGATTTAATATATTATTTAAAAATTAAATTTATGGTTATACCCTTCTTTTTATTATGTTTCTTTCTTTTTTTTTCCTTTTGTACTAGAAAGGTAAGACACAATATATAGAAATCAAATTTGGTAAGGTACAAAATTAGTTTGAAATGATTCTTCAAACATTCCAAAAGGATGTGAAAATTTTTAAACATTTCAAAAGGAGTACAAAAACTCTTTAGTAAGTTTTGGACAAATGTATAATTTCAAACCGTAAGTGTTATGTTTAGAAAAAATACACTATAAGGAGTTTTTTTTAGTGTTTTTGTGTATATTACATTATAGTGTTACGTTTGGAATTACATTGATTGCAATGTTATGTTTAGAAAAAGTACACGAAAAGAGTTTTTTTTTTTTTTTTGGTTGTTATATTAGAGTGTTACCTTTGGAAAAAATATACTAAAGAGTTTTTGTTAGTGTTGTATTTTTACATTTGAGAAAAGTATATCAAAGAGTTTTTTAATAGGTTATATTGAAGTGTTACATTAAAGTGTTACGTTTTTGTTCGTAATGTGAAAGATGAAAAATCTAAGACTTCTATAGTGTAGATTGTTTAAATATGTAATTTTATATTTAGAAAAACTCATTTTTATTCTTAAAAAACTAAACCGAAATATATAAGCAATTACCCATTTATATAATTTATATTTTAATAAAATTTTTGAAATCATAAAAAAAAAAATTAAACCGTATACAAGATTATATAATTTTAAAAGGAAAAAGATAAGGACCCATTAGGGATTTTTATTTATGGGAAAAACGGGAGAGCTCGAATCCAATGAGCCCGAATCCCCCGAAAATGTCTTTTTGGGTAAAAAAAAAAAATGTAAGGCAAGTGAAAAAAAAAAAAAAAAACAGTTTACTTAAAATGGAAATTAGGGAGATTCGGAGGAGGAAAATTCGAGCTACCAATCAAAATTGTTTATTTATTTATTTATTTTCTTCACAAAACACCAATGTGAGGTGGTGAGGGGTGGGGTTAGGGAGGAGTGGGGCCTCAATCAACTCGCATGTTAAAATTTATTAAAGCTTCACTTTTATTTTTTATGTAAAAAAATATCCCCAGCCGACATATCTCCAACCAATTGCGATGAGATGACTAAAGTTTCCATCACTTCCATGATTATTTTTACTAGGAAAAAAGATACGTACATAGAAAATTAAAAAACAGAAAACGACTTCTCCGTGTAGAGCAAGGTAGTGTGTCCAGACTGTATGGGCTCCACTCATTTGTTTTTTATTTTATGTATTTATTTATTTTTTTTTTTTTACAGATTTGAAAGTCCTTTCTAGAAGTTCGGAGGAGACTCAAGGACCACTCTTAAGTAATACAATCGTTTTATCAAAATATTTATTTTCATACTTAATTGAATAAAAAATATATTTTAAATAAAATATTAATTATTATTTTATGGATACAGATTTCTTCGTACGTGATGAATGTGTGACCAAAACCTTCGTTAGGCCTCCCAATGATAGTTCCCTTTCGCTTTGCAAGACAATAGCAGCGAACTATCTAGCAGATTATGTACTGAAAATCTTTTCGATGTCTAAGTTATAATTAAGATCAGTGTGGAAAAAAGAACACAATGTGTGACGATATAAAAGAATTTAAGAAATGAAATTTTTATTTTATTTCAATGAATTAAATAGAATATTATAATTTTGTTTAAAGCATAATGATGAGTTTATTGAAAATAAACAAAAGTAAACAAAACAGTAACAGAGGAGAACAGAAAAATCTCAATTAGTGAGCTGGAAACGTACCATTTCAATGACATGACTCAATCTGTGGAATGGGAGGCATCAGGATTTTTTTCTTCCACAAACTTTTATTCTTGTCTGTAATAGATTATTTTCCAGGAAAGACAAATCCATCTGGGTAGGTCAGCCACAAAAATCTATTCTGACAAAAAAAGAAAAAAAGAAAATACTAGTTCACATTGTAATTATATTATCTTCTGTAGATGATCATTAAAGCCACTTCTTGAATTGTAATCAACCTCCTCTCCGTTAGTGGGTGCACAGAATCCTTATGGATATGTTTGGTGCAGTTTTTTATCAGTTGAAACTTGATATTTTCAAAGCAGAAACAAAGGATACTTTTTCTTGTTTCTTAATAATAGTAGATTTTTAATTTTTTTTAAAGCTATTTTACATCATAAGCAGTAAACAGAAGTTGCAATAATATATAATTTAGTACAATTTTCTAAAATAAAAAAAACTTTAAGCAACCCTATAAGTTATACCAAACAATCCCAATATGTGAAACTTCTACTCTTGTTTTAATGCTCTTCCCTATTAATGATGATTCTTATTTTTATTTTTATTAGTGATAATATTTATAAAGCTTTGGTATCATTTTCATTTTTCATGTCATGTTTTATATTATTAGAAACAAAAATAATGATCACTTATCGTTTTGATGTTGTTTTCATTTTTATGTAAGATGTTTCCTTTTGAAAATTCAAAAATTATTTTTTAAAAAATAGTTTGTCAAAATTTTTGTGTTTAATTATTATTATTATTATTTTAAAAAATTGAAATTTAATACTTTTCAATATTTATCACCTATTTTCAATTCATAGACAAACTAATTCAAGTTTTTCAATTAAATTATAAATAAATGAGATTTTTAATATACTGTTTTTAACAAAAAGACATGTAATTACAATTGTATCCATAATGATATGTCAGGATAGGAGTCATATTTTGATTTGTTAAACATCCCATCATTGAGAACTCAATTCCTTGATCACATTATTGTGTGTGAATTTGTGGGTCAAATGTGTGGATCTTTAGTATTACTCTTTGTCTTTTCAAAAATTTATCCACAATGGTAGAACTAATACAAAATAACATACATTACACTGATATCCTGAAATAATAAAGAAATTAAACTCATCTTTGCAGTTTTGATAAAATTACATACGAAATTGATAACGTGTTAATAGAGGTGATGAAATTATTATGTTACCTTTAGTATTGTGTGCAAAATTATATACTAATGTCAATGATACAATTAACCGCTTTCTTGCTTAATAAATTTACCCTATATTCCAATGATGTAATTATTTAAACATAAAATATGAGTGTTTTAATGCAGGTGATATTTGTTTGGACACAAGATCATGAAGGTTAAAATAGGTATTTTAGTTAAAAAATGATGACATCTTTTTTTTTTTCATTTGTTTGACTAATGGTTGGCCTAACGGATCAAATTTACACTACAAGAAATTTTATTTTTGGCGACTAAATTTTTAGTCGTCAAAAGTCAAATTTTAGTCGCTAAAAAGATTTTTCGACTAAATAGTTTGATCGCTGGCTTGGTCGTGGGAAGATTGTCAGGGAAGGTATTGGCGAGTAAAAAATATTTCGTCGCCGAAAGTCCTAAATTGGCGACTAAAAAATTAGTAGCTAAAAGGAATTAGTGACCAATTTTTTTTTAGTCACCAAAAGTGGGCAATTGGCGACTAAAAACTTATCTCCCAAAATTTCCAATAAATGTGCTTTTTTGTTTAGCGACTAAACTATTTAGTCACTAAAAACGTCGCAATCCTTTTTGGCTTCCGACTTTTTAGTTGCTAAAATTATAGTGCTCATTTTCGGTTACTAATTTTTTAGTCATCAAAAACTTTTATTTTTTTTAGCTACTAACTATTTAGTCGCCAACAAGTTTCCTTTTTATTTTTTGGCTACTAAATGTTTAGTCACCAAAAGCTCTATTTATTATTATTTTTTAAATGCATAAATTGAATATTTTTCATTAATTTCTAAATTATATGCATTCCATTATCAATGCAACTTATAACCTGCACATATACAGAATAATACATCTATCAATTATTATCTAAATCCATTATTAATAATACTTATTTCATTATCAATTATCAAAAAACTGTAACTTGTAACATCATATTCCAAATATCATATAGAAAATTGCTTCGGAGCCCCACTGGGGGTCGACCCCCAGTGAGGTGGCAGTCCGTGATTGGGCCAAAAAAAATTGTTTTTTTTTTTTTTTTTTCAAGTTTCAGCCAGTGGGGGCGCGCCATGTCACTGGGGGCGCGACCTCCACTGGGGGTCTGTAGCGCGATTGTATCATATAAATCCACACCAACTAAGTATAATCCATCTAAATTAAATATTACATACAAAAACATTGGATTTCCAAAATAGAGGGTTGTAGAAAAATAAATGTATTCCATATACAGAACAAATGCTCTTCGTACAAAAAAATAAATATCCACAATAGCCCACGTAAAAGTAATCTGTAAAAAAAATTTAAAAAAATTTAATCATTAGAACTTATTCAATAAAATTGACATTTCAAATTATAACAAGGAAAATGCCGCAGAACCCTTTCTCCCCCACCCCCACCCCCACGTGGGAGATGGTGATTAGAAGAAAAGAAAAAGAAAAAAAAAAAACTGACCAATGAAAAAACAGTGGGGGTCGTGGAGGTGACCCCCACTGGAGGTCTCCATCAATGCCCTTATAACAATTATAAAAAGAAAACTGAATATAATCCATCTGTTGGAATGAGTTATTGGCAGCGGGATTTGAGAAATTTTCAATAATTGATATAGTTTCTTGTGTACTATCTGTTGTAGTATCAAATGTCTGTTCACTAGAAGACACTGTTGTGGGAACGAAAAATTTTGGATTACCACCACTAGCAGGTTTGATGGATGGATGGAACTGAAGGTGACTGGAACAAGTTTGTTTGATTCCCAGCCCTTTTGTTGAAAGTGTCAACATACCTGTTAAAACATTGCATGCAAAAATGTTAGTAACTTTGATAATTAAAAGGAACCAATTTTTTGTTTTTAAAAAACATGCAAGGGCCACAGATTGAGAACCCTATAGAGTTATGCAGCCCACTCTGCCATCGATCCTACCCACCCAGAATGGAAGGAAACATATCCTAGGCATTTTTCTCTTCTCAACAAATAACCCTGCAAACATGATGAAAATTTCATTCGGTTCACAATTTTGCCAAACTAACATGCACAATAAGAACCTTTCTGAAACAATCTACTTCTCAACAATCAAAAAACTACACAATCTACTTTGCAACAACCAAAAAACTATGTAGTTCATAATTGGCCAAAGACTAAACTAACATATAAATCCTGGGCCAAGTCAAAAAAATGACTAACCTTATTTTAGAGTTTCATGACAGGCCCCTAAGAATATAGTTGATAATTGGCCAAAAAGACAATATTACCAAATCTTATTATTAATGACATAATCAAATTATCCATGCATGTCTTTGAATGTGATGTGTGCTGTGTATCTTGAAATTATGAACATTGTAAGATAATAATAGGCAGCGGGCTACCAAAAAAGCCAACCACTTGTTGAAATCTATAGGTGAGAGAAATCACACAATGGCCAACATTGATTTATAAAAACTACTAGTTCTCCTCAACTTTAAGAGAGTTTTCAAAGCTTACAAAACTAGATCATTACAGCGACTAAAATATTTTTTGGGTTGTCAATGCTGGTATTTTTAGCGACTAAATTTTGTTTTAGTCGCCAATAATGAATATACCTGACTAAAAAAAATTAGTAGTTAAATATTATACTTTTGTTAACTAAAAAAATTTTTGGTTGCCAATTCTACAACTTTTAGTGACTAAATTTTTTTTAGTCTCCACTTTTGGTCGCCAAAGGTGCATTTTGTTGTAGTAATTTGATTTTGACTTGAAAAATTCAAATCCATTGAGAAGAAATTTGATCCAGTAATCTGATTATTAAGATTTGTTTAATCTGATCACTAAATGGATCGAATATATGAAGATCCAATCCATTTATTAATTTTTATAATAATTTTTTCATTGAAGTAAAAAACTTTTAAGAAGAAAAAAAACTTCTCCCTTCTCATTTCTTTTACCTTCATAAATTCATTTAAAAATTCAAGATCCGTGAAATATTTATGATTTTTTGAGTTTATCTCATATTTTATAAACTGTCTCAAACCATCAACTTGCATGAATTAAACACAACTTGTCAAGAAAGAATAAAGTGGATTTCAAATATGGAACCTATTTAAAACTATAGCTCATGTGGATAAAAAAGGTAGTCTGGTATTTTCTGCTTTGTTGGCTATAGCTACGACGGTCACATTTTATAGTCAATAATAGCTCGTTTGGATGGAGTGATTTGAAATGAAAAAAAATAAAAAATACATTTCTCTTAATTTATAACTGTTACAGTATATTCTAACTTTTTATTAGGCACTAGGCTCAATTCATTTTTTGCCTAGCATTTTGCTATTGCTAATTTTTTTTTTTTTTAATTAGCAATATAAATTAGAAGCTTAAGGGAGTTATCAAATAGGATATCCAAAATTATTAGATTTAGATTTGACTAATCTATAATCGTATATGACAGGTAAAGTTGGATTGGATTCACACTGTACCTTGATCGGATCAGATTTGAATTTACCTGGTCGGCCTAAATTCTATTCCTTTATAGGCTTGACTAACAACAATAAGCCAAAATATTATGAAATTTATATTTTAAATCAGCATAATATAATTATGACAAAATTGTCTCTTAACACGTCCATTATTTGTGGGAGATCAGTGTAACTGATATTATCAGTTTGCTTGATTCTGGCTTTTAAAAAGTAGTTTTTAAAAAATTATACTTTTTTATTTTCTGTATTTTAATATATTTTTTAATAGTTTAAGTAATTTTTTTTTAATTTTTAAACATACCTAACATAAATATACTTAAAAAGCATAATATTTGTGATTTTTTTTAAAATACACTAAATACCAAAAAATACAAAAAAATTAGTATATTCTTTGTATTTTTGTATATTTATTAATTTTTTAAAATATTTTATTACAAATATTTTACTATTTAGATACATCTAAATAAGGTGCATTTAAAAAAAATAAAAAAATTAATTAAAATTTTAAAAATATAAAAATAAAAAAATACGAAAAAATAAAAAATTTAATTTTTAAAAAATTAAATTAAAAAAATTCAAACTAAACACACTGCATAATAATTTTAATAATAATAAGTGGCGTGAACTGTGTATCAAAAAAATTGATTTGTTCAATGCGTTGGACTGATGTAAGTGGTGTTGAAAATCCCCTCCTAAACTTCTCTCCTTAACTTTCTATTTGTTAGGTTATTGGATTCATTTTTAGACCTAATTTTGATAATCTAAATCGTTCATATTTTAAAATTTGTTGAGTATATTATATCTGTAAAAAATCAAGTTGATCGGATATAAAAAACATCTATTCGAATTTTTTTTTATTAATTTTTCTTTTAAAATTGTTTGTAGTTCGATGATCCGAACACGTAGTTTCTGATATCTGATTAATTTGATTTTTTTACAAATATGATATACTCAATAAATCTTAAAATGTGAACGGTTCGAATTATTAAAATTGGATCCAATGACTTAGCAAGTAAAAAGTTAAGGAGAGAAATTAAGGAAGAGATACTGATTCAGTTGGCCTTGTTCTCCATTACATTATTATTATTATGGGTAAATTACACTTACACTCTCTGAGATTTGAGTTTAATATATATCACCCTTAACATTTGAGAAATTATACTAACCCCCAGTCATTGTAATTATTTACACAAAATAAAATCATTGAATTCATACACTCTCTCTTTTTTTACTTTGATTTACTTTTTCTTTTTTTTCCTTTTCTTTATTTATTTAATTCATAATTAGTGGATGCATCAGTGGAAATTGAACGATTTTATTGTAACAGATTAAATGATATTTTGAACGATTCAACTGAAATTCCATGTCATGTTCCTAGATGGATAGAGACGCATTGATTGACATTTCTTGCTGTTATCTTTCAGTGAGTTAGTATGAGAATGGCCTTCAAAACCAACGTGCAGTGCATGGTTTTGCCAGCCATGCATTTATTCGTATTCCCACGCCGAAAGTAATCTATGGGGACTTTCTATTAGAAAAATATTGCAATCTCAAATAATTTATTAAATTTTTTATGTGAGTGTAAGATTTATATAAATTTATATGTGACATTTATATAAAATGTTTAGTAAAAAATTTAATAAATTATTTGAAATTCATAACATAACTCATTTTTACAATAAAAAGGAATGTAATTATGTTAATTAATTATGATATTTTATGGTGGTAATATCATAAATTCTATAACCAAATGAGTAATTTTACATATACTAATAATTTTATTAAAAATACGAGAAGCCAAGTACAATTAATCGTAAAAAAATAAAAATAAAAATTTAAATATCTAATGATATTTAGACGTATATACTTTTAATAAAATTATTAATAAGATTTTAAATAAATATAATATTACTCCTAAAAGAATATAGACCAAAAAATAATATAGAGAAAGAGACAAATGGTCCCATATTAGGACTCGTTATCCTCAAATTTTTAATGAGATGCGTAAAACAAAAGAAAAAGGCTAAATTCTACCACACATTATAAAAATGCATGCCATATCTACCTCCACTTTTAAACATTAAATTTAAAAAAATAAATTTGAGTAATTGATTATAACTATATTGGGCCTTAATCAACATCTTGTTAAGGACATATAAAAATCACTTTAATCATAACTAAAAACATCATAATAGATTGTAACTAATGTTATTTTGAAACATAACCAAATAACATAATATTAACATAAATTGTACCATCACAATGATCTATAATCAAACACTAAACTAGTACGTATCAATGTAAAATACAAATTTCACATTATCTCCTTATAATTTATTTCATGTGCAATTTTTTTTCGGTGGTTCCTCACCAACTTAGGGGTGCTTGCAAATGATAGGATGGGCTTCTTCGTACCAACCTCGTTGGGATGATTTAGTTCATTGTGATGCTCCTGCACCCCTCCTATTTTTCTCTTTGTTAGTGTAATTTGTTTTGTACCTCGTAATACATTTTCATCAATGAAGTCTCTTTCTTTGTCGTTCAAAAAAAAAAAAAAAAAAGTACATTGTCAACATGTAAATGTGTAAATTGCATGTAGAGTAAAACACAAGGGGGCAAAGTGCATTTTGAGTCTTAAAATAAATAAAGAAAATACTTGTAGTTTACACAATGAAATTATTTATGTATAAGATTATTTTAGTTTTCCGCTTAAGTCCTTAGCAGTACAAACGAGGCTCTTTAGCCCATAAAAATCACATAAGATTATGCATTTATTTTTAAACGTCAAGAGAGTGAACTGCATATAAAGTAAGAAAAAGAAAAAGTAATATATGCCCTAATATATAAATTTGGAATATAATTTCTGTATGAGAGAAACTCCAATAGTAAAGCCATAACGCTGGCCGAAACTATTTTTGGGTTAGACATCTTGAAAATCTTTCTCCAATGGTAAAGCCAATACCAAGTCAAAGAAATGACAAATTATTTTTACCATATCAAAAAAATTAAATCTTGATCACAAGGGACTTTTTGAGGAATCTATTTAATGGCAAAAGATTTTATCAAAATATTATGTGAATTATTGCAGTGATATAACTAAAAAATAATCTTTTTATACTATAACAAACTAAAAAATAATTTTAACAAAGTGATTTTAAATTCTATCATCCGAGTTACTTCAAGATGCACTATCTGTTTGAGAACTTCCAAATAAGTTACATTTTTGTTTTAAATTTTTTTTGTATGTGGTGATTTTTTAAAGTTCGTTTTGTGTAGACGAATCTAAATATTTTTTGAAAAATAAAAAATTTTAAAATTTAGAATAAGTCAATAAATTCTATTATTTTTTGCTTATTTTTATCTTTTGTTTTTTTTTTGAATTTTTAAAAAACATTTTGGTTCATCCCGTCTTGTAAAATCTAGAAGCATAAAATTATTTTAAAAAAATTCACGAAAGACAAAAATAAATTAGTAAAATAAGCAAACCTCAAACATCCCCATGTATGTCATAATTATTTTTGATCATAGTTAAAAAAAAAAATAATGAGTCATTACCAAACACGATATAATAACCAAAGATTTTTTCAATTACAATGAATTATATCTAACAACACAATAAATTACAATCAATACATAACTAACATTACAATAAATTATAATCAAATATCATAAACAAACCTTGGGCGGAATTTCCCATATTGTATATAGTAATATGTTATGACCTAATAAATAGTACTAATTTAGGGTGGTTTAGGTATGAGTTGTTTTTTTAATTTTTTTATTTATTACGAAAAAATATGTAAAAAAAAAAAAAAAAAAAGAGAAAAGAAAAAGTGACGTAATAACTTATAACAAATAAGTCAATAAATAACCACTTTTAGAGCATCTACATCATCCTTAACAGATGTAGATTTTGGTTAAATATAGCTAACAAATCATAAAATTCTTGCTTCATTAGTCTAAATAAATTATTTCTTTTTGGTTAACTTTGCTCCAGTTTATTGCTGCATGTAGCGATACATTGTTCACAGGTTATACAATATTTACCTTTTATTCTTAAGAGTGACCGGATATGCTGTTGGATATCTTGCCAGACGATCGGTTACTGCACAATTTTTTTTTTTAGAAATATGAAACTGCATGGATATATCCTATACACTTTGGATGTTCGATCGGATAACCGCTACTGGGTACAAAAAAAAAATTATTTTTTGAATATGAAACTGCATATATATATATATATAACAATACAAAATTAACTTCTCCTATATTACTTTGGTTGCTTTTTAACAATACTAAATGAATATTTTATAAAATTTAATTTTAAAATAGAGAGTAATATAATGTATAGATACAAAATGTTTGGCATGAGTTTTTTTTTTTTTTGGCTTTTTTAATCACAAAAAGATAAAATAGACTAAAAAATTGATAAGATAAATTTACACATCTAAATCATAATTATTTTACTTTTTCTCTTACAAAATTTAAAAAAGTCAAAAAATTCATTACAAATGAAACTTTTTAATCGTAGACTAAAATAGTTAAAAAATTAAAAAATAAAAAAACTAACTTACATTTCAAACAAAGGTTAACTAAAATAAAAAAATAACTCTTTAATTATAACAGAAATGATACATTCTTAATGATGTGGAGAATCAAACAGAAAAAAAAAAAAAAAAAAAAATTACATTACATGAAATTCATACACCGATTAAAATTTTTAATTTAGAATTCTTAATTTTTTTTATCTAATTATAATTGATTCAAAATTTATTAAAACTGATGTGATGGTTTTATTACCTATCAAATAAAGAAGAAAAAAAATTAGTTGAAACGGAAAGCGATGTGAACACACTTGGCCGCACTGACATAAGACATGACGTGGGGAGAGAAGATGGAGCCAGTAGAGTCCACATCAGCAAATTGTTTCGGTCTTTCTTGTCCAGTGATAAAGCCTAGTGGAATTATTGACGTGCTGTACCTTTACCCTCAATAAAATTAATTTTTATAATTTTATTCGTGTATATATATTTTTAGGGTAAATTACACTGACAACCTTGAAGTTTATATTTATTATAGTTTTTTCTTTTATTTTTTAAAAATTATATCTATTTCTGATATTTAAAGTTTTATTATAAATTCTCCCCTCAACAATTTAATTTTTTTAAATACTAATTTTATTCTCACGGGGTGAATTACAATGACACCCTTTATATTTTAGAAATTACAATCCCCTCCCTAACGTTTAAAGTAACGTTATCAATTGCCCCCTCGTTAGTATTAGTTGAAAAAAAAATTCATTGAAAAAAAAATTAATTGGAAAAAAAATTATTTGAAAAAAAATAAATTGAAAAAAAAATTTGTTAGTAAAATTTTTAAATTTCTGTTTAAAAATCAATATAAACTCATTTTTTTAATTTAAGTTTTTTTCTCAAATTTACAAACTGAGACAACCATTTATAAACCAAAAAAATTATTAAATAAGTTTTTATGACAGTTTTTAAAATTTTTGTAAATATAAATTAAAAACTGAAAATGAAATGGTCCAAATAGGCATCAGACGGTAAAAATACCGTAAAATTAATAAATAATTAATTAAGTTACTAACGTAAGAAATAATTTATCAAAAAATTCTTAAGCTATGTATGATTTGATTTTTAGAATTTTTTTTTAAATTAAAAATTAATTTGGTTAAGAAATAAAAAATCAAAACATAATTATCATTTAAGGGTAAAAAATAATTATCATTTTAACTTTTGAGCAGATTATATATATACATATGGTTGTTTCAATTTAATTTGTAAAAAATTATTTCTAACCACTCAAAAGGTAAAAATTATATAAAAATGATAAATATTTTTTATTTCTTAACTAGATTAATTTTTAATTTTTTAAAAAAAATTTAAAAATTAAACCATATAGAGCTTAAGAATCTTTGATAAGTCATTTCTTACGTTAGTAAC
The DNA here is from genome assembly GCA_025200525.1 of Camellia lanceoleosa. Classification (NCBI taxonomy): domain Eukaryota; kingdom Viridiplantae; phylum Streptophyta; class Magnoliopsida; order Ericales; family Theaceae; genus Camellia; species Camellia lanceoleosa. Next base: position 86,090,891 of record CM045759.1, read on the forward strand.
TTATTTAATTATTTGTTAATTTTATGACATTTTTACCATCTGAAACCTCTTTGGTAACCATTTCATTTTTGGTTTTCAATTTATATTTACAAAAAATTTAAAAATAGTCATAAAAACTTGTTTGATAATTTTTTAGTTTATAAATGATTGTCTTAGTTTGTAAATTTGAGAAAAAAAAGTAAATTCAAAAAATGAGTTTATGTTGATTTTTAACCAGAAATTTAAAAATTTTACTAACAAATTTTTTTTTTACTTTAATTTTTTTTTTCAAATAATTTTTGTTCCAATTAATTTTTTTTTCAATGAATTTTTTTTTCCAACTAATACTAACCAAGGGGGCAATTAGTAATGTTACTTTAAACCTTAGGGAGGGGATTGTAATTTCTAAAATGTGAGGGGTGTCAATGTAATTTACCTAGTGAGGGCAAAATTAGTATTTTAAAAAATTAAATTGCTAAGGGGAGAATCTGTAATGAAACTTTAAACCTCAGGGAGGAGATGCAATTTCTAAAAGGTGAGGAGGGGAACTGTAATAAATATAAACCTCAAGAGGTGTCAGTGTAATTTACACTATTTTTTAAAAATCTTGAAAAAGTTAATTTTAAAAAAAAATAATTTAAGCAATATAACTAAATAAATTTAATTTTTTTAATTTTATAAATTTAAATAGTAATATTTTAATTTATGTTTAAGTAAAAATTGATCTAAAAAATAATTTTAATCATTATAAAATGTCTAAAATATTTTTTTTATTGAGTTTAATAAATAAAATATTATTTTTTTATTTTACATAAAAAATATATAAATTATTTAAATTGAAAATAAATAAAAAATTAGAATTTAAATTAAAAAAATTAATATTTTAAATTTTATTTTATTATAAAAGTCAAACTAATTTTTTCAAAAGTGTTTTACCATTATATTTTTATTAATGAAAATTTCAAGTCTACCCTTCATTTACTTCTCATTAGTTAAAGGACGAAATTGTTGAAACCTCCTCAGTCTTTTCCTACTAACTTTTTTTTTTTTTTTTTTTTTTTTTTTTTTTTTTAATATTATTTTGGGAAGATAGTTAAAAGTTATTTTTTAAATTTTTTTTAAAAAATTATATAAAAAATAAGAGAGATATGATATGACCTAAAATAGATTAAAAATTGAAAGATGGCTCTTCCCAAAATAACAATTATCTTCTTCTATAATACAAACCAAAAATGGAGTAAAAGGAGATGCGAACCCTCCCTTGTTTCTGTTTCTATTATTTTTAAATATTACTTAATTTAAAATAATATAATAATTTATATTGAGTAAATTATACTTCCTCAATTAAGATTTAAAAAAATATAAGTTTCAAAATTTTGATATAATTATATTAGTCTCCTTTTTATGAAGACATACAGATCTACAAAAAAAATAATATTAAAGACATAAAGATAAATAAAAATAAAATTTTTAATTAAGTATAAAAGAGATGATAATATCATTTTCTATCTATATAACTAGCAAATTATTAATGAAAAGATAGTTAAATATTATATAAATTAAAATTTTAAAAGAATATAATGTAATTATATCAAACTTTGGAGAGGGCAGAAGCCATGCAATTTGGTTTCGTGGGCTCAACAAGAAGCCCACTTTGATAATCTGAATAATTTATTTTTTTAAAATTTTGAATAAATTATTCATAAAAAATTAAATTAATTTAATAATTATAATCACATAATAATATAATATTTATTATAACATGGCAATTATGTATTTTTAGAAGAAAAAATATGATAAAGTTATGTAATAATTATCAAATGAATATAATTTTTTTTATAAATAATTTATACACAAATTTTATAAGATGAAAATGGGAAGAATTGTAAATTAATGTAAACAAGTGATTGTAAAAATATAAAAATGTAAGTGAATTGATGTTTTAATGCAATTAAAAATCATATTTGTTTGTATCACTATATTTTTATAATAATAATGTATCACTATATTTTTATAATAATAATAATAACAATAATTATTACTTTTGGGGCTCAAATCCGCTAATTTATTATTATTGTCCATAAGAAGTGTAATATAATGAAGTGAGCCCAACAACAATAACAACAACGGGGCCACCTAACCAATTTTATTTTATTTTTTTGATTGAGACAGGCTACTCACATTGATTAATCACAAATTATTGGACATGTTTGATTTGTATTTCTAGACATAATTTTTAAAAAAATATTTTTAAATTTTGTTTGGTTTAAATTTTTTAAAATTATCATTTTTTTTTTACATATTAATCAATCACTTTTTCTTTCTCATCTTTTATTCTCAATCACTTTTTCTTTTATACACATTTTCTTAATTACAACAAAATATCAAATCATTCCAAACTCCTAAACTCTAAAATTATTTTCAAAATATACAATTAAACAAACTAAAAAAATTCTAAACTCTCTCTCCAATTTTTTTAAAAAAAAAACTTATCTCAAAACATAAACCAAACACACTCATTATATCTCATCACATTTTTTAATTAATTAATATAAAATTTACAAAAATATTAAATATTTCAAAATTTTTATTAAATGTTTTATATAAATATAAGACTTACATAAAATTTACATGATATGAATCTCACATATTTAATAAAAAATTTAGGTCTTATTTGGCAGGATCTAAAAAAGTTAAAAAGTCAAGAATTTATTATTCTATTTAAATTATATCATTTTATTTAAATTATATTACATTTCTAACACATCATTTTAAATATAATTTATATCCAATTTATATTTTATAAAAAATTAAAAAATACACCTATTTAGATCATTCTAAAAAAACCCTTAATAAAACTTTTAAAGTGTTTAACGTCAACCAAAATTTTAAATGCTACTTCAGAATGCATATAAGGCGTCACATGACGCTGCCCAGCACTAATCAATAACTTCTCCTTACCAAATTGGACAGCTTGGTCGGCTCATCATCACTGCAGAAAAGTTGGACCTTTTCCCAATGTGAACACAAACATATCTCACGTGAAGACGTAACTACTTTTTTTTTTTTTTTTTTTAATATTAGAGGTGTCAAATTTTCTACTAAATAAATGACTAAATGTTTTACATAGGTGTGAGATCTACAAAATTACGGATTTGTTTGGTAAAAAATTTGGTATGCCTAGCATAACTCTTTTTTTTTTTTTCCTTCTTTTTCTGTGCCTTCTCCATCTCTCACACAAGAAGTTATTTGGTGATTTTAAGATAATGCTACACGCCATTGAGTGACCTTTTAGAAATTTGACAAGAAGTTGCGTTTTGCAATATTCTAAAAAGGATTTTTCTTAAGTGTCAGATGCAACCTATTTACGTCTTTCATTTTTGCATACATCTTTATGTTTCACTTTACACTTCACTCTTTGTGTTGGTGGCGTATAGTATCTGGCTTTTAAGGGTTCTTGGCATATGAGACCTTCTAAAAAAGCAACAACCAGCATAAAAAAGCAAGTAGGTTGATTTGGAAAGGGATAAAAAACACAATGAATTTACATAATTGCCCTTCATAAAATTATATAATTGTTCAAACAATCACATGAGTTAAAAAGTAAATTTCCTAAGTTTAGTGGGATATTTTGATCATTTTAATATAATATGACACCATAAATAAATATTATACAAAAAAGTAAAAAAAAATAACTTTTTACTAACTTCCTAAATCACTTTTTAAAAAAGTAAAAATACTTAATAAAAAGCAAAAAATTAACTTTTTACCATCTTCCTAAAATACTCCTGAATGTCTATGCCATGTCTGTCTATATTATTATATCTCTCTCACACACAAAAAAAAATTGTTTGGTAATTTTGAAGTAATGTTACACATCATTGAATGTGTGTTCAATGTCTATCTAGACGTGTAAAAATTTGAATATAAAATTTTCTACTTCTTTAAGAACATATTTATTATTTAAATAATTTATATATTATAATATTAATTTTTTAAAAGTTAATATGGAGGAAGTGGTGGACTACTCTTTCTTCTTCTTCTTTTTTTTTTTTTTTTTTGTTACAGGAAAATTCTCCTACTCTCCCGCAGGTCTAAGGTAGTGCCCTTTGAGGAGATCACCAGGGTGTCCTCTTGTCCGGTCCGAATAAGAGACTATAACCTGGAAGCTTGTTCTGACCTCCCAAGACAAGCTCCGCTTAAGTCAGGACTCGCACAATGGGGGAGCATTAAACCCACACCAAGCTGTTGATTAGGCATCCTGAGGCCAACCTCCTAACCAACTGTGCTACGTCCAGGAGATTGGCCCAAAGGGGAATCGAACCCAGGACTTAGGGGCTTAAACCCCATGCCCTTACCAGGTTGCCACCCACTCCTAGGTTGTGGACCACTCTTTCAATAAACAAAGGCCATGGCTTTCCCTTCACTCTTATATAGGGGTGAGCATGGTTCGGATTGGACCGGATTGGAGTAAAACTAAGACCAATCTGTTATTTACGGATCCTGAAAAATTGGAACCAATCCAATCCGTTTAAATCGAAGAACCAATCCGAACCAATCCATTTAAACACCGATTGGATCGGTTTAGGACCACGGATTTACATAATTAAATAACAAAAAAATATATATAACACTTTAATTTCATAAAAATATAAATATAACACCATATTAGTTTCACAATATTAACATGTCTTTTCATAATAGCGACAAACTGTTCTAAAATTTAAACAACTATAAGAAAACTAGTTCCACTATAAGTATTTAGACCATTACAAATTAACACTAAAAATTAGCAAACAAAAGTAATAAAAGAAGATACTATGTAAATTTAGGTTTGGATTTAAGTTTTATATAAAATAAGAGAAGATACTATGCAGAAGGGTGTATAATAAAAATATAAATTATTTGTATACGGTCCGAATCGGTTTCAATCCGGAACCGTGGGGTTCAATCCGGAATCAATCGGTAAATTACGGATTTTTAATTTTTCAATTCGGAATCGAACTACGGATTCAAAAAACTAATCTAAACCTACTGGATTGGATCGAATTACAGATTTTACGAATTTTTTACTCAGTCCTACTCTCATATCTGAGTTGAAGAATGTTGTTTAGGTACGTGAAATTAATTATTTGTTCTATTTCAATAATTTAAAGTATTTAATTTGTAAGAATCTTTATATATATTATCTAATAATGATAAAATATGATGACATTGAGTTGATCTGATAAACCTACAAGGGAATAGGTGAATCTCCATTCAAAGACACGGATTCAAGATTCGAACTTTGAATCATTTTACTCATAGTATTATATTTACATAATTTTTTTTTTTTTATAATCCTTACAGATGAAGTGGTAAGTAAAATTTTAAAAATTAACTCATTGACACCTCATTTGTAGATATTATAAAAAAGAAAATTATGTACGAAACATTTTTCAAACTTTAATATAGACGAGCTATTTAAAATGGTAGGTTTCACATTGTGGCGGCGTAGATACAACCCCCCCCCCCCCAAAACAGGAAGTCAATGGACGGACGATTCCATTTCCTCTATGTAGGTATATAGCTATGAGTTTAGATTCTTTCAAGTGATCATTTTGAGTGAACAATTTAGATTTGATGGGTTTATTTTAAATTCAATTTTAATATTTTAAATTATTTATTCCCCAAAAAAAGTCAATGGACGGACGATTCCTTTTGAACAGATACTTTTCATTCAAGATACTAGAGGAAGCCCCCCCCCCCCCCCCCCAAACAATAAGTCAATGGACGGCGATTCCTTTTCCTCTATGTAGGTATATAGCTATGAGTTCAGATTATTTCAAGTGATCATTTAATTTGAGTGAACAGTTTAGATTTGGTGGGTTTATTTAAAATCAATTTTAATATTTTAAATTATTTATTTTTAAAAATTAATTGAGTAAAATAATTATATAAAAAATTAAAATGATCATATATTGATAATTATATTAAAAAAATAAATAATTATTTTTGAAATTATATTATTTATTTTTTAAAAATAAATATGATTTAAATATATAATTACCGATATCTCATTATCTTAATTTTTACATATATATTATACTCAATGAATCTTAAAAGATAAACGATTTTAACTAGGGGTGAGCAGCGGATATACCGATCCGTTAAAACCGATCAAACCGAACCAATCTGCCATATTTTGGACGGATGCGTTATGACGAGCGAACGGTTGCGGATTGATTTTCTCAAATCCGCTAATTTGGCGGACGGATGGCGGATTTGAGATTCTTTTGGCCGCAACTGAACTGTAAAATCGCGAACACCCCTAATAATTTATAAGACTTTATATTTTCAATTTGTTTAAATATTTTGTTTGTGTTTTCAATTGAAAAAGAGTTTAAATATTCAGTTGAAAAAAAGTTTTCAACTTGAATATATTTTTTAAATTGAAAAAAATAAACATGTTGTTTATCTATATTTTTTGGTTTTTAAATTTAACTCTAAAAATAATAAATAGAAAATATAATATATGCTAGTTGGTTTTTATTTTCAAAAAAAATATAGATGTAACAATACAGAGACATACAATCTCTACTACTGCCCTGTTCATGATTTTGATGGTTTGAATTGTTATTATATGTTAAGAATCACATATTGTAATACTTTATGTGGATGAATTATGCTGCTATTGTAATATATGGATGAGCCATGCAGTGATTGTGATATTCTAAAGTTTCAAACTTTCTTTTTTTGGATGAGACATACAGTGATTGTAATAGTTTTTTAAGTCGTTGACTGTAATACTTTTTTTTTTTTTGAGGAAGTGCACAAGTTGAATTATGTTGAAAATTTATAAAATCTTAAATCACCAAACCAATTCTCATCCATCTGTCAAACCGCTAATCCGCTCAATCCATATTCGTCGAATTGGCGAAAGGATGCGGATTGATTTTCTCCAATCCGCTAATCTGGCGGACGGATGGTGGATTGGAGGTTCTGTGGCCACAATCGACCCGCGCCCACCTCTAATTTTAACCATTAAAATTCTAAAATGAATCTGCCAAACATAGCTGCTCTCTTAAGTTCAATGATAGAAAGCAAATCTAAATTTAAAAAAAAAAAAAAAAAAAAAAACTATGGGCAGAATTTCACATTAATGATCAACATCCACTTCAGCTATGACCTTAAAGATTATGGTAGATATGCATCTTATAATTATAGAAGAAAATATTATAATTTTATACTTTTTAAGATATAACTAACTAAAAATGAAAAAGTCAGAATCAAATATATAAAAATAATATCATAACTAAAAAAAAAATGTGATAACTAAGATTACATATGGTATATGGGTGTGTATAATAAAATTTTCCTAAACAAAAATGCTAGAGACTAAAAAAATCAAATATTTTACGGTTATATAAATTTTGTGTAAAATATTTGATTTTTTTTTAGGTCCCTACAAGAATAGTCAATCATTTTTTATAATACGAATATGATTCAAACATGTAATTATTAATATACGATGATTTTAATTTTTTAGATAAATATTTTACTCAATAAATTTTAAAAAATAAACCATTAAATTACCAAAATCGACCTAAAAGCGAGCTTACCAAGCCCACATTACCCTTTCAAAAATGACGAATTTGACACCATCTGAATTTTTAATTTTTTAAATATTTTTTTATGAGATAATAGTGCTGCTGATTATTGAAAGCGAGAAGTTGGAGAGGGTCATGTCTCTCTTAACGATAACGATAAACATATATGTATAAGTTGGAGAGGGTCATGTCTCTCTTAACGATAATGATCAGGTATACATATATATGTACTAGTTTATACAGCCCATGTACGGATTATTATTATAATATGTTTAAATTTTATATTTTGATAAATTTTTAAAAATTAAAATATTACCATATAAAATTAAATAGAATAAATCATTAAATATATGATAAAATTATGTGATATGATATGTACATTTTTGATTTGTTATACACCCAATGATATCGACTCTAATTCTATTACCATATCATTTTAGGTGAATTTACGAGTTTTTAAAATTTCTTCCGAATTTAAAAAAAAAAAATTATGGTGTGTAGCTTTTTTTAATAGATAAATATAAAACAAATATTAAGATAATTCTCCTATAAAAAAAACTACTAAGATAAGTCATTGAAGTAATAAAGAAGCAGAAAAAAAAACATATATATACAAATGACTAATTTTATTAATACATAAAGCATACTCGTATAACAAATGATCAATTTTATTAATAAGTAATCATTAAGTAAATTGATAATTTTTAATGATAAGAAAAATATCTTTCAATTAACTCTTTTGTTAATAAATAAATCATTAAGTCAATTAACAATTTTTAATAATATGAGAAATATTTTTCAATAAACAATTTTGAAAATTTATTATTGTATAGGAGAATAATTTTTTTTTCTCTTTCTTAAGTATTGTATTAAATGAAAATTTATAACAAACAATAGTTATAATTTCTAATATTATAGGACTGATATATATTTTAAACAAACTTTATGAGTGTATTTATAATTCGTCAAAAAACAAATTATTTATGTTTCATAATTGATTAAGAATGCTTATATAATTACGAAAAAACTTTTTTCATAATTGAACAAGAATGTTTACGTAATTATAAAAAACCTATTGCATAATTGACCAAGAATGCTTGTGTAATTACAAAAAAGCCTTCACTCAACATACATGTTATTATTAGTAAATTATTCAAAATGAAAGAAAAAAAAAAAGAAAAAGAAAAAAAGAAGAAGAACCTTAAGCAATTCAGCACCTCATATATATATATATATATAAATATATATACAACAATGGTACCAATTTAGAAAAAAAATTCAAAATTTAAATTTATAACTAAGATTCAAAAAAAAGTTTTATAATAATTTTAATAGTAATGTCATACTCATATAATTTTCTCTCTCTACATTTCTTATAATGAGGTGAGGAGCAAAATTTTGTTGAGTTAGGGGTTGTTTGGGAACTTAGCTTTTGATTTTTTTTTTTTAATATTTTTTTTAATTACAAGACAAATGTTTTACAAAATAAAAAAAAAAAAATTCAAACAAAATATCACATCAAATCCCATAATTATTTCACTTTTTCTTTTACAAACATTATATCTAACCACAAAAAAATTTAACTATCTTATCAAACACAAAAATTTTTTTCCAATAATATTTTATAACTAAAAAAACCTATAAAAAAACTCACTCTCCAAACACCCACTTGCACTCCAATTAATATAGAGTTTGTATTATGTGGCTATTTGGAAAGAGCAGTAAAAAGCTGTGTTGTGTTTTGTAGCATGAGGAAAAAGCCACGCGCAGCTGTAAACAAAACAAAACCATTTGGGAAGTGATAAAAAAGTAAATTTGTGAAATTACGTAACTACCCTTAATTGTTCAAACACAAAGGTAAAAATCATTTGGATAAGGATATTTGGACATTTTAATGTATCTAACACGATAAACAAATATTAAACAAAAAAGTCAAAAGTTAGTTTTTTACTAACTTTCCAAATCACTTTCTAAAAAAACTAAAAAATTTAGTAAAAAGTCAAAACTAATTTTTTATCAACTTTCTAAAACACCACTACGAGGTGTTTTGGAAAGATGGTTAAAAATTATTTTTTGAATTTTTTGTAAGAGAGGGAAGTGAGTTAAAAGTTGAGAAATGACTTTTAACCCACTTCCCAAAATAGCCCTATATCTTACCATTTTGGGGATTGTAGAGAAGAAAATTATATGCATAAAACATTTTTCTAATTTTGAAGAGTGATATGAAAAGTTAGTTAAAAGTTGATTTTTTAATTTTTTTATGTATAAAAAATATGAAAAGTGATATGACTCGAGTTAAAAACTAAATTAGTTTTTAAGTTGGGTTTATAAATTGTCCCCGAATATACACCATTAATGTGAGTGTTTGAAAAGCTGTTATTTTAGTAATTTTTTTAGTTTTTGATTATTTTTAGACGAATTTTTTTTTTTGTGCTTGGGAAGATAGTTGAATTTTTTATAGTTGAATATGATGTTTGTAAGAGAAAAGTAAAATGATTATAGATTGGATATGATATTTTATTTAGATTTATTTTTTTAAAATTTTTTAACCTATTTTGTCTTTTAACAAAAAAAATTTTTTTAACCTATTTTTTAAAATTTTTTAACCTATTTTGTCTAAATGTGATATCATTTATGCTGTGTTTGGTTGTGTGATTTGAGAAGAGATTTGGAAAGAGAAATGAAAAAAATAAGTGAAATATGAATGAAACATGCTTATATTTTACATAGTTTCACACACTTTTTTCTTTTTTCTTTTCAAATTCCTTCCTAAATCCTCCAACTAAACACACTATTAGGCCAAGTTTGGAAAGTTTAGAATAAGTGTACTTTTTGACTTTTCTTGTATTATGTGTAGAAAAAATAGAGAAGAGATATTGATTGATGTGACCTAAAAAAGATAAAAAGATAAAATAAGTACACTTATATTGGGATGCCAAACTTGGCCTTAGAATAAAATTTATGAAAAAAATTATGATACCATGCGGTCCACTCAAACAAAATACACATGGGGAAGAAAGAGAGAGAGAGAGAGAGGGGGAAAAGAAATGAAATGATCCTTTTTTTTGGTAGTTAAACAGCTGTAAATTTGTACCGTTTCAAAGGGAACCGACTGACTGACTGAGTCGACTTCCGATTTACTTTTAATACTACTTCCGTCTCAAAATATTAGTCCCTTATTTTATTTTTTATTGTCCCAAAATATTAGTTCCTCTTCTAAAATCAAGTACAAAAATAATATAAATTTTCTATTTTGCCATTCTTTTAAATTAATAAATAATATAAAAAGTATAATTATGCATTGATATTCTCAAAAATTTACTATCAAAAGGGTCTTTTTGGAAAATTAACTTTTTTCAAATACAATAATTGTACTACCAAAAAAAAGTTGAATTCCCCAAGAGGGATCATTATTTTGGGACGGAGGGAGTATTATGAATTGCTATTTTGAGAGTCGTTATAATTCCTTTGTATGGTTATATATATCTATATCTATTTGAGTTTTGAGAAGCTTAAGAAAAGAAAAGAAAAGAAAAGAAAATTGGTTGGAGAAGATCATGGCCGCAGGTAATTTGGTTTCTCGCACTGGAAGGCATTTGCAGCGTTACAACAAAGGCTGTCGCCAAGTCGTTGGGTTCGTCTCTCTCTGTCTCTCTCTCATACGCACGCTTGAACCTCAGTCCATTTTGGTTTGGTTCTCATTTTCTTTGTTTTCAATTTTGTTTTTGCGTTCTTGTTTGCCAAAACAAAAACAATTAAATTTTCCCAAAACATATATATGGTTTTCATTTTTGGATCCAAAGCAATTTTGGTGTTTTCAAAAAAATACAATATCAAACTTTTTTTTAAAAAATAAAAATAAAAAAATCAGATATCTTCGTGAAATTCAGGGGATTTGGGATTTTTTATTATTTATTTTTCTAACAAGTTCATTCATGATTTTGGTGTTCTTGGTTAGTGATTTTTGACCTTTTTCTTTACAATTTTGCAGATGCATTCCTTACAGATACAGAGTAACAAACCAAACTTCCATTGAAGATGAGGAAATTTTTGAAGTTCTTGTCATTAGTTCACAGAAAAAAGGCAAAGGAATGTTGTTTCCAAAGGTGATTACTAGTACTAATTCATGAGAAGAGTTAGTCAATATACTGAATTGATGAGTTAATTGATTTCAAATAAAGGGTCTGACTTAGATTATCTGATGATTGTAATTACTAGGGAGGTTGGGAAGCTGATGAATCGATTAAAGATGCTGCTTTGAGAGAGACAGAGGAGGAAGCTGGAGTCTTGGGCACTCTTGAGGTTTCTTCTTCTTTACATTCCTATTTTTTTTGCTGCAAGATTTCATATTAACGAATCGGAAATCTGTTTTCAATTGTGTTTTATTTTCTTCATTTTTTTGGGGGTTTTGGAAACAAAAGCAACGAAAAATTTAACCCCCCCCCCCCCCCCCCCCCCCCCCCCTTCTTTTTTATCAAGAACAAATTTTGAATTTCAAAAACAACTCTTTATTGTTTCTTAAAAGTTGATCATTTTCAGATTAATAAATAAATAAAAAAAAAAAAAAAACCAAAAGCAGAACCAATTGATTGACACTTTAAGCAGTTTTTGGATTAAGGATTTGAGAAGTAATTTGTGGAAGAAAAAGAGAGGAAAAAAACAAAAAAAGAAGGAAAAAGTGAATGATTTCCTTCCTTTTTGTTTTCCCTCAGCAACTCACACTTCAAATCTATAATTGAAAGTCTTGAACTGTGCTTGGATTATGAATTTGGATAAAAATTTAAAAAAAGAAAAGAAAATGTTAGTGAAATGTGACTAAATTATAAGTTAATTTTTTTCTCAATTTCTTTCCCTTTTCCAAATCCTTATTTAAATCCACTATCCAAACACCACGTTAGAGTACTCTTTTATCTTGTGGTGGTGTTGTTGCCTTTGCAATAAAGTGGGAAATTTTGCAGCGTGAATTGGGGAGATGGCAGTTCAAGAGCCAAAGCCAAGACACTTACCATGAAGGATACATGTTCCCTTTGCTTGTTAACAAGCAATTAGATTTCTGGCCAGAGAAACACGTCCGACAAAGATTATGGGTATGTCACAAACATCACAATTTTTTTCACTGCTGGTGGTTGCATTCATCTTGATGGAGCACGTCCAGAATGAATGCGTGCTTCCAGCTTGCCAGTAATAGGTTCAATGTACTCTTTTTTTGGAAAATATATATATTTTAATTCCCTAAAATTTGGGTTGTGAATGAAAAATAGGTGATAAAATATGTATGCATGTTATGTAAATTGCAGATGAGCGCGACGGAAGCTAAGGAGGTATGTCAGCATTTGTGGATGAAGGAAGCCTTAGACGTGCTAGTAGGTCGTCTCTCGTCTGCAAAACAGAGGAAGAAGCTTTAGCATGATATGAAGAAGCTTTGTAAATAGGAAATTGTTGAAGGACACGACTATAAGTAGTAGGATCAGAAAAAACCACCACTTTTTGACGCAGCGGAAGATCAATGCTCCTAGAGCAACCTCAGGTGGTGCTCCAAATGAGTAGGCCTATTATTTTTGTGGTAAAGTTTTGGGAGATAATGTTAAGTGTTAATCTGTAAATGGGGTAATGTTTTATAAGTATTGAATAATTTCTAGATGAATTCGGTAAACTAGTTTCATTTTCTTGGGTATTATTTTTTGAAGATTTTTTTTTTTTTTAGTTTAAAAAAATCTTATTTTAAATCTTTTAAGTTAATAATTTAAAAAGTTGTTATCATAAAAAATAATTCATAAGCAATACCAAATGAGGCTAACGTTAATTTGATTTCTCATAAGTCATGTTTGTTTGGGCGGACTGAATTAGCATTCCCATGACTAATAGTTCTAGGACTACGAATCCGTTGGATTATGTATCCTATCTTAACTAATAGTCAAGTTTAAAATAATTAGTCCGTACTTCAATTGTTTAACCAAACATCAGATTAATAATTTTATTAGACTATTAGTCCAATCCCAAACTCATGTCCACCCAAACAAACATGGTCATAGTACGATTTACCTTTTTAGGGGGGCATGTTTTTGATGTGTAGAGGAGGTTTACGAGCATTTGGCTCTGTAGAGATTCCATCCAATGAGCAAATAGGGTTAGGAAAAGAATCTGGTTTGTTTCAAATTAACTCATTATATAAATAAGTCAAATTTAAACCTACTTTGAAATTTGTTATTTTTTGAGCTTGGCTCATAATACAAATTGAAACTTAGTGAAGTATCAAATTAAAATTTCAATTCAAACTTAAATACTCCTTACTAAACACAAAATAAGGTAAACAGAGGAAGGCACCTCTTCCATCCAAGCATGAAAAGCCTTTTGAGCTTAAGAGCGATATGTGCCAGCAGGTGAGCGACTTGGTTTCCCTTCATTCAGGGATGAGAAATTATAGAAGTGCTTTGAAGCCCTCAAATTGTCCTGACCACTGTGAGTGAATCTCCTTCAAACTAGATACATTGGAACCCCTAATACCCTGCAAATTTAACTGCCCCAAGAGCACTCATGGCTTCTATATGATATGCATCTGTGATAAACTTCAGTTGCTCACAACATGATGCTATCACTTTGCTTTTATGGTCTTTTAACATCAACTCCTATTCGGCTATATGGCATTCTTACCTAGCGCCCTGTCCAAAATGAGTTCATATAGACCACAACTTGTGCCCTTCATGATCACATAAAATTATTTTGAATGGGGAACCATGGTTCATAGGCTGGTTGAAGGGAATTCTGCTAAATAAACAATTGCAAATCTTGCAACATCCTCATCTGAATGACTACAATTCCCAAACAGAGTTGTTCCTATTCAACCAGATACCCCAAGCTGCTACATAAAACAATTCCATTGCTTTCCCTACCATCAATTTCCAGACTTCAAGGAGGCATTGCATCACCTCTATATTCCGCAAAATCCTAGTATAGAAAAGCTTTGGGATATCCTGCCATACAGGGAAGGAGAAGGAAACTAATTTATCAAGAAATAATACTACTTAATGGTGTTGAATTTAAGTGGTCCCTTTGTTTGTTGGTTGAAAGAGAATTTGGGCAATGCTGACTTCACAATCCGTTGACTTCTTGTATAGCATCGAGGGGTGGAAAGCATAAAGATCAAGAAAAGGTGGCATTGAAATTCAGTTTAGAATTGTAGCGGCTTTGTACACTTGGGAAGTATTTGTTGGTCTGGAGTGGAGTTTTTATTACTTTCATGTTTATATTGGTCATGTTTGATTCATAAGACTAATAGTGAAGTGTTAATAATCTTATTAAATTAGTGTAATATTCACTATCTAATTGGATTAATATCTATTGGATTAATAATCTCATTCCTACCCCATTATTAATAATCCTACAAATTTGTTGGATTAATTATCCATTGGATTAATAATCCTAAACCAAAATATTAAAACAAATATAGAATAATTAGTTTTGTCGTTGTCGGATTTCTTTTATATAGCTGTCACGACCCAAACCCGTCCCTGTAGGTTTAGCACTGTAACCAGCCAGTAATCCGTGGATTACCAAAGGCCTCTGAACAGATTAGCAATAATAAAGGGCTGCGGAAGCAATATTACAAAATAGACAAGGCCCAATGAGCTATGATAACGTACATGGGACAAAACATTTAAAAACTTATTCATATACATACATAAACATGCCAGTCCAGAAACTCAATATTTACAATGTATTTACAGAAAGTACTTCCCAAGACCTGACTTTACGGAGCATACACAAAGACTAGCATGAATACAAAAACAGCCATGGCATTAGGCTTCGTTCGAAACCTCCTCGGGAGGCACAACAGTTGGTTGACAAAAACAGAATAGAAGGCCATCAACTTTGACCCTGGTCATGTGCCGGCTCACCTACATACATAATATAAACTGTGAGTGAAAGATTAGTGAATAATAATAGAGTAAAGCGGTTTCAATGAATGAGTTCGTACAGATTCAGAAATCATAGTTCAGATTTGTATCAAATTCATCATTTGTCCAGATCATATACAGACAGAAATCATAAGTCATGATTAAGTTTACGTGATACATCCATTAGCATTAATAGAACAGAACGTATACACGTGAGGTTACGAATAACCAGTTCCATAAAGGAACCTCCGGATCCGGGTAACAGAACAGAAGCTGAGCCTCCGTGATAGGGCCTCCGGTACGGGTAGCAGAGTGTAGACAGAAATAAGTTTCATAAAGGAACCTCCGATACCGGGTAACAGCCAATAGATATCACATGATGCTAAGGATGTCACGAATACATATCAGAAATTGAACAATCATTCATTGCACAGAACATATCATTTCGGAAAACAGATCTCATTTTATCACACAGAAAATAGACACAGTTGAACATAACTTTACTAAGTTATTACTCACAGTTGGCCTTGAAATAGACAGACAGAGTAGATTGATCACACGATACACGGCACGTGACCTACATAACACATAACAAACACATACTTGAAACACACATTCTAATTGCACAAAACTTACGTCGTTGGTTCTTAATGTGTTTCTAACCTTAAATCCTCACTATAGAGTCTTAAACATGACCTAGGAATGCCTAGGATGGAATGAGGATGCAAAGATGCCTTGGAAAATATTTTTCAAAACTTGCTGAAAATAGAGGTCTCGCTCGAGCGTGGCTTTCTTCGCTCGAGCGAGCTTGTCAAAACAGAGGGGTTGCTCGAGCGTAGACTCCTTCACTCGAGCGGTCTATAAAAATGCAAAAGTGCTGGTTGTTGAAAATTTCCACTCGACACCCGCTCGATGCTCACTCGAGCGTGAGACACAACCCTTCGTTCAAGCGTAGGTCTCGTTGCTCGAGCGTGCGTCTGCGTGCACCAAAAACCTGAGAGCTTGAAATTTACGCTCGAGCCATCATTCCTTCGCTCGAGCGGATCTCTAAACAAACGATGGTCGCTCGAGCGTGGAATCCTTTGCTCGAGCGAGGAAGCCAAATTCTGGAGTTTCCAGATTTGCCTCCCAAGCTCAAACCAAGCATTCAACACTTCAAAACTCGACCTCTTGGGCCCATTTTCTGGAAAATACTTGTAAACTCATAGTATAAGATGTTTCAAAGATCAATTTGTTAAAATCAAAGCCCAAGGGTGAGTCAATTAAACACAATTTTGAATAAAACTTCAAGAACATAACTTAAATGTAACATGCATGAATCTCATTGAATCCAAACCCTCCAAACATGATCAAACTTTATAATTTGATGGACAACAAGATGAATGACCATAATGTGAGTGAAATTAACCCATGCATGGAAGAAATCTTAGAATTCAAACTCAAAGTATGGAAATTTATGCATGCATGCATGGATGGACTCCCAAAATCACACCTTGAGCTAAATCTAGACTTTAAATACCAATTTCACCATGAACCTAGCAAGAACAACTCATATTCATAATTAAAAGGGTGAATTTTCTACCTTAAACCTTGAATTCCAAGTCTAGGAGCCCAAATTTGCAAAACCTCTTCAATTCTCCTAAGTTCCAAGCCAAATCTAGATGAACTCAATCTTGTTCTCTTATTCTCTCCCTCTCCTACGGTTTGGTCTCTCCAAGGAGGATGAAAAGATGCAACAAATGTATGAATCAATCTCAAGGTTGCCTTAGGTAGTGGGTCATTCAATGGCAATTAGGTAAATAATTGAACTAATGTAATTTAATGTTATTTAATCTAATTTAATCATACCAAATCAAATTTTAATTAAACCTACCATGAAATCACATATATTCTAACTAGTCTAAAACACTATTCAATTTCTGAATCAGTCGCCGATAAGGCTTTCAATTTACAGTCCAAAATCGAAACATGAACAGATCATTTTATGGCAAACAGATAAAAACACAAAGATAACGCAATACATATGCAATTTAATTTCGGATTCCTTCTAAATTACTGTTAAGCATAATTAATCATGAATTAGCATTAATCGAAGGTTGGGGTTATTACAGTCTTCCTCCCTTAAAAGAGTTTGGTCCTCCAAACTCGAATTACCTTCATTCGGAAACAACATTGGGTCAAATGGGAACAAATTCGGATATCTCTTCATCATGTCTTCCTCGATTTCCCAGGTTACATAGGTTCCTCTGTGGTTTTGCCAATCAACTTTTACCAACGGTATTCCTTTATTTCTCAACTTTTTGATCCGGCGACTCACAATCTGGATATGTCTTTCCTCATAATTGTAATCATCTTTTAGAAGCACATGTGTCGGTTCAATGACGTGGAGTGGATCCCTCAAATATTCTCGTAGCATCGATACATGAAAGACGTTAGGCATGTGTTCTATTGTTGGAGGTAAGGCTACCCGATACGATACCGGATTGATCTTTTCGAAGACTTCATAAGGTCCAACGTATCTTGGCACCAATTTTTCCTTAACACCAAATCGAGTTTGACCCTTCATCGGGGTCACCTTTATGAACACGTGGTCCCCAACTTCATATTCCTTCTCTCTGCTTTGAACATCGGCATAGCTCTTCTGCCGACTCTGTGCAGTTTTTAGACGCTGCTGTATCAGTTTCACTTTCTCGATTGTTTCTTGCACAAGTTCTGGTCCCAACAAAGGTCTATCACCTACTTCAGCCCAACATATCGGAGAACGACATTTTCTTCCATACAAAGCTTCGTAAGGAGCCATTCCAATGCTTGAATGGTAACTGTTGTTGTACACAAATTCGGCTAATAGCAAGTAGGTCTCCCAATTCCCTTGGAAGTCTAACACACACATTCTGAGCATATCCTCTAAAGTTTGGTTCGTTCGTTCAGTTTGGTCATACATGCATGGGTGATAGGCCTTTGCCGATCTCAATTCAGTCCCCAAAGTCTGTTGCAAACTCTGCCAAAATCTCGATACAAACTTTGAGTCCTTGTCAGACACAATAGATACTGGCACTCTATGCAATCTTACAATTTCAGTCATATAGATATTGGCTAATTTATCAGTGTTATAAATAGTTTTGACAGGTAGAAAATGGACAGACTTAGTTAAACGGTCAACTATAACCCAGATAGAGTCCATACCTCGAGAAGAACGAGGCAATCCCACAATGAAGTCCATGGTAATATGCTCTCATTTCCATTCCGGTATTAGAAGTGGTTGTAGCAAACCAGCGGGTCATTGATGTTCAGCTTTAACCTGTTGGCACTGTAGACATCTAGCCACAAAGTCTGCAATACTATGTTTCATTCCAGGCCACCAAAAATTCTGTTTCAAATTATGATACATTTTCGTGTTCCCCGGATGCATAGCAAATTTACCACTGTGAGCTTTGGTCATAACACGTTTCCTCAAATCATAACAATTGGGCACACAAAGACGGTTCTGAAATTTTAGCACATCGTTCTCAAACACAAATCCTGGCCTCGGCTTTGAATCAAATTCCTCCGTGATCTTTTTCAAGTATTCATCTTCGCACTGTTTCTGTTTGATCTCGTCAAGAATTGTAGGTTAAGCGGCAATAACAGTTAATAGCCCATCTTGTTCTAGGTCAGTCAACACTTTTTTTTGGTTGGATAGCAAACATGACACATTCGCATTGGATTTTCGGCTCAAGGCACCTGCTACGGTATTAGCCTTTCCTGGATGATACAAGATTTGCAAATCATAATCCTTGATTAGTTCTAACCATCGTCTCTGTCTCATGTTCAATTCCTTTTGGGTGAAGAAATATTTCAAACTTTTATGGTCTGTATACACCTCGCAAGTTACCCCATACAAATAGTGACGCCATATTTTCAAAGCAAACACCATAGCCGCTAATTCAAGATCATGTGTTGGCTAATTCTTTTCATGAGGTTGAAGTTGTCTAGAAGCATAGGCAATCACCCTTCCGTTTTATATTAGTACACACCCCACGCCTTTATAGGAAGCATCACTGTACACTTGAAACCCATCAGTACCATTAGGCAAGGTTAAGATTGGTGCAGTCACTAACCTGGTTTTCAACTCTTGGAAAGCTACCTCTCTTTGTTCATTCCAGTCAAACGACACATTTTTCTGAGTTAACTGAGTCAATGGCATGGCAAGCTTGGAAAAGTCTTTCACAAACCTCTGGTAGTAACCTGCAAATACCAGAAAACTTCGGACTTCTATCACATTTGTCGGTCTGGGCCAATCCACGACGACTTCAATTTTCTGAGGGTCAACGGAAACTCCATCCTTGTTGATTACATGTCCCAAAAATGCCACACTGTCAAGCCAGAATTCACACTTGGACAATTTAGCATACAATTTCTTTTCTCTCAAAATCTGCAAGGTGGTTCTCAGATGGTTTCCATGTTCTTCCCTGTCTTTAGAATAAATCAAAATGTCATCAATAAATACAACAATGAAGCCATCCAGATATGATTTAAACACCCTATTCATAAGATCCATGAAAGCTGCAGGTGCATTGGTCATCCCAAACGGCATTACTAAAAATTTATAATGTCCATATCTAGTTCAGAATGTATTTTTCTCTATGTCCTCAGCTCTAAACTTTAATTGATGATACCCGGACCTGAGGTCAATTTTGGAAAACACTTGGGCACCCTGAAGTTGATCAAACAAGTCATCTATTCGGGGTAAAGGGTATTTGTTCTTGATAGTCACTTTGTTCAGTTCTCGGTAGTCTATACACAATCTCAAAGATCCATTCTTCTTTTTGACAAACAAAACTGGAGCACCCCAAGGCGAAGTGCTCGAACGGATAAATTTCTTATTTAACAGTTCCTGAAGTTGGGTTTTCAATTCCTTCAATTCAGAGGTAGACATTTTGTAGGGAGTCTTGGAAATAGGTTGTGTCCCCGGAAACACTTCAATAGTGAATTCAATTTCTCTATCAACTAGGTCCCTAGGTAAGTCAGTTGGAAACACATCGGGAAATTCACAAGCAACAGGGATTGTTTCTACAGTAGTATTGTCAGATGGTGCAGTCAGTATAAAACACAGATAACCCCTACATCCCTTCCTAAGGAGTTTTACAGCTTTCGTAGCTAAAATCAAATATGGGGAAGGAACTACCCCATTCCCAATAAAAGTAAATTCAAGCATACCCGGTGGTCTAAACACAACAGTTTTATTTGCATAGTCAATGGTAGCACAGTATTTAGTCAACCAGTCCATCCCCAAAATACAATCAAAATAATTAATGTCCAAGGGTAATAAGTCCACATATAACATCATATTGCCAATCATAACATCACATGTTGGATAAACATGAGCACACATCATAGAATCTCCAGATGGCGTAGATATAGATAACACATAGATCATAAGTTCTAATGGTCTAGTTAATTTTCGAAAAAAAGCATGCGATACAAAGGAATGTGTAGAACCAGAATCTATCAGTACACATGCATTTTGAGAACATACAGAAAGTGTACCTTAGGGGTGAGCAGCGGATATACCGATCCGCCAAAACCGACCGAATCGAACCGATCCGCCACATTTTGGACGGATGCGTGATGACGAGCGGACGGTTGCGGATTGATTTTCTCCAATCCGCCAATTTGGCGGACGGATGGCGGATTTGAGGTTCCTTTGGCCGCAACTGAACCGCCAAACCGCAAGCACCTTTAGTAATTTATAAGATTTTGTGTTTTCAATTTGTTTAAATATTTTGTTTGTGTTTTCAATTGAAAAAGAATTTAAATATTCTGTTGAAAAAAAAAAGTTTTCAACTTGAATACATTTTTTAAATTGAAAAAAATAAACGTATTATTTATCTATATTTTTGAGTTTTTAAATCTAACTCTAAAAGTAATAAATAGAAAATATGATATATGCTGGTTGGTTTTTGTTTTCAAAAACATATATAAATGTAACAATACAAAGGCATACAATCTCTACTACTGCTTTGTTCATAGTTTTGGTGGTTTGAATTGTTTTTATATTTTAAGAACCACATATTGTAATACTTTATGTGGATGAGACATGTTGTGATTGTAATATGTGAATGAGGCATGCAGTGATTGTGATATTCTAAAGTTTTAAACTTTCTTTTTTTGGATGAGGCATGCAATAATTGTAATACTTTTTTAAGTAATTGACTGTAATATTTATTTATTTATTTATTTTTTTGAGGAAGTGCACAAGTTAAACTATGTTGAAAATTTATAAAATTTCAAACCGCCAAACTGATTCGCATCCATCCGCCAAACCGCCAATCCGCTTAATCCACATCCACCAGATTGACGGACGGATGCGGATTGATTTTCTCCAATCCGCCAATCTGGCGGACGGATGGCAGATTGGAGGTTTCGTGGCCGCAACCGACCCGCGCCCACCCCTAGTGTACCTGACACCACAATATAGGTGTTCGATACGTCACCGGGCACTAAGGAAAACACTCGGCCTTGTCTCAGAGGTTCTTTCCCAGTATTGACTTTGGCATTAGTTTTGGCCACAGAAGCGGATCCCGCTGAACTTGCTATAGGACGGCTAGTAGTCTCAAACCTGAGTGGCCAATCTTTCACTACATGACCTGGCTGGCCACACTGAAAACAAACACCGAATGCTCAGTAGCACACACCCCTGTGCCTTTTACCACAATTAGAATAGACCGGAATAGACCCACTAATCTGACTCGAGCTGTTCGAAGTCTCTGTGTTTTGCTTCTTACCGATAAAGAACCGGTCTCTTTTAAAACCAAACCCGGATCTTTTTTCTCTCAACTCAGTTGTTGTAGTTGTTGGGGCTTTACTTTGTTTCATGGCAGCTAGGGTGGCCTTTGCTATTAAGGCTCTGTCTAGAACTTCCACATAAGTAGGCAATTTCAGGACGCCTACTCGATCAAACACCTCTAAATCCAGTCCATCTTCAAACTTTCGTGCTTTCTTGTAATCAGTATCTACCATATGTGGAGCAAACCGTGCCAGTTCGGTGAATTTAGCTTCGTATTCTGCCATAGACATCCTTCCCTGTTTGAGTTCTTGAAATTCAGACACTTTCCGATCCCTGAAACATTAAGGAAAATACTTGTTGTAGAAGATAGCATTAAACTGTGCCCATGTCATATTTCCATTGCCACTTCGGATCAGTAACCACCACTTGCGGGCTTCATCTTTCAGAGTGTAGGTGGCTAGGAGGACTTTCTGAGTTTCAGAACAAGGAAATACTTCATACAATTTTTCCATCTCAAGTAACCACGTCTCAGCTTTCAAAGGTTCAATTCCACCAAAGAACGTTGGCGGTTTCATTTTCATGAATTTCTGTGTCAGATTGATAATATCATTATTATCTGCCTTGGCTTGTGCCGGTGGAAGCGGAGGGGGCAAAGGTTGTTGTCTCTGTTGTTGTGTCAAGGTTTTAGTCAATGTTGCTAACATCTGTCCCATTCGGCCTATGCGAGCCTCTGAAGATTCACTTTCACCACTTCCCCTTGCATTCTCCATCTTACTATACAGACATCAAATGATAATAAACACAGGCATAATCTTCTTCATTTCCTTCAATTCATTTGATTCAAATGTACATTCAGTTTTCATATTCAGTTGCATTACCTCACACTCACACATGCAGATGGAATGCCCCTAACTCTTACTAGGACATCCTAAGCTCATACGGACCTGTGTGTGCGGTAGAATACGTGCTCTGATACCACTTTGTTATGACCCAAACCCGCCCTTGTAGGTTTAGCACCGTAACCGGCTAGTAATCCATGGATTACCAAAGGCCTCTGAATAGATTAGCAATAATAAGGGGCTGTGGAAGCAATATTACAAAATAGACAAGGCCCAATGAGCTGTGATAACGTACATGGGACAGAACATTTCAAAACTTATTCATATACATACATAAACATGCCAGTCCAGAAGCTCAATATTTACAATGTATTTACAAAAAGTACTTCCCAAGGCCTGACTTTACGGAGCATACACAAAGACTAGCATGAATACAAAAACAGCCATGGCATTAGGCTTCGTTCGGAACCTCCTCTGGAGGCACACAGCTATTGGTGACAAAAAGCAGAATGTATGTCATTAACTCGCCCGGTCATGTGCCGGCTCACCTACATACATAATATAAACTGTGAGCGAAAGCCCAGTGAATAATAATAGAGTAAAGGGGTTTCAATGAATGAGTTCGTACAGATTCAGAAATCATAGTTCAGATTTGTATCAAATTCATCATTTGTCCAGATCATATACAGACAGAAATCATAAGTCATGATTAAGTTTACGTGATACATCTATTGGCATTAACGAGCGAGCGAGTAACGTAACGTATACACGTGAGGTTACGAATAACCGTTCCATAAAGGAACCTTGATTCGAATGTATGAGCGAGCCCTGTGACAGGACCTCTGGTACGGGTAACAGAGTGCAGACAGAAATAAATTCCATAAAGGAACCTCCGATACCGGGTAACAACCAATAGATATCACATGATGCTAAGGATGTCACGAATACATATTAGAAATTGAACAATCATTTATTGTACAGAACATATCATTTTGGAAAACAGATCTTATTTTATCACATAGAAAATAGATACAGTTGAACATAACTTTACTAAGTTATTACTCACAGTTGGCCTTGAAATAGACAGACAGAGTAGATTGATCACACAATACACGGCATCTGACCTACATAACACACAACGGACACACACTTGAAACACACATTTTAATTGCACAAAACTTACGTCGTTGGTTCTTAATGTGTTTCTAACCTTAAATCCTCACTATAAAGTCTTAAACATGACCTAGGAATGCTTAGGATGGAATGAGGATGCAAAGATGCCTTGGGAAACATTTTTCAAAACATGCTGAAATAGGCGTCTCGCTCGAGCGTGGCTTTCTTCACTCGAGCGAGCTTGTCAAAACAGAGGGGTCGCTTGAGCGTAGACTCCTTTACTCGAGCGGTCTATAAAAATGCTAAAGTACTGGTTGTTGAAAATTTTCGCTCGATGCTCGCTTGAGCGTGAGACACAACCCTTCGCTTGAGCGTAGGTTTCGTCGCTCGAGCGTGCGTCTGCGTGCACCAAAAACCTGAGAGCTTGAAATTTACGCTCGAGCCATCATTCCTTTGCTCGAGCGGATCTTTGAACAAACGATGGTCGCTCGAGCGTGGAATCCTTCACTCGAGCGAGGAAGCCAAATTCTGGAATTTCCAGATTTGCCTCCTAAGCATTCAACACCTCAAAACTCGACCTCTTGGGCCCATTTTCTGGAAAACACTTGTAAACTCATAGTATAAGATGTTTCAAAGATCAATTTGTTAAAATCAAAGCCCAAGGGTGAGTCAATTAAACACAATTTCGAATAAACCTTCAAGAACATAACTTAAATGTAACATGCATGAATCTTATTGAATCCAAATCCTCCAAACATGATCAAACTTGATAATTTGATGGACAACAAGATGAATGACCATAATGTGAGTGAAATTAACACATGCATGGAAGAAATCTTAGAATTCAAACTCAAAGCATGGAAATTTATGCATGCATGCATGGATGGACTCCCAAAATCACACCTTAAGCTAAATCTAGACTTTAAATATCAATTTCACCATGAACCTAGCAAGAACAACTCATATTCATAATTAAAAGGGTGAATTCTCTACCTTAAACCTTGAATTCCAAGTCTAGGAGCCCAAATTTGCAAAGCCTCTTTAGTTCTCCTAAGTTCCAAGCCAAATCTAGATGAACTCAATCTTGTTCTCCTATTCTCTCCCTCTCCTACGGTTTGGTCTCTCCTAGGAGGATGAAAAGATGCAACAAATGTATGAATCAATCTTAAGGTTGCCTTAGGTAGTGGGCCACTGAATGGCAATTAGGTAAATAATTGAACTAATGTAATTTAACGTTATTTAATCTAATTTAATCATACCAAATCAAATTTTAATTAAACCTACCATAAAATCACATATATTCTAACTAGTCTAAAACACTACTCAATTTCTGAATCAGTCACCGATAAGCCTTTCAATTTACAGTCCAAAATCGAAACATGAACAGATCACTTTATGGCAAACAGATAAAAACCCAAAGATAACGCAATACATATGCAATTTAATTCTGGATTTTTTTCTAAATTACTATTAAGCATAATTAATCATGAATTTGCATTAATCGGAGGTCGGGGTTATTACAATAGCTGATATTTTAATTTAATTATTATAATATTTGACAAAAAAATTATCTCGATATACAAAAAAACAAACAAATAAATAAAACAAAATGTACTTAATTATGTGAACTAATTTTCTTTTATATTTATTTATTTTTTGTCTATCTTATTGATATCTTAATTTAATTCATATTTAACATGAAATTATTTATTACAAAATATTTATCTTTAATTTAAATTTTATATAGCTATATACAATATGTATGAATAATTTAAAAAGAATATTAAAGAAAAAATCAATACTTTCATAATTAATTTATATATATATATATATATATTTTATTAATCATATCACAAGATATATATTTATATTTAATTTTTTAAATAAATTTTGTGTAGATCTATTTTTACATAATTTTATTTTCTAAATAAAAATAAAAATAAATAATTAGAATAACTTTTAGTTTTATATTACTAATTATCTTTCTAATTTAATTATTATTTTTAATTTTAAAATAGGTGTTTATTTTACTATTTTATAATTTAATATATATCATATAAAATCATTATATGATAATTAAACTTTTATAGCACAATAGAACTAAAATTATCAAAATAAACAAATATATTACTAATTCTCTTTCTAATTTAATTATTATTTTTAATATCAAAATGATTATTTATTTTTACTATCTTATAAATTAATATATATCATATAAAATCATTATATGATAATTACATTTTTATAGCATAATAGAACTAAAATTATCAAAATAAACAAATATATTACTAATTCTCTTTGTAATTTAATTATTATTTTTAATATCAAAATGATTATTTATTTTATTATCTTATAATTTAATATATATCATATAAAATCATTATATGATAATTACACTTTTAAAGCATAATAGAACTCAAATTATCAAAATAAATAATTAATTTAACTAAATTTATTATATATAAGTTTTCAAGTAACACTTTTATAAAATGATAATGCTAAGATTATGAAAATAAATAAATATATATTTTTTGCAATACATATCATAATATAAAATATCATTATATTAATTAAAGTTAACTCTATTGTAATTTTATGTCAGATATCATATTTTTAGAAGTGATTTACACATACGTGTAGCATCTAATTTGATATTGATTGTTAAAATAATGGAACCTAATATTTTTTTTTGGTTAAATTTTTAGAAGATAAATTAACAAATGTCAAATGATAAATAATGTGAAGTATTATTTTAAAAATACTGATTCATCAAAAATAATTGTGTATATTTAAAGCACCTATTGATGTTTTTGACTAATTTTTAAATAAAATTTTTGAATTTATAATATTACTAATAATGCACCTTCATGAGGCCTTCCAGAAAAGATATGCAAAATTAATTTGACTGGAATAAAATTTTTGTAGTTATTATGATGTGTCACATAATTAATCAGAACCCTTTTAAGAAATTGAAATTATTAAGGTTATAGAGATTTTGTATTTGATTCATTTGAAGACATTGTTTATTATTTGAATTTGTAATTTTGTATGCATCAATGTGAATGACTCTTACGATTTTACTGATATAAGTATAAATCCTACCTTTGATTCAACCATAAAGATCTGATCACTACTTTAGACATAACTAAAAACAAAAAAAATTAACAAAGATTTTTTTTATTAGTAAACAAAATAATACACCACGAGTTATAACCAAGTTACACTACAAGAATTAACACTTTTGCCGACCAAAAAATTGGTCGCTAAAAGCTCATTTTTGGTCGGCAAAAGTTATCCGTGACCAATTTTTTTGGTCGTTACTTTGGTCGCCAATTGAGGGTCGGCAAAAGTAATTCGTGACCAAAATTTTGATTGGCCGGAAAAGTTGGATTTGCCGACCAAATTTTTGATCGCTAAATATATCATTACTGCGACTAATCCATTTTGTCGCTAAAACATTTTGATCGCGAAAAGTAATATTTTGCCGACCATATATCTTAGTCACCAATTGTCACATTCCACGACCAAAAAATTTGGTCGCCAATTATCACATTCAACGACCAAAAAGTTTGATTGCCAATTGTGACATTTCACGACCAAAAATTTTGGTCGCCAATTGTGACATTCTATGACCTCTTAGTTTGGTCGCCAATTGTTACATTCCACAACCAAAATAATTAGTCGCCAATTGTCACATTCCACGACCAAACATGTTTGTCGCCAAAAGAAATGTTTGCGCAACTAAAACTTTAGTCGGCAATAGACCTATTCGCAACCAAATCCTTTGGTTGCCAAAATTAACAATTTTAATGACTAATTATTTAGTCGCCAAATGTGCTTGGTGATACACTGACTACTTTATTTAGTCGGCAAAAGTATAACTTATCTTTTCCGACTAATCAATTGGTCGCGAAAACTAAAAAAACAAAACCAAATTTTGATCGGGAACATCCAACAAAATAAACTTGTAATTTATAATAATCCATCCAATTTATTCAATATAATTTGTAATTTGCAAAAATCATTCAAACCAACAAATAAATTGAATCATGAATATTCAACAAAATACATATATCAACCATTTCTGAACCTGTTTAATTAAAGTCAGCAACTATTATAAGTTTTAATCCACAAATAATTTCAAACTACATATTTCATCTACCATAAAAATTTAAAACATAACAAGTACTTGTTATTATGTTTTAAATTTTTATCCATGTACATCAACCCAAAAATATAACTAGTAGTCTACCAAATATTTTCTATACACACCCATCCAAAAATATAACCACTAGTGTATCCAAAAATATTACTAGTCTACCCTAATATTTTCTATATACATCTATACAAAAATATATAATCCTTCCAAAAATACAAAAAGTGCCAATTTGTCCTGTACAATTTAGCTTTGTACACGAGTTCATCCATTTGTACCAAAGAAAAAAAGAAATAATGTTAGGTAAAATTGGACAAATAATGAAAAATGTCCATGAAAAGCAAAGGTTACATTAGCAAATTAGATGACTTTCATTATCAAATTGTAAATAAAACAATAGCATTCTTATGTCTATAGAATAAATTAGATCAGCCACCATTCCAAATCCAATATAGTGCCACACAGCAAAAACTAACATGGCAACTGAAATTGATCCATGTTGTCAATAACTCTTATCTTCCTCAATGAACCTTTCATGTGAATTAAATTTCAATCCAGAACCAACCACAATCAATACCCCAGCTGTGTGTGTTGCTATGTGATAAAACAGCTTTTCAGAAGCCAGACAGATCAGGAGCCTTGAGTCTAAACCTATGAAGCATAGAATGCAGTGCAATCTTGATCGAATCGATCACTGCACGCCAATACGGTAAAATTTTAAAAAAAATAGGGTACGGGTACGGTTTGGTACGTTTGTAAAAAAATATTTATTTTTAATTTAGAATAATGCAAAAATTAATTAATGGTTTAATTTGTTAAGGTCCAACCTATAATTAACATTTAATGCCAAAAGGAAAAGTATAAATCAAAATTAAATGTCAATATATTAAATAACTTACAAACCATAGTTTAATTTTAAAATCATGCTAAGCATAAAACAAAAATTAAAAAAGAAATCTAGTGAAATGAGTTTTATCTCTGTAGTAGAAGGAAAATATTGTTTGAATTGAGGTATGGTACGACATAGATATATAGTAGATACGTCTGGGTACGTCAAAAATTAAGAAGAAAAAACTTGGGTACGTATTTCGTGTACCCGGTACGTATGCAGAAGTACCATACGAGGTACGGTACGCCGGTAAGTACCCGGTACGGGTACGACATGTTTTTCAAAGTACCCATGCTTCATAGGTCTAAACCAAATAGTAAGGCAGTAGCCTTGTGATGAAACCAAACAAATAATATGTCCCCAGATGAAGACATAGCATACACAGTTCCAAGGCAATGAGTTTCCATCAGCAGGCAACTTACAGACATAGTAGCATGCACAGCAGACCCCAAATACAAGCATTGAACAACATATAATACACCTACCCAACATCTGATGCAGACCACCAGAATTGATCTAGATCAGTCCACCTCCATGACTGATGCAATACTTCACCATGCAGACCACCAAAGGAAGAGAAAAGAAGGAAAAAGAAGAAATAGAGAGGAGCCCACAAGGCAATGAGATTCCATCAGCAGCCAACTTACAGACATAGTAGCATGCACAGCAAACCCCAAATACAAGCATTGAACCTCTATTTTTTTTTCTTCTACCATTAATAAGAGGGTAATAGAAGATGAGAAGTTGCACTTGCATCAAAAATACTAAAACTCAAACATTACATCAGACAAACAAAAAATTAATTGATCAAACCAATCACTTATAATCTTAATAGTATTTTTATCAACTCAGAAAATTTGCTAAATCTGTGTTTCCCACCGATAAATACAAAGGTGCTCTTAGCTGTAGTTTTTAATGTCCACAAGTTGTTTGCATAGGACAACTTGCATATAGCATTATTCTATCTAACTAGCTTGCATAAAGCATAGAGCATAGAGCATAGAGCATTATTCTATCTTCTAGAAAATTATTTTTATAAATCCAATCCAACATTGTAGTTTTTGCTTTCATAGGGAAGGCAATCTACTAAAAGCACCAAGAAGGTGTAGCATGACAGGTCTATCTACTGTACAAGATGACTTGCACCACTAGGAAGTTATGTAATCAAATTTAATTCCTTGTAAAACATGAAATTAACAAAGAAAAATATGCAATTGCCAAAGATAGCAAATTTGAGTTCAGCTCAAATTTGGATACCAGAAAGGAGTAAAAACTTACCATAACAAATAGTAGCATATAAATCAGGAAATCTATAATTGATAACTGAAAACTTTCCTAAAACAGAAAATACATAAAATTAATAGCCTAAACAAATGCATTTGCGCAAAAGCCAACTTAGGTCACAACAAAACTGTGTGTTGTTCGTGCCATTTTTAGTCAACAACCTCCATAAAATTGCATAAATATGATTTCTGTTAAAGTTAAGCTCCATAAGAACTGTTATCGACAAGGATATAGAAAACAAGATTTTAGGTCAAGTCAATATTATGTTGAGTATCTCAATGAGAACCAGCTTGAGTCATGACAAACTATTAAATTGACCAAACTTTAGTGTACTTATCTAGAGCAAAAAGAATACAAACCAAAAGATGGTCCCCAATTCGCAAATCAGTCATTAGAAAAGCAGAGCATCCACGGCATCTGAAATTTATCACTTTTCCATTAGAGCAACTCCAATGGCGCAAGGCAAAAATCATTTTTTGGCTTGCTATAGTGCAAAAATAAATAAATAATAAAATAAGCCATTTTTTTGCTATACCACTCCAATGGTGCCGTTCTATTTCAGTTGAATATAATGAACCAATACATCACACCCATCTAAGTGAATTTAAAGCAATCATTGTGGACAATATAATCATATAAATTAGAACAGAAAGGAGAGGCACGCAAGCATACACATTTCAACAAACCCCTGATTTATATTAAAGCAAGCTATCATTTGAAAACTTTAACTCAACTAATAAATGTGAAGTCAAGAAATCATACAGCAAGGACGATGAATATTACCTTTATTCCACTAGAATTTGGCGCTTCGAAGACAATATATGTCTTAGTTGAAAGCATCCCTCTTTCAATACCTTTTGACTTTTCTTGCCCCTCTATAGCAGCTTGATTAACGGTGAAAATATAACCATTGCCATGATACTCAAATGTTACCCTCTGTCCCGTCGTCATAACCTACATGTCATGAGGCCTCAAAGTCAATTCCAAAAAAATACAAACCAGACTACCAACAAAAAGACTAAATACTGCTTATTAATCCATTACAACAATCAACTTCATATAAATGGAGTGAGAAACATTGGGCTGGCTGATTGTATTAGCAGCTCCAAAGTGGAATTCAGCAGAGCTGAGGAAAATGATTGTAAGGGGAAGGACGGGGTTGGTTTAGTGGCAAAGCAGTTTGTCTTGGATGATGCGGTGATGCCGTCCTCCATTGAAGTGGTTCAAAGGAAGTAGCTCTCTCATTGCAACAGTAGAGAGGTGGTGGACACAGCTGTGGAGGAGACTCGATGTGATGTGGAGGTCAGCAGACCTACTGCATTAGGTGGGAAAGAAGCTATGATGGAAGAGTGTGCACCCCGCTCAAGAGAGTTGACCTTTCACTAAGGTGTGTTGAGCACTGTTGAAACCGGTGTGTTTAAAATTTCAATGGTCGGTAGATGGGTTTGGGCCCGAATTAATCTGGAGGTTGTCTTGGGCTCTCCAAATATTGAGCAAACAGTTCAAGGTCCTATTCAGAAACCATGTTTACAACAAGGTAATGGGTATGAGTTTACATGACCAAGGCCTGTTTCATTGTCCCGCTCCTTCCTCAACCCAATTCGGTCCGCCAAGAAAGTTTGGGAAGAAGGTTCATTGGAAGGATTTTCTCGGTTTGTTCGACTTACGGTCACCAATCTGCAGCCTATCGTAGGCTTCCTCCAAGTCCGTGATTTTCGCATCACCGCAGTGGCTCTTACAATCGATC
The DNA here is from genome assembly GCA_025200525.1 of Camellia lanceoleosa. Taxonomy (NCBI): domain Eukaryota; kingdom Viridiplantae; phylum Streptophyta; class Magnoliopsida; order Ericales; family Theaceae; genus Camellia; species Camellia lanceoleosa. The sequence goes on from CM045759.1 coordinate 86,123,148, forward strand.
AGTTCGAGAGTGAATCAAGCACGTAGCTATCTCCTCAAGGAAGCGCAGCCCTTTGCCAAACTAGGGAAAGAGTTGGGAATTGATTTGATTGGGCAAGAAGAGAGTGTGGTTGATAAGATTCTTGAGATGGAGCGTAAGGACAAAGAGAGTTACTTAAAGGATGGAATTGCTTAGTTGTAATAGTAGTGTGGGTCAGATCGGGAGGATCCTTTTCTGAGTATGGGTTGTTATCATTGGAGATTCGCCACCGCAATTGTCCTGGGTGTTTCAAGTATGAGTTGTTTGAGTAACATTTGAGTAGCTGCTTTTGTTTTGTCTCGACTAGGTGTGTGTCCTTGGTGTGAAAGGTCTGTGGTGTTCGTATTTTACAGTTTTTGCTTAGTGGGTGTTCTGCTGTGGGTGTTTCTGATTGGAGGTGGGTGTTATGTTTGGTGAGTTTTTGATTAGTGGGTTGTGGTTATCAGGTTTTGGGGTGTGGTCTTCGTAGTTGTTTGTGGGGGTAGTTTGTGGGGTTTTAGTTTGTGTAGTGTTAAGTTCCTATTAACCTTTGTTTCTTTTTTCTAAAAAATTAGAGTGCGAGTTGCAGTAGTAGGGGGTAATTTGTTCCTTCCGAACCTCTCTCGGTGCACTTCTTGTTCTCTTAATTTCATGCTATTAATGAAATTTTTCTTTGCTGATAAAAAAAAAACTTCATATAAATGGACAGATTCTGCCAAATCACTTTGACTTCAAGTTCCAACACCTAAGTGCCTACACGGATAAACTGGCCACAGGGCCCAAGCATTTTTGTTCAAACATTATTCGTATTAGCTTCTTAGAAAGACTTGACATGATATTTCATTTAGTTTTCACAATACACATTCTGAAAGAGCAAGCATTTGCATTATAAATCACTCGCAAGCCATGGATTAGACCATATCATATTCCCACTAGCCAGGAATGAAGCACAGAATGTGAGAAAAATATATGTAGTGTCATGTTTGTGTATAAGTTGCCATGAAAGCAATGAAAAATAATTTTGCTGATCCTCTGCCAGAGCAGAAAGGATATCTACATTTAGAAAAACATGAAAAGCAATCGGTAGAATTACCTTTAGAGTAAGCGACCCTAACCAGTAATAGTGCCTATAAATATATGGGGGGAAATTAAGTAAGGAAAACCACTACTTGTTATTACCTGGTTGATAAATCTCTTCCGAACCTGTCGAGACAAAAGAACAGCATCAACCTGCCAAACGAACATATTCAGTAACTTCCCTGGAGCAATAGCACAAAAGTCATGACACAGGGCAGCCATTCATCCCTAAGCATAAATAAAGCAACCAAATGAGGCAAAATGCTTTCAACTATCAAAACAACATAAAATTCTAGTTGGTGCGAACCCATCGTATCAGGCTGCAATTGATATTGTATTTTCCAAAAATGTAAAATGGAAAAATGCTCATACCTGCTCATCTTTAGGCTCTTTCTTTACACTCAATTAAAAAAATTCAGTACCTACCTTAAATGAATAAGCTGTAAAGAAAAAAAATGCCCACTATATATTGACTAAGATACAATTTGTTTACATATACAGAACTCACTCAAACTACACTCAATTAAGTATACATTTTCATACCTTAGATTTCTTAAGTATACACCTTCTGAAAGCAGTCTTAGATTTCTTTTGTTTAAGCTTGGTAAGGTTCATTATTTGTTACTAGACCAAGAGTATAAATTTCTATTCTAAATTTTATAGCTTAATGTTGGTGGTTGGTAGTTAGAATGCCTTTTTATTCATGGTTGAGACACTAACAGATTTTGTACTTTCTATTTTCAGAGGCATATTAGCAAACAGGTGGTGTGCATAATTTACAAATAAATTAAATTAAAGAAAAAGAACTTGGAAAAGAACAAATTGAATGAAAATCAAAAATCAAAATCACATAGGAGATAGAAGACTTTGACCAACCTTAGCCTTAAAAAAATCACTTGTTAGGGTTTCGAAAATTAGAAGGAGAAGGAAAGGGGCAGAATGAGAGCAACAATCAAGTAAGAGAGAGAGAGAGAACTTAACAGATAGTCGTAGTCGCTTTGGTGATCGTGACTCAAGTGATGGCTTTGTCTTTGTGTTTAGAGTCTTCGCCCCTCCAAGCTTGATGGGGGCTTGAATGCAGGGGGCTTCGGAGGGAGGTTTTCCAATTTTCTCTGAATATCGTCCCATTGAGTCGAAGCTCCTTCCACGTCCTTGTACACGAAGTGATAGTTCGCCATTTTTGAATCTCTGATCAACTCTCTCTCTCTCTCCCTCTCCCTCCCTCCCTCCCTATAGTATCGTATTTTGGGAATTTTTTTTGTTAGGGATTGGGGATTTGAGCTCATGAGAAACAAAGGGGGGAAAGAAAGGAGGGAAACAAAGGAGGGAATTAGAAAGAGCGGGAAAACGGGGAATTAGAAGGAGTGGGAAAACGAAAACAAAAAGAAGAAAAGAGGAGAAGAGTTAGGATAATTTATTTATTTTTTGTTATAATATTTTTATTTTATTTTTTTTTATAGTTGATGAATTTTTTTTGTTCATTTTTTTTTTCAGTTACTAAGGTTGAATTTTTTTTTTATTTTTTATTTTAATGAATTTTTTTTTTTTTTTTTTATATTTGGTTGAAGTAGGGGTAATATTTTAATGAAAAATATTTTTCTGTGGCTCATTTTTTTTTTGTTATTAAAAATCAGGAACTAATTTTTTGTGGGAGAGGAGAGGGAACGACAATAGTGGTGAAGGTGGTGGATAAGAGGTGGCGGCGGCGGCGGCGGCGGCGGTGGTGGTGAAAGAGATTATTGGTGAAATTGTGGTAGTGGTAGAGGAGATGGAGTGGCGGTGGTGAAGGAAAGGTAATGGTAGTGGTAGTGACAATATTGGTAGTGGTGGTAATGGTAGTAGAGTGGTGGCAATGTTGGTAGTAATGGTAGTTGTAGAGGTCGAGTGACAACAGTAGTAGTGGTGGTGGTAGTGGAATGACATTTGCAGTAGTGGTAAAGGCGGTAAAGGAGATGGTAGGGAGAGAGGGAGAAATGAGTGAGCAACAGATAGAGAAGAGAGATAAAGACAAAGACAGTGATGAGCAAGAGAGAGACAAAATGGTCGCTAAAAGTGCATTTTCTTGCAGTGGATCGATACATTGAGAGGGAGCGCGGTAAATAGAGAAGAGGAGATAGAGAGAGTGAGAGTGAGCAAGGCAAACACAGTGGGAGAGAGAGAGAGAGAAACAAGATATGAGCGACAGAGAAAGAGAGCGGAAAGTGGTGAACGAGAGAGATACATAAAAAGAGAGAGAGAGGGAGAGAGAGGAGAGATGAACGAGAGAGAGAGAGAGAGAGAGAGAGAGATGAGTGAGAGAGACAGAGAAGCAAGATGAGAGAAAAATAGAGAGAAAAGAGATAAGGGAGAGAGATAGAGATAAGATAGATGAGTGAGAGAGGATAGAGAAGAGAGATGAGCGAGAGACACAGAGAGAGAGAGACAGACAAAGATAGATACACAGAGAGAGAAGAGGGATGAGTAAGAGAGAGAAAGAAAAAGAGAAAAGACAGAGACAGAGACATGAAGATGAAAAAATAGGTGAAAAGAGACATGTTATATTAAAAGAGTAAGACGACGTTGTTTTTTTTTATTTTTTTTTTGCGATAGAAAAATATCGTTGTATTTATTTAAATCATTTTGTGACTGTATACAGGAACGGACCTCTGGAGAGACCATGAGGGGCCATGGCCCCCCCGCCTGTCTGGAGAGTGCCACTGCTATGGTTAGTTATTTGAAAGTTGAATACAATTTTTATTAAATGTGACCCCTCTGCTTTGAATGGATATGGTCCCATCCCTTAATGATTGCCCTCGTCATTCTATTAACAAGGAAACAATTATGTATTTGAAGTTTTTATTTATTTGTTTCTTACAAGATTCATAATATAATTTATATTGAGCATATTTTTAGGTTGCATTTGGTTTATAAATTTGAAAAGAAAAAGAGAAAATTTGTGGACAATGTAAGTGAAATATAATTATATTTCATTTATTTATCTTTTTTTTTTAAAATTATTTTTCTTTCCAAATCAATGAACCAAACATAAGGATATAAAAAGAGAAATGTTATTCCACACTATGTGGATGCATGTGTAAATTATTACGTGAAAAATTAGATAACTCACATTACACATACGAAAAAGAGAAATTCTCAAATAAGTGCATATTGTGCATTACGATTTGGAATGAGAAATTCTCGAAAGAAAGATTACTAGCCTCATTTAAATGACAAATTTTTCAACGGCTTGACATCTCACAAATAAATTTGATGATGATTTTTTAACCAAAAGGAAGATTACGTGACATCTCACATTGTTTTAGTAGCCGAAACTCAATATACGGCGATTAAAATATTTTTAGTCGTTAAAAATAAGTTTTTTGGCGACCAAAATTTTGGTTGCCAAAAGATAAAAAATAATTTTTTATTTTCCATTCGGCAACTACAATGTTTTAGTAGCCAAAACTCAATATACAGCGACTAAAATATTTTTTGTTGCTAAAAATAAGTTTTTGGGCCACCAAAATTTTGGTCGCCAAAAGATAAAAAATAATTTTTTATTTTCCATTTGGTGACTATATTGTTTTAGTAGCCAAAACTCAATATACGACGACTAAAATATTTTTTGTCGCTAAAAATAAGTTTTTTGACGACCAAAATTTTGGTCACCAATTCTACAACCAACTTATTTTTGATCTTCCGCGACCAATTTATTTTTTGGTCACCAAAATGTGACATTCCGCGACCAAATTTGTAGTTGGTCGCCAAAACCATACAACTTTCTGTGACCAACTCATTTTTTGGTCGCAAAAATATGACCTTCTGCGACCAACTCATATTTGGTCGCCAAAAATAATGATCATTCGCGACTAATTAATATTTGGTTGCCAAAAGGTAATTTTAACTACCAACTTTTATATTGGTCGCGAAAAGTGGTCGCTAAAAGTGCAGATTCTTGTAGTGTTATAATTTATATTTTATAAAATTTTTCGTTGTTTTTATTTTTTTGCAAAAAAATGAAAATGAAAATTGATACAAGTGGAATTCATGATTTTTACTAAATTTGATTGACACAAATGAAGATTTGATTTCAGGTTAAGAACACATATTTTGTTTGTTTTAATAATTTTGAAAAAATTATTTTATGAGCCTATTTTATATAGGATTACACACAATGACAAAAATTTGCATCAACCATTAACAAATTTGTTTGTATTTAATTTCCAATTATTAAAATCTTTTATACATAAAATATTAAGACTCAAAATTAATTTTTTATTTTAAAAATAAATTATCGTGTATGCAAGGTCACCTACTATGTCGTCCCATTAAGGAGATTGATAATCTTATGGAATTACTAATTTATATAAGCAAACATAGGGTTGTTTTAGAAAAATGATAAAAAATTAGCTTTTTGATTTTTTTTAAAAAATAAATAAAAAATATGAAAAATGATATGATTTAAAATGAATTAAAAGTTAAAAATTAACTTTTAAATCACTTCTCAAAAATATAACCTAAAATAAATTAAAAACTGAGAAGTGAGTTTTAAAGGAGGCCACAGTCTAACTGGGAGGCATGGATTTTTCAATTCCCCAAACCACACCTCCAATCAAACATAACAAAAACCTAGTAGCCAAACAGGCCACATCCACAAGGGCAATCTGAACATGTTGACACCGACACCAAGGGCAGCCATGTAACTATGTCACCAAATTAGGGTTTCCAGCGTTTCCAATCTTGTTGACCCCCATTTAATCCAACGGCCAGTTTTTCTCTCCAATAACCCTTAATAGATAGATGAACATAAGCAGCCGCAACACTGACACACATAGAAATACTATATAAATTGGGTTTTGGTATCCTCTTAGAGAGATCGAGATAGAGATAGCATCTTATCTTCTTCGTACAATCCTAAGTTCATTTTGTGCGTCAAAGCTTGCATACGCACCTGAATCGGTAGATAGAGAAAAAGATCAACAACTCTATTTATGTTACTCTTTATATTCTTTATATGTGCCGATTTGGGTTCGTATGCATGCCATGACGTACTGAAAAACCAACTTAGAAGTGATTCTGAAGTACCGACTGAGAAGTGATTCTGAAGTTTTGAGGTTTTCTGTTTCGGTTTTTTTTTTTTTTTTTTTTGGTTGTATGATTTTCTGCAGTCTAGGTTACCCACATTTTTGGTTTGGTGTATTGTTTCAAGTCTCATATTATCTTTTCATTGTGTTTTAGTTTCAAATCTACTTCTATATAAATGGCAGTTTACTGCATCTATCTCTTTCATCTTATGATCGGTGTTTGGCAACTTAATTTTTAGGTTTTTCTTTTTTTTTGATTTTTTTAAACATTTTACAAAACTAAAAAAAACAAATTCAAACAAAATATCACATCAAATCCCATAATTATTTCATTTTTTTTCCCGTAAACATTACATCCAATCACAAAAAAAAATTAACTATCTTCTCAAACACAAAAAAAAATTTCTTCAATAATATCCTATAACTAAAAAAACTTACAAAAAAAAAAAAAAAAAAACCATATCATAGTTTGTGAAGATATTCTGTATAGTAGATGCTGTTCTATATATTTATGAAACATGGTTACCTACCCCTTCTAATAAGGAGTGATCGATCACACAGATTTTGTTTTGTCTTTCTACTCAATATTTAAATCTAATTTAAAATTAATAATTTCATTTTTTTTTTCATCTCATGTCCATGTATCATTTGATAAGAAAGAGAGTGAGAGTGGAGAGATTGATAAATTAAGCACGTTTTTGCAAATCATTTTTAATAATTTTGTTATTATTATCATTATTTTAGAGTCAAGTTAAGAGTAAAAAAAATCTGGGTCCTTGGTTTGATTTTCAAAATTAATTTTGAAAGTTAATTTTTTGAAAAGAGTTTGACAAAATTTTAAAATTTGTTTAATTATATATTTTGAAAATAATTTTTAAAATTTTGAAAATTTGAAACTCATTTCGTTTTTAATTTTGAAAAAACTTTAAAACTTCGTTTGATTTTGGAGTTTCAAAAGGGTTTAACTTTCCTCTGGTCCATGATCGGACTGAAGAGTGTTGTTGGGCCTATGGAAATTCATTACGGGTCATATTTTGATAATTTGAACCGTTTCGATATATAGAACCCGTCAAGTAATATATGTCTGTAAAAAATTACGTTGATCAGATATCGATAACTACGTGATCAAATCAATTTTGTATAAAAAAATAGAAGGTTAAAAAATGAACGGTTGATAGAAATTTGATCCGATGAAATAGTTATCAATATTCAATCAATATAATTTTTTACAAGCATCGAGTTCTACCCATTGAATGGTTTAGAGATTATCGAAACGAGACAGAATAGTGGTAGTACCACCCTCCAATCCTTTTCAAAAATAGTTGTTGAGTTTCAATCCGTATTTATTTGTTTGTAGCGAACTTTTTAAATATTTTAATCAATATTTTTTTGATTTTAGATTCACTCAATCTAGGAAATTTATGAGTTTTTAAAAAATAATAATACATACTAACAAATATAGGGAAAAAAAAAATCAATTTTTAGATTTACTCAATCTAAATAGATTTAAAACATATAAATTTATGACTTTTTTTAAAAAAAAATTAGTAAATACTAGCAAATATATATATATATATATAAATAGATCCACTCAATCTAAATACATTTAAAATATATAAAATTTATAAAAAAAAAATCTTTTAAAAAATCACTAAATTCTAACAAATATAAAAAAAAAAAAAATTCAATTTTTAGAATCTAAATAGACTTAAAACGTATAACGTATTATTTCACTATTTTCAAATATATATTTTTTTAATTCAAAATACAAATTCATTTTATTTTAAATTTTACTAACATATCACTTGTGGTATAAATTTGTAAATAACTTATTTAAAAAGTTTCATTAAAAAAAATTCAATTAACTTGAAAATATGATGTATTCAACATGGTAATAGAAATAAATTTGATCACTCTTGGGAATAGAAATGAATTTGATTAGTCTTGAATAAATTTTGATTAGTCTTTAGTATTTTTTAACAAAAATGATTTTTTTTTTTAGATTTTTAAACCATTCTAGAGTACAAAGAATTGGAAAAAATAAAAAACTTTTTCTAGCTGCAGTAAGGCCAAGTTTGACAATCCAAAAATAATTCATCTTTTTATCTTTTTTTCATCACATCACCTCTCTACTTTTCTGTACATCTTTTCGTAAAAAAACAAAAAATATACTTATTTAAGTTATCCTAAACAACCCTTAAGAGTTGTTAAGGCCAGCTCAAGTCAAATTAAGGCATAAAGCAATAAGTTAAAATGAAGCCTTTTATAATTTTTTAATGTTATTATAAAAATATTATTTAAAAGTTATTTTTCGAAGATTTTGACATACGTAATTACCAATTAAATTATCATATCAAGTTTAGTTAATATATATTTTTTGAATTAATATAGTTTATTTACTTAGGTCTCATTGGCATGTGCTTATTTTAGTCTAAAATTCAAAAAGTTAGAAAAAAAAAATCAAAAAGTTTTTAACCTATACAAAAAAGTTTTAAAAAAAATTCTCACTTTATTGCACATCTTTTTGTAAAAAATCAAAAAGTCATTCCAAACATACTAATTTTTTTTAATCTTATATTTTAACTAAAAAGTCAAAAAGTTATTAAAATAATTTATTCCCAAACGAGGCCTTAATCCCTTTTATGTCATTTTGTTAACAATACATGCAATCGGAAATGACTAAACTTTTTCTTTTTACATAGTTTAATACTTCAATTTATTCTAAAAATTCTTAAAAATTTGTGTTGTTTCATTATCAAATTTCTCATAAGTTTATAACAAAATGTCATATCAAAGAGTAAGAAACGTTCGTAAATTTTTTTTTTTTTTTTTTTTGATCAGCAAAATAAGAGCTTTATTGATGAGAAAAAGCATAAAACATGCAAAAAACATCAACAAGGCAGGGCAATGCAAGGGCATTGGTGAGAGACCAATCCAAAGCAAAAGAACCCACAGAACAAGACAGGACAGCTACAAAAGAAGCCTCAAATTGATCACCAAAGAAACCTCTGCTGTAGGAGATTTCATTAGCAAACCAACAGTGAAGCATAATGCACCTCTAAAGCAGACAACTTTACATACACAGACTAAAGCAAACAGCACTGAAAAAAGAGACCTCTGTTTGTTCACCAAAGACACCTGTACATCAACAAAGTTACTCCCCATACAACAATATCAGCACTACAGCAGAGACCTCTGAAGCAAACAGCACTATAGCACAGCAGCACTACAGCCATAGCAGCAGTAGCTCCCCATAGACACCACAAACACAGGTTCTCCACACATCTTAGATGCATAACAGCACCTGACTCAGGTTCTCCACTATGTGATGCACTGAGTAATGGACAGAAGGCAATGAAGCTCGAACCCACAACCCCACCCTCACTTTTACTAACTCACCAAGCTCCATCATATCTGGTAGATGACCCTTGAACACAATCTCATTCCTAAGCCTCCATGTTGACCACAGCATTGCCACTGGGACCATCACCCAGATTTTCTTTACTAGTTTCCTATGCTTAGTTCCCAACCACCAAGAAAGAACTCCATCCACTGTAGCAGGAGATACCCAGTATAAATTCCACCACTGCAGCAACCTTCCCCAAACCTTCCATATTTCAGGACACTGCACAAACAGATGATCTACTGATTCTTCTGCAGCAAGACAGAAAAGGCAGGCAACATTCGCATTACCCCCTAACACCCCTAATCTTGGCAGAACAACTGCAGACTTGACCCTTCCTCTCCAAGCCAACCAACACAAGAATTGGGCTTTAGGTGGTGCCAGATTATTCCACAGCATCCTAGGAACCTGTAAGCTAGTTCCAGAATTTTTCTGAAGCCAAGCTCTCACAGATGCCACTGTGAACACACCAGACGAGGATGCTGTCCACTTTACAACATCACACAGATTATCATTCAACCTGGGGACTTCCTTAGTTAACTCTTGCAGCTTTCCTACCTCCTCTACCTCCCAAGAAAACAGAGGTCTTCTAAACTGTAGACTCCAATGACCATCACTATCCCTCCTCTGCATAAAGTAACTGAGCTTTTCTTCTTTCTCCATAGAAAGCCTAAATAGCCTGGGAAATTCCTCTTTCAACTTCAAATTCATGCACCACCTATCATGCCAAAACAAAATCCTACACCCATCCCCTACCACAATCTGTAGCTTTGAAACAAAAAATTGGTACAACTCCGGATTTAATGCAGCCACACTCAGGATATCACTCCACACAATAGATTCCTTACCTTCCCCATTCTGCATTGGGAGCCATCTGCCTCCATCAGCCCCATACTTGCTGACAATAACCCTTTTCCACAGTGACTCATCCTCCACCCCATACCTCCACCACCACTTTAGTAACAAACAATCATTTGATTCCTTAGCCTTCCGTATACCCAGCCCTCCCTTATCTTTACTAAGTGTTACATCCTTCCACTTTACCATATGAATCTTCCTCCGTAACTCAGAACTGCCCCATAAAAAAGCAGCCTTTAACTTATCAATTTCCTTTGCTATACCTTTGGGCAACTTGAAAATGGAGATATAGTACCCCGGTAAACTATCCATAACTGATTTGACCAGTGTTAGCCTACCAGCAAAAGACAAGAGCTTCCTTTTCCAAAGAGCTAATCTTGACTTAACCTTATCCACCACATGTTGCCAGGTTTTTGTTCTTCTAGGATTTGCACCAAGAGGTAGACCTAAATACTTGATAGGTAACTTCTGAGTTACACAATGCATAAACGTAGCAAATACCTGAACCTGATCATCACTTATGCCTACACCACACACCACACTTTTATGAAAATTAATTGTCAGACCTGACATCACCTCAAAGCATCTAAGAATTCTTTTGACATTAACAATCTCCTCCCACTCTGCTGCACAAAATAAGATAGTATCATCTGCAAACTGGAGGTGAGATAATTTCAACCCTGTAGATCCAACCGTAGCTCCTTTGATTACACCCAATCTCTTAGCCCTTTCCAACAGCAGATTCAACCTTCGCCGCAACATTGAACAGAAGGGTGACAAAGAGATCACCTGTCTCAACCCCTTTTGGGGGCGTAATTCATTAGTGGGAGATCCATTAAGTAAGACAGAAACTCTAGCTGTGGTGACACAAGTTTTTATCCATCGAATCCATCTTTCTCCGAACCCTAAATTTGCCATCATGGAAAGTAGATACTCCCAATTAATTGAATCATATGCTTTTTCAAAGTCAAGCTTTAAAATGACTCCCTCCCCTTTTGACTTCTTCCACCAATCCACAACCTCATTAGCAATCATGACTCCATCAAAAATATTTCTTCCACCCAAAAAAGCTGTCTGAACTTCACTGATGACTTCTGGTAACACCTTCTTCAACCTTCGCGAAAGCACCTTTGCTAAGATTTTATAGACAGCCCCCACCAAACTAATAGGTCGATAATCTGACAAACCTTTAGGACACTCTTTTTTTGGGACAAGTGTGATGAAGGAACTATTTAGTCCTCTAACCAGATTACCATGATGGTAGAATTCCTTCATGAAGTCAAACAAGTCATTCTTCATGAACTTCCAACATTTCTGAATACATGCCATGTTGAATCCATCCGGCCCTGGTGCTTTATTCCCATCACATTCTTTCACTGCTTCCCAGATTTCTTCCATTGTAAACTCAGGTTCAAGAACCTCCCCCCATGTGAACATTACTAATTGATGCAAAATTTCCAGACAACTTAGGCCTGGATGGCCACTCTTCCGCAAAAGCCTTTGAGAAATATCTGACCACTTCATACCGCACAAGCTCAGGGTCTTCAATTCTAACCCCATTAACTACCACTGAGTCCACCATATTTCTTCTTTGCCTCTTACTAGCACAAATGTGAAAATACCTTGTGTTCTTATCCCCAAGTTGAGCCCAATTCAACCTAGACTTTTGAAACCAAAGCCAGTCCTTTCTTTTTCTAAGCTTCCAAACCAAATGTTTTGTCTCCCTTCTAGATTCAATTTCAATGGATGTCAACTCCCTGGATTCTGCTAACAGGTCAAATTCATGCAAATCCTCCTCTGCTTTTTTTAGTTGTTTCTCTACCAGTCCAAACACTTCAATATTCCATTTTTTCAATTCAACTTTCATGCCACCTAACTTTCTTTGCAGTCTATAACCAGCCCAACCTTGAACTAGATTCTCCGACCAAGCTTTTTTAGCAACTGAAAGGAAACCTGGGTGCAATGTCCAAGCATTAAGGAACCTAAAAGGCCTAGGCCCCCAATTCCTCTCATCTTCCATCAACAGAAGTGGGCAGTGATCAGATACCAATCTGGGTAGACCCCACATCTGAAACCTGAACTTTTCCAGCCATACTACATCCAGCAAAAACCTATCAATTTTACTCCACCGCTCTCCCGCCATGGAGTTACACCACGTAAATCTTCTGCCTAACAAAGGAATTTCCACCAACTCCATTTGGTCAATGAAATTATTAAATTCTACCATACCTCTGTCTCTCCTGACACAGCCTCTTCTTTCCTCTATATTTCTAATTTCATTAAAATCCCCACCCATACACCAAGGCCTTTGGAAACTAGTTCTAATATTACCAAAGGTGTCCTATAACTCTGCTCTTTTGGACACAACATTAGGACCATAAACATTTATAAAGACACATTCAAAGGAACTAAGAGTTACACCTGATAAGAGCAGGAAATTTCTATGACAGCAACACTCCTGTAGTTGAAACACCTCTGGAGTTGAAACGTTTGTAAAATTTGTTAGTTACTTATATTAGAGATTTATTTCAGCTTAGTAAAAGAAACTAGTAAAAAAAAATTATTTATATAATATTACTCATTTAAAATAACAATTTTAGGCCTTCTCTTTTAATTTTTCAATTAAAGAATGGTAAAATTATATAAACCTTAATTATAATTTTTAAAAATTTGATGCCTTAGTAAAATTTGTGACCTAAAGCATGGGCTAACCCTTAAGTTGGGCCTGAATTGGGAGTGCGTTAGGATTAGGGCTTGGGACTGTAAGAATAGGGATAAATTTGTAATTACTGTTAATATAAAATTATAATAAAAAAAATGATAGAAGTAGAAGTCATTTACAATCGTAAGCAAAATATACTAACAGTCCCTATAGTTTTGGTCTTGTATTATTTTAATTTTTGACTTTTTAATTGTGACACATTTGATCCTGAATTTTGAATCTTGTTCCATATAAGAAAAATTGAAGATACCATTACTCAAATTCAAGAACAAAGTCATCAATTTGATAAAATATAAACTAATTTGATAAAAATAAATGTTAAAAAAATATTTTTGAATGTTTTAAAATTATTTTTACCTACCAAAGATAAAATTATGTAAAATTGATAAATCTTTTACACATTTATTTATTTTTTTACCAAATTAATTTTTATTATTTGTTTGGATGATGATCATGTAATGAGTGGTTGCTAGGCTTTTAATGTATAATCGATATATTTAATATATGAAATGTTTTTAGTTTTGAATTTTTTGATTTAATGAATTAGTTTAATAATGATATCAAAATTGTCGTCATATTTGATTTTTGAAAAAATATAAACTAATTTAATGAAAATAAAAACAACCACTTATTACATGATTATCATCCAAACATATAATAAAAATTAATTTGGTAAAAAAAAATATGTAAATGATTTATCAATTTTACATAATTTTATCATTGGTAAGTAGAAATAATTTTTAAAAATTTAAAAATATTTTTTAATATTTATTTTTGTTAAATTAATTTATATTTTATCAAATTGATAATTTTTCCCTTAAAATTGAGTAATGATATATTCAATTGTCTTTAATTAAAATAAAATTTAAAATTTAACATTAAATATATTACAATTAAAAAATTAAGAATTAAAATGACATAAACCCTAAACTATAAAAGATTTGGAAAATATTTGGTAGCTCAAAATTTTGTGGTTTAAATAGTTCAAATTTGTCAAAACAACGTCGTTTTATACTCATTTACACTCAAAACGACATCATTTTAAATGATTTGAGCTATTTAAATAATAAAATTTTGAACTACCAAATATTGTTGAAAAGATTTTTAATGTAATCCGTCCTGAAATCATATAGTCGTACTCATTGACAATCACCATGATGGACAAAAAAAAAAAAAAATTCTTTTACATCCATTCTTAGAATTCAGTAGACTGGCCCTTAACTAGAAATCTTTTAGCTTGATTTGATTTTAGATGTAGAATGGAGAAGATTTATAATAAGAAAATTATTAGTGTGTTTATTTTAACGATAGTTATGGTGTAGAGATTGTTAAATTATTTTTATATAAAATAAAAAAAAAATAAAAAAATATAAAAACATTAAACATTAATGTTAAAAAAAAATGCCTAACATGTAAGAAATAAAATAAAACAATGATTTCACTACTACAAAAACAGATAAAGATCACACTTTTTTTGTGTGATGTATGTTATTTAATCACACCTTTTAAGTTTTATTGAAGTGTGATATTTGAGAGTGTGATTAAAAATGGTCATTTTTAATCACACTTTTAAGTGTGATTAATAACATTTAGATCACATCTTTTAAGTGTGATTAAAAATATTTAAATCACACCTTTTAAGTGTAATCTTTGAAAGTGTGATTAAAAAATGTCATTTTTAATCACACTTTTTAAGTGTGATTAATAACATTTAGATCACACCTTTTAAATGTAAATGTTATTAATCATCTTGAAACTCGGGTCGTCCATATGGAATGGATTGAGTAGTTGAACCTTCAGAAGACTGGTCTGAACCTTCTTCTGACCTTTCTGAACTGGTTGATTTGGCTTGAGCTTGATCTACAAGTTGTCGAGCCAACTGGAGCATTTCATCTCGGGATGACTTTGACTTGACTTTGGACTTAATTTTGGACTGAGCAGGCGGTGAAATGGGCTGAGCCTTGGGCTTTGACTTGGGCCGTGAATGCTCCTTGGGTTGGTCCGGAACTGCAGGAGCTTTGGACTTTGCCTTGGATTTGGATTGGGCCGGTTGAACTGATTTGGGCTTGGAGCCACTAGATGAGGGGCTTCCAAGGTTGATTGGAGGAAGACTGGGTTGACTTCCTTGACTGATTGTAGCAGTTGGGTTCTGTTGGGCTTTGATCATAGCAGGAGTTGGAGCACATTGATCCATGAGGAACTCTTCATGAACAATTTCAATAATTCTGGGCACATTGAACTTAGCCCACCATTGAACTGTGTGTTGTCTGGTAATTATGTTATCATCAATTCCATAATGCCATTTGAATATCCATGGAATTTTGTACTTGGATATAAAAATTAGCGAAGATGGGAATTGCCGCTGGTGAGTGGTGAATGGATAAACAGCAGAGAAATAATTGATTGTCTCAATGAGGTCACTAGGAATAATATCCGAAATGGCCCCATAATGGGTCCACCATCTCAAGAACCAGGTTGGTAACTCAGATTTGAATTTTTGATCAAAGAAAATGAACCAGGAGTGACTAAAGGATTCATTTTGGTACAAGAAGAGCTTGAACCAAGCATCGACATAATCATGGTAATTATACTGAATAGAATGACCAGGTAAATCACGAAGCTGGTTAGGAGGACCCCATTCAGCTAAGGAAACAATATTGTGAATGTAAATTGAATGGTAAAGAACCTTGTATGCATAGGTTCGATCTTGAATGGGTTTAATCAACACTGATTGGTGATGGAGTAGGATATCTTTGTAATAGGTGAGTGTTTTCTCTGGATGAGAAAGGAGAAAATGGCATCCAGAGCCAAAATGGAATTTAGCAAGATCATTGATTAATTGATCTTTAGGGTGACCAGGTTCTTTATAAAACAGATTAGTAACATGTGATTTGGCATAATCAGATCGAGATGACCTGATTAGATTAGCAGGGAATGGAGTAACTGAAACCGATTGACTTGGGGCAAAAGGGTCAGTGGCTAAGGCCGAAGAGTAATTGGGACGATAAATATTACCAAGAACTTGGTAACGGTTAACCATTTCAAGTGAATGGGATGGATTGACTGACTCCACAGGAGGTGGAACAATTAATTGATTAGGTTTACTGGAGGATGGCTCCGAAGCCTTCGAAGGAGGCTTTGGGCGAGACATCTGTGACACAGCAAACAAAGATCAGTAACCAGAAAGGAGATCTAAATAATTCGGTAATAATGTAAATGATTGTAAT
Source organism: Camellia lanceoleosa (assembly GCA_025200525.1). Classification (NCBI taxonomy): domain Eukaryota; kingdom Viridiplantae; phylum Streptophyta; class Magnoliopsida; order Ericales; family Theaceae; genus Camellia; species Camellia lanceoleosa. The sequence continues at coordinate 86,139,495 of CM045759.1, forward strand.
AATCATGCTTAGTATCACGAGCTTTAATCTGATGGTAATTAATGTATTGGGCTCTTTTAGTAGTTGGTCGAGCTGCTTTGAGACGGTTAATACGGTAGTTAACTTGGTGAATCAGGGTTTGGTAATGGGTAATTTGGGTTTTTAAATATGGAATATGTGGAGTAGCACTCATCCCTTACCCCCCTGTAAAAATTCCCAGGTGAGAAAATCAGGCAGGGAATTTTGACAACCAGGTATATAGGTAATATCAAAATCAAAAATATTTAAAATAGATTGTCATCGGGCAAAAATCTGTTTACTAGTAAGATTTTGAACATCCTTTTCTAAAACATATTTAGTAGATTTACAATTAACACGAAGTAAAAACTTTTGATTTAAAATATCATCTTGAAATTTTTGAATACATAAAACAGTAGACAAAATTTCTTTTTTAATAGTACTATAATTTAATTGTGCTTTATTCCAGACACCAGAATGATAACGAACAATTTGTTCAGGTGACCGAGGAGTAACTTGCTGGAGTAGAATACCACCATAACCAATATCAGAAGCATCAGTTTGAACAATTTTGAATGAGTTCTCAGTAGGAATACCAAGACAAGGAAGAGACTTAACATATTGTTTGACTTGCTGAACAACAGCAGTATGAATAGAAGACCAAGGAGAAGGATTATCCTTTAATCGATCAAATAGAGGTTGACAGATTTTCCTAAGATCTTTATAGAATTCAGCAATGTAATTGAGGGAACCTAAGAACCGTTGTAATTGAGTTTTATCACGAATTTCATCAGGGAATTTGGAAGCAAACGCAATAGAGCAGCTAATTGGAAGAATAGTATTATGGTGAATGTCGTAACCTAAAAATCTAACTTTAGTTGAAACAATTTAATTTTAGGAGCAGAGATGTCTAAACTATGACTTTTAATTGTATAAAAGAATGTAGTTAAATGTTTCCAATGTTCACTAATTGATTTTGAAAAAATTAATATATCATCAATGTAAACAATTGAAAAATGACTGAATGGGTTAAATATGTCATTCATTATGTTTTGAAATTCACTAGGAGCATTTTTTAAACCAAATGGCATGACATTCCATTCATATTGACCAAAAGGTGTATTAAAAGCAGTTTTATATCTATATTTAGGATGAATTTAAATTTGCCAGAAATCACTTTTTAAATCAAATTTACTAAAAATAAGAGCTTGATTAAGTCTTTTAATTAAATCTTTTTTTATTGGGAATAAGATATCTAATCCATTCGAGAACAACATTTAATGGTTCGTAATTAATAACTAGACGTGGGACACCTCGTTCCAATTCAGCATTTTTATTAACATAAAAAGTAGGACAAGACCAAGGTGATTTGCTAGGACTTATAATTCTATTTTTTAATAATTCATTAATTTCGTTTTTACACATTTCTAATAATTCATGATTCATTTGAATAGGTCGAGATTTAGTAGGAATTTGTTTTTCATTAAATCCTTTAATATATGGTAAAGTAACTACATATTTTTTCCTATGCCAAAATGTAGTAGGTAAAAATGAACAAACAGTTGATTCAAGTTTTAATTTAAAATCATTAATTTGAGAAATGAGAACTGGATTAGTTAACTGTTGATCAATTCGTTTATAATTAATTTCTTCTTTGAGAAAATTAATTTGTCGAGTTAATCGATTAATAGTATGAGAAATAGAACAATCTTGTAATTGATTTAATTCCAATGTTTCGGGTGGAAATAAAAATTTAAATGTAACAGGTTGGCCTAAAACATGAGTAGTTATTCCTTCGGTAGAAGTAGTAAATGGATATAGCAAAGATATAAATGGTGTACCTCAAATGATTCTATCAGCCATGTTTTTAACTAAAATAAATGTGGTTTTAAAACAAACATTATCTTGGAAAACATGCACTTTAGGTAATTTGTATTTAATATGTATTTTACTACCATTAGCAGAGGTTAATTTCTCTTGACATTTTTTATAATATTTAGTAGGAAGTAATCCTTCTTGAATGCAATTTAAATCAGTACCAGTATCAATTAATGCAACTAATTCTAATTCAAAATCTTCAACAATGATTTTAATTCTTGAATACCATTTTTGCATATAAATTTTATTGAGTAAATTTAATCGTTTATCTTCAAGGTTAGAAGATTGAGGTCGATTATCAAATATGAGTTTAGCTGGGTTAGTATGATCCAAATCAGGATCAGAATTATGTTTAGATTCATGAGGTGATTTTGGATTAGGTTGGAAATTATTTAGATTTTGATGAAGTTTGAGATTAAAGATTTCATTTTCTAATTTGTTATCCTTAGATTGAAGGTCTCTGATAGTTTGTTTAATTTGATTGATTTCAGATTGTAAATCTTGAAGGGTAACTTCTTTAGTTTTATTTTTGAATTTTTCCAAAGTTTTGGATAAACTAATAATAGGTTTATTAAACTTAGGTTTAATATCTGATTGAAGTAACAAAGCTTTTAATTTATCCATATATTTTTGTTTTAATTGAGGATCATCTAATTTACTAATTAAGTCAATTAAAGCAGATTCTTCTTGAGTATGTTTGGTAAGAACAGAAATTTGTTTAACTGGTTTGCAACAAACATCATTACATCCTAAGGTAATTTGATTATCAGAATCAGAATTATCACTATTAGAAGGAGAACTAGATGTGGATGGAGGAACAGAAGAGGAATCATTATCAGATTGATTTAGTTGAAAGATTTCAAATAATTGAATTTTAGATTCGTCATTAATTTGGAGTTGATTAACTCTATCTTTTAGTTTTTGTTTTTCTTTACATTTATTAGCATAATGACCTTTTTGACCACAATTATAACAAGTAATATTTTTATTAGATTTTGATTTTGGATGTGATTTAGATTTATAATGTTTTTTCTTGGGTTTAGTATAAAATTTATCATTGGATTTAGAAGGTGAATAAGACTTTTTGTATTTATTATTATATTTGGATTTATTCTTATACTTAGAATATTTATGTGGTTTCCTACAAGAGGGTGCAACAGGAGGTAATCCATATTGTTCACAAAAATTGCTTAATTCATATTTAGTTTTATGTTTATTTTTAGAAGCTTTTTGACTAAGTTTAAGATCAATACACATTTTTTATCCTTCTTTTTGAATAGTACTAATTATATCACCATATGTTAAATTATCATATTCAATAACACCAGTAGGTTGACTAAGAACATCACGAATTTTATGAGTAAATAGACTAGGTAATCCATTAATAAATTTTTCTTTCCAAAATGATTTAGTACAATCTTCTCTTAACATGACTCTAGAGGTAAAAACATCCTTATACCATCTAAAATCGCTTAATGTGGGACAAGTAAGATTACTAAGTTGATCATGTATGCGAGAATAAATATTAGTAGGTGTACCAATGAAATGTCTAACAATAGTATAGATTAGTTGATTAATACCGTCAGGGTGGCAACAGCCAAGATTTTCATCAAAAATTGGTAAATCATTATCATCAGTTTGGTTAGCTGAAATTATGGATTCTCGTTGATCTTCAGTTAAGTATTTTTCCTACCAAGATTTGAGCATACCAGTGAAACCAGTGGTAATTAAAGTAACAATTTCAGGTTGAGTATATTGGGGATAGTTAGAGAGATAACTATTTGATACCATAGATAAATGATTTAGTTTTTGGAGAATTTGGTCTTCACTAAGACCATCAATATTCCACTTATATAATTTTTTGGCAGAAACAGAAAATTGATTATTAAGATTATTTTCTTCAAATTGGAGATCAACAGGAGTAGGTTTCGTATACCAATTCTTAGTATTATGAGGATTAATTTTTGGGTAATGAATTTTAGCAAGTTGAGTAGATTGGAATTGTTGGGCCAATTCATTGATGTCATTGGAATTAAATCAATTACAAGATTGTTCTATTTCTCATACTATTAATCGATTAACTCGACAAATTAATTTTCTCAAAGAAGAAATTAATTATAAACGAATTGATCAACAGTTAACTGATCCAGTTCTCATTTCTCAAATTAATGATTTTAAATTAAAACTTGAATCAACTGTTTGTTCATCTTTATCTACTGCATTTTGGTATAGGAAAAAACATGTAGTTACTTTACCATATATTAAAGAATCCTAATGAAAATTATAAACATAATCAACAACAATCCTCAGTTCAAGATATCCAAGATATTCAACAATTTAATGATGGTTCAGTTCATATTAAATTCAATCGTAGTCAATCCTCTAGACATAGTACATTTAGTGTCCCTACTGAAATTGAAAATGAAGATGAAATATTTAATACTCCTTTATTTCGAAAAAACAGTCGATTAAATCTTGGACCAACCACTGGTCCTACAACTCAACAAAAATTAAAAGGCATTGATAATTCTACAACTTCCCAAATTAGTAAACCTGTTTATTCTGTGCACACACATTTTCCTGAATTACCTGTTAAGGAAATATATAAAACTACTTTTTTACAGAATACTTTTAATGTTAATTTGCATGTTAAAACTATTGAACAAATTTATGCTTTAGAAAAACCTAGGAAAACTTGTCAATTATTTAATGTTGATCTAATAAAAAGACATTTAAAAACTGGTCATAATTTTATTCATTTAGGATTAATTCAAGTTGGTATTAAACCATTAACTCAACAAGGTAAAAATGCTTCTGTTTTGTTATGTTTAAGAGATGCTCGTTTTATTGATTATAATGATAGTTTAATGGGTATGATGGAAACTGGTCTTCATAAAGGTCCAGTACATTTTAATTGTTTTCCTGATTTCACACTCAGTTTACGTGATTCACATATTTTAAAAGCATTAACTTTAAATATTCAATTAAATGGTTCATTTACTAATATGTTAGAAAAAGTTCATAATATTGCTTTAATTTATCGTGTTCATTATAAATGTATGAAAACCAATTTAAATGTTCAAGCTTTGCATAAAAGTCCAAAAGATAAAACTCTGCTTATCCAAAGTAGTAATAATGAATCCCATATTAATGTTCCATAAATGATTGAATGGAAAAATATTACTCTCCCTGATCAATGGATTACTAATAATGAAAATTATAAACATAATCAACAACAATCCTCAGTTCAAGATATCCAAGATATTCAACCATTTAATGATGGTTCAGTTCATATTAAATTCAATCGTAGTCAATCCTCTAGACATAGTACATCTAGTGTCCCTACTGAAATTGAAAATGAAGATGAAATATTTAATACTCCTTTATTTCGAAAAAATAGTCGATTAAATCTTGAACCAACCACTGGTCCTACAACTCAACAAAAATTAAAAGGCATTGATAATTCTACAACTTCCCAAATTAGTAAACCTGTTTATTCTGTGCACACACATTTTCCTGAAGAAGAAGTTACTTTAACTGATTCTCCAACTCAAACTGATTTTGAAGAATTTACACCACCTGTCAATCCTCAATTAATGACAATTAAAAAAGATTTTACTCCTAATCTTGATCAATTACTTATTGACTTTAAATCCAAAGCCAATCGAACTCAACGGCATGCTTATTATGCTAAATATAATTCTGCTCAAATGTCTCAAATTTCTCGTGAATGGTATGATTTTATGATTACATATGGTTTTGAATTACCTTTATTAGAATATGTTGATAAATATTACAAACAATTAAATACAATCACTAAACATAAATGAAAAACTTCTGTTACCACTTCTGTTAGCGCTAGTCATCCACCTCTTGAGAAAATCATTATTAATCAACAAGGTTTTGACATTCCAGCCTCTTCTTTTAAATTACCAGGTACTGATGCTGAAATTAAAAAGATTATTGAACAAAATAATTATACTAATCAATGTTTAAACACCATTGATAAACAATTAGAGAAAATAGAAACCAATTTAGACTCTGTTCAAAACTCATCTAGTAAACAACCTTTAGATACTCCATTACTTAATCTACCTACTCATCGTTCTGAACGAACTAGCTTAGTTACAAATGATCAAACATCTACTGTCCAAGCCATTGAAAAATTATTCGCTAAATTAGCTACAACTGATACTGCTTCACCTTCCAAAGATAAAGGTCGTACTGTTTTAAATCAACAATTTGATATTGATCTAACTTCTACTCAATCTGACACTGATAATGACATCAATGAATTGGCCCAACAATTCCAATCTACTCAACTTGCTAAAATTCATTACCCAAAAATTAATTCTCATAATACTAAGAATTGGTATACGAAACCTACTGTCACGACCCCAACCCGCCCCTAGTAGGATGGTGCCGTGATGGCCAGTAATCCGTGAATTACCGAAGGCCAACTAACCAAAATCCACACACAACAGAGTACACATAGGGGGCTTACAAAAATGCGGAAGCAATAAATCGAATTACAAGTGGTCCTTGAGAGCAGTGCATAGATCAAATGTGTTAACATACAGAACATGACTGCACTTCGGCAGCTAACAAAACAAAATTTCAGTTACATCCTGATCAAAAGGCTTCTCAGCCGACATATACAAAATACAACGATTACAAGCAAAGAAGCATAATTTTCAAGATCTGCCGACGTAAATACACAATGCCGAGGTAAGCACAAAACAAGGCCGATATATGCAAAAAACCCAAAACAAGCTTTACAAATACTTCTAGGCGTCAGCATGGCCCCGCTTCATCACCTACATATATATAGAGAGGGGTGAGCTTGGAAACTCAGTGAATGGTACTAGAAATAAAGGTTTGCATGAATAATAGCCGAAGTCCATTCAAAACAAAGCATAACAAGCCATTCAAACATTAGCCGAGGTTCCTTCCAAACGAAGTATAACAATCTGTACCAAACCAAGAGATGAACCGTATTCACCTATCGAGTCTTACAAGTCAAAACATACCGAAATCATACAAGTAGTAGCCGAGGTCCTCCTCCAGGCAAACATAACAAGCTGAATCCAATCAAGAGATGAACCGTATTCATCTATCAAGTCTTACAAATCCTGTTTGCTTATGTGACTTAGGCCCGTAACCCTTTTTCACCATCTTATGTCACTTAGGCCCGTAGCCCTTTTTGACCAAGTGATGCTACGAAAGTTTAAAGTCCTCTAGCATAAGGGACTTGTGTTACTTAGGCCCGTGAGTCTGCTTTAACACCCAATCTTTTCAAGACAGGAGCGTATCCTTTTTAACAAGATGGTATCTGCGAAAGTTTAGAGTCCTCCAAAGACAAGGACTTCCCAAGGATATCAAGACAAGGCTCAACTCATTACAAGGACGTTATCAAGACGAGGTTCATACTTACCTTTTTACACTTAGTGCTGCGAAAGTTTAACGTCCTCCAGCACAGGGGACTTTCCAAGGATACCATCAAACAAGCTCATATCCAATACATCAAAATAGGCTAACCATTCATGCTTAACGAATACTTTTATCAAAGCGGAACGAGCAAGATTTATCAAAAGCTTTATAACATAGCTTTATTAAAAGCACCACTCACCTCGGTCTTCAGGTGTAGGCTCAAGCAAAGATCAAAGTCCTCAAAACTTAAATCCAACGGTTCGATCTTCCACGATCAAGCTCGAACTCAACTCTCTCTCTCTCTCACTAAAACTCTAACTCTTGTTCTATAGCTTCTCTCTCTAAAGAAACAAAGATTGAGACCAAATGATATCAAAAAGATGCAAAATGATGTGTTATAGGCCTGTCGGCTGGCTTAGCCTCCAGCTCAGACACGTGGCAGCACCGGGTTGGTCTAACTCAAAAAGGTAACTGATAGATTAGACAAGTCTCTGACAAAGCGTATACAACAAGCTTGCTAGCAAAACACATCGGCAAACAAGGACATCGGCTAAAGTCGAATCCTCGGCAAATCGGATAACAAAGACGTCGGCTAGGAGGACGACACGACTAAGTGTACCACACCTTGGCACGGTGTGCCACATCTCGCCTACGTCATACCTACCCTGTAAGGAGTACTAATGCAAAACATCACGCCTAGGCTCTAAGCACTTCGGCCCAAAGTGGTGACATCTCGGCAACATGCCGAGGTTAAGACAAAGATCAACCAAGTAATACTTCAACAAACCAAGGCTAAACAAGATTGTAAACATAACAAACAAGGTCACACATGAATGTATGCAAATATAGCTAAGTCAAGAATGAGGGTTGTTACATCCTACCCCCCTTAAAGAAGTTTGGTCCCCAAACTTAAGTTACCTTGTTCCAAGAACAGTTCTGGATGTCGAATTCTCATTTCTCCTTCCATTTCCCATGTAGCATCCTTGCCGTAATGTTCTTTCCATTCAATCTTTACCATTGGTATCGACTTGTTTCTCAACCTGCCTAACTTGTCTGTCAATAATACTCATCGGCTTCTCTTCATAGCCCAAATTCTCATTCACTTCGATTCCAGAATATTCAATCACATGCAGTGGATCCCGAATATACTTCCTTAACATCGAAACATGAAACACATCATGGACTTGGCTCAATTCTGGTGGCAAAGCAAGTCTGTAGGCAACTAAGTTGACCTTGTCAAGAATTTCAAAGGGCCCAATATAGCGAGGTGCTAACTTACCTTTCTTGCCAAATCTGGAAACTCCTTTCATCGGCGAAACTTTTAAGAATACATGATCACCCACTTCAAATTCTAACTCATTCCTTCTCTGGTCGGCGTAGCTCTTCTGTCTGCTCTGTGCAGTCCTAATCCTTTGTTGAATAAGTTTGATCTTCTCTGTTGTTACTTGAATTATCTCGGGACCAAGCAGAGCTCTGTCTCCAACTTCGGTCCAACATATCGGCGATCTACACTTTCTTCCGTACAAAGCCTCATATGGTGCCATGCCAATGGTAGCTTGATAACTATTGTTGTAAGCAAATTCCACTAAAGGCAAATGCATTCCCCAACTTCCTTGGAAGTCCAATACACAAAGTCTCAGCATATCTTCAAGTGTCTGAATCGTTCTCTGCTTTGCCCATCATGCAGGGGATGAAAAGCTGTACTAAATCTCAGTTCGGCTCCAAACGCTTTCTGTAGGCTCTGCCAAAATCTGGAAACAAATTTAGGATCTCTGTCTGACACTATTGACATTGGCACCCCATGGAGTCTAACAATTTCATTCACATATAGTAGGGCAAGTTGATCGGCGTTGAAAGTAGTCTTAACAGGCAAAAAGTGTGCTGACTTGGTTAGTCTATCTACCACAACCCAAATCGAATCCATACCTTTCTGTGTCTTCGGCAACCCAATCACAAAATCCATGGAGATGTGTTCCCACTTCCACTCAGGGATCGGCAAAGGTTGTAGGAGTCCTGCTGGTCTCTGATGTTCTGCTTTTACTTGCTGACAATGCAAACACTGAGACACGACCGCTATTTCTCTTTTCATGTTCGCCACCAAAATGTCTTTCACGTCTTGGTACATCTTAGTGTTCCTCGGATGAACAAAGAAACTTGGAATTATGAGCTTCCATCAAAATTTTCCTTTTTAACTCTGGAACATCGGCCACACACAATCTCCCTTCAAACTTGAGCACTTGATTCTCAAAAGTGTACCCTGACCTCGGCTTCGTAACAATCTCATCGGCTACCTTTCTGAAGAATTCATCATCCATTTGTCTTGCCTTTACTTCTTCAACGATGGTTGGTTCTGCTGAAATCAAGGTTAGACATGCCAAATTTCCAACTGACTTTCTGCTCAGAGCGTCGGCCACACTGTTAGCTTTTCCTGGGTGATATTGAATGTGCATATCATAGTCCTTCAGCAACTCAATCCATCTTCTTTGCCTCAAATTCAACTCTTTCTGCGTGAATAGGTACTTCAAACTCTTGTGATCTGTAAAAACCTGACAAGAAGCTCCATACAAGTAGTGACGCCAAATCTTCAAAGCAAATACCACGGCTGCTAACTCCAAGTCGTGGGTAGGATAGTTCTTTTCATGTGGCTTCAGCTGACGAGATGCATATGCTATGACTCTACCCTTTTGCATTAATACACAGCCCAAACCCTTGTGCGATGCATCACTATAGATATGAAACTCTTCATTACCTGACGGAAGTACCAAGATCGGTGTCAGAACTAACCTCGCTTCTTGGAAAGCTGACTCCCGATCTTCAGTCCACTCATACGGTGTCCCCTTCTTAGTCAGTTGCGTCAGTGGAACTGCAATCCTTGAGAAATCCTTCACGAACTTCCTGTAATAACCTGCCAAACCCAGAAAACTCCGAACCTCGGAAACACTAGTCGGCCTCGGCCAATTCACCACGGCTTCAACTTTGCTAGGATCAACTGAAATACCTTCTTCGTTAATTACATGACCCAAGAATGAGATAGTGGATAGCCAAAATTCACACTTACTATACTTAGCATACAATTTCGCTTTCAAAATCTGTAAGGCAAGTCTCAAGTGATTCTCATGCTCAGTTTTACTCTTCGAATAGATTAATACACCATCGATGAAGACAACTACAAACTCAATTAAGTGTGGCTCGAAGCCTCTGTTCATTAGATCCATAAATGCAGAGGGCATTGGTTACTCCGAAAGGCATCACTAAGAATTCGTAGTGGCCATATCTTGTCCGAAAAGCAGTCCTCTCAACGTCTTCGGCTCTAACCTTAAGCTGATGGTAACCCGACCTAAGGTCAACCTTAGAAAAGACTCGTGCTCCTCGTAGCTGGTCAAGCAAATCATCAATTCTGGGTAGTGGGTACTTGTTCTTAATAGTGACCCTATTAAGTTCTCTGTAATCAATGCAAAGGCGAAGCGAGCCATCCTTCTTCTTAACAAACAAAACGGGTGCTCCCCAAGGTGAAGTGCTCGGCCTAATAAACCCTTTATCTAACAGCCTCAGAATTGCAATTTCAATTCCCTAAGTTCACCGGGGCCATTCTATACGGTGTTTTAGAGATCTACTGTGTTCCTACATGATATCAACAAGAACTCTATTTCTATCGACCAAGTGGCTGTGCAAATCATTAGGAAAGACATCGGCTAACTCATTAACAATCGGGATGTCGGCCAAACTAACATTTCCATCTTGATCTTTCAATATACTACACAAATAACCTCGCACCCTTTTGAATTAGCTTATAGGCTCTAACGGATGAGATCAAATAAGGTGGGGCACTACCCCTTTACCCCGGAAGATAACTTCGGCCAGGTTTGGGGTTTTCAGTGTGACACTCTTCGAAACACAATCAATGAGTGCGTGATTTGCTACCAACCAATCCATTCCCAATATAACATCAAAATGATCTATATCCAAAGGCATTAAATCAACTAGCGCTCAACATGCTCAATAACAACGACATGCTCTATAAATGGATGCAACAATCATGGATCTCCTAGACGGAGTAGACACAGATAGCACATAATCAAGAGGTTCTAGTTTCCTATTAATCTTCTCGGCAAACTTAGTAGAAACAAACGAGTGCGTAGAGTCCGAATCAACTAACACATAAGCATTTCGGGAGCAAATTAGAAGTATACCTGACACCACGCCAAAGATTCTCGAGTATCTCCGCACTAGTGCAAACACTCGCCTCATCGGCCCTTTTTTCAAGATTACCTTCCGACGGTGCCCGAGGTGTTCACCCCTTTCTTGCTGTTGCCAGTCCTTCCCTTAGGACAATCTCTAACGTAATCCCCCATTTCACCACATTCATAACAGGCTCCAGACGTCCGACGACAAACTCCAAAATGCTGCTTTCCACAATCTGAACACATCGGCTTGGTATTACCTTCCCGCCTCCCAGAACTAGTAACGCCTGTTCGGTCTCTTCTTGGCCAACTGCTCTTGCATCATAATTCTCGCCTCTTCCTCCGGTTCTCTCCGAGCTCGCATTCTGCTCGTTAGCCTCGCCAAAATGGCTTTGTCCAATACTTGGCGAGGTCGGTCAGAGGTCGTGCAAGTTAACCCGATCTTGAATCCAGATTTGAGTCCACCTTCAAACTTCCTTGCCTTCATATACTCATCGTTAGCCATGTGAGGTACAAACCTTACTAATTCAAGAAAGGCACGATCATATTCGCTACCGCTCGATTCGCCTGTGTCAAGGTCCGAAATTCGGGCCTTACGGTTCGTGACACTCAATGGGAAGTGTTTCTTGTAGAACAACTCCAAAAATCGGTCCAGTTAAGTCCGGATTCCTTTCCCGAACCATCATCCACCATCTGCGAGCGTCATCATCCAATGTGAAGGTTGCCAATGTCACCTTCTGAGTGTCAGTGCTAGGGAAGATCTCAAACAGCTTTTCCATTTCCAAAGCCCATGCCTCAGCCTTCATCGGCTCTATACCTCCAGAGAACCTCGGTGGTCTCATCTTCTTAAACTCCCTGATCAAAGCTATTGTGCCATCCCCATATAAGGCTGGCTGTGGAGCGACTTGTGGCACTGGGGGAGGTGGAGGCGGAGCTACATTTCGCCGCTTGTCCGCTTCGCCCGAGTCGAAGTAGCACTAGCATATCCGTCTCGGGTTTGCCTCATCTCGGGCCAAACCTTCAAATAACCTTTCGGTGGTCCAATTGCCTTCGGGCCTATCCTGCCAAGTGGAGGTCTACCTCCTCATGATGCTATGAGTTTACAAAGCGTGACTCTTTAAGCACATAACAAATAACCACGCAGGCAGGTAACAAATAAGCAAGTCATAACAATGCACACCTTGTTCAAATAGCAAGCAATATGATGCAACCCTAGCATCCTTCTAAGGGTAGTCCTATGCTCTTTAGGACTCAAAGTGTGTGAATAACGATACTAAGGAACTTGTGCTCGATACCACTGTCACGACCCCAACCCGCCCCTAGTAGGATGGTGCCGTGATGGCCAGGAATCCGTGAATTACCAAGGCCAACTAACCAAAATCCACACACAATGAGTACACATAGGGGCTTACAAAAATGCGGAAGCAATAAATCGAATTACAAGTGGTCCTTGAGAGCAAAGGCATAGATCAAATGTGTTAACATATGTAACATGACCGCACTTGACTAACAAAACAAAATTTCATTACATCCTCGATCAAAAGGCTTTCACCGACATATATACAAAATACAACGATTACAAGCAAAGAAGCATAATTTTCAAGATCTCCGACGTAAATACACAATGCCGAGGTAAGCACAAAACAAGGCCGATATATGCAAAAACCCAAAACAAGCTTTACAAATACTTCTAGGCGTCGCCCGTCCGCCATCACCTACATATATATAGAGAGGGTGAGCTTGGAAACTCGATGAATGGTACTAGAAATAAAGGTTTGCATGAATAATAGCCGAAGTCCATTCAAAACAAAGCATAACAAGCCATTCAAACATTAGCCGAGGTTCCTTCCAAACGAAGTATAACAATCTGTACCAAACCAAGAGATGAACCGTATTCACCTATCGAGTCTTACAAGTCAAAACATACCGAAATCATACAAGTAGTAGCCGAGGTCCTCCTCCAGGCAAACATAACAAGCTGAATCCAATCAAGAGATGAACCGTATTCATCTATCAAGTCTTACAAATCCTGTTTGCTTATGTGACTTAGGCCCGTAACCCTTTTTCACCATCTTATGTCACTTAGGCCCGTAGCCCTTTTTGACCAAGTGATGCTACGAAAGTTTAAAGTCCTCTAGCACAAGGGACTTGTGTTACTTAGGCCCGTAGCCCGCTTTAACACCCAATCTTTTCAAGAAAGGACCGTATCCTTTTTAACAAGATGGTACTGCGAAAGTTTAGAGTCCTCCAGTACAAGGGACTTTCCAAGGATATCAAGACAAGGCTCAACTCATTACAAGGACGTTATCAAGACGAGGTTCATACTTACCTTTTTACACTTAGTGCTGCGAAAGTTTAACGTCCTCCAGCACAGGGGACTTTCCAAGGATACCATCAAACAAGCTCATATCCAATACATCAAAATAGGCTAACCATTCATGCTTAACGAATACTTTTATCAAAGCGGAACGAGCAAGATTTATCAAAAGCTTTATAACATAGCTTTATTAAAAGCACCACTCACCTCGGTCTTCAGGTGTAGGCTCAAGCAAAGATCAAAGTCCTCAAAACTTAAATCCAACGGTTCGATCTTCCACGATCAAGCTCGAACTCAACTCTCTCTCTCTCTCACTAAAACTCTAACTCTTGTTCTATAGCTTCTCTCTCTAAAGAAACAAAGATTGAGACCAAATGATATCAAAAAGATGCAAAATGATGTGTTATAGGCCTGTCGGCTGGCTTAGCCTCCAGCTCAGACACGTGGCAGCATCGGGTTGGTCTAACTCAAAAAGGTAACTGATAGATTAGACAAGTCTCTGACAAAGCGTATACAACAAGCTTGCTAGCAAAACACATCGGCAAACAAGGACATCGGCTAAAGTCGAATCCTCGGCAACTGGATAACAAAGACGTCGGCTAGGGAGGACGACACCTGACTAAGTCAGACCACACCTTGGCCTCGGTGTGCCACATCTCTACCACGCCATACCTACCCCAGGTAAGGAGTACTAATGCAAAACATCACGGCCTAGGCTCTAAGCACTTCGGCCCAAAGTGGTGACATCTCGGCAACATGCCGAGGTTAAGACAAAGATCAACCAAGTAATACTTCAACAAACCAAGGCTAAACAAGATTGTAAACATAACAAACAAGGTCACACATGAATGTATGCAAATATAGCTAAGTCAAGAATGAGGGTTGTTACATCCTACCCCCCTTAAAGAAGTTTGGTCCCCAAACTTAAGTTACCTTGTTCCAAGAAACGATTACGGATGTCAATTCTCATTTCTCCTTACATTTACCATGTAACATACTTGCCGTAATGTTCTTTCCATTCAATCTTTACCATTGGTATCGACTTGTTTCTCAACCGCCTAACTTGTCTGTCGATAATACTCATCGGCTTCTTCATAGCCCAAATTCTCATTAACTTCAATCCCGAATAATCAATTACATCTTTGTGGATCTCGAATATACTTTCTTAACATCAAAACATGAAACACATTATGAACTTGGCTCAATTCGTGGCAAAGCAAGTCTCAGAGGCAACTAAGTTGACCTTGTCAAGAATTTCAAATGGCCCAATATAGCGAGGTGCTAATTTACCTTTCTTGCCAACTGGGAACTCCTTTCATCGGCTAAACTTTTAAGAATACATGATCACCCACTTCAAATTCTAACTCATTCCTTCTCGGTGGCCAGAGCTCTTCCGCTCTGCGGCACCCTAATCCTTTGTTGAATAAGTTTGATCTTCTCTGTTGTTACTTGAATTATCTCGGGACCAAGCAGAGCTCTGTCTCCAACTTCGGTCCAACATATCGGCGATCTACACTTTCTTCCGTACAAAGCCTCATATGGTGCCATGCCAATGGTAGCTTGATAACTATTGTTGTAAGCAAATTCCACTAAAGGCAAATGCATTCCCCAACTTCCTTGGAAGTCCAATACACAAAGTCTCAGCATATCTTCAAGTGTCTGAATCGTTCTCTCTGTTTGCCCATCTGCTCAGGGATGAAAAGTCAGACTAAATCTCGCCCGCTCCAAACGCTTTCTGTAGGCTCTGCCAAAATCTGGAAACAAATTTAGGATCTCTGTCTGACACTATTGACATTGGCACCCCATGGAGTCTAACAATTTCATTCACATATAGTAGGGCAAGTTGATCGGCGTTGAAAGTAGTCTTAACAGGCAAAAAGTGTGCTGACTTGGTTAGTCTATCTACCACAACCCAAATCGAATCCATACCTTTCTGTGTCTTCGGCAACCCAATCACAAAATCCATGGAGATGTGTTCCCACTTCCACTCAGGGATCGGCAAAGGTTGTAGGAGTCCCGGCCGTCTCGATGTTCGCTTACTTGCGACAATGCAAACACCGAGACACCTAATTCGCTATTTCTCTTTTCATGTTCGCCACCAAAATGTCTGTTTCACGTCTTGGTACATCTTAGTGTTCCTCGGATGAACAAAGAAACTTGGAATTATGAGCTTCCATCAAAATTTTCCTTTTAACTCTGGAACATCGCCACACACAATCTCCTTCAAACTTGAGCACTTGATTCTCAAAAGTGTACCTGACCTCGGCCAGAATAATCTCATCGGCTACCTTTCTGAAGAATTCATCATCCATTTGTCTTGCCTTTACTTCTTCAACGATGGTTGGTTCTGCTGAAATCAAGGTTAGACATGCCAAATTTCCAACTGACTTTCGCTTTCGAGCGTCGGCCTTGTTAGCTTTTCCTGGGTGATATTGAATGTGCATATCATAGTCCTTCAGCAACTCAATCCATCTTCTTTGCCTCAAATTCAACTCTTTCTGCGTGAATAGGTACTTCAAACTCTAGTGATAATTCTGATTCTGATAATCAAATTACCTTAGGATGTAATGATGTTTGTTGCAAACCAGTTAAACAAATTTCTGTTCTTACCAAACATACTCAAGAAGAATCTGCTTTAATTGACTTAATTAGTAAATTAGATGATCCTCAAGTAAAACAAAAATATATGAATAAATTAAAAGCTTTGTTACTTCAATCAGATACTAAACCTAAGTTTAATAAACCTATTATTAGTTTATCCAAAACTTTGGAAAAATTCAAAAATAAAACTAAAGAAGTTACCCTTCAAGATTTACAATCTGAAATCAATCAAATTAAACAAACTATCAGAGACCTCCAATCTAAGGATAACAAATTAGAAAATGAAATCATTAATTTCAAACTTTATCAAAATCTAAATAATTTCCAACCTAATCCAAAATCACCTCATGAATCTGAACATAATTCTGATCCTGATTCGGATCATACTAACCCAGCTAAACTCATATTTGATAATCGACCTCAATCTTCTAAACTTGAAGATAAACGATTAAATTTACTCAATAAAATTTATATGCAAAAATGGTATTCAAGAATTAAAATCATTGTTGAAGATTTTGAATTAGAATTAGTTGCATTAATTGATCTCGGTCGATTTAAATTGCATTCAAGAAGGATTACTTCCTACTAAATATTATAAAAAATGTCAAGAGAAATTAACCTCTGCTAATGGTAGTAAAATGCATATTAAATACAAATTACCTAAAGTGCATGTTTGCCAAGATAATGTTTGTTTTAAAACCACATTTGTTTTAGTTAAAAACATGACTGATAGAATCATTCTAGGTACACCATTTATATCTTTGCTATATCCATTTACTACTTCTACTGAAGGAATAATTACTCATGTTTTCGGCCAACCTGTTATATTTAAATTTTCATTTCCACCTGAAACATTGGAATTAAATCAATTATAAGATTGTTCTATTTCTCATACTATTAATCGATTAACTCGACAAATTAATTTTCTCAAAGAAGAAATTAATTATAAACGAATTGATCAACAGTTAACTGATCCAGTTCTCATTTCTCAAATTAATGATTTTAAATTAAAACTTGAATAAATTGTTTGTTCATCTTTGCCTACTGCATTTTGGCATAGGAAAAAACATGTAGTTACTTTACCATATATTAAAGGATTTAATGAAAAACAAATTCCTACTAGGCCTCGTTTGGGAACAGGCTAATTTAGTAACTTTTTAGCTAATTGGCTAAAAAGGTAGGTAAAAAAAACTTGTATGTTTGGGATGACTTTTTGGCTAATTACGAAAAGTTGTGCAAAAAGTAGAGAGAAAAGAGAATCTTTAACTTTTTGATATGGGTTGTTGGCTTTTTGGCTAAAAAGGTAACTTTTTGGCTAATTGGCTAATTTAGCCACTCCCCAAACGGGGCCTAAATCTCGACCTATTCAAATGAATCATGAATTATTAGAAATGTGTAAAAATGAAATTAATGAATTATTAAAAAATAGAATTATAAGTCCTAGCAAATCACCTTGGTCTTGCCCTACCTTTTATGTTAATAAAAATGCTGAATTGGAACGAGGTGTCCCTCGTCTAGTTATTAATTACAAATCATTAAATGTTGTTCTCGAATGGATTAGATATCCTATTCCCAATAAAAAAGATTTAATTAAAAGACTTAGTCAAGCTCTTATTTTTAGTAAATTTGATTTAAAAAGTGGTTTCTGGCAAATTCAAATTCATCCTAAATATAGATATAAAACTGCTTTTAATACACCTTTTGGTCAATATGAATGGAATGTCATGCCATTTGGTTTAAAAAATGCTCATAGTGAATTTCAAAACATAATGAATGACATATTTAACTCATTTAGTCATTTTTCAATTGTTTACATTGATGATATATTAATTTTTTCAAAATCAATTAGTGAACATTGGAAACATTTAACTGCATTCTTTTATACAATTAAAAGTCATGGTTTAGTCATCTCTGCTCCTAAAATTAAATTGTTTCAAACTAAAGTTAGATTTTTAGGTTACGACATTCACCATAATACTATTCTTCCAATTAGCTGCTCTATTAAGTTTGCTTCCAAATTCCCTGATGAAATTCTTGATAAAACTCAATTACAACGGTTTTTAGGTTCCCTCAATTACATTGCTGAATTCTATAAAGACCTTAGGAAAATCTGTCAACCTCTGTTTGATCGATTAAAGGATAATCCTCCTCCTTGGTCTTCTACTCATACTGATGTTGTTCAGCAAGTCAAACAATATGTTAAGTCTTTTCCTTGTCTTGGTATTCCTACTGAGAACTCATTCAAAATTGTTCAAACTGATGCTTCTGATATTGGTTATGGTGGTATTCTACTCCAGCAAGTTACTCCTCGGTCACCTGAACAAATTGTTCGTTATCATTCTGGTATCTGGAATAAAGCACAATTAAATTATAGTACTATTAAAAAAGAAATTTTGTCTACTATTTTATGTATTAAAAAATTTCAACATGATATTTTAAATCAAAAGTTTTTACTTCGTGTTGATTGTAAATTTACTAAATATGTTTTAGAAAAGAATGTTCAAAATCTTGCTAGTAAACAGATTTTTGCCCGATGACAATCTATTTTATGTATTTTTGATTTTGATATTACCTATATACCTGGTTGTCAAAATTCCCTGCCTGATTTTCTCACCTGGGAATTTTTACAGGGGGTTAAGGGATGAGTGCTACTCCACATATTCCATATTTAAAAACCCAAATTACCCATTACCAAACCCTGATTCACTAAGTTAACCAATCAGATAACTGCCTCAAAGCAGCTCGACCAACTACTAAAAGAGCCCAATACATCAATTACCATCAGATTAAAGCTCGTCGTATTCTGCGGCATGATTATTACAATCATTTACATTATTACCAGAATTATTTAGATCTTCTTTCTGGTTGCTAATCTTTGTTTCCTGTTTCACAGATGTCTCACGCAAAGCCTCCTTTCAAGGCTTTGGTTCCATCCTCCAGTAAACCTAATCAATTAATTGTTCCACTTCCTGTGGAGTTAGTCAATCCATCCCATTCACTTGAAATGGTTAACCGTTACCAAGTTCTTGGTAATATTTATCGTCCCAATTACTCTTCGGCCTTAGCCACTGACCCTTTTGCCCCAAGTCAATCGGTTTCAGTTACTCCATTCCCTGCTAATCCAATCAGGTCATCTCGATCTGATTATGCCAAATCACATGTTACTAATCTGTTCTATAAAGAACCTGGTCACCCTAAAGGTCAATTAATCAATGATCTTGCTAAATTCCATTTTGGCTCTGGATGCCATTTTCTCATTTCTCATCCAGAGAAAACACTCACCTATTACGAAGATATCCTACTCCATCACCAATCAGTGTTTATTACCCGAGTTTCAAGATGCTCAGGATCCATATGCCTAATCAACTTAGGATTCTTTGATATATGGTAAAGTAACTACATGTTTTTTCCTATGCCAAAATGTAGTAGGTAAAGATGAACAAACAGTTAATTCAAGTTTTAATTTAAAATCATTAATTTGAGAAATGAGAACTGGATCAGTTAACTGTTGATCAATTCATTTATAATTAATTTCTTCTTTGAGAAAATTAATTTGTCGAGTTAATCGATTAATAGTATGAGAAATAGAACAATTTTGTAATTGATTTAATTCCAATGTTTCAGGTGGAAATAAAAATTTAAATGTAACAGGTTGGCCTAAAACATGAGTAGTTATTCCTTCAGTAGAAGTAGTAAATGGATATAGCAAAGATATAAATGGTGTACCTAGAATGATTCTATCAGTCATGTTTTTAACTAAAACAAATGTGGTTTTAAAACAAACATTATCTTGGCAAACATGCACTTTAGGTAATTTGTATTTAATATGCATTTTACTACCATTAGCAGAGGTTAATTTCTCTTGACATTTTTTATAATATTTAGTAGGAAGTAATCCTTCTTGAATGCAATTTAAATCAGCACCAGTATCAATTAATGCAACTAATTTTTATTTCCACCTGAAACATTGGAATTAAATCAATTACAAGATTGTTCTATTTCTCATACTATTAATCGATTAACTCGACAAATTAATTTTCTCAAAGAAGAAATTAATTATAAACGAATTGATCAACAGTTAACTGATCCAGTTCTCATTTCTCAAATTAATGATTTTAAATTAAAACTTGAATCAACTCTTTGTTCATCTTTACCTACTGCATTTTGGCATAGGAAAAAACATGTAGTTACTTTACCATATATTAAAGAATCCTAAGTTGATAACCCAACTGCTGCAATCAGTCAAGGAAGTCAACCCAGTCTTCCTCCAATCAACCTTGGAAGCCCCTCATCTAGTGGCTCCAAGCCCAAATCAGTTCAACCGGCCCAATCCAAATCCAAGGATAAGTCCAAAGCTCTTGTAGTTCTGGACCAGTCCAAGGAACATTCACAGCCCAAGTTAAGATCCAAAGCTAAGGCTAAGCCCATTTCACCTCCTGCTCAGCCCAAAGTTAAGTCCAAAGTCAAGTCAAAGTCATCCCAAGATGAAATGCTCCAGTTGGCTCGACAACTTGTGGACCAAGCTCAAGCCCAATCAACCAGTTCAGAAGAGTCAGAAGCAGGTTCAGACCAGTCTTTTGAAGGTTCAACTACTCAATCCATTCCATATGGACGGCCCGAGTTCCAAGATGCTCAGGATCCATATGCCTAATCAACATAGGATTCCTTATAAATAAAAAATTGGCTTCAATCAATACTCTTTTGAGAAAAGTGTGATTAATAACATTTAGATCACATCTTTTAAGTGTGATTAATAACTAATAAAATCTGTAATAAAAAAAGGGTTCGACATATTTGAAAAATAATCAATATTATTTTTGTATGCACATTTGAAGAATATAATACACACTATAAACTATATTTTGAATCATAATCACATACTGAATAGAATAACGTCATATATTTCATAAATGAAAATTAAATATTCAAAAGTATATACGAAGGAATTAAATAAAAAAAAAAAACTGTGCTTACATATGTTAAAAAATGAAAAAACTTAAAAAACTAAGTTCTTTAATTCTTGGACCATATTTTGCATCTCTCCAAAAAAATTTCTAACCTGAAAAATAAAAACACAAATTAATCCAGAAACCACTGATGCATATGAATAAACTAAAAAGTTAATTCTACAAACCAAAATAGGAACATTAATCATTTCTGCTTGATCTTAATCCTTTTGGAAGTAACTTCCCTATTAACAATTAGATGTCATAGCAGCTCAATGTCAATGACATTGTAATTAGGAGGTCACTAATGAGCACAGTATTTAAAAATGATAAATCTCAATACAGCTTGTGTACGATCTTTTTGTGAATGTATATTATTATTACTGTTGAACCATAATTCTGGGTACCGATAAATAAATAAATAAAAACTCAAGAATTTACTCTGTTTTTTTTTTTTTTTGGGGGAGGGGGGGAGTATATACATTGTAGTTACTATCACCAGCAGCAGCAGGTTTTGGAGAAGCAGAGGCTGCATTTATGAAAAGAATTCATCGGAGCTTCTAAATACACTCGCTTATTTTCTCTCTACACTCACTATATGCATTGTATATCTTGTATGTTACAAAGAAAAATTTGTGGATATAGGTGTAGAGATGAACATGGCAGGTGTGTGATGGGTTTAGAAACTCCCAATTGCATCATTTAAAACGAGAATTATGTGTATATATATGTTGTTTTACAGCATTATCCAAATGAAATTGTTTCTTTTGAAGTTGCAACATTTTTTCCATTTTGTTTTCCATAGCATTATTATTGTTTATATTTACAAGCTGAACAGAGGTCATATTATGGACACTTAAAATGAAAACTACAGCATAACAGACTACTAAACAACATACAAACCCTAAGTCATTTTGAAGACATATACTTGTGGAATTGCACAAAATCGGAAAATTGAAGGATCTCGCAAGCCGACATGTATGTCAGGCAATCCTCTACATGTATCAAAGCATTTGTGATCATGTCATTAAGGCATTCCATAGCTTTGGCCGAGTTTTCCTTGCATTTTAAGTCCTGAGGCACACAATACCAAAGGATATCAATCACAGGAATTGGGCCCAAACTGTCACGACCCAAACCCGGCCCTATGGGTTTAGCACCGTAACTGGCCAGTAATCCGAGATTACCAAAGGCCTGCCAATCAGTAATACAGTAAATACAGAGTTCAGGGCCTGGCGGAAGCCAAAACAGTAAAAGCTAGTGTCCATAGAGCTGTGTTAATCTGTATGCCAAAAACATTTTTCATACATTTATGCATTCAAACCAGTACAGTATACACAATCATTACAGACATACAAGACGGACTCGGTCCTCGATAACAAGATAAAGAAAACAGTCTATACAAGAACGCATAACAAGACAAAACAAGAAGGAGACCTATGGGGACACAAAACACCCCAAGCCATGGCATGGCGTCTCGAACCTCACAAAGGAGGCACAAAGGTGGCTAACAAAACTGGGACCAATCCCACGCTCCTAGCTCCGGCCCGTGGCCGAGCACCTACATATATATATAAACAAGGAGCTAAAGCCCGTGAATAACATACATGTAAAGAGGTTATGAATGATGTCCTTACAAGAATGAAATCAATTCATTATTCAAGATTGCAATCTTTCGATTTCACCAATCAAGATTTCAATCAATCATATATGGTACATCCATTAGCCTATAAACAAGAGGGTCCAAAAGGACCGGCCTTATGACCCAACAATAATGATGGCCATCAATCAAGATGGTTCCACAAGGAAACCGACAGAGCTCAGAATACCAATAACAAGAGGTGCTAAGGATGCCACAATACGCCAAATACAGGACATACATTAATTCAATAAACAATATCACTCAATAAACAGTTCAAGAATCAAAATATAACCATTTTGAACATATCTTTACACAACTGCTACTCAAAGTGATTGGGCTATCAAGAGCTAGAGCGCCCCCGAGAGTCAACCCTAAACAAATAATCAAATAGAACACACACTAAGTTTACAGTTTGGAAAGGATGATAATTAAATCCCTAAATTCCTCGGTGTGGTTCTATGTTTACATCCTCATTAAGATGCTCTAAACTAGGCCTAAGAATGCCTAGGATGCGATGAGGATGCAAAAATGCACTTAGAAAACAATTTCAGAATTTTCAATGAACAGGGCCTCCGGCCGAAGAAGAGTTTCGCCGAGCGACAAGCACACAAAGGCCCACGCCGAAGTACATTCCGCCGCCGAGCGATCAAGAAAGGTGCAAAAATGCCGATGCGCGATTTTCCCGCCGAAGGCAAAATCCCGCCGAGCGGATCAGAAACAATGCAAGAAAATACTAGGAGCATGCATTCCCGCCGAAGCGGCACTTCCCGCCGAAGTGACGTCCAAAATCTGAAAATCCAGATTCGACTTCGAAGTTTCAAACCAAGTTTTGATGCTCCAAATTCGATCCTCTTGGGCCCATTTTCCGAAAACTCTTTCAAACACATAGAATAACAAGTTCTAAAACTCAATTTAAGAAATCAAGGCCCAAGGGTGTTTCAATTAAACTCAATTTCAAACCATTTTCAAGAACACTTTCAAAACATGACATGCATGATCTTTAAACCAATTCTAAGCTTCCAATCATGCTCAAATGAGCTCAATTCTATGAAAAGCAAGTTGAAAACATGGACTATGATAACAACATGGACATGCATGTGACAATTCTCCAAGAATTCAACTCAAACTCATCAATATAAACATGCATGCATGAATTGACTTCAATCCAACATATATGAACAATATCATGTTTTAGCTCTACAAGGATGCATGAAACATGCAAGAATGAGGTTTAAACTCAACAAGGAGAAGATGAATTCACTCACCTAAGTCTCAATTACAAGTGTTGGAGGCTTAAGTTGACAATTTCCTAGCAACCACTTCAATTCTCCAAGCAATTCTAACAATTTGAGCTTAAATCTCCAAGATGAACTCTCTCTCTCTAAGCTCTCTATGGTCGGTTATGGGGCTCAAATGAGCTGATGAAATGTTTGATCACAATGAAAACAAGTCTCTAAGTGTGTGTGTGATGTAGTGGCCACCTAGTGGCAATTCGGTAATTAAGTCAAACTTCGTAATTAACTCAATTCAATCTAATTTAATCATTCCTAACCAATTTTCAGATAAAAATATCATTAAATCACAAATATTATGCTGATTCTAAAACATCAAACGGTTTCTAAATCGGCCGCCGATAAGGCCTTCAATTAGCAGTTTAAACATAAAATGCAAACAGATAATCACATAAGTCAACAGGTACAATATGTAATTAAATAGACAAACTCATTCACTTTCGGTTAGTTGCTCAGTTTGTTCAAGAGTTCATCCAGTTCACTTATCACCATTATCGATTCGGCTTTAGCAATGATCGAGGTAATTCTGGTTTAACTAATCAAGACGAGGGTTATTACGCTTCCTTATAAGGAGTTTAGTCCTCTAAACTCGAATTACCTTCAGTCCGGAAGAAAACAGGATTCAGCGGGAACAAATCCGGATATCGCCTAGCCATGTCATCTTCCCTTTCCCAAGTGGCATACACACCACCATGGTTCTCGCTACCAACTTTCACTAGCGGAATCTCTTTGTTTTCGCTTGATCCGCCGGTTTACAATCAGATAGGCCGCTCGCAAGTGTAGTCATCACTCAACACGATACGGGTAGGCTCAATCACATGAAACGGATCTCGAAGATAGTCTCTTAACATCGAAATGTGGAAGACGTTATGCATATGCTCCATTTCAGGAGGGAGTGCAACTTGATACGCCACCGGATTGATTTTCTCAATAATCTGATACGGTCCGACATATCTCGGTGCTAACTTGCCTTTGACTCCAAGTCGGCCTTTCATTGGTGTCACTTTCACAAACACGTGATCACCCACTTCATATTCTCTATCCCGCCTTTCTCGACATCTCGTGATAACTCTTCTTCTACTCAGGCGGTTTTCGGTCATTTGTATCAATTTCACTTTCTCCCGTTTATATACAATCTTGCCCAAGAACGGCCCATCTCCAACTTCGCCAAAGATTGAGATCTACACTTTCGCCATACAATGCCTCGAAGGCGCCATACCGATACTCGAATGGTAGCTGTTGTTGTAGGCGAATTCAGCCAATGGCAGGTGGCTTTCCCAATTTCCCTGAAAGTCCAGTACACACATTCTCAGTAGGTCCTCTAGAGTCTGGATGGTCCTTTCTGACTGTCCATCTGTCTGAGGATGATAGGCACTACTCAATTCAAGACTCCAATGCAAGAGGGCTCGCTGTAACCTCGATGTAAACTTCGAATCCCTGTCAGAAACAATAGATACAGGCACTCCATGCAATCTCACAATTTCATCAATATAGATAACAGCCAATCTATCTGCATTATAGATTGTCTTGACAGGTAGGAAGTGTGCAGATTTAGTCAATCTATCAACAATAACCCAAATAGAGTCCATACCTTTCCTGGAGCGCGGTAATCCGACGATAAAATCCATCGTGATATGCTCCAATTTCCACTCTGGTATGGGTAAGGGTTGCAGTAATCCGGCAGGTCGTTGATGTTCAGCTTTGACCTGTTGGCAACGAAGACATTTGGACACAAAGTCGGCAATCTCCTTCTTCATTCCTGGCCACCAGAAATTCTGTTTCAGATCTTGATACATTTTCGTATTCCCTGGGTGAATCGAAAACTTCGAACTGCGGGCCTTTTGCGTAACTCTTCTTTTCAATTCAAAGGTCATTTGGTACACACATTGTCTTGAAATTTCAAGACATTGTTCTCAAACTTGAATCCGGTTTCGGTTTTGAATCCCTTTCTTCAATGATTTTCTTCAAGTAATCATCCCTTGTTGTTTCTCTTTAATTTCTTCAATCAAGGCCGTTGAGCAAGAATAGCGACTAAGGTTCCACCTTGTTCTTTCAAAACAATTTCAATTTCAGACTTTGCGATCAAGAAGCAACTCTTTCATCTAGTCAACAAACAGGCTAAGTTCCCAATCGATTTTCGGCTCAATGCATCTAAGAACGGTGTTGGCTTTTCCCGATGGTACAAAATCAGAGGTCATAGTCTTTTATCGTCAAGCCATCTCCATTGTCTCATATTCAGTTCTTTCGAGTGAAAAGTATTTCAGCTCTTGTGGTCAGATACACTTCACATGTTGCTCCATACAAATAGTGACGCCAAATTTTCAAAGGCAAAAACCATCGCAGAAGTTCTAGGTCATGGGTCGGGTAGTTCTTTTCATGCGGTCTCAACTGGGAAGCATAAGCAATAACTCTCCCATTCTCGCATTAAAACACACCCCAAACCCTTATGAGAAGCATCACTAAAACAAGATAACCATCCGCACTGAAGGTAGAGTCAAAATCGGTGCAACACAAGTCCGGTTTTCAATTCTTGAAATGCCGATTCCTCCGTCACCCACCAAACGATATCCCTTTTGTGTCAATTGAGTCAAGGTAGGGCAATCTTAGAGAAATCTTTGACAAATCTTCAGTAATATCCACCAATCCCAAAAGCTTCGGACTTGATTACATTGGTTGGTCTAGGCGACCACTACTTCAATTTTCTCATGGGTCAACAGAAATTCCATCTTTGCTAACAACATGTCCCAAAAACATTATATGATCAAGCCAAAATTCACATTTAGACAGCTTTAGCATACGGTTTCGTTTCTCTTAAGGTTTGCAGGCAAGTCTCGAGATGGTGTTCATGTTCTTCTGGTCTTAGAATAGATCAATATGTCATCAATAAATACCACAATAAAGTCGTCAAGGTATGGTTTAAAAATTACGTTCATGAGGTCCATAAATGCGGCAGGGCATTCAGAACTCGAACGGCATAACTAAAAATTCAAAGTGGCCATACCTCGCTTAAAGCGCTTTTATCAATGTCTTCGGTTTGACTTTCAATTGGTGATACCCGATCTAAGATCAATCTTGAAAACACTTGTGCACCTCAGAATCGGTCAAATAAATCATCAATACGCGGTAATGGATATTTATTCTTCTGATTACCTTGTTCGATTCCACGGTAATCAATGCACAGCCTCGATGAGCCGCTTTTCTTCTTTACAAACAAAACAGTGCACCCCACGGTGAAGTCATCGGGTCCGATAAACTTCTTGTCTAACAGTTCTGCAATTGTACCTTCAATTCTTTCGATTCGATGAGCCATTCTATAGGGGCTTTAGATGTCTACCGGGTACGGAACCACATCCACAATAAATTCAATTTCTCACAATCAAATCCTCGCAATTCATCCGAAACACATCCGGGAACTCTCGACTATAGGAATACAATTCACATCGGTTTTAACATTATCATTAGCGTGCAGTCATTACAGAACACGATATCCTTTACACCCCTTTCTAATCAATTTGTGACCTTCTGAAGAAATCAGATATGGAGGAGGTACTACTCCATTCCCATTAAACACAAATTCGGGCAAACCCGGTGGACGGAAAACTACTTGCTTGGTCACACAATCAATGGTAGCATGATATTTCTGTAGCCAATCCATCCCCAATATTACATCAAAATGATCTATGTTCAATGGCAGTAAATCAATAAATAGGTGCATATCCCCAACAATAATCTCACAAGCAGGATACATATATGCACATGTCATGGATCCCCCAACAGGTGATGATACAGCTAACAAATAGTTCATGGGTTCTAAGGGTCTATTCAATTTACGCGAAAAAGCATGCGACACATAAGAATGTGTAGACCTTAATCAATCAATACATAAGCATTACGAGCACGATAAAGAGGATACGACACAACAGCCTCAAGAGTTTTGCCGCCTCCCTAAGATTAGGGCAAACACTGCCCCGCCATAGGCTCTTTCGGAGCTTTGGGGTTCGGTTTTGGTGCTACATTCGATTTGCGCTTGGTGACTTTACTACTAGTCAAGGGAGAGGGGCGCTTTGATTCTCAGGCCCACCTTGCCACACCTGAAACAAGCTCCAGAAACCTGGTAGCAAACCCCTTTGTACTTGTAGCCACATATGGAGCAGGGTGGAGTAAATCCACTCCCTTGGCTGGGGCTAGTAGTCGACCCCGTATTCTGTTTCTTATTTGCTGGGTTATGCTTGCCTTTCTTAAATTTAAAACCCCGCTTTTCCTTGCCACTCACTTGTCGGTGTTTGATTGTTTCATTCTTTGCAATATTTGTCTCGCCATCAATGCCCGGTCGAGAACACCTACATAAGTTGGCATTTTCAAAACATTTATCCGATCCTGGATAGCAACACTAAGGCCGCCTTCAAACCTCTGGCCTTCTTATAATCGGTATCCACCATATGTGGTGCATACCTAGCAAGTTCAAGAAATTGCTTCTCATACTGCAACAGATGTTTCACTGTCTCACTTGCTCAAACTCACCACTTTTACGTCTCCTCGAAATCGGGAAAATACTTTTTCAAAGAAGGACTCCTTGAACCGAGCCCAAGTCGTAATGGTATTTGCATCACGGTCAACATCCACCACCTTCAGCTTCTTCTGAAGGGTGAAGGTTGCCAACAAAACTTTGTTTGCTTGAGCACGGAAAAACCTCAAACAACTTTTTCGGTCTCAAGAACCCAAGCTTGACCTTTAACGTTCTAAGCCTCCTGAAAGGACGGCGGTTTCATTTCTTTGAATTTCGAGTCAACGCAATAATGTCCACCTCGATAGCATTCACATTTTGTACATTACATTGGTTGCACCGGAGGAGGAGGAGGTGGAGTCTGGTGTTGTTGTTGTTCTAGTCTTTCCATTATCAGTCCCATCATTTGTTCAAGTCTGGCCATTCTGGCCTCAGAGGATGATGCTTGATTTCATTTGCATTATCCATTTCACTATAGCATTATACGATTATCATTATAAGCTTGTACAATTAAACAGTTTAACACTTTAACATATAATCACCATCATAAGCACAAACTTTTCAAATTCATGAGATGCCCTATTTGCTTTTCTAGGACACCCTATAGCTCATTCGGACACGTAAAAGCGGTATAACTCGTGGTTAAGTATCGCTCGATACCACTCACGTCACCCAAACCCGCCCTATGGGTTTAGCATCAGAATCGCCAAGAATCCGAGATTACCAAAGGCCCGCCAATCAAGAATACAAGAAATACAGAGTTGAGAACTGGCGGAAGCCAAAACAAGAAAGCTAGTGTCCATAGAGCCGTGTTAATCAGATGCCAAAAACATTTTTCATACATTTATGCATTCAAACCAAGACAAAGATACACAATCATTACAGACATTCAAGACGGACTCACCTCGATAACAAGATAAGAAAAAAGTCTATACAAGAACGCATAACAAGACAAAACAAGAAGGAGACCTATGGGGACACAAAACACCCCAAGCCATGGCATGGCGTCTCGAACCTCACAGTGAGGCACAAAGGTGGTGACAAAATCGGGGACCAATCCCACGCCCTAGCTCGGGCCCGTGGCCGAGCACCTACATATATATATAAACGGTGAGCTAAAGCCCAAAGCATAACATACAAAGGTAAAGAGGTTATGAATGATGTCCTTACAAAGAATGAAATCAATTCATTATTCAAGATTGCAATCTTTCAAGATTTCACCAATCAAGATTTCAATCAATCACCATATGTGGTACATCCATTAGCCTATAAACATGGGTCCAAAAGGACCGCCTTAACAGACCCAACAATAATGATGGCCATCAATCGGTATGGTTCCACAAGGAAACCGACAGAGCTCAGAATACCAATAACAAGAGGTGCTAAGGATGCCACAATACAGTTCGAAATACAGGACATACATTAATTCAATAAACAATATCAGTTCAATAAACAGTTCGGTTCAGTAATCAAAATATAACCATTTTGAACATATCTTTACACAATCTGTTACTCACAGTGATTGGGCTATCAGTAGCTAGAGCGCGTCCCCGAGAGTCAACCCTAAACAGTCAATCAAATAGAACACATACTAAGTTTACAGTTTGGAAAGGATGATAATTAAATCCCTAAATTCCGGTGTAGTTCAATGTCTACATCCTAATTAAGATGATCTAAACTAGGCCTAAGAATGCCTAGGATGCGATGAGGATGCAAAATGCACTTAGAAAACAATTTGAAAATTTTCGCGAATGGGGCCTCCGCTCGGCCTTGAGTTTCGCCGAGCGACAAGCACACAAAGGCCCACGGCGACATTCCGCCGCCGAGCGATGAAGAAAGGTGCAAAATGCCGGATGCGCTGATTTTCCGCCGGCGTTAAATCCTTCGGCCGAGCGATCAAAACAATGCAAGAAAATACTGGGAGCATGCATTCCCCGCTCGAGCGGCACTTCCCCCGCTCCAGCGGACGTCCAAAATCTGGAAAATCCAGATTCGACTTTTGAGTTTCAAACCAAGTTTTGATGCTCCAAATTCGATCCTCTTGGGCCCATTTTCTGGAAAACTCTTTCAAACACATAGAATAACAAGTTCTAAAACTCAATTTAAGAAATCAAGGCCCAAGGGTGTTTCAATTAAACTCAATTTCAAACCATTTTCAAGAACACTTTCAAAACATGACATGCATGATCTTTAAACCAATTCTAAGCTTCCAATCATGCTCAAATGAGCTCAATTCTATGAAAAGCAAGTTGAAAACATGGACTATGATAACAACATGGACATGCATGTGACAATTCTCCAAGAATTCAACTCAAACTCATCAATATAAACATGCATGCATGAATTGACTTCAATCCAACATATATGAACAATATCATGTTTTAGCTCTACAAGGATGCATGAAACATGCAAGAATGAGGTTTAAACTCAACAAGGAGAAGATGAATTCACTCACCTAAGTCTCAATTACAAGTGTTGGAGGCTTAAGTTGACAATTTCCTAGCAACCACTTCAATTCTCCAAGCAATTCTAACAATTTGAGCTTAAATCTCCAAGATGAACTCTCTCTCTCTCTAAGCTCTCTATGGTCGGTTATGGGGCTCAAATGAGCTGATGAAATGTTTGATCACAATGAAAACAAGTCTCTAAGTGTGTGTGTGATGTAGTGGCCACCTAGTGGCAATTCGGTAATTAAGTCAAACTTCGTAATTAACTCAATTCAATCTAATTTAATCATTCCTAACCAATTTTCAGATAAAAATATCATTAAATCACAAATATTATGCTGATTCTAAAACATCAAACGGTTTCTAAATCGGCCGCCGATAAGGCCTTCAATTAGCAGTTTAAACATAAAATGCAAACAGATAATCACATAAGTCAACAGGTACAATATGTAATTAAATAGACAAACTCATTCACTTTCAGTTTTAGTTTCGTTCAGTTTGTTCAGTAGTTCATCCAGTTCACTTATCAGTCATTATCAGTTCAGTTTAGCAATGATCAGTAGGTAATTCAGTGGTTTAACGGTAATCAGTACGAGGGTTGTTACACAAACATAAAATGTTAGCAATATGACTTGCAAGGCTAAACCATAAGAGGCTTTGCCTCATGAGTAGACCAAGATATATGGTAACAAAATTCGATAGGACTAAAGCTTAATGATCAATTACATGAAAGAGACAAACCTCAAGTTTGTTAACATATTTACTCCAAATCTGGCGAGGCCAAAACATGCATGACTTTGGTATCTCGTTTATATCCTCCAAATAGTCCTGAATAATGTTTGTTTTCTATGTTTGATTACATGAAATAGATATAATTGAGAATCAGGCATCCAAATATAACAGAAGACATAGGATGAAAAGCAATACTCGCTATGCATGTCAAAAGAAAAACCTGAAGAAATAAACCCATTGAATTGGAGAGAGAATCTGATACCAAATCTTCAGACGCAGAGGCATGGAAAAGCTTTGATAACCTTAACCCAACCAGTCCTACGTAGTGACAATATTCATCATAGTCATCAATTATTTCTACCTGCAAGATATGTATGAGTAGTCCTAGTCAGGGACACACATTGAATGTATTTAACTCGTACTCGTTCACAATTTGTAGAAAACCTCTAATTTATTTTTAGTTCCTGAGTTCCTGCAACCTATTGAATGATAGGATAACCAGATAATATAGAAACTATAATGTACTTATC
The DNA here is from genome assembly GCA_025200525.1 of Camellia lanceoleosa. NCBI lineage: Eukaryota > Viridiplantae > Streptophyta > Magnoliopsida > Ericales > Theaceae > Camellia > Camellia lanceoleosa. The sequence goes on from CM045759.1 coordinate 86,171,992, forward strand.
ATTATCTTGCAGGATATTCATTACAAACCTCCTTGCATATAAACTTTGTCATTCCTGCACCCATTCTCATAGTAATGTCCTCAATTGTCTCCTGATAACTGCAAAATAGTTAAGAGTGTTGTGAGTAATCTCTCAAACACACAGGTCAGATGCCCAACATTATTCCTGTGAAGTCCTCTGAAGTTAAAACCAAGAAAAAGTTCCCACAATCTCAACTTATGTATGCAGAACTGAAAGAGACAAAGTTCAAATATAAATGTAAATATAAACAAAAATAGCATAGTAGTATTTGTACGGAGCATGGCTGTGTTTTTAGTTTTTGTCTTTTTTATACAATATACCTGAAAGCTACCTCAGATGATGGATTTGAAATAATACAATAAAATTCCTTTGTAAATGAGTTAATACAAAAATAAATAAATAAATGAAAAAGTATAGAATTCCTAAACAACACGGTGGTAATTTATTCATGATAGTTGATGAAACTTTTTATCACGATAGATAAATGAACTACTAACTAAACACATGGAAATTAAGTAATTTAGTGGCCTATAATCAATGAAGTAACAAGGCAGAAATTTACTATTAGCAGGCTCTGTTGACAAGAAGTTTGCAATATGCGCTACTGAAGCATCTAAACCTTCGAAATCATCAGGACTATCTTCTGAAAGTTCTCTGACGTCAAACCCTAATACGAAACCACAAAAGCACTTTAGATAATTGTATCAGTATCTTAGCATTGGAAGAAAACCTAAAAACCTATCTTAAGTACCCCGAGTTCAAAATAACATAGTTGTGATCTCCACAGCCCTTGCGTTATCACTGAGTTGCTTTTCTCCAAAACTCCAAGCCCAACACACATTCACTAATCCACCAATGGGTTGCAAAAATATCCAACCAAACAAAAATGCTGACTTCAAATTACAAACACATCTAACGCATGGTTTATGCTCATGTTATGAGCAGCACACTTAACTTTCCTAACGAATGTATCAAAAAAAATCTAGACCAAACACAACAGATCAACATATAATTAATTGCAAAACCCCCAAAATACTTTTATATATTATCTCTAAAACCGTGAGACCATCTGTAGTATGTGTTTCTAATCCATGATGAAATTACTCAGAGTTTCCCAAACAGTCTTGCTCATTACCCTGCTCTGCTAAAAAATTATAAGCACAAAAAATATAGACCAAGCACACTTGCCCAACAGATAAATTAATTGTAAACACCCAAATAGTCTCATACATTGTCACTCTGAGATCATGAGACCGTCTATAGTATGAGCTATCTAATCCATGACAAAATTACTAAAAACAGATCAGTTTTTAAAAACAAACAAATCTGTAAAATCTTAAACCAAACCATTTATATAATTCATGCAAGGGGGTTCAATCATCTAACAAAACAACACTGACTATCTGCCTCACTTCCACAATGAAGAAAAGGGTAACAAATAGTTCCCAAATAATACTTGGGCCAAATTAGACATATAGATCATGTACCAAAGTCAATGATTCATCACAAACAAAAGTTTCTAATCCATAGCAAGGAGGGGGGGACCTTGGCAGCGCGGGTGAGGCGATCGCCGCTTTCGCCGACGGAGATGTTGAGGACGAGTTTCTGGACTTTGATCTCTCTCATTGGGTTCGAGAGCTTCTCCTCCGAAGCCTGTATTCATTCATATTTTTCCATTATTCACACAAACACAGTCAGTACAATATACATCTATATATATTCATAACATATAAAGAGAGAGAGAGAGAGAGACCATTGCAAATGCAGAGGAGGAGCAGAGAGGTGAAGAAAGCAGCAACATGAGTGGATTTAAGGGTGGATGGAGATGAAGGAAGAAGCTCCTAGGGTTTCGTTTAAAATAACGATAATGCCCTGTCAATGCTCTTATCTAATAATCTCGTATTGAGTTGGTAGGGAAGGGTAAAATGCGTAATTCATAAAGTTAAAAATGAAAAATAAAAAAGATATATAAGTAATGTTAAAGATCATAAATAAATAATAAACATGAAGATAATTATAAAAAATTCTCTACTTTCAGATTACACATATATCAAAACCTTTATAAACTGGAAAGAGCATTGACTTTGGTACAACCTTTATTTAGATAGTTATAAATATATTTTTCCTTCATATCATTTTTAAAACGTTTATTATCAAATAAATTATCAAATAAATTTTTATGATAGTTTTTAAAATTTTTGTAAATATAAATTGGAAACTGAAAATGAAATGGTTAGGGTCTGTTTGGTAACGTTTACGTTTTCAGTTTATATTTACAAAAATTTTATAAACTGATTTTTGTTTATTTTTTGTTTATTTTTAGAAAAACATAAACTACAAACGCGTTTAGTAATTGACAAAATGTTTTAAAAAAATTAAAAATATAAAAAAGAGTGAGAAATGGCAAGTGGTGGCAGAAAACGGTGGTGGAAAGTGGTGACGGTGGGTTGTGGGTAGCGGGGTGGATGTGGGTGGTGGCGAGTGAGTGGTGGTGGTGGGTGGGTGGGTGATGGTGACGAGTGGTGGTGGTAGTGGTGGCGGGGTGGTGGGTGGTGGGCGATGGTGGGTGGCCGATGGCGAGTGGTAGTGGGTGGTGGCGCGTGGGTGACGGTGGTGGTGGTGGTGGGTGGGTGGGTGGGTGGCGTTGGTGGGTGGTGGTGGTGGTGGTGGTGGTGGTGGTGGTGGTGGTGGTGGTGGCGGGTGGGTGGTGGTGGCAGTGGGTGGTGGGGTGGTGATGGTGGGTGGTAGGTGGCGGGTGGTGGGTGGGTGTGTGGCAAGTGGTGGCAGTGGGTGGTGGTGGATAGTGGTGGTGGTGGTGGGTGGTGGGTAGTGGTGGCAGTGGGTGGTGGTGGCGGTGGGTGGCGGGTGGGTGGTGGTAGTGGTGGGTGGCGGTGGTGGTGGGTGGTGGTGGTGGGTGGGTGGTGGTGGGTAGTGGTGGTGGTGGCAGTGGTGGTGTGTGGTGGGTGGCAGACGGTGGATGGTAGTGGCGGTGTGGCAGATGGGTGGTGGTAGCGAGTAGGTGGTGGGTGATAGTGGCTGGCAGGTGGGTGTTGGTGACAGTTGGTGGGTAGTGGTGGCAGGCGGGTGGTGGCGGATGGCGGGTGGTGGCGGGTGGGGGTGGGTTTGGGTGGGCGGATGTGGCAGGTGGTAGTGAATGGGTGGTTGTAGTGGTGGGTGGGGGTTGGTGGTGGCAGGTGGGTGGTAGGTGGTGGTGGTGGTGGTGGGTGGTGGGTGATGGTGGTGGTGGTGGGGGTGAGTGCCTGGTGGTGGCGGGAAGTGGATGGTGGTGGTAGATGGGTGTTGAGTGGTAGTAGCGGGTAGGTGGCGGGCGGTGGATGGTAGTGGTGAGTGGCGGGTGGGTGGCAGGTGGGTGGTGAGTGGTGGAGGCAGGTGGTGGTCGGGGATGGGTGGTGGATGGTGGTGGTAGAAGACGGTGGTGGAAAATGGTGGCGGGTGGTGACAAGTGTTGGGTGGTAAAAAAAAAAAAACTCAAAGCTCAAAACGGAAACACATTTTTTGAGTTTACATTTTTTGACCAAATTTATAAACTGAGACCACTGATTTATAAATCAAAAATTTACCGAACAAGTTTTTATTTGAGTTTTTTAAATTTTTGTAAATATAAACAGAAAACTGAAAATGTAAGTGTTACCAAATGACACCTTAGCAAACAGGCTTTAGATAATAAAAATGTTGTAAAATTAAAAAATAATTAAATAAGTTACTAACGTAAGAAATGACTTATCAAAAGATTCTTAGGCCATATATGATTTGATTTTTAGAAAAAAAATTTAAAAATTAAAAATTAATTTGGTTAAGAAATAAAAACTAAAAAATAATTATCATTTAAGGGTAAAAAATAATTATCATTTTAATTTTTGGGCAGGTTATATACATACGTATGGTTGTTTCAATTTAATTTGTAAAAAATTATTTATAACCACTCGAAAGATAAAAATTATATAAAAATGATAATTATTATTATTTTTTTACTTCTTAACCAAATTAATTTTTAATTTTTAATTTTTTTTTAAAAAAAAATCAAACCATACATAGCCTAAGAATTTTTTGATAAGTTATTTCTTATGTTGGTAACTTATTTAATTATTTATTAATTTTACGACATTTTTACCACCTGAAACCTGTTTGATAACCATTTCGTTTTCAGTTTTCAATTTATATTTACAAAAATTTTAAAAATTGTGATAAAAACTAATATTTTTTTAATTTATAAATGGTTGTCTCAGTTTGTAAATTTGAGAAAAAAACGTAAATTCAAACAATAAGTTTATATTGGTTCTTAAACAGAATTTAAAAATTTTACTAACAATTTTTTTTTTCAATTAATTTTTTTTCCAATGAATTTTTTTTCAACTAATACTAACGGAGGGGGCAATTGGTAATGCTACTTTAAACCTTAGGGATGGGATTGTAATTTCTAAAATGTAAAGGGTGTCAATGTAATTTACCCAGTAAGGGCAAAATTAGTATTTAAAAAAATTAAATTGCTAAGGGGGGAATTTGTAATGAAACTTTAAATCTCAGGGAGGGTGATGTACTTTCCAAAACGTGAAGGGGGAATTGTAATAAACATAAACCTTAGGGGATATCAGTGTAATTTACCCTATATATATATATAATCACACTTAATTAGAAAGTGACATAAAAAATAATTATTATCACACTCAATTAGATTAAATGTGATTAAAAATTTGGGAATTGTATATTTTATATAAAAACCAATTTGAAATATTTTATACAATCACACCTATTTAGGAAGTGTGATTAAATATATATATATATATATAATCACACTTTTTTAAGAAGTGTGATTAAATATATATATATATAATCACACTTATTTAAGAAGTGTGATTAAAAAGTAGTAATGTATATATAATCACATTTTAATTACATTGTGTGATTAAAAAATATATAAATAATCACACTTTAATTAGGATGTGTGATTAAAAAATATATAAAAAATCACACTTAGTTAAAAAGTGTGATTAAAAAGTAATAGTGTATATATAATCACACTTTAGTTAGAATGTATGATGAAAAAAAATACATAAATAATCACACTTTAATTAGAATGTGTGATTAAAATATATATATATATATATAATCACACTTATTTAAAAAGTGTGATTAAAAAGTAGTAGTGTATATATAATCACACTTTAATTAGAAGTTGTGATTAAAAAATATATAAATAATCATACTTTAATTTGAATGTGTGATTAAAAAAAATATATATAATCACACTTATTTAAAAAGTGTGATTAAAAAGTAGTAGTGTATATATAATCACACTTTAATTAGAAAGTGTGAATAAAAAATATATAAATAATCACACTTTAATTAGAATGTGTGATTAAAAAAAAAAATATATATATATATATAATCACACTTGTTTAAAAAGTGTGATTAAAAAGTAGTAGTGTATATATAATTACACTTTAATTAGAAGGTGTGATTAAAAAATATATAAATAATCACACTTTAATTAGAATGTGTGTGTAACAAGCCCGCGAGGGACCTCGCTACAGTTCGGACTCCCCTTTTGTTTGTTGCGGTTCTTAATCTGAACCAAAGAGTCCAACTTTGGCAAATCGTTTTGAGAAATAGAACAAATTTTTGAAAAAGAGTGCCAAACATGGACTGCTTTGCCAGATACAGAGTCGCCACATAAATATTTTCTTTTGGGAAATTTAGGAAACCCTGACTCAGTGCCAAAGGCCACGTGTCCGTCATCACCAAAGTTTGTCTTGGCTTGGGAGCTTGGGTACGATCGGGGAAGGTCAGCTATGAGCACCCCCTTTCGCCCGGTCCGAAGACCGGCCTCTACTAACCATGATATCCGATTTTGAAAACATTATGTGTTCTTGTTCCGGTTATTAGCTAGAATTACTATGTTATACGCATAGCAAACAAGTATAGACTAGATTGCCTAATTTGGAAACAAGCATTGCATATCCGTTTGTTTTGAAAATGCTTTGGAATTTGCTACTCGCAAGTAGGCTAAAACACAGATTTCAACGAGTTTTTCCAACTCAAACAATCCAACCTTCACCCACAGGCAATCAGGCAGTTTATCTCGTATAAGCACTTAGCCACATGGTAATCATGCTGTCATGTTAACATTCACATGCATGCGAGATGCTAAAGCGTAAATACTTACATTGTACTCCAAGCCAAAACAATAAACTAGTTAGCAAACATGCATGTCCTAGTTCATGTTAAGTGGCTAATGCAACACATACAGGATGTGATTAGGATGGGCTCGGCAAACCCTAAAGTGGCATGTGAAATGCTATAACTATCACGTATTCAATTTGGAATTGAAAATACAATACAGTTTGTATGATGTACCGAGCCCAGTACATGCAAGACAAATATATGGATGCACGTAAGCATTGCATGAGATATGCTAATTTAAACGTGCCCTAATACTAACCATCAAAGCAGGTAAGTAAAATGGAGAAAGAAATGGGGATTGGAAGACATGTACACACACGCACCCACACTTATTACAGATTCGCCCTCGCCCGGAGGGACCAAAAGAATAATACAAATTAACCAACTACGCAAGCTAATTAATAATTATAAATTGCCTAATTAGTTAACAACTAACTAAACTAGGAAAAACAGTAAACCGCCTCGGGAGGAGAGCCTGATGCAACGCATGCTCGGGTCCTGCTCGGAATTGCACTGCCATGCATGGTCTGCCTCTGTTTTTCCTGCTCTGCCCCTCCAAAGACTGCCAAAGCCTCAAGGATGTCTCTCTAGACATTGGGGGACACCACCGGCTAAGTAGAATTACCACCAGCTGCTAGATATGGCCATCGGCTGGAAATGAGGCTATCGGCCACCAATACATTGCCGGTCGGCACTAAATATTGCCGGTCGGCAAAGAATGCCTGCAGAACCTGCAATTGACAGCAGCAGAGGGCAGAACTTGCATGGCAATACAATTCAAGCAATGTATGCACCAACCAAGCCTCTTATCATGTTTGTGACTCAAAGGGGCATGTGGCTCGATTCTCGGACCATCAATCACGTATTTCCATGCATGATGGCCCAAAGAACCAAGTTGTGCACATTGATTTCGAATGCAATGCAAACAATCAAGCCAAGGCCCAATCCCTATCACTAAATTAAGGGACAAAGCATGCATGCAAGATGCAATGCAACCTAGGCATGCAAGCTAAGGATGCAACATGGCATGGCAAGGCACTTATGCTAGCATACAAGCAAGCATGAGGCAATGCAAACTAATGAAAATATGGAATTAAACATGATTTAGGCAGCTCTAAATAGGCCCAAAACAGTGGCCAAAATGCTAAGTTCATGAAGGCGAATGCTTATGCAAACATGCATAGATACATGGCTCAAGACTTAAGCATAATGAAGCAACTTTTAAACACATTTAAAAGGGACAAACATGGACTAATGGCATGCAAATGAAGCTTTGAAAATCATGCTATAGGAGATGCCAAACCAACTAACAAAGCAAGCAAAGCATGCAAAATGGCCAAGAATTCAAAGCAAGCTAATGATGCATTGAACTACACTTAGCAAGGCAAACGTGGCATGCATTAAACAACTAAAAACAGATTTTTAGCATGTTAAAACAAGGCCAAAAGACCACTTAAATGGCATCTAAATGATTCAAATTCAAAGGCATGCACAATGGTCAAAACATAGGGCATACAAGGTAAGCTTTCAAAGCTTCAAAGAGGCGTCCAAGGCAAGCATACAAGCATGTCTTAGGGACTGAAATGACATGTAGGGTGGTTCCAAACCACTTAAGTGATGCAAGCAATGCATGCTACACATTCACATACTTGTGGCCAACAAGCCACAATACAAAGGAGCTATGTAATGCATGCCAAGATCGACTCAAACAAATATGGACAGACCTTAAACATAGCAAAATAAACACCAAACCTTCACAAGGTTAAGCCTAAAACATGCTAGAATGAAGGTTAACAACCTAAGGCATATTAAGGCAATAACATGGCATTACATGGTAGGTATGCTAAGCATGCATGGTGTACCAAAACCAACTTAATACAAAGTTAAATCATGACAATATAAGCATAAAATACAGCCATGGCATGATCAACAAACCTTTAAACATAATGCTCCCTTAAAAGGCCAAAAATGGTCCTTTTCAAGGACAACAAGGAGAGGGGGTGGCCCTCTCCTTCTTGAGACTTTAAGGCACCATCTTCACCACTGAAATCGCTCAAGATTTCAGTGGTGGAGAGGCCCAAACACCAAAGTCCCAAAACTTGCACAAAATAGCACAAAGAGGAGCCTTACAAGGCCTAGGAGGGGTCAAACAAACCCAAATCACAAAATACTCTTAACAAACAATCAAGAAGGCTAAAAAATAGAACTTTTTTATGTTATACACTAAACACAAAAACAGTTCTAAGATAGGCAAAAGTGGTGTACAAAAATGGGGTAAAAAGGGACTAGTGTCTCACCCTTGTAGACCTCTTCAAAAAATGAAGCTCCAGCTGGTTCTCCAAGCTCAAAACCACCTAAAGACCTCAAGAACAACCTCTGATCCTTCAAGGAACCAAGAAAAGGTGTAACACTATGTGTTTGTGTGCAATAGTGAGACAAAACACACACAAAACTACAAAGAGAGGAAGGTATAGATATAGGATAGATATAAGTCCTAAAGCTAAAACCAGAGCTCCTCTCAAGATGTTGTCTAACCCTAGAAGAGGAGGAAGAGGTCTCCTCTTATAGATATTCACTCTTACAAAGCTTACAAAACAAGCTTGGCAAGAGTGAAATCCCTCCATACACGTGTATGGAGGGGGGCAAAGGTGGGTGCCAGCTATCACAGCTGGCACAAAATATCTACCAAAAGTAGATGAACAGTGATCGGCTAGCAAAAAGTGTCATTTTGACAAAATTCACTGCCGACCGGCAACAAAGAGTGCCGACCGGCAATATATATTGCCGGTGGCAACAAAACCTTGGCCGGTGGCCTCTAGCCACTGCCGGTGATGTGTGGGGATGCCTCACAAGGCATTCCCTGCCCCTTCAAGGCAAAACACAAGTGTTTGGTGCAAAACCAGACACTAAGCGATCGAGTTCGGAATCACGAGGCAAGGCACGTGGCGAGACCTCCGAGAACTCCAAGCGAACACAAACATGGATGATCACCGGGTGTTCAAGCGGTGGCGTCCAAGTCTTGAGGCGGTCAAAAATGGGGTGTCTCTGATTTGCCCTCTTTGTGACTTCGAAAGTCGTAACAATGACGGGAGTGAATGTCAAAGCCCAGAGATGACCCATTTTTGACAAGGCCGAAGACTTAGACAAGCATGCAACAAAAACAAGATATGTGCCCGAAGACAAGGCAAAATGCAAGACAATGCATGAAGCCGAGTATAACTTATAACTTATGATCATGCAAAGAAAGCTGTAACGAAGCACACATGCGACAGTTTTAAGCTAGTATACACTAAGCTACACTACAATACAAAAAGGGTGTAAGAGAATTATACAATTCCCAATATGTCTCACGCGGAGGATACAATACCTGTCCAGTTCGTCCGGTTGCACCGGCTTCAAATGAGCCGTACATACAATATCGTGCCTGTAAAGAAAACAAACTTAACAGGGACAATGTCGTTAGCAACATGCATGACAATGCAAGAACGAATGCAAAATGATATGCAATATATACAAAAACTACGTATGAACAATGCCAATGATATGCAATGCAATTGAAACAATGCAAACTACATGCAAAGTAATTGAATCATGATCCAATCATGAGCAGTTCGAAACCACACAAATGTCAAATAGATTGATGGAGGTAACAAGTCTGTTTACCATAGAAAAGGTGCCGCAACCCTCAAACCAACATACCAACGTGGAATAGGCGCGTACACATGCAGAACTGTGTTTTGACATGAAAAGTAAGGGCACATACCAGACCAAGCTCAACAAGGAAAGGCACAAGCCGTAGATAGAGGGTGATGCAGTGAATGCATGCAAGCTATAATGCAATGGAGATGGATACAATGGATATGGCACACGGGCCAAACCAAATCTTGCCTAGGAAAGGCATGTACGCATACAAGCCATGTCTAACACAGAAAAGGTGCCGCAACCCTCAAACCAACATACCAACGTGGAATAGGCGCGTACACATGCAGAACTATGTTTTGACGTGAAAAGTACGAACACATACCAGACCAAACTCAACAAGGAAATGTGGGAGCCATAAAATGCAATATTTACAAATATGCAATGGGAATGTAAATGCAATATCTACTGTGGAAATGCGCTATATTACAGTGAAATGCATGACGTATGCATTATCTACAATGTAATGACATATGCAATATTTACAATGAAATGCATGACATATGTAGTATTTACAATGCGATGCATGACAATGCATCAAAGGTTTCGCACCCTCCAAGGATTTAAGGTCTCCTAGACCGTGATGTGGGAAAAGTGCAATGCTGGTAAGACACGCATGTCAATAGAAATGAGGCACGCATGCCAATGCAAATGAGATACGCATGCCTCAAGGATGCAAAATGATGTAAATGAGACACGCATGCCTCAAAGGGATGCAAAATGATGCAAATGAGACACGCATGCCTCAAAGGGATGTAAGATAATGCAAATGAGACACGCATGCCTCATAGGAACTATAAGATAATGCAAATGTGACACGCATGCCACGAAGGGATGTAAAATGATGCAAATGAGACACGCATGCCTCAAAGGAATTGAGGCACGCATGCTACAAGGCCTGAACTGAAATGTAGATTGAAAGATGCATGACAATGCGAATGAACTAAAGTGCGTGACAACGTACGTCTTTTGAAATGCATGACAATGCTCGTAATAAAATGCATGATAATGCATGAGAGATATGCATGACAATGCAAGGGGTGCATGTTACAACGTATGTAGTATGTGCATAACAATGCAACTGTGAGACGCACGACGGCGCGGTGCAACTCACCAAAATAGTGCGATGAATGCGTGCGACGCACACGAGGGTAACTTTTTGAATCTTGCAAAAGGCAAAAGGATACAAAAGGATACACCTTGCACGAATTCGAGTGCCACGCACAGCAGACACAGTCCGAGGTCAAAACAGAGGCCGATTGAGTGTCAGAGATACACTTTCTTGCACTTTCTTGAGCTATGAAGACCAAAAACTACTCATATGGCCTAAACAAAGGTGTAGGAGGCTTAAAAAACACTGTGGAAGACCACCGGATGTCCACCGGCCATCAGAACACATCACCGGCCGTCCATCGGCCATCAAACAATTCCATCGGCACAAAATAGTGCCGACCGGCAAAGAGTGTGGCCGACCGGCACAAAATTCCTGTATCGGGGCAATTTTGGTATTTGGCCACGGGTGTTTTAAAATAGGGCTTCTAGCCCTATTTTCTCACTTCCTCCTTGCTCGAAAATTCTTCCTCCTTCTCTCTAGAGTGTTTTCGTCCTTCGATCCTCTCATTTTCTTGCGTTTTAACCTCGATTTCGTTGTTCGATTCGCGTTCACCCTTGCGTTTCGGACATTTTGAACCGATTGAAATTTCAATTCGGTGTTTCTTTCTTGATTTTCGCCACTCGGGGCTTGTTTTCCTCTAGTTTTTCTCGATATCCGTGGCTTTTCCTCACCTCGGCTTTTCTGGCCATTTCCGACCCTCTCGGGGTTGACTTTTTTTGTTGACTCTTCGTATTCTCGCCCTTTTTTTCCTCTTCCGACCATTTTTACATTTTCTTCAAGATGGCGGATGATCTTCCAGAGGGTGGGGCTCCTCCAGAGCTTGAGATGGGCCCCGAGGCCGAGCCTTTGCCACTCTGCCTCCGGCCGTTCGATCCGGAGACCTACAGGCCCGCGGTTCACGTGATGCTCCCTGACGGACTACGCCCGGTTCGAGCCGAGAAGGGCGTAGCACCCGAGCTACTACTTCGTGAGCCGGAGTCACACTTGTCGTACGGCGCCTCCGAGGTACATACTTCCCCCGGTTTCAATTTTTCGCAATGTAGAATACTTGAACTGCTATTGTTGATTCTGCTCTTTAATTGCTTAGTTCAAATGCACTGATGCACTGTACATTGTAGTTGATTGCGAATATACTGGCAACTGATAATTACTTGAATCTGACATGCGGCACCTGCTTGCACTAATACTGAATTGCCCAATCATATTAACACGACACCTACTGCACTTCACTGTGGGCACACCGGCACCCGGTGTCTGCTTGATTTCTGAGAAATGTGCACACATGCCGCATTTACCCTGAACCACTCAACACGCTGACATATCACACATCGTAGTTCCTTGCTAGTACACCGATACCCGATGTCTGCTTGATACTGAAAAACGCACACACACGCACTATATCTGTATGCTTTTTAAAATTGTATCTTGAATATTGCTTCGCAATTGCTGTTTTTGATTACAGGGGGACTCCCATACCATCCGTGGGTATGGGAATGTCGTTGCCCGAGACTGGTATGCAGAGTTGCCAGACGCGGTTCTCCAGATCGTCGACGAGGCGGGCTTCGGCATCTTCTGCAGGGGGCTCTCCCAGCTTACTACCTGAAGGCCCTTGCTTGCTGCTTTAGTGGAGAGGTGGTGGGATACCACCAACTCCTTTCACTTCTCTGTCGCAGGGGACATGACGATGACCCCTTATGACTTCTCGATGCTTACTGGCATCGGGGTAGGGGGGGATCTGATTCCCTTCGACACTGATATGGGTGAGTGGGACGCCGCCCAGCTGTACCTGCTTGGCGCTCAGCCTCCCCTTACTTGAGCAGGGTTTGTCAGATATTCATGGTTCGAGACTCAGTTCCGGACTCAGCGAGCCTTGGAGGAGGAGGCGCAGGTGACTCCAGGAGAGGTAGATTAGTATGTGCAGGGCTTCATCATGTTCCTGCTTGGGACGACCCTGTTCGCCGACCGGGCGAACACCGTGCCTCTATGCCTGTTGAGCGCACTGGTGGATGTCAGGCGGATCCGCCACTATGATGGGTGGCGCAGTTCGCCACTTTCTATGGCTACATGAGCTCTTCTTCGCCTCATGAATGACTTCTCGGTGGATACTGGCGAGCTTGAGAGGTACATCTTCTTCCCCTTTAGATTTCTGCTTTACATTTTCGTGATACATACCTTGCATTTCAGATTACATCGCCGCATCTATCTCATTGACTATATATCGCACACGCACACACATATATATCTCGCTTTACATCGATTGTAACACACTTTGTACACTCTGCGCAATACACTGCACAACGCATGGCTCTGCCATTTTTGTTTTATTACAGATTCTCGCTTTATCGATAGTCATCTTGATATCGCTTCTGGCATTGTGGGTTTATGCCTACTTTCGAGCTTGCCCGATGCGATGTGGAGATCCCGCTTGACGTCCCATTTTCTCATCGCTTTGACGTGCGGTGTGTGCGGAGACCCCGGGAGTCCTTTATCTTTTTCCGCCGCTACATCGACACCATCACCGCTGTGGAGGTATGTTCAACTTTAGAGTTTGTTTAAGCTTCGCTTTAGCATTGTATTTTTCGATGACAGATAGATAACAAACTGCATTTTGTACCGGCAGATCACTTGGTAGCCTTGGGCCCCGTTGTCGGCCGTGGTGAGGGACCACTACGAGAGTGCTGAGGAGATTGCCCGCCTCCGGATTCTTTTGGAGGGCCCGGTCTGTCGGGCTTGGTACTTGGGGGAGCGCTTCTTGCGTCAGACCCTGGGTTTCTGGGCAGAGATAGTTCGAGTCCGCCTCCTATACACATGAGGCATCTGAGAGGCTCTCTCGAGCACGAGAGTATCTTCTGGTCAGGCGCAGAGCGACACAGAGACGAGGGCGACTATGCCGAGTATGTCCGGGCCTACATCATGCGACCCTTGGGCGGTGACCGTCGAGCTGGGAAGGAGAGGCCAGCAGCGCCAGGAGCTGGAGTGGGAGCGGCGATGAGGGCTCGAGTCCGTGGCAGGGGTGGAGTTCACCGAGGGCGGGGGACGTGGCTGCTCTGCCGCTTCATTGACTTCGAGAGGCGGGGTGGGGCGACCTACGAGATCCTTAGCCCTCCCGTCCCGATCACGAGTTTGTCGGTGTCCCTGATTTGCCTCCAATATGTATTACTGCATTTCGCATCTTGTACTGTTATTTCATTTCAGTTCATTTGATATTCCGCAGAATCTTGATGCATCGATACTTTTGCGGCGTCCTCAAGTACACCTGCGGTCATTGGAGATGAATGCCTCCATGATGGGGATGCTACAGCGGACCTTCGACCTCCTACCCCTTTACAGCATTCCGCTATGTTCTTCCTGACCACAGCCTCAAACCATACATAAACTGCTTCATATAATCTGATGCACGACACAAAACCCGATAAACTGTTCATAGCATTCATACTGCTTGTACTCATACTTGTGATACGCATTGCTATCTTGCTCACGGCACCCATACATCGTACTCATAATAATCGATTCTACACTGCTATACTGCTCACGGCATCCATACACTGTAATCATACACCGTATTCTGCATTGCTATACTGCTCACGGCACCCATACACTGTAATCATACACTGTATTCTGCATTGCTAAACTGCTCACGGTATTCTGATGCATTTGTCTCTTATGTACTTTTCAGCCTCCCTTCCAGATTCTACTGGCGGGTGGTGTTCCAGCTGAGTCCTCTATTCTTGCTCGAGAAGGGCGTGGAGACACTGCACGTCCCCGTACCAGGGGAGGGCGTACTCATGTTGGGAGTAGCTCTCGGGCACCCATTCCTGATGACGAGGATGATGAGTCCGAGTCTGACTCCGAGGCAGAGGCAGAGGCGGGGTCATCTGGGGAGGAGACCGGAGCCGGTACTGACTCGGGCTCTAGTGACGATGTTGATGATGCTCCTGGACCTACGTCCAGGAAGAGGACTAGGACAGACTGATAGGCCCGGAGCCATTTTTGACATTTGATACAGATTTTTGCTATTTTTCTTCTTTTCTGCACTTTCCTCTTTTGTTAGTAGTTAGAGTACTTTGTACAACCGCAGGCAGGTTTCTGTTTTCTTCAAAACTATGTACTTGAAAAGATGACATGAAATGAAACAAACTTTTGTTTAAAAGAGTGTTATATCTGCGCATTTCATACTTTGCACTGCATTGCATCATATTACACCTCAAATGTAAATGATATTGATCTGTTGTCTGAAAATTGAACACTTGCACTGTAATAATCAGATAACTAACCAGTCAATAGCAAACAACTCATACAAATCACTGCTTAAACTGAATACACAGCCCATATTCTATTGGGGATTGATCTATATACATCCCATAGCATGGTACTCGGTTCATTCTGCACACAGCAAATCCTGAACAAACAGCTCAATCTAATCAAGACGAGCAACAAAGACTGAAATAGTTGAAGTTGAAACACACTCGGATGTCCCGAATTTTCCCTTTTCTTCTCTTGTCTCGCATAGATGTAAAGGATGGCAAAGCATTCTGAGCACAAACGATTAACTTTGGAAAAGGGTTTCACGACCGGGGTATCAAGCCTGCAACAGAACACAGTAGAGGGACAAAAGGCACATGACTTGAACACAACGAGGCACGCTGAGAAAAGACTCAAAGCTAAAATTGAGACCGACAAATCAAAAGATACGACACAGGAACGTGTTTACGAAATGGGAGACCTCAAATCTCGGGGAGCCAGTTCATCCGGGTACTACCCATCCTTTCTGATTTGTGATACTCACATCACTCGGCCCTCAGGCTCGTTTTTTTTTTTCTCTCAAAAACCCTTTTCTTACTTTTCTCTCGACTTACTTCTCTCTATTCTTTATTCTCTCATTTTTCATCCCTCCCCAGAGTGGTTGATGGGTAAACGAGAGGTTGTGGGTTCACGCCCGATGCAGCTAGCTTGCAGCCACTTCTTTTGGTAGATAGAGTGCCTTTCCGGCAAGTGCGTTGACGATGAGGGGGGGGAGACAGAACACTCGACTCAACTGTGCCCCTAGTTCATCACTTCGACCATTTTTTGTTTTGTAAAACAGTTTTGATCAAAAATGAGAGTCGGAATGACACACTTGTTCGATTTTTGATTTGAAAATCATGCAAGTCAGGCTGTGAGCACTGAAAATTTTTCTTTTTGGGTCCAAACATGGTCCAATTTTGGAAAATGAAATAGTTTTCGAGAAAATAAGTCAACCTCAGTAAAAAATTTTAAAAACTATTTTGCAAACAGTCAAAGCTCAACGAGCACGGAACTTACCCTCGGGATGCGCAACCTCGGATCGGAGGCAGTGGGAAATTGCCCCTTGCTTAAAGCGGGTACAAGGCAATGGAAAGTTGCCCCTGGTTTGGACGGCAACTCAAGCAATCTTATGGCAATGCATGGCAACGGAAAGTTGCCCCTTGTTTGGATGATGCCGCAGCATTTTTGTAAGCCAGTCCTCGTTGATGACGATCTGATCCTCGGACGTGGAGGAGATGAAGACGGTTTGAATCAATATATGGACACAATCACCTGGAAGGTGTTGGTGGTTGGGCTTCAAGAGGAAGTTGATCACGTAGTTCCAGCCACTGTAACCAAGACATCGGATTCGGAGGAGGCACAGGTGATCAAAACCATGACATGGACTGAGACGCTATGGAAGCGTTGGGGGCTGGACTTCTGGATGAAGTTGTCTACGTATCCCAAACATGGGAATCAAGCCTTACGTAGTTCCGGTTAAGGTACACTCGGGTATTTTAACCTTCACTGTTTAGGCTCTAACTTTTGCCAAGGCGCCTGTTGCAGGTTTTCGACCTTGCGAGCTATGTTTTTCTTTTATTTTCATTCTTTTCTTTTCTTTTTCATTTCTTTTCATTTCTTTTCTTTCTTTTCTTTTTTTTTTTTTGCTTGCTTCTTTTTGTATTTTTATATTTCTTCTTTCTTTACTCTAACTTTTGCCTGGGTCGCCCTTCTGGGTTTTCGGCCCAGCGAGCCTCTCAAAGGCTAAAAGTGTAGCAAGCCCATGCCAAATAGTTTTGAGATTGAAGCCTCTCTGTATCCAGGAGAGTGACGGTTGTGTTGATTTGCAGAAAAGTCCATCACGGTTGCTTCACGAGCCTCTTCCGGTGAATCGATCTTCTTAATCGCTTTGGTGCCTCTTGCTCGAGGGTCGCTTCAAATCAGCCACACGGGTCTTTCATGGCAGTTGGCAGTTGAATGTTGTGAACGGATTCCAAGTTTAAAACAGATAGGTTGAATCTTGAGGCTGAGAGCGATCCTAGGCTGCACAATCTCAAGAGCGATTCCACACAGGTCTTCGCAAAACCGCGCAAAACATTTTGTTTTTGAAAGTTTTTAAGAAAGCGACAAATCGCTCGCGCAGAAGATAGTGTGGAACCAGTCTGGATCAAGCCAGGGTCCTTCTCGATACTACCGGTTGGCGTATGGTTTCATTCATAAAAAGGCTTAGCATGCCTATCTTTCTCTCCAAAATGATCAAAATTTTACAAAACCCAAGGAATTCCTTCCTCTTCGTTTTTATCGCTGCAGTGTTCGAAAAGGGTTTTTATTAAAAGCTTTAGGTCATTACAACGATGTTTAAGGCACAAGAGAGTAGGTGGTATGTACTGTCGTTCCATTCACATCCTCTGGCACAACTAGCTTAAACAGCGATAAGTACTGAAACGTGATAACCGCAGTTGTTTCATTCAAATTCCCTAATTGTGACTGGCTCCTCAACCGAGACAGACTCAAAAGGAAAGACAAAAGGATAATTACAAAACGGCGTTCGAGGCAACAACCCCGGAATCACCTGGTATTCTATACAAAGGGGACTGACTCGCTACAACAAGACAGACCCGTAAGCAAAAGGACTTACTCAAGACAATGAGACAGACTCAAAGCAAAACAAAACAAAGACTGACTCGATACCCAAGCCAGATTTTACAAAACTAGCATTCGCAGATGCTCAAAATGCGTGCCAGACGCCACATCAAAAACACTGGGCGCCGCTCACAAGTGGTCCCATCCTGATCACATACTCACAGTATCCGCATCCCCAAAATCCAATAGCTGGGTAGTAATGGACTTGGCTGAGGTGGGTGGGAGGATAACCTCGCTGTCAACCAAATCTAGCACCTCATGACGGAGGCGGAAACAATTGTCGGTAGCATGGCCTGTCTACTGGTGGTACGCGCAGTACTGAGCAGGGTCATGAGTAGCAGGGAGATTCTTCGGGAGAGGCCGAGGCTCCAGGCGTTTAAGGTGTCCCCTCTCGGCAAGGATCTGAAGTGCCTTGGACAATGGCATGTAGAGAGCATGGAAGACCCTGCGCCCTCGGGGCAGGTACTTTGGAGCCTGACCACTCTTGCTAGATGCACTAACGAACGGATCGGCGGGTGCGGCCTTGGATTTCTGATCCTTTCCGGATGCAGGGTTGGGAGCGGGAAGAACTACTTTGGCATGACGGGGCCTATCCCGGTTCTCTGATTGATCGAATCGCCTCGCGGAGTGGGAAAGCGTTCTCCACTTTTTTGTCATGATTGCAGATATCTGTTGCTTGTTCATCCCGGCTTTCAAAGCCTCTCGCCTACTAGCGGTTGTTCAATAAGTCGAAGATTGCCTTCATCTGTCTTTACCTCTGGCTTCAGCCTGATTGAGGGTATGGGTTGATGTTGACACGTCATTGTTATAACTGGAGGCCATCTCCGGTTGACTAAGTTCGATAACGCCCAAATGGGGGCTCTGGGTACGGCTCAAGTCGGCTGGTGCGGTTAGCGATGACATCGACATCCCATAGGCGAGATCCGCCATAGACCTCTGGAGATCACCTATCATCCCCATTAGTTCGAATGTAGTAGGCCCACGAGCCTGATATAGCTGAGGGGCCCAGACTGGGTGCGCAACCGGCGATCTGGGTGGATGCGGCATATCAATAGTAGTCTCACTGTATAGGGTGATTCATTGATCCAATGCGGCCGTCATGACCACGATCTCTTCTGAATTCTGCGTCATGCTAAATTCTGCCCCAGCAAGAAGAAAACACCAGCTATTCTGGATCAACTCTCTGAATCTCTGAACTGAAACGGAAAACAAGTAGTATTTTAGCCCCAAACAGATCAAACAGGGGTGTAGCCGAACAACTGCACTCTACTATCGATCATCGTTCCGAATCCTGTTCAAAACTGAACTGATACCCGCAGACATAACTGATTCTCAACAACACTGATACTGGTGCCCTCAGGCCGGATACCCAATCTTGCAAACTGACATGCGCATTCCTGTGGAGATACACTCTAAAAGCACATAGCAGGTAAGGGAGAGCCAAAACACCCCTATGTTGGGGTAGGGTTTCCCTGTCCTATTTTGTCAGGAGCTAGGGTTTCACCACGCATGTTAGCTTTCAAACAACCTAACATCGGGTGACATTGCCCTAGTTTGGAATGGTCACTATAGATTCCGAATATGCACTAGGTCGAATGGTCAAAAAGGGTGACCCGGTAAAACCGGGGTTTGTGTTCCCATGCTATCAGAGCCCATAACCGGTCAGCCTTATGGTCATGCCTTGACAAGACAAGCCTCCGGCAAACCGTTCAGGAATGGCAGATGGCAAACACGGTGTCCTAGGCGCACCAATGCACATGCAATGCAAAGAAACACATAAATGAAATCAAAACAGGATATCACGAGTTCGAGTCAAGCTCTCTAAATCCCCAGCAGAGTCGCCAGAAACTGTAACAAGCCCGCGAGGGACCTCGCTACAGTTCGGACTCCCCTTTTGTTTGTTGCGGTTCTTAATCTGAACCAAAGAGTCCAACTCTGGCAAATCGTTTTGAGAAACAGAACAGATTTTTGAAAAAGAATGCCAAACATGGACTGCTTTGCCAGATATAGAGTCGCCACCTAAATATTTTATTTTGGGAAATTTAGGAAGCCCTGACTCGGTGCCAAAGGCCACGTGTCTGTCATCACCAAAGTTTGTCTTGGCTCGGGAGCTTGGGTACGATCGGGGAAGGTCAACTATGAGCACCCCCTTTCGCTCATTCAAGACCGGCCTCTACTAACCATGATATCCGATTTTGAAAACAGTATGTGTTCTTGTTCCGGTTATTAGCTAGAATTACTATGTTATGCGCACAGCAAACAAGTATAGACTAGATTGCCTAATTTGGAAACAAGCATTGCATATCCGTTTGTTTTGAAAATGCTTTGGAATTTGCTACTCGCAAGTAGGCTAAAACACGGATTTCAACGAGTTTTTCCAACTCAAACAATCCAACCTACACCCACGGGCAATCAAAGTTTTATCTCGTATAAGCACTTAGCCACATGGTAATCATGCTGTCATGTTAACATTCACACGCATGCGAGATGCTAAAGCGTAAATACTTACATTGTACTCCATGCCAAAACAATAAACTAGTTAGCAAACATGCATGTCCTAGTTCATGTTAAGTGGCTAATGCAACACATACAGGATGTGATTAGGATGGGCTCGGCAAACCCTAAAGTGGCATGTGAAATGCTACAACTATCACGTATTCAATTTGGAATTGAAAATACAATACAGTTTGTATGATGTACCGAGCCCGGTTCATGCAAGACAAATATATGGATGCAGGCATGCATTGCATGAGATATGCTAATTTAAACGTGCCCTAATACTAACCATCAAAGCAGGTAAGTAAAAGGGAGAAAGAAATGGGGATTGGAAGACATGCACACACACGCACCCACACTTATTACAGATTCGCCCTTGCCCAGAGAGACCAAAAGAATAATACAAATTAACCAACTACGCAAGCTAATTAATAATTATAAATTGCCTAATTAGTTAACAACTAACTAAACTAGGAAAAATAGTAAACCGCCTCGGGAGGAGAGCCTGATGCAACGCATGCTCGGGTCTGCTTCGAATTGCACCGCCATGCATGGTTCGCCTCGCTTTTCCTCGCTCCCCTCCAAAGACTGCCAAAGCCTCAGGGATGTCTCTCTGGACATTGGGGGTCACCACCGGCTGAGTAGAATTACCACCGGCTGCTAGATATGGCCATCGGCTGGAAATGAGGCTGTCGGCCACCAATACATTGCCGGTCGGCACTAAATATTGCTGGTCGGCAAAGAATGCCTGCAGAACTTGCATGGCAATACAATTCAAGCAATGTATGCACCAACCAAGCCTCTTATTATGTTTGTGACTCAAAGGGGCATGTGCCTCGATTCTCAGACCATCAATCACGCATTTCCATGCATGATAGCCCAAAGAACCAAGTTGTGCACATTGATTTCGAATGCAATGCAAACAATCAAGCCAAGGCCCAATCCCTATCACTAAATCAAGGGACAAAGCATGCATGCAAGATGCAATGCAACCTAGGCATACAAGCTAAGGATGTAACATGGCATGGCAAGACACTTATGCAAGCATACAAGCAAGCATGAGGCAATGCAAACTAATGAAAAGATGGACTTAAACATGATTTAGGCAGCTCTAAATAGGCCCAAAACAGTGGCCAAAATGCTAAGTTCATAAAGGCGAATGCTCATGCAAACATGCATAGATACATGGTTCAAGACTTAAGCATAATGAAGCAACTTTTAAACACATTTAAAAGGGACAAACATGGACTAATGGCATGCAAATGAAGCTTTGAAAATCATGCTATAGGAGATGCCAAACCAACTAACAAAGCAAGCAAAGCATGCAAAATGGCCAAGAATTCAAAGCAAGCTAATGATGCATTGAACTACACTTAGCAAGGAAAACATGGCATGCATTAAACAACTAAAAACAGATTTTTAGCATGTTAAAACAAGGCTAAAAGACCACTTAAATGGCATCTAAATGACTCAAATTCAAAGCCATGCACAATGGTCAAAACATAGGGCATACAAGGTAATCTTTCAAAGCTTCAAAGAGGCGTCCAAGGCAAGCATACAAGCATGTCTTAGGGACTGAAATGACATGTAGGGTGGTTCCAAACCACTTAAGTGATGCAAGCAATGCATGCTACACATTCACATACTTGAGGCCAACAAGCCACAATACAAAGGAGCTATGTAATGCATGCCAAGATCGACTCAAACAAATATGGACAGACCTTAAACATGGCAAAATAAACACAAAGCCTTCACAAGGTTAAGCCTAAAACATGCTAGAATGAAGGTTAACAACCTAAGGCATATTAAGGCAATAACATGGCATTACATGGTAGGTATGCTAAGCATGCATGGTGTACCAAAACCAACTTAATACAAAGTTAAATCATGACAATATAAGCATAAAATACAGCCATGGCATGATCAACAAACCTTTAAACATAATGCTCCCTTAAAAGGCCAAAAATGGTCCTTTTCAAGGACAACAAGGAGAGGGGGTGGCCCTCTCCTTCTTGAGACTTTAAGGCACCATCTTCACCACTGAAATCGCTCAAGATTTCAGTGGTGGAGAGGCCCAAACACCAAAGTCCCGAAACTTGCACAAAATAGCACAAAGAGGAGCCTTACAAGGCCTAGGAGGGGTCAAACAAACCCAAATCACAAAATACTCTTAACAAACAATCAAGAGGGCTAAAAAATAGAACTTTTTTATGTTATACACTAAACACAAAAACAGTTCTAAGATAGGCAAAAGTGGTGTACAAAAATGGGGTAAAAAGGGACTAGTGTCTCACCCTTGTAGACCTCTTCAAAAAATGAAGCTCCAGTTGGTTCTCTAAGCTTAAAACCACCTAAAGACCTCAAGAACAACCTCTGATCCTTCAAGGAACCAAGAAAAGGTGTAACACTATGTGTTTGTGTGCAATAGTGAGACAAAACACACACAAAACTACAAAGAGAGGAAGGTATAGATATAGGATAGATATAAGTCCTAAAGCTAAAACCAGAGCTCCTCTCAAGATGTTGTCTAACCCTAGAAGAGGAGGAAGAGGTCTCCTCTTATAGATATTCACTCTTATAAAGCTTACAAAACAAGCTTGGCAAGAGTAAAATCCCTCCATACACGTGTATGGAAGGGGGCAAAGGTGGGTGCCAGCTATCACAGCTGGCACAAAATATCTACCAAAAGTAGATGAACAGTGATCGGCTAGCAAAAAGTGTCATTTTGACAAAATTCACTGCCGGCCGGCAACAAAGAGTGCCGACCGGCAATATATATTGCCAGTGGCAACAAAACCTTGGCCGGTGGCCTCTAGCCACTGCCGGTGATGTGTGGGGATGCCTCACAAGGCATTCCCTGCCCCTTCAAGGCAAAACACAAGTGTTTGGTGCAAAACAAGATACTAAACAGTCAAGTTCGGAGATCCTGAGGCAAGGCGCGTAGCCGAGACCTCCGGGAACTCCAAACGAACACAAACATGGATGATCACCGGGTGTTCAAACGGTGACGTCCAAGTCTTGAGGACGGTCAAAAATGGGGTGTTTACAGTGTGATTAAAAAATATATATATAATCACACTTGTTTAAAAAGTGTGATTAAAAAATAGTAGTGTATATATAATCACACTTTAATTAGAAGGTGTGATTAAAAATATATATATAATCACACTTAATTGAAAAGTGACATAAAAAATAAATATTATCACACTCAATCAAATAAAGTGTGATTAAAATATCAATCTAATTTTGTTATCACACTTCCAATAAAAGTGAGATTTTTTTTTTTTGTCAAAGTGTGATCTTTAACTATTTTTGTAGTAGTGTTTTTACTTAACAAAAAATACAAAAAAATTAAACATTAATGTTAAAAAAAAATCCCCAACATATAAATAATAAAAAAATAAAAAAAAAATATGGCGGACTATTTTCTAATACCAAGTCTCAACCCTCCATCCTAATTCCTTCCTTAATGCCCATCTTAATCTGGAGGGGATTATGAATCCCTTCTCTATTTTCAAAAACAAACACAATATTAGTAGATCTCACCTCCACCTCCATTTCAATTCCAATCCCCTTCTATCTTCCAAAACAAACGAGACCTTAGACACTTTGATTGAAACATGTTTTTGATCGAAACATGACGAATAAACTTAGACTGATTATATGGCAGAGTTGAATTATACTTGCATATAATAGAGTTGAACTAAGTTGACGATATTTCTGATTGAAACATGACGAATAATTTAGACTTATTATATAGTAGAGTTGAATTATACTTGCATATAATAGAGTTGAATTAAGTTGGCGATGTTTCTGATTGAAACATGACGAATAACTTAGACTATTATTATATGGCAGAGTTGAATTATACTTGTATATAATAGAGTTGAACTAAGTTGGTGATATTTCTCATTGAAAATATGACGAATAACTTAGACTCATTATAGAGCAGAGTTGAAATTATACTTGCATATAATAAAGTTGAACTAAGTTGGATTAACCTAGATTTGCTGTGTCGACAGAATTAAAACTTTGAATGATGCTAAGTGCATGTCAGTTAGATTAACAGAGAAATCAAGGTTAATAACCTCGGCCAGTCTTTGTTTGAATCTGACCTCGGCGGCAAAATCATAGGTACATGCTTAATGTGAACATAAGTGAAACTTAAGTTCACATTAAGGGGCAGAGAGCTGGAGAATAATAAAGAAACTTTAAAAGCCAAGGAAAGCTTGTTAAACATTTTACAAGCTAGAGTTGGCTTAAACACTTGTTGAAAAGAGTTGACTTAAACACTTGTTGAAATTTCAGAAAAATTTACAAGTTAAAGATACACCGATGTAATATTACAAAGAAGTACATTCCAGGTTGTCGAGATGACCAGATTACCCAGCTTTGAGATAATTGAAGACAGAAGTCTTGATAATTGAAGAAAAAAGTTTTGATAATTGAAAGTGAAGTAGCAAGTTTTAAATAAACACTTGTGAAAATATTTTTACAAATATTTTCAAGTGTTAAGCCATGGCCAAGATAAGCGATTGATATATTTGAAGTATTTTACCCCGAGGAAATGCAGTTAAAGTGTACTTTGAAGACATGCAAATTATTCTACGTATGGAATTATACAAGACAAAGAAAGAAAGACAAGTAACAACACATAGTCAAGAAAGAGGACTTGCATTCAGATAAGGAAGTTGTTCAGATACAAAAAGGGCATATCGGCCAAACTAAAGTTATAACATTGTCTAAAAGATTACAATAACTCCAAAACTAGAAAATACAAAGTAAAGAAGCAACAACTGGTATCTAGACTACTCGGCGTCGGCGGCAAGATGTATCTCAGCCTGAGAAGACAACTATGAACTTTTCTCGACAGCCTTTTCAGCCTCGAGCTCGGTGTCAATCTCTTGTAGAGTTTGATCAATGCTCTTTCAGACGATTGGCATCTCAGATGTTGTCTTCTGGAGGGAGGGACCTTTTGAGACCTCGTCCTCCTCATCCTGAGTCAAGTCTAGGACTTGCTCATTCAGAGTTGGAGACTTGGCCCCAGCAGGAACTTCAGCATTAGCCACTTCGGCCTCTTTGTCTTCCGCTTCATCTCTTTCTTCTTCTTCTTCCGCAGCTTTAACCTCAGATTGGCTTTAAGTGGAAGGTTATAGCAGCCCAAGTCGGCCTAAATTTCGAAGAGAAGGGTCCTCGGGGATAGCCAACTCCTTCAGAGCAGCCATCCAACCAAGGGTGTAACCTTTGTTACATGCCTCTCTGACCTGTTTTTTATATTCTTCACGGATGTCAGCTGCCCCCTTGGCATAGGCCTTCTCGTCCACCACTTTGATCTCGGCGTCTTTTGTGGCCAAAGCAGCTAGGAGCTCGGCCTGGGCTTCAACGATTTTTACTTCGGCCTCTTTTTTCTCCGCCTTGAGAACAGAGCAATGACCTCCATGACACCGACCTTTTCTTCGGCTTCATTTTGGGCTTGTTTAGCTACTTTGGCCTGATCTATCAAAGACTTCATTTTGGCATCGGCTCTGTCAGCAAGAGCTCCTCGGGTCTTGGACCAACTCTTTCTTAATTTTCTCGGCTTGCATCGTGAAGGAATGGGCGTGCTAGATCGCCTGGAAAAAATGAAATAAAGAAAGTTAGTAAACTTTAAAGACAAAGAATGAAGAGTACCAAGTGTTAAGGATTTACTTGAACAAAATGCTGCACCATCAAAACAAAATTTTCATATTTGCTGACCTCGGCCATTCGATTGAGGTCATTGGGAAGGAGTAGGGCAGTAGAAAGGGCGACGCCGACCTCAATATCAAAGGCACTGTCACCGGCTCTGACTGACTTTTCCTCAATTGTGATGAAGGGCGCCCAAGGGTCATCAGATTTAAGGGAACCTGAGGTGGTTGCTAAGTCCGACCTCGGCTTCTTTGACTTGGTGGATTCAGAAGGGTCGGCCTCAGCGGGCCTCTTTTCGACAGTAGAGGAACTTTTTTCTGCCTCAGCTATTTTTGAGATCGGCAAGGTGTGCTTAGAGTCGATCTGAGTCACCGTTGCCTTGCCTTGAGCTTTCTTCAACCTCTTTGGCTTGGGTTTAGGTTGAGACTGGGAAGGTGAAGATTGGACTGTGACAATGTTGGGGATGTCGATTAGAAGATCATCAGCAATAGCCTTCTTGCGACCCATCTCGTCGGCAGCAACGGCGACAGTGGCTCTAGTACCGAAGTGGATCGTCGGAAGTGCAGTTGGAGGGTTAGCTGGATCGTGAAAGGACGCCTCGGCACTTCAGCGTCTTCAGCTACGAGTTCTGCCTGTTGGTGTAAGCAGTGGAGCTCAACGTCGGTGTTGGCGTTAAGAAGGTGGAATCAGTTGTGGAGCTGAGGTTGATGGCTGTTTTGTTAGGTTAGAGGTTAATCCCTGGTTTGGCCTTGATGATGACTCAGCTTGAGGAGTTGTTGCTGAAGGGGAAGACTTGCTTTTTTTCGAGACGTTGGGCAGTACAGATTTGTAAGTTGGGATGTAGTTGAGCAGCAGAGGGGCTTTCCGCTGGTCAACTGGCAAGCCCAACAATTTCTTGAAATCCTTACTGGGATAGAATGTTTTGTCAAAGTCCTTTGGTGGTTGAGGAAGGACTGCAAATAAAAAACAAACAGGCGTTAGAACATACGAAAGTATCAAAGTAACAAAGACTTGAAAGCAAGTAAAAGTGACACTTGGCTATTACCATTTCCCTCTTTAAACACGGTTTGTCTTAAGGAGTAGAGGTGAAGGTCATCATCTAATGGGAACTCCCAGTTGCCCGAGATGATGAAATAATCGTCTCCAGCACCCTTGTTGGAGTCTGGGAGGTCAGCAATGAGTTTGTATTTTGTAGATCTCAGCTTAAGGTAATAAATGTAGCCCTTTTTTGACTTCAGGTCACACATTGCATAATAGTATTGGATATCGGCTAAGGTTATCCTAGCATTTTCTCGGCTAACTAGGGCAATGATACTGTTAATGACTCGGTAAGAGTTAATTGCTAGCTGCATTGGGTTAAGCTTATAGTAGTGAAGGACTTCTCGGAAGAATATGTCAAGAGGGAACCTAAGTCCACACTCTTTAAAGGCCACTACAGGGAAAGGCATAGAGTCCTTATCAGGCATGATGGAGTCCTCCTCCCCTGCTAGCCTAAGGTGGACATCAGTGGGGATGGCAAATTCCTGCCTAAAGTACTCTAGTTTAGTAAGAGTGTCTACCTTCCACCTAAACATACCCATGATATTGGCTAAAAAGGGCAAGGTGAGAATTCAGAAGAAAATGGTTTGTATGGGTGTGAGATAACCTCGGCTAAACCCAAAACAGAAACAGGGAAGGGGTTTTTCAGAGATCAAGGGGAGATTGTTACAGTTTTCCTAAAAATTGTGAGTTCTAAGGCAAATCCCAAACCTAAAGCTATGAAAACAAGAATTGAAGACAAAAATCTTGAAAACACAACAAGAAAACAGAGAAGAACAGTAATTCAGACTCAAGAAAACCAGAAGGGGTTCAAGAACATTCTATAAAATGTAAACATGCACAAATTGAAGACAATGGCAATTTATAAAGAACATCAAGTGTATGAACAGTATGTGAGTGCGTGTGTATACCCAGAAACAAATTGCAAACAAGGTAAAATTTATAACACAGATGAAGATTTGAGAACATGAATAGAATCACAGTAGCAGTGTATAAAGCATAACAAATTTCGAAGTAAGTCAAAAACTGAAAAAATGGGAGAACAGTGACTTATTGAGGAAAATGAAGCCGGTATGAAGTACACCGGAGTCAGACGGTGGCAATGGGTAGAGAAGAGCAGCAAAAGCTTTACCAGAAGAGGTGAACGGAGTAGTTGCAGAAAGCTTCGAGAAGACAGAAATGGAGGATTTGGGAGAGAAAGTCAGAGAGAGAAAGCTTGAGCAAAAATGGTGGTGCAAAAGTGAAAAGACGAAGAGAGAGAGAGATGATTTTGATCAAAACACGGAAATGCGGCAAAATTGCAATTAGTGAGCCTAGGACGATGTGTTTGTTAGGTGGCGACGCAGGTTGACGCGACCGATGGCGATGCGGTCGACATCTGACTCAAGAGGGGAGAGACGCGTGGCAAAAATGGTTGCATTACTGTGCATAACAACTCATATGCGTGTAGAAACTCTTGGAGTTCTTGATTTAATGAAGCAAAGACCTCAGCTAGGGGAATGATATCGATTAAAGAACTTGAAAAACTTGGCTCTTAGTTCTAGAGGCATTGATAAAACACACTGAAGTTGGGCTTAAATGGAGCCGATGTGTGATAACTTCGATAATGAAGGATAGCGCAAGTTTAGTCGACGTGCTATATGGTCAAAAGATTTAGGTTTCATTACTTTAGGATGTCAAGATAATAGAACCTAGGGGGCAGTTGTGGGGACATATTTTTTGAATAAACAACACATGGCCAAGGTGGTACTGAAGTGTCAGCTGAGGTGCCACATGTCCTGGTCTTGACGCCGAGGTGATCTCAGCCACGTGTCCTGGTCTTGACGCCGAGGTGATCTCGGCTAGGCCGAGGTTACCTGCAAAGATACCGAAATCCGAGATAAACGGATAAGTTATAAGAGTCCAAGAATGAGGGAGATCCTCAGCTTGGATGAGGATAAAGCTCTTAGGGAGTTTATCTTCATCTATTGGAGAGTCCAAGATGAGCATTGAGCCAGAGTCCATTAAAGCTAGACTTCTACAGGGATCATGTCAGTGTTGACTATAAAAGTAAGACACGTTAAGGTACGCTTTTTGTATTATGACTGGTGAGTAAAAGCACAATTGGCTATCTTTGAGAGATAATTACTGACTTGATTGTCGGAGTGCCCCCAGGTGGACGAACCACTGCCCGAGTCTTTTCTTTTTGTGACAGGTTGTTCGGGCGTGATCTATTTTGTCGGTGTTCTCCAACTGAGTACTTGTTTGGCAGTGTGGTCAGAAAACAGCACACACAATTTGGTATTAATTAAAGCAAAAAAAATGTTAGAACCCTCAAATATTATTTAATAAATTATTTAATAATTCATTTAAGTCTTCTAGTATTATTTTAATTAAATTTATTACAATATTGTCTATTTTTGGAATTAAAATTTAAATTTATAGAGAAATTGGTGAGGGGAAAAAAAAGAAAAAAATGAACGAAATAAAATTAAATTTTGTTCACGTATTTATTTGTTTTTTTATTTATTAAAAAAAAAAATCTCATAACAAAACAATGATCTAAACACGAGAGGAAAAGAGAATTATTGTTGAAGGAGACAAGTCTTTACGGATGAAATCAAGGAGTAGGGCAGCGCAACTTGGTCACTGGCCAATGGCCACCACAAAAGATGATAATTGTGGGCCACTCGTGCAAGCCTGATCTTGGATGATAATTTGTTGTCTATAATTTTATAAAAATTAAAATCAAACCAATACATTTAAATCATAAAATCAATTCAAATCAATTCATTTAGACACAGTTTGGTTATATTTGGAATTATGATTTCACATAATATTTTCATAAAGAAAAATCATGTAACATTTTTATTTCAAAAACCATATATCATTCAAAACATGTATATTATTTCACCATTAACCTAAACAAGCGTAATATCTAGTAAATAAATATTTTGTTCCACATGTAGTAAGTATAAAACTCTCATCAAACAAATATTTTGTCCAGTGATAACAATAATTACAAAACTAAATTTAAAAAAAAAAAAACAAGAATAGCAGCAATAATAGCACTATTTCACAAGGTGTATGATATGTATATAGCTTAAGTTACATACGGTCCGAATCAATTCTAATACGAAATCATGAACTTTCATCTGGAACCAATTTACGGAGAACGATTTTTCCTAACCAAAATCGAATTACGGATTCAAAAGATAAAACCAGACCTATTGAATTAGCTTGGATCTGTTCGATTTGCAAATTTTACGATTCCTTTGCTCAGCCCTAATCTTAGAGAGCGTTTCATGAGTTACTAGATAATTTTTACTTTATAAGATATAGATTGTCATCTATAATTTTGAAAATTATAAATATTTTATTATTTTATAATTTTTTATTTAACACAATTAATTGAATAAATAAAATTTCTAACTACTATTCTATAAAAAATTAAAATTACTTAAATTCTTAAGTGAAAAATGGACAATGTGGCCACAATTCATCTAATTTTGATCTGACATCGGTTGATGAATCAAATTAGGAAAAATTAGAAACATTATGGGGCAAGGGAAGACATTTTTTTTAAAGATCAAAGTAAGAAAATGACAGAGTGTGATTTAATTTAAATTGTATAATAATGTGTTACCATGCCATGTGGTTGCTGACATGATGCCGCGTAGTTACTGATGTGGTATTTCAATTTAAAATTGGGTAAAAGTTATTATAGGAGTTTTCAAAATTTGGGAAAAAATTAACTATTGCAGTCAATCGAACAAAAAAAATTAAAAAATTGAAGATCAAAGTGGAGAAAATAAATTTCAATGGCTGAAGTGAAAAAAATACTAAAATTTCACAGGATAAAATTTATTTATCATGAAAATATAAGGTAAACTATGAATTATTCCCCTTAAACTTCGATTTAGTTATTAATGTGACCCTGATATTTTTAATTTAGTTGATTTATTAAATTTTTATGAAAAGATGTGTAAAAAAGTAGAGAGAGTCACTACAAAAAAAAACACATTTGGCGACTAAATTTTTAGTCGCCAAAAGTCGGGTTTTGAGTTTTCCCGACTAATTTTTTTTGTCGCCGGCTTGGTCGCTGGAAAACTGTCGCGAAAGGTATTGGCGACTAAAAAACTTTTAGTCGCCAAAAACCAACTCTGTACCGACCAAAATTTTCGTCGCCAAACCTGTTTTTTTTTTTAAATTATACATTTGGCGACTAAATGTTTAGTCGCCAATAGTGAATTATTTCTTTTTAATTTTTGGTTTTGCCGACTATTTTTTTCGTCACCAATAGTGAAGCTTTTGGCGACCACCTGTTTTAGTCGCCAAAAGGTTATTTCAAAAAAAATAAATAAATAACCCTTTGTTCTTCCCAAGTTTTGAACCGCCGACGTTGGTTAACCTTCCACTCTAACACTTTACCAACACTCTCTCCACTATGCCACAATACCATCTCATGAACATATATGCAAAATATATTATTTATATATTACTTTGACCCGTATTAATATTTAACTACATATATAATCATAATTTTTTTTATTTAAATATAATTTATGTAAAAAATAAATTATTTATTAAAAAAAGGAAAGCCACTTTTGGCGACTAAATTTTTTTTTAGTCGCCAAAAACCTTGGTTTTGGCTACTACCAATAATTTAGTCGCTAAAAAAATTAATTTCCGCCTAAAAATAACCACTTTCGGCGACTAAATTGATTTTTTGTTGCCAAAACTGTCACTTTTGCCGACTAAACTCAATTTTAGTCGCCAAATGTCCACTTTTAGCTACTAAATTTTTTTTAGTAGCCAAAAACCTTTACTTTTGGCTACAACATTTTTTTTTTGTCGGTAAAACACCTACAATTGGCGACCAAACCATTTTTTAGTCGCCAAAACCTACACTTTTGGCTACCAATCTTTTTTAGTCGCCAAAAACCTGCACATTTGGCTACTAAAGTTGTTTTAGTCGCTAAAACCCATGTAATCAGCGACTAATCTGATTTTTAGTCGCCAATAAGTCTACATTTGGCTACTAAACTGTTTTAGTCGCCAAAAGTCTTCACTTTTGGCTACTAATTCAATTTTTGTCGCCAAATGTCCTACTTTCAGTGACGAAATTTACAGTTTTGGTCGCCAATGCTGCTTTTTGTTGTAGTGAATGAAGTGATCGAGTGTTTTGACTTATTTGTTGTTTTAGCCAACTTGTCAAACGAGGCCTGCTACTTATAATTTTATTTTAATTTTTTCTATATAAACCCTTCAATTTTAATAATTAAGTCAATATAGTCCATTTTATTGATATATGTGAGAAAATGTGTGTTGTACTTTTAATTTAATTAAATTTAAAATTTAAACTAAGAAAAATGAGATTTGGGATGCGAGGGAAAGAAAAGGATAAATTACACCATTGATCCCTTTAATTTGAATGAAATTTTACTTTAGTTTTCATAATTTCAATTTGAACAATTTGATGTTTATATTTTTTGTTTTATTGCAATGTGGTCTCTCTATCATGCATTGTTAACATTTTGGATAGAAAAAAATCACAAGAAAAATTAGAGGGATAAAAGTGAAATTCAAAATAATAGGAACCATCTGTGTAATAAATATATTACACAAGTAGTTTACACCAGTCCTTCTAATTTTACACAATCTTTTTCATTTCAAATTCTAACAGTAAGTGACAGAGAGATCGTATTGCAACAAAATTGAAAATGTATGAATCAAATTATTTAAATTGAAATTGCTAAAATTAAAGTGATACTTAAACTATATGGACTAATGATATAAATTACTGAAAAGAAAAACTAAAGTGAACATTATGAACAATTTCAGATAAAAGTATTTAATTTTTTAGAACGAAATAATAATTTACCCAAGAGGTATAAATAGTTTCACATGAAACTAATTTTATCTATTCATATTTTTCGCATTTATCAATCATTTTTAGTGTAAATCCTAAAATTAGGTAAATTAAGAAACACATAATCTAAAATGTCTCCTTTTTTTTTTCATATTTAATAATAAATTAGACTACATTTTAATTGTGAAAGTTGGATGACATGAACATAAACATTTAAAAACTGGGGAAACTACAGTATAGAAGGACAAAAAAAAAAAAAAAAAATACAAAAATATAAAGAGTATAAATCATTCTATAATGAGATTAATGGGATACAAGTGAAAAATTGAGAAGTTGCAAATCCGACTTACATCCTTCATGTTTGTGTATTTTTATTTTTTCTATTTCACTGTGTAGTGATTTTCCTCACAAATTTTGAGGTACAGGAAAAAGTTTGACAGTTGCATTGAAAACTAGAATGAAGTAGAACTTGTGTTAAGATCTCCTTTTTGGCAATATTATTTTTTAGTTTAAAAGTTAAAAAATTATTTAAAAAATTAAAAAATTAATAATTTATACCAAAAAGTTAAAGATTCTTTTTATCTTTATTTTTTGTATATCTTTTTATAAAAAATTAAAAAGTCATTACAAACATACTAATTTTTTTTTACATCATATTTTAACTAAAAAGTCAAAAAAATTACCCACAAAAAAAAAGGCCAAAAAATTACTAAAAAAATCTATTCCCAAACGATGTCTAGTTTAAAGGTCACATTAAGAATTAAGCTCTGTTCAGCAAGTGAGTTTGGATTAAGTCTATTAAAAGATAAAATAAATTGAAAAGGTAATAAGATAAAATATTACATATAAATTATAATTACTTTATTTTTTTTCTCACACTACAAAAAAGTGAAAAGTTCTTTCGAAACGGAACTTTTTTAGTTAAGATAAAATAGCTAAAAGGTCAAAAAAATCAGATTAAAAAAGTTATTCCCAAACAAAAACTTTACTCCAAATTAAAGGGATTAATTGATTATTAAAGCCTCTCTATGAATTTGACTTTCTTCATCCCCTTTCTTGAATGGAAGATAGGCAGGGCTTCCTCCTACTCTCCATTAAAAGATTGTAGAGCTACATCAGGAGAAAGAAAAGAGGAACGTTATAAAAATGAAAAAATTATACATAATTTTTATATATAATAATGTAATTTATTATAAATTTTTTATTTTAAAATAAAATATTATTAAAAATAAATTTATTTATAATAATGATATTTTTATATCATTCTTGTTAAGTTTTTTTATATAAATTTTATGAAGAATAAAATTTTCCACGAGAAAGGCCTAAGGGGCCACTGTAGTTAATTTTTTTTTTTTTTGTTCCTTTCCATTTCATGCGCTTTATATACCCAATAACAAAAAGTAAGTAAATTACAAGTAATTTGATAAATTGTAAATTAAAAAATTATTTGTAAATTAATAAAATATAAATAAGACATCTATCCCGATGTAAATTAAGCTATGCCTTAAATAGTTTTTAATTGAACTCGCTAATTTTATTAATTTATTATAAATTTTTTAATTATTATATAATATTTTGATATTGAGTGGTTAATAATTTTTTAATATAATAGTAATATCACGGCATTGGATTATTATTCATGAGTAATCTCATGTTATAGTAGGGTTCAAAACATGATTTGATTAGTGTGAGCCAAAATTTGTTCATATGATTTTTTTATTAATTAGTGCTGGTATATGAGATGATAATCCTAAGTTAGACGGTGAAATTAATGTTGATAGACTCACATAATGTTACATTTACTATCGTTTTATATTATTTTTAATGTATTATCTCATGGACCATTATTTGTGTAATAATTTCCACCATTCATATTTTTTCATGTCTTGCATGGCTTAATCCTATTGGCCAAGTGCACCACCATGAAGTTTCAACTATAACACTGAACCAAGCACAAGCAAATACATGAGGCCGAAAGACGAGAAATAGATTATAAGGCAAGCTCACTTTAGTGTTCCTAACGAGTGACAAATAGAGACTCAGCCATTACTCTCTCTTTCTCACTCTCCAGGCATGGCCAAAACAAGACTTCCACCTCTTCTCTCACTCCTCACATTCCTACTTTCTCTCTCCTCTCTCTTGACTCCTTCACTGTCATCCATGGACTCCTTCGTCTATGGTGGGTGCTCACAGATCAAGTACTCTCCAAACTCTCCATACGAGTCGAACCTCAACTCACTCCTCACTTCCCTGGTCAACTCAGCCACCTACTCAGCCTACAACAAGTTCTCCATCATGGGTTCCAGCCCACAGGACGTTGTCTATGGCCTCTACCAATGCAGGGGCGACCTCGCCATGCCCGACTGCGCCACCTGCGTCGCTCGCTCAGTGAGTCAACTCGGCGTCTTGTGTTCCCAATCCTGTGGTGGGGCTGTACAGTTACAAGGGTGTTTCGTCAAGTACGATAACACTACTTTCGTGGGTGTGGAGGACAAGACAGTGGTCTTGAAGAAATGTGGGCCGTCGATCGGGTATGATACGGGGGCGATGAACGGTAGAGATGCGGTGTTGGGGAGTATGGGTGGGGAGTGAGACATATAGGGTTGGTGGGACCGGGGATGTGCAGGGTGTGGCGCAGTGTGTAGGGGATTTGAGTACGAGCGAGTGTCAGGATTGTTTATCGGAGGCGATCGGACGGTTGAAGAGCGATTGTGGGACCGCTGTTTATGGGGATATGTTCTTGGCCAAGTGTTATGCAAGGTACTCTACCACTGGGGCACACGCTTACGCCAAATCCAACAGTAAGCAATCCTCTACCAACAATAATAATTACATTTCACCCAATAATATTATAATTTCACGAATTTTATCTTAAATTTTATTTAGAAATATCAATTATGATTTAAATTCATTTTATATTTAGATTCACACTATACCAATTTAATCTCCCATAGACAAAAAACTTTTTATCCAGAAAATTCTAGACTAAAAAATCTCAAGTTTTAGCATACTGTCAATCTAGTTGGATACTTACCAATTATTTCATATTTGGATGAATTATATATATATATATAAGAAATAAACTTTATCCATTCTAAATAATTTGATTGCATAGTTCAATTATATGGCTTCTAATATCTGACACGTTCATTAAACTGAAGGAAAGTGATTGAGATCCCCTCCAATCATCACTTGCACCATCCCACACACACGTGGAGGTTAGTGATTAGAGGAGAAAAAAAAAAAAAAAAAAAAAAAAAAATTAACCAATCAAAGAAAGAGGGGGTTATGGAGGTGCCCTCCTTATGGGGGTTCAAGTCATTTTCCTAAACTGAAATGAACTCATGATGAACTTATAGACCATGAGTGAACCATCCAATCCAAGGAAATTGATCGCACACGGAAAACATCTTTCTAATTTCGCCAATGTTGTTTTGTATTATTGTTTTTGGATTGCAGATTCATATCATAACGAGGGTGAGAAAACATTTGCGATTATCATTGGATTATTAGCTGGGGTAGCTCTTCTCATCATCTTCTTAACTTTCCTAAGAAAGGTGTTTGAAGGAAATGGTAATAATAAAACTACTTCATCTTCTGCTTCATTTTTTTTTGTTTTTGTTTGGGTTAAATTCAAAAATCAAATCCCACACGATTCATTTTGCTTTCTTTTTTTTTTTGCAGGTAAATAAACTATTATTTGTCCAAGCCCTACTACCTTTTTATGATCATTTGCTTTTGGAAGCTCTTTTAGCTTACTTTTTCTATTCGTGATGTCCAACTTGCTTTTTATCTCTTTACCCTTTTCTGGAATTTGTTCTTTATATTCATCCCCAAAGGAGATCTAGTGTGTGTAGGAAAGATCTCTCTCTCTCTCTCTCTCTCTCTCTCTCTCTCTAGGGCCATGCATGCATGTACCCTTAAAAGGAAGGCAAAAGAAGGGCTAAGATTCCACTCTCCCCACCACTCACCAAAGTTCTGTTGTTTGATGTGAAGAAATGGCATATTCTTTTTTTGTGAAGGTGTTGAATGATCGATTTTTTGTATTGTGTTTGGATTATAAATTTGCTTAAAAGTTTGGAGGGAAAAAGAAAAATATAAGAATAAGTGAAACGTCAATAAAATATAAATATAAATTTTGCTTTAGTTCCATTTTTTTTTTTTTTTTCCAAATACTTATCTAAATATATGATTCAAATAGAGTCTTAAATATTTGTCTTTGTTATGCTTTTGACATGTCTTTGCTACCATATATTCACTACGTTTAGATTTCGAATTACCCAAAGGAAAAAAACTATTTAATTTGTGCTTTATTTTTCTTTTTCATTTTGTTTTTTGGGGAGGACTGCAAATCTAAGATTCAAACAAGAGGTGTAGTTTACAGGCTTTCTTTGTTGCCTTTTCTTTTTCAAACCATTTTTACAGGGGATACTTGAATAAGAATCTATGTGATGAGCTAGGCCGATCTCTAAAAGATCTGGTGCTTTTTTTACTGCACAAATGATCATTGCTCACATTGCATTAAAAAAAATTTGTAGATCATGGAACTGTGTTAGCCACTGTAACTTAGAGCTTTCAATTATTGATGGATTTAAAAAAAAAAATGAATGTGTGGCAATATTTATTTTAGATGTGATCAAGAAAAATTATTGAGCAACTTAAATATATATATTTTGCAACTTAAAAAATTATTGTGCAACTTAAATTTGAGTCACATTGATTATTCACATAGCATTACCAATTTTCATCACTATAATCCAAAACTTTTGAGTCTCTATTAATTTTTTCTTTATTAGTCAATAATGCTGATCAGAAATGTAGTGGATTACATGTTAGCATTATGTGATTAAAGATCTTTCTCTCTCATCTAAAGAAGAATTTTGCAGGATATACTTTCATCCATTGTTCATAACTTTTGATAATGCATGTTTATTGATCTAGGAGTATACATTCATATAATAAAGTGGAAAGGATAGGCTACCAAAGTTGGATATAAAACAACTGATTAAAAAGGCTTGGCATATATATATATATATATATGTTGGAGGAATTGCAATACCTCATTGTCAAGGACACTTTTGTTTCAAATCATTGCTAAATGGCCATCACTTTATGCTATAGAATAAGACATTAATTATCCCAGATGGCATCCCCACAATATTGATAAAGTTCAATGTGGCCTCTCATCATGGGTCTATCAAATAAATTGCATGGTGGGCTTTCAACTCAGGAACACGTAGTGTGTGAGAGATGGGCTTGTATCTGATTTTGCTTCTTGTAGTTTTTATCACGATAACAAATGTCAACAAAGAGCATAATCAAATGGTTTAAATTTAAATTTATCTCGGAAACCACGTCATTTTACTCTAGTGTGAAACTTGAGATTGTTGAACTACCAAAGCAAAATAATTGCAGATAAAAGAATGACAAATAATCTAAATCTTAGAGGAGATACAAAGAGATCACTGAAAATATATTTCTTATAAAGGCAATAAAGTAGAAGACATTATTGTGAAATTTAGGCAAAGAATGTTAAAAAATATGATTGGCTACACAAAAATCACTTAAACACTTTAAGAAGAAAATTGAACAAGAATAATATAACTACTGTATTTTACTAATATTCCAAATGACCAACTTGCAAGTAACAAGGCTATATATAAGAATCTAAAAACAAACTCTTTAACATTTTAATAAAATGACCGTTCATGTTAGTACAAAGACCCACTTAAACATTTTCTTTGTAACATTCAACCCAATTACAGGTTATTATTGGATATTTTGGGAGTATGGCCACATGATACTCTATGATATTATAATTGATGAAGAAAGTGAGGTATTATAATTTTGTGTTGAGAGATGAGTTCAAAATCCTCTACAGTGTTTTCCTGTAGTGGTTCCTACTGTGGTCGTTTTGGCACTTCCTTTTTTTTTTTTCTTCAGCTTCTCGCTCTTACACTCCATTCCCAAATCAGAGACCTAAATCAGAGAGGGACCACGAGGACGACAGAGAAAAAGAAGGAAGGAAAAGGAAGGGGAATCACCGGCATCACCAATGAGACCGTTTGCCTAAAAATCTCATGCAACCATAGCCGCCGTCACAGCCACCAAAGCTTCTGAAAAAAATGGGCTTCATCTTCTTCTCGCATTTATGTTTTCGTTTTGATTGTGTTAGCACCATAAATCTGCAATTTTTATTATTTATATAATTGCAGGACACGTGGCATTCTCTTATTCATTTGGAAGTTAAAAGAAGTTATAAAGATGATGGAGAAAATGAAGGACAAAGTGGATGAGTGGAAGGACACATGGCAAGACAAGAATGAAGATGGAAAAGTGGGTAGTTTTAGGTGGTTATTGGGTAGTTATTGCTGAAAGTTTTTTCCTACAAATATTTGCCTATAAATAGCCATTCATGGCTACATTGTAAAATCCAGAACTCAAATCAAAGACAGTTGATTTCAATATTTCTTGTCATTTTCCTTATCTTAGGAGTAGTTTAACATAGATTTATATTTCGAAGCATTTATTTTCATGCACTTCCTTTTCGAAGCATAGGAGTAGAGGTAAGTAATTGTTACTTTGATTGTTCACTCAATCGTCTTTCTCCATCTCCCTTTCTTCTTTAATTTTTCTTTTCTCTACATTTTGGCAATTTTGAAGTCCTCTTCATTGAGGCGAAAGAACCGTCAACACAATCGCTTGATAATTGGCTTGAATTTAATCTGTAAGGATTTTTCAATCCTTGCCGCACGCCAAGATTTATAATATTTTCCTTCAGAGGAAAAATAAGCCAACATATATTTTTGCGCTTGATGGGGACGACCAAGTGTAAGAAATGATAAACAATTTGATTTCGCCATTCGAACTTGTCAATCCGAAATTTATTGGCGTGAAAGAAAAATTTTGGATCTCCAAGAAGAGATCCATTTTCTTGAAGAAATAAACTTTCATCCATTACAATATTATTTGGTGGAAGAAAAAAGACACCATTTAATTGGAGAAATTCATCAAATTGAAATGGTAATTCGCCAAAGGAATGATGTGTTATCAACTCTTACTATCAAGTCTTGAACTGAGGCTTTACTGGCTCGAATTGGTGAATTTTTTCAGAATTTTTCCATGGTTGAAAATAGCAAAAGCAAAGAGTTGATTTCATCAATGGCTCGGGGGGTTCAAGAGTCCGTTTTTAAAGAGCCAAGTTATGAAATTAACACAATGAAAGAGTATGTTCTTGAGCCAAATTTGGCTAAAAATGCTGTTCCATGTATGACTCGGGGGGTCCAAAAACCAAATTTTAGAGAGTCAAATCATGAAAATAACATATTTATGAGTGATTTTCATAAGCCATTAATGGCTAACATGGAAAAACAACCCACTTTGCTAAATAATTATGAAAATCAATTCGGCGAAAGTTTTGTTTTTAAAACAAACATGGTCAAGAATGTTGAACAAGCCGTCTTCATGAATTCAAAATTTTGACACTTTTCAAAATGTCAAAAGTATGAATTTTTATGGTCACACTATACCATGACTTTTGGTGTTCAAAATCCTTTTTGGATTTGTGGTTCACATCAAAATATAATTCTAATGATGTGGCTAATAAAATTAACAAATTGTTCTTATGAGTTCGAAGCACTAAGAACAAGGGATAACCATTTAAAATGCATGAATTTGGCTAGAAAAAGCCTATACATTTAAATAAATGGTTGAGTTTGGCTTATCTTTTCAAATTGATGGCCAGTTGTTTGTATGTACACAGTCAAAGCATCGAAGATACATTCGAAGAATCAAGAGTTGTTTCGAAGGTTGATTACTTCACCTTCGAAGCTGTATAAAGCTTTGAAGATACATTCGAAACATCAAAAGTTATTTCGAAGGTTGATTACTTCACCTTCGAAACTGTATAAAGTTTTGAAAAACTTTCGAAATGTGTACATCTCTTCAAACATATGTAAAATGATAATTAATTAGTTGTCGAATAATGCCTATTTTTGGCATGATAAGTTGGTTCGAAGAACAACATTTTTTGGTGTCTTCGGAGAATTAATAATTGGTTCGAAGCACAAAATTAATATTTTCATTAATTATGTACGAACCAGAACATACAAAATTTGAATAACCACAATGTTGGCCAAAAGTTGCTTCGAAGGCCCTTTTGCCATAATTTTGCAAGTTTCAAAGCACTCCATCTTGCATTAACAGCTTCGAAGAAACAATAATAGTGGTTGTGAACCTTCGAAGCTTTGCCGAATATTTTCAAGGATGTAATTTGTCCTTTGTCGGCACTTTCAACTTTCGGAAGATGATTTTGGTCCTTTGTACCACCTTCGAAGCTTGTTACTAGTCTATAATAGCTAGCATTCGAGGCATCTAGTCATAATTTCATACTCATTCGAAGCACTTCATTGGTGCTATTACATCATTCGAAGCACTTTGTTGGTATTGTTCGAAGCATTTTATTGCTTAGATTAATTATGTGCTTGGTTCGGCCCTTCAAAAATTCAAATAAACATCATTTTTAAAGGCCGCGGGGGGTAATGTTAGCACCATAAATCTGCAATTTTTATTATTTATATAATTGCAGGACACGTGGCATTCTCTTATTCATTTGGAAGTTAAAAGAAGTTATAAAGATGATGGAGAAAATGAAGGACAAAGTGGATGAGTGGAAGGACACATGGCAAGACAAGAATGAAGATGGAAAAGTGGGTAGTTTTAGGTGGTTATTGGGTAGTTATTGCTGAAAGTTTTTTCCTACAAATATTTGCCTATAAATAGCCATTCATGGCTACATTGTAAAATCCAGAACTCAAATCAAAGACAGTTGATTTCAATATTTCTTGTCATTTTCCTTATCTTAGGAGTAGTTTAACATAGATTTATATTTCGAAGCATTTATTTTCATGCACTTCCTTTTCGAAGCATAGGAGTAGAGGTAAGTAATTGTTACTTTGATTGTTCACTCAATCGTCTTTCTCCATCTCCCTTTCTTCTTTAATTTTTCTTTTCTCTACATTTTGGCAATTTTGAAGTCCTCTTCGTTGAGGCGAAAGAACCGCCAACACAATCGCTTGATAATTGGCTTGAATTTAATCTGTAAGGATTTTTCAATCCTTGCTGGCACGCTCGGATTTATAATATTTTCCTTCGTAGGAAAAATAAGCCAACAGATTGCAATGTTGTTACTATGATTTCAATCTAGGGTTTCTTTGCACAAGAAAGAGAGATATGGCACCTCCACAATAGAAAAAAAACTCAATCTCCTCTTGCAAGTTGGTTTAGATGCATGAACAATCAAAATGGAAACAAAAGATAAAACCA
Source organism: Camellia lanceoleosa (assembly GCA_025200525.1). Classification (NCBI taxonomy): domain Eukaryota; kingdom Viridiplantae; phylum Streptophyta; class Magnoliopsida; order Ericales; family Theaceae; genus Camellia; species Camellia lanceoleosa. The sequence continues at coordinate 86,214,309 of CM045759.1, forward strand.
ATTTCTAAAGCTATGAAACCCAAAAATTGAAAAAGCCAATTTCTTCGTTAGTTTGTGTTTTAATTAAAAGAAATTGGTGTATTGCCAAGTGAAATTGATGGGTTGAGTTTAATTTGTGTTTAGAGAGTGGTTTGTTGCAGACTCATGGTGAGAAATTGTTATTGATCGGAGCAATAGAGAGTTATGATATAAATATATATATATATATAGTGGTAGCTCAGATTTCTGCCATAGAGAAAGATTGGGATTTTCATCTTTTACCCATTACTAGTTCAAAACCTTCAAGTATAGGATTACATTCAACATCTTCATCCTCTCCTTGTCTTCCTTCGTTAGTTTCCAAACCCAAACCTAGATTTGATTAAGAGAAAGAATAAAGAGTGTAGTGAAGAGGATGAACAGAGTGATTTTCGCAGAGCAAAGAAATCAAAAGAAGAAATTTTTCCAAATTTTTGCCAATCAAAATCAGATTTGGGTTGTTTTCTTGAGTCAAAACCCGAAGATGAGTTGGAAAAAAAAACGAGTGTTAGAGTGTTAGAGAAGCACCCATTTCTTGAGTCAAAATCAGATTTCTTGGGTTTCAGATTTGGGAATGAAGTGTTAGAGAGAGAAGTTGACCAAAAAAAAAAAAAAAAGTGTCAAAACGATGTCGTTTTGGCACCACTGCAGGAAAAACACTGCAGAGGATCTGGACTCATTGAGTGATTAAGGAACATGAAGAGATATAGTTAATGATAATTGATGAAGAAGCTAGACATGTGATACGATAAGAGTACCTAATAATTTTCTCCCAATTACACACCACTAATGCAATGACCTTAACCTACCACTAATGACACATTATGCTCCCATAACTCAAATAAATAAATAAATATTAATGACCATTAGGGCATCTCCAATGGCAAACCATTGTTGCTGCTATTGCCATAATTTAGTGGCTGTAGCAAAGCAGTGTGCTCCAATGGTTTGCCATAGCAGCTACTAAAATTTGAGAAATGCCAAAGCTTGTGTCAAATTTGATACAAGTTTTGGCAGCTGCTATTTGTGCTAAATCATGAAGAAACACCTTTCTTTTTCTTTCATTCCTTCCAGTAAAACATCCCTCCCTTCCTCCCGCCAGTCATTTTTTCTGAAGAAATACAAAAACTGGTGTGTTCGGACGACCGACCGAACGTGTGGTCGTTCGGACATCAGTTTCTGTACTAAAATGACATCTGAACCATTAGAGCACCATTGTTATTTTTTTATCCATTTTTTACTATTCATTGTCATAATTTGACAATGACAATATTATTATAACATTTGTCATTAAAGATACGTTTACATGCATGAAAATATAACTCTTAACATAATAAAAAAACTAATTTATTTTTTCAACACCTTCTTAAACTTGATAATAAAACTCCAAGCAAACTCCTTAATTGCAAAAAAACATCTTTTCTGAGGAGCTTGGTTAAAATATTTGTAACTTGATCTTGAGACTTTTGAGTTTCATCTCTTTCTTCAACACGTACACTCTTTAATGAAATGATACTGTGTTGATGTGCTTGCTTCGATCAATGAATACCAAATTTTTGGCCAATGCCAACCCCGATTTGTTGTCGATGAAAATTTTCATAAAATATGTAATAATATCATAAAGAAAAATGTTAAGAGAATCTAAAAATTTTATCAAATTTTTTATCAAATATCTTATATGGGTGTGAGACCTATACCATGTGAGTCTCATACCCATGCGAGACATTTGATAAACAATTTAGTAAAACTTTTGAGATCTCTAATGTTACTTGATCATAAAATATATAATATTATCACAGAAATATATAATTTTATTTCTCTATCATAAATTATTGTAACTCTTATTAAAAAATATGTAACATTTATTACAAAATTACACAATACACCACAAAAATATATAATAAAATGCATATGGTACACATTCTAGCATAGTATTTCTCCTTATATTAACAGCCTTTTTTTGTGCATGTGGTGATGACAACAGTGCTTAGGTTTTTTTTGAAAAAAGTTTTATTTATTTATTTATTTATTTGTTTGTAGTTAGGAAACAATTCAATTTATGTGAATTTTTTTTTTCTCTTTTCAGGTCATTTTCTGAAAAAATTTAATGGATTTTATTTATCTTTAATGTTTTTTTTTTTCCTAATTTTACTTTTTATTTTATTTGAGTCTTCTAATTGAATAGAACGTAAAATTTTTAAAAATAAATATATATTTTTTTATTACTAAAAGCACAACAAAAAGTAATGGTTAAGGGGGTTAAGAGGCCCATTAAGGGTCCATTTGGATAGATCCAAACAATTCATTTTTATAAGGTTTTTAGTGTATATTATTTATAAAAAATTAAAAAATGCTAGGAATTCTCCGAATTTATCTTGAATGTGCTTGTATGATGAAGATTGAATTGATAAAGTGTGGGGTTCACATATGAAATGAATCCAAGTCATTGATTTCCTTTCTAGATAAATTTTGAATTGATAAGGGTGGATTGTAGTATTGTTGTAAAAAATTAGATCTTCCATTTTTTAAATACAGAAACAATAACATAAAAATATTATGATTATCAGATCGACTTAATTTTTTTTTTTCCGTAAACGATATTTATGAAAAAATCTCTTAAAATGAACGATTTGAATCATTGAAATAGAACCTGTAATGAATCTTACGAACCCATCAAGTTTTCTCACGTTTAGACTTAATAGAAACCTAATCCTTTCGTTCGGGTAGTTGATTTTTTATTGACTTTTAGACTAAAATAAGAGATGAAAAACTATTTGAAAATACCTTTTTTTTAATGAAAAATGTACAAAACGTAAATAGATTGTGAATAATTTTTTACTTTTTTGTATGACTTTTTGACATTTTTAGAATCTATTTTTGAAATGACTTTAACTTTTCACCAGTTGGTCTCAATAATTGAATCTATTACCCATTAAGTCTTAAGTTTCTATCTCATGTATCAAGAAGTTCTGTTATATTTTTCATATCCCGATTTTGCCCCTGCTACCAGTTGATAAAAATTCATATTTAAATCATCCTAAGCACTTTTTGAATCTTTAATTATTTATAATATTCATTACTCATTAATTTTTTCAATTTGTATTGACTTCTCTCTTGATCATTTTTCCAAAACTCTTCTTCTTTCTCATATATATCTCTCTCTCTCTAGAAAATTTCACCATCCTAGCTATGGCCCTGGCCATTCACTGCATAACCACCATCGTCGTCATTCACTAACCACCTCCACCTCCACCGATCACTACCATCACCTTCGCCGGCCACTATCACCACCATTGTTCACCAACTATCTCCATCCCCGCCGATCTATACTTCACAATCTCTCACCCGTTTGTCTCGCTCACCTCATATTGTCATCTTCCTTCCTTTTGCCATTCACGCTCTTCCCCCATCCTCCATCCTTTATTTGCCATCACTATCATTTTTCTTCAATCATCAATCCACCATCTTCAATATCGAACTTCACCAATAGCTTCAAATCTAGTGGTTTTCGACGCCGATCTACCATCTTCGACGCCAATCTGGTACTTTACATGGTTGCCGATGAAATTAAGACTCTTTCTACAATGTATTAGTAAAGATTTACATTTGTAAAACATTGTCACGACCCAAACCCACCTCTATATGTTTAGCGCCGTAACCGGCTAGTAATCCATGATTACCACACGTCTGCTTAACAATAATGACAATAACACAATAATGGAACTGGCGAAAGCCAATCAATAATAGAAAAATAATGTCCAATGAGCTATGAGAGCTTAAATGAACAACACAAGTTGCATATACTTATATATTCGCAAACACTTAAGTCCACAAAACACTTATATACAAAAACAAAACAGAAGTTAGGAAATAAAATCCCTAAGATCAAAACAGTATAATAAAAGTCAAAGATTAATCTTGTCACTTGACTGATTACAAAATTGCGAGTCTGAACCACCCAAAAAGCCTTGACACGTGTTGGGTTGGAACCTCGCGATGAGACGGAATAGTTGGCTTGACAAGAATAGGATTTGGGTTAACGCTACTAACTTTGATCCGGTGCCTGACCACCTACATATACATAACAAATAATGAGCTAGAGCCCAGTGAATAACAACTGTGTAAAGGGGTTATGAATGATGTCCTTATAATAATTGAAACAGTCAATTAATCAATGGATCAATTTTCTCAATCAATGTGTTATATCATATCAATCATTTCGATTCATATAGTCATATGTGGTACATCCCATAACAGAACAATCGATAGGTCTTAAAAACTGAACAATCATTTGATGGCTATCAATACAATAACAATAGTTCCAAGAATTGGAACTGACTGAGGTCTTTGTAACAATAACAATAACAATAGTAATGACAATATGTTATGGATACCATAAGTACAATTCGGAAAATAAGACAATCATTCATCAGTAAACATTATCATTTCAGTAAAACAATACATTTTCATCAATCAGAAACTAATTATAATGGAACATAGTTTTACAACAGTGTTACTCACGGTGGGCTCCCTGACTATGTGTATAAAAAGCAACGTCCAACCTAAACAAGCAAAGTCAAGCACAATTCGATTACAATCATACTCTTACAATTCTATTCAATTTGATTGTTCGATCTCTATTCGTTTTCTCTTATTCAATTCAAATTCTATTCTTTATTTTGTTTCGTGCCTATAGAATGCACATGAATGTAATGCAAATGGAAACACATTTTAAAATGATACAAACGGAGGCTCGGAAGGTTGAAAAATGAAGCAAAAAAATGAAACCAAGAAGTGCCTCCAAACCGTACGTGCGGGAGCCCCAAACTGCACGTGCGAATTGAAGCAGTCTGTTAACATTTTCTACTCTGTTTTCCGCATGTGCGAGATCTCAGGCTGCACGTGCGGAATTGGAAAATTCAGCCCCGAAAATCTACTATGATTTTAGGGTCCTCTCTTTCAAAATCTAACTTCATTTTTTGTATACTTTAATCCCAAAATCCACAAAAATAAGCTTGAACTTTAATTTTCAGTCATCAAATACAAACCATAAGTTTATAACCAAATTCAATTGTTCAATTTATAATAAAAAATGTTTAGAGCAATTATAAATCATAAAATGTATGTTCAAGCTTCAATTCAAGCTTTTAAATTAGAATTTCTTTGAAATTATGAGAGGCCAAGTAAGAGTTGATGTGTATGAAATTAATTTGTCCATAAGATGATCAAATTTCTTGGACTCAAGCATGTTCAAGGATAAAATCACCAATACATATATACAAATTATGTTCTTTTCAAAGTTTTTTGAGATTTTCTTCTCAATGTTCATAAACCATGCAAGAAAACAATTGTTTTGATCATGGATTTCTTGAAAACATGACATGCATGTAAGAATCATGAGCTCCTTTCTTCCATTCACAAGAATCATGCAACCAAATAAGTGTTGTACTAAATTTATGCCATGCATGTCAATGTATTTTACCATTGCCTTCAATTCACCTTTTTAAGCTTTTTGTGAGTTCACATTATCAATTTACACCCTTCAACTCCTAATTTTACATGATTTCCTCTTTCATTCATCTCAAGTTGTAAAGTTTTATCAGTTCCATGTCTCAAATCCATGAAAGAAATGAAGAATTATTACCTTGAATGGTTGAATCATGGAGTTTTACTTCTAATTTTTCCTTAGCTCTTCTTCTATTTTTTTTTTTCCCTTTATTCTTCCTTCGTTTCTCTCTTGATTCCTCAAGAACACACACACACACACACACACACACTCTCTCTCTCTCTCTCTCCCCCCAAAATATCTTCTTTTGTTGAGCCAAAACGAAGGCCCATACATATAAAGGCTAATATATATAAATATTATTTAAATTTATTCTGAATTAGATTTTTACAAAACTTCATATGAAGTCCTAGAAATCATGTTGACTATAATTATGTATTCCCTTTTGGTTTCTGAAGCCTCTAAGGAGTTCAATTTGCAGTGTAAAGTTGCAATTAAACCACCCAAACACACTTACAAATCAGACATAATTAATTTTTAATTAAACTTCCCAATCGGGTCTAAAAATTCTAATTAGTTTATTCATATTCCCACTTTCAATTCCTGAACCCACCAAGGCTGTCAATTCCAATTTCAAAGTTATAATCACAATAGATAATTTCTCAATTTGGACAGATATGCACAATATATAATCATTAATTAACACATAATTCAATTAATATAATCATGACTTGCATTTTAGGGACGTTACAAACATATTGAACTAATCTAATGAGTTTATCACTTAATTCAATGATAAATTTATCACTGATTTGTTTAATATGTTGTGGACTGTTGTTGCTGGAATTTTGATATTAATTCAATGATAAATTTATTACTGGTTTTTGTTCATGTTATATTTATCACTTCCCTCTTCCTCACTCCCCCTCTCTCTTTTTATTTCTCTTAAACCTAATTTGCTGTATCAGTGATAAATGTATCACTGATATATTTATCAGTTGTGTTGATTTGTGGCGATGATGACGAGATTTTTTTTTTTTTTGTAATCTTTTAACAAACAATTAGTGAGAAATTTATCAGTAAATGTGCTTATCACTGCTAAATTTATTATTGAATATGTCTTCGAATCTTGTGTTAATTTGTAACGATGATGATGAGATTTTCTTTTTGTAATTTTTTAATAAACAGCCAATGTGATAAGTTTATCACTGAGTATGTCTTTGAATCTTATGTTGATTTGTGATTATGAAGACAGAATTTTCTTTTTTTAATTTTTAACAAACAGATAGTGATAAATTTATTATTGAATGTGTCAATCATAATTTTTTTTTACTGGATTTGTCTTTGAATTTTTGTGTTGATCTGCAAATGTGAAGAATTATTTTCTAGTAAGGACTCCTTATCTCCTTCATTCATTTTCTTCATCCTTATGCTTCTCTTTTTCTCTTGTTGCTAGCATGGCGATATTGACATGGTGTAAATGGAAAATGGTGAAAAAAAATATTATCAAAGATTGGAAGTGGTCTTCGGTGGCCGGTTGATAGAGAGAGAGAGAGTGTGTGGAACAGTTGAGGGACTTCTACATGTGGGTTGAATGTCAAGGGTAAAATGGAAATATGTGCTAAATTATTTTGGGTCAATATCTCAAGGGAATTAAATCAGGTTTAAAGGACTAACCTGTAACTCCCCCTAACACTAAAAAAAAAAAAAAGAGATTTTGTCAAAACTCCTTATAATAAAACTTTAATGCATTAAGGACAAGCACAAATTTTTTTTTCTTAAAAAGTCCAATGCATACCATTATTATCAAAATATTAAATTTTAAAATAATATAACTTTTGATCTAGATGTCGATTTTTAATAAAATTAGTATTTTTAAAATCATCTCATCAAAATTTATCAAAAAAGATCCATGTTGACTATGACTTTCTTAAAATATATATATATATATATATATATATATACATTTTACTATCGAAATTGATGTAAAGAGAGTAATATGTTACTCTGATTGACAATAATATGTTACTTTGATTTACAGTAACATGTTACTCTGGTTCATAGTAACATGTTACTTTAGCAATATTATATAAAAAAAAGATAGTTTACTTTATCCTTACTCAATTATGCGCTTCCTTCTTAGGGGGTTTATGAAATAAAATAAATTGGATTGTCTTTTTCACCAAATAAGAGTCCAATAGAGGGGGTGGTTAAATTTTCCCAAGAAAAATGCTAGGGACACCAAGAAAACTATCAAATTTGTTACCAAACACTCACATATATATGAGATCCAATCCCACAACCATGTGAATATTTAGTAAAAAATTCACCTTGTTTGATTCCAATTTTATGAATTTGTTTTTCAAAAAATTGAATTCTTTGTTTTTCGTATTTTTTTTTAATTTTTAGTGAATTTTTTAACATTAAATTATTTTTTTACTTTTTAGATACACTTAATATAAATACAATTAAAAAATAATAATATTTGTGAAAAAAAATCTTTAAAAAACCTTTTTTGACAAATATTTTACCATTTAGTTTAAAATTTTAAAAAAAATTACTAAAAATAAAATATACAAAAAATTAAAAAATTCAATTAAAAAAAAATTAAATTAAAAAAAAAAAGGAAACTTCACTTACCCTATTGTGATTTGGGCCAGGTACGAATTACCCAATGACATTATGAAATCACCACATAACCCCCCATGCTTACTGGATTGAAGTGTACATTGTTAACAGAATAAATTAACAATTATACTCTCATTTTTCATCTTCTTCATCTCTTTTTTATCAATTCTTCTTCTCTTCTTCTCCATTCTTCTTTATTTTTCACAAACCCAAAATGTAGAAGGTAGATATATATGTATATACATTTTTCTTTTGAATTAAATAAATATATATATAATTTAATTCAACTATGCTTTCAATCCAGTAACTTAATCACCTACCAACTCAAAATCCTATCTTAATCATGGCGACGAGTTTTCCAACAAGCATGAAGGGAAAAAAGACTTCAACGCGAGCCACTTTTCATGGCTCTTGTTCCTAATCTCTGTCGTCACCTTGATCAAACCAAATCTTCGCTTCGTAAGGCTTTTCTCTTCCATTATTAAAAATGACCATATTAGGGAGGAGTAGAGCGGGTAAGAAAGAGAGAGAAAAGAGGTGATGGCAAGTAATCTATCTATCTATCTATATATATAGAGAACATTTTGCTTCGAATAGAAAAAGATGCTGGGAGTATTGTTCTATGTTTTCAAAACATAGAGCAGAGCATATGCCACAGCACCACTATTCATGGAATGAAGTTTTGAACCAACAACTCAACCTCCAAATATAGAAGACGAAATATATCAATAACCAGATTGCATCATATCCAGACCATAACCCAATTCCATTAATTTGCAAATCCAATTCCATATGTGTGTGTGTGTGTGTGTGTGTGTGTGTGTGTGTGTGTGTGTGTGTTTGTGTTGAACTGATGCTCAATTTCAGGGTGTTTCCTTTTCACAAAACTAATTCCATATATATATATATATATATATATGTGAGGACATAATTTTTGAATGAAAACATGTGGCCAAGGTGTTACCAAAGTGCCAGCCGAGGTGCCACGTCTCCTGGTCATGACGCCGAGATCATCTCAGCCAGGTCGAGGTTATTTGCGAAGATACCGGAATCTGGGATAAGCGGATAAGGGACAAGAGTCCTAGAATGAGAGAGGACTTCTGTTTGGGTAAAGATAAGACTCTTAGAGTGTTTATCCCAATCTTACTGGGAGTCCAAGATTAGCAATAATCCTAAGTCCATTGAAGCTAGGTTTCTATTGAGACTAGGTTTGTGTTGGCTATAAAAGAGAGGCACCCTCATGGGTCTAAGGTATGCTTTTTATGCTCTGAATAGTGAGTTAAACACTTCTACTATCTTTGAGAGATAACTGACTTGATCGTCGGAGTGCCCCCGGGTGGACGAATCACTGCCGGAATCTCTTATTTTTATGACAGGTCGTTCGGGCTTAATCTATTCTGCCAGTGTTCTCCACCTGAGTGCTTGATTGGCAGTGTGGTCGAAAATTGACACACACAATTTGGCGTCGTCTATAGGAAAGAAAGGAGAATAGATGGCTAACAACGGACAAAAAGAGAAGGTTGGGGACGACACCCTTACTGGGAGCAAGAAACACATTGACCTTAACGTCGAAGAAGACAACTGCAACGAAGAGACTCGTGATAAGAATCACAAAGAAAAAGGACGTCGGCCAAGAGAGCGACGTGCCAAAGAAATCAGACTGAAGCGGGTATTATAACGAGGATGACCTCTAGGTATGGAAGGATAGATGCCTGCGGAGGGACGACGAGATGAAGGGAATGGCGAACAAATTGGAGGACCTACAAACGGTCGTCAATTTCATGATGCAGGACAACGTCAAACAGTCACTGTTCCCTTTACAAGATACGTCGATTCCAGCAGCCAAGAAAGATGCCCAAAAAGGGAGGCAAAACACAGTTCCTGCAATTCCTCAACACGACAGGGCAAATGGGCATTCTCATCGGCCTTCACGGGAGGTTGGGCATGGAGAATCAAAGAGGGCTGGAGAATGATGCTTGGGAGTTGGAATTTACAAGCTAAGGTTGGTTTAACACTTGTTGAAATTTTAAGAAAAATTTACAAGTTGAAGTTAAACCGATGTCATGTTTAACACTTGTTGAAATTTTAAGAAAAATTTACCAGTTGACGTTAAACCGAGGACATGTTTAACACTTGTTGAAATTTTAAAAATTTACAAGTTGAAGTTAAACCGAGTCATGTTTAACACTTGTTGAAATTTTAAAAATTTACAAGTTGAAATTAAAACGAGGTCATGTTCAACACTTGTTGAAATTTTTTAAAAATTTACAAGTTGAAGTTAAATCGAGGACATGTTTAACACTTGTTGAAATTTGAAGAAAAATTTACAAGCTAAAATTAAACCGGGGTCATGATTAAAGGAAGGAATGTTATAGGTTCCATCATCTCAGGATACCGAGGTAATAGAACCTAGGGGGCAGTTGTGGGGACATAATTTTTGAATGACAACACATGGCCGAGATGACACCGAAGTGTCAGCCGAGGTGTCACGTGTCTTGGTCATGACATTGAGATGATCTCGGCTAGGCCGAGGTTATCTACGAAGAAATCGGAATCTGGGATAAGCGGATAAGGGACAACAGTCCTAGAATAGGAGAAGACTTCAGTTTGGGTAAAGATAAGACTCTTAGAGAGTTTATCCTAATCCTACTAGGAGTCCAAGATTAGCAGTAATCCTAAGTCCATTGAAGTTAGGCTTCTATTGGGACTAAGTTTGTGTTGGCTATAAAAGAAAGACACCCTCATGGGTCTAAGGTATGCTTTTTATGCTCTGAATAGTGAGTTAAACACTTTTGCTATCTTTGAGAGATAACTGACTTGATTGTCAGAGTGCCCCCGGGTAGATGAACCACCGCCAGATTCTCTTCTTTTTATGACAAGTCATCCGGGCTTAATCTATTTTGCCAGTATTCTCCAACTGAGTGCTTGATTGGTAATGTGGTCGGAAATTGACACACACAATTTACATCCGCAATATGTATATATATATGATTGCTATTATTTAATTGTAAGATATGAGCTGCCATTGATATCAAGTTAAGATAGATTTTAATGGAAATCATTTAATTTCTATGTATATATATATGAGTGCTATTATTTAATTGCAAAGTAGAGAGAGAAACAATAGAAATAAGGGAAGGGAAAAAGTAATGACATCTTTAGTAAATTTAAAGATGTAAAGGGGGTATTTTCGTCTTGAAAATTGACTTACTCTCCTGTGGAGAAGTGGTTTGGAAATACTCTTCTGATCTTGGGGAACGCTCGAGATCCGCTGATAGTCACCTGAAATGGGATAAACACTCCGGTCTGGGGTGCCGGAATTAGCACTCCGACAGATAAGTCAGTCTCTGTACTCGAGAATACTTGTGTTCTAAGTTAAGCATAGTAATTCTCACATACCTTTCTTAGTTTGTTGTTCCTTTATTTATACCTGTTTTTTGGGCCTCATGGCAAGGCCCACTTGTCATTCATTATCCTCTTATTTACTCCGCTCCCTAGTTCAGTATATATTCGGCCTATCCATTATATTCGGTATCCTTATCGTGCAGGATAGAGCCGTGTAATATCTGTCTTCTAGAGTACGCTTCTGTCACGACCCAAACCCGCCCTTGTAGGTTTAGCACTGTAACCGGCCAGTAATCCGTGGATTACCAAAGGCCTCAGAACAGATTAGCAAATAATAAGGGGCTGCGGAAGCAATATAACAAAATAAACAAGGTCCAATGAGTTGTGATAACGTACATGGGACATAACATTTCAAAACTTATATATATATATATATGCATAACATGCCAGTCAAGATACACAATAGTTACAAAACTGTACATCCCAAGATCTGTCTGTACGAAACTTATACAATGACTAGCATGAGTGCAAAAACAACCATGGCGTTAGGCTTAGTTCGGAACCTCCTCGGGAGGCACAATAGTTGGCTGACAAAATGTAATGTATATCGTCAACTTTAGCCCCGTCAGGTGCCGTCTCACCTACATACATAATATAAACTATGAGCGAAAGCCCAGTGAATAACAATAGAGTAAAGGGTTTCAATGAATGAGTTTATACAATTTCAGAAAACATAATTAGATTTGTATCAAATTCATCAATTGTCCAGATCATATACAGACAGAAATTATGAGTCATGTTCAGTCATACATAGTCCATCCGTTAATAACATTACTTACAAAGCATCTTAGATCAAACTTGTCAGTTCCATAGAGGAACCTCCGGCCGGGTGAGAATAACTTGTCAGTTCCATAAAGGAACCTCCGGACTGAGAACTTGTAAACTTGTTAGTTCCAATTAGGAACCTCCAGCCGGGCACAGATGGCTTGTCAGTTCCATGAAGGAACCTCCGGATCCGAGTAACAGAGAACAGATATCATATGATGCCAAGGATGTCACGAATACATAACAGAATTAGACAATCATTCATTGTACAGAACATGTTATTTCAGCAAACAGATCTTATTTTATCACACAAAAAATAGCTACAGTTAAACATAACTTTACTAAGTTATTACTTACAGTTGATCTTGAATCAGACAGACGAAGCAGATAGGTCAAACAGGACGCGGCACGTGACCTACATAACACATAACAGACACACACTTGAAACACACGTTTTAATTATACAAAACTTACGTCGTTGGTTCTTAGTGTGTTTCTACTCTTTAATCCTCACTATAGAGTTTTAAACATGGCCTAGGAATGCCTAGGATGAAACGAGGATGCAAAAATGCCTTAGAAAATATTTTGCAAAACTTGTTGAAAATAGGGGTCCCGCTCGACCGTGGCTTCCTACGCTCGAACGGACATGTTCCACGCTCGAGCATCACTTTACATGCTCGAGCGGATTGTAAAACATGGCAAAAGTACTGGATGCATGAAATTCACGCTCGACGGGCGCTCGACCCCCGCTCGAGCATATGACTCAGGTCCCCACTTGAGCATGAATTCCCCCGCTGATACCACTATGTCACGACCCAAACCCGCCTCTATGGGTTTAGCACCGTAACCGGCCAGTAATCCGATGATTACCGAAGGCCTGCTTAATAGTAAAACAGTAATACAGAGTTTAGGGCTGGCGGAAGCCAAAATAGAAATTTAAAAGATGTCTAATGAGCTGTGACAGTCTATATATAAAAGACTTTTTATAACATATTCACATAAACAAAACAGTATGTACATACCTCATATACAGATATTTAGGTCAGGGACTACATCCCTAACATAACAGTACAATACAGGTACAGTCTATACAGTATTACAAAAACAGATACAAAAAGGGAAAAAATCTAAAACACCCCAAAAAGCCCTAGCTTGAAGGACTTGGAACCTCTCAGTGAGGCAGTGATTGGCTTTGACAAACGGAACTTAGCCCGACGCTTCTAGCAATGGTCGGTGCTCAACACCTACATATATATATGAAAGGAGCTAAAGCCCAATAAATGACATATGCGTAAAGAGGTTAAGAATGAATGTTCTTTCAGTATTGAAAACAGTCATTTATCAGTATAACAGTTATTCGATCATAGCAGTAATAAGTGGTATATCCAATATCAAACAAGACAAGAGGGTCTTAATGCATCGATTGATGGCCATCATATCAAGAAATGAGTGGTTCCGACATGGGAACCGACAGAGATCTCTGTAACAGTAATAAAGAATACCAAGATGAAATTGCTATGGATGCCACGAATACAGTTCACAAATAGGACAAACATTCATTCGGTAAACAGTGTCATTTCATAAAGAGTACAGTCATTTGTTCAGAAAATAATCTCAATTGAACATTTCTTTACAACATTGTTACTCATAGAGTTCTGGGTTACAAATAAGCTAGTGCGCGTCCTCGGATGCCAACCCTACACAGTTACAGGATGAACACACACTAAGTCACATACTTGGGAATCGAAGACTTAGTCCCTACTTAGACTCGATGTGGTTCTACATCAATATCCTACTTAAGATGCCTTAAACATGTCCTAGGAATGCTTAGGATGGAAAGATGATGCAAAGATGTACTAATAAACACTTTTCAAAATTTTCAAAAAACAGGGGTCTCGCTCGAGCGTGGCTTTCTACGCTCGAGTGGACATGCAAACAAAGGAGCTCCACTCGAGCGTGACTTCCGTCGCTCGAGCAAACTGCAAGCTACAGTAAAAATACTGGATGCTCAAAATTCACGCTCGACGGGCGCTCGACTTCGCCGAAGCGTGAGACATAAGTCCTCGCTGAGCATGAACTATCTCGCCGAGTGGATCAGAACTCATGCAAAATCGATACACGATTTCACGCCGAGCATCACTTTCCTCGCTCGAGCAGATGGCATGATCTTAGATTGTACGCTCGAGCGTGGGTCCAAAATCTGGAAATTCTAGATTTGAACCTCAAGCTCAAAATCAAGTTTCAATATACTAAATTCGATCCTTTTGGGATAATTTTTTAGAAAACACTTTAAAACTTATAATATAACATGATTCAAAGCTCAATTTGTAAAATCAAGGCCCAAAGGTGAGTCAATTAAACCCAATTTCAAACCAAACTTCAAGAACAACTTCAAATGTAACATGCATGTGATCAATCAAATTCAAAGCTTCGATTACTTGCTCAAATGAGCTCAATTGCCTCAAAAACAAGATGAATTCATGGACTAAGCTCAAGATATGAACATGCATGTGGAATTTATGAATTACAACCTCAAAACTTCACAATATGTATATGCATGCATGGATTAACTCATAATTCAACACAATAAGCCAATTCTAGACTTAACTCACTAGACTTCCATGAACCATGCAAGAAAGAACTTGGATTCACAAATTAAATGATGAATATCCTACCTTAGGTCCTCAATTTCAAGTGTAGAAGCTCAATATGCAAAGAATTCTTCAATTTTCCTAAGCCTCCAAGCCAATTTTTTTTAAGTTACTTCATTCTTCTAATTCTCTCTTCCTAGTCAGTTTTGTCAAGGAAATGGGCTGAAGAAATGTTGTATTAACATGTATGAAGTGGAGAGGGGTTGCCTAGATAAGTCCACTAGGTGGCAAATGTAAAAATAAGTCCAACTCTTATAATTTATCAATATTTAATCTAATTTAATCATACCAAAACACATTTGAATTAAATATATCATAAAATCACATTAATTCTAATTAGCATAAAACACTAATCAATTTTAGATTCGGCCGCCGATAAGGCCGTCAATATAATACATGAACAGATAATTTAGCAGTCAAACAGATAGACACGAAATTAAACTAATACACTCAATCAATCAGTTCAGAATTTCAGCCAATCAGTCAATTAACATGCTTAATCATATATTAGCACTAATCAGCGGTATTATCAGTAAACAGTGGTGAGGGTTGTCACAGTCTCCCCTCCTTACAAAGAGTTTGGTCTTCCAAACTCGAATTACCTTCATTCTGGCAGAAAACAGGATTCAGTGGGAACAGTTCAGGATATCTCTTGATCATATCGTCTTCTCTTTCCCAAGTGGCATACATGCCACCATGGTTTTGCCAGTCAACTTTCACTAACGGAATCTCTTTATTTCTTAACTTCTTGATCCGTCTGTTCACAATCTGAATGGGTTATTCTTCGTAAGTGTAGTCATCACTTAGCACTACACGGGTAGGCTCAATTACATGGAAAGGATCCCGGAGGTAATCCCTCAACATTGAAATATGGAACACGTTATGCATATGCTCCATTTTAGGAGGAAGTGCTACTTGATACGCTAATCGATTGATTTTCTCAATAATCTCATACGGTCCACATACCGGCGCTAACTTGCCTTTTACCCCAAAACGGGTCTCCTTCTTTCATCGATGTCACTTTAACAAAAACATGATCACCTACTATACTCTCTCTTACCTTCAACATCCACATAGTTTTTCCGCTTTTGTGCGGTTTTCTCTGTTGAATCGGCCACCTTTTCAATGGTTTCATGTACAATTTCGCCCAAGAAAGGCCCATCTCCAATTCGCCCAACAAATCGGAGAACGACATTTTCTGCCATACAAAGCCTTGAAAGGCGCCATACTAATGCTCGAATGGAAGCTGTTATTGTAGGCAAATTCAGCTAAAGGTAGATGACTTTCCCAATTTCCCTGGAAATCAAGAACACATATCCGCAGTAAATCTTCTAGAGTCTAGATGGTTCTTTCTGACTGGCCATCTGTTTGAGGATGGAAGGCACTACTCAATCTCGGCCAATCTAATGTCGCTCAGAGGCTTTGCCAAAATCTCGATGTAAACTTCGAGTCCCTATCAGAAACAATGGACACAGGCACTACATGCAATCTAATAATCTCATCAATATAGATTATAGCCAATTTGTCTGCATTATAAATTGTTTTGACAGGTAAGAAATGAGCAGATTTAGTCAGTCTATCAACAATAACCCAAATTGAATCCATACCTTTACTGGAGCGAGGTAAACCAACAATAAAATCCATAGTGATGTGTTCCCATTTCCACTTCGGTATCGGTAAGGGTTGCAGTAAGCCTGCGGGTCGTTGATGTTCGGCTTTAACTTGTTGGCAATGAAGACATTTTGACACAAAGTCAGCAATTTCTTTCTTCATTCCTGGCCACCAGAAATTCAGTTTCAAGTCTTAGTACATTTTCGTATTTCCTGGATGGATAGACAATTTCGAATTGTGGCCTTCTTGCAAAATTCTTCTTTTTAGTTCAGAATCACACGGTACACACAATTTTCCCTGGAATTTCAACACATTATTTTCAAATTTGAAATCCGGTCTCGGTTTAGATTCCCGTTCTTCGATGATCTTCTTCAAGAAGTCATCTTGTTGTTGTTTCTCTTTAATCTCTTCAATCAGTGCTGGTTAAGCAGAAATAGCAGCTATTGTTCCACCTTGTTTACGCAAAACAATCTCAATTTCAAGTCTTTCAAGGTCACATAGCAATTCTTTCTGCCTGGTGAGTAAACAGGCTAGATTTCCAATCGATTTCCGACTCAGTGCATCTAAGAATCGGTGTTAGCTTTTCCTGGATGGTACAAAATTTGCAGGTCATAGTCTTTTATCAGTTCTAACCATCTCCGTTGCCTCATGTTCAGTTCTTTCTGTGTGAAGAAGTATTTCAAACTATTGTGGTCTGCATACACCTCACATGTCGCCCCATAAAGGTAGTGACGCCAAATCTTTAGTGCAAACACTACTACAGCAAGTTCCAGGTCATTGGTCGGGTAGTTCTTTTCATGTGGTCTCAATTGTCGAGAAGCATACGCAATCACTTTACCATTCTGCATTAAAACATATCCCAAACCCTTATAAGAAGCATCACTATATATAGTATAACTATCCGTACCTGAGGGTAAGGTGAGAATCGGTGCAGGCACTAGGCGAGGTTTCAACTCCTGAAAAGTCGATTCTCCGGTCGGCCCAACAAATGATGTCCCTTCGAGTCGGGCTTGTGTCAGTGGTAGGGCAATTTTGGAGAAATCTTTGACAAACCTTCTGTAATACCCGGCTAAGCCTAGAAAACTTCGGACTTCGGTAACATTTGTCGGTCTAGGCCAGTTCACTACTGCTTCAATTTTTTGCGGGTCAACTGTAATACCATCCTTACTGATCACATGTCCCAAAAACATCACACTGTCTAGCCAAAATTCACATTTAGTTAGTTTTGCATAAAGTTTTTGTTCTCTTAGGGTCTGTAGGGCAATGTTCAAATGATGTTCATGTTCCTCCGTGCTTTTGGAATAAATTAAAATGTCATCTATGAATACAACAATAAAGTCATCTAGGAATGGTTTGAAAATTCTGTTCATGGGGTCCATAAATGCTGCAGGTGCATTGGTAACTCCAAAAGGCATAACTAAGAATTCGTAATGTTCGTACCTCGTTCGAAATGCAGTCTTTTCGATGTCCCCTGTCTTGACTTTCAACTGGTGGTATCCAGGTCTAAGGTCAATTTTGGAGAACACTTGGGCACCCTGTAACTGGTCAAATAAATCATCAATGTGAGGCAATGGGTATTTATTTTTCACTGTTACCTTGTTCAGTTCGCAGTAGTCAATGCAGAGTCTCAGTGAGCCGTCTTTCTTTTTCACAAATAAGACTGGCGCGCCCCACGATGAAGTACTGGGCCTGATGAACTTCTTATCTAACAATTCTTGTAGCTGAACTTTCAACTCTTTCAATTCAGTCGGTGTCATTCTGTAAGGAGCTTTAGATACTGGCTGTGTACCCGGAATCACATCAACAGTGAACTCAATGTCCCTATCAATCAAATCCCCTGGCAGATCATCTGGGAAAACATCTGGGAATTCTCTAACTATAGGAATACTGTTCACATTAGTGTTAGCATCAGTAGATACAGTCAATACAAAACATAGATACCCCTTACACCCCTTTCTAGATACCTCGAGCGGGAGTCGAGCGCCCGTCGAGCGTGAATTTCATGCATCCGGTACTTTTTCCATGTTTTCCAGTCCGCTCGAGCGTATAAAGTGACGCTCGAGCGTGGAACATGTCCGCTCGAGCGTAGGAAGCCCCGCTCGAGCGGGACTCCTGTTTTCAGCAAGTTTTACAAAATATTTTCTAAGGCATTTTTGCATCCTCGTTTCATCCTAGGTATTCCTAGGCCATGTTTAAGGCTTTATAGTGAGGATTAAAAAGTAGAAACACACTAAGAACCAACGACGTAAGTTTTGTATAATTAAAATATGTGTTTCAAGTGTGTGTCTGTTATGTGCTATGTAGGTCACGTGTCGCGTCCTGTTTGACCTATCTGCTTCGTCTGTCTGATTCAAGATCAACTGTGAGTAATAACTTAGTAAAGTTATGTTCAACTGTAGCTATTTTTTGTGTGATAAAATAAGATCTGTTTCCTGAAATAACATGTTCTGTACAATGAATGATTGTCCAATTCTGTTATATATTCGTGACATCCTTGGCATCATGTGATATCTGTTCTCACATTACTCGGATCCGGAGGTTCCTTCATGGAACCGACAAGCTATTCGTGTCTACCGAGGTTCCTAATTGGAACTAACAAGTTTACAAGTTCCCAGTCCGGAGGTTCCTTTATGGAACTGACAAGTTATCCTCACGCGGCCGGAGGTTCCTCTATGGAACTGACAAGTATGATCTAAGATGCTTTGTAAGTAATCTGTTAGCGCTAACGAATGGACTATGTATGATTGAACATGACTCATAATTTTTGTCTGTATATGATCTGGACAATTGATGAATTTGATACAAATCTAATTATGTTTTCTGAAACTGGATGAACTCATTCATTGAAACCATTTACTCTGTTGTTATTTACTGGGCTTTCGCTCACAATTTATATTATGTATGTAGGTGAGACGGCACCTGACTAGGGCCAGAGTTGACAGCCTTCTGTTTTGTTTTGTCAGCCAACTATTGTGCCTCCCAAGGAGGTTCCGAACTAAGCCTAACGCCATGGCTGTTTTTGCACTCATGCTAGTCATTGTATAAGTTTCGTACAGACAGATCTTGGGATGTACAGTTTTGTAACTATTGTGTATCTTGACTGGCATGTTATGCATATATATATATATATAAGTTTTGAAATGTTCTGTCCCATGTACATTATCACAGCTCATTGGACCTTGTTTATTTTGTTATATTACTTCCGCAGCCCCTTATTATTTGCTAATCTGTTCTGAGGCCTTTGGTAATCCACGGATTCTTGGCGATTCTGATGATAAACCAACAGGCGGTTTGGGTCGTGATGAGTGGCTCTGATACCACTCTATCATGACCAACTCGCCTCGTGGGTTAAAGACATAACCGCAAGTAATCATGAGATTACCTACTACCAAACCAAAACAAACATAACTCATCAGAGTAAAGGGACCAAACGGAAGCAAAATTTAAAACTTTGTCCATTGAGCTATGCTTACATGGCACCTCAAAACAACCATACATATTTACATTAATAACTCACAACAGAAATACAGTATCATAAAAGTTCTGTACAGACAGGATCATTCAAAACTATGTCAACCCGTGAAAACTATATACAAACATATACAAAGACTTCGCCAACATGACAACACAAAACAAAATGACAAAAAGGCGAAGGCGAGTCTCATGCGTGAGACACATGGGCTGACTCTTCAAAAACCCGGTTGTTCCATACAAACTTTACTACAGGTAAAAACTGAACACCAACGACCCGTCGGTTTGCTACAACCACTCCCAATGCCGGAATGGAAATGGGAGCACATTACCATGGATTTCATTGTGGGATTGCCTCGTTCTTCTCGAGGTATGGACTCTATCTGGGTTATAGTTGACCGTTTAACTAAGTCTGCCCATTTTCTACCTATCAAAACTATTTATAACGCTGATAAATTGGCCAATATCTATATGATTGAAATTGTGAGATTGCATGGAATGCCAGTATCTATTGTATCTGACAAGGACTCAAAGTTTGTATCGAGATTTGGGCAGAGTTTGCAACAAGCTTTGGGGACTGAATGAGACTGAGCAGTGCCTATCACCCACAGACAGATGGCCAAACTGAACGAACGAACCAAACTCTGGAGGATATGCTCAGAATGTGTGTGTTAGACTTCCAAGGGAATTGGGAGACCTACTTGCCATTAGCTGAATTTGTGTACAACAAAGCTACGATTCAAGCATTGGAATGGCTCTTTACGAAGCTTTGTATGGAAGAAAGTGTCGTTCTCCGATATGTTGGGCTGAAGTAGGTGATAGACCTTTGCGGGGACCAGAACTTGTGCAAGAAACCACTGAGAAAGTGAAACTCATACAAAGTCTGGGTCCCGCAGCAGTCGGCTGTAAGAGCTATGCCGACGTTCGAAGAAGAGAAAGAGAATATGAAGTTGGGGACCATGTGTTCATAAAGGTGAACCCGATAAAGGGTCAAACTCGGTTTGGTGTTAAGGGCAAGTTGGCGCCGAGGTATGTTGGACCTTATGAAATTCCCGAAAAGATCAATCCGGTGTCGTATCGGATAGCCTTACCTCCTGTAATGGAACATATGCACAATATCTTTCATGTATCGATGCTTCGGGAATATTTGAGAGATCCACTCCACATCATTGAACCGACACATGTGCTTTTGAAAGATGACTACACTTATGAGGAGAGACCTATCCAGATTGTGAATTGTCGGATCAAAAAGTTGAGGAATAAAGAAATACCATTGGTAAAAGTTGGTTGGCAAAACCACGGAGGAACCTATGCAACTTGGGAAACCAAGTAAGACATGATGAAGAGATATCCGAATTTGTTTCCATTAGACCCAATGTTGATCCTGAATGAAGGTAGTTTGTGTTTAGAGGACCAAACTTTTTTAAGAGGGGAAGAGTGAATTTAAGTTGACTTTGAGCTTGGTGTTCAATTTGGAAATTTAGAGATTTGGAATCACGCCGAAGGGAAAGTGACGCCGAGTGATTTTGAGTTCCCAAAGACTTTGCATTGTTTACAATCCGCCGAGCGGGAATTCACGCCGACGGCACTCGACTTCGCCGAGCATGTGATTAGGTCCCTACCGAGCAGAATTTCGCCGAAAGCAGCATCAGAAACAATGTAAAGTACTGAACTGAATTACGCCGAAGGCCACTTCGCCGAGCGTGAGTCCAAAATCTGGAATTTCTAGATTGAACACCAAGCTCAAAATTCAACTTTTAATGCATCAAATTCGGTCTTTTTGGGCTAATTTTCTGGAAAACACTTGTCAATTCATAGTATAACATGATTCAAAGCTCAATTTGTAAAATCAAGGCCCAAAAGTGAGTCAATTAAACACAATTTCAAACCAAACTCAAGAACTTAAAGATTAATGCAAAATTCACACATGCATGAGTTCTCTTGAACTCTAATGCTACAAAACATGACCAAATGCAAGTTTTAGCTCAAGGACAAGATGAATTCATGGACTACATTTAAATTATACACATGCATGAAAGAATTTCATGAAGAACAACCTCAAAATGCAAAGATAGGCACATGCATGCATGAGTTTCTACTCAATTCAACACTTTAATCCAATTCTTGACTCAACTCACTCAATTACCATGTACCATGCAAGAATCTACTTAATTTCATGATCAAGAAGGGAAATTCTCTACCTTAAGTCTTGAATGTTGAGGTATAGGAGCCTAATTATGCAATCCTCTCTTCAATCCTTCAAATTCCTAGCCAAAACTTGTTGAAATCACTCTATCTCCTATCTCTCTCTCTCTAGTCGATTTTTGGAAGTGAACAAAATGATGCAACACAAGCTTTAACAAGACTAAACAATTACTCTAGCAAAATCCACTAGATGGCAATTTGGTAAAAAGTCCAACTCTTGTAATTTACCATAAATTAATCCAATTTAATCATACTAAATCATATTTCAATTAAATATACCATGAAATCACATAAATTCTATAAATCAATTTCAGATTCGGCCGCCGATAAGGCCTTCAATTCGCAATTTAAAACATAAAGCATGGACATGTCATTTTACACCGAACAGATAAAAACACATAAATAATGCAATACATATGCAAATTAATCTCAGATTCCTTCTAAATCACTGTTAGGCATAATTACTCATGAATTAGCATTAATCGGAGGTCAGGGTTATTACAGCTTATGATTATTCCAAATATCCGGCTCCTACAATTACCCCCCAAATACCTCGCTAGCATTAGTTAGTTGGCATGTTTGGCTAGAAGTCAAAAATTCGGCGATTATTCCTCTTCCCGATACGTGTCAGAATGCGTACGTGTTTTTTAGTCACTGTAACGCTCTCCCGCCCCATTCGTGCTTCTCGCGCATTTATTTCGATTTGAAACTTAAGTCCTTTCGAAAACATGCTTTTTCGAATATTTGAACTTCCTGGACTGCCAGTCGGTATCTCTTCTTCAACGTATTTTCTGCAACTCCTATCCGTTCTCTCCTTGTGTCCTTTGCCTTTCGTAAGTTTTCTTTTCTTCTCCTTGCAATCCTATTTTTTGCTTTTATTTTTGATTTAGAACATCATTGGGTCCTTACTAGAATGGCCAAGCATTTGAAAGACCTCCTTTTCGAGGGTCAAATTTCTGGGTTCCGAAGACATTTTTCTATCCCTGAGGATGTCCATCTTTCTCTGGTAACGGACAATACCCTTGATATGGAGAGGGATGACCAAAATACAATCATCTTCCCTCTCCTGTCTATTGCGGAGGGCGGAGTTCGCTTTTCCCTACACCCATTTCTCAGGGCCGTCCTCCGTTATTGGAGTCTGATTCCTTCGCAACCCAATGTGAATTTTTTCCAAATCATAATGGGAATCGTAGAGTTGAATCGGTGTTTCAAGATCAACCTTGGCATTCTAGTGATTCGGCACTGCTATGCTTTAGCCAAATCCTCC
Source organism: Camellia lanceoleosa (assembly GCA_025200525.1). Lineage (NCBI taxonomy): Eukaryota > Viridiplantae > Streptophyta > Magnoliopsida > Ericales > Theaceae > Camellia > Camellia lanceoleosa. The sequence goes on from CM045759.1 coordinate 86,237,836, forward strand.
GATCGGCTCAGACGCTACTTTCTCAGGGCCAAGGACACCGACCATCACTTGGTAACGATGCTTGCCAGCTCTGGCAAACGAGTTGACGATGTAATGGTCAATGTCTGAGGCAACTGGGAGTTCAGTGAAGGCGAAGATCGCCTAGACCTTATTCACAGACGGAGGGGTAAACCAGGTTGCCTTGTAGCTCCTTGTTTGTCGATCTTTCTTTTATGCGGCTTTTTTCTCTAAACCTTACCCTTTGTTCTTACAGGCAATAAGTTGAAGAGGATTTTGACCTCGGCTGACGACGCAGTCCTTGCAGAAATTAAAATTGCACTAAAGTACTTTGGCCATCCAAACGTACAGAAGCAAGGGAGGGCTGTCCATATTCTTCTGCAGTACGAGCCTACCTATACTACGTTCTCGGCCGTAGACAATATCCCGATCCCAACCGGCGAACAACACATTACGGCTCTTGTCTTCCCCAGTTTCAAGACCCTTAGGCAAATTGGTCTCGAAGCTTCTGATTTGAAGCAAGGCTTAGAGCCGATTGTTGAGGTAGATGCCAAATTAGCGAGGGAGTTCACCGCCGAGGCCGAAGAGGTTGACGAAGCTCTAAAATTAGTGTTTGAGGCAGCCGGTCTTAACCAGCCTAACTCATCGTCCACTTTGGGTCGGGCGGAGTTTTCCTTCAGAGATATTTTTACAAACTTGGAAGACCTTTTCGGCACTTTTTCAGAAGGCATGGCTAGGGAGAATCTCACGCAGATGGCGAGAAAGAGAAATGCCGAGCGAATGGCCACTCGAAAGAAAGCCGAGGCTGCTGTTTGAAATTTCAGCTTGAATCTTTTCAACCTTCATCGGAAGAGACGGCGAAGTTGTTGTGGCGAGACGGATGACAATCAATGCCAGTTACGAAAGAACGGCTAGTTTCAGAGGTGGGGGCGAAAACGTTCACCGAGGATAGACGGCCAGAGGATAGCCTCGCCGCCAAACAAATTTCGCTTAGAGGAATCCGATGTGGTTGTCCCCTTCGTTGTTTAACCAAAGATCAAAGACATGCCAATCCTCCGACGATTCGCCATGAAGGATCCAAATTGGTGTTGAGCTTATCGCTTTCGCTTTCGGCAAACAAGGCCACCTTTCGAGAAGAGCCGGATTTGGTAGCTATAACGTTCATTGCCCAGTCGGCCCTTCTGGTATGTATACGATTTTTTGCTCGTTTGGTTTGGTTTGCATACAATGTTGCTTGATTTGGTGATCCGAACTTGTTTTGTAGACGGTTGGAAGGATAGTCGAACTAGGCTGCCGACAGCGTGATGCCATTGAAAGAATTGGCCGCTTAAAGTTTGAAGCTGAAGGTGAAAGAAGCAGGGCCGAGTTTGAGGAGATGAGGGCCGCAATGGAAAGTGCTTAAGCCGAAGCTGAAAATGAGAGGGCTCGAACTGTTGACCAGCTTAGATCCGAAGCCGAGGATAGGGCGAACGCGAGCCAGGAGTCGCTCAAGTTAGCCCAGGAGGCGCTTTCTAAAGCAGAGGCCGAATTAGAAGAATTGAAGGCGGCCAAGGAAAATGCCGAATCTGTAGCTTCTACGGCGCTAGAAGCTGGGAAGAGCGCCGCCTTGAAGGAATACATAGATGAGGTCCCCAAATTCGAAAATCGGGGATTCAAACATGGGTGGCTCAAAGCCCTTGCTACCGCTGGAGTTACATTGGCCTTGCGAATTCCATACAAGCAAGTGGACGTTGAGCCACTTGAGTCTGATCCCGAGGATTGATCTGGGAGACATTCTAGTTTTATTTGGTATCTTTAATTTCAATGTACGTTTTTGTTTAGTGGATTCAAGGTAATTTTCATGTATAAATTAGTTACTAGTCGAGCTCAATTTATTAATGAAAATTTCCTTCCCGTTTCACTGTTACTTGTACGCAGTTTTTGATATTAATGAAGGGTTTTGTCTTCCACTACTTTTGATAACAGTGTAATCTTGGCCATTATATTAGCTTAATCTCAATTTATCCGAACAAATCGATTCTTTGTGCCGAATAGGACTAATAAATCAATTCATGAAGTGGTCATGCACTTGCTTTTAATAGATTGATGAATCTTGCCTCACCGCTTCATGAATTTGAAACGCTGACTAGTATAATATTGCTGGGTGTATTCATGAAGTCAGCGCACTCGTTTAATAGATTGATGAATCTGCCCTTGCCCCAACTGCTTCATGAATTTGAAACGCCGACTAGTACAATATTGCTGACTATATTCGTGAAGCGGCTGTAGCACTCAAGCCGAATAGATTGATGAATATGCCCTTGCCCCAGCTGCTTCATGAATTTGAAACGCCGACTAGTACAATATTGCTGACTGTATTCGTGAAGCGGCTGCGGCACTCAAGCCGAATAGATTGATGAATCTGCCCTTGCCCTAGCTGCTTCATGAATTTAAAACGCCGACTAGTACAATATTGCTGGGTGTATTTGTGAGCGGCTACGGCACTCAAGCCGAATATATTGATGAATTTGCCCTTGCGGAAGTTAAGACTGCTTATATCAGTATTTGATAGGGGCACGACTCGGTCGGCCTCGGGCTGTTAAGGTTTTGATATTAATGAGATTGCCTTGGAGGCGCTGCCCTCGTAGGGAATCAATGAATAAAGGTCCGATTTAAGTTCTCAGTGAGCCACTCACTCTAGGTCTTTGACGAAGCATAAACAAGCGCGAATATTGAATAGACTCTTCTTTAACAGCAAAGGGGAAGCAAGGATGCTAGCTGAGCTGGGAGAGAAGGCATGAATCGAAGTGGCGGACCTTCGCGCTCGGGAGGTAGGTCGTTGAAAAAATGGAAAAAACGTCAGCCTCTAAGTCGTCAAAGTAGATCACCTCGAAGGGAAAAACAGCAAAGGCGAAGCTCTCCACAATCGCGACGGAGAAATGAGGCCGACGTAGCGCTGTGACCGTTAAGCATTACTGCTTTCATGGGGAATTCCTTTCTTGTCTTGGATCTTGGCCTTGATATTGTCTATCGTGTCAAAGGTCCCCGCCTGAAGGGTGATTGTATTGTAATTGCGAATCGTGGATCCAAGCGCAGTCAGATCAAAGCATTTCAAGTTGCGGGTGCTCTCTGATCAGTGGGCGTTGATCCAGGGCTGTCGCTTGTACCGACGCGATGCCGTATAAACATTGTAATGCTGTGAACGCGGATTGCGTTTTTTTTGTAATTACTGTTTGATTGAATAAAATGTTTCATTCTAAAAGTTTTTTTATTCTGAATTTTTGTATGTTGAATTAAGTATCTTATTTTGAATGCTGGAACGTTTTGTCTTGTTCATGCGGTTGTACTGGTTAAACCTACATGTCCCTGCTTCGATGTGTAAATGTTTTCATTCTGGAGGGCGCTCCGAATTCAGAATATTACTTGGCCCTTAGGCATCACTCGATGGCACTATTCGGTCAGCCGAATTTGGAGGCTTTATCGTCCTGAAGACGTCGTGCGCCGATAGGGCTCCGAATTCGGAGTGGCCAATCATGCCATCTACGAAGAGCGCTCTGAATCCGGAGGCTTTATCGGCCCAAAGACGTCATGCGCTGATGGGGCTCCGAATCCGGAGGCTTGATCGGCCCAAAGACGTCATGCGCCGATGGGACTCCGAATCCAGAGACTTGATTTGGCCAATTGTGACATCCACGAAGGGCGCTTCGAATCCGGAGGCTTTATCGGCCCAAAGACGTCATGCGCCGATGAGGCTCCGAATCTGGAGACTTGATCGGCCCAAAGACGTCATGCGCCGATGGGGCTCCGAATCCGAAGACTTGATCGGCCCAAATACGTCATGCGCTGATGGAGCTCCGAATCCGGAGACTTGATTTAGCGAATCGTGACATCGACGAAGGGCGCTCCAAATCTAGAGGCTTTTTCAGCCTAAAGACGTCATGCGCCGATGGGGCTCAGAATTCGGAGACTTTGTTTGGCCAATCGTGATATCCACGAAGGGCGCTCCGAATCCGGAGGCTTTATCGGCCCAAAGACGTCATACGTCGATGGGGCTCCGAATCCGGAGACTTTATTTGGCCAATCGTGACATCCACGAAGGGCGCTCCGAATCCGGAGGCTTTATCGGCCCAAAGACGTCATGCGCCGATGGGGCTCCGAATCCAGAGACTTTGTTTGGCCAATCGTGACATCCACGAAGGGCGCTTTGAATCCGGAGGCTTTATCGGCCCAAAGACGTCATGCGCCGATGGGACTTCGAATCCGGAGACTTTGTTTGGCCAATCGTGATATCCACGAAGGGCGCTCCAAATCTGGAGGTTTTATCGGCCCAAAGACGTCATGTGCCGATGGGACTCCAAATCCGGAGACTTTGTTTGGCCAATCGTGACATCCACGAAGGGCGCTCCGAATCCAGAGGCTTTATCGGCCCAAAGACGTCATGCGCTAATGGGGCTCCGAATCCGGAGACTTCATTTGGCCAATCGTGACATCCACGAAGGGCGCTCCGAATTCGAAGGCTTTTTGGAACAGTTTTAAACTGGATTGCACAGTGGGTAAACAGGAATCTTTGTATTATAAAAGTGGAAAGTGTACATGATGAGCCATTCAGAACCAATATCATTCCCTACAAGTCGGGTTTGATGATAGAATTTGCGTAAGTGCATTAGGAGCAGGGCCGCGTGCCTAATTTTCCATCAACCGGCCTCCTATCATCCGAAAATACTTTCAGGGGCAACTTTCCCAGCGTGCAGCGGCGCAGCTAGACGCATTAAGCATACGTCTTGGGGAGCTGCTGCTAGTATCGCCTAGAGCTTCCATGAATTTTCGTCAGGGAGCCGTCCGTCGTCGTCGAGATTGTCACGATTCGACACTTCCGTGGAGTTGACCTGCGTCTCCGTTGGTGTCTTTTCAGAAAGGAGATAGCATGTTTGTGTGGATTGCCGGGAACCCCGAATTTGCTCAATGTCGTGTTTGGTTGGAAAGCATAGCAGCTGATGATAAGTGCTTGGCACGACCTGAATAGTATGCAACCAAGTTCGCCCCATGATGAGGTTATACAGCGAAGGGAGCTTCACGACCAAGAATTCTACATCCACTGTTTGGGAGCCCGCCCGAACGAGTAATGTGATTTTCCCCAATGGGTACTCAGGATTTGCGTTGAAGTCGAATAATGGATGAGGAGCCGGAGACAGGTCTGATTCGTTGAAGTCGAGTTTGATGAAGGTCTCGTAATACATGACCTCTAAAGTGCTCCCCTGGTCTATGAGGATGCGTTCAACAATAAATCTATTCACGTGTAGTTCAATGACCAATGGATCAATATGGGGGAGCGTTATGCCGATAAGATCGGAATCGTCGAAGGTAATGCTCGGAGCTTCGTGGGACTGTTTCGTTTGCGTCGCTTATACGTGGATCAATGAATTGCGTGTATGGTACGTGGCGATGGAAGGCTGTATATCATATGTATAACGCCGAAGGGAGGTGACTCCTACCGAAGAGCGACAGTTTTGATCGTGCTCTTCCGGACGTGTTACTGGAGCCGACCATCTTGCACCAATTCCTCAAGGTGGTCTTTCAAGGCATAGCAACTGTCCGTGTCATGACCGTGATCTTTGTGATATTCACAACGCCTGTCCCGCCTTCTCGTGTCAGGAGGTTTCACCATCTTGGACGGTCATTTGAAAAACGGAAGATGTTGGATTTTGGACATAATCGAGCTGATTGGCTCTGACAGCTCCGTATATTTCTTATCAGTGCGCTTTGTGCGCCTGCTATCGACCTGCAGTTGCTCATTTGCTTGGTGTGAGCATTGATCGCTGGATCGGCGAGAATCCCGTCTCTTGTCTCATTTACCTCGCTGTCGTGGTTCAGGGCTCTGAGGTGGTGCTAAACTTATTGGCTGAGCAATTTCGAGAGGGGCCGTTTTGTTGGCCACGTGTCCGGCTTTAACCCTCAAGGCGTCATCTTCCACTTTGCAGTATTCCTCTACTTTCTTCATCAACCCCCAAACTATTTTGGGGGGTCTTCTAGTCAATGAACTGCGGAGGGCACTATCTGGGTCTAATCCCATTTTGAAGGTGGTGATGGCCATGGAGTCGTTGTAAGCGTCATCAACAAGATTAAAGTATTCCCAATATCGCGCCGAATAAGCTGTTAGTGTTTCTCCTGGCAGGATTTGCATTGCCCAGAGAGAGTCGGCTTGCTTCGGCTGGAATTCATTGGAGATGAATCTGGCCCTAAAGGATTTCTGTAGTTGGTGGAAAGTTTTAATCGAAGCCGGCTCCAATTTATAATACCACTTGACCGCCAATGGTCCCAAACTGCTGGGAAATATTCGGCACATGAAGGCCTCGTCGTCTGCATGCAAAGTCATGGCCTGCTTGTAGTGGCGGATGTGGTCAGTGGGATCTGATTTTCCGTCGTACAAGGTGAACGGCGGTGCTTTGAATTTCTTGGGTAGCGCAGCCTTTGCAATCTATCGTACGAAGGGATCGTGTTGGTTTTCATCCGAACTGTTCCTTCTTCGCTTGTGTATTGTACGGGGACTTTCTTCAGAAGAACTGGTGGCTTCACATCGTCCCTTCTTCCTGGGCTCCGGGGATAATGAATCGGAGTCGCTATCAGTGTCTTGTCGTGCTCGAGGTTGTCGACCACCTGCCTTCGGAGATCGTTCCGGGTTTGGGCACGCAATTTGCTTGGACTTCGCCATTTCCAAGGCCAAATCTTCACGAAGACGTTCATTTTCAGCGATTATGTTCTCCAACCTCTGTTCATTTTGCTTTGCTTGTTCCATGATCGCTTGCATTGTCTCGTGCTCCGAAGCCGAAGGTAAGGCGAAATTCAAGGCACGTCTTGCGGCGATAGTCTCTGTTCCAAGAATGTTTGTTAAAGTGGTTTCATCTTACGGTATAGAGTCGACGGTGACTATCGGAAGGTCTTCCGTCACGCTCGCCATGGATGTGCTTGAGTATTCCCACAAATGGCGCTAGTTATGGAGAAGTGGTTTGGAAATACTCTTTTGATCTTGGGGAGCGCTCGAGATCCGCTGATAGTCACCTGAAATGGGATAAACACTCCGATTGGGGGTGCCGAAATTAGCACTCCGACGGATAAGTCAGTCTCTATACTCGAGAATACTTGTGTTCTAAGTTAAGCATAATAATTCTCACATACCTTTCTTAGTCTGTTGTTCCTTTATTTATACCTGTTTTCTGGGCCTCATGGCAAGGCCCACTTGTCATTCATTATCCTCTTATTTACTCGGCTCCATAGTTCAGTATCTATTCGGCCTATCCATTTTATTCGGCATTCCTATCGTGTCGAGTAGAGCCGTGTAATATCTGTCTTCTAGAGTACGCTTCTGATTATTCCAAATATCCGGCTCCCACATCTCTATAGAGGCCTGTGGCTCTCACAATCTGTTATCTTGGACAGAAATGTTAACTGTACGTTTTAATCCACAAATTACATGAGGGTTATGTAGCGATTTCCATATGTTATGAGGGTAATCCACACTTGACCCAAACTACAAGGGTAAAATGAAATTTGCTTTTAAAAAAATTAAAACCAAACAAGATTTCCTTGATATCCTTAGCATTGCTCTAAGAACAAACGGCCTATACTGTTTTGGAGTAAGATTGCAAGCTTATCAGACTCATTTGCCGGATGGTAGAGATTCTGATGTTGGGACAAATGTCTTATAGTGACTTTAATATGAAATTAAAATAGGCCCCAACCACCGACTGACGTGGGATAAAATTGATTTAGATTCTTTGTAACAAAATCTTTACACCACAAAAAGAATTACCAAAAATCATTAAGAATTGAATGAGAAATTATCTCATAAAGTTGGCCTCATGAATGAGAGATTAAGAAATGATGATTGTGCATTGCCCCTGCTACCAGCTAGTAAAAATCCCTATTTAAATCATCCTAAACACTTTCTGAATCTTTAATTGTTTATAATATTTATTACTCATTAATTTTTTCAATTTGTATTAACTTCTCTCTTGATCATTTTTCCAAAACTCTTCTTCTTTCTCATATATATATATATATATATATATATCTGTCTCTCTCTCTCTCTCTCCAGAAAGTACCACCATTGTAGTTATGGCCATGGTCATCCACCCGCAACCACCATCGTCGTCATTCACTAGCCACCTCCACCTCTACCAGTCACCACCACCACCTTCGCCGACCACTACCACCACTATTGTTCACCAACTATCTCTACCGTCGCCGATTTATACTTCACAATCTTTCAACCGTTTGACTCGCTTGCCTAATATTGTCGTCTTCCTTTCTCTTTACCATTACAGTCGTTCTTCCTCCATCCTTTATTCTTCATCTGCCATCACCATCGTTCTTCTTCAATCATCGATCCACTATCTTCAACGTCGAACTTCACCAATAGCTTCAAATCTAGTTGTTTTCAATGCTGATCTACCATCTTTGGCACCAATCTGGTACTTTACATAGTCGCCGATGAGATCGAGACTCTTTCTACAGTGTGTTGGTAAAGATCTACATTTACAAAACATGTTGAACTAATCTGATGAATTTATCACTTAATTCAATGATAAATTTATCACTGATTTGTTTAATATGTTGTGGACTGCTGTTGTTGGAATTTTGATATTATTACAATAATAAATTTATCAATGATTTTTGTTAATGTTATATTTATCACTTCCCTCTTCCTTACCCCCCCTCTCTCTTTTTATTTCTCTTAAACCAAATCTGATGTATTAGTGATAAATATATCACTGATATATTTGTTAGTTGTGTTGATTTGTGACGATGATGACAAGATTTTTTTAATTTTTATTTTTGTAATCTTTTAACAAAAACTAGTGAGAAATTTATCAGTGAATGTATTTATCACTACTAAATTTATTACTGAATATGTGTTTGAATCTTGTGTTAATTTGTGACGATGATGATGAGATTCTTTTTGTAATTTTTTTAACAAACAGCCAGTGATAAATTTATTTCTAAATATGTCTATCAGTGATAAATTTATTACTGAGTATGTCTTTGAATCTTATGTTGATTTGTGATTATGAAAACGAGATTTTCTTTTTTTAATTTTTAACAAACATATAGTGATAAATTTATTATTGAATGTATCAATCATAAATTTTTTTACTGGATTTGTCATTGAATCTTTGTGTTAATCTGCAAATGTGAAGAATTATTTTCTAGTAAGGACTCCTTATCACTCTCCTTCATTTTCTTCATCCCTATGCTTATCTTTTTCTCTTGTTGCCTGCATGGCAATATTGACATGGTGTAAATAGAAAATGCCAAAAAAAAATATTGTTAAAGATCGGAAGTGGTCTTTGATGGCCGATTGAAAGAGAGAGAGAGAGTGTGGAATGGTTGAGCGACTTTTATATGTGGGCTAAATGTCAAGGGTAAAATCAGAAGATGTGCTAAATTATTTTAGATTAGGATCTCGTGGGAATTAAATCAGGTTTAAAGGATAGGCCTGTAATTCCCCCTAACAATAAAAAAAAAAAAAGGAGATTTGGTCAAAATCCCTCATAATAAAACTTTAATGCATTAAGGACAAGCACAAAAAAAATTTCTTGAAAAATCTAACACATACCACTATTATCAAAATATTAAAATTTAAAATAATATAATTTTTTATCTAGATGTCGATTTTTAATAAAATTAGTATTTTTATAATCATCTCATCAAGATTTATCAAAAAAGATCTATGTTGACTATGACATTCTTAATATATATATATATATATTATCGAAATTGATGTAAAGAGAGTAATATGTTACTTTGATTGACAGTAATATGTTACTTTGGTTCACGATAATATGTTACTCTAATTCATAATAACATGTTACTCTGACAATATTATAAAATAAAAAAAAAAAGATAGTTTACTTTGTCCTTACTTAGTTATGCGCTTCCTTCTTAAAGGGTTTATGATGTAAAATAAATTAGATTGTCTTTTTCACCAATAAGCGTCCAATAGAGGGGTTTTCGTTAAATTTTCCCAAGAAAATGCTAGGGACACCATGAAAACTATAAAATTTGTTACCAAACACTCACATAGATATGAGATCCAATCCCACAACCATGTGAATATTTGGTAAAAAATTCACCTTGTTTGATTCCAATTTTATAAATTTATTTTTCAAAAAATTGAATTCTTTGTTTTTCGTATTTTTATTTTTTTTTTAGTGAATTTTTTAACATTATAATTATTTTTTTTACTTTTTAGATACACTTAATATAAACGCAATTAAAAAAATAATATTTGTGAAAAAAAAAATCTTTAAAAAATATTTTTGACAAATATTTGACCATTTAGGTTAGGTACATTTAAAAAATAAAAAATTTGTTTAAAATTTTAAAAAAAATTTACTAAAAATAAAATATACAAAAAATTAAAAAATTCAATTAAAAAAATTAAATTTAAAAATGGGCAAACTTCACTTACCCTATTGTGATTTGGGCCGGGTGTGAATTACCCTCTGACATTATGAAATTACCACATAACTCCCTAGTTACTGGATTGAAATGTACACTAACTACTGTTAACAGAATAAATTGACAATTATACTCTCATTTTCATCTTCTACATATTTTTTTCAATTCTTCTTCTCATCTTCTCCATTTTTCTTTATTTTTCACAAACCCAAAAGGTAGAAGGTAGATATATATGTATATACATTCTTCTTCTAAATTAAATAAATATCTATATATATATATATATAATTTAATTCAACTATGCTTTCAATCCAATAACTTAATCACCTACCAACTCAAAATCCTAATCTTAGGGTTGGTTTGGGGTGTCCTAAAAAAGTGTACTTTTTGTCTTTTTACGAAAAGATGTGCAGAAAAGTAGAGAAGTGATGTGATGGAAAAAAGATAAAAAGATTAAAAGATGGATTATATAGTTCATGCCAAACCAGCCCTTAATCAGTTCAATTTTGGCAATGGCAACGAGTTTTCCAACAAGCATGAAGGGTGAAAAAGACTTCAGTGTGAGCCACTTTTCATGGCTCTTGTTCCCAATCTCTGCCGTCACCTTGATCAAACCAAATATTCGCTTTATAAGGCTTTCCTCTTCCATTATTAAAAATGACCATGTTAGGGAGGAGTAAGGTGGGTAAAAAAGTGAGAGAAAAGAGGTGATGGCAAGTAATCTATCTATCTATATATATAGAATATTTTGTTCCAAATAGAAAAAGATGCTTGGAGTATTGTTCCAAGTTTTCAAAACATAGAGCAAAGCATGTGCCACAACACCACTATTCATGGGATGAAGTTTTGAACCAACAACTCAACCTCCAAATATAGAAGACGAAATATATCACAAACTAGATTGCATCATATTCAGACCATAACCCAATTCCATTAATTTGCAAATCCAATTCCATATATATATATATATATATATGTTTGTGTGTATGTTGAACTGATTCCTTTTCACAAATGTGATTCCATATAAATATACATATATATTTCTTTACATCCGCTGTATGTATATATACATATGATTGCTATTTTTTTTTTTTTTTTTTTTGGTGGTTAATATATGATTGCTATTATTTAATTGTAAGATATGAGTTGCCATTGATATCAAGTTAATATAGATTTTAATGGAAACCATTTAATTCCTATGTATATATCTGAGTGCTATTATTTAATTCAGAGTAGATAGAGAAACAATAGAAATAAGGGAAGGAGAAAAATAATGACATCTTTAGTAAATGTAAAGATGTAAAAGGAGTATTTTTGTCTTAAAAATTGACTTGCTCTCCATAGAGGTGTGTGGCTCTCACAATCTGTTATCTTAGACGGAAATGTTAACTGTTCGTTTTAATCCACAAATTACATGAGGGTTATGCAGTGATTTCTATATGTTAGGAGGGCAATCCACATTTGACCCAAACTACAAGGGTAAAGTGAAATTTGCTCTTTAAAAAATTAAAACCAAACAAGATTTCCTTGATGTCCTTAGCATTGCTCTAAGGACAAACGACCTATGCCGTTTTGGAGTAAGATTGCAAGCTTATCAAACTCATCTGTTGAATGGTAGAGATTCTGTTGTTAGGAAAAATGATTTTATCGTGACTTTAATGTAAAATTAAAGTAGGTTCCAACCATTGATTGAGGTGGGATAAAATGGATTTAGATTCTTTGTAACAAGATCTTTACACCACAAAAAGAATTACCAAAAATCATTAAGAATTGAATGAGAAATTGTTTCATAAAGTTGGCCTCCTGAATGAGAGATTGAGAAATTATCATTGTACATATAACACATGATATGACCTAATGTTAAAAACCATGTGATATACATAGTGTGACCTAACCGTAAAGGACACATGGTATACATGGCCTAACCATTAGGGACACATGGTCTTGGAAATCATGTGGCACATATGGCCTAACCATGAGGAACATATGGTCTTGGACACTATGAGGTACACATGGCCTTGCCATATATGTCTATATAAAGGCTCCTCTTCTCTCCCCTATTGTATATAAAAGAAGACCATTCTCTTTGGTTGGAGAACAAAATTTTTGGCTCTCATACTATACAGTCAGTCTGTTCCTACAATCTTCTTCTTATGTGAGAGAATGTTGCCATTATCAGTTCGCCATAGCTAAATAGAAGGTGTTTCTGTGTTAACGGGTTCTAACCGTCATATCTTAGGAGACAGACGCCTATATGCCTCCAACACCCACGGTGAGGAAGCAAATCTGTTTTAAAAAGACTGTAGTATCTCATAGTTTCGGTTTGCTTTCTTTTTCTCATTTCAGTGTTGATTTGTAATATGTATTTCCTATGATTTCTTGTTCTGTGTTTTTTTCAATTTAATTTACTATGAATCTATTTATTTATTTTTTAAATACACAATTTGTATAACATCTATTTCATAATTACATATTTGTTTCATCTTCTCCTTCAACGTTCCAAGGAAGAGTAGTGTTAGAGATTCACTCTGGATTCTTTATTTAACTCACAATGATATAGTGGGTGTTTGGGAAGTTATTATTTTAGTAAGTTATTTTAGTTTTTGGCTCTTTTAATAAGTTAAATTTTTTATGTTTTGAAAAATAGTTAGATTTTTTTATAGTTAGATATGATATTTGTGAGAAAAAAAAATAAAATAATTATAAGTTTGATGTAATATCTTATCTTATTGACTATTTTAACTTATTTTGTTATTTTATAAATTTTAATCCAAAAAATCAAAAAAACCTTTGCCAAACAAACCATAGAAAGAAAATCATATATAATAAAGTAGTGACAAATTAAAAGTACATATCTTATTATGTCATTATAAATCATATTTTAAGATATTTTTGCAAGTCTTAAACATTTTCTTGTAAAGAAATGATCTCTTGCATTTATAAATAAATAAATAAAATAATGAAAACAATCTCCAGCTTAAAAAAAAAAAAAAAAAAAAAAACTGAAGAGTGAACCTTCTAGACATTCTCTGGACTCTCTGAGAACCCCAACAACGCTTTAAAACCCCAATCTCTGCTTACTCTTCTCTTTAGATTGGAAAGAATGGCTCTCTTCGGTGATCCTTTCAGGCGTTTTTTATTGAACCCTCCCACATATCGCACCTTTCCTGGATCCACGGCCCTTATGGACTGGCTTGAAACACCCAATTCCCACATCTTCAAGATCAATGTTCCAGGTACCCCACCCTCTCTCTCTCTCTCTCTCTCTCTCTCTCTCTCAATTTTCGGACTTCAATGTTGATGGGTATTCCAGATTGAGTAATTTGCTTTCAAATTGCCTCCCAACTCCTTCTCTCTTAGTTTTTAGACTGGTATTTGAATGGGTTTTGCAGTATAAGACATGTCATTATTATATTGTGCAGTAACTTGAATAACTTTGTGAATCATAACTTGGATTATGACATTCAAATATGATTTAAGGTTTGTTTTGAAAAATTGTTATTTTAATTAATTAATTAATTAATTTTTTTTTATAAAATACCGTGCAAAAAAGTAAAGTGATTTTTTTTTTTTTTTAAGCTATTTTAGTTTGTTCTCAAAACAACCCATAATCTCAATCATGAGTTTTAATTAACATAACATACAATTTTATTTGACAGTGTGTGGATCATGGGTTTTATTGCCAATTTTTGTGTTTGAATAGGATACAGCAAAGAGGAGATAAAAGTACAGGTAGAAGATGGGAACGTTTTGGTGATAAGAGCTGAAGGAGGAGGGAAAGAGAGAGAGAAAGAAGAATCTCAGGGTAAAGACACTGTTTGGCACGTGGCGGAAAGGGGTGCAGGCAGAGGAGACTTTTCTCGGGAAATTGAATTGCCGGAAAATGTGAAGGTGGACCAGATCAAGGCTCAGGTGGAAAATGGTGTTCTCACCGTTGTTGTCCCCAAAGATTCTACCCCTAAACCCAACAAAGTGAGGACCATCAACATCTCTAGCAAGCTCTAACTTTACCTTTCATAGTTTTTAGTTTGGGCTTGGATGGTTACATGAATAATTTGGTGCACCTGTGGTGTTCCTGTGTTTGTGTATGTATGGAATGGAAGTGTTATGTAATATGATGTAATAAAATTTAAGTGGGTAAAATGCTAGGGTCTCGTGGTTTGTTCCATAAGTAATTTTAATTTGCCTTGGTAGTGATTATTAATCATTTATATAGGGCAAGTTTGCGAATTCAAAATAGTTAAAAGTTATTATCGAAAGTTAAAATTTTGTTCTTTTTCTGTATTTTTTTTTTTTTGATAAAAAATTAAATAAAATAGTTTATTTTTAAAGTAATCTATAGTTTTAGGCTTATAATCAAGATTCGAACTGAGTTTTGAATATTTAGACTTATTTATTAAAAATTAATTGAGTTTTAGTTTAAATAATCAAGCTTGAGTTTGCTGGTCAAATATTCAAGAAAATATTTGATAAATTAGAGCTCTGTTTGAATTTGTACAATTATATAAAAAGGTCGGGTTTGAGTTTGAAAAAAATTTAAATTAATATATTTATTAAGATAAAAAATAAAATATTATTAAGCAAACTAAAAATGATTATATTAATAATAAATTTTATCAATTAAATATATAAATTTATAGAAATATTAAACACAAATAGAAAAATAAAATAAATTATTAAAAATAAATATTAATTTATTTTAATTATACTTATTTAATTATTTGAATGACTTTTCATCAAATTTTTCATATCAAAATTATTGAGAATGAATAGTATTCATAGAATTATTTATAATAACAAAATTACAAATTAGTTTTTTTTTTTTTTTTTTACAAAATATTAATAATATAAAGTCATACTAAAAAATTTATAATTTTTTTAAAAAACTTGCACTTGCAATTTCTCCTTATTTCAATCGCAAAGCACAAAGGCAAAGCCTGCAAATGGAATAAAGGCCCAAGTATAATGTAATTGGGCTCAACTGAACTGTAGATGAGCAACAGGTAGAACACGCACGCAGCATGCTCCACGTGATCGGACCGCCAATGTTCCGGTCCAAACCGGAACGGTCTATTAATTTGAGAGATCTGTTCCTACTACTAGTCCCGTCCCTCACTTTTCTCGAAGAATCATCATCATCATCATCATCATCATCATCATCTCAAAAATGGCGTTGGAGTGGGTGGTGCTAGGGTACGCCGCAGCAGCAGAGGCGATCATGGTCCTCTTCCTGACCCTCCCGGGGCTCGACTTCCTCCGCAAGGGTCTGATCAGCGTGATTCAAAAGCTCCTCAAACCGTTCCTCTCGGTGGTGCCGTTTTGCATCTTCTTGCTGATGGATATATACTGGAAGTACGAGACTCGACCTTCATGCGAGTCCCACACTTGCAGTCCCTCAGAGCACCTCCTCCACGAGAAATCGATCATGAAGAGCCAACGCAACGTCCTCCTTATCTTCTCCGCCCTCATCTTCTACTGGCTTCTCTACTCCGTCACTGGCCTCGTTGTCCGCCTCGATCAGTTGAATAAGCGCTTGGATTTGTTGAAGTCCCGCGATTGATGATCTCTCAATTCTCAATCTCAGATAAGCCCCTTTTTGTTTCTTTCTTGGCTATTAGGTAGTGATTGGTACTTGTTTTCAATGTTGTACACTGATTGATTGATGCAGTGGTGGAGGTCAAGGATGGTTGTTAATTCTATCAATTTTATTGGGCCTTTTGATTTGCTTGCTAAGACTAAGTTTATGGAAAGTTCTATCATTTGATTATGGATTTGAATTTTACATATATTGAAGTGAAGTTAGATTGCTCTGTTTACTCTAGACACAGTTCTGAAGCAATTGGATCTCACAATCTGTGTTTGTTACCCAGCTTTATCTAAAAATGATGAGGATACGATTTTTTTTCAATTAGTTTAGTGTTACATTAATTGTATTCCTGAATGTTTTTCCGTATGAATTCATGTAATTGTAGTCATTGTTATTGTTACTATCATATCCTCACACATTTGTTCTTGATCCAAAAGTACCCTTTAAAGAGGCCTTAGTTTTCAGTGATAATTGGGAAATTTTGGTTTGTTTGTTACTTGGTTGGGAGTTTCAACTTGAATTTGTTAGCAATGCTCAAATGGGTAAGCTTATTGGCAGACCATCACATCAGATCAGCAAAACATGCCCACACAATGATGCTGCACTGTGAGGCTGTACTGTGTGTGCATGTTGTGCTGATTTGACGTGATGCTGTGCTAAGAAGCCTAATCATATGAGCATTCCTAACAACCCCCCTCAAACTTATGGGAGTTTCTCAAAAAGGGATTTTGTGAATATGTCAGCTACTTGATCCAACTGTTGATATGCTAAGAACTTGTAGAGATCTGTTGACCACATTTTGTTTTTCAACAAAGTGGTAGTCCACCTCAATGTGTTTGGTTCTAGCATAAAAAACTGGGTTCAAAGCCAAGGCTATAGCTGAAATATTGTCACACCATGTTATTAGCTTGGTAGATGAACATTACTGTAGTTCTTGAAGAAGCATCTGAAGCCATGAAACCTCTGCTGCAGTGTTAGCCAACGATTTATATTTTGCTTCTGTTGATGATCTAGCAACTGTTGCTTATTTCTTATCAATCCAAGAGATAAGATTAGAGCCAAGATACACACAATACCTAGTTGTAGACATGCGATCAAGAGTATCCCGACCTAGTCTGTGTCGGAAAAGGCCGTTCAAAACTGAAAACCCTGGCTTTGACATATCATAGGATACGCTTTGGATGAGTTTGTTTAGGATGAAAGTGATGAAAAGTGAGGGAATGGGAAAATAATATTACTTTTTATGAGTTTGTTTAATATGAAAGTGGTAGGAATTATAAGAAAGTTAATTTTCTTATACAACCCATATTAGTATTGTAGCTAATTTTTTAATTCCTTGCAAAAAAAAAAGAAAATACAAGAAAATTTGAATGTGTCTATATAATGAGTTATCTATAACTAAAATTTCAAATTTCTCTATTTTTTTCTTTCATAATTTTCATCTGAGTCAAATGCTTGTAAGAAAATACATTTTTTCTTTCATTTCTTTTCTTTCACTTTTACTTTCCCAATTTTTCTTTCTAATCAAACGGAGCCTTGAAATGAGAAATTTGGCCTTGGAATATTGAGGTATTGTAATCCACCCACTAGACTTCTGTAGAGAGTGAGCATTCATTGGTGACTGCATGTATTGGCATGCACTCTTGACAGCAAAGGATAAATCTGGCCTTGGAATATTGAGGTTTTGTAATCCACCCACTAGACTTCTGTAGAGAGTGGGATTAGTAAATAGGTCACTGTCTTGTGGCTGGGTAGATCGTTTGTTAGAAAATGGGGAGGAATATGACTTGCAATCATTTATAATCTTTTGCTAGCAAATCAGAAGCATATTTGGACTGCGAAAGTAGTAACCTATGAGGTGTTCTGTTAATGGTGATGCCAAGAAAGTAAGAACAATTTCCAATATCTTTCATGCAGAAGACTGATTTCATTTAAGTGAGAAGGGACTGAATGAAGGATGTATTAGGTATTGTGACTAGAATGTCATCTACATAGATGAAAAGTAATGTGAGCTGATTTGATGTACAATGAATGAATGAAGTGGAATATGCAGTGCTTGTGTGAAATCTGAGAGGAGAAAATTAGAGAGAGTAAAGAACTAAACTCAAGGTGCTTGTTTAAGTCCATAAATGGCTTTGTGGAGTTTACAGACAAGGTTGGGATGAGATGGATCATTGTTGCCAAGGGGTTGAGACATATAGACAACTTCATCAAGCTGAATGAGAAGGATCATTGTAGGCAGGGGGTTGAGACATGTAGACAACTTCATCAAGCTGAACATGTAAAAAGGCATTAGATACATCCAGTTGTGTTATACTCCAATTATAGGAAAACTTTAATGGTAGGGTGTTTAGCTACAAGATTAAAGGTTTTATGATAGTCAAGACCAGGCTCTTGGTGAAATCCCTTGGCTACAAGATGAGCTTTCGTTTGATACAGTATAACAAAGTGGTTTTGGGGAAGAGGAACAAGTGACCAAGCTCCTTGGCTTTGAAGAGCATGAAATTCCTCAGACATAGTTGTGCACCATTCTTGATGTTTGGATTCTTAAGTGTATGAGCTAGGTTCTGTAATGGGGCGAAGTGTGGAGTATAATGGTTGTTTGAGTTTGATGATGCCAATTTTGGAGCGATTGATCATGGAATGAGCATTCATGGGAGCAAAGGTAGTGGAAGAAAGTTACAATGGAATTGGTTGTATAGAAGCTATTTGTTGGTTTGGAACAGGAAGAAGAGAGGTAGTAGAGGGAGACTGGCATACTGATTTTGAAGGAAGAGAGACAAATGATTGTGCATTGGAAGTATGGGTGTGTGAGTGAGGAGAAAGAGTGTGAGACAAAGCAGAAGATAAGACAGATAGGAGTAGATGAAAAGATGTTAGTAGAGATGTTAGGTGATTGGGAAAGAGGGGATTTATCACTGAAAAAATAAGATCATAAAGATGGAGCATTAGAAGTTTGGAGTGCCGACCTATAGGGAAAACAAAATCAAACTAAACATGTCTAAAGGTATATACTTTTCTAGTTTGAGGATCAAGGCACCTGTAGCCTTTATAATTCAATTAACTTTGGTAGCACCTTCGATTTATGCACCATGGGATAAAGCCAACTAAAACAAGTAAAATCATTGATAGGAAGTGACATAATAGTAATAATACTTAAAACCAGTAACAAAAAGGGGTAGGAGATAGTCCACATACATCAAAATTATCTATGACATTTTGATAGGCTACAATGAACACATTGAGGTAAGAGCAGCAGAAGAGAATGGGAACGCTG
The DNA here is from genome assembly GCA_025200525.1 of Camellia lanceoleosa. Taxonomy (NCBI): domain Eukaryota; kingdom Viridiplantae; phylum Streptophyta; class Magnoliopsida; order Ericales; family Theaceae; genus Camellia; species Camellia lanceoleosa. The sequence continues at coordinate 86,257,134 of CM045759.1, forward strand.
CTTGTGATGTGACAAAATTTCAAAGGAGAGGGATGGCCCAGCTATTGATGCCATAGAGAGGCAGGAGCTTTGTTGCAGGAGTGTGCCACAGGATATTAGGACACGGTAATGAACCTATTGAAGGAGAAAACGGACGTTGGCCTTGTTTTTGGAGCCTTGAAAGAGTATCCTCATCGTGACCTTGTCTTGTATATTGAACAAATTAGGATCAAAGGTAATAATGCAGTGATTATCATGAGCAAATTTATGAACAGATGGAAGGTTCATAAATTTATGAACAAACTAGGATCATAGCATATGAAGGCCTTTACTTGCTTTGATACCATTATTAAAATAGTAATTTTAAATTTCACTTCATTTCTCACACTGATTATACAGACTTGGTACATGTATATATATAGAGAGTGGAATAGAGTGTCTTGCCTTCTCCAAGTGATTGTGTTCATGTTAATCAGTTATTTCCTTTAGGAATAACAAATCACCTAGGATTCAACCAATCCTGGTTGGATGAGGGTGAACCTCCTTATAGAGTCCCATTTTATCCAATCTAAGAGTTAGTATTCAACCTGGACTCATGCCCTTTGTTGTTTATCTCAGCCTTGATGTGGATCGTTCTCACATCTCGGCCAATCACATTTTGCTACGTGGCACCTCAGCTAAAGGTCCCTGTCACGCGAACAAGACGAAAATTATGTCCCATAATATATATATATATACGACAAAAGAGTTTTTGAAAATATGTCAAAATGTATCAGAGATACATTTTATTTGAATGACTGAGATGATTCCAAATCAATATCTAAGGTTGAGATCAATTTTTTTCCCACCCAAACACTTTATGCTCTCTCTCTCTCTCTCTCTCTCTCTCTCTCTCATGTCTATCCAAACACTCTCTGCTTTCCCTCTCTACACGTTCTCTCTTCAACTCCATCTATAGTGGATCTCTCTCATCACCCATAGTCTTTCAGAATTCTTTCTTTTCTAAAACCCTAGAAATGGCGACCAAAGGTAGCAGATCACAGAAAGTGAAGACAATTTGATTCAAACAAAGACGGTGGTCTCAACAGGGAAGAAATGACAGCACTCGACCAATAGAAAAGAGTAGATGTCGTCGCTCACTACCACCGCCGTTGCTGCTTATCATCACTGTCGTTATGAGTAAACCAAATGGATAGCTAGAGCAAAGAAGCAGTTGGAATGATGGCCCTTCTTGAAGCCCTCAGAGTCCTTCGAAATTTCGACATTTTTATTTGTCAACAGGAAATTTCGACATTGTCGAGGAAGCGTCATTGTATCAACGAAGTTTCGGTTCGGTTCTTATCCGCAAAACAGTGAGTTTTCGCTCTCAGTTTTTGGATTTGAGGTTTTGATTTTTGCCCTAAATTCTGTTTCCTTTCTCTTTCGTAGATGTAAGATTGTTCAATTTAGATGTAAGATTGTTCAGTTTACTTCTTTTAATTAATTTCAATAAATTTCTTGATTTCTAATTTATCTTACACAAAGCCCCCCTCTCTCTCTCTACACATCTCATTTCTCGGTCGCCCTTGCCAAGTCACCGCTGAAGCTGTTCTTGAATCTGGCTCTATTGTTCATCGTTGTTGTTTTCGTTGTTGCCTTAGGGTAGTCAGATTAGGGTTCTGTTGTTTTTGTTTTTGTTGTTTTTGTTTATGTTGTTCAGTTTAGATGTAAGATTGTTCAGTTTACTTCTTTTAATTAATTTCAATAAATTTCTTGATTTCTAATTTATCTTACACGGAAGCCCTTCTCTCTCTCTCTCTCTACACATCTCATTCTCGGTCGCCCCCACCAGGTCGTCGCCGAAGCTGTTCTTCAAGCTGTTCTTGAATCTGACTATGTTGTTCATCGTTGTTGTTTTTGTTGCTACCTTAGGGTAGTCAGATTAGGGCTCTATTGTTTTTGTTTTTGTTGTTTTTGTTCCTATTGTTCAAGTTATTCGATTGTAAAAATTGTTTCAATTTTTATTTTTTATAGTTTTATGGATCTAATAATTTAGATTTTGTGACCAATTTTTATTTTTTAATAGTTATTGTAACGAATTTATTTGATGTAAAAACGTGAGATATGAGATAAACAACACAACTAGCAAAAAATCAACTCAAAGAGAAAGGAAAGAAGTCAGCGATTCCTTTGTTTTTTTTAGTTATGTTAACTTACAATTTCATTATTCTTTTTTGTTTTCCTCAAAGACGTTTGGTTCATAGAATTATACAACATTTGAGGAGGAAAAACCCAATTTAGCATCGACATTTGCCTCTTCGCTGCTCATTATCACCATCGCCATAGCAACTCCGCGACTGTCCACCACCATTGAAAAGGAAAAACTCAATTCAGCATCGACATCTGCCTCTCCCCTTCTCTTTCTGCTTCCCTTGCTGCAATTCAAACCCTAAAACTGAGTTATTTTTTTCTCCAGTTCTTTGTGGGTTATGTGCATACTGTTTTTAGGGTGAATTTTTTAATCAATCTAATACATTTGGCAATTTTTTGAATCCATGTTGTTTCCATTCTCCATACAGTTATCTCTCAGCTTTTGTTTCTTTCTTTCCCCAATCAGAGCTCACTCTGATTTCTCTCAGATTTTGTTGTTTCACTCCTTTCCTTCTTTCTCTCTCAACTTTTGTTATCTCAGCTTTTAATGTTATGGTTCTCTCTTCTCCTGGGTGATAATTACAGTAACTTACGATTATGAGGGTTGGTTCCTCTGCTTATTTCATTTTATGTTTGAGCTTTGAGAGCATCCCCTCTGTGAAGAATTCATTATAATTCATTGTTGTTCATTGTTGGTTTATCAAACAAGGTTTATTTGGCAACACAGCTCACATTGTTGTTCATTGTTAGTTTTCAAATAATTTTTTCTTCCATGTGTTTTTATTTAGTTAGAAGGAGCATTTGCTGACAGATGTATTGTTGTTCATTATTGGTTTTCAAATAATTTCTTCTTCTATGTGTTTGTTTGTTTTTTTTTTTTTTTTATTCAATTAGCCTTCCATGTGTTTTTTTTTTTTCGTCCATTTGTTTTTTAACTTGAACACCAGTTTTTATTTTTTATTTTTTAACAAAAGAAGGGAGGGAAACTAGAGCTAAACTAATAATAAAAATAACAAAAAAGAATGTTCAGAGTCATCAATTAAAAAGCCCATCCAAAAAATTTAAAACAAAGTGAAGAAAAAGAAAAAGAAACAAACAAAAACCATTTGAATCATCAAGAGAGGGAAAAGGAAGGCAACAAAAAAGCATTTGACAAAACTGCTCACCAAACCAATAGGTCCCAATTGAGTCAAAATCAAAGAAAAGTAAGAAAACCCAATTGATGAAATACCCTCCAAAGACATTACAAAGTTGGTTGTTGATTTAGAGCTTGTTTTGTTGTTGTTTTTTCCCCCTAAAAAAAATGCACCATTGAGTGTTTATGTTGGTTGTTTATTTAGAATTTTTTCCGCCCCTATTAGTTGGTGCGCTTTTTTTTTTTATTTTTTATTTTTCTTGTCTACATTAGTTAGTGTTGTTTGATACTCCTTATCATTTGTCTAATCTCCTGCTTACTTTATGGAAACTAGTATTTTTTAATATTCAACAAGTTGGAAGCAAGGTAAAACAATGTTTTTCTTTGGGGCTAGACTCTTTTGCATTTACTTTAGGAATTTTGTTGTTCTCTACTTTTAACATCCTTCCTTTAGGCATGCTTTTATTATTTATGTTAAAATTCAAACTTCAATTGTTATTTCAAGTTTAATGCCCTACAACTTAGTAGGATAATATTATCTATCTACTATGTGTAACTTATTACTATGTTAATTTGCACTCATGGGTGGAAAAAAGTCCTGCTATTCTTTATACTTGTTGGTCAATCAGGAAGCATTGCTTAATTGTTACAAATTCTCTAAGAAGAAAAATATTTCAATATCTTTATCAAAAAATGACAAACTTTACAAATTTCAACATTATATATATAAATTACAATTATATTTTGATCCTAACATTATTTGTACTGTGTTTTTAGACACAAATATATACTAGTATATATATTTGGAGATAAATCTTAATTAGTGTAATTAAACCCTTGTTGATAATAGGGACGGAACTAGGATTTTATTATTGGAAGGGTTAAAAGAAAAATAATTTTTTTTACCATATACACAAAACACACATATATGTATATATGATATATAAAATATATATACATAAAAAAATTTAAATACCATAGAATTAATTTTTAATAGGATGAATAAGTTTTTTTTTTTTTTATGTAAAATAGAAATAGAATTCAAGATAGAAGGAGAATGGTATATATATATATATTTTTATACTGGGAGGGTCATTTTATATATAAAATGATGTATTTATATATTTTTAAAATTTTGTGACAAACAATAATATTCACAAAAATAAGAAAGTCATGACTCTTCATAGTCATTTTTTAGTTTCGTCTTGATTGATAGATGTTTTGGTGGTCTCTGGTGCACTTTGGAGACGAATGAATCTCCATTCCTAATTTAACCCGAAAATGACGTTGGAGATTGTTTGTTGTCTCTCTCTCTCCCTCCCTCTCCCTCTGGTTTTTTATTTTTTCATTGAGAGAGAAGAATTATAGTAGTTATTTGAACAAATTCGAACGGGAACAACGTAATGGAAGTGTCGACATTACCCTGTTCGTTTGTAGCGTTTACAAAAAGACAGTGGATATCTTTGTAATTTTGCTTCCTCTTAAGGGCATTGCTGGAACAGAAGTGTAGAAAACATTTGTGGCTTCCGTGGGAAATTCTACTTGCACTATGATTTTACCTATTTTCTCCTTACATTAAGAAATAATTAAAATTCTCATTACATCTTTTATAATACTAAAACTAATCCTAAATTAGACCATTTACATTACAATTATTCTTTTTGAATTACTCTAGTATTACATTACTGAATAAACTATAGTTTGTCCCGCCATTTATTGTTGTACATTTACAGATTTACTTTTCTTAAAATATATATTTTTTTTTCTTCTAAATTTATGATGTACCTATTCATTATAAATTGCCAAATATTTTTCCAATGTCATGTTGCTGAATAAATTAGATTTGTTCAGTCATATGGTGCCTCACGTTTACAAATTTACTTTCCTTGAAAGATCAAGCATCCATAAAAACATGAACGGTACAAACATTCATAAAAATATTAAGTGTATAAACATCTATAAAAACATTAAAAAAATTTGTCAATAGAAATATTTTTAAATTTGCCAATATAAACATCTATAAAAACACATAATCCATCTATATTGATAGTTTCAGTAGTTACTACATTAAGGTTGATAAGCATATGAAATTGATCAATACGGGTAGTATATGTTTTCTCCCATCCATTAGTATACGGGTGATGAAAATGAATTTAATTACTTGCTTTTGAATGTACTGGATGATCAGGAAGAAGATAAATTTAAACAACTTCGTCTGTAATAAATTCATGATTGTAGTCCATTAACAATGCATTACTAGCCTTACTATAATGAATAGAAGCATAATCTTTCAAAAAAATAAAATTAGAAATATTTAGTTGTGAGTTACTGGACATGTTTTGTTCGATAGTAAGTTACTAAACAAGTATTTTTTGTTCGACAGTGAGTTACCGGATATGTTTTTTGTTCAACAGTGTGATAGGCTATTTGATTTTGTTCGGTTATGGTACACCGAACAAAAATTAAACAGCCCTCTTATAAAACGAACGAATATATATATATATAAACTAACTAACAATTTTATTTTTTTGTTGGTTCATCATTATTTATTCATCAATTACTTTATTTTATGATCAAAACACTGGTGTATTTGGTTTGGTTTTGGGAGATAAATTTTTTTTAAAAAAAAATTAGGGAAAGAGTTTAGAAATATTTTTAGTTTGTTTGGTTGTATATTTTGGAAATAGTTTTAGAGTATGGGAGTTTAGAATGATTTAATATTTTATTGTAGTTGAGTAGATGTATGTGAGAGAAAAAGTGATTGAGAATGAAAGATGAGAGAAAAAAAGTAATTAATTAATGTATAGAAAAGAGAAAGTGATTTTAGAAAAAAAAAATTCCAAAATCACTAAACCAAATAAAATTTAAAAAAAAAATTCAAAATTTATTTCTCAAAAACAAACAAACAAGGCTTATGATTCTCACTTTTTGAAAGTAGATGTATAGTAGTAGAGAAGAAGAAATAATAAATGAAGAAAAGAAGTAGGGATTAAAATGTAATGTGTGTAAAGAGATAATTAAATCTATTTATCCTTAAAGGTAATCCATACATGGATAAAATTGGGAAAAATATATATATATATATATATCTCAAAGAGTAATTCCATTTACACATCATAAATTGTCTCAATATACATCATTAAAATATTAAATTTATATTATAATAATATCCTCAAATAAAATGACTATCAAGGACAATAATGATATGTATTCTATCAATCCAACGAATCTATACATCAACACACAATGCACTCTTTGCACACCATTATATATAGATATATTAATGGTGTATTTATTTATTATCATCTAACACTCATCATCTTTTCCATTATAATCTAACACACTATACTCGTGATATCATTCATTATTTAGCTCACCTCATTCTCTTATCCATTATATTTTCATTCCCAACTCAAAATATGATTATCTTTGAAGATTTATGATTTAAAAACATTAGAATAAATCGATTTTGAAAATTTGTACACCGCAGATGGCACTCAAATTCTTGATTTGGAGCAATGCATCAATGAAATTATAGTTTACTACTCATAAAGGTTTTTTTTTTAATAATTTTTTCTCATTTGTAAAATCACTGAAAGGATGGTTTTGTTCATCACACATTCAGATTAATAAATATTTACAAAATGTTCAGATATTTATATGAAAACAAAACTATTTTGTTCAAATTATTAAGGTTGACCAAATATTAAATATTCATATATAAAAAATTGAATATGATAAGTTCGGACGAATTGAGTTGTCCAGCATAAAAAATATGAAATTATTAATTTGTTCAATAGAAATATTTCGAACATATTAAATTTGTTCAATTTTATGTTGTTGTACAATAATAATATGTTCAAATAATCAGTGTCAAGCCAAATTCGAAATAAAAACAACTATGGAAGGTGAATCGTTAAGCAAATAAAAAATAAATAGGAAAAACTAATCTAGGTAAGGTTCAAAAGTGAAAATTGTAAATTTTCAAAGGTCAGAATTCAAGATCTTTAATGCCCGTGATCATTTCGTTAATGTGTCATCACCACCGATATATAATTATGGTGAAAGTGAGAATGAACTGTATCTAGGGTGTGATTTTTATGGTGGTGTGTACTAAGATCTATTTTTTGCATCTTAGGAAAAAAAAAGAAATTGTAGTATGTTTTAAGTAGAAAATCAGAGGTTAAAAATAATAAAGGTATAAATTAAGTAATGATGTATCTTGAGATAATTTATAGTGGGTAAATAGAATTTTTCTATCTCAAATGGAGTGTAAAAAAGTAAATGTATTGTGTAAACAGAATTTTCCCAATTCTGCCTAGTAGAGAGATAGAGATATAGATAGATCTTTTTAGTTTTTTTTTCTTTCATAAATACGCACACGCATGTAAATTTGTGTGCAGATATGAAAGAATTTTTTTTTTTAATTGTATCAAATGCATCACGTGACAGTATCATTTATCAATTACTACACACTATGCCCTATACTCTATATAAAATTATGAATCTCACTCATTTTATCAATAAGAACTCTCATGTGGCATTAACTGGTTATATTAAATAATTTCTCCATTTTGTGGTGGAGAGACTTGAAGATAGTGAGGTGGCATTTACTTTTACTTTTATTGTTTTAAAATTTTAATACTTCATAAATTTATTATATACTTTCATTTTTAATAAAATTTAAGTTTTTAAAATTTGCACAAAATCTATCAAATAAGACCAAAATTAAAACAGTTGGAAAAAATATTTCTTAAGATAATATATATATTTTTTTGCATAACACTTTATCATAATCTCACCAAATAAGACTTGTAGATAACTATTTCGTTTGATCTAATAGAACCAAAAAGTCAATATATTTTCAAAATTAAAAAAAAAAAAATCTTAAAAATACAAAAAAAAAAATTTAATTAAAGAGTAATTATCAAACCAAAAAAATATTATTTTTTAACTCACTAAATAAAAAACTAAAATATGAGATAAATAATTTTTCAAAAAAAATTTTAAACGAGATTCTGTTCTTTTTTTTTTTAGTAATTTTTTTTCTTCATGTTTAAGTTATTATCTTATTTTATTTTTTAGATGCATATAATCCAGATTAATCTGAAAAGTAAAATAAAAAAATGTCCACAAAAAAAATAAATAAATATTTGAACAAAAATTTGTGTATATTTTTGTTTGTTTTTAATAATTTTTTTAAATACATCTAATATATTTTTAAAAAATTAAAATTTAAAAAAGTCACTAAAAATCGAAACCTTCTAAAAAAAAATGAAGGCAAAGCTTCCAAGTTTATTTTCATTTAATTGCACAGACGACATCCCCACATGGCACCGAAAAGTTATTTAATGGTCCTGCACATGTTCGCATGTCCCACACGCGCCTCTTAATTCTGTCACTTCTATCTATTTTCTCTTTCTCTCTCTTTTCACGTCTCCCTCGCCCTTTTCTTCCCTCTCTAACCCTTCTCTCTCCTCTCTTTTTTTACTTTTTTTTAATTATTATTTTATCAATGATGCTACATATATTAATTAATATACATATTAATATACTAATTAATATTATAATATTATTATTGATCACATTTATTATACAAGTTACAAATATTTAAAATCATACAAATGATACTATATCATCTGTTAAAACATTAATGTATACATTAATTGATATATATAACATTATTTTTATTTTATTTTAATAAATTATATATAACTTTTAATTTATTAATTTTCTTTTTATAACAATAATACTGTTAAAAAGATACCGCCATATCTTCAAAATTAGACTACTGTTAAGATCTCGTTTGAGAATATGTTATTTTTATAATTTTTTGATTTTTATAAAAAGATATGTAAAAAAATAAAAAAAAAATGATCTGATAATTTATAGTGATTTTTTTACTTTTTTGGCTAAAATATATAGATGACAAATGAGACCTAAATATATAAATTTAAAAATAATAATTTACAATAGATTAAAAAAATTACATTATTATGAAAATTTACATAAATAAAATGAAATGTATAATTGAAGTTAATATGAATAAAAAATAATGATATAAATAATAAATTATTTAAAATTATTTAATTAAAAAAATTATTTAATTTTTCAAGTAAAAATGTGAAAATTAAAAACAACACAATTGCGTCTGATGCAAATAATAAATAAATAAATAAATAAATAACACTTAAATCTAGTGTAATTAATAAAATCAAAAAAAGCAGTTAAAAAAACTCATCATTTTTTATATGTTTTCTTTTTTCTCTCTCTCCTTTTGTTTTGGAAATGAAATAAATTTTTAAAAATTAAAATAAAATTAACTTTTCATGTTAAAAAATGAGATTTTTATTGATAAATTTCATTTAGAAGTATTCTAATCCAAAAAATTATTGGCCCACTTATTCCCATGTATTTATACTTTTATTCCATAAAGTCATTTTTCTTGATTTACATTATTTTCTTAGGCTCTTACACCCTTATATTTAATGTTGATATTTAATGTGGAGAGAGAAGGAAAATGACCAAAGCATAGGAAATTTCATACGCAAATAAAATAACATTGATGTTGTTATTTTATATTATTATATAATGTGAATATATTTTTAATTGACGACACATTAAAAATAACGTGAACATTCTCTCTCATTTGTTGTGAATATATTTGTTGTGAAAATAACGTGAACACTCGGAGCAGGCGAAAGAACCAGTAGCCAAGGAAGTCGCCGAACAACCTAATCAGTCCACTTCGGAAGCCGAAGTCGACGAGGCTCTGAACTTGGCTTTTGAAGAAGCCGGCCTTGATCAATCCAACCCTCCATCTACTTCAAGCCGAAAGGACGCCTCATTTGAAGACATTTTTACCGACTTAGGGGACCTTCCCAGCGCGTACCCTAATAACATGGCTAGGGAGTCGCTAATGCAGATGGCCAGGAGGAAAAACCTCGAACTGATGGCCGCTTGGAGAAGGGCCGAAACCAACCGATCCGATTCTCCCCCTGTTGCTGTGGTTGAGTATTCTTCGCCGGATACCGAAACGGAGCAAGTTGAGACGGCCCAGGTTGAAACAGCCGAGACGGAACAAATTATTGAATAGTTAGATCAGGAGGCCGAACAGAGAAGAGAAAAACGTCCCGCCGAGCGCAAAGCCGACCCTGAGGAAGCAATTACCGATAAACGACCGCGCTTGGAGGAGTCGGACTCGGTTATGCCATTCATCGTCTAACCAAGGATAAAGAATGTGCCGATTGCATCTGATGCGTCGGCTCTGAAAGATCCGGCTATGGCCCTGATCAATTTCCCTGTCAGTTGACAGAGTGACTTTTTGGGCGGAGCCAGATTTGCTGTCAATTGCCTTAGCCACTCAATCGGCTATATTGGTACGTGACTTAACCTTATCTGTAGTCTTCCGCCTATATATATTTTTTATTTTTTATTATGACTTAACTCTAATTCCTTGCTTTGCCGACAACGAGCAAGTTAGCCCAGATAGGCCGCCGTCAACATGATGCTATTGAACAGATCGGCCAGGTAATAACCCTCATCGATTCTTGAATAACCAATCAATTATATCTTGATCACCGATAAATCGAATCGCTAATGACTGATAAGTGAACTGGATGAACTACTGAACAAACTGAATGAAACTGAAACCGAAACTGAATGAGTTTGTCTATTTAATTACATTTCTAATCTGTTTGATTCCATGATTATCTGTTTGACTTTATGTGTTTAAATTGCTAATTGAAGGCCTTATCGGGCGAATTAGAAACCGTTTGAAGTATTGGAATCACCTAATATTTGTGATTTTATGGTATTTTTATCTCGAAAATTGATTAGGAATGACTAAATTAGATTAAATTGAGTTAATTAGAGACTTGACTTAATAACACTTAAGCCACTTAGTGGACAATAGTTTATTCAATTGTAGGGCCTTATTACACTTAGAGGAGCATTTCATCAGCCCATTTCTCCTTGATTTGCCGACCAAGAGAGGAGTAAGTGAGAGAGTGTGAGAACTTGGTTCACCTTGAAGATTTGCTTGTAATTGCTTGGAATTGAGGTGTATTGGCATAATTAAGCTTGCTAGACTTGGGATTGTCACTTAGGTAAGAGAATTCATTGCATTCTTGTTGTCCTTAAGCTTCCTTTCTCATGGTTCATGCATCATTGTGGAGTTGAGACTTGATTTTGCTCATATAAGTTGAATTAGAGCATAATTCATCCATGCATGCTTGAATTGGTGTATTGTGAGGTTGAATTCTTAAAGTATTGTACATGCATGCTCATGTTTTCATCATGGTCCATGTTTTCAAGTTGTTTTCAAAGTTTGGAGCTCAATAGAGCAAGGTTTGAAGATTGAAATTGGTTTAAAACCCATGCATCACATGTTACATATTGCTCTTAAAAATGGGTTTGAAATTGTATTTAATTGACCCACCTTTGGGGCTTGAATTCTCAAATTAGCTTTTAAAACTTGTTATTTATTGAGTTGGGATGTATTCCCCAGAATTTGGGCCCAAGAGGTCGAGTTTTGAGTGTTGGAACACTTGGTTTGAGCTTGGAAGGCAAATCTGGAAATTCCAGATTTGGCTTCTTCGCTCGAGCGAAGAATTCCTCGCTCGAGCGACCAAGGTTTCCTCCGAACTACGCCGGCGAGATATTGGTGGCTCGGCGTAAAATCGAACATCCAAGATTTTTATTGTTTCATCGACCGCTCGGCGAAGGAAGGCTCGCCGAGCGAACCCTTTGATTTTGGAAGCTTCGCCGGCGAGCATCGAGCGAGCATCGCGCGTAAAAATTGAGCATCCAAGATTTTTATCGTTTCATCGAGCGCCGAAGAAGGATTGTTCGCCGAGCGAAGCCTTTGATTTTGCAAACTCGCTCGGCGAAGGAAGGCTCGCCGGCGAGACCCCTTTTCAAAGAACTTTTGAAAAATGCCTTCCAACTGTATTTTTGCATCCTCATCTCATCCTAAGCATTCTTAGGACTAGTTTAATGCATCTTAATGAGGATTTAGACATAGAACCACACCGAGGGAATTTAGAGATTTAATTATCATCCTTTCCAACAGTAAACTTAGTGTGAGTTCTATTGATTGACTGTTTAGAGTTGACTCTCGGGGCCAGCGCTCTAGCTCGATAGCCCAATCACCGTGAGTAACAGATGTGTAAAGATATGTTCAAAATGGTTATCTTTTGAATCTTGTTTACCGAATCGCTTATCGAATCGATAATATTCTTGAATGAATGTATGTCCTATTTCTGGCGTATTGTGGCATCCTTAGCACCTCGTTATTGGTATTCTGAGCTCTGTCGGTTTCCTTGTGGAACCATATTTCTTGAATGATTGGCCATCATTATCGCTGTTGGTCTATTAAGGCGGTCCTTTTGGACCCATCTTGTTATAGGCTATTGGATGTACCACATATGGTGATTGATTGAAATCTTGAAGATGAAACTCGTTTAATGAATTGATTTCATTCTTTGCAAGGACATTCATTCATAACCTCTTTACGCTTTATGTTATTCACGGGCTTTAGCTCCGTTATATATATATGTAGGTTCTCACCGCCGGAAGCTAGGAGCGTGGGATTGGTCCCCGCTTTGTCACCAAATATGTGCCTCCTTTGTGAGGTTCGAGACGCCATGCCATGGCTTGGGGTGTTTTTGTGTCCCCACTAGTCTCCTCTTGTTTTGTCTTGTTGTATAGACTTTTTTTCAGATCTTGTTATCAAGGGATTGAGTTCCGTCTTGAATGTCTGTAATGATTGTATATATCTTGTCTTGATGCGAATGCATAAATGTATGGAAAATGTTTTGACATACTGATTTTCACACTCAATGGACACTAGTTATTTCTTGTATTCCGCCAGTACTTACTACTGATTGATTGTATTCTTTCAAGAGGCCTTTGGTAATCTCGGATTCTTGGCGATTCTGAGGACTAAACCCATAGGGCCGGGTTTGGGTCGTGACAGCTTGTTGGAAGCCGAAATCGAAAATTAGAAGAGCAAGGCCATGGAGGCCTCTCAAAGAGCCGAGTCCGAGTCGGCGAGAGCGGTGGAAGAGAGTGCAAGAGCCAATGTCAAGACAGAGAATGCGAAGAGTTCTGACTAACTTAGATTGGCCGCCGAGGAGAAGGCAACCGCGAGCGAAGACGCACTCAAGTTATCCAATGAGGTGATTACCAAATTGGAAGCCGATTTGGAAGAGTCGAAGAAGGCGAAGGAAATAGCCGACTCCGAGGCTTCCAAAGCGTTCCAAGTTGGAAAGGACGCCGCCTTAGAGAACTATGTGGAGGAAGTACCCAAATTCGAGAATCGGGGGTTCAAACACGGCTGGCTCAAAGCCCTTACTGCTGCTAATGTGACATTGGCCCAGCCGATTCCATATGAGCAGGTGGACGTTGAGCCGTTAGAGTCTGACCCTGAAGATTGACTAGGGTGACATTCCAATTTTTGTTAGGCATCTTCCATGCATGGTTCTTGTAGATTTTTGTTATTAGATTTTTGTTAGTTTTGTTTATTTATGGTAATTTTCATGTGTAAAATGACTACTATCTGTATTCAATTTATTAATGAAAATTTCCTTTGCTTTTCACTACTATTTGTTGCGTGTGCTAGCTATCAATCTAGTAGAATGTAAGATCATGAGTAAATTAAACATTCGATTAAATATCTACCGATTAGATAACTGTTTATCTTTTCAATTTATCCGAATGAATTAATGAATATGCTCTAGCCCTAGCTAATGAATGAACTTGAATGCCGAATATCGGTGGCTCATGGAGTGGCTAAGGCACATGAATCTATCAGCGCAAGGCCTTGAAATTTAGCGAATCATTAGCCATTAAGATTAACGAATCTGCCCTTGTCCCAGTTAATGAACTGGAACGCCGAATATTGGTAGTTCATTAAATAACTGAGACACATGAACCTATCGGCGCAAGGCCATGAAATTTAGCCGATTAGATTAATGAATCTGCCCTTGTCCTAGTTAAGGAATGAACTGGAACGCCAAATATCAGTGGTTCATGGAATGGCTGAGGCATATGAACCTATCGGCGCAATACCTTGAATGCAGGCATTGATGAGATCGCCTCGGGAGTGCTGCCCCCGTAATCAATAAATGGGGTGGGGGCTGCGTGTGCGGAGGCGCCATTGTTGCGTTCAAATCCAACAAATTGGGAAAGAAAAAAAGAAGTGTGGATGACTGTGGATGGCAAGAAGACTATTCTTCAACAGCAGAGGGGAAGGTAGGACACTCGTGGCACTAGACGTAAAGATGAACCGAGGTGGCGAGCCTACGCGCATAGGAAGTAGGGCGTTGAGGAAGTGCGAGAAACGCTAATCCCCACGTCACCGAAGTAGGTCACCCAAAAAGGAAAGACAACAACGAGGTAACTCTCTTCGTTCGAGAGGTGAAACAAGTGTGACACCACGCTTGTTGAGTTTTTCTATTTTTGTTGGGAACAAACCGATGACGAAGGCGAATTCCATCATTCGTGACCCAAATGTAGCAGTCGAGTTCGCTCAACAAATTTTTTCACCAGAAGTTCAGCAGTCCATGGTCGGCTGGGCTGATTATGAAGTTTTTCGGGAGGGTGTTCATGGAGCAATAAAGGGTTTGTATACTTCCTATGAAATCGGCATGCGCCTGCGTGCCGCGCGAAGAGAGATAGAGCAAAGGGGTGCTCGCATTCAGAGCTTGCAAGCCCATGCGGAGAAGGCCAAAAATGAGCTGAAGAAAGCTAACCTCTTTGAGACTCATTCGGCGAGTCAAGTGAATCCGATTGTCGCAGATCGAGTAAATCGCCGAATTCTAGAGCACGCGATTGCCGACCGAGAGACGGCCAGTATGTTCGCAATAATATTTGCCAAGGCTAGGTCCTATGAGAAAGGCTTCCATGAGGGCCGTAAAATTGGAATATAAAAGACGAAGGAGAAACTAGCTGAGGAGGTCTGTCGATGCGAAAATCGCGGATTTAAGCATGGATGAACCAAGGCTCTTTAGGCCGCGGGTGTTGATCCGGCGTTACCCTTATATCAGAGTTATACTTTTCCGTTCGAGGCTTTTGAAGCCGAGAAGACTAATGACGAAGGTAGAGCAGAATAATTTTGATTTTTTTTTTTTTTTTTGTAAAGCATGTACTTATGATTTATTGAATAAAACATATTATTCTGAATGTCTCCAAGAGTGTAATTTCTTTACTGAAAATAATATTAGTTTATCTAATGTTTGTAGAAAGTAATCAATCTTCCTTGCAAATCTAGTTGTCTAATACTTTTACGTCGATCGTAATATCCACGAAAGAAGCTTCGAATTCGGAGGCTTAATCGGTCCAAACGTCATTCACGAAGGGCGCCCTGCATTTGGAGACTTAATCGTGTTTAGCCCAAACGCCACGTGGGTGCTCTGAATTCGGATGCTTAATCGGCCCAAACGTCACGAAGGGCGCTCCGAATTCAGAGGCTTATTCGGCCTAAACGTGTTATACACGAAAGGCGCTCCAAATTCGGAGGCTTAATTGTATTGGCCCAAACATGATTCATGAAGGGCGCTTCGAATTCGGAGGCTTAATTGGCTCAAACGTGTCATGCACGAAGGGCACTCAAAATTCGGAGGCTTAATTGAATTGGCCCAAACGTGAGTCACGAAGGACATTCCGAATTCGGAGGCTTAATTGTATTGGCCCAAACGTGATTCACGAAGGGCCCAAACATGATTCACGAAGGCCGCTCCGAATTCGGAGGCTTAATCGGCCCAAATGTGATTCACAAAGGGCGCTCCGAATTCAGAGGTTTAATCGTATTGGCTCAAACGTGATTCATGAAGAGCGCTCCGAATTCACTGAAAGGGTGATTCATGAAGGGCGCTCCAAATGATTTTTCAAAAAAAATTTTAAACGAGATTTTGTTTTTTTTTTAGTAATTTTTTTTTCTTCATGTTTTAGTTATTATCTTATTTATTTTTTAGATGCATATAATCCAGATTAATCTGAAAAGTAAAATAAAAAAATGTCCACACAAAAAATAAATAAATAATTGAACAAAAATTTATGTATATTTTTGTTTGTTTTTAATAATTTTTTTAAGTACATCTAATATATTTTTAAAAAATTAAAATTTAAAAAAGTCACTAAAAATCGAAACCTTCTAAAAAAAATGAAGGCAAACCTTCCAAGTTTATTTTCATTTGATTGCACAGACGACATCCCCACATGGCACCGAAAAGTTATTTAATGGTCCTGCACATGTCCGCATGTCCCACACGCGCCTCTTAATTCTGTCACTTCTATCTATTTTCTCTTTCTCTCTCTTTTCACGTCTCTCTCCCTCTTTTCTTCCCTCTCTAACCCTTCTCCCTCCTCTCTTTCTTTTTTTTCTTTTTTTGAGCTATTATTTCATCGACAATGTTACATACATTAATTAATATCAATTGTGATTGGTGACACTAAAATTAGGAGTATTAATGCCCTTAATTTTCATATAAGGCAAGAAAAGACACAAAAAAAAAAACAGTTACCAAAACAAAAAATTAGTGCCATTAGTGCTAGGAAAATTAGTGCCACAAATCATTTTTCAATTAATATATACACTAATATATTAACTAATATTATAATATTATTATTGATCACATTTATTATACAAGTTACAAATATTTAAAATCATATAAATGATACTATATCATCTGTTAATACATTAATGTGTATATTAATTAATACATATGACATTATTTTTATTTTATTTTAATAAATTATATATAACTTTTCATTTATCAATTTTCTTTTTATAACAATAATACTGTTAAAAAGATACCGCCATATCTTCAAAATTAGACTACTGTTAAGATCTCGTTTGAGAATATGTTATTTTTATAATTTTTTGATTTTTTATAAAAAGATATGTAAAAAAAATAAAGAAAGCAATCTGATAATTTATAGTGACTTTTTTACTTCTTTGACTAAAATATATAGATGAAAAATGAGACCTAAATATATAAATTTAAAAATAATAATTTACAATAGATTAAAAAAATTACATTATTATAAAAATTTATATAAATAAAATGAAATGTATAATTGAAGTTAATATGAATAAAAAAATAATGATATAAATAATAAATTATTTAATTAAAAAAATTATTTAATTTTTCAAGTAAAAATGTAGAAATTAAAAACAACACAATTGCGTCTGATGCAAATAAAAAATAATAATAAAATAAATAAATAAATAAATAAATAACACTTAAATCTAGTGTAATTAATAAAATCAAAAAAAGCAGTTAAAAAAACTCATCATTTTTTATATGTTTTCTTTTTTCTCTCTCTCCTTTTGTTTTGGAAATGAAATAAATTTTTAAAAATTAAAATAAAATTATCTTTTCATGTTAAAAAAATGAGATTTTTATTGATAAATTTCATTTAGAAGTATTCTAACTCAAGAAATTCATGAATGAATTTTTTAACCCACTTATTCCCATTTATTTATACTTTTATTCCATAAAGTCATTTTTCTTGATTTACATTATTTTCTTAAACTCTTATGCCCTTATATTTAATGTGGAGAGAGAAGGGAAATGACCAAAGCATAGGAAATTTCATACGCAAATTAAATAACATTAATGTTGTTATTTTATGTTATTATATAATGTGAATATATTTTTAATTGACGACACATTAAAAATAACGTGAACATTTTCTCTTATTTGTTGTGAATATATTTGTTGTGAAAATAACGTGAACACTCGAAGCAGGCGGAAGAACCAGTAGCCAAGGAAGTCGCCGAACAACCTAATCAGTCCACTTCGGAAGCCGAAGTTGACGAGGCTCTGAACTTGGCTTTTGAAGAAGCCGGCCTTGATCAATCCAACCCTCTATCTACTTCAAGCTGAAAGGACGCCTCATTTGAAGACATTTTCACCGACTTAGGGGACCTTCTCGGCGCGTACCCTAATAACATGGCTAGGGAGTCACTAACGCAGATGGCCAGAAGGAAAAACGCCGAACTGATGGCCGCCTGGAGAAGGGCCGAAACCAACCGATCTGATTCTCTCCCTATTGCTGTGGCTGAGTATTCTTCGCCGGACACCGAAACAGAGCAAGTTGAGACGGCCCAGGTTGAAACGGCCGGGACGGAACAAATTATTGAATAGTTAGATCAGGAGGCCGAACAGAGAAGGGAAAAACGTCCCGCCGAGCGCAAAGCCGACCCTGAGGAAGCACTTACCGATAAACGACCGCTCTTGGAGGAGTCAGACTCGGTTGTGCCATTCATCGTCTAACCAAGGATAAAGAATGTACCGATTGCATCCGATGCGTCTCTGAAGATCCTATTGTCAGGCCCCGATCATGGCTTCTCAATTTCCTGTCGGTTGTGAGTGACTTTTAGGCGAGCGATTTGTTCAATTGCCTTAGCCACTCAATCAGCTATATTGGTACATGACTTAACCTTATCTGTAGTCTTCCGCCTATATATATTTTTTATTTTTTATTATGACTTAACTCTAATTCCTTGCTTTGCCGACAACGGGCAAGTTAGCCCAGATAGGCCGCCGTCAACATGATGCTATTGAACAGATCGTCTTGTTGGAAGCCGAAATCGAAAATTAGAAGAGCAAGGCCATGGAGGCCTCTCAAAGAGCCGAATCCGAGTCGGCGAGAGCGGCGGAAGAGAGTGCAAGAGCCAATGTTGAGGCAGAGAATGCGAAGAGTTCTGACTAACCTAGATTGGCCGCCGAGGAGAGGGCAACCGTGAGCGAAGACGCACTCAAGTTATCCAATGAGGTGATTGCCAAATTGGAAGCCGATTTGGAAGAGTCGAAGAAGGCGAAGGAAATAGCAAACTCCGAGGCTTCCAAAACGTTCCAAGTTGGAAAGGACGCTGCCTTAGAGAACTATGTGGAGGAAGTACCCAAATTCGAGAATCGGGGGTTCAAACACGGCTGGCTCAAAGCCCTTACTGCTGCTAATGTGACATTGGCCCAGCCGATTCCATATGAGCAGGTGGACGTTGAGCCGCTGGAGTCTGACCTTGAAGATTGACTAGGGTGACATTCCAATTTTTGTTAGGCATCTTCCATGCATGGTTCTTGTAGATTTTTGTTATTAGATTTTTGTTAGTTTTGTTTATTTATGGTAATTTTCATGTGTAAAATGACTACTATCTGTACTCAATTTATTAATGAAAATTTCCTTTGCTTTTCACTACTGTTTGTTGCGTGTGCTAGCTATCAATCTAGTAGGATGTAAGATCATGAGTAAATTAAACATCCGATTAAATATCTACCGATTAGATAACTGTTTATCTTTTCAATTTATCCGAATGAATTAATGAATATGCCCTAGCCCTAGCTAATGAATGAACTTGAATGCCGAATATCGGTGGCTCATGGAGTGGCTAGGGCACATGAATCTATCGGCGCAAGGCCTTGAAATTTAGCGAATCATTAGCCATTAAGATTAACGAATCTGCTCTTGTCCCAGTTAATGAACTGGAACGCCGAATATTGGTAGTTCATTAAATAACTGAGGCACATGAACCTATCGGCGCAAGGCCATGAAATTTAGCCGATTAGATTAATGAATCTGCCCTTGTCCTAGTTAAGGAATGAACTGGAACGCCAAATATCAGTGGTTCATGGAATGGCTGAGGCATATGAACCTATCGTATAATACCTTGAATGCAGGCATTGATGAGATCGCCTCGGGAGTGCTGCCCCCGTAATCAATAAATGGGGTGGGGGCTGCGTGTGCGGAGGCGCCATTGTTGCGTTCAAATCCAACAAATTGGGAAAGGAAAAAAGAAGTGTGGACGACTGTAGATGGCAAGAAGACTATTCTTCAACAGCAGAGGGAAAGGTAGGACACTCGTGGCACTGGACGCAAAGATGAACCGAGGTGGCGAGCCTACGCGCATAGGGAGTAGGGCGTTGAGGGAGCGCGAGAAACGCTAATCCCTACGTCACCGAAGTAGGTCACCCAAAAAGGAAAGACAACAACGAGGTAACTCTCTTCGTTCGAGAGGTGAAACAAGTGTGACACCACGCTTGTTGAGTTTTTCCATTTTTGTTGGGAACAAACCGATGACGAAGGCGGATTCCATCATTCGCGACCCAAACGTAGCAGTCGAGTTCGCTCATCAAATTTTTTCGCCAGAAGTTCAGCAGTCCATGGTCGGCCGGGCTGATTATGAAGTTTTTCGGGAGGGTGTTCATGGAGCAATAAAGGATTTGTATACTTCCTATGAAATCGGCATGCGCCTGCGTGCCGCGCGGAGAGAGATAGAGCAAAGGGATGCTCGCATTCAGAGCTTGCAAGCCCATGCGGAGAATACCGAAAATGAGCTGAAGAAAGCTAACCTCTTTGAGACTCATTCGGTGAGTCAAGTGAATCCGATTGTCGCAGATTGAGTAAATCGCTGAATTCTAGAGCACGCAATTGCCGACCGAGAGACGGCTAGTATGTTCGCAATAATATTTGCCAAGGCTAGGTCCTATGAGAAAGGCTTCCATGAGGGCCGTAAAATTGGAATATAAAGACGAAGGAGACACTAGTTAAGGAGGTCTGTCGATGCGAAAATCGCGGATTTAAGCATGGATGAACCAAAGCTCTTTAGGCCGCGGGCGTTGATCCGGCGTTACCCTTATATTAGAGTTATACTTTTCCGTTCGAGGCTTTCGAAGCCGAGAAGACTAATGACGAAGGTAGAGCCGAATAATTTTGATTTTTTTTTTTTTTTTGTAAAGCATGTACTTATGATTTATTGAATAGAACATATTATTCTGAATGTCTCCAAGAGTGTAATTTCTTTACTGAAAATAATATTAGTTTATCTGATGTTTGTAGAAAGTAATCAATCTTCCTTGCAAATCTAGTTGTCTAATACTTTTACGTCAATCGTAATATCCACGAAAGAAGCTTCAAATTCGGAGGCTTAATCGGCCCAAACGTCATTCACGAAGGGCGCCCTGCATTTGGAGACTTAATCGCGTTTGGCCCAAACGCCACGTGGGTGCTCCGAATTCGGAAGCTTAATCGGCCCAAACGTCACGAAAGGCGCTCCGAATTCGGAGGCTTATTCGGCCTAAACGTGTTATACACGAAGGGCGCTCCAAATTAGGAGGCTTAATTGTATTGGCCCAAATGTGATTCACGAAGGGCGCTTTGAATTCGGAGGCTTAATCGGCTCAAACGTGTCATGCACGAAGGGCGCTCCAAATTCGGAAGCTTAATTGAATTGGCCCAAACGTAAGTCACGAAGGGCATTCTGAATTCGGAGGCTTAATTGTATTGGCCCAAACGTGATTCACGAAGGGCCCAAACATGATTCACGAAGGCCGCTCTGAATTCAGAGGCTTAATCGGCCCAAATGTGATTCACAAAGGGCGCTCCGAATTTAGAGGCTTAATCGTATTGGCTCAAACGTGATTCATGAAGGGCGCTCCGAATTCAGAGGCTTAATCGGCCCAAACGTGTCATGCACGAAGGGCGCTCTAAATTTAGAGGCTTAATTGTATTGGCCCAAACGTGATTCACGAAGGGCATTCTGAATTTGGAGGCTTAATTGTATTAGCCCAAACATGATTCACGAAGGGCGCTTCGAATTCGGAGGCTTAATCGGCCCAAATGTGATTCACAAAGGGTGCTCCGAATTCGGAGGCTTAATCGTATTGGCCCAAACGTGATTCATGAAGGGCGCTCCGAATTCGAAGGCTTAATCGGCCCAAACGTGTCATGCACAAAGGGCGCTTTAAATTCGGAGGCTTAATTGTATTGGCCCAAACGTGATTCACGAAGGGCGCTCCGAATTCGGAGGCTTAATCGGCCCAAACGTGTCATGCATGAAGAGCGCTCCAAATTCAGAGGCTTAATCGGTCCAAACGTGTCATGCATGAAGGGCGCTCCAAATTCGGAGGCTTTTGACACAACCAGAACTCACTGGGCAACACAACCAGAACTCAAGAAAAAACATTGTATTGAAAAAAGAAAGATATATACGGCGTAAAATCAAAACAAGTTGTCGTGCCATACAAGTTGACTTAATGATAAAACTTACGCACATGTGTGGAATTCCACGAATGTGGCAAGCTTCTTCCATCCATGTCTTTGAGCCGATATGCCCCTATCCCTGCGATTGAGTCAATCTGATAGGGGCCGTCCCAATTAGGACCCAATTTTCCGTCAGCCGGATTCCTAACAGCGGGAAGCAATTTCTTGAGGACCAATTCTTCTGGTGTATAATGGCGTAGCTGAACACATTTATTATACGACTTGGCAAGCTGTTGCTGGTACCGTGCCATGGATGCAAAGGCGCGGTCTCGGCGTTCTTCAATCAGAGTCAAGTCCAAGGCCAACATCATGTCATTTCGGCCCATGTCAAAAACCTTCGATTTCAAGGTTGGGAGGCTGGTCTCCAGGGAGATGATTGCCTGAGTTCCGAAGTATAGGGCAAACGGTATTTCCCCAGTGGATCGCCTCGATGTAGTGCGATGAGCCCACAGCACACTGGGCAACTCTTCAACCCATCTACCTTTAGCTTTCTCCAGCCTTTTCTTGATGCCGTCCAAAATAACCCTGTTGGTTGCCTCTGCTTGACCATTACTTTGAGGGTAAGCTGGCGAGGAAAAGTAGGGCCGGATACCATAAGTGTCGCATAATTCTCGATACACACCACGATCAAATTGGATACCATTGTTAGAAACAAGTGCTCGTGGTATGCCGAACCTTATTATGATGTTTTTCCATACAAAACGCTTAACGTCATAATCTCAAATATGTGTTAGTGCCTCCGCTTCGACCCATTTTGTGAAATAATCCGTCGCAACAATTAGGAATCGTTTGTTGCCTGGGGCTCGTGGTAACGATCCAACGATATCGAGCCCCCATTGAACGAACGGCCAAGGACTAGTGATAGAATTTAAGTCCTCGGCTGGCAGATGAGTTAAGGGGGAAAACTTCTGGCATTGACCACAATTCTTGACATAACTGTAATAACCCCGACCCTGATTAGTGCTAACTGGGACTTAATTATACCTAATAATAATTAAGAGGAAATCCGGAATTAAATTGCATGTCAATTTCATGAATTTTGTGTTTTTATCTGTTTGAGTTTTAACCTTTAATTCGCAAATTGGAAGCCCCATCGGCGCCCGATTCTGAAATTGATTAGTGTTTTGGACTAGTTAGATTTTATGTGAATTTATGGTAGGTCCAATTAAAATTCGATTTAGAATGTTAAAACTGATTAAATAACATTTTAATAATGAGCCTAGCTTAATTACAGAATTGCCATTGGGTGGCCATTGTTTAATTGCACTCTTGAGTTCATACACTTGAACAAAAACAACATTTCATCAACCCCTTGAGAGCCTTAGTCGACCAAGAGAATTGGAGAGGGTGAGATTGAGTTCTTCTTGCAAATTTTGCTTGGAGACTTGGAAATTTGAAGAATAATTGCATGATTGAACTCCTACACCTCTAATCCAAGACTTAAGGTGAGAATTCATACTCTTGAACTAGAATTTAGATTAGCTCTTGCACATTTCTTGACCCTTTGGAGATTAAGGTCTAGATTGAGCTTGAAATTGTGGAGTTGGGTAGTGTATCTAGCATGCATGTACAAGTTCATGGTAGAAGAGGTTGTTTTGTATCAAGTTTTACATGCATGCTCATAATTTTATTAAAGTCCATGTATTCATCATGTTTTTCCAGAAAATTTACCATTTGATCATGTTTTGAAGCTTTAAAATACATTTGAATTCAAGAATGTTGGATTACACTTTGTTCTTGAAATGGGTTTGAAAATGGTGCTCAAATGGACTCACTCTTGGGCAATGATTTGTCAAATTGGCTTTTGAAACTTGTTGTACTATGAGTTTGGAATGTTTTCCCAGAATTTGGGCCTAAGAGGTTGAGTTTTTGGTTGAAGAATGCTTGGTTCGAACTTGGAAGACAAATCTGGAAATTCCAGATTTTGCTTCCTCGCTCGAGCGAGAACCTTTGTCCAGGGCTCCGCTCGAGCGAGCATCGAGCGACCATCGCGCGTAAAATTTCAACATCCAGTACTTTTACTGTTTCATCAGACCGCTCGAGCGAAGGAAGGCTCGCCGGCGAAGCCTTTGATTTTTGAAGCTCGCTCGAGCGAAGGAAGGCTCGCTCGAGCGAGACCCCTGTTTTCAGCAACTTTTGTAAAATGTTTTCTAAGGCATTTTTGCATCCACATTCCATCCTAGGCATTCCTAGGCCATGATTAGGACTCCATATTAAGGGTAAGGGGTTAGATACACACTTAGAATCATTGGTGTGAGTTTTGTGCATTTAGAAATGCGTATTTCAAGTGTGTATCCGTGATGTGTTATGTAGGTCACGTGCCGCAATCCGTTTGACCCTCTTGACTTCGTCTACTTGTATCAACGCCCACAGTGAGTAATAACTTAGTAAAGTTATGTTCAAGTTAAATTATTTTCAGTATATGAAATATGATCTGTTAAATGGAATATCATGTTTTTACTATGAATGATTGTCCAACAATAACAGGCGTTTATGACATTATGCTATGATTTCAGTATGTTACAAGTTCTCGGTCCGGAGGTTCCTTATGGAACTGACAAGCTATATGTACCCGGCTGGAGGTTCCTTATGGAACTGATAAGTTTACAAGTTCCCAGTCCGGAGGTTCCTTTATGGAACTGACAAGCTATATATTACCATTGGAGGTTCCTTATGGAACTGACAAGTTATGCTATACCCAGTCCGGAGGTTCCTTTATGGAACTGATAAGTTATATGTGCTCAGCTGGAGGTTCCGTTACGGAACTGACAAGTTATGCTATACCCAGTCCGGAGGTTTCTTTATGAAACTGACAAGTTATATGTACCCGGCCGGAGGTTTCTTTATGGAACTGACAAGTTTACCATTTAATGCTTTACACTGAGTTGTAGCGCTAACGGTTGAACTGTGTATGTTCTGACAAGACTTATGTATTCGGTATATAGTTGAGCAATTATGAACATGCTATGTGTTGCATCATGATTCTAAATCTATACGGACTCATTCATTAAACCCTTTACTCTGTTACTATTCACTGGGCTTTCGCTCACAGTTTACTATATATATGTAGGTGAGCCAAGACCGACCTCGCCGAGTTGATGGCCTCTGTTACTGTTTTGTGTTGGTCAAGCCACCTGTCGCGCCTCCCGAGGAGGTTCCGTTGGAAGCCTGTTGGTTGGGCAGTTTTGCACATCATGCTAGTTAATGGTTATGTTTTGTAATGTCGGATCCTAGGGCATACTTATGTAAATATCTTGTAAATATTGGTGTACGTTGACTAGCATGTTATGTATATAAATAAGTTTTAAATTTTACATCTCATGCGTCATCCCAACTCATTGGACCTTGTTTACTTTCTCGTATTTGCTTCCATGACCCCTTACTATTTGTTATTCTGTTTGGAGGCCGTAGGTAATCCACGGATTACTGGCCGGTTACGTCGCCAAACCTATAGGGGCGGGTTTGGGTCGTGACAGAGTGGTATCAGAGCATGAGTTGTACCGCACACACAGGTCCGTATGAGCTTAGGATGTCCTAGTAAGAATTAGGGACATTCCATCTGCATGTGTGGGTGTGTGGTAATGCAACTGAACATTAAAATTGAATGTGCACCTGAATATACCTATGCTTAATATCTTCTAATGTCTGTATAGTAAGATGGAGAACCCAGGGGGAAGTGGTGAAAGTGAAACGTCTGAGGCTCGTATGAGCCGAATGGAACAAATGCTAGCAACCTTGACCGAAGTGGTAATGCAACAGCAGAGACAACAACCCGTACCCTCTCCACCACCGCCAGTACAGGCTGAAGTTGATAACGGGGATATCATAAACTTGACACAAAAATTCATGAAGATGAAACCGCCGACATTTTATGGGGGAATTGAACCACTGAAGGCAGAGACATGGTTGCTCGAAATGGAGAAATTGTATGAAGTGTTTCCGTGTACAGAAACACAAAAAGTCCTTCTAGCCACTTATACTCTGAAAGATGAAGCCCAAAGGTGGTGGTTACTAATTCGAAATGGTCACGAAAACATGACTTGGGCTCAGTTTAATGCGATCTTCTATGACAAGTACTTTCCCCAGTGCTTTAGGAATCGAAAGGTTTCAGAATTCCAAGAACTTAAACAGTAGGATGTCATGTAGCCCGAAGATGAGGCCAAGTTCATCGAGCTAGCTGGTTTGCTCCCCGTATGGTGGACACAGAAGACAAGAAGGCCCGCAAGTTTGAGGATGGATTGGATCTGGACATACTGGATAGGGTAGGAGTTCTAAATCTACCCACATATGTGAGCGTTTTGGACAGGGCATTAATGGCAGAATCCATTCTAGCAGCAAAGAAACAAACTTCCGCTCCACGGACTGAGTGGACAGGGAAAAGATCCGGGAATAACTTTAAAAAGGGCCGTTCATTTTCTGGGAATAAGAAACAGAACACAGGGTCATACAGCAACTCAAGCCAGAATAGTGGTACTATATCGACCTGCCCAGACTGTGGTAAGAAACACAAGGGGACTTGTTATCGAACCTTGGGCGTCTGCTTTCGATGTGGAAAGCCTGGTCATGTAATGAAAGATTGCTCGCTCAGGTTTGAGAATACAATCCGCCCCACAGCAAGTTCAGCCGGCTCCGCTCCTGCAGCCAAACCAAATATAAAAGCCAATACAGGAAAGGAGCAGCTAAGGCAAGGCCGAGTGTTTGCCTTAGTACCTGGTGATGTACCGAACACCTACACTGTGGTGTCAGGTACACTTTCTATATGTTCTCAATATGCGTATGTATTGATAGATTCTGGTTCGACGCATTCTTTTGTGTCACATGCTTTTTCTCGGAAATTGACTAGGCCACTAGAACATATGACGTGTGTATTATCTGTATCTACACCTTCTGGGGACTCTATGATGTGCACTCATATTTATCCGGCTTGTGATGTTGTGGTTGGTGATAGGATATTGTATGTGGATTTATTGCCTTTGGACATTCATCACTTTGATTGTATTTTGGGGATGGATTGGTTGACTAAATACTGTGCTACCATTGATTGTGCAAACAAAACTGTGGTGTTTAGATCGCTGGGTATGCCTGAATTTACCTTTAAAGGGAATGGGGTAGTTCCTCCCCCATACTTAATTTCGGCTATGAAAGCTGTAAAACTACTTAGGAAGGGTTGTAGGGGTTATTTGTGTTGCATATTGACTACATCATCTGACAATCCTACTGTAGAAACAATCCCTGTTGTTTGTGACTTTCCTGATGTGTTTCCAACTGATTTACCGGGGGATCTAGTTGACAGAGAAATTGAATTTACTGTTGAGGTGATTCTGGGGACGCAACCTATATCCAAGACTCCCTATAGGATGTTTATCTCTGAATTGAAGGAATTGAAAATCCAACTCCAGGAATTGTTAGACAAGAATTTTATCCGCCCGAGTACTTCACCTTGGGGTGCTCCAGTGTTATTTGTTAAAAAGAAGGATGGGTCTTTGAGATTGTGCATAGACTATCGGGAATTGAACAAAGTGGCCATCAAAAACAAATATCCCCTGCCCCGAATAGATGACTTGTTTGACCAACTTCAGGGTGCCCAAGTGTTTTCTAAAATTGACCTCAGGTCTGGGTATCATCAGTTAAAGGTTAGAGCCGAAGACATTGAGAAAACTGCATTCCGAACTAGATATGGACATTATGAATTCTTGGTAATGCCGTTTGGGATGACAAATGCACCTGCTGCTTTCATGGATCTTATGAATAGAGTGTTTAAATCATATCTGGATGATTTTATTGTTGTATTTATTGATGATATTCTGATATATTCCAAAGACAGGGAAGAACATGAGAATCATTTGAGAACCGCCTTGCAGATATTGAGAGAAAAGAAGTTGTATGCTAAATTGTCTAAGTGCGAATTCTGGCTGGACAGTGTGGCATTTCTGGGCCATGTGATTGACAAAAATGGTGTTTCTGTGGACCCTCAGAAAATTGAAGCCGTTGTGGATTGGCCGAGGCCTACAAATGTGACAGAAGTACGGAGTTTTCTGGGACTTGCAGGCTACTACAGGAGATTTGTGAAAGACTTCTCGAAACTTGCCTTACCATTGACTCAGCTAGCTCAGAAAAACGTGCCATTTGACTGGAATGATCAAAGAGAGGCAGCTTTCCAAGAGTTGAAAACCAGGTTAGTGACTGCACCTATTTTGACTTTGCCAAATGGTGCTGATGGGTTCCAAGTGTACAGTGATGCCTCTTATAAAGGCCTAGGGTGTGTGCTAATGCAAAATGGAAAGGTAATTGCTTATGCTTCTAG
This sequence comes from Camellia lanceoleosa, assembly GCA_025200525.1. Classification (NCBI taxonomy): domain Eukaryota; kingdom Viridiplantae; phylum Streptophyta; class Magnoliopsida; order Ericales; family Theaceae; genus Camellia; species Camellia lanceoleosa. Next base: position 86,285,732 of record CM045759.1, read on the forward strand.
ACAACTTCGACCTCATGAAAAGAATTACCCAACACATGATCTTGAATTGGCAGCCGTAGTGTTCGCTTTGAAAATATGGCGTCATTACTTGTATGGGGTAACTTGCGAAGTGTACACCGATCATAAAAGCTTGAAATATTTCTTCACCCAAAAGGAATTGAATATGAGACAGAGGCGTTGGTTGGAACTAATCAAAGATTATGACTTACAAATCTTATACCATCCGGGAAAGGCTAATACTGTAGCGGATGCTTTGAGCCGAAAATCTGGTGCAACTGTGTCGTGTTTGTTATCTAGCCGAAAAGACTTGTCAACTGAGCTAGGACAAGATGGACTGACATTTGCTATCTCTGCCCAACCTGCTATTCTTGATGAGATTAAGCAGAAACAATGTGAAGATGAACACTTGAAGAAGATTATAGAGGAGTTTGATTCGAAACAGAGGCCCGAATTTGAGTTGGAGAATGGTGTGTTGAAATTTCAGAACCGTCTTTGTGTGCCTGATTGCGGTGACTTGAGGAAACGTGTTATGACTGAAGCTCACAGTAGTAAATTTGCTATGCATCTGGGGAACACGAAGATGTACCACAATTTGAAACAGAATTTTTGGTGGCCTGGGATGAAGATGAGTATTGCAGACTTTGTGGCTAGATGTCTACATTGCCAACAGGTAAAAGCCGAACATCAACGACCTGCCGGTTTGCTACAACCACTCCCAATACCAGAATGGAAATGGGAGCACATCACCATGGACTTCATTGTGGGATTGCCTCGTTCCTCCCGAGGTATGGACTCTATTTGGGTTATAGTTGACCGTTTGACTAAGTATGCACATTTTCTGCCTGTTAAAACTATTTATAACGCTGATAGACTGGCTAACATCTATATGACTAAAATTGTGAGACTGCATGAAGTGCCAGTATCTATTGTGTCTGACAGGGACTCGAAGTTTGTGTCAAGATTTTGGCAGAGTTTGCAACAGGCTTTGGGAACAGAATTGAGATTGAGCAGTGCTTACCACCCACAGACTGATGGCCAGATTGAACGAACTAACCAAACTCTGAAGGATATGCTCAAAATGTGTGTGCTAGATCTCCAAGGAAATTGGGAAATCTACTTGCCATTAGCCGAGTTTGTGTACAACAACAGTTATCACTCAAGTATTGGGATGGCTCCTTACGAAGCCTTGTATGGAAGAAGGTGTCGATCTCCAATATGTTGGGCTGAAGTAGGTGACAGACCCTTGTTGGGACCGGAACTTGTGCAAGAAACAACTGAGAAAGTGAAACTGATACAACAGCATTTGAAAACTGCACAAAGTAGGCAGAAAAGCTATGCCGACGCTCAAGAAGAAGAAAGGGAGTATGAAGTGGAGGACCATGTGTTTATTAAGGTGACCAGATGAAGGGTCGGACGATTTGGTGTTAAAGGAAAATTGGCTCCGAGGTATGTTGGACCTTACGAAGTTCTTGAAAAGATCAATCTGGTGTCCTACCGAATAGCCTTACCGCCGGTGATGGAACACATGCATAATGTTTTTCATGTATCGATGCTTCAAGAATATCTGCGAGATCCGCTCCATGTCATTGAGCCGACGCATGTACTTTTGAAAGATGACTACACCTATGAAGAAAGGCCTATTCAGATTGTGAATCGAAGGATCAAGAGGTTGAGAAATAAAGAGATACCGTTGGTGAAAGTGGATTGGCAGAACCACGGGGGAACCTATGCAACTTGGGAAACCGAGGAAGACATGAAGAAGAGATATCCGGATTTGTTCCTACCAGACCCGACATTGGCTTCAAGTGAAGGTAACTTGAGTTTGGGGACCAAACTCTTTTAAGGGGGGAAGACTGTAATAACCCCAACCCTGATTAGTGCTAACTGGGACTTAATTATACCTAATAATAATTAAGAGGAAATCCGGAATTAAATTGCATGTCAATTTCATGAATTTTGTGTTTTTATCTGTTTGAGTTTTAACCTTTAATTCGCAAATTGGAAGCCCCATCGGCGCCCGATTCTGAAATTGATTAGTGTTTTGGACTAGTTAGATTTTATGTGAATTTATGGTAGGTCCAATTAAAATTCGATTTGGAATGTTAAAACTGATTAAATAACATTTTAATAATGAGCCTAGCTTAATTACAGAATTGCCATTGGGTGGCCATTGTTTAATTGCACTCTTGAGTTCATACACTTGAACAAAAACAACATTTCATCAGCCCCTTGAGAGCCTTAGTCGACCAAGAGAATTGGAGAGGGTGAGATTGAGTTCTTCTTGCAAATTTTGCTTGGAGACTTGGAAATTTGAAGAATAATTGCATGATTGAACTCCTATACCTCTAATCCAAGACTTAAGGTGAGAATTCATACTCTTGAACTAGAATTTAGATTAGCTCTTGCACATTTCTTGACCCTTTGGAGATTAAGGTCTAGATTGAGCTTGAAATTGTGGAGTTGGGTAGTGTATCTAGCATGCATGTACAAGTTCATGGTAGAAGAGGTTGTTTTGTATCAAGTTTTACATGCATGCTCATAATTTTATTAAAGTCCATGTATTCATCATGTTTTTCCAGAAAATTTACCATTTGATCATGTTTTGAAGCTTTAAAATACATTTGAATTCAAGAATGTTGGATTACACTTTGTTCTTGAAATGGGTTTGAAAATGGTGCTCAAATGGACTCACTCTTGGGCAATGATTTGTCAAATTGGCTTTTGAAACTTGTTGTACTATGAGTTTGGAATGTTTTCCCAGAATTTGGGCCCAAGAGGTTGAGTTTTTGGTTGAAGAATGCTTGGTTCGAACTTGGAAGACAACTGAAATTCCAGATTTTGCTTCGCTCGAGCGAGAACCTTTGTCCAGGGCTCTGCTCGAGCGAGCATCGAGCGACCATCGCGCGGAAAATTTCAACATCCAAGATTTTCTCGTTTCATCGCACCGCCGAAGCGAAGGCTCGCCGAGCGAAGCCTTTGATTTTTGAAGCTCGCTCGGCGAAGGAAGATTTCGCCGAGCGAGACCCTGCTTTCAAAGAACTTTTGTAAAATGTTTTCTAAGGCATTTTTGCATCCACATTCCATCCTAGGCATTCCTAGGCCATGATTAGGACTCCATCTTAAGGGTAAGGGGTTAGATACACACTTAGAATCATTGGTGTGAGTTTTGTGCATTTAGAAATGCGTATTTCAAGTGTGTATCTGTGATGTGTTATCTAGGTCACGTGCCGCAATCCGTTTGACCCTCTTGACTTCGTCTACTTGTATCAACGCCCACAGTGAGTAATAACTTAGTAAAGTTATGTTCAAGTTAAATTATTTTCAGTATATGAAATATGACCTGTTAAATGGAATATCATGTTTTTACTATGAATGATTGTCCAACAATAACAGGCGTTTATGACATTATGCTATGATTTCAGTATGTTACAAGTTCTCGGTCCGGAGGTTCCTTATGGAACTGACAAGCTATATGTACCCGGCTGGAGGTTCCTTATGGAACTGATAAGTTTACAAGTTCCCAGTCCGGAGGTTCCTTTATGGAACTGACAAGCTATATGTACCCGGCTGGAGGTTCCTTATGGAACTGACAAGTTATGCTATACCCAGTCCGGAGGTTCCTTTATGGAACTGATAAGTTATATGTGCTCAGCTGGAGGTTCCGTTACGGAACTGACAAGTTATGCTATACCCAGTCCGGAGGTTTCTTTATGAAACTGACAAGTTATATGTGCCCGGCCGGAGGTTCCTTTATGGAACTGACAAGTTACCATTTAATGCTTTACACTGAGTTGTAGCACTAACGGTTGAACTGTGTATGTTCTGACAAGACTTATGTATTCGGTATATAGTTGAGCAATTATGAACATGCTATGTGTTGCATCATGATTCTAAATCTATACGGACTCATTCATTAAACCCTTTACTCTACATTATTCACTCGGGCTTTCACTCACGCTTACTATATATATGTAGGTGAGCCAAGATCGACCTCGCCAGTTGATGGCCTGCTCGCTTTTTTGTGTTGGTCAAGCCAGTCGCGCCTCCCGAGGAGGTTCCGTTGAAGTTGTTGGTTGGGCGCTTTGCACATCATGCTAGTTAATGGTTATGTTTTGTAATGTCGGATCCTGGGGCATACTTATGTAAATATCTTGTAAATATTGGTGTACGTTGACTAGCATGTTATGTATATAAATAAGTTTTAAATTTTCTGTCTCATGTACGTCATCACAGCTCATTGGACCTTGTTTACTTTTCGTATTTGCTTCCGCACCTTAATATTTGTTATTCGCTTTTGAGGTCGAGGTAATCCACGGATTCGCCCACGCGATACGCCAAACCTATAGGGGCGGGTTTGGGTCGTGACAATAACTCTCGGCATCAGTTTGCATGGTCGGCCAATAGTACCCCTGCGATATAGCACGATGAGCCAGAGAACGTCCACCCGAATGGGCACCACAACTACCTTCATGTATTTCAGATAAAGTTCCTCAATTTTATCTGAGTGAACACACTTTAAGTACGGCCTGGAGAGAGATTTTTTGTAAAGCTTCCTTTGCTGATCCAAATAGTATCGGAGGGATTTGTTTCGCAGTTTGTGTGCTTCTTTCTTATCCATCGGGAGCTGCTCTGAAGATAGGAATGCGGCGATAGGGTCCATCCAACTCGGACCCGGTTCCATAACGTTGACCTGAACTGATTCTAAAGAGGCAATGCTCGGATCGGGGATGAACCCCACTTCGATTGTCCGCTTAATTTCTGAGTTGATAGCAGAGGCTAAGCAAGCCAGGGCGTCTGCATGCGTATTCTGATCCCGGGTTATCTGATTCAGTTTGTGGTGATCAAATTTCACGAGTAGAGAATTCGCCATTTTCATATAGGCTGCCATGCAGTCATTTTTGGATGCGTATTCCCCTTTCAACTAGTTGATTACTAGGTTTGAGTCACAGAAGATAAGCAGACGTCGCGCACCGACGTGAAGTGTATTTCACAGGTCGGTCAACAGTGCTTCATATTCGGCCTCATTGCTTGATGCATCGAATCCCAATTTAATGGCCTGTTCGATTATTGCCCCTTCGGGGGGTCATGATTACTATGCCAGTCCCACTGCCACGCTGGTTGGATGACTCATCGCAATACATTTGCCAAACGTCACCAACATACATTCTCCAGTTGGGCTCAGTTTGCACTTGATCAGACTTAAAGTCGGCGAGGGATTCTGTGAACTCGGCTACAAAGTCAGCAAGTACTTGCCCTTTGATAGAAGTTTTGGGTAGAAGTTGGATATCATACTGGTCGAGTTCAAGAGCCTATTTCGAGACACCCCCCGATGCTTCCGTACTACGAAACGCTGACCGGAGGGGATATTATGTTGGTACCCCACTGGTATGCCCCTAAAAGTAGTGCATCAGTTTTCTTGCAGCCATGACGAGAGCAAGGATAAGCTTTTCTAATGGAAGATAACGTGTTTCGGCATCGGCCATAGCCTTGCTCACATAGTAAACTAGTCGCTACTCCCCAAGTTCTTTCCTTATTAGTACGGCGTTGACTGCCCGATCGGATACTACCAGATACAAGATGAGTGAATCTCCGGCCGTTGCTGTTGCCAAGAGTGGTACTGATTGGAGATAAGACTTTAGGCCGTCCAAAGCGGCCTAGCATTCAGGAGTCCAATCATATGCTCTGCCTTGCCGAAGTGTGTGAAAGAATTGTCGACAGCGATCTGTGGAACGGTTGATAAACCTGTTGAGCGCGGCGGCCATCCCTATTAGCTTCTGAACCTCTTTGACTAACCGAGGGGATCCAAGCTCTAGAATTGCAGTGATTTGCCTCGGATTGGCTTCGATTCCGTGGTGGTTAACGATGTAGCCAAGGAATTTGTCGAATTCTATGCCGAATGCACACTTAGAAGCGTTCAATTTCATCTTGTACTTTCGTAGGATATCGAATGTTTCTGACAAATCGACTAGATGGGAGTTCTTTTCCTTGGATTTGACCAACATATCGTCAATGTATACTTCCATGGTACGGCCGAGTTGTTCCTTGAACATGGAAGTCACTAGTCTTTGATAAGTTGCCCTCGCATTCTTCAGCCCAAAAGGCATGACCTTGTAGCAATAGGTTCCTCTTGGGGTGAGGAATGCGGTTTTTTCTTGATCTTCCGAATGCATGGCAATTTGATGATAGCCTCTGTAGACATCCAAGAAGCTCAGGCGTTGATGATGTGCCGTTGCATCTATAAGTTAGTCTATTATGGGCAGGGGAAAACAGTCTTTGAGACAAGTTTTGTTCAAATTCGTAAAATCCACACAGACACGCCAAGAGCCATTCTTCTTCTTGACGACCATAGTATTGGACAACCATGTAGTTTGAGTTACTTTGCAAATCGCCCCGGTGTCAAGTAACCGATCTACTTGGCCGAAGTATGCTCTGCGACTAACCGCCGACTTCTCTAAATAATTGGCTTACATTTCGGATCGACATTCAAGCGGTGTTTTGCCACTGATGGGTCTACTCCTGGCATCTCATATGGGGACCATGCAAATACATCAATATTGCCGAGTAAGAAGGCTACCAACTCCTACCTTTCGACTTTATCCAAGGAAGCGTCGATCATGAAGAACTTGTCAGGATTTCCGTCAATTTTGATCTGATGTAGGGCTTCGGTTGCTTTTTCACTTGGGATCCCTCCAATGTCTTCGAGGCTCTCCCTATCCGATACCTCAATTGAATGCACTTCCAGTTCCTTTGGTCTTTTTGTAGCTAGAAGATAGCCTGCCTGCGCCAATTTTTGAGAGCCGCGAATTTATTCAATACCGCATTCAGTCAAAAAATGGAACAGGTGGTGGTAGGTGCTTGGCACGGCTTGCATTGTATGTAACCAAGTTCTGTCCATGATCAGATTATACGGCGAAAGGAGCTTGACAACCAGAAATTCTACGTCTATTGATTTGGTGCCAGCCCGCACTGGTAGTGTGATCTTGCCCAAAAGATACTCCGGGTTAGCATTCAAGCCAAATAACGGGTAGTCAGCCGAAGACAGGTCCGAATCGGTAAAGTTGAGCTTGACAAAAGTTTTGTGATACATTATCTCCAAAGTGCTGCCCTGGTCAACGAGAACACGCTCGATGATGAATCTGTTTACACGTAGCTCAATGATGAGGGGATCAGTGTGGGGGTGAGTCACTCCAACTAAATCACTGTCATCGAAACTAATCCTTCTAGTGTCGTGTGGCCGTTTCGCTGGCATCAAAGTGCTATGGGTGCTAGACGGCAACTGGATTGTGTGCATCTCGGGTGGCGCTGGCAAGCTGTATATCATATGAATTACACCAAGAGGAGGTGACTCCGGCCGTAGAGCTACTATATTTGTTGAATTGTTCTTCAGGACGTATTGCGTAAGACGGCTGTCTTGCACAAACTCTTCAAGGTGATCTTTTAATGAATAACAACTATTAGTGTCGTGACCATGGTCTTTATGATATTCATACCGTTTATCCTATCTTCTCGCATCGGAAGGTCCCGTCATCTTGGGCGGCCACTTGAAGAATGGAAGGTGTTGTACTTTCAATAGAATCTTATTGATCGGCTTTGTCAGCTCCGTGTATTTCTTTTCTGAACACCTTGTGCGCCTGCTACCCACTTGATACTATTCATTAGCTCGATGTGAACATTGGTTGTTTGATCGGCGCGAGTCATGCCTTTTATCTTGTTTAGGTCGATTCTGCTGCTCAGGGTTTCTTGATGGCACGGCACTAATCAACTGAACAATTCCTGACGTGGCCGTCTCAACGGCTTTACGTCCGGCTTTGACTTAAAGGGCATCGTTTTCCACTTTGCAGTATTCTTTGACTTTCTTCATTAATGCCCAGATGGTTTTGGGGGGACGCCTGGTTAACGAACTGCGAATGAGGCTATTAGGATGCAATCCTATCTTAAAGGTGATGATGGCCATGGAATCATTGCAAGCATCATTTAGCAGATTAAAGCATCCTAATAGCGGGCTGAATATTCACAAAAAGTTTCTTCCAGTTTAATATGCATGGCCTAGAAAGAATCGGCTTGCTTCGGTTGGACCTCATTAGTGATGAATCTCGCCCTGAATGACTTTTGGAGTTGGTGGAAGCTCTTAATCGATGCCGGCTCCAGTTTATAGTACCACCTCACAGCCAGTGGTCCTAGACTGCTTGGAAATATCCGACACAAGAGGGCTTCGTTGTCAACATGAAGCGTCATCGCTTGCTTGTAATGACGAATGTGATCAGTGAGGTCTGATTTTCCGTCATAGAGGGTGCCTTGAACTTTTTGGGTAGCACAGCCCTAGCGATTCGTCGCACGAATGGGTCATGTTTATCTTCTTCATCCGAATCATCGCTTTTCCTTCGTCTATGCCGTACGTATGGACTTCTTTCAGACGAGCTGGATGCATCAACTCGCCATTTCTTTCTGGGCTCGAGAGATGGTGAGTCTGAATCACTATCATTGTTACGTTTCTGAAGTCGACGTCGGCGACCATCATTCTTTGCCGAAGGTCGATCCCGGTCTTGACATGTGGCTTGTTGGGACTTCGCCACCTTCAAGGCCAAATCCTGGCGCAGGCGCTCATTCTCAGCCATTCTGTTCTCCAACTGTTGTTCATTTTGCTTTGCCTGATCAATAATCGTCTGCGTCGTCTCATGCATTGAAGTTGGGAGTGAGGTCTGAGCTACTAAATCAAAGTTCAAGGCACGTTGCGCGGCAATATTCTCCAGTCCTAGAATGTTTATTGGAATGAGGTCATCTTTTGGTGTAGTTTTGTCAGCAACTATCGGAGGATCTTCGGTGACGTTCACCATGAATAAAGCTTGAGTATTTCCACAGACAGCGCAAATTGTGGAGAAGTAGGTTTGGAAATACTCTTGGATCCTGAAGTACGTCCCTAATCCTCTGATCATCACCTGAAAAAGGGATTAACACTGCGGTCGGGGGTGCCGGAATTAGCACTCCGACGGACAAGTTAGTGTGAGTCTATTGTTTTCTTGAGGCTTAAGTTTTTTGGATCTGTTCTCACATACCTTTCTTTGGTTGATGCTCCTCTATTTATATTTTCTTTTGGGCCACAGGGTCGGGCCCACTCTTAATCCATCGTGTAATTGTTTATTCGGCTCCTTCTGTCGTATGTCAATTCTCACTCGATTTTTTGTTCAACTAGTTCTATGACTGATTAGATATTCGGCGTCTGGATCGTACAAGACGAAGCCGAATATAATATATGTATCTCGATTTTCCAAGTGTACCCCATATCTCCACCATTACCATTATTCGGCTCCCATAAATAGAATAATAAAAGAGAATATAAATTAGATGAAATAAAATTTTTAAAAAGAGAATTTACCAAAAAAAAACTCTCTCAAAAAATATCCCTACATGTTTGGGGGTGCAAATTTAATTTGTGCCTGAATGAGAAAGTCCAATTTGTATAGGATAGCAATCTAGTATATATAGGGTGCAAGTAGTGGTGCATGTAAGAAAGGCCGAGTGGGTTACGTGTCCTCTGCCTTTTCACAATTTCTCATTTTTTTTTTTCAACTCTACAAATTTACTCAAAAATATCATACAAATAATATGACAATACCGTTTTTGTAAATTCAACTCATCTTCATAAGTATGTCTTATTCTAAAGTGAATGGTACACTTTGAGTCGCATAATTTTTTATTTATATATTATTATTATTATTAAAATTAGAGATTTTGATTTATAATTATTTGTGTTAAAATTAAAAAGTTTGATGGGCTAAATTAAGAACTTTAATTTAGGCGATTTGTATTAAAATTATAAATTTCTGAAGGGATTTTAGTTTCTTTATTTTTAAACAATAATGAAAAATTATTTTATTTTTAAACAATCATGAAAAATAATTTTATTTTTAGTTATGAGCATTGTGAAGAATCAATTACAAAATCAAATAGGTGATCAATGAAATTAACAATAGCTTAATTATATATATGGACAGAGACAATTTTTTTTATAATATTGATAATGGAATATTATTATAAAAACTTCCAAAGTATAAAAGTTTATATTAAGAACTTTTGTAAAGAGTATTTAAATGTTTAGGTATAAAATTAGTTCACAATTTTAATATTATCTTTTTACTATTGATTAAAAAATAAAAAATTCAACATTTTAGTCAATGGGTGTCCTTCATGAATTAATTTTCTAGTTTTGCCATTGGGTGCAAATTTGTCTGGGAGTACAAGTCAAGTCTGTGTGGGGTGCAGAGTGTAAGTTTAGTCTATTACACCCTATACATATTCGACTTGCACCTAACAAAAACTCAATTTACATCTCACACAGATTAAACTTGTATTCCACATAGACTTGACTTGTACTCCATACCAACTGGACTCGTATCCAATGGCAGAGCCATAAAATCAATTCAAGAGGGACACCCATTGACCAAAATGTTGAATTTTTTTATTTTTTATTCTCTTAATCAATAGTAAAAAGATAATATTAAAATTTTGATCTAATTTTAAACATAAAAACCTAAATAGTCTTTACAAAATTTTTTAATATAAAATTTTATACTTTGAAATTTTTTTATAATAATATTCCATTATCAATACTATAAAAAAAATTGTCTCTTTTAATATATATAATTAAGTTATTGTCAATTTCATTATTTGATTCCATAACTAATTCATCTGTCTCATAAATAAAAATAAAATTATTTTTTCATGATTATTTAAAAATAAAATTATTTTTCATTATTATTTAAAAATAAAGAAACTAAAATCCCTTCAGAAATTTATAATTTTATTACAAATCACCTAAATTAAAGTTCTTAATTCAGCACATTAAACTTTTTAATTTTAACACAAATAATCACAAATCAAAACCCTTAATTTTAATAACAGTAATAATATACAAATAAAAAATTTATACAAAAAAAATTATATAACATGATGTGATTCAAAGTGAACCTTTTACTTTAAAATAAGATATGCTTATGAAGATCAGTTAATAGTATTGTCATATTATTTTTATGATATTTTTGTATAAATTTATAAAGTTGCAAAAAAATAAAAGTATAAAAATGACAAAGTGAGAGGGGGAGAAGGGGGGCATGTGACCCCTCTATTTGTTTTTAGAGTTAGAAGGAGAGAGATTCATAGTGAAGGGATTATTAGTGAGAGAATCGATAATGAGGGGATTAAATAAAATTATGTTTATTTTGATGATATTTGTTAGTGTAGAAATTGTTAAATTATTTTCATATAAAAAAAATAAAAAAATATAAAAACATTAAACATTAATGTTTAAAAAAAATGTCCAACATGTAAAAAATAAAAAATTTCTAGAAAAAAATAAAACAAATAAAATAATAATTTTTACTCTACAGAAATACAAAAAATTAAACATTAATGTTCAAAAAAATGCCCAACATGTAAAAAAAATAAAAATAAAAAAATTTGACAGATTATTTTTCTAATATCACCTCCACCTCCACCTCCTCTATCTTAATCTCTCTTCCAAGGCCTGTCCTAATACAGGAATTAAAAATTCCCTCATCATCTTTCAAAATAAACATAACATACAGTAAGTCTCACCTTACTATCAATTCCAATCCTCACTTTATAACTCCAAACAAACCGGTCTTAGGTCTTTCTCAAATCCCCTCCTACTTGTACCTTATACATGACTTCTACTCCACACAATTAGACTTTCACTCAGGCACAAACTTGTACTTCATAACATGTAGAGATATTTTTTTTAACACGAAAGATAATTTTCTTTTAATTTTCAAATATTTAGTTCATCCACTCCCAAAAAAAAGAAATGATCACTTTTTTTTAACTTTATTTTTTAATTTTATTAATTACACTCGATTTTAGTTTTTTTTTCCACTTACAAGTCGTACATCACATTTTTTTCATGACGATGTAATTTTTATATTTATTTCAAATTTTTATTTTTGAAATTTAAAATTTATATAATTAATAGTAATCTTATTTTGAAGATATCAGCGGTATTTTTTAACAGTATCATTGTTATAAAAGTAAAATTGATAAATTAAAAGTTATATATAGTTTATCAAAATAAAATAATAGTTAAAAAAAAGAAAAAGAAAGACAGGAGAGAGGACGGTTAGAGAAGGAAAGAAAAGAGGGAGAGAGACGCGTCAGAGAAAAGAGAGAGGTGACAGAATTGAGAGGCGCGTGTGTGGAGGGAATAAATTCCCATGGTAGATTGATTTTGACTGGCTCAGTCCCTTGAAATTTTGTACTTTTTCCCCGCTGAGCAGGTTGTTTGATAATGACTTTTCTAGTTGATTTTTTTAATTTTTTCAGATTTTTTTAGTTTGAATATTTTTTTGTTTATTTGTTTTGATTTTTTAGCTTTTTTTTTTAAATTTTTTTTTTTTGGCATCGGAATGATAAAACTGTGTTTTTTTGATTTTTTTGTTTGTATGTGAGTTGGTTTGATAATTTTGTAATTTTTTGTCTTTTTATGATTTTGGAGCTTTTTTTTTTTTTTATTATTATCTTTTTGTGATTATTTAGTCCAAATGATTTGACAAACCAAGGCTAAGAGCATTCATAATGGATACACTAAGAGTGTGTTTGTTTGAACAGACTGGATAAGGGGAGATTAGAATCCACCGAACTGTTAGTTCTAGAATACATTATCTCTAGACTATTTAGTTGGACTGAATTAGTATCTCATATTTGTTTAGTCATAGGATTAGATGTCTGAAAAGAACTATTTAGTTGGATGAAATATGAATCCTATATTTGTTTAGAATATTATGAAGAAAGATAAATATTCAAATGATTATTTTATCCATTTTAATTATTTACTAAGTTATAGTAATATTAAATATATCTTTAATATTTTAATTATTTTTAATTAGATTAAATAAAAAATTATTTTATTTTATTTTATTTTTTACACAATTAAATAAATTTATTTTTTTAAAATAAAATAAATATAATATCAATAAAAATATATGTTTTTTTAATTAAAATTTTAAATAAATTTATTTTAAAAATAATAATAATGAAATAATGAAATTAAATAAAAAAATCTATTAAAATTTAAATAATGAAATTAAATAAAATATAAACAAAATTTTAAAATAAAATATCAATAAAATATCTATAAAAAATTAAATAAATAAAACATCAATAAAAATTAAATAAAATAATTTTATTTTTAAATTGAGAAATTTAAATTTTATTGAATTTTACTAAATATAATACATAATTAAATAGTAGATGGTCAAAATGGTCATTTCACGACCTAATTCCATATCCCCCCTTGTCCCTTCATTTGTGTCCTACCCTCCATGGGATACATAGTCCAATGGATTTGGGACTAACAGTCCGAAGGAACTAATAGTTCGGTGTCAAAATTTTGAACCAAACAATGGACTATTAATTCAGATGGACTAATACTCCAATCTTATAGAATAATTCCTCAAAACAAACACACTCTAAGAACATTAACAATGGACACACTAAGCTCAACGTTAGTGTCAGATGCTAAGTTTTGGCTAGCGGAGGGTGTTGTTTGGGGCTGCAATGGAGCCGCTAACTTGTGTGTTTGTGCTCAACATTAGTGTCAGATGTTAACTTGTGTGTTAACTGCAGCCAGCGGTTTAACCAGCGAGGGAGAGAGAGAGAGAGAGTTGTGTGTCCGGAAGTCCACTCCGGACGTTCAGACCCTTCAAGAAAAGAAAAGAAAAAAAAAAAATTTGGGTTTGACCGATTGACTAGCCAGATGTCTGGCCAAACAACTACAATAATTTATTTATTTATTTATTTACTTGGTGAGACTTTTTTTGGGCTTAAATTTTTTGATTAAATTAAATTATATTTTATTATATATATATATATATTTTTAACACACCCCTTAACACATCCATTACATCACCACCCATTTTCTAAAATTAATAAACTCTTAACACACTTTAATACACATTTTTGGGCCCTACTTTTATCACTTTTTGTCATATAACATACACTTTAACAAATAATTTTAACACATCCATTGTGGATGCTCTAAATTAGATTTTCTATTTCCACTGGGAAGTAATCACTCAGTTTGATTTTAGAATTTAGAATTCACTTTTCAGAAAATTTTACTTATTTATTTATTTATTTTAAAAATTTTTAGACACACCTAATAAGCTTAAAAAGTATAATATTTGAGAATTTTTTTTAAAAAAATCACTAAATACCAAAAATATAAAAAATAATACTTTTTTTTCGTATTTTGCGTATTTATTAATTTTAAAAATACTTTTCACTATTTAGATACATCTAAGTAAGGTGTATTTAACAAAGTAAAAAAATTGCTTAAAATTTTAAAAATATTTACTAAAAACAAAAAATAAGAAAAACAAAAAAATCAATTTTTAAAAAACTGAAACCAAAAATACTAAATTATTATTTTTTTAATTGAATAAATGAGTGTGAGAGAAAATTTAAGAGAATAAGAGAAGAGAGAAAAAATGATTAATTGATTTAGTAATAAAAAAAAGAGAAACGAGAGAGATAAAAAAAAAATTGTTAAGCAAACACATGTTTATTTTTTTAATCCAAATATTAATTTAAATCCTAAATCAAATATTGTCATAAATTTTTTTTGGCACCATTCAAATGAGAAATTATTGATTAGTTCATGGATAGTATCACGTAATATTCTATATACATTGTGATTGATGGAGGAATGGAATTTCTAATTTATATTAGATGATTAGGAAATATAAAAAGATATGATAATTTGTGATTGACCAAAAACATATAGGTGCCCTGGCTCAACCAATAATTTTTGGAGAACTATATAGGTGGGAGTTATGAAAAAAAAATTACAAACATATAAAAATGTAAATGTGTCTATAATAAAATACAAATAAAAAACTATAAAATATGAATATTATTTACACCCTTCATATATTAGCAATTTTTTGGGTAAATTATACCAACACTCCTTAAGGTTTATATTTATTACAGTTCTCCTCTCACGTTTTGGAAATTACATCTCATTTTATGAGATTTAAAGTTTCATTACAGATTCCTCCTTTAGCAATTTAATTTTTTTAAATATTAATTTTTCTCTCATTAAGTAAATTACATTGACACCCCTCACATTTTAGAAATTACAATCCCCTCCCTAAGGTTTAAAGTAGCATTACCAAATGCCACATTGGTTAGTATTAGTTGGAAAAAAAATTCATTGGGAAAAAAAATTATTTGAAAAAAAAAATTAATTGAAAAAAAATTTTGTTATTAAAATTTTAAAATTTCTGTTTAAAAACCAACATAAACTCATTTTTTGAATTTACGTTTTTTCTTCAAATTTATAAACTGAGACAACCATTTATAAATCAAAAAAGTTATCAAACAAGTTTTTATGACAGTTTTCTAAATTTTTGTAAATATAAATTGAAAAATGAAAACGAAATGGTTACCATACAGGCTTTAGATGGTAAAAATATTGTAAAATTAACAAATAATTAATGAGTTATCAACGTAAGAAATGACTTATCAAAAGATTCTTAGGCTATATATGGTTTGATTTTTAGAATTTTTTTAAAAAAATTAAAAATTAATTTGGTTAAGAAATAAGAAATAAAAAATAATTATCATTTTAAGTTTTGGGCAAGTTATATACATACGTATGGCTGTTTTAATTTAATTTGTAAAAAATTATTTCTAACCACTCAAAAGATAAAAATTATATAAAAATGATAATTATTTTTTATTTTTTAACCAAATTAATTTTTGATTTTTAAAAAAAATTTCTAAAAATAAACCATACATAGTATAAGAATTTTTTGATAAGTTATTTTTTACGTTGATAACTTATTTAATTATTTGTTAATTTTAAGACATTTTTATCATTTGAAGCCTGTTTAGTAACTATTTCGTTTTCAGTTTTCAATTTATATTTACAAAAATTTAAAAAACTGTTATAAAAACTTGTTTGATATTTTTTTTTAGTTTATAAATGGTTGTCTCAGTTTGTAAATTTGAGAAAAAATGTAAATTCAAAAAATGAATTTACTTTGATTTTTAATCAGAAATCTAAAAATTTTACTAACAAAATTTTTTTTCATTTAATTTTTTTTCAATTAATTTTTTTTTCAACTAATACTAACCAAGGGGGCAATTGGTAATACTACTTTAAACCTTACGGAGGATATTGTAATTTCTAAAATGTGAGGAGTGTCAATGAAATTTACCTAGTGAGGACAAAATTGATATTTAAAAAAATTAAATTATTAAAAAAAAATCTATAATAAAATTTTAAATCTTAAAAAAAGAGATATAATTTTCAAAATAGGAAAAAAATTGTAATAAATATAAACTAGCCTATCACTCGTGCTATGCACGAGATAATTATAAATATTTATATTTGTTTTAGATTTTTTTAATATATAAATTATGTTTTTTAAGATTTTTTCTAAAAATAATTTAACAATCTAAGGTTTAAGGAATTTTTTTTATACTTATTCTTAATGCATTAAAATGTTATTATAAGGGTAAAGTTTGGGAGTTGTGAGAAATTAATAAATGCTAAGGTGTTTTTTTTTAAATAAAAAAATCAAAAAATTTAAATTAAGATATTAGAACTTTCACAAAACTTGTGAGTTAGAGATAGATATAAATAAATAGATAGATATAAATATAGATATTTATATTTTTTTTTAATTTTTTTTAATATACAAATTATTTGTTTTGAAAAAGGCACAATAATTATAAAAGAAGTCAAAAAATCTAAGTTAAAAGAAATTAATAAATATTGAGATCATTTTTTTTTAAAAAAAATAAAAAATAAAAAAATTAAGATTAACATATTACACACTTTGAAAATTAGAAACCTCTTCTTACTTCATATATATAGTGCCATTTTGGGAAGTTGACAAAAAGTCAACGTTTTTGGTGTGTTGCTAAAAACTCAAGTTGCCAAAAACGCCCAAAATTCCCATTTGGGAAGACCAAAAACGCCACCCCTAAATTTACCAAATTACCCTCTAGAAAATTTTGATTAATTAATTTAAAAATAAAAAAGTAAGGATATTTTAGTCATTTTGGAGTGATGTGACATTTTAAAAAAATATTAAATCAAAAAGTAAAAAAGTCAATTTTTTATCAACTTCCCAAATCACTTTCAAAAAAACTAAAACTTGATAAAAAACTAAAAATTAACTTTTTACCAATTTCCCAAAATACCCCATAATATATGAGGAGTGTCTTTATAATTCACCCTAATTTTTTTCTCCATCTCCTTTCTCTATAATTTTTCCACCCAAACAATGTACGGTGTAGCAGTCAATAACAGTAATACCTATGTTGCAAACAAGTCCAAATTTTGGGGTTTCAATTGGGTTTTTAATACGCATCCATCCAATCACCAACCTCCTCCTCCTCCTTCCCCCTCCACTTTCTCTCTCTGAGAAAATGAGAAACAATCAACCAGTAGAGACAATAATCATAACAAGACCTTCATGAAACTCTCACTTCACACTTCACACTTCACAGCCTCAAAAAAACAAAGCAAACCTTCCTTGAAAAATGAACCCTTATATCCTCTGTCTCCTCCTCCTCCTCCTCCTCCTGCCCATCTTCCCCACCGCTAAACCCGACCTGGCCTCCGACAGAGCAGCCCTCGTGGCCCTCCGCTCCGCCGTCGGAGGCAGATCCCTACTCTGGAACCTCTCGGAAGCCACCCCATGTTCCTGGCCCGGCGTCATCTGCGACAACTCCTCCTCCGTCACCCAGCTCCGCCTCCCCGCCATGGGCCTCTCCGGCCAACTCCCTCCCAACTCCATCTCCAATCTGACCCACCTCCACACCCTCAGCCTCCGCTTCAACTCCCTCTCCGGCCCACTCCCCTCCGACTTCGCCTCCCTCCGCAACCTCTACCTCCAAGACAACCTCTTCTCCGGCCCAATCCCCGACTTCCTCTTCTCTCTCCCCTACCTCGTCCGCCTCAACCTCGCTTCCAACCACTTCTCCGGTCCCATCTCACTCTCTTTCAACAATCTCACTCGTCTCGCCACTCTTTTTCTCCAAAACAATAACCTCTCTGGTTCCATCCCAGACCTCAATATCACCACTCTCGCTCAGTTCAATGTCTCCAACAATCATTTGACCGGTCCGATCCCTTCCATTCTCGCTCGACAGCCCGCCAGCGCATTTTCCGGCAATTCTCTTTGCGGCGGACCGCTCACTTCTTGCAATGGCACTTCAATTCCGACCAAAAAGAAACTCTCCGGTGGTGCTATTGCTGGAATTATAATCGGATCTGTAATTGGCTTATTGGTCCTTGTGGCAATTTTGATCTTTTTGTGCTTGAAAAAGAGTAGCGAGAAAGCGGATTCGAAGGAGGTTGCTGCGGTGAAGCAGACTGAAGTTGAAATTCCGGGCAGAGGAGATGAGTCGGGTACTGGGTATCCGGCAATGGCGGCCAGGAAAGAGGATGTGAATGTGAGTGGGAGTGGGAGTAAGAGCTTAGTGTTTTTTGGCAAGTCTGAGAGGGGTTTTGATTTGGAAGATTTGTTGAAGGCTTCGGCGGAGGTTTTGGGGAAAGGAACGTTTGGGACGGCGTATAAGGCGGTTTTGGAGACGGGGACGGTGGTGGCAGTGAAGAGGTTGAGGGATGTGACCGTGCCGGAGAAGGAATTTAGGGAGAAGATAGAGGCTGTTGGAGTCCTGAATCATGAGAATTTGGTACCCTTGATGGCTTATTACTATAGCAGGGATGAGAAGCTTCTTGTCTATGATTACATGCCAATGGGAAGCTTTTCTGCACTCTTGCACGGTAAAGAAACACTTATATATTTCACACTCTGCTTTGTCTTTTGGAATGCTTGAGATTATAATTGTGGGGTATTGTTTTTTGCTACATCTTCATCATCATGGTTATCTTTTTAGTATTTGCATTGTGTCATTGCCTTGGATTGATTTTTTTGTTTAGATTGTCTGTTTCTTTGTGATGCATTTTGTGGATGTATCAGCTTTCTATAGATAAAGAATTATACTTTGTTGCTGATTTAATATGTGTTTGCTATTGGTTATAGCAATTTATGTGCAAGAAAGAAGTCTTTTTGTTGTTTGCCAAGTTTAGTATTGAACTCCATTGAGCATTGGTTGAGTCATGATTGGCTTTCTTGAACTGGAAAAAGTGATATATTTTAATTACCATTTTTTCAGGACCTTAGATCCACACATGGTATTAGAGAGGAGATCTTATATTCTATTGCTGCTCTTCATAAATTTGCTTACAAAAATCAATTAAATTCCAAAACAAGGAAAAAGAACAAAAGTACTGACTCTGATTCCTGGTCTACTGGAGTTGAATTCCTTTTTAACTGACTTGAAATGTCCCAAATGTGAATGTTACATAACATAATGCAGTATTTGTCTTTAAAGCCAAAATGATCTTGTTTTATGGGCATTGCTTCAATTACCTTGCCTTCATATGGGCTCAAGATGCACTGCCATCCTCCTGTAACCCAGTGGCTGTTACATTACATGTGAGGTTTCCAGGCAGGGATGGAGCAAGGACTTCTCCGTGTGGGGGTCCGGAAGGAAGGGATGGGGTGAATCCCACAGTGCTGATGGTGGATTGCTCTGGGTTTAAACAGATTAAATAATTATTAAAATATTATTCACGTCTCCATTCCTGTCATTTGAATATTACTCTATATGTTTAGGTCCATGTAGCTTCACAGGTGGTCCAATTAAAAAACTCATAAGAATTCAATCTCCTTTTAGCAATTTTTTTGGTTTAATATGATTTTACACCAATCAAGTAAGCTTTATACTTTGTTTATTGCAAGAGTTTTAGCATGTGATTACTAATGGATTTTTAACAGGATCAAATTTGGCGGGGTCATTACATGAGGTGCTAAATTTTGAAGGGAAGCCCTTGCACATATTGGGCTTTCCAAAAATTTTTGGGGGTGCAACCCCTTGAAACCCAGCCCCCTCCCCCTCCCTCTCCCTCCACCCCTGCTCCCAGGCCTTTCATTGTATTCAGGAGGGGGCATAGAGTGATGCCATAACGGAACAGATTCCATTCTTTCCCCCATTAGTAATACTTGTTATGTGATGAGTCCTTTGTAGCATGGAATATAACAGTTTTTCTCCTTTCTTTTACTGAAACTCACCTTAGATATCTTTATTGAGATTTTCTCGAATCATCTTGTGCGAATAACTGTGGTCATTACATGGTTATCTAACAGTCATACATATTGCAGACTTTGTTTTTATACATACTATAATTTATCCTTTCATTTTTCTTCATTACAGGAAACAGAGGAGCTGGCAGGACACCATTAAACTGGGAAACAAGATCTGCAATTGCCCTAGGAGCTGCACGTGGGATTGCGTACCTCCATTCACAGGGCCCAACAGTTGCCCATGGAAACATCAAGTCATCAAATGTCCTCCTCACTAAGTCCTATGAAGCCCGTGTCTCCGATTTTGGCCTTTCTCAAGTTGTTGGACCATCCTCTACTCCCAACCGCATTGCAGGCTACCGGGCACCAGAGGTCACAGATATTAGGAAAGTCTCCCAGAAAGCAGACGTCTACAGTTTCGGTGTACTGCTATTGGAAATGCTAACAGGTAAGGCTCCCATGCATGCTCACTTTAATGAGGAGGGTGTGGACCTGCCAAGATGGGTCCAGTCTGTGGTTCGAGAGGAATGGACCGCGGAGGTGTTTGACCTCGAGCTCCTTCGGTATCAAAATGTCGAGGAAGAAATGGTTCAGCTATTGCAGCTTGCCATCGACTGTGTTGCTCAGTACCCTGACAAGCGCCCTTCAATGGCTGAGGTGAGTAGCCGAATTGAGGAGCTTTGTCGTTCTAGCTTACAGCAACAGCACGACCCACTTGGCGACATAATCAGTGATGATGCAGATGAGCAGCAGGCTTACTCTGTTGATTCGGGTGCACCGCAATCTTCAGTTGCAGATTGAAGAACACTCTCTTCAATTAGGTGATGTGATTTTTTTTTGTTCTTTTTTAAATTCTTTGGGCTCATTTTGTCATTGAGAATCAACTGTGCATCTTGTTTTCTTTTCTGATTTTTACCTTATACCAACATTTTTTTTTTCCCTTTTCTTCTCTCCCCTGGGCTGCCACATCTATGTAATATGTGTTGGTTAGGGGATTTTCATACTATTCTTTTTTTGTTTGGGTGGTATCTGTCAGCTGTGAATAATTGTGAATTTGTTGTTTGTTTGGGAGTCTGGTTGGCCCTGTAATTAGATATTTTGTCCTACCTTTTGGTTAAGTCTGATAAAACATTATTGATTGGTTGAAACAGAGTGGGTTTTGGATTGTTGCTTTCGTAATTGGTTCTAGTCTTATGTCTGCATTGCTCTTTGTATGTCTAGTTAATCTCTCTCTCTCTCTCTCTCTCTCTCTCTCAGTGGTTTTGGTTGCTTTCATGAGTGGATTTAGATGTGATACCAACTAAAATGAATGAGAGGTTTGAGTGTTTATTCTATTTGGTCCAATTGCATTAATAAATAAATAGAATAATCCAAGCTGTAAAATGGATTTAGAAGGTTGGAAGAATCTTTCTTCTCTCGGCAGAGGAACCCATTTTTTAAGGAAAACCTTTTGGATTTTGGCAAGTTATAGTTAAGTTGGGGGAATGCTTCTTTAATTAAAATATTTTCAGTAGTTTTTACGGAAAATATGTTAGTATCGACAAAGTCGGCCGTCCAACCCTCCTTTTTGAACTTTCGGTTGGCCGGTGTTGCTTGCTTTTGAATAGCATTTTGAACAAATTCTTCAGAAGAGATTTGTTTTCAACTGGCTAAGTTATTATAGTAGTTATTTTAATAATTTTTTTTGAATAATTATTGTGTGAGTGAATTTCTGACCACACTGCCAACTCAGCATTCAACTGGAGAGCACTGGCAGAATAGATAGCGCCTGAGTGACCTGCAACAGAAAGAAGAGATTCTGGCAGTGGTTCGTCTATCCGGAGGTATTTCGATGATCAAGTCAGTTATCTCCCAAAGATAGATAAAATGCTTAACTCACTGTTCAGAATATAAATTGCGTACTTTAGATCTATTGGGGGTGTCTCTCTTTTATAGCCAACTCAATCCTAGTCCCAATAGAAGCCTAGCTTCAATGGACTTCAGCTCAGTATTTATCTTGGATTCTCCAATAGATAAAGATAAACTCCCTAAGAGTTTTATCCTTATCCAGGCTGAGGTTCTTCCTCATTCTAGGACTCTTGTCCCCTATCCATTTATCCCGGACTCCGATATCTTCAGAGATAACCTTGGCCTAGCTGAGATAATCTCGGCGTCACGACTTGGACACGTGGCACTCCGGCTGACACGTCGGCGTCACTTTGGCCACGTGTTGATACTCAGAAAATATATTCTCACAACTGCCCCTTAGGTTCTATTACCTCGGCATCCTGAGGTGATGGAACATATATCGTATAGCATGTCGGCTATCTTGCTGTATCATTCATTTACCGAGGTCATAATACGTCGGCTTCACACGACCAAGTCCAGTCGAAGTCACTTGCTTCATTAAACTAAGAACTCCAAGAGTTTTATCACGCGTATGAACTGTCACGCAAAATAAATCAACCGTTTTTGCCACGCGTCTTCCCCTCACTGGCCCCGTTTGGTGTAGCTGTTAAAACAACTTATAGATTATAGCTTAACAGATTATAGATTATGACTTTAATCAGAAGTTGTTAATCTGTTTGGTGTAGCTGTTGGATTATAGATTTAAGTTGCTGAGTAGTGTTTGTTAAATAAGCTGTGAAATAGCTTTTTCAATTAATTTTTATTTTTTATTTGTCTACATTTCTCATAAAAAAAAATAATAATAATCTATAGTCCATTTGAGTCTTTTTCTATTTTTAAAAAAATAAAAAATGAAAAAATTTAAGAGTATAACCATAAATTAACATGTCCACAGTGTTCGATAATCGAAGGGTGCGAACTTCTCGAATCAGCTTTTTGAGTTAAAATAATTCGTTAGAATCAATTTTTGAAATAAGTTTAACCAAACAGTCCAAAATAACTTTTTTAAAGCTAAAAGTCATAAGTTGACTCTGAAAAGCTGAAACAAACACCCCCACTGGATCATACTCGATACGTGCCTATAAGTCGAATTTTTCTCCTGTGCGCCGTCTGACGCATACGTCGTTTTAGGCACATTAATTGCCTATTTGCCGCCGTTTTTGTGTTTTAGACAAAACGTCTTCCCTCTCTCCGTCTTTTCACTTTACACCATCGTTTCTGAAGCTTTTTGTCTCTCTCTCTAACTTTTTCTCCAAAATCTGCCATTAGCAATCTCGCGAAGCTTTCTGCGACCAGCCTCACTCTCTCCTCCGGTGGGGCTTCTGTTGCACTTCCTTGCTTCCGGCTACCGTTTGATCTTGGCGAACTTTACTTCGGTTTTATTTTTCTGGTAAGCCACTGTTTTTCCTGGTTTTAGTTCTTGATTTACCTCGAACTCTGTCATTTTTGCGAATGTGCTCATATCTTCGATCAATTTAATTTGTACCTTAATTTTCACCATGTGTTTGAGTATGTTTGCTTCGTGATTCTGTTTTTGCCCAATCCTTTTTTGAATATTCACACACCGCTCACAAATTTGTTCACTTTTGCCACTGTTCTGGCCTTGTACCCTTGCACACACTCTGTCACAGTGTTCTTGATGATTCACCACTATTCTTGATTCTGAATCATTGCTTTTGTTTGTGTTTTTTGTATTTTCTCTAGATTCTTGCCTTCAATCTCCGTTTGCTTAGACTTAGGTTTGAGGTTTGCCTTAGAACACACGAATCTTAAGGAAAACTGAAACGAATCCCCCTCTGATCTTTACAAATTCTTACCCCAGCGTGAACTTTAGGTTTTGTCGAGGTCTTCTGAGCCTTTACAGAACACTTCATTTCCAATTTATACACCTTCCCCCTAAGCCGACGTCATGGGTATGTGGAAGCATAGGGTAGACACCCCGACCAAATTAGAATACTTTAGGCGGGAGTTTTCCATCCCTGCCGACGTCTACCTCAGGTTGGCAGGGGAGGAGGATTCCATTATGCCCGATGTGAACCTCATGCCTTTCCCAGTAATGGCCTTTATCGAGTGTGGACTTAGGTTTCCACTTGATATCTTTTTCCGGGAAATCCTTCATTATTATAAATTGAACCCAATGCAGTTTGCCATCAATTCTTACCGAGTTATCAACGGTATAATAGCCTTAGCCAAACAAGAGAATGCTAGGGTTACTCTTGCCGATATCTAGTACTGATACACTATGTGTCGCTTGAAATCGGAAAAAGGCCACATCTATTACCTCAAGCCGAGGTCCACTGAGTACAAGCTCATTGCCGACCTCCCAGACTCAAACAAGGGTGCTGGAGACGATTACTTCATCATCTCGAGCAACTGGGAGTTTCAGCCAAACGATGACCTCCACTTTTATCCCCTAAGCCGAACAGTTTTCGGGGAAGGAAATAGTAAGGGCCAAGTGTCACTTTTTCTTGCTCTTTTTTTTAAAATTTTCAATAATTTGTTCTAATATCTGTGCTATTTTTTTTTGCAGTTCTTCCCCAGCCACCAAAGGGCTTTCGCAAGTTTTTCTTCCCCAGCAAGGACTTGAAGAAGCTATTGGATTTGCCAGTCCATAAGCGGAGAGCCCCTCTATTGCTCAATTTCATTCCTACTTACAAGTTGGTTCTTCCTAACGTTCCAAAGAAGAAGAAGAAGAGTCAGTCTCCTCCGTCCGCCACTACTCCTTCCATCACTTCAACATCTCGGCCAAATCAAGGATCGACCTGTGATCTAGCAGAGCATCCATCTACTTTAGCTCCACAACTGATCTCGCCATCCCAACGCTGACGTCGTTGCCGAACTGCAATTCCTGCCGAGATAGGTCGCAAGAAGGCAGTTGTTGAAGATCTTCTAGCCGACATCCCTGTCTTGGTTGACACTCAACTAGCACAAACCTAGCCTCAACCAAAGCTGAAACCAAGAAGGCTGAAGAAGGCTCAACCAAAGGCAACGGTGACTCAGATTGACACTGAGGACACCTTGTCAATTTCAAAATTGGCTTCAAGCAAGAAGACCCCCTCCGTCTTCGAGAAAAGGCCCGCCGAGGCCGAACCATCCCAATCAATTCGGTCCAAGAGGTCGAGGTCCGAATTCGCCACGACCTCGGGGACAATGAAATCAGATGCCCCCTGGGCCTCTTCGATCACCATCGAAGACAAGGCGGTCAAAGCGGGCGACAGTGCGACCGACCTCGAAGTCGACGTCGCCCTCTCTACAGCTTTGCTGCTTCCAAATGACCTTAACCGGAACGCCGAGATGAGTGAGTACGAAAATTTCGCTTTGATGCTCCAGCACTCTGTTCAAGTAAGTCTTCTACAATTGGTATTTCTCTTTCTCTATTCTTTCATACTCAGAAGATTTTACTAACTTTGGTTCTGCTGATTCTCTTTTAGGTGATCCAGCACGCCTACTCCTTATCTATGCAAGCTTTTGAAGTGAGGAAGGCGTTGGCCGACAAAATAAGGGAGGTCGCCGCTTTACAAAAGTCCTTCAACAGGGCCAAAGACAAGATGAAGACCCTGGCAGATCAAGCCGAGATAGCTGTAAAAGCTCAGGACGTGGCTGGGGAGAAAGCTGACGCTGCAGAAGCCATTGCCAAGGTCTTCACGGCTGAAAAGAAAAAGCTCGAGACAAAAATAGCTGAGGCCCAAAAGGAACTGCAAGATGCCTTGGCCACAAAGGAGATCGAGATCAAGGTCGCCGATGAAAGGGTATATGCAGAGGGGGCGACCGACGTCAAAGAGGACTACAAAAAACAAGTGAAGCAGGCATGCAACAAGGGTTTTACCCTTGGTTGGATGTCTGCTCTAAAAAAACTTGACGTCCTCGAGGACTCCCCCCTCAGAAATGCCGATGTCCTATCCTTGCCATTCTCCCCTACTCCAAGCCAATCCGACGACGATTCTGAGTCTGAGGAGGAAGCTTTGGTGAGGAAGTCGAAGGAAGCTGCTGGGGCCAAGTCCCAACTCCAAATGAGCAAGTCCTAGACTTGACTCAAGATGAGGAGGGTGAGGAGGTCCCCAAAGAGGCTACTCCTGAGAAGGCAACATTGGACGTGCCTATCGCTGACAAGAGCCTTGACCAAACCCTTCAAGAAATAGATGCTGAGCTCGTGGCTGAAAAGGCCGCCGAGATGTCTTCTCAAGTGATCTTCGAGCTCAGACTGACATCGATTGGCGTCGAAGAGCCTTAGTTTAATGTTCTCATTCTTTTTTCTGTACTTTGTACTTTTTTCTTTCTTTTTGACTCAATGTAAGCTTGGATCTGGCTGACATTCCATCTTTTGAATGTAAATATAACTTCTTCATTTGAATGCTTGTATGTTTGTCTTCCCTTTACTGCTCTTATATGACTCTTATACTTTGAATATTTTGCATATCTTCAATGTACACCTTAACTATGTAATCTTCTCGGGGTGAAATACCTCGGTTATACTCACCAACGGTTTACATTGACAAGTACATAAGTACTTATTTTAATACAACTTTGGTTTTAACTTGTAAATTTTTTTTACAAATTTCAACAAGTGTTCAGTTCAACTTCAGCTATAAATTTTTCTCAAATTTCAACAAGTGTTAAACATGATCTCAGTTTAACTTTGACTTGTAAAGTGTTAAACATGATCTCGGTTTAATTTCAACTTGTAAATTTTTCGCAAATTTCAACAAGTGTTAAATATGATCTCGGTTTAACTTCAACTTGTAATTTTTTCTCAAATTTCAACAAGTGTTAAATATGATATCGGTTTAACTTCAACTTGTAAATTTTTCACAAATTTCAACAAGTGTTAAATATGATCTCGGTTTAACTTCAACTTGTAATTTTTTTTTTTAAATTTCAACAAGTGTTAACACATGATCTCGGTTTGACTTTAACTTGTAAATTTTTCACAAATTTCAACAAGTGTTAAACATGATCTCGGTTTAACTTCAACTTTTAAATTTTTCTCAAATTTCAACAAGCGTTAAACTGATTTTAGCTTGTATATTCTATCTTGCCAGGAACCATTTTCCAACTTTCTCCCTCCTAATCTGAACTTAAGTTCCACTTGGGTTCTCATTATGCATGTATTCCAGAAATATCATCAACTATCTTATCAGTCACAAGTGTGAAAAATCAAGCTAAAACTTTATTTATTACTTCGGCTAATAACAAAGAACAAGAAAGTCTAATGGTAAAAAAATTTCAGATTACAAGTATTCCAAGGTCTTTGCAATTCTTTGCCTTCATTATCTTCAAGCCGATATGCCCCATTGTCCAATACCGAGATGATATTATAGGGTCCCTTTCAATTCAGGCCAAGCTTGCCCTCTCTAGGATCCTTCTTGTTGCCAACGACTTTTTTCAAGACGAGGTCACCGACTTGAAACTCCCTTGGGTTCACCTTCTTATTATAAGCCTTGGAAAGCTGCTGCTAGTATGCCGCCAGCTGAATTGCAGCTCTCTTCCTTCTTTCTTCTAACAGATCCAGATCTCGGGCTAATAATACATCATTAGTCCCATTCTCTACTTCCTAGGTTTTGATCCCTGGGATTTCGACTTCTAAAAGAATGACTGCTTCTGTGCCATAAGCCATGGCAAATGGGGATTCTCCAGTTGATCTTCTCGGCGTAGTCCGATATGCCAAGAGTATACTTGGCAGTTCATCCACCCACTTTCCGTTTGCTGCTTGCAGCCTCTTCTTAATCCCATTCAAGATGATTTTGTTGGATGTTTCTGCTTGTCCATTGCTTTGAGGAAAACTTGTGGTGGAAAAATAATTCTTGATTTTGAACTTTGCACAGAAGCTCTTGATTAGCTTACTGTCAAACTGTGTTCCATTGTCTGCAACTAGTGCTCTTGGGATCCCAAACCTGGTGATGATATTTTTCCATATGAAGTTCTTCATATCCACATCTCGGATCTTGGCAAGGGGTTTAGCTTCTATCTACTTGGTGAAGTAATCTGTTGCTACCAGTAAGTACTTCCTTTGCCCAGTTGCTTGGGGCAGTTTTCCAACAAGATCCATGCCTCATTGGGCGAACGACCAAGGACTGGATACTGGGTTCAGGTTTGCTGCTGGTTGGTGTATCAGTGGTGCAAACCTTTGGCACTTTTCACACTTCTTGACATAGGCTTCTACATCTTTTTGCACGTAGAGCCACCAATACCCTTGGGTAATGGCCCTATGAGCAAGTGATTTGCCCTTAGCGTGGCTTCCACATATTCCTTTACGTATTTCATACAAAAAATCTTCAACTTGTAAAGGATGTACACACCTCAAAAGGGGTCCAGTGAAGGATCTTCTGTAGAGATGTCATTCTGCTGTCAAACTAAATTTTGCCGACTTCAATCTGATCTTGTGTGCCTCTTTGTGATCATCTGGCAATTTTTCTTCTTTCAGGAATGCTACTATTGCATCCATCCAATTTGGTCCCATGTCTACACACATTGCTTCACGCTCTGTGGTTAGTGGTTCGATGCTCAGGCCCAACAAGTAGTCAACCATTATCGTCCTTGCCTTTCCAAGTTGTATTGCACTAGCTAGGTTGGCCAGGGTATCAACGTGATTGTTATTATCTCGGCTAACCTGCTGTAGTCGGCAATTCTGAAACAAGGCCACCAACCTGCTGACCTCTTTTGCGTAGGCCGACATCCTCTCATCTCGGGCTACAAACTCGCCCGTTGTCTGGTTGACTATAAGCTAGGAGTCGTAAAAGACTATCACCTCATCTGCTTCTACTGCTACTGCCAGTTTTAGTCCTGTAATCAGTGCTTCATACTCTGCTTCATTGTTTGAGGCCTTGAACCCCAAATGAATGGACTGTTCTAATATTTGTCCATCTGGAGATACTAGTACCATTCCTGCTTCTGCTCCTTGTCGGTTTGAACTCCCATCAACAAACAGTTGAAAGGAGTTACCGATGTAAATATTGCAAGGCCTGAGTTTTTCTTCCTTTCTTTGTTCTGTTGCCCTCAGCTGGGCTCCTCTTTGCTCGCTTGGACATTGTTCACTTTGGCTCAACAGAGCTCGATGTACGATGGATCCTGGCGTGAACTCGCTCTGAAGTCGGTCACCAAACTTGGCCTTTGATTCTTTGCTTCAGTCTCAGATTCCAGTCATCTCGCCCAAGGCCACTGCCCATCTGGCTATTCTGCTTGTCAGATCTCCCTGCTGTAACAGGGACTTCAAAGGATATTCAGTTAGCACCACAATTTTGTGGGCTTGAAAGTAATGGTTCAGCTTCTTTGAAGCCATTAGTAAGGCCAGCGTTAACTTCTTCAAGGGTAAATACTTGGTTTCTGTATCAGCTAGGGTTTTGTTTATATAGTAAACAGCCTTTTGTTCCCCCTTTTCTTCTCGAATTACCACTGCGCTTACCGCATGTTCCGAAATTGCTAAGTACAGGAACAACTCCTCTCCGGGTTCTAGATTTGAGAGAACTGAAGCCGTGGTCAAATATTTCTTCAAGTCGGCCAGGGCGACTTCGCATTCTTCTGTCCATAAGAAGTCTATGGCCTTCTTCACTAAGTTGAAGAAGGGTTTGCATTTGTCAGAACTTCTGCTTATGAACCTATTCAGGGCTACAGCCCTTCCAGTTAACATCTATACTTGTTTCGCCGATGTTGGGCTTTTCAGTTCTAGGATGGCCTTGATCTGATCTGGGCTAGCCTCAATGTCCTTTCTGATCACCAAGTATCTTAAGAACTTACCAGATCCAACTCCGAATACGCATTTTGATGCATTGAGTCGGAGCCGATATGTTTTTAGGATGTCAAAGACTGCCTTTAAGTCTTCTAGATGGTCTTTAGGTTCCCTGGTCTTCACGACCATGTCATCGATGTATACCTCCACTGCTCGGCTGATTAGGTGTTTGAACATCTTGGTTATTAATCTCTGGTAAGTTACTCTTACATTTTTTAACCCAAAAGGCATCACTCTGTAGCAATATAGTCCTTTTTAGGGTAATAAATGCAGTTTTCTCCTCGTCTGGGGGGTACATGGCTATCTGATGGTACCCCCTGTAGGCATCCAGGAAGCTCATCCTTCCATGCCCTGAAGTGGCATCCACCAGTTAGTCAATCTTGGGTAAAGGAAAACTATCTTTGGGACAGGCCTTGTTGAGGCTGGTAAAGTCTACGCAGACCCTCCATTTACCATTCTTTTTCTTCACTACCACTATATTCGATATCCATGTCGGGTAATTTACCTCTAGAATGGCTCTGGCTTCCAGAAGTCTGTCTACTTCCTCTTCTACTGCCTCAACATGCATTAACGTCGGTCTTCTTACCCGTTGGATTACAGGTTTGGTTGACTTGTCTACGTTCAGTTTATGGCAAGTGACCTCAGGGTCAATGTTTGGCATTTCGTAAGGCGGCCAGACAAACACTTCAATGTTTTCTCTCAAGAAAGCCTCAAGTTCTTTTTACTCTTCTTCGGCTAAGCCCAAGCCGAGAAGGAAGAAGTGTTCTTCATCTCCCTGCGGGATGAAGATTTTCTTTAGGGCTTCTTTACTCTTCTCGGCTGGCTCCTTGCTGACGTTCTCTAGGACTTCTACGTCCTCGTTTTCGATATCTACCCTTTCTGGTTCTCGTATGCTGCAGGTGGATTTCATTGCTGCCATGGAGCAGTTCTTTGCCTGCAGCTGATCCCCTCTAACCTCCTCTATCCCATGCTCTGTTGGGAACCACAATAGCTGATGTAATGTTAAGGGAACAGCCCCCATTGCCTGCAACCATGGCCTTCCCAGGATAACATTGTAAGGGGAGGGTGTGTCGATTATGGTGAACTCTGTCTTTATCTTCTTGGTGTCAGCCTGCACTTCCAAGCTTGCTGCTCCCAGTGGCCACGTCGGTGTTCCATTGAACCTGATCATTGGGCCATTGGATTGTTCCATATCGTCTGGGTAAAGGCCAAGCTCCTTGTAACATCTGACATACATGATGTCACAAGAGCTGCATTGGTCAATTAGGATGCGCTTCACTTGGCACTCCCCAACTTGGAGGGATACTACCAAGGCATCGTTGTGCGGATGTTATACCATCTCCAGGTTAGCTTCAGTAAACAACACTATTGGTTCCTGGCACTCCTCAGCCCGAGGTCTTTTCTGTCAGACTTGGTACACATGCTGCAAGTGTTTTACCTTCTGGGTCTCCCCCTGTATTTCGTTTTCGTTGACATTCGAGTAAATTGCATTAATTACCCGAGGTCCGCCTACCTGCGGTTGTTGTGCTAGGTGGGGTGGAGCTGCTGGTGCCTAAGGCAACCTTGCTTGCTCTTCCCTTGTCTTAGCCTCATTTACAAGGTCCCTCAAATGGCCTTGCCTTATCAGGTCTTTTAAGTGTGACTTTAGGGCTCTGCAACCCTGAGTCAGATGCCCATTTTCATTATGGTAAGCACAACGCTTACCAAGGCTTCTTCCTATAAACTCTCCTGGTACCCTAGTTGGTGCTTTGAAATAGGGTTGGGTTCGGATTTTATCTAGGACTTTGTGAATTGGGATTTGGAATACAGTTGTGACTGCTTGTGCGGTTCCCAGTCCTATCTCTTGTTTGTTAGATCCGTTGTTATCTCGGTTTTGCTTCGGCGAGCCGTTTCCTTTCTCTTGCTTTGTCGCCTTTATCCTTGGCATGTCTTCCTCGGCTCTGGCATATTTCTCAATTCTGGCCATGAGCTCCTCCATGTTTCTTGGTAATGACTTTGCCAATGACTTTCGTAGTGCACAATTATCTTTTAGGCCGTTGTTGAAAGATACGACTACCACCTCTTGGTTGCACTCGGGTATTCGGTTGAACACCTCATAATACCTTTTTGCGTAGGCCCTAAGGCCCTTATCCTCGCTGATCCTCAGGGCCATCAGGGCGTCTACCCTTAATGACTGTAGTTTGTTTGTCACGAACCTAGCCATGAACATCTCGGCCAGGCCTTTCTAGGTCTTCACACTTCCTTTTGGCAATTTGTGAAACCAGTCTGATGCATTTTTCCCGAAGGATGAGGGGAACACCTTGCAAAGCAATGGCTCGTTCCCAGTGTACAATGCCATCGAGTTCAGGTATAAATCGACATGAAAGTTAGGGCCCGATTTACTATCGCATATCTGGAACCTCGGCATACTGAATCTTTTTGGGGCCTCAAATTTGTTTAACTCCACCGAGAATGGTGTTCTCGGCTTAATAGGAGAAGTTACCTCGGCATTTTGTTGCTTTCTCTTGAGGTAATCTCTCAAGTCCTCTTTGGTACGCCCAGGAGCTCGGCTATCTCCTGATTTCAGTCTTTTAGATGCACTACTCTCAGCTTCGTTGTGAGCCCTTTTCGACCTTTCTCCATTGGTCGCATCAAAGCACAACTTCTGGCTTTGAACATGCCGATGTTCTCTGGGATCTGCTTCCTTGGTGCAGTGTGTCCTTCGAGATTCTTCCCTTCTCGACTGTCCTCGCCCAACCTCCCTTGAAGGCCGGTGAGATTGTTTTTCGCTGTTGGTGTACTGTGAGGCTACAGGGATTGTTTTCTGCCCTCCCTTTTGGGCATTGGCCGTTGGAATCTGCGTGTCTTGCAACGGGAATGGTGGTTGCATGACGTTGTTTTGCATCATGAAATTGACGACCGATTGTAGGTCTGCCAATTTATTCGCAATTCCCTTCATTTATTCGTCCCTCCGTAGGCATCTTTCTTTCCATACCTGGAGGTTATCCTCATTATAGTACTCGTTTTGGTCTGATTTCTTCGGTATGTCGCCATCTTAGCCGACGTCCTTTCCTTCGTGATTCTTATCACGAGTCTCTTCGTTGCAGTTGTCTCCTTCGATGTCAAGGTCAATAGGTCTTCCACCCCCCGTAGGAGTGTTGTTCCTTGCTTTCTCTTTCTATCCGTCGTTGGACATCTATTCTCCTTTCTTTCCCACAAACGGCGCCAAATTATGTGAGTGAATTTCTGATCACATTGCCAACTCAGTATTCAACTGGAGAGTATTGGCAGAATAGATGGCGCCTGAGTGACCTGCAATAAAAAGAAGAGATTCCGGCGGTGGTTCGTCCACTCAAGGGCACTTTGATAATCAAATCAGTTGTCTCCCAAAGACAGATAAAATGCTTAACTCACTGTTTAGAATATAAATTGCGTACCTTAGACCCATTGAGGGTGCCTCTCTTTTATAGCCAGCTCAATTCTAGTCCCAATAGAAGCTTAGCTTCAATGGACTTCAACTCAGTGCTTATCTTGGACTCTCCAATAGATAAAGATAAACTCCCTAAGAGCTTTTTCCTTATCCAAGCTGAGGTTATTCCTCATTCTAGGACTCTTGTCCTTTATCCGCTTATCTCGGACTTCGATATCTTCGGAGATAACCTTGGCCTAGTCGAGATAACCTTGGCGTCACGACTTGGACACGTGGCACCCCAACTGACACATCGGCGTCACCTTGACCACGTATTAGTACTCAGAAAATATATCCCCGTAATTATATTTGTGAAGTTTTGAAACGTTCTTTAAATAATTTGTGTAGATTGATATATATAATAAAGAGTAATGTGGGGAGGCATAAATAAAGCATTGTTAGTTACGATAAAGTGTGCATCATTTTTATGTTTTAATTGGTAAAAAATAGAGTGTAGTGTTTGAATTGCTAAATATGGCACTATTTTTTTGTTGACCACCATGACTAGGCAATTGAGTTAAAGCCCACGTCATATCCCTCCAACTTGGTTAATGCTTGTTGATAAGACGGGTACTCATAAGAAGGGGAGAGGAAGATAAACCATTTTTCATTTGAGAAATTCCATTGGTGCATCATATGTCTATAATTATGATCTTTAATATTTTTGGTTATGATCTTTAATATTTTTTATTATGATATATTAGAGTGTTAGATATGATTTAATTATACATATTGTGATGTTATTTGATTTCTTGTGATATTAATTATAATATTATTTTGATTATGAGTCAAATTTTTTTTGATTATACCTTATATAATATTTGGTTATAATAATTTTATTATTATTATTATTATTATTAAGTTGGGACTCTATAGGTTTGATTTGAGTTATAACATTTGTTGTAATTAACCACACAAATATCATAATTTGCATATGTATACCATAGCATTGAATCCAGATGCTTTAGAGTGAATTTTTGTAGAATAATTTTTTGAATGACTGAAATTTTAATTCTATAAAAGTTTAAAGTATAATAATACTAAATTGATAATACAATAGTATAACAGTATTATTGATAATCACATTGGAAAAAGGAATGCTTGAAGTCATCGTGGAAACTGATTCTACTTCGGTTAAGTACTGCTCACTGAAGGTCCTCCCCAAACTTGCCCTTTCCGCAGCATTGTTGATGACTCTCCACGCTTGATCCGTGGGTGTCATTGCACCATTCGTCATATCCTGCGTGAAGGCACCAAATGTGTAGATCTCCTTGCAAACATGGGGGCTGATCAAATGGAGCATTTGGTGGTGGTGGATGATCCACCCGTTGAAGTTTGGAGCCAAATAGTGGCGGACATGATTGGGACAACATATCGTAGAATCTAGGATTCGATTTGCCTTCCCTTCCCTTGCCTTTTTTTTTTTTTTTGGCTGTTTTGTTTGTATTTTCATCTCTGATGTACTTAAAAAAAAGAAAAGAAAAAGATAATCACATTTAAAAAAATCTTAACCATTAAAAAAATCATTTTAAGATTACTTTATTAAAAATCACTTGAGGATTTGGACTTGCATTGAATTACCCAACCTCTATAATATGTGGAATAAAGCATGCAATCTCTACCATTTACTCCTTAAAATAAAAACACTATAATACATTTGTAAATAAGTTCTTACTAGTTGGGCTTGTCTTGGGAATAAATTATTTTAATAATTTTTTAATTTTTTATGAAAATAAATGTAAAAAAATAGAGAGAGTGATATAACAACTTATAGTGATTTTTTAATTAAAACGTTTAATGACTTTTTTTGTGACGATTGAAAAAAAGTCATCGTAAATTTGTTACTAAAAATAATTTTTTGTGATAATTTTTTTACATACATCACTAAAAATTAATAATTAGTGATTTTTTTGTCACAATTTTTATAAATTGTTGTTAAAATTTATAATTAGTAAAGTTTTTCTGTAATGAATTTTTAAAATTGTCACTGAAAGTTAAAAATTAGTGACTTTTTTATAACTTTTTTTAAACAGTCGTTAACATTTATAATTAGTGACATTTTTTGTGATAATTTTTAAATTATCGCTGAAAATTAACAATTAGTGACTTTTTTTAATAATATTTGATGAAAAATATTATTAATTATGACAGGACCTATTGAACAATAAATTTACTTATTAGAACCTACACGTAAGTCTTCATAATGTTGTGTTTAATTGGGAGATTTGAAAAGAAATTTGGAAAGGAAAAAAAAATGTAAGTGAAATGTGAATAAAATATACCTACATTTCACCTAATTTCATATATATATATATATATATTTCTAAATTTCTTCTCAAATTTTCAACCAAATACAACATAATATCAATTTTTTTTTTTATTTTTTTTTTATTTTATATCCACCCAAAAATATCAAATTTTTAGAAATTAAAGTCAAAATATTCAACATAATTTAGGGAGAGAAATGGGCGGCGAGATGACCCTCTTTGTATTTTTTATTTAACTTATTACGCTACATTAGTGTCTGGCTATGTTTGGTTTATTTTTTAGAAATTTATTTGAGAACTTTTTTTACAAATCTAAAAATTAATTTGGTGAAAAAGATAAAAAATAATAATTTTTTTTATTATTTTTAAATAATTTTATATTTTGATAGGTTAGAAATAATTATTAAAAATTTTAAATTATATTTTTTACATCTATTTTATAAAATTAATTCTGATTTTTTTTTTTTCTGAAACATAAACCAAACATTTTTATTTTTTTCTTTTTTCTCCTAGTTAATCATATCTCATTTTCTTCACCATTCAAATTGTAACCCAAAAAAATGAATATATTTTGCACACCAAATTCTTGTTTCATCCGAGTTTCTCTCATAAGGTCAAGCCTAGTCACGCGAGAGAGCTGAAACAACTCTTAGATATAAAAATAAAAATAAAGAGAAAAATTACTAGCTAGTCCAACCAAGCTACTGGTTAGAATTATTACTTAATAAGTCCTAAGTGATAATTTTATGAATATTAATATTAAAAATCATGTTTTCTGTTGTTAATAATATTTGGAATATTAATATTAATATTAATATTAATAATTTTATGAATATTAATATTAAAAATCATGTTTTCTGTTTTCTCATTATGGGATTGTATATATTTGTTTGTTTCGTTTCAATTTTGGCTAATTGCCATGTTGAGCTTATTATTAGGCTTTTACTATTCAATTTAATGGAATGTTTTTTATATTTGTAATTACTCTTTTATCGAAGGATGAAAAAGAAAAATTTATGTTTGATATGATGGAATGGATTGGAATAAAATGTTTATTCTAATTTTGCATTTTCTTTCTTTTGTTTGGTATGCCTTATCGAAGTAAAAATGATCGATTTTAATAGAGTGGTTATTCTAATAAATTGTAAGAAATGTATATTCCTTCCTTCAATCTAAAGAATAACCAATTTATTTCATTATAGAATCACAATACAACATTACTACTTAAGTACCGCCACCATTCCCACCTAGCACCACAACTCTTATTACCATAGCCATCACCACAACCACCGCTCTATTGCCACTATTATCACAACCACAACCATCCACCATTATCACTACCATAATCATCACATTATCACCATCACCATTGTTGTTGCAGCTACAATCACCACATCACCACCACTACTATTGTTACAACCATTAATCACTACCACCACCTCGACAACAATCACACCACCACTACCACCTTGCTACAGTCGTCGCCACTACCACCACTGCTACCACCACTCAGACCATCACTTCTACTATTATCAACACTATTATGATTTATATGATTTCTTAAATTGATTGTTACTGGTTTGTTAAAAAAAAAATATAATTGAAAAATAAAAATTTTATTATATTCCATTAGTTTAATAAGCATAATCAAATATGAGAATAAAAATTGTTAATCAATTCTTATATCATTCCATGTTATCAACCAAAAAATAGAATGAGAATAAAAATCAGCATTCAATTTCATTCAATTTTTGTATTCTATTCTTATTATTATTTTATTTCTACTTCATTCCATTCATTTGTACCAAAATAGTCCAAGAAATCATTTTTTTTTTTTTTGGTCATAGGCAAAGATTAATTGTAAATTTCTCCCTATATTTTTATACATTTTTAATGGGATAATTCATCATGAAGAAAATTAAAACCCCAGTTGCATGAAAAAAAAATTCTGCTTATTTTTAGGAAAAAATATTTAAATAAAATCTAAAATTTGACCTTTATAATAGAATAGATATGGAATTTTTAATTTTGTCAATTTAAAATTTAATCTTTTGACTTGTTTTTAATTTAAATCATTCGCTTATTTTTTTAAGCATAATTGACTGAAAAAATGACATTTTAGTGTTTAAAATATAATTTTTTGTTGAGTTTAATGATTAAAATATTATTTTTTTGTTGGTTTTACTTAATAAAAATAGAGAAATGGTTTAGATTGAAAATAAATAAAAATATTTGAATTTAATTAATAGAATTAAAAATTCAGAAAATATTTTGCTAAATCCTGATTTTTTTTAGGAAAATGCCTGGTAGCTCGAAGCTACCAGGCTCGATTTTGGCTCGAAAGAAGAAAAAGAGAGAGAGAAGGAGAAAAGAGAGGGAGAGGGAGAGGGAGAGAGAGAGAAGCAGAGAGGGAGAGAGAGAGAGAAGACAATCGTTGGCCATCGTCGATCGTCGCCGATTGCCGCTCCGTCGTCGTCGTCGAAGAAGAAGCAGAAGCTCGTCGTCGCCGTCGTCGAAGCAGCAGCTTCGCTCCTCGCCGATCGTCGCACCACTGCCACCGCCTCTCGCAGCAGCTCGCCCCACCTCCTCCTCCCCCTCCTCCTCCTCCTCCCTTCTCCAGCCGATTTTATGGCCCCCTCCTCTCCCTCCCCCTCCCTCCTCCCCCTCCTCCTCCTCCTCCATTTCCCTTCTTTTCTTCTCCCTTCTTTTCCCTTCTTCGTTCTGTCAGAAAAACCAGGAAAAAAGAAGAAGAAGAAAAAAAAAAAAAGGGGTCAAAACTCGAGCCACAATTCGAGCCTCACTTTCGAGCTACCAATCACTGTCCTTTTTTTTATTTAAATTTTTTCTTATTTTTATTAGTGCTCTTAAAGTATAATTGTTGCAATTACCACTTTTTATTTTTTTACTGCACTTTGAATGGACAGTTCGTAAAGTTTTTTATTTATAGTTTACACGTTTCGGAAAGTTGAAAATAAGTCAAACATTAATCAATTTAGATCGCTATATGTTGATATTGCGACATCTCACAATAATAATCCTCGACAAAACAAAATATTAGTTGCATCACTCTTAATTACAAATAATACTGTGGTACACATCTTTAAAATATGTAAATTTTAACATTTGTGAGTTTAGTTATTATAAATGTCATAATTCAATTTTATGAGAGTTATAAAAATTTTAAAAATAGTTATAATCAAATATCACATAAAATATAATCAAAATAATATTATAACTAGCATTATAATATGTTATAACTAACATCATAATTGGTTATAATTAAAGATACAAAATCATAACCAAAAATACATATGAAATACACCCTAAAAGAGACGTGTACCATTGAATTTCCCCTTAACTATATAGGAAAATGAGCGGTAGCTCGAAAAAGGAGCTCGAATTTGGCTCGAGAGAGGAGAAAAGAGGAAGAGAGGGAGAGGGAGAGGGAGAAAAGAGGAAGAGAGGGAGAGGGAGAGGGAGAGGGAGAGGGAGAGGCAGAGAGAGAGAGAAGCAGACGGGAAGAGAGAGAGAGAGAAGACGCCGATGCCCAGCCGCCGATCGTCGCCCAGCCGCCGATCGTCTCGCCGACCGCCGTCGTGGCCTCGCCGCCCGCCGTCGTCGCCCAGCTCCAGATCGTCAGATCGTCGGCCTCCGCCTCCGCCTCCTGTATTAGGGTCCCCTCCCCCTCCCCTCTCCCTCTCCCTCCGTCTTCTTCTTCTTCTGTAAAAAAAAAAATACAGAGAAGGAGCGGTCAACGAGAAAAAGAAAAGAAAAGAAAAGAAAAAAAAAAGGGGTCAAAACGACGTCGTTTTGACTCTCGAGCTACCTAGCACTGCCGAACTATATATATACTTGGGCCTGGTTTGGGATGTTCTAAATAAGTGTATTTTTTTACTTTTTATGAAATATGGGTTGGGTTTGAAGTGATGTGGTAGAGATGTGATGTGACTTAAATAAGATGATGTGATTTAAATAGGATAGTGACTTTTTGACTTTTTTAGTACATGACAAACAATGCCTTACTATTATATAAAACATAAATCAAATTTGTTATAGATGTCACGTTTTTTTAATTTTCCCAAACCCTCTCATGTTGCCTTTTGCAACTGTTTTGTCCCAAATCCTCTTTTTATTTATTTTTTTTTTTTTATCTATAGTCTAGTCTCAAATCTTCTTGTAACTAATCTAATTCAGATTCAGATAAAAATATATAAGTTCTTAAAGGTCTAACAGCACACCTACGTACATACGGCTAGTATATATATGTATTTTTTATATTACTTACACGTTTTTTTAAAAACAAAATTAAAAAATTAATTTTTAACTTATTTCTCAAAATAATCCTCTCTGTGACTAATATATATATATATATATATATATGTATATAAGAACCGTTTAATTGCTTAAGGTTCAATTTTTCTTTCTAATTTTTTTCCTTTCATTTTAAATAATTTATTAATGGTGGTCTATATGTTGAGTGAAGGTTTTTTCGTAATTATGCAAATAATCTTGGTCAATTATCTAACAGATTTTTTGTAATTACGTAAATATTCTTGGTCAAATATTCTTGATCAATTATGAAACATAAATATTTTATTTTTTAATAAATTACAAATACAACCATAAAACTTGTTCAAAATATGAATTGGTTCTATAATACTATAAATTACAACTGTCAAATTTTAATTTAACACGATACTCAAAAAAAAAAAAAAAAAACTTTTTTCTTATGCAATAATAAATTATCAAAATTGTTTATTAAAAAACATTTCTCATATCATTAAAAATTGTTAATTAACTTAATGATTTATTTATCAACAAAATGGTTAATTAAAAATATTTTTCATGTCATTAAAAATTATCGATTTACTTATTAATAAAATTGGTTATTTGTTATGCGAGTATGATTTATGTATTAATAAAATTAGTTATTTGTATATATATGTATTTTCTTCCGCTTCTTTATTAGTTCCGTGAATTATCTTAGTAGTTTTTTTTAAATGAGAGAATTATCTTAGTATTTATTTTATATTTATCTGTTGAGAAAAACTATATATTATAATTTTTTTTTATAAATTCAGAAGAAATGTTAAAAACTCATAAATTCACCCAAAATGATATAGTCATAGAATTTGAGTCTACATCATTAGGTGCATAACAAATAAAAAAATGATACATATCAAACTACATAATTCTATCATATATCTAATAATTTATTTTATTCAATTTCATAGAACAATATTTTAATTTTTAAAAATTATTAAAATATAAAACTTAAACATACTGTAATAATAGCCTATATTTTGCACGAGCCTTTTTAAACTAGTAATATATATAAGAGCCGCTTAATTGCTTGAGGTTCGTTTTTTTTTTCGATTTTGCCATTTCATTTTGAATAATTTACTAATGGTGGCCTATATGTTGAATGAAGGTTTTTTCGTAATTATGCAAACTTTTTGGTCAATTATAAAACATAAATATTTTATTTTTTTAACAAATTACAAACACACCCGTAAGGTTTGTTTAAAATATGAATCGGTCATATAATACTAGAAATTACAACTATCGTATGTTATAAATTTTAATTTAACACAATACTCAGGGGGAAAAAAAAACTATTCTCATATGCAATAATAAATTATCAAAATTGTTTATTGAAAAATATTTCTCATATCCTTAAAAATTGTTAATTAAATTAATGATTTATTTATTAACAAAATGATTAACTAAAAAATATTTTTCATATCATTAAAAATTGTTAATTTGCTTAATGATTTTCTTATTAATAAAATTGGTCATTTGTTATGCGAGTACGATTTATGTATTAATAGAATTAGTCATTTGTGTATATATGTATTTTTTTCTGTTTGTTTATTAGTTCAGTGAATTATCTTAGTATTTTTTTTAGATGAAAAAATTATCTTAGCATTTGTTTTATATTTATTTGTTGAGAAAAGTTACACGCCATAATTTTTTTATTATAAATTTGGATGAAATGTTAAAAACTCATAAATTCACCCAAAATGATATGGTAATGTTAGCTTTTTTGGCTTTTGAAGGTTAATAATGTAATTTGGAGCGTGCCGGTAATGATCAATCAGTCCTTATAGAATTTTAATTGCCAATCATTTAGCAGATGATTGTGTTAAAATTCTTTCAGCCTCAATGAAGAAGACTTTTACTGGTGGCTTGTTTCATAAGTAATTTATAAGAAATCACAAGTACAAAACAAATCAGAAATTGAATTTAATTGAGTAAATAAGAATTTACAATGAAATGGCCCAGTCTTGAAAAGGTTTACAACAATGACTACTTGAGACTACTCCTAAGAAATGAAGTGCAGTACAAGAATTGAAAAGCTGAAATGTAAAAAACTGGAAATGTAAAACTAGAAAGAAATATGAAATAAATAAATTGGTTTCTGAATTTGAGTCTAGGTCTTTCAATCTGGGGCCTTCCCTGCTATTTATACTCTCCAAGGGTAACTGTCAAAGTGGGCTTCCAACTATCGAAATGTCCTCCTATGATTGTTGATCATGCTCTCTCACAGTCAGTCCCTCTACACCATTCTTGCAGTTAGGCTTATCTCTTGGATTTTGAATTTGAATTCATGAGTAACCATTAGGCCACGCCATCTTACGCCTTCTAGCTTTCCCAGTGGTGCGCAGATCTGTTATAACCAATATGACCTGCCATGTGTCTGCCTTTGATTGGAGACTTGTATTAACTCTCCGAATTACCGCTTAGGTACCACGTGTCAAGTTGTGATTAGCTTTTACAAAATATGTAGTCAACATTACCCCCTGCACTAATATGCCAACTACTTGGTGATATTAGTTGACCCAATGCACTTTGTTCACGTCCTAGGACATGCATGGATTTTTCATCTTCTTAAAAATGCAACCATCTTCCATAAATGAAGCACTTAATCTGCATTAAATTCTTTCCTGTGCTTGAACATTTTCCACTATTTGAGTATTTGAAAGGGCTGATATAGTTCCCATGGCCAAACAAACCTTTCTTTTCATTGATTGTACGTACGAAGAGGTATTAGACAATGATGTTCGTCCTCGAAAGAACCTTCATGCATTTATTGGCCACGCTTATCCGCCTCAATTTATTCAAGTTATGGATGCTTTCGCAAACTATTAACCTTTGGATCAAGAATCTGCCAACTACAAACCTTTGGACAAAGAACTTGCAAAAATGAATCTTAGAACCTCCTCCTCTGCCTCCCAACTTTTTGCATGGGATGAAGCTGCCTTCTCTTCCTCTAACAACACTTCTAACAGCACTAGCTAGGGAACTTGTCCTACACCCACTCAATCTCAATTAAGGGAGCGAATCCACCATCGATTCCCTAAATTTGATGACCCCATTGCAATCCATCCCTCCATACGCAACTCCGTAGTATATCCATACGTCCCATTCGACCATTTTCGCAGCCTTAAGGACAACTTGCTTTCGGTATGGTATATTTCCACCTTACTATCTAGAATAGTGCGAAATACTCCACACCCTGTTAAATCCTTGGGACTCAGTCCCTCACTCTTAGCCAAAAATCCAAAACTTTGTTCCTCTAACTGGCTAGAATGTGTGAACAAGCCTGAATTCCCACCCTCCTTTGGAGAGGACTTAACTGCTCTTTCCCTGCCTTCCAATCCCAACTGGATTGAAGAACTGAAACCCACCCTCTTCCAGAGCCAGCAATTTGCTCTCTTCCAAGCCCCAGTCCTTCCTACTACTTGCCAACAATATAGAGCCCAGACTCTGCTTGCCATTTTCTTCCATTTATCCTTTGATGTCCTTTGAGATGATATTCCTCACAAGAAATTATTATGGTCTTGTGATATTATCTCTCAAAGCCACATCCTTAACCCTAGAACCCAGTCAGAGCTTTATACTTTCTTGAATCAACTTCCTCTTCTACTCAATTGGCACACAAATGCTTTCATTACTAGTAAGTTACTGGAGAAAACCTCTGCTGCTCGTATTCAAATTCAGTATGAGGCAGAGAATCTTCTTAAAGAATATGAGAACTTCAAGAACCAAGACTTAGAGTTTGGAGGAGATACCCCAATGGATGAAACATATAGGGCAGGAGAAATGGATGAAACAAATAAGGCTCTTAAATAGACAGAATTTGAATTGAAAGTCTAGCATCTCTTTTTCCAACTAAGGGCTCATTAGTTAGATAAACCAAATTTAGATAGGATAAAAGATAGGTTAGGAAAAGAGTATATATTTATTGAATTTTGCTAGACAAAGTTCCATGATCTTGTGACTTTGTCTATTCCTTACTTTTATGAAATTGAGAATGTAACCAAGTAGGTGTTCCCAATGTAAATATTGCATATCAATAAAATTGAGATTTTCAAACATCATTTGTCATGATCTGGCTTTATATTCCAATTACATGCTTGTGACCTTATTCCTCACTTTGTTCATACAAAAATAACAGCTTCGAATTAACCAATTTTGCTTCGAAGCCTGTTTTGAATGTCTCCAAAGTATGGAATATAGATGACAATTTTTGTCCTATTTCAATCATGGTCAACATAATCTGTGTAACTAATAGTTTTGAATTAACCAAATTTGCATCAAAGTTACTTTTAAGTGCTTCGAAGTATAGAATTACATTTAAAAGTAACAAGGTTTCTTCCCAAAAAAAGGGGTTATTTTTGACAGAAAATCCAAGAAGGAATTTTTCATGTTCAGGTAAGTCTCTTTGGGTTTTGATTCTTTACTTGACTTAGTACTGGCTTTGTAGTATTTACGTATTTTGAAGTCTAAAACATCAAATAAGAATCATATTCCAACTGTAAAATACTTCAAAGCTCCCTTCAAAGGATTTTATGTTTTATAGAAAACCTAAGAGTATGTTTCCAACCCTTTCAAAGCAAATCAAATCCAAACATTCTTGAATTTTAAGGCATAAAGTGTGCTTCGAAGTCAATTACCTACTCTCAGGGCCCAACTAGGTGTTTGACAACTGGCTTTGAAGC
Source organism: Camellia lanceoleosa (assembly GCA_025200525.1). Lineage (NCBI taxonomy): Eukaryota > Viridiplantae > Streptophyta > Magnoliopsida > Ericales > Theaceae > Camellia > Camellia lanceoleosa. The sequence goes on from CM045759.1 coordinate 86,330,239, forward strand.
CAAAATTGTTTTAGAGACTTTGAGAAGAAACTGGCTTTGAAGCCAAAGATGTATTTTTGAAGCCAAATTGGGTATTTGAAACATGTTTCCCTCCCAAGCAATCACTCTCGAAAGAAACTTTTCATGTTGCGCTTTCAAAACCCCTTTGAATTTTAGGTCAAATGCTTAAACCCATATGGGTCCAAAAACAATCAAGTAATTATCTCGGGTTTTTTTCACCTTTTTAGGCTGACTGGCATTTTTTTGGACAGAAAGGTTTAAAAACCCTTTCTCTTCGTGTTTTTAACTTACTCGCTCGTCCAAACACAAACCCTTTCATTTCTACTGCTCTCTCTTCCTCCTCACTTCTTTTCCCAGCTTCTCCCTCTAAAAACTTTTGCTAATGACTTCTTCCTCTTTGAAAGTACCAGTTGTTGAGCATGTGAGCCCATCCGTAGCTTTGAAGAGGGTTATTGCTGAAGAATGTGAAAAGTACAAAGTTGGCGAAAAGAGTGCTATCGATGGACGTATTTTCATTCCCCGCTATCATGAGCAAAGAGAATACGTGCTCGGGCCTATTTTTAAAGAGGCCCCTGCCCAGCTTCCTACTTTGTACACACGTTTGGAGGATCACTGCCTCCTCTATGAAGGCGGCCTTGGTTAGGAGAGCTGGAGGATGAATCGACTCCATCAGTGCTGGCCCACAGTAAGGCCAGAATGGAAGGAATGGTACGATCGAGTTATTCTCGCCAAGACATTGGATCTCTAGGAACTTTGCCTCTTCGACGCCCTTCAATTATCCAGGTTGACTATTTCGGAGGATCCATTTTTAATACCTGTTGCTCTTTGTTTTTGGAATTTTGCTTTTAATTTCTTCTAATCTTGATGTGGTATAATGGCCCTTACTGTCCTTAACATCTACCATCTTTTAGGGTTATCACCTATTGGCACTCTCTTTGGTCTAGACTATCCTGACCTTACTTTTCTTATTCCCCTTCTGAACTCTTCCTATGGTAACTTTGTCAAATCTGAGAATAAAATGGAAGGTCCTATGACTGATAGGGAATTTTTTTTTTTATTTTTTGTTGTATTGGCTTTGCAAATTCCTCTTTTGTACCTCTTCTTAGAAGATTATGCTTGAGTTAGCCCTTCTCGCCAAAGCTCTTGTTTTGAATAAAAGGGTAGCTTTAGCTCCATATGTTTTGGGCCATGTTTACAAAGCTTGCTCTCAATTCTGTGAAAAACTTGTGGATGCTAATCAAAGAGACCCATTTTGGGTATTCCAACTCTGGCTTTTTGCATACTTCACAGACTTACAGTCCAAATGTTTAAAATTCCTGTTGTCAGATCCTACCACTTATGGCATGAAGTTTGCCAGAGTCTCTCTTTACCCTTCCAATTTTGCCTTTTACTTTTCTTTTTTTCATTAACTTCTGGCTTCCCCTCTTTCTTGCTTATTTTTCTGCCTTTTCGAAGCCAACATCGGGCTAGCCTGGCTGAGAGCATTCCTGGGTGATAGGTCCTGCTCTAGGCCTCAACACAGAGATATATGGGCTTCTATTCTGATTCCAAGGGAGCTCTTCATTGGCACTATGAATCCTCGAGTTTATAAATGTATTTCTGAACCCTACTGTCCTACTCAGTTTGCTAGACAATTTGGGCTCACTCAGGGGATTTCTATCCCCTTTTGCAGCCAATCTAACTCAAATCTTATAAGTAGAGAACTGAGAGTTCCAAGGTCCAGGCTGGATGAGGTAACCTCCAAATTGATCCAAGACTTAATCGAGTTTGAATTCTTTCCCTTCATTTCTCAAGGCACTGCATTGAGGAGGTACCAGAATTGGTGGACAACCAATATGGAGGTGCACTTGCTCATTCCTCCTCAGGACTTGTTAGTGGGGCTAGATGTGCCTCAGGTCAAGTCCAAGGAGACTGGGATAAACATTTTTTCCACTGCTCTTACTATCCCAACTCCTACCTCTGCTGCCATAGAGACTGTTCCTGTTGCCTCATCTCATCCTCCTAGAGTCACTAGAGCTGCTTCGAAGAAAGATATGCATTGCTGTTTTCTTTCTTTTCCTTTTTTTGTTTATGATGCCTTGCTTATTTACTTATAACTTTTCTTTGGTGCAGGAGCCTCACAGGAAGACTCTCCTCAGAGAGTTCAAGCTTTGAATATCCTCAAACGTAAGCAACAACAGAGGAAAAGAAGACTTTTGCTTGATCCTGAAGAGGAGATACCTGAGGCTTACTTGGAAGAGGAAGAAGTAGAGAAGGAGAAAGAAATACCATTGAAGAGAAGGAAGAAAAAGACAGTTTCTCCCTCTGACCTTATTGGGGACTTTACTCGCGAGGCAGCTGCCAAAGCAGTGGAAGAAGAACACTCCAAGAAAATCATTGTATTTCAAAGTTCTGAGAAGAGAAAACAACAGCAAATACTAAGGGATGAAGCTGATGCTGCTAATGCACTTCAAAAGGATGCTGTAAGGAGGCAACAAACTGCTGAGCACTACTTCTTTCGCAGTTCTCCAAATAGTACCACCACCACAACTTCTGAAACTGGTAACCTCCTTCAATCCATTGTGATAATTTCCCTTTCCAGGTTTCAGTATGGAATTAACACCCCTTTTTCTTTTTTTATGCAGCAGTAATTAGTTCATTTCTTCTTCCTTCGACATAGGCCTCTCCCTCTTTATCTGTGGATGAAAAGCCTTCTTAGATTTCTGCAGAACTAGAAACAGCTTCAGAAAGAGAAATGAAGACTTATAGTGAAGTGTTAATGAAGATAGAACCTATTCAGGCAATATTTCCACTTTCCATCTCTATACCATCCAAGCCTTTTTCCTCTCATCTTGTGAGGTCTTCTTCCACCTTCTTTGTGTCGAGCTTAACTCAATATTTACCTCATCTATCCTTTGTCTCATCCCAATATGTTCCTCTTATAGTCCTGGCTCTTTTCCCAAATTGAGAATACTCTAATTACCACTTCTACTTCAGTGGTCATTGGCTTTCCTAAGGATGACACTGGTAGCTCACCAACTTCTTTCCAACCATCTAGCTCCAGTCTTTCTTCTTTAGACTTGCTGGTAGCTAGGACTATTGACCCTGTGAAGGGAACTTTTACTCATTCACCTATCCAGACACTTCCATCTCTTCCTTCAACTAGTAATTCTTCTGTACTGATAATGTTAGAGGAGGAGATGGACATCTTCGAGGCTCAGTTGGCCAGTTTGTTTGGCATCTCTTCACCAGCTCAGGTACCAAGTAGTGAGGCTGAGCCATTTATCCTTGCTGATTCTTTGCTAGAGATTATTGAGAGCTTCTCACCTCTTGTCAAGCCTCCTTACCTCGAGTGGACTTGGGCACTTGTTTGGATTCTTTAAAACATTTTCGAGGATTCCATTTGAAGCTTTACAGAGGCCTATCATCAAGAATGATTTCCTTCAATGTTGCCAGGCTTTTGAGCAATCCAATCTGGCCTTTTCAAACCACCTATTTCTGGTAGCAACCACTATAGACTTTTACATCAATATTTGCCAAATGGCTAAGGCTGTAGAAGAAAAACTACTGAAGGATATGGAGTTTGTATCCCATATCCATGCTAAAGTGTTTGAATTGAAGAAACAACACTTCTATGCATTCCAGTTTCGATCCCAGTTATTGGAGAAGAAAGCTCAATTAGAAGAAGAGCTAGCAGCAGTCAACCTAGCCTTGGATCAAAATGCCAAAAAGTTACAAATTATCAAACAGGGGCTGGCTGACAAAAGACAAGACATGGCTACAGCCATTTAGTTGTTCCCATCCTTTAGAAGTAGAGAATCAATTGTAAGGGAACAACTAAAACATTGTACTGATTTTTGGGCCAATTTGTGGCTGTGTGTACTCAATTCTTTATGAAATGAAATCTTTATTTGTTATCTGAGGGCTTTATGCCCTTTTATTTATTTTTACTTTAGCATTTCTCACACTTCTTGTGTTTCCCACACAGTTGGATAATAAGACTTCAAATACCTACCATTGATTTTCTTGGGATGCACATATCCATTCAGATTTCTTAGATGGTATGCTCCCTCAGGCAAGACTCTATGAATTTGGTATAGTCCTTCCCAATTAGGTGACCATTTGCCAAACTTATGACTTTTAATTCCTATTGGAAGTATTTTTTTCCATACCAAATCACCTTCATCAAAGCTAATGTGCCTGACTTTCTTATTATAGTTTTTGGCTGCCTTTTTCTTTCGGAAAAGAATACTATTTAATACCAAAATTCTAACTTCATCTACATTTTCTAATTCCAAGAACATGCTTTGATGGTCTTCGCTGTTAAGCGGTTATTGGTTTTGGCATTTTACCCTCAAGGATTTAATATTAATTTCCACAGGCAACACTGCATCATGTCCATATACTAAGGCATAAGGAGTGATTCATATACTTGACCTTGGAGAAGTTCAATAGGCCCACAACACATCTAACAACAAGTTATGCCAATCCCTAGGATTGTCTTCCACAACTCTTTGTATTCTTTTTTTCAAGGATTTGTTAGATGACTCAGCCTGACCATTTACTTGTGCATAATAAGGGGTGAAATTAACAAGGCTAATTCCAAACTCTACTGCGAAAAATTTTACCATCTTTCCATCAAATACAGTCCCATTATCTACAGTTATGGTTTGTGGGACGCCAAACTTATGGATTAATTCCTTGATAAATCTAATAACTTCAGTCTGATCCACAGCCTTATAAGGCTTTGCTTCGACCCATTTAGTGAAGTAATTTGTGACCACTAGAATGAAACAATGTTACTTCAAAGAAGATGGATATATTTTCCCTATCATATCCATTTCTCATCCTGTAAATGGCCATGATTTCACTACTACATGCAAATCAACTATTAACACATGTCTTATCATGTCATGTTTCTGGCATGCCTGATATCCTTTTGCATACTCTATGCAATCCTTTAGCATAGTCGGCCAATAGTAGGAATGCCTTCGAAACAACCATCTCATTTTCACACCAGGATGATGGGCACCACAAATACCTTCATGCACCTCAACTATAGTAGTTAATGCTTCCTTTGGCCATAAACATTCTAACAGCAACCCATCTGCTCCCCTTTTGTGAAAAACATTGTTATATATTATATATTGCATAGACTGTAATTTAATTTTCCTGTTGGCCTTCGAAGATGGGCCAATTAAATATTGAATGATTGGATGTCTCCAATCATGCTGTTCTAAGTTGTTATGGTTAACTTTTACCATGATACCCTTTTTAGCCCAAGGTGGTATTGACTTTTGATATGTTGCTTGACTTATGTTCACTCGGGTATTTCCTTTTCTTCTGAAACTCGAGGCCTTTTGAGCTACATCATTGGCCTTATGGTTCATGAATCTTGGGATATAAGTCACATTGGCTATTTGAAACTGAGAAAGCAAATGTAGTGCAACAACATGATATGGTAACATGCTTGCATTTTGACATTTGAAGATTCCTTTTACTTGGTTGAGTACCAATTGGGAATCCCCAAATATATCAACTGCATGAGCTTGTAATCCAATAAGTATCTTAAGTCCCATTATTAAAGCTTCATATTCAGCTTGATTATTGGAACAAGTAGTTTCATCTACTCTGAAACCATATGTGGTTTCTACCTCTTGTGGTGATTTAATTATAACACTAATTCCAAGGAAACCATTGGCTTTTGATCCATTGAACCAAATTTGCCATGGCTCAACATTGACCATACCAAGGTCCATTATTTCTTGACTTTCTGTTTGATATGGATTATCTGCCAAAAAGTTAGCCAAAATTTATTCTTTTACTGCCTTTTGGGGGACATATTCTAGATGAAATTCTGATAGAGCTAATATCCATTTGCCAATTCTTCCTCTCAACATAGGTCTAGATAACATGTACTTAACCAAGTTTGTGGTTGCAATTACCAAGACAACAGTAGATAAAAGATAATATCTTAATTTCATTGCTGCAAAAGTACAATACAAGGCACAGCTTTTCTACAGTTGAGTATTTACATTCACAAGAATTTAAAAACCTACTAAGGTAATAAACTACTTGCTTCTTGCCTTCTTCATTGTCTTGAGTTAGGAAAACTCCCAACGAATCTTCTGCTGCAGCAATATATAACTTCAAGGGCTTGTCGCTCCTTGGTGGCATCAACACTAGAGGCTTGGCCAAGTAGGCTTTAATTCCTTCGAAAGAAGCTTGATGCTCTACTGTCCACACAAACTCCTCTTCATTTTTTAACTTTAACAAAGAAGAAAATACTTTAGTTTTCCCTGCAGTGTTAGAAATAAATCTTCGAAGGAAATTAACTTGACTAAGGAATTTTTGTAATTCTTTCTTACTTGATGGAGGTTTGGCCTTAATGATGGTTTGGCTTTATTCTGATCAATTTGTATTTCCTTCTTGTGCACTACATACCCCAAGAAGTTTCCACTTGATACACCAAAAGCACATTTGAGAGGATTAAGCTTCAACTTGAACTTTTCCATTCTTTCGAAAGTTGCTACCAAGTGAACCAAGTGTTCCTCCATAGACTAGGACTTTACAACAATATCATCAATGTAACACTCTAGGTATCCTCCAATAAGATCATGAAAGATAGTATTCATTGCCCTCTGATATGTTGCCCTAGCATTCTTTAGACCAAATGGCATTTTCACCCATTTGAAGGTATCAATATTCCCAAGACACCTGAATGTTGTCTTGTGGACATCTTCCTCTGCAATGCGAATATGGTTGTAACTAGAATGCCCATCCATTATAGACAAAATCATGTGCCCTATTGAACTGTCCACTAATAGTTCAACTATAGACATGCGGTATTCATCTTTTGAAGTTGCCAAATTCAGATATCTAAAATCGATGCATACCCTCATCTTGCCGTTCTTTTTAACCACAGGCACAATGTTAGACAACCATTCAAAATACCTAGCTGTTCTAATGAAGCCTGCTTTAAAGAACCTGAGAGTCTCCTTCTTCACTTTATGAACCACTTTAGGGCTCATCCGTCTTGGTTTCTGCTTATGTGGCTTGAAGTTAGGCTTCATTATAAGACCACGCAAAACAATCCTTATATTGCTTTAGGACTACCAATAACTGGTTTCTGTTAATAGGACTTAACCAAGCACTGATATAAATGAGTTGTTGTGCAGAACCTTCCCCTAAATTGATTTCTTCCAAGGGGTCTTGTACTTAAACACTTACTGATGTTTCTCCTTGACTTCTTTTGCCTTCAAAGCAACTTCTTCATTTTGTTCTGCTCCCACCTTCTTTGGTTCAACATCTTTGCTTTTTTCTTCATAGAAAAAATCTGTCCATAAGGCTTATTCTTCCTGTATTTCCTAGACTTTTGTATCGATGTCCAATGCACAGTATTTATCAAAGGCCAAAGACTTGGCCTTTTGCTATTCCTGATTACAACCAAACACCATGGCTTCCTTCTCTTGTTCCTAAACCTTTTGGACTATTGAATTTACTTCCAATGCCGAAAACTTGACTAAGGCCAAGGGTCTAGCTTCTTGGTTCTTATTTTTTTGCCTACAACTAGGCATCATTGTCATCTTTGGTGACGAACTCTTCATCAGCACTCCTCTGCACTAAGTGCATCAAGTGTTGTACTTTCTCATCAGTCGCCACTTCGGCTGTTCCATCACGTTTCCTCAGTACACTGAGTGGTGTCACTCATTCAGTGCATAACTTGGCCTCTGCAAAATCAACACAAGCGATAAATGGTTGAGGGTCTACATTGATCTTCTCTGTCTCTCCATTGCGTAGGGTTATCATTATTTTCTGATATAGAGAGGAAGGCACACATTTGTTGGTGTGGATCTAATCCCTGCCAAGCAAAGCGTTATACTTGGCATTACTGTCTATAACAAAGAATGTTGTCATGCAATCTCTGGTTCCCATACTCAAGTTGATAAACAAAATGCCCTGAGCCATCTACTTATCCCCAGTAAAACCAACAATGATTGTGTTGGTTGGGATTAATTTGGGGTTTCTTTTTTCTAATTTCTTCAAGGAGGACTTCGGAAGCAGGTTTACTGCTGCCTAATTATCGACTAACACCTTGTTTATTTGTATCCCATCGAAGTAAGCTTTGATATACAAAGGTTTAACGTGCTAAGTCATAGATGTTGTAGGGTACTCGAAGGGATACGAGAGATTAATACCCACTTCCTCACTTTCTTCTTCAGTTTCCATTGGTGTGGTAACTTCAGACTCATCTTGAATCATGCTGGCCTGTTGTAATAACCCTCACCACTGATTACCGATTACTGCTAAACTGAGAATGATTATAATTGATAATTGAATTGATTGAAATACTGAACTGACTGATTGACTGTATCTGTTTAAATGCATCCTATCTGTTGATCGTTTGATTATCTGTTCATGTCTTTGTGTTTAAATTGTAAGTTGAAGGCCTTATCGGCGGCCGAATCAGAAATCGGTTGATGTTTTAGGATCATTATAATTTATGTGATTTTATGACATAACTATCTGAAATATGATTTAGTGTAATTAAATTAGATTAAATAATGGTAAATTACAAGAATTTGGTTGAATTACAACCTTGCCATTGTGAGTGGAACACTATGTGAACCTTTTTAAAGCCTTAGTTCCTTACAACAAACATTTCCTCAGCCATTTTCATTGTTCTTGCCGATTTTAGAGAGAGAGAAACATAGAAGATTGGTCTTCATCTTGTACCTAGCTTGCAATTAGAAGATTGAAAGGAGTTCTTACTTGTTTGAGCCTCTACACTTAAACTACTAGACCTAAGGTAGATCATTGACCTTCTTTATTGTGTATTTAAGTTAATTCTTGCATGATTGATGTCAAATTGTAGAGCTAAGGCATGATTTAGTTCTAGCATGTTGAATTAAAGCTTAATTGTTGCTTGCATGTGTGCATTGAAGAGTTTTGGGTTGATTTCATGACAAATGTTGCATGCATGATCATGTTAATGTTTAGGACCATGATTTCATCTTGTTTTTGAAAGAAATTGGCTCATTAGAGCATGTTTTGAAGCTTTGAATTGAGTTTGATTCATGCATGTCATGTTTGAATCATGTTCATGAAATTTGGGTTGAAATTGGATTTAATTGAAACACCCTCGGGCTTTGATTTATCAAATTGATCTTTGAATCATGTTATTCTATGTGTTTACAAATGTTTTCCAGAAATTTGGCCCAAGAGGATCGAATTTAGTGCATTTAAACTTGGTTTTTGGCTTGAAGGTGCAATCTGGGTTTTCCAGATTTTGCACTCCCGCTCAAGCGGGGAAAGTGGCGCTTCGGCGAAATTCGAGCATCCAATACTTTACCTTTTTTGCGATCGCTCGGCGAGTAATTGGCGCCGGAGGGGCCTTGTGTCTTGCGCTCAAGCGGCTATCGAGCGCCCAATCGAGCGTGATTTTTGAGCATCCAGCACTTTTGACTGTTTGCATGTCCGCTCGAGCGTGGGAAGTGACGCTTGAGCGGGAACCGTTGTCTGCATGTCTGCTCGAGCGGGACTCTGTTTTTTCTCAAAATCCTGGAAATGTTTTCTGAATACATCTTTGCATCCACATCCCATCCTAGGCATTCGTAGGCCTAGTTAAAGGCATCTTAATGAGGATATAGATGTAGAACACACCGAGGCAAATTAGGGATTAAGTTATCATCTTTCCCAACTGTGTAGCTTAGTGTGTGTTCAATCTGTAACTGTGTAGGGTTGGCTTTCCGAGGAGACGTTCTAGCCTACTGTAGCCCAGAACTCTGTGAGTAACAATTGTGTAAAGATATGTTCAAAATGATTATCTTCTAAACAACTGAATTGTACTGCTTTCTGAACTGATATTGTTAACTGAATGAATGTATGTCCTATATTCTAAACTGTATTGTGGCATCCTTAGTAACTACTGTTACTGACTGTTACTGTTACAGAGATCTCTGTCGGTTCCCTTGTTGGAACCACTACTGTTTACTGATTGATGGCCATCATTTACTGTTCGGTCTTTTAAGACTTACTGTTTACTGTACTGTTATGCTAATGGATGTACCACATATGACTGAATGACTGATATATTGAATCAATGAACTGTTTTCATCACTGTAAGGACATTCATTCTTAACCTCTTTACGCATTATGTTATTCACTGGACTTTAGCTCACTGCTCATATATATATGTAGGTGTACAGGCACCGGACCAATGCTAGAAACGTCGGGGTAAACTCCAGTTTTGTCAAGCCAACCACTATGCCTCACTGCGAGGTTCCGAGCCTGCCAAGCTATGGCTTAGGGGTGTTTTTATTTCCCCGTTTGTCTCTGTACCGTTTTGTATCTTGTATAGATCTGTCTTGTCTTGTGTTAATAGGGTTTTAGTCTCTGCTCTGAATGGCTGTATATAATGTACATACTGTTTCGTCACTGCCTGTATAAATGTATGAAAAGTCTTTTTGCATACAGACTATCACAGCTCATTGGACATTGTTTATTTACTGTTTTGGCTTCCGCCATGCCCCTGTACTCTGTTTTACTGTATTACCGTTAAGCAGGCCTTCGGTAATCTCGGATTACTGGCTGGTTAAGGTGCTAAACCCTTAGGGGCGGGTTTGGGTCGTGACACCTGTGAATCTTCATTAAAAACCCAGAATAGGGTCGTCTTCCTGACCTTTTTAGTTTCCTTCTTCAGCTTGGAACTCTTGTGGTAGTATATATACCATGTTTACTGACACTAGAGGAAATGAGCCAAACTGAACTGCTGGCTGTACTTGTTTCTCTTCCAAACCAGTTTGTTCTTTTATTTCAGAAGCATCTTCCTTGCTGAACTCTGGTTACCTCTGTGCTAGCAGGTTCCTTTGAAGCAGCCTGTCGGTGATCTACCTTCATTGGCTTGTCAACCAAAAAGGTTTGCTCAGCCATGAAGGCCTCAAACATTCCATTTTTAGCCAATGTTCTCTCTAGGCCTAGCTTAGTCCCCTTATCCCTTTCATTATCACTTTCCTTTAAAGCCTTCTCAAGGCCTACTAAACTGGATTTTTCTTTGGCTCTTAGTTCAGCATGAACTTTAGCCAACTGCTCCATATTGGCATTCTTCTTGATCTTGGGAGCAAACTTCAATCTTATCCCTCCATCTATTTGGTCTTTTGCTTGTGCCATGGAAGTGTTCTCTCCACTTTCTTTTAGATCTCTCTGACACTGGGTGTATCTTCGTTGGATCTTCCTCTTTTGAGACCTAGAAATTATAGGAACCACATCTGGCTTCCTTGTTTTTGGATTCTTTAATAACACCCAGTTATTTGGAGCCACCAAGGGAGGTTTGATCATTCTTCCCTAGTCTCCAAAAACCTTTATTTGAGTAGGCATTTCCTTAGTTTCATTCTGTATGACAAACCAATTTGGAACTCCTGAGACCTATGAGCCCACTGGTCTGGCTGCTAGATCTACCGTTCCACTTTTTGAAGTAGTCTTTGAAGTAGTTCTCGGGGGCCAATTATCAGTGCTGATCCCATGTCTTGCACTAAATGCACGCTTCTTTTCAAGCTAGTTATCTACTCTGTAATAATGGGGTGACCTAGTTTCATACAGAGGCCTTTTCTTTTCGATTGCATCTTGGTATCTGATAGGGCTACCAAGGATGAATGCTGTCTAGAGCCAGTTGGGTATGGCCTCTCGTTATGAGTGCTGGTTATTCGATCTTTCTGCATCTCTTTATAATGCTACTTCCCATCAACTGGAAGCCCTTTCAGCCACTTGTAACATATCCTACACTTGAGACACATTCTCTGCACTATAGTAGCTTCGAGAGAGTCATCATCCAACATCTCTTCACTAAAGCCTTCTTTTAGGCCAACAGAGCTTTGTTTATCAACTGGTAAACTTCTTGGGTTCTTCCTGAAAGTAGCCTGGCTAGCCATATGTATTTGCACAATAATTTCTTCTAATTCTTTCAAGGATAAATTTTGAAAATCTGGCATGCCAACATTGGTTGCAGCCTCTCTAATCTCTAGAAACGGGGTTGGTGTCAATTCCATACACTACAGGAAATTCAATTTTTAGCGGCGTTTTTAAAACGCCGCGAAAAGCCTGAAAAACGCCGTAAAACATAATAGCGACGTTTTAAATTTTCGTCGTTGATACGGCCGCCGCAATAGGTTTGCAGCGTTTGAAAAACGTCGCTAAAAATATAAAACGGCGTTTTTTAAAACGCCACAAAAACGTTGACGTCCGCTTCTCTTACCGTCACAAACTAACGTGTGACATGAGCATGACGTCATTTAGTGGCGTTTTTTAAAAAACGCCACCTTTTTTTTTTTTTTTCTTTTTTTGGGCTCTCTCTCTCCACATATTATTATTAATAGATATCAATATTTTGTCCAAAAGCATACCATTTCAGAAAATATGCATTATAATGAATCTAAAAAAACAAATCTTCTAGACTAAGCCAAATACATTATAATGAAATCCAAAAAACAAAATTCAAATTCACACTCCAGATACTTCAAATACCACATGAAATTAGGCAACAATCTACACAAATCATCCAATTTCTTTGATTTTTTCAACCAAGAGCTATATATGCTTAACAATATAATGTGTCTAAATTTGGCAATTAAAAGGGTAATTGAGGAACAAAAAAGCTGTGACAACAGGAAAACGTTTTAAAATATTCTAAATACAAGGCATATAGAATCTACATTTGTATTCCCAAAAAAAAAAAACCTTCTAAGAGTTTGCTCCATGAATTTCTATCTTAAAATGTCAGATCTTCACTGCAGTCGCTTCACACAGCAAGAGTGCTTGTCTTCTCTGCTGACCCAATAACCTGTACAATTTTAACAATCATGCAGTTGATTCAAAAGTATGCTGTTAATAGTGTGTAAACCAAAAACATCTTCAATTACAAGATGAGTGTGCTTAATAGTGCATCATTTCATCCATCTCAAAAAAACCGAGCAAAAACCCATATACCTACCTCAAACTTAAACAGGCAAAAAAAAAAAATAAACCTAACATAGATAAACCCAAATTCAAGTTTCCAAACTCATCTGGTGGAGGCACATATAAATGTGCCTTGGCACCTGTAAAAAGACCTTTCTGTTTCATAGAATTTAGTAAATTTTAAGAACTTTATTTGTCAAACATGTATTTGTTTTCAGTTTTCATAATTTTTGAAAACAAAATGGTTTGAAAACCTAACACCAGACCAGAAAGATCAGAAAGTCCCACAGTGTGATTTTAAAATTTGCATTTGCAATACCAATGCTGGGGACTGACTACAAGTTGGTCTTTTAGTTGGTTCAGTTTGTGATTATTCTTCTTTCAATAGCTAGCATCCACTGAAACTGTTAGGAAGGTCCAACCCCAGTGGCTTAAACTTGGTGTGGACAATATCTTGTGGAGATCATTGTCTATGGTCCCTAGACATGTGGCTTATATTTGAGAGAATGATGTGTTGGGGTTTGAACATCACAAGATTAGTACCCTTTTCTTTTATTTTGTTAGGAAAATGAAAATGAAAATGAAAATGAAAATATGAAAACTACTTGTATGCTGTTATGGCCCAATCACAAGGTCTCATTTATTGTGCTCTGGTTCCTGTGGTTTTTGAGTGTTAGAGACTTGAAAGACATGGCATGCATTGCATTTTCTTAATTTCATATCTCTCTCTCTCTCTCTCTCTGTGATAAAGAAGACATTAATTTGAACTAATTGTTGCCATAACAGGTTTAGATATAGGCATTGCCTAACAAAGTAGCAATTTGTCCACCCAAAAAATAGTCACTAGACATGTGGCTTATATTTGAGGACATTTTACATCACATTGGTATCCACAAAACTGGATGGTGGAATGAGAGTAGAAAATTAAAGTTACGCGAATTAAAGACACCACAAAACTGGATGGTGGTATCTACTAATTTTTTTACACAAATATGGCTATTTTAGTGTATTAACTAGACCAAGTTGCTCTGTTCTGCATGTTCAAGTTACATAAATTAATCTCTTCATCAAAAAAGTAGTGGTAAAGTTGTCTACCTATTACTTCTTTCAGAGTCTCAGAGGAATCTTGTGCAAAGGTACAAAGAGGCCTTCTCGGATGAAACTTTAGACATCAATATATGCAACATGTGACATGTCCATTGAACCTTACTTGAGAGTGTTGGATTTTTGTACAAAGAATAAAAGCCACACATGTCATTTTGTTGATCTCTATCTAGCACAATGTTAGTTTGAAGTTTATTTTTAATCATCTACCAGGAGGCAGCCAAATGGAATTTCTATTATTTAGAATGAGAAACTCAGCAAATATTAGCTGATTCAATTGGCATATATCTACATGGCATCCTCTAAGCTATCAAATATATATACTACATGGTTTGATGAACTATTGAACACTTTTCACATACTCATATACAAGATGCATTTTTAAGCTTGTACCTAACAAAAAAAAAAAAAAAAAAAAATAATAATAATAATAATAATAAAAAATAAGTGAATGTTGATGGAGCTTATAACTACCTACACTAAAAAAAATCCATACAAAGGAAGTTCGAGAATTATAAGAAACAAGTAATCAAATCCAAAGGCAAGATCACAGGTCTAAAGCATCCCATTTTAAATCATCAATGTATATATACATTCAATGCAATAAATTAACCATTTATATCCAAAACTACCCACTAATCAAAATTAGTTCAAAATAGCAAAAATATTAAAGAGAAGATACAAGATAAGATAAGATTAGGAACATGAGGCTGCAAATTTAGAGCTAGAATAATCAATAGAAGAAAAGATTATGAACAATGCTAACCTTGAATTCAGTAGACTCCAACGGCCTTCTTTCATTGAATTTGTCATATCTACTTCTTCTTCTTCTTCTTTCCTTTCTTTGATATGTGAACCTACATTTGATAAGAACAAATAACATGAATAAAATGTCATATTGAAAATTTCATAATTAAGTATTTACTCACCTCCTCAGACGAACGATGACAATTAAATGATGAAGTGTATGCATGAGATTGTTGTTGTGAATGCACATTTGTAGCTGGTGCAACAGGCCTACCCATGGCCTGTTGAGACTCCAATTGCTCTATTCGTGCTTGTTGAGCTTGGATTGTGCTTTGCATATCCATTTGTACTTTCTGTTGATTAAGCATAGCATCCATCATCTCCTTCATTTGCATCTCCATTTGTGCTTTATATTGGTTAAGTTGCTCTTGGAATTGTGTTTGGATGAGACGAGTTTGTTCTTGTGATTGCCTATATCCACCTCCAAAGACATCTGTCGGAGAAGGACCCAATCCATATGTTCGAACTCGACCAGGCCTCTCAGGCCCTAGAACTTGTGTGATAATCTCTTCATCTGTAGCATTGGATTGCGCCCCAAGCTCCTTCATTTGTGTCTGCAATTATTAATTAGTTAATTAACCACCAATAAAATTCAGCCTACAAGCTGCCATGACAACATCTAAGACTAAAACGGAGTAGCATATAAATGAAAACCATAAAATCATCGCAAAAATACAAACAGCAGCAGCCACACATCTTTCCAGTAATATGCAGCCACACATCTTTCCAGTAATAGGCAGCCACACATTAAGAGTACATGGCAAAAGTTAGCATCAGTAGCCACACGTCTTTCTAGTAATATGCAGCCATTTAAACAAACAATCTATCATGATAAACAATCTATCACATGACTAAGACCAGCAGGGCAAGTTCACCCAGCAGCAGACACAGCAGCATCAGTAAAATCTCAACCCATGTTCTGCTTCTCCTCTGTCACAGCAGAGAGTTTGGAGTTTTTATGAATTTTTATCTCAGTAGCATACACACAACAGCATACATAGCAATGATTATAACATTAACATTAATTAATTAAGCTAAACAAATAATAGCAAAAGCTCATAGATGGTCCTTGGTGATTTCATCACTAAATTTTTATTTCTAAAACTTTCAAAACTACACAAAGACATTATAAAAAATAATAATAATCCTTTCCTCTTATCTCATCATATATCCTATCCAAATCAAACATTTACATTGACAATTACTCCCATGAAATCTAATTTTACATTTAAAAAATAAATAAAGAAACAAATATGAGACAAGTATCTAATACATTCCATACATGCAAAGTATATAATAATGGTGCTACATACCATGACCGCAGCAACTTTATCAGTACTTGGTTTGTTATCCTTCGAGTACCCAGCCATCCACACCTCTAAGCGAGTTGCAGGAACTCCATGCTTCTTATTAGTTTCCTACAATTACACTTAAAATTAAGTAACGAAATCAAAATATACAATTTCAATTTGAAATATAAAGAAACTATATACCTCTACTCGAACAACTGAGAATGGTTTTCTGCCGGTTATGTGATTTAATGTCTTCTTCTTCCGAATTTCTTTGTTTTTTGTATTTTTTTTCTGTTACATATGAACACAAACACAAGATAATTTATTAATTAACAAACTCATCTTATGAGATTACGATAGAGATCAATAAACAATTTAAATGATACCTGTGCCTTCCGAGTGCCCCAATAATAGACTAAGCTTCGCCATTGATGCTCATGTACTCTTTCGGGTCGATGAGTTAACCTATCAGCATCGTTGTCGAATGGCGTATACCCCAGTTGTTTAACTCTAGCCTTCCACTCTCTCCATTTTTTTCCAACAGATGCCAAAACAAATTTCTTCATTGACTCGTCGGCATTTGTATTGACCTGCAAATAATTGGCAACTTTGTGACTATTGCATACACACAGCAGCAAGCCCACAGCAGTAGCTAACAGACCAGTATTTTTTTAAGTCACTTTACAACAACATACACACAACAGCAACCTGGCCAAATATGAGAAAGTGTTTCTCAATCCTGTGGGATGCAAGCAACCAAGGAAAATAAGGCACCATATGAAGTTTTTTTTTTTTTTTTTTTTTATCAGCAACATTGAATGAGTAGAAATTTATGGAGGCCTTTCTTTTCTTTAGGTTGAAAACAAGAAAAACTGAAAAATGGTGACAAGTAGATGAAATATTTATAGAACAGCTTAGTGCTACTGATATTATCAATTCTCTGCTGTTCATTTGTTCTATTCACTCCTTTGTGCTGCTGTCATTCTTTACTATTCAGCCTTCTGCTCAATTATCTAATCTGTGATGAAGGTTATCTGTTGATTTCTCATAGAGTATTGTATGCCTGTCTGCAAGTCCACAACTACATTCACTTTCACAGCTTAGTGCTACTGATATTACCTCTCTACCAGCTTCTGGATAATGAGCATTACCTTCTTGATAGCCTAAATTTTCTCTTTATGAAGAAATTAGTGGCTACTGATATTACGGAGAACAAGCTCCATATTGTCAAAAAAGAGGCAGAAGAACACTGCCTAGAGCATCGTCGATCTGTCATGCTAGTTTACAGAAGACCACAAGCATACGTGTAGAATTTTATGGGTTAGCAATGAATATAAAGTACAATAGATACGATAGTGAATACAAAACAACAGAATTTTTATATCTAACAGAATATGATATTGTAATTTTAACCAGTTCAACACCATTTTTGGCACAAAAGAATCTACTACATTAAGACTTTCCAAAATAGTAAAAAAATTTCTCTACAAATTTAAATTTTAAACACAATCTGAAAATAATAGGTATGATCATTCTCAAGGACATAAAAGGATGTCTCAAGGACAGTCACGTTGAAAAGAAAACAAATGACGCATTTTAAAAGCAAAGGTTTCATTAACATGAATATCCATGCGAAAAGCACAAATGTAACAATGAATATGAAACAAAATTACAATATCATATCATTTCTTCATCATCTTCATATTGTGTCTGTGTCGATATTCCAAGAGGTCCAATAGTTTCATCAATAGTTGTTCCAACATCACCTTCTCTAACCCAATTTATGTCCTCTTCACAAGCAAACGAAGTTGCATCTAACTCTTGGTCACCAAATCCTTCCACTTCATTGTAATGTTCTCCATCATTAATTGGTTGTTCTCCACACACCTCATACAAGTCTCTAGGTTTCATCTTGACTATAACATCCCAATCAGCTCCAACAGGATCATTAACATAGAAAACTTGTTGTGCTTGAGATGCTAGGATGAATGGCTCATCGCTATTTTGTTTCTTTGTATATAACAAATGATTGAAATTAACAAGTGTGAAACCAAACCCATCCTGCTTCAGTCCTTTGTTGTTGTCAATCCAGTCGCACATGAATAGCACATATCTACGGTCGTATGAGTAATACAATTCAATAATATCTGTCACATAGCCATAGTATGCTACTTCACATTCCACGGGATTCATGTCTCTAGTACTTGCATAGCTACAAGTCTTTGCTTTCACCATAACCCCACTATTTTGAGTTTTTCTTCTCCACTCACGACTCCTTGTATGATACCTAGTGCCATTAATTATATACCCACTGAATCTCGTGGCCTTTTTACTAGGTCCCAATGCCAAAGTTTTAATCTCATCTGACAACACAGCATTTTCAATAGCTAGAAGCTCTTCAACCTATTTTTAAAAAGTCAACAAAATTAAACATCAACTAACAGAGAATTAAAAATTGAAAACATGAGAATTGAAAATTAGAAACATGTAAGTTATTAGTACTTACATGAGAATTAAACCATCTGGGAAACTCATCATTGTGACGGCGATCCACATCAAAATCTTTGAGACGACGATGTGACCGCTTAATAAAATCACGATGTTCCCTATACATTTAAAGTACTTATAAAATGCAAGACACTTATTAATGGTATCAATAAAATTTTGGAACAAAGATTGTATCTTACTCTCGATATGGGACAACTGCAGCAGTGTTAAATAACACATACCGATGAGCTTGTACCCATGATGTGTTATCAAGCGCAAACCCTTTTCCTTTTCCTAAAGCATGACCCAGTAATATCCCTGGATTGTCGCTAACATCGTAATTCCTTATTGGTCAATTCAATTTTGACTCGACATCATCCAAGTACCTTGAGCAAAAGGTCATACACTCTTCAACTAAGTATCCCTCTGCAATTGAACCTTCTGGATGACTTCGATTACGCATATATGACTTAAGTGTCATAAGATACCTATAAACAAACAAATGCACACGACTTTCAATTATAAACAAACAAATGAATACAACTGTAAATTGGAGTAGAATTGCACACCTTTCTATAAAGTACATCCAGCGATATTGCACTGGACCGGCAATCTTGGCCTCCTCTGCTAGGTGAATAGGCAAGTGCTCCATTATATCGAAAAATGATGGAGGAAAAATTCTCTCAAGATGGCAAAGTGTAAGAGCAATTTGGGATTGAAGACGATCTAACCCATCTGGCTCTAGAGTTTTGGAGCACAACTGCCTGAAGAAATTGCTTAACTCAATCAATGGTTCAACAACTTTCTTCGGTAACAAATTTCTCACTGCTATTGGAAGTATTTGTTGCATCAATATATGGTTGTCATGACTTTTCAGTCCAGATATGCTATGTTGTTTGAGGTTAACACGACGAGAAATATTGGATGCATACCCATCTGGAACTTTGATATTCTTCAGGAGTGTACAAAACAAACCTCTCTCTCTATGGTTCATAGAGAAACATGCAGGCGGCAAATAATACCTGTTCCCAACCCCTTTTTTAGGATGTAATGCCTTTCGAATTCCCATATCTTGCAAGTCTCGACGAGCATTTAAATTATCCTTTCCTTTCCCATCAACATTTAATATCGTCCACAATACATTATCACACACGTTCTTCTCAATGTGCATTACATCAAGATTGTGGCGAATCAAATTATGCTCCCAATATGGAAGCTCAACGAAAATACTCCTCTTCCTCCAATTATGATCCTCCTCGTTGTCTTCTTTTTCCTTTCCTTTCCTAGTTCTTTTTTGTCTGTTAGTTGGTTGATGCTTAGGCCCTAGCTGTTGTAACACATTAGCCCCCGATAACCGAGTTGGACATGGTTCAAATTCAAAAGTTCCATCAAAAGACACACCATCTTTTCGAAATTTGTGACTCGCATTCAACCAGCGACGATGCCCCATGTAACAAATTTTCCTTCCATTCTTCAAATACCGATGTCGAGTATGTATGTTACAACAAGGACAAGCTAAAGCACCTTTCGTGCTCCATCCAGACAAATTTGCATATGCAGGAAAATCATTTATTGTCCACAATAAGACCGCATGCAATTGGAACATTTGATTAGTTTCTGCATCGTACGTCTGAACACCATTTTCCCACAATTCATTCAGTTCATCCACTAACAAGCGCAAGTAGACATCAATGTTATTGCCAGGTGAAGAAGGACCATCAATGAGCAATATCATCATCATATGAGGTTGTTTCATACACAACCACGGTGGTAAATTATAAGGCATCACAATAACTGGCCAACTGCTGTGAGCAACATTCATTGCCTTGAATGGATTAAATGCA
The DNA here is from genome assembly GCA_025200525.1 of Camellia lanceoleosa. Classification (NCBI taxonomy): domain Eukaryota; kingdom Viridiplantae; phylum Streptophyta; class Magnoliopsida; order Ericales; family Theaceae; genus Camellia; species Camellia lanceoleosa. The sequence goes on from CM045759.1 coordinate 86,350,703, forward strand.
TCCGCTGCTAAACCTAGTCTGACGTTGCGAGGCTCACTCGCAAACTTGGGATACAAAGTATCAAAATTTTTCCGACAGAGTCGAGATGTCTCATTTTGTCGACACCAATTCGGAAAATGCTGACATCCTAACGAAATTTAAAATTATCCAACTTTTATCCATCTGACTTCGTCTTACACTACAAATGTCACTGTCAAATCAACAAAATTTAAAATTATCATTTCATTTTAATTATTCTTAACCTCAATTAAGTACCTTATAATGCATGCAACATGACACCATTCACCTCTAACTCTTCTCTAATAGGTTGGTTCATCCTACTTTCCCATTCAGAATGCAGTCTATATTGTAAAAAGTAGCTCATACGCTCTATCCATCTCTAACGAAATTTAATGACATCTCCCCATGGTTCTCCAAGTACACTACACAAACCGGGTGTATTGCTACACCTTGTCTAGTATGCACCGGAGAACATGAGGAGCTACTACACGAAATCTCTACGAGATGGACTATATTCAAATGAGAACTACTAATTACAACATAGACTTGTGCTCTTTAATCTAATCCTGGACAATCCAAGAAGAGCCTCATCAAAGATGACTAGGTATCTCGATGAAGATTCTTGGGCGGGTCTCTGACTATTTACGCATGCATGGATAATTACTTGCTAAATTAACAAGCTGTCATGATTTTTGCATCCGTGGTGCAACTTGAATCAACACTATCAAGCATACTAGAAGCATTTCTAGCATGAAGCATATTAATGAAGAAACTAAAAGTTTCTACAATGCTCTTGATAGATTATGATATAGAACTTCATCAAGATAACTAGGTATCTCTAATGAAGATTCTACAAGAACAACCATTTAGTTTGTTCTCGTACTCACAAGTAAGCAACAAGTTCATCAGATATCATGAGCTACTACACAAAAAATATAAGCACAAAAAATATAGACCAAGCACACTTGCCAAATAGATAAAAACCAAACCTTATCTTTTTTTTATTATATTGTGTGTACACCTGAAGTATTTGTCCGAAGTATTTGTCCAAATTATTTTAAAGCTGAGGCAAGGTCGGCCGTTATATTTTGGCTTTTGGGAGGGGAGACCAAGTAAGAGAACTAAAGAGAAATGAATAACGAACTTTTTGACTTATGTATATTATCATTGTAGTTTACAAAATATATATAAAACTAAATGAGAATTGACCCAACATGTTAGAAATTAGGAAAAATAGTGTCACAGTAGGGAGCATAATGCTGCAAAAAATAAAAAGATGTTGAAACTGTAAACTATATAGGGCTTAACAATAGCATGTAGACTTTAAAAGTTTGGGAATCTTCCAATTTGGGAGCCTAAAACATGGGTGAGCTCAAACTAGGTTTAGCGATTAACATTAAAACACATCAAGAGGTCAAGTGTGAGCTCAAACTAGGTTTAGCGATTAACATTTTTTTTTAATTAAAAAGAAAAACAAAAATAAATGAAAAAAATCTTTTGGCCCGTGCCAAACTCAAGTTTACTGTTTTTGGCTCAGTTACAAAGACACAAGTACTTGAGCTATTGAATTTTTTTCCCGGAAAGCAACGAACTCAAATATATATAAACAAAAAGTAGATGATAGCATGGAACTGCACATGAGTATTGACCCAATCCTAATAAGCAACTTTTGGGCTTGAATATAGGCCTAGCTAAAGAGCTACGTCAGGCCTAGAGTGGAACTCAAATTAAATACAATGGAATTAAATTTGGGTAAAACAAAGGCCAATTCAGCCACATATGGAGTATTTATGTCAGGACTCCTCTCTGAGGCCCTCTCCCAAGAACATAATAGAAATGGTTCACAAGGTTTTAGATTTGGTTCACAAGATGGAAAAGAATAGGTGGAAAAGAACTCTCAAGTTAAAGCCTCCATTGCAGTTTAAGGCTTTAAAATCCTCTACTCAATATGAAAGCTCAAAAATATATATATATATATATAAATACTTGAGGAAAAGAAAAAGAATTGTAAATACTTGAGAAAGGCTTTTTATATATTTGAAAATACTCTGATCAAAGTAGAGGCTCTTTTTATTAGCACAAAATCATCAATCAAAATAGCAATTTCATATATTTTTCATGAAGCCTCCACTCAAATTGAAGGCTTTTAAAAGCCCGCTGTCAAAGTGAAGGCTTCACTTGAGAATTTTTTGTTGGCCCACTTTTTTTGCCTAAGTGACATGATGTGAAAAAATTGACCCTAGATCATGAAATAGTTTGAAAACATACTAGCTTAGGAAATTTTTGAGACTAACAAGAGTGATCTCTATTGACAATATACTAAGATTTGTCTCTGAGCAATCATGTTATGCATTGTAACTTATACACGCCACTAAGCAACCACAAGTTTCAAATATCCTAAACATAAACCGGTCGATGATTATATCTCCATGCATGCTAACCACAACCTAATCCCAATCGAAAAATCGTCAACTCGGCAAGGACATGTGTGTTTGGCCTCACCTAACTACAAAAACAAGATTTAAGAATCAACTAGTTTCAAAGATCGCTTCTCTATATCCTTACTTCTTACCAGATTGAACTGAATTTTTTATATCCTTACTTCTTAAGAATTATTATACATTCGCTATTCAACATTTGCAAAGAGAAATTTTCAAAGGTGTTAACATTTCATCCCAAACAATAGCAACCTAGAAACCAAAAGTAAGCAAAATCAGAAGATCAGATTTGGACTTCCCAAATATTGAATAAGATTCACTTTGCAAATGAATGAAATTTATTTGAGACAAAAATAGAATTTCCCTAACAATGCACGCTTGCGTGTTCAAAGATTAGAAATTACCTTCACAAAGAGCAAGCTTAACCTTCCTTCCCTTGCAATGTTTGAAAGCAAAAAGCTCGTATATATCAATCTCTGCTAGAAGGATATCAATGGCCTGATGGTCTTTCTGAAAAATTCAATTCTCCATAAAATCAAAATGGGGAAAAACAGAAACCTTAATGTTCAAAAGAAAATAATCACAAAAAATTTAATTTCCCCTTCTTACAGGTAAAATAGAACTGGATTAGTTTCCATCTCACTATATGAACTATATGAGCTTCATGAATCTATGATTGTTAAGTAGAGAGGCAAATCAAATAAGAACCAGCCAAGCTGAAGTCACAACCCATATGTGCTTTCATTTAGAATGTACAATCAATCATACTGGTTAAATGCACTCCATTTTCTTCCATTTTACAATAAACACAATAATGTCCTCTGAAATCAATGTTTGTTGTCTCTAAGTTACCTTTCAATGAACCAATTAAAGTGTTTACATAATACACAGTAACACACACATGTATTTGTATACGCAAGCAAAAAAAGTTGTTCTTCTAGTGAGCAAATGCTTTTAAATCACAAAGTCTTTTGAGGGCCATGAATGCATAAAATGATAAAGTAAGTCTATTCATCTGATTGAATCATGTGCATGTCTATTTGCTTAAGCAACATACTCTAGTTCTTCCATTGACTTCAATACAGTTCTCATCAATATCATGAAAGCAACAAGACAAACTTCTATTATTGTAGAGATAAGTTCTTGTGCAATTTATGTTAAAGCATATGGTTAATAGTCAAGGAATTCAAAGTACAACAACCTGAAAATGTGCTTACATATATTCTAGTGCTTAAATATATTCTGAAAATGTGCTTAATAGTCAAGGAATTCAAAGTACAACAACCTGAAAATGTGCTTAAACCTGTAGTCCATAAACACTCTCTTTAAATAGAAATTGTAACTACTATAGTATTGTTTGAGTACTCTCACTATTAGCTCTGTTTCAACGCACAAATTTCAGGTGTCACCTTCACAGGTGTTGGCTGAGAGCCCAAGTAACATTGAACCAAATAGCATGGAGAGAAAACATGCGTACATTAATTATGTAATTAATATTATTAACATAAGAATTCTAAGAGATAATTGGTAAAAATCAAAAGGACCTCAACAATGCAAGATTCAGGACAAGAATGAAGCAGCTCTTAGAGATGAATACTTACAAACCAGATTCAGGACAAGAATGACGCGGCTCTTAGAGATGAATACTTACAAACCAGATTCGGTAACAAATTTGAGCTGGTGATCTGATCTAATCTGAAAATGAAAAAATTAGAGAGTAAATCAGTCGAGGGCTTTGGAAGAGAGAGAGAAAGAGATCCAGAGTTCGATCTCTTTCTGATCTAATCTGAAAATGCAAAAATTAGAGAGTATTAAATTGAGTGATTAAGAGGGCTTTGATAGATCGATGAAGAACAACAGAGGGCCGAATCGATGACGATGAAGAAATACCTATTTTAAACAGAGATCGATCTGGTTTGATAGATCGATGAAGAACAACAGAGATCCAGAGTTCGACGAATATCAGTCGAGGGCTTTGGAAGAGAGAGAAAGAGAGAGGGAGAGAGACCGAGAGAAAGTGAGAGACAGAAAGTGAGAGACGGAGCGTGGACGGTGTCAATATAGACACCCAATACGACGTCGTTCAACTGAGGCCTAAGACAACGTTTTGAAAATGTTGTCTTGCATCCATCTATAATGGCGTTTCCTAAAACGCCATAAAAGAAACGTTGCTGTAGGCCGTTTTTCCTGTAGTGATAGCTTTCTTAGACTTGGTTGGAAACTTTAGCCTCCCCTTCCAAATCTGTTCTTGGATCGTGTCTCGAAAAACAATATAGTTTTTAGTTGAATGAAACCAAGAATTTTGCCATTTACAATGCAGTTTTCCTTTAAGTTCTTCAAGGATAGGAATCTTGACTCCCTTTGATAACTTTAGGAAATTTACTGCAAGCAAATGATCAAAAATATCATCTGCTTTTGTTTAGTGAAAAGAATACTTCCTATGTAGGTCTTTCTTTTTAAACTGCTGGTCTATTCTACTGTTTTTTTTGAATTAATGCCTCAGAAGTTAGAGGTTCTTTTCCTACTATCTCTGCTACATCAATTTCATAATTAGGGTCCCTATAGTAGGTCTTATATGATGCATTACTTTGATCTTGTTCTTCCTCGAGTAAAGTTTCATATCTAGACACCTTATAAGTTAACTTTACTAAGTCTCGAAACTTAGTTGAATCAAATTTCTTTCGAAGCCTAAATTCCAAGCTATTTTGAGCTAATCTTTCAAATTCAGGCTCTGGTAGCATGACCCTATATTTGTTTCGTGCCCTTTTAAATCTGGTAATAAACTAAGCAGTCTTCTCATCAAGCCTTTGGCTCAATCTTGCAAAGTTTACCATAGAAACTTCAAGTTATGTTTGGAAAAATTGGGCATGAAAAACTTTCTCCATTTGCTACCAAGTTTGGATAGTGCCAAGTGTAAGGTTTATGTACCGTACGAAGGCTGCTCTAGTTAAAAAGTTTGGAAAGAGTCTTAGTTTCATGTAATCATTATTAGTGAACTCACCATATTGGCCTGTAAACCTAGCAATGTGTTCTATAGTTGACTGATTTCCATTTCCATAAAAGAGGGCAAAGTTTGGTATTCTAAACCCCCTTGGATATTCGTGTACCTAGTCTACCCATTATGGGTAAGGTTTCTTGTACATTGGAGTTTGGATCCCCCGAGTTATAGGCCCACACATTTCTCTAATGATGTCAACAATCTGGTCCCTAGGAACCATATTTTGTGCTGGTTGAACCATTACTGGAGGAACAAACACATGCTTTGGAGGAACTCCATGTGCTTGTGGGCTTTTTGGTCCATATATGGGTACATTCAGGGCTAGCTGTCCATGTTGTATTGGCTACTGTTAAAGGTATGGCTGGCCTCTTAGGGCCTGCCTTGCGAAAGGTACCACAAGAGGAGAAGTAGGTGTTGCTTCTCTTCCAACCGCAGGAAATCCTTCTAACCCCTAAGGTGCAAACTCAAACATAGAGTTGGTGAAACCCCTTGTGCCAGGCATGTTTTCCAACATGGATTAGAAATGCCCTCATGCCATTACCCTGGGTTGGCCTAGATCCACTAAATTGTATGGTTTCACTAGTAGAGAATGGTACATTCTGAGTGGCCATTAGTCTCGAAGGAGTTTCATACCATGATTGAGGCACAAGTGCTGGCTTCTCATGGTTATGACTACTAGTCTGACCATTGATGTGTTCATTATTTTGCATAGGCTATTTATCTCGAGCTAATCGTTGTTGAGGACTATTTACATTTTCTTCAATTTGTCTTATAACAGTTGGTTGATGAGAATTCAACCGATCCAAAAAGGATGTTGCCTATCTTTCCATTGTATACATTAGTTGTTGTCCCATAGTATCTACTAAACGTTCTCACATATTCAGTGGTTGGGTAGAAGGGACATTTGAAGGTCTAGTCTCATGGCCCTATCTAGTGTGTTGGACATGTGTTGTATATTCTGAAGTGCTGGTTTGTTCAACCATTTGTGGAAGATCTGATGGGATAGGTGCATCCATCACATTGTCCTCTAGGTTAGGTATTTCTACCTTTTCCTTCCACAACTTTTTTCAGGCATTCATTTTCTCCTCTTACTCTATGTCAAGCCATTTTTAATAGTCCCACTGGACGTGCCAAAAAATATATGTTGGCTTTTTTGGGTTTTGAAGGTTAATAATGTAATTTGGAGCGTGCCAGTAAGGATCAATCAGTCCTTACAGAATTTTAATTGCCAACCAATTATCAGACGATTGTGTTGAAGTTCTTTCAGCCACAATGAAGAGGACTTTTATTGGTGGCTTGGTTCAGAAACAATTTATAAGAAATAACAAGTACAAAATAATTCAGAAACTGAATTTCATTGAGTAAATAAGAACTTATAATAAAATGACCCAGCCTTGAAAAGATTTACAATAATGACTACTTGAGATTACTCCTAAGAAATGATGTGCAGTACAAGAATTGAAATGCTGAAATGTAAAGAACTAGAAATGTAAAACTGGAAAGAAATATGAAGTAAATAAACTGGTTTCTGAATATGAGTCTAGGTCCTTCAATCTAGGGCCTTTCCTACTATTTATACTCTCTAAAGGTAACAGTCGAAGTGGGCTTCCAACTATCGAAATGTCCTCCCATGATTGCTGATCATGCTCTCTCACAGTCAGTCCCACTATGCCATTCTTGTAGTTAGGCTTCCCTTTTGGATTTTGAATTTGAATTCGTGAGCAACTGTTAGGCCACGTCATCTTGCACCTTCTAGCTTTCCCAGTGCTACGCAGATCCATTATAACCACTATGACCTCCCACGTGTCTATCTTTGATTGGAGATTTGTATTAACTTCCCGAATTGCCCCTCAGGTAACCACGTGTCAAGCTGTGATTAGCTTTTACAAAACATGTAGCCAACAGGTAATAAAATTGAAATCTACATCATTAGGTGTATAACAAATCAAAATATGATACATATCATACCACATAATTCTATCATATATCTAATGATTTATTCTATTCAATTTCATAAAATAATATTTTAACTTTTTAAAAATTATTAAAATACAAAATTTAAATACATTGTAATAATAATCGGTTTTGCACATGCCATTTTAAACTAATATATATATATATATATAAGAATTGCTTCACAGTCACAGGTTTGCATTTTGGCCAACCATTCCATAATTGCCCTTTATTCACTGTCTCCTCCGTTAGCTATTCAACTCTCATTTTGTAATTTACTAAATACAGCGTAGCGTAGCCGTCCGCTTACGGTATTAGTCGATAAACTGCTTGTTTTTCTTTCTTTCTTTTTAGTTAGATAGTTGTGCATATTATTAAAAATATCTTTGTGTTAAGCAATGTACTTTCTTTTTCCCTTTTAGTTAGATTGTTGTGCATATTATTGAAAATATGGACAATTACACTCCATTGGATTTTTCAAAAAATAATTACATATTCATGGTAAAATTTATAATTTTCATGATTAATATTCATAAAATTTGTAATTATTTTTTAATAATACCGTTTATCTGATATTTTCATTTGTACTAAAAGACAAATAAAGTAGAATTGTTTTTATTATAATTGTCCAACAGTGAGATGTGCATATTATAATTTGGAAATTATTAGATAGTTTTGGGTGGTGTTTAGTGTATTAGATTAAAGTGGAATAGAATTATTATTCAATCAAAATATTTATTTTTATTTTGTATTTGTTAAAATAATGATGAAAAATGTATTGTAAGAGAATAATCATAAAATAAAAGAATTATCATTCTATTTCATTTTATGTCATTCTAATGAATCAGATGAAACGTCTGAGTATTATATGCCATTACTTACATTGAGCAGATACTCTTGTCAAATGAAAGTTGCAATTCACACTAAGTGAGTTATTCTTTGTCTCTCATTTATTTAACAAAGATGAGTCACTAAGACCATCTCCAACGCTTCATCAAACTTGGCATCAGATTTAAATTTTGGTGAAAAAGTCACTTTTTGGTGCTCCAATGGTTTCAGCAAATTGGTATCAAAATGAGAATTTAACAGAAAATTCATTAAAGTGAGAACATGGTACAGATTTTACTACTTTACTGTGCGTAACCGTTAGAGGAGAACAACCGGTCAACCAGTCGGTTGACCAACCGGTCGATCGGTTCATCAACCGGTCGACCGGTTCATCAATTCTGCCATTGTTTTGTTCGACAGGTGCGAACTGGTTTGAACTGGTTTATTTTGAGATAGGTTATTTTGTGGACTATGAATAATTTGAAGGGTGATATAAATTTAAATTCCCATGAAAATATAATTGAAAATGTTACATCTCATATACATATTTCAGAACTAGCAGTTCCAATAATTTACCGTTGGATGGACAGAGTATTTTGAAAATTTATCATTGCTGATGTGCTCTATAAAATATATCTGTTTCGTAATATCAAGCTGTGAATTTCAATTGGGTTGACAGAGTATTTCATTTTCAGAATAGTATTACATTATATGCTGTGAATTTTGTTTGTTTTGTGTCATTAGAAATTTTTTTCTCAGTGCACTTTAATTTATATTATCTGATTATATTATCTGATTCTGAGGTTGAGTGTATATCATTCTAATATTTTTCAATAAGTTAGATATTGTATCTACTGAATTTGTTTCAAACTATGGAAGATTTTGAAATGTTTGAGGAATCACAAATGTTAGAGTACAACACTGATATTAATTTTATGTCGGAAACTTCATGAGAGCAGAACACGCAGAACACTGATAATCATTTTATTTCAGAAACTTCTCGTGTTTCTCGTGGTAAAGCGTTCACAATTATAGAAGATGAAACTTTATATAGATCTTGGTTAGCAGTCTCTCAAGATCCCATTACTGGTAATAGTCAGACTATGGCTATATTTTGGAAACGAGTACTTGTTTATTTTAATTCACAATTGAGCGGTGAATCAAATCGAAATCGTATTTCTTTGTCTCACCGTTGGTCTGGCATGCAAAAGGTAATTAATAAATTTTGTGATTTTCTTCAACAAATTCAACTGAGGAAACAAAGTGGAACAACTGAGGCAGACATGGTAAAATTTATTTGTGTTATTAAATATCAAATTTCTTTTCTAAATATGTACTTGTTATTGAAATTTTTGTAATTTTTTTTTGTAGGTCGCTGAAGCGAAGCGGATGTATTATGCAATACAAAAAAAACACTTCACATTTGATACATGTTGGGATATTTTGCGCCGAAGTTGTAAGTGGGATGAATTTTGGTCACAACCCAAAAGAAGCACGCAATATGCTGATCCATGTTCGAATCCACCAATTGAATATGAGGCATTTCAATCCAACTAGAATAATGCGGTGCACGAACAACCATCTAATACATCAACACGACCAATGGTTAGTTGTATTGGAATTATTAATGTGATAAGTAATCATGTAATCACAATTTTATTAAATGGAACATAATGATTTATATTTGTTAGATAATTAACAGATAAAAATAAATTTATTAATATATGTCATAATTTTTTATTTATTGAAAACACCATGTAAACGATGTCATAAAATTTGAAGCAATTGTTGCCATGTATGATTAATTACATAGATTCCATATGATGTTTCTAATATATTTCCTATTCATTCATTTTTTAACTAAACAATGCATATTAAACAGCAAGAACAAGGCATAAAAGAACTTGCAAGACTAGAGCATTTCCAAAATGAGACTGTATCAAGTTGTGTAACTTGTCTTTTATCATCTTTATGTTCAATGAGACTGTAACCTTATCCTAGAGGGTAATTTATTGATTTATGCTGAGATGGTTCTGATAAATGACATATTCAAAATGGAATCTGTACACTATAAAAAAAACTTCAGTGTGGTTTTTTTTTTTTTGGAGATCTTTGGTCTGTAGTTCAATGTGGATTTTTTTTTTAAATTAACCTCGTCCTCTTTAAAATGATATTTCAAGTGAAGGCCATTGACTACTATAGTATGATTTAGACCCAGAAAATCATAACTGAATAATGACCTTTTTGTAGCATTTTCAGAATGTACATAAGTATGTCCTTTGTCAAATAGGCATTAAAATGAAAAACTACTATATTAAATGATAATAACTGAATAGGCCAATGTAAGTGAAAAACTACAATATTCAGTGATAATAACTAAATAGGCCAATGTCATAACTGAATAGGCCAATGTAAGTGAAAAACTAACAGAGGATTTTAGATCACATAATATTGATATACGAAACTACTATATTATACAAGACAAAACCACTACATTTATAAAAGAAATTGACCCAACAAAAGGCTGTTAAAATAACAAAATACAAAACAATGCAAATGCATAATGTGAAACACATTAACAGTTATTATCTGGTGGTGGTAGAGGAGGAAAGTAGTGATGGTATATGTCATTTACGCGATGCTCAGTCCTATCTATGCGATTGTTTGCCACTTCATGATGTCTTTCAATATCCAAACGGAACTCACCAAATTGTTGAATTAATGAGTTCTGCGCAGTGGCAAATGTATCAAATTGAGTACCCAACGAATTGACCTGATTAGACATTTGATGTTCCCATTGAATACGTTGATTATAACGTTGTTCTTCCATGGCCAAAAACTCAGTCCAATATTGAGGTTGTTCAGTTGATGGCATCACATTGGCAGGAGAAGCTTCTGGAGCATCATCTGGTGGGACTTCATCTTCTGATTCTTCTGGAGCATTAACACTTCCAATTAAATTTAAGGCTCCACCAGCACGGGTCACCGTATACTGATTAATGGGTGAACAGATTTTGATCTCCATTTTATCTACAAGGTGAACCCTAAAATGTTTGAAAATTTTTGTTAAGAGTACTCTAAACAGTAATGACCGGCCCATGAATTGAGCTTGATTTGCATACATCATTTCTTTCATTATTATGTAACACAAATCTAACTTATGGCCAACTTCAACACAATACAACAAATAGGCATTAAAATATGGGACTGCATTATGATGTCCTTTTTTCGGAGTGACATTTTTTACAATCCACCAGTGGAGAATCCGAAGATTGGGTTTTAAATGTCTTGCTTAGAGACTAGTCCCAGTAAATTTTGTTCTCACAAATAGTAGTATATACATCACTAGCATTACCAACAATATTAACTAACTAAGCCTCACTCTGAAAATGGATATTTTGATCACCTACCTCAACTCCAATAATGCTTGCCAAAGTAGGAATATCAAACTGTATACCCTTTCCTTTCACATATGACAAAAGAGTAAAATTTTCATATTTTTCCTGAGTACCTCTTAGGTGAACATAAAATAGAGATACCAGCCGTGGATATACCTTTTGGAGTAAATTAATTAAATTTAGCCATCCCATTGCTTCAAGTTTACTAACTAATAAACTATCATATTGAGGTGGCAGATTTACCCTCCTCCTTGTTACAATAGGTCGGCTGTAGAAGTTTGGAAATGCTTGTTCATGACTTTCACTGAGAAAATCATCAGTAGGATATGACTGATTTTGAGGCTGCTGTTGTTGGCGTCGTGGAGGGTTGGAACTTTCACTAACTTATGGTTTGGCTCTTTTAGTTCTAGGCATGATATCAATATCTATTAAATTTTAATAAAAATGTGTTACATATGAAAGCTGAATTAGAGTTGGCTTGTTGTTGTTCTGGTGTTATGCTGAATTTTAATATGCAGTGTTTGTGGTGTTATCCTACATTTTAATAAACACTGCATTTTAATATGCTTAATGAAAACATGAAGTTAGAATTCAAATAAAAACATTTTAATATTAGAATGCATATTAAAATGGAAAAACATTAAAGCATTCAGTATGCTTACTGGCACATTAATTAAAATGCATACTAATGAAAAATGCGTACTAATGAAAAATCCATACTAATAAACACTACATTTTACTTCATGTTAATGTGCATTGTTTGTTGTTTAGAAGTGTATACTGAAATGGAAAAATAACATGAAGTAAAAATTGGCTATATTTTATGCTCTTCAAAAGGTTAAAGTTGAACAAATAAAGCATGCTCTTGTGTTCATTGAAAAAAGGGCCGAAGAAGTGCAAGGAAGTGCACACTGAAAGGCCAAAAAAAAAAAATGTGCAGGGCCGGTTGACCCCCCGGTTGACCTGTGCGTTGAAGACTAACTCTGTTTTGATGTTGCCTTGTTGTTCCTGCTGATGTTGGCCTTGTTGATTCAGATGGTTTGCCTTGCTGATTCTGTGGATTCACACTTACAATATAGTGAATATGCAGTGTTTGGGAATAGAAATTGGTGAAGTCGAATTTGAAGGTGGTGGTGGAGGGAATACAGTGAATGACTGATTATAGAGACAATCTGTGGATAGAGGTCTTCAGTAAAAAGAGTGAATTTGGTGATGCCAGGTTTGTATACAATTTTGAGCTGATATAGAGGGTGAATTATTGAGGTAGGTGGTGAAGGGAATTAATATTCAACTAAATTGGTTGAATGAATTCAATAAATGGTTGTGTGTGGAAAATGAGGCATTGACTCATTTGAGCCATGGAAACGTATGCCATGAATGTAGGTTGAATGCATTTATCCACTGACTAAATAAATGGCAACATTATTAACTAGTATGCCACTCTGGAGGTTGAATGCATTTCAACTGAGGCAATAAATGAATGGCAACATCAACATCAATAAATGAATGGCAGCATATCAGTAATAAGCCAACCAACATCAATAAATATATAGACAAATAAATTGGGCACCAATACATATATGAGAAAATATATATACTGAATAAATTTGTATGCCACATCAATAAATTCGTATACTGAATAAAATCATGTGGCACATCAATAAATATGAATTGTGAATAAATATATGTGGTATTATCATTTGTAACTGATTAAGACATGTTCATATTAGGGCTGTCAATGGATCAGATTTAATTCGAATCTGACCCGAATCCGATCCGATAACCCGAATCCGTTTATATAAAAATCCGATCTGATAATCTGATAATCCGAATCCATTTATTAAACGGATTGAATATGCAAAAATCTGATCCGACCCGATAATCCGATAATCCGACCCGATTATTCTCAATTTGAATGAAAAAAACATAAAATGAAGAAAAAAAAAACAAATTATATAAAATTGTAGCTCAATAAATAAATAAATGGATCGGATCGGATTATCGGATTAGATATCCGAAATCATCGGATTCGGATTCGGATTCGGATATCTATAATCAGATATAGACTAAACGGATTCGGATCGGATTCGTGTTTGACTTAATCGGATCGGATTCGGTTTTGACAAATCCGATCCGATCCGAATCCGATCCATTTACAGGCCTAGTTCATATAAATATGTGGTATTATCATTTGTGGTATTATCATTACTGAATTGAACACAGAATACTGAATTGAATAAATTTAAGACATGATTATTAAATTATCATTTAAGACATGATTATTAAATGTGCATAAATTAATGTGGTATTATCATTTGTGGCACATCAATACTGAATTGAACACAGAATTTAAGCCATGATTATTAAATTTATGTGGTATTATCATTTGTAGCTGATGAAGACATGATTATTATCATTTGTAATTCTCATGAATTGAATACAGAAGAATTCTGAATATTAAAGATTGGATCATCACAACAGCACATCATCACATAACTTCTGAACTACTTGGTTAATATAGTGCATCGTAATGAAGATTACAAACAAGACAACCTTCCATTCCAAAACTATAAACAAAATTACATGTATTGATGTGGTGAATTTAGTTTTCACCATGAAGATGCCACATATGTTCTATTAAATCATTACGGAGGGCATGATATGCATCCTTATCTCTAATGCCTAAATGACGAGACAAAAATGATTGGAAGTCATTAGTAGAAGTAGAGGAAAGTTGCATTGGTCCGTTGGTTGATGAAAGTTCATAATTGAAATCAAGGTGCTCCTCCCTCTCATCTTTGACAATCATATTATGTAACATAATGCAACTCTTCATTATGTTGGCAAGCATTTTCGGATCCCAAAAACGTACAGCACCACCTATAATTGCGAATCGAGATTGAAGCACTCTGAATGCCCGCTCTATATCTTTCCTGGCAGACTTTTGCATCATTGCAAAATGTTGTTTCTTTGCTCCTTGAGGGTTAGAAATTGTTTGAACCAGTGTTGCCCATTGAAGGTATATACCATCAACAAGGTAATAACCCATATCGTAACTATGTCTATTAATAGTGTAATGGACAGGGGGAGCTTTACCTTGAACAAGATCAGAAAACAAAGGCGATCGGTCTAACACATTTAAGTCATTGTGTGAGCCAGGCATTCCAAAAAATGCATGCCAAATCCATAAGTCATAAGATGCTACTGTTTCAAGAAAAATGGTTGGCTTTTTTTGATGGCCTATGTATTGACCTTGCCATGCTTTTGGATAATTTTTTCATTCCCAATGCAATGCAATCTAAACTTCCCAACATACCCGGAAACCCCCGAACCTCCCAAATAGCAAGTAATCTAGCAATATCAGTTGGTGTTGGAGATCTCAGATATTCTGGTCCAAAGATTTCAATCACTGAATTACAAAATTGTTGCAAACTTTGAATTGCAGTGCTTTCCCCGATACGTATGTAATCATCAACTGCATTTGCTGCGACACTATATGACAATATTCTTATCGCTGAAGTCATTTTTTGTAGGGGAGATAATCCAACTACATAAGCTGCATCTTGTTTTTGAACAAAATATGAATTGTGTGCTTAGATTGCATTCAAAATTCGCAGATACAAAGGACGACGCATTCGAAAACGTCTCTGAAATATTGTAGGTGAATACACTAGGTTTGTAGCAAAATAATTTGCAAAAAATCTCTCATGACCCTGCCTTCTATCTCTGCATATATACTTATGGCCTACAATAGAACCACCTATTTTCTTTGAGTTATCACTTGACTTAAGAATCTGAAGCATACTAGCATTATTCTTCTCATAAGTCCCTAAAAGTGTGACCATATATTCATCATCAGACTCATCACCAGAGGAGGAGGAAGAAGAAGAAGATGAAAATGAAGTCAACATCATGGATTTGAAGGTATTCATTATGCTTCGTTTTGTTTCAACTATGATCGTATCAGTTGTCTGGGGTTGTCTGGCATATGGATAATATGTTTATATGAGATTTTAGAAGCAAATCATTGTTGGAGGTAAACCAAAACGAAATATATGTAATGGAGGGAAAAAGAAATAGGAAAAGAATTGGGAACAGAAAGGGAGGGAAACCAAAAAAAAAAAAAAAAAATAGCCTTACCGGTCGACCCTCCCCTTTTTGATGCTCACCGTTGGAGGAAGCCATATCAAATTGAGAAAATTGGCTTTTTTTTACTCAAATTTGATGAAAAATTTAGTTCACCGTTGGAGATGCTCTAAGTCTCACCCATAAGAATTCTCTACTATCTCATTGATTTAGACCACCACATAAGTAATGCCAAATAATATTATGGGAGTACGAGGCTACAATGAAAAAAATAAATTCTTATTTAAAACTTGTAACAATATTATTTTTAT
The DNA here is from genome assembly GCA_025200525.1 of Camellia lanceoleosa. NCBI lineage: Eukaryota > Viridiplantae > Streptophyta > Magnoliopsida > Ericales > Theaceae > Camellia > Camellia lanceoleosa. Next base: position 86,366,715 of record CM045759.1, read on the forward strand.
AAATAATACAAAAAAAAAGTATTTATACGTAAAAGGGTAAAATAAAATTAATGAACCACTATTATCCCATACCCCTACCTGTGCAACTCGGCCACCTCCACCTTCACAACCGCACTACCCCAACCACTACTATCATTAATACAAAAAAAATGCTTACGAGCACTAAAAATAAAACACTAAGAGGAACACTAATGATGTGATAGTTGTAACAACCCAAATTTTTAATTATTTTGTAGAATTTATACTAATATTATTTCATCTCAGTTCAGAAAATATATAATTTATTATATATTATTATGTGTAATTTTGTAAAATAATATAATTAGTATAAGTTTAGGGGTCAAAATATAAATAATAATGATATAGATAATATAAATAATAATAATAATAGGTGTGGTACTAAAATAAATAATTAATTTTCTATTCGTATATAATAAAATATAATTTAATTAGGAATTAATTTATTTATATAATTATATTAAAATATTAGGTCAAAAGGTAATTATCTTAAATACCTATTAAAGATAAGAATGAATCTATATAATTAATTATTGTATCTGGGAAGAGAGACACGCGTTAGCCGAATAACGCGTTCACCTCTCTATGGCCTTGTTTGGGAAGACTAAATAAGTGCACTTTTTGTCTTTTTTGACTAAAAAATTGAGGTTGAAAATATGGATGTTTGGGTTAACTTTTTGACTTTTTATGGAAAAATGTGTAATAAAGAAGAGGTGATCTGCAAAAAGAAAGAAAGAAAAAGAAGAGAAAGGAAGAAAAGAAAGGAGGAAGAAAAGTAAAGGAAAGACAAAGAGGGAAGAGAGAAAAAAATGATGGAAGTTAAAAGGATTTTTGATAGTGGAAAGAAAGAGTAAGGTATTAAAGTTAAGGTGAGTTATATTATACCTTGAGTCACCAAAATATATTTTACTTATGTTTTGACTTACCAAAATCTGTTTTACACAAGTTATGTTTTATTTATATATTAATAAAAGTTATGTTTTATAAAAGTTTCAGTTACATGGTTCTATTTCTGAACCCTATTTGCTCAAAAGGAAACCCATGGATATATTTGTTTATATTTTAAAGAATATTTGACTATAACCTTATAAGTAATTATGTTTTGTAAGTACCACCACGGGAGTCCCACGCCTTCGAGGACTTAAATAACTATTGGCCTTTGTTTGACCACTTTGTGGTCCTCTGTTTGTCATAGATCCATTGACCTCTGTTTTGTGCGGTCCAAAGTCTTTGTCTACTATTGTGGGAGCCAACGCTAGAATCCGTACGAGACACCCCGTGAATCCGCACTGCTCGATACATTGCTACTTTTGTGACCTCTGCTCGTTACGCTTCTGTACCATGGTTATGGTCATTTACTTACAGAATTTATGTATTTCAGTTTCTGCTACTTAAATGATTTGTTTATGTAAATGTTTTAGCCTAACTAACGATCCATGGTTATTTCGTGTCCCTTATACTCTTGGTATAATATTTCTCACTCTGCTATGTGCTTATAGTTTTTTTTACCAATTTTCAGAAAATATGCAATTCAGAAATAGTTTTTGAAAAGTCTTAGATGCGGGGCTGCGGAATAGACACACACAACACTTTTATGATATTTTTTATATATGTAAATATCAGCATTTTTTGTCAATATATTTTGTAATAAAAATAGAAGCTCCGATGATTATTTTGGTAGGCTTGTGTTTATTGATTTGTTTAAGAATTGGCCGGAGGTAACTTCAGTTACTGGCCATCACGATACTTAACCCTTGGGTACGGGGAGCGGATCGTGACAGTAGTAGGCCCCTCCAACTTTCTATGCCTTTTTTTTTTGTTTTTTTGGTGCTATTCTCAATGCATTAGTGCTATTAGTGATGTATTTTTTAGTAGTCTAAATCATTGTTATTAATACAATTATTAAAATATTAGTTTTAAGGTCGTAATTATATATAAGAAAATAATTTTTATAAATTTTTTTATAAAATTATTTTGCACAGCCATCAAGACAAGCGGGACGTTGATTTTTTATTCTATTTATTTTCTTAAAAAATAATTATCATGTTTGTTTTCAGTTTTTTAAAAATGTTTTTAAGAAAATTTTACTTTTTTGTTTTTTGTATTTTTGTATTTTTACTGAATTTTTTTAATATTTTAAGTAATTTTTTTAATTTCTAGACACATTTAACATAAATACACTTAAAAAGTATAATTTTTTAAAAAAACTTTAAAAAAATTCCCTAAATACCAAAAATACAAAAAAAAAAAAAAATTCAATATATTTTTCATATTTTTGTGTATTTATTAATTTTTAAAAATATTTTATTTTTTAGATACATCTAAGTAAGGTGCATATAAAAAAGTATAAAAAAAAGTTTAAAATTTTAAAAATATTTATTAAAAACAAAAAAAATACAAAAAATAAAAAATTCAATTTTCAAAAAATTGAATTCAGAAAACTGAAACTAAACACATTGAATCTTATTTTTGAATAATAATCTCAAATAATGTTTGATTGATTGAAATGGAGTTTGATCAATTGAGATGGAGGCAGAATGCCATTGATTTAGGTTGAATAGAATAAAATAATTATGTTTTACACTCTCAATAAAATAATTATTCTATTATATTTTTATTTCATTAAAATAAATATTAAGTCAAAAATCAAAACCAAAGTTTAAAAAAAAAAAAAAAAAAAATCAAATATCCTTGCAAGTAGCCCGTGCTACACGGGCAATTTTTTATTAGTATATATACAGTGTGTGCCCACTTACATATGGGGTTGTCTGGGGGGCTGACTTTGAACCATGACTCTAAAGCCCAAAGGAAATCTTTGACCAAACCAAAGCCCAAAGCTAATTTCAAACCGCGTCCTCAATTTGGCCTTTTGGACTTTCTTGAAACTTTCTGACATATTCATATTTTTATCTATGACCCACATACAAATCATTTTTTTTAGATTTTTTTATTTTTTTTATTTTTTAACGAATCATTTTTTTTAGATTGCACATACAAATCATTGACATGTCCCTCTAAAAAAAAAAATCATTGACATGCATGCACGGTTTGTTTATCCTTAAGTCATTTTGAATTATAAATTTGAAGAGGTATAAAAAAATAAAATAAATAGAGACCAATTTTTTCTTTTTCCTTTTTCTTGGTTAGATTAAAAAAAAGAAATTTCAAGAATGAAAATAGATATGTATAAATGATTTCAAGAATTAAAATATGACTGATGAAAGATCCAAAATGTGGGCAATGCCACAATACACCTTCCTTCTCAGGAATAAATCACTTTTTGTCATAATTTAATTAATTATAACTAAACACTTTTAGGGTTTGGGTTTAAAGCATATTAAGTAGAACATTTCTGTAAAAAATTAAGTTGATCGGATATCGATAACTTTTTTATTAAATCACATTTGAATTTAATTTTATACTTTAGATTACATTTAGCATTTGTTTTTTTTGTATATAAAAATGTGATTTGATTAAAAAGCTACCAATGCCTGATCAATTTGATTTATTACAAGTGCATTCTAATTGACATGCACTAAAAATTGAACTAATCAAATCATTTAAATAAGCACTGAAATGGGCCTAAATGCCCTGACTGTTGCGCATAGTGCACAACAACTATCTCAAATCAAACCCACACTTTTGAGGCATAATCAAAGAACTCTTTGGTCATGCCCAAAATTATAATCACAATAACCAACATTAATAGGGTATATCATAACCAAAGGTTAAAACCAAATACTACTTGAAACATAATCAAGACCTCTTCGGTCAATGGTCATAACTAAAATAAGGCCTTGTTTGGGAACTAAATATTTTAGTTAAAAAATTAAAAAATTACTATAAGTTATCATATCATTCTTTTTACAATCACAATAAATCATATATAATCAACACTACAATGAATCACAATTAAGTCATAATCAACATTATAAAAAATTATAATCAAGGATCACAAAAGTTATAATTGAGATTTTTTTTTTAATCAACAAAAGTAAAACTTTATTGAGATATAATTGAAATATATAATACACATTTTTTTTTTGAGGTGTGTAACGTAAAATTCTCCTCTAAAATATAGCCTAATTGAATCTTCCATATGTAATTGTTGACCATCATGCATAATTGCTTGGATGAAACCAAAATGAAAATTCCAAGAAATAAAAGAATAGGGAAAGCCATACAACTTGAAGGACAGTACTGCATGGGTGAAGACTCAACGGCTGTTTTTAGTTATTGATTCACTTAGAGAAGGAATTTGAAAAAAAGAAAAGAAAAAAAGTATGTGAAATGAAATATGAATAAAATATATTTATATTTTATTTTATTTCATACATTTTTTTCATTTTCTTTTCTAAATCTCTCCCTAAATGTGTGAACCAAACACAGCCCAAGAGGATCAGATATTTTAGAATGTGGAAAAAACATATATTTATATATATATATACTACTTGTGAAGTGAAAATGAATGGAAAGACTGTTGGCCGAAGACTTGGAAATTATATATTAAAGTTGGGCTGCATTCGTTGAGAAAACAAAGCTGCCATGGAAAAAGAATATCAAAAGAGAAAAAAGCCAAGAAACAACAGTCTTATGTATACTCACTAGGCAACAAAGAAAAGGCCATAACCTTGATGTGAAGACTAAAAAAAATCAGAGAAATTCCTTTGAATTTTAAATTATTTTAAGACTTATGAAAACGACTTTTTTGTATCTTGTATAGTAATTAAGTCAGTCGAGGACTTAGTATAGTGGAACTTCCCAAACAACCCTATCATATGACAAGTTGGGATATTCAAACTTTGGTAGAAGAAATATAGTGGAACTCCCCATCCATTGCAAGTTCAGTAGCTCTCTCCGCTTACCAGCTTCTCTATCTCATAGTCCTAGCAGTTGGCGAGTTCTAATTATTCAGTAATCTTAGATTATAGACATCTGGCATTCTATAGTATTGTGATTAGTGGAGAAGGTGGGTAAGTGAGATATTATGTTGAGTGATTGGAGAACATGAAAAATATATTAAATAATGATTTATTAAGGAGTATAAACACATAATCATTAAATAATTTTCCGTAAGGGAGATGTATAAACTTGGTCAAGATTTAAAACTGAAAGAAAGAAGCTATTACCGTAATTGCGTAAACAAGTACATCACTACAGGCCCATGGAAAACACATTACGGACCTGTTTATTTTGATGTTGAATATATTTTACTCATTTTATGTTATTTAGTTAAATAAAAGGTAAGTAAAATATTTTGAAAAAAAAATATTTTTACATCATTGTTCAAGAAATAACTTATCTTTAAAAATTCTATAAGTCAATTTTTATAAATTCTCATTCACTATCTTTTCAACACATTTAACATTTTTAAAATTGATTTTTTAGCTTACTACAAAGTCATAAATGACACTTCTATTGAATCAAAAAAAAAAAAAATTATATAATAAAATATTTTTATTTCAAGTGTCAATCAAACGTCAAAAAATTTAAATATATATATATATATATATTTTTTGTGTGTGTGGGTAAAAACAGTAGGAGCCTACAACAAATAACGTTTTAGGGATTAAACATTTCATCCCTAAAAGTAAAAATTTTGGTAGAAACCGGTTAGAATCAAATTCCATTCGTCACATGAATCTTCATGAAAAAGGCAACCCAGAAAAGTGAACAAGGTAATGTTTAGTGGTAAAATTTTAAAAATATATCTAATAAATGTATTTTAAGGACAAAAATAAAAAATTTAGTCTAAAAAATATAGTAATTTATTATTAAATATTTGATTTCGTCACTAAAAATATAACTTGACACTTTTTACTTTTATAAAGTGATTTCATCCTTAAATTTTTGTTAAAACCTTAATTTTTTACAATTACTATAGAATATGGGATACACAGCAAAAATTACAAGTTGCATTTTTTTTTTCAAGAAGAGTAGTTACTTTTGTACAAAAATTACATACTCTTCAAATTCGATGTAATAATAATATCTAAAATAATTTCTTTAATTATTAGTCGATTACTTTGACTGCTTAGTGAGAAGGTTCGTAGATGTGTAGTCCATTGGCCAGTAACTAAAAAAAATATTTTTCACAAAAACCATTTATACACTATGGTTTTGTTTGAAAATTTGGCTATTTTAATTGATTTTTTTAATTATTTAATTATTTTAGTTTAGCTAAAAAAGTTATATTTAGAATGGTAATTGACTTTTTTGTAATTAATTTAATAGTTGTGAAAAAAAAAATGAAATGATTATAATTTAAATATGATATTTTATCACATTAATTATTTTAATCTATTTTATTTTTATTAACTATTTTAATTTTAAAAAAAAACCCATCTCTATAATTTCATAATTTGCGGCTATGTCGTACGTGTACCATCTTCAATCTAAAATAGTCCCCTCTCTCTCTTCCTTCCATTCCAACCGCGTTAGCTAAAGTTGTTGAAATTTCATGCCTTTCATATTTTGATTTATTTGTGGTCTCCATTTTTAGCACGTCAATTATGCTTCATTCACCACCCAAGTCTTGTCATATGATTTTATAACGGAAAAATTATAATTCAGTGAATTTTTTTTGAAAATAATTTAAAATTATTGCTAAATTTTATGAAAATTAATATATAATTTTTTCATTTATTTAGGCCAAGTTTGGGTACTCTCAAATAATCTAAAAAGCCAAAAAGTTACTCAAAAAGTTAAAAAGTTAACACTATTCACCAAAAGTCAACAATTACGGCTGCACAACTCCCAATTCAAATTTTCTTCTAAAAACCAATTTTCACAATTTTTTATTACACATTTTTTCATAAAAAGTCAAAAAGTTAACCCAAACATCCATATTTTCAACCTCAACTTTTTTGTCTAAAAAGACAAAAAGTACACTTATTTAATCTTCCAAACAAGGCCTTAGTAAAATTTCCACTAAATTATATATATATATAATAATTGTTTAATTAGCTGACCCTTTATGCAATGATGGACCTAGAGGGGGGTAAGATCGCCCCCTTTATGATTTCAAAAATCCCTTTATATATTAGTATTAAGTATTAACTATCTTTAAATTATACATATTCATCCCCTCTAGATTTGAAAAAAGAAAAAAAAAAAAGTGATTACATGATCTACACATTTTTATGTATGAAAAGTGAGATGCAAAGTATAATATTTAATAATTTCGACAAAATATAATAATAAATTTTGATTTCTCCCAACTAATGTCGATATATTGTCTTATAATTAATCTTTTATAAGTCAATATAAATATAAGACAACATAAAGTGGTTACATGATCTACACCGTTTTATATATGAAAAGTGAGATACAAAGTATAAAATTTGATAATTTTGACAAAATATAATAATAAAATTTGGTTTCTCACAACTATAAATTGTCTTATAATTAATATTTTATAACTCAATACAGGACAACATATTAATTTATAGAGAAAATTGTTAAAAAGTCTAATATAACATTTGTCTAAGGCATTAGATTCAGGAGATACTTTTTGTTGGTGTGAGATTCACCTTTTGTGAAATAATTTGATGAGAAATAATAGTGGTGTTTGGAAAGCAAGTTTTCAAATTTTTTTTTTTCATTTTTTTCACTAAAAGACAAAAGTTTTACAAAATCAAAAAAAATACATCCAAACAAAATATCACATCTAAACCCATAATCATTTCACTTTTTCTCTCACAAACATCACATCCAACCACATAAAAATTCAACTATCTTCCCAAACACCAAAAATTTTTTATCTCATAAAAACCTACATCTAATAAAATCTACATAAAAACTCACTTCCCAAACACCATCATTATTTTGTTGTTTTGGAAGATATTTTGTTTTCAATTTTACCCCTTAACTTATCTGTTGATTTTTTTAAACCTATCTATTTTATTTATTGAATTTTTTGAACTTATTTTTCCTTATCTGCTGAATTTTTTAACCTATTTGTTGAAATATTTTTTTTATCTGTTAATTTTTTAAAATCTATTTTCTTATATGTTCAACAAAACAGTCATAATCTTCAATTTTTTTTATATGTTGAAACAAGGTCTGGTCAGTTACAAATTTTATCAATGCAAATTGATTTCAAAACCCATTTTTCTCTCTCTATTTGTTTGTCTCTTTCTATCTGTTGGTATCTCTCTCTCTCTCTATCTGTCTCTTTTTCTTGTTGTCACGGGTTGCATTTCCAACCAACTTCAATGCCTGAAAGCAAACAAAATAAAACATTAGAGAGAGAGAGAGAGAGAGAGAGAGAGAGAGAGAGAGAGTGTGTGTGTGTGTGTGTGTTTCAATTCAACTGCTAAGAAAGTAGAGGAAAATGGGAAACCAAGAAATTTTTTCAATAACTATTGTTGAAATTTCTTAATAACCAGCCAAAAATAGAGGAAATGCAAGAATAACTGCATTTTTTTTGTCAAATTAATCAAACAGAACTAGCACAAGCAAGTATTCAAAAGACGGCGACCGGAATACTTCTTTCTTCCATTCCAAAGCTTCGCAGAGAAATAAGAAGAAGAGGATTGATGGGATTCAAGATGATAATGATAGATGGTGGTCGTCACCGGAAGATTTGGAGAGGATTGCCGTGGGCTATTTTGAGGAGCTGTTTGGGTCGGGGCTACAGCATAATATGGGGGCAGTTTTGGATTCTATTCAGGTGTTTGTTCCTCCTGAGAGGAATGTAGAGCTAGCTAGACCTTTTACTGTAGAGGAGGTGTCCTACGCTTTATTTCAGATGCATCCTACGAAAGCCCCGGGCCCGGATGGCAAACCCACACTATTCTATCAACGATTCTGGCCGACAGTTGGGCCACAAGTTACAAGGGCGGTGTTGGGTATTCTTAATGAAGGAAATGAGGTAACGGCTATGAACGATACATTTATTGTGTTAATTCCAAAAGTGCCCAAACCAAAACGGATGTCTTAATTTCGGCCGATAAGCCTTTGTAATGTGGTCTACAAAATTATAAGTAAGGTATTAGCCAATCGGATGCGGAAAATTCTACCTGAGATCATATCGATTAATCAAAGTGCCTTTGTGGCTGGGAGACTAATTAGTGATAATGTGCTTACTTCTTTTGAGATATTCCATTTTTTGAAGAATAAAAGGCATGGCAAAGAGGGACATTTCGCCTTAAAACTTGATATGAGCAAAGCATATGATCGGGTTGAATGGAGGTTCTTACGGGGGGTTATGGAGAGGATGGGTTTCAATCAACATTTTGTGGATACAATTTTACATTGTATCTCTTCCGTGTCATATTCTGTTCTTGTGAATGGCCGTCCGACGAAGAAATTTATTCCTTCTAGGGGGCTGTGTCAAGGGGACCCGCTATCTCCGTATTTGTTTGTGTTGTGCGCGGAAGCTCTTTCTTCATTAATAAAAAGAGCTGAAGGAGAAGGGAAGCTCACGGGGGTGGTGGTGTGTCGAGGTAGTCCACGGGTGTCTCATCTTTTCTTTGCGGATGATAGCTTGTTGTTTGGAGCTGCGACCCAGCAAGAACTGCTGGTGGTTTAAGATATTTTAGGACACTATGAGATAGTTTCAGGCCAAAAAATCAATCTTGAGAAATCGGCTATCTGCTTTAGTAAAAATGTGGGTGTGGAGGTTTAGATGGGCTTGCAGAATGTGATGGGAGTTGGCAATTTGGTGGATTCTGGAAAATATCTTGGCCTACCTTACATTGTAGGCCGATCTAAAAGGGCCATTTTTAACTCTGTTACAGATCGAGTCTGGACAAGGTTGAATAGGTGGAAGGAAAAATTTTTATCTGTGGCTGGTAGGGAAATATTACTTAAAGCGGTTGCACAAGCTATTCCAACGTATATTATGTCTGGTTTCCAGTTGCCTGATGGGATTTGTGAGGACATTGATTCTATGGTGCGCAATTATTGGTGGGGTGAGCGTGAGAACAAGCGGAAAATTCATTGGAAAAATTGGCGAGCTTTGTGTGATCCAAAATGGGTGGGTGGAATGGGGTTTCGTAGCTTGAAGGCTTTTAACAAAGCATTGTTGGCCAAACAAGGGTGGAGGTTGGTTTCGACGCCGGATTCGTTGTTGGCCCGAATTTTGAAGGCTAAGTATTTTCCACATACAACTTTTTTTCGAGCTACTGTTGGGTCACATCCATCGTTCACATGGAGGAGCATTTTTAATGCTAGACCACTTTTGGAAGGAGGTGTGCGATGGCGAGTGGGGGATGGTCGCTCAATTCATTTCTGGGGGGATAAGTGGGTGTCGCGGCCTCACTCTTTTCGGGTTTGTTCGCCCCCTACAACTCAGTTACAGGGTGCTATGGTTAGCGAATTAATCGATGTGGATAGGCATTTGTTGGGACGTCACTGTCTTGCATGAGAACTTCTTGGAGATGGATGTGGTGGCTATCCAGCAAATCCCTCTTTGCGGTTACAGCATTCCCGACAAGGTGGTTTGGCATTATACGAGGAATGGATTGTTTTCGGTCTGATCGGCTTATCACTTGCAAATGAACATTAGTGGACGGGAGGCGTGCGGGTCTGGGTCTGATATGGAAAATGTTAGCTGGTTTTGGAAGCAAGTTTGGAGCCTTCGTCTTCCTAACAAGATTAAGGTCTTTGCGTGGAAGTGTTGCTCCAATATTCTACTGGTTAAAGCAGTTCTTCGGCATCGGCATATTTTGATGGAGGATAGGTGTGAGGGATGTGGGGATGATGCAGAAACGGTCATGCACTGCTTATGGGGTTGCATGAGGGCAAGGGAGGTCTGGAATCAAAGTCCAATTTCGTTTGTGCTGGACCACGGTGTGGGTGGGGATTTCATGGAATGGGCTTATGGGGTTGGACGTCGAACGGATAGAGACAGTCTGGGATTGTTTTTCGCCTTTTGTTGGGGTTTGTGGTCATCTAGGAATAAAGCCATTTTTAGTAATGTCACTCATTCGGCTGCTGAGACAGTTCAATTGGTGTGTGATTTAGTGCGTGACTTTCAGCAGGCTCAGTCCAATGTGCGTGGTATTCCAGTGGCTCATGGACTTGCGAAGTGGAGACCGCCGTCTGGGGAGATTATTAAAGTGAACTTCGATGGGGCCATGTTCAAGCGGCAGAAGACCGGTGGGATTGGAGTTGTGATTCGTGATCAAAAGGGTGTCCCAATTGTCGCTCTATTGGAACAAATTCCACAATGGATGGAGGTTGATTGTATTGAAGCTATGGCTGCTGTTAAGGCTCTAGATTTTGCAGCAGAGTTGGGTTTAACAAATATTCAATTGGAAGGTGATTCCCTTACTGTGGTCAAGGCAATGCGAGGGGGTGGTTATCTTAATGCTTCTTTTGGTCATTTCATTCAATATGCCATCGAGCGTAGTAAGCAATTTCTGAGTTTCTGTGTCTCGCACACGCGGCGGAGTGGCAACGGTCTGGCTCATCATTTGGCTAGAATGGCTAAGGAGGATCAAGAGAAGAGAGTTTGGTTGGCTGGGGTTCCTGCGCAGCTAGTGCAGCTTTTGTTATCTGATGTTCCTATTTTGTAAGGGTCATGCCCTCCACCTTCTAAAAAAAAAAAAGTATTCAAAAGAGTAAATTGATAATCTTTCTAAATTCAACACAAATTACCAATAACAAAAATCCAAATGCCTCGGACAAAACTTTAAGCCTTAATAAAAAAACAAAATAAATAAATTTAACCAAATCAAAACACAAATGTAAATAAAACAGTTATGTATATATGTATACGCATACACACACACACACACACATATATACAGAGAGAGAGATTGATTGATTCTGAGTAGAGAGTGTGTGTAAGTTAGAAATAAAATGCATGTAGTGGTAGAGGGTATTTTGATCAATTTATGACAACTTTGTCCTTATGGACATAATAAATGAACGCTTGGACCTTTAGACAAGAAAAATTCAAAATTTGATTTTTCACCCGATCACCCTTATTTATATATCTTTTATGCTATTTTGTACCTTTTATGTCTGTAAAAATTGGTGTTGTAATTTACACTTTATTTTTAAAATTTTTGTTAGAATATATATTCATCCTCCTCTATGTTAAAATCTTGCGTCTGTCCTTGCTTTTATGTGAATGCCTTCGTATTCACATGACATGATATGAGTCAATCGTATACATGTTATTTTCTATAAGTAATTAGGGATGGATTTTGATAATTAGTGACTCAAAGTTTAAAATGTTTGTACTTCTTTATGAAACATACTTTTATAAATATTATACAACAATTTTACGTTAGATCCAAGATATTTATCATTAAATTTAATATGTTTTATGAATTTTAAAATATTTTTTTTACACTTTTTTAAGATATTTTTTTCTCTCATTTCTAATATTAATAAGTGCTTGGGACAGGAAGGACTCATACTGTAACCCAAATGGTCTTAAAACAACACTTAAGTATTAGTGCGATGTTTCAAATTCAAATCTATAGAGAGACATTAACCTACTGTTGGCTTTTTGGCTTTCAAAGGATATTTTTGTAAATGAGAGCGTGCCAACAAGGATCAGTCAGTCCTTACAGAAATTATAATTGCCAACCAATTATTAGACGATTGTGTTTTAGTTCTTTCAACCTCAATGAAGAGGACTTTTATTGGTGACTTGACTTAGGAGAAATTAAACAAAATAACAGTTAAATAACGAACAATTAAAGTATTTCATTAAGATGAAAACTTACAATGATCCAAACTCAGCCTTGTAGAGGTTTATAGCAACAATCTACTTGAAACTACTCCTATGAACGAAGTGCAATGCAGGAATTTAAAGTGCAGGAATGTAAAGAACAGGTATTTAAAGTGCAGGAAATGTAAAGATTAGAAATGTAAAACTGGAAAAGAAAATATAAAGTAAATGACTGGTTTGTTGGATCTGAGTCTGGGCCTTTTTTCTAGGAACTTCCTTGCTATTTATACTCCTCAAGGATAACCATCGAACTGCACTTCAAACCATCGAACTGCTCCTCCATGATTGCTTGATCATGCTGCCTTAGAAGTAGTTCCATTACACCATTACTTGCAGTTGCGCTTCCCTCCTATATTTAAATTTGAATGTGAGTAACCGTTGAAGCCACGTCACCTTGCACCTCTTTATTGATCCAGTGCTACTCAGATCACATGAGAACCAATACTAACTGCCACGTGTACAATCAGGATCAAAGACTTAAATGGTCTTCCTATATTACCCTTATTCTGCCACGTATCGAATTGTGATTGGCTTTTACAAAATATGTAGCCAACACCTACACAATTGTGTAAAAAAAAAAATCATTAATTACTCGTTTACAAAATCTATTTAAAAATAAATGATTGCCAACATCAATAGATAAAAAAAATGCTATTTAAAGGTATGTTTTGAAATTGAATTGATTTCACAACAATTTTGATTAAGTTTTGGAAACAAAATGTTTTCATATCAATTAGTACCTAAAAAATTATTTGGCTCGGTAGTTTGACCCAAAAATAATTCTACACATACTAACAATCTTATTTAAAATTTTACTAAAAATATAAATGGTTAAATGTGAATGTTTGTCAAAAAAATAATAATATTTAAACCTCTAATTATATTTGGAAGAAATGAGTATGGGTTCGCCTGAATATTTGCTCCCTGTACAATTGGCGCCGTCTGTGGAAACCTTGACAGACAAAACCTTGTTTTCCAGACTCATCTGATCGCCGTCCATGGCGAACAACGACGAGATTCCGTTGTCTGCCATCGACGGAGTTACCCCGGAGTCAGGCAGACGGAGAGAAGGACATCCCGCCATTCCTCCAATGATGGACCTAGAGACATCTCCAGGAGGACACTCAAGAGACGCGCGAGATAAGCGCGGAAGAAGCTTTGGTCATTCTCAGAGTCCAGACGGTCACCGGTAGCGGAGAGAATCGCACGCCAGACGACTAGAACACAAGCTAAGGGACCAAGACGCTGTCATCCGAAGAATGGCGGTGGAGATAGAGGATCTCAAGCGGCACGTTAAAAGGAAGGGGGTAGCTGGAGTGAGAGACCACAGTGAGCGCACCCAACCCCGCCGTTCATGCAGCCAGAGCCAGCGGCAAACTCTGTCCAGCTCCATCACTAGAAGTTACAAGGTTGGAGATTCCGACGCGCACGTACAGAGGTCCAGCGCGCAAGATAGCACCTATCAACCCTCACGTCTGACGACGACGTCGAGGTATTCCTATTCTACTTGCTGAGAGGAGGGCAGAGTCTTGAAGGAACGGGCTCGCCGGCGGGAAGCTTAGAGAGTGCCGGCATTCCAGCGGCTATCCTATGGGGGACATGCCAGTGAAGAGGTCGGAATGCCTTCACCCCGCCTAGCTACGCCTCCCCTTCTTGACGCAGACTTGGCAAGACTGAGCGCCACACCTTTCTCCCTGGAGATAGAAATAACAGCGCTTCCGGCAGGGTTCCACCAGCCAAAGTTCACGCTCTACGACGAAAAAACCAATCCCTATATGCATAAAAGCCACTTCCGATAGGTTATGGCCGGATATAGGCGAAATGACGCCCTTATGTGCCTTATCTTCCCGTCAAGCTTGGGCGAGCTGGGCTTGAAGTGGTTTGAGAGGTCACGGAGGAAGCGAGAAAGGTGGCATCAGTTGGCGGAAGCATTTGTGATGCGCTTCAAAACCAACAGCAAAACGCCAAAGGAAGTTGACCACCTTCTCAGTGTCAAGATCGAACCGTGTGACACACTCAAGGCATACAACTCCAGATACTGGGAAACCTTCAACGAGATCTTGAATTGCCTGGCCAACCTTGCAATCACGCAGTATAAGCGTGGTCTCCCGGTCGGACATAGACTGCGGGACTCGCTTACGATGCACCAGTCGACATCCATGGACCAGCTAATGCAGCGCATCAATGAGCACATCCGAATAGAAGATGATGCGGCAACATCTACTGCGAAGGCAACACCGATAGCAACAGACAAGAGGTCAGTTGGCAAGGTGCACACGGTCGGACAGGAGACAAACCGTTCAAATGATCGCGCAGAGGAATCAGATCGTGGCTCAAACCGCAAAAACTGGGGTAGGGGTCGTCGAAATGACCGAGATGACTACCCCCGGGATGACGTCGCTGATGCAAACAGAAGGTTGAAGGCCAGGACAGGCATTACTACAGTTTTTAAGATTCTAATTTATCGCATACTTAGTGAAATTCGTGACGAGGATTATGTTCGGTTTCCTGCTAAGTTGGACGACGAATAGAAAAGTTTCAATTCGCGGTACCGTTGCACATTTCACCGAGAACGCAGCCACCGGACAGAGGACTGTTTGCCTTTGAGGCAGCACTTGGAAGAGCTGGTCGTAGCTGGACACCTGGACCTTTACATCGACGGAGGCCTGAAGGCAAATCAAGCCTCGGTTGATCCGTGTGCACCAGGTGACTTGGAGGCGCCCCCTCAGGGAATGGTTAATGTAATCCACGGCATAGTGGAGCCGGCGCATGTATGTGAGCTCCGAGGTATGATCAAGAAGGCAGAACACATGAGGGAAGTTTTGTCAGTCTAGCCCGCGATCAAGAGGGGGAAGACCGAAGAAAAGGACGTGATCACTTTCTCTACAAGGGACTTAGAGCGCATTCAGACACCGCACAATGATGCCTTGGTGGTCACTCTCCGCGTCAAGGAATTCGATGTCAGGCGCATCTTGATCGACCAGGGAAGCTCGGTCGAGATCATGTATTACGACGCATTCAAGTAGCTGAAACTTTGAGATACAGACTTAGCTCCGGCCACATCGCCGCTGGTTGGTTTTAACTCGCAACCGGAGTGGCCTTTGGGAAAAATCATCCTGCCGGTCAAAGCGGGATCCGTGGTCAAGCAAGTGGAGTTCTGGGTGTTGCAGGTGCCATCTACTTACAACCTGATCCTTGGAAGGGGATGGCTTCACGCTATGTAAGCCGTGGCGTCCACCTTCCACCAAGTGATGAGATTCCCCTCAGTTATGGGGGTAATTGAGGAGATTTAGGGCAATCAAATCATGTCGAAGCAATGCTTCATGGCAGTCAATGGGAGCCGAGCTGCCAAAGGCTTTGTCCAAATGATAGAGGGACTGGAAGACCGAGTAGTCCTTGACGACGTGGGAACTAGGGCAGAGGACAAAGCCGTCGAAGAATTGGTCTAAGTGCAAATTGATACAGAGAGTTCGGACAGGCTCTTCTTGCTCGGTTCAAGCCTTACTGCACAAGAAAGGACCGAGATGGTTGAGTTCTTGATGACCAATATCTAAGTCTTCGCATGGTCACCTTATGACATGCCCGGCCTTGATCCGAGTTTTATTAGCCATCACCCGAACGTCTTCCCCGGAGCCAAGCCGGTCATTCAGCGAACAAGGAGATCGACGTTGTATCACGCCAAAGTAGTTATAGAAGAAGTGAAGAACTTGCTTGAGGTACGAGCTATTCAGGAAGTGTACTACCCTTGGTGGATTTTAAACACAGTCGTTGTACCAAAGAAGAATGGGACGTGGCGAGTTTGTGTTGACTATAAGACCGTCAACCGGGCTTGCCCTAAAGACAGCTTCTCACTGCCCAGAATAGACCAGCTCGTGGACTTAACGGCTGGACATACCAGGCTCAGTTTCTTGGATGCCTACCGCGGTTATCATCAGATTGCCATGCATGGCCCCGACCGTGAGATCACCTCCTTCACTACACCGAGGGGACTCTTCTGCTACTGAGTCATGCCTTTTGGTTTGAAGAACGCCAGGACAACTTTCCAAAGGATGGTGACCAAGATGTTCGCTCCTCTTCTAGGTCGGACAACGGAGGCTTACATTGATGATATGGTGGTTAAGAGCCGGCATCAAGAAGACCACTTGTCCGACTTAGCCGAGATGTTCACTATTCTCAAACAACACAAGCTATGCCTGAATGCGTCTAAGTGTGCCTTTGGCGTGGGATCCGAAAAATTCTTAGGTTTCCTAGTCACAAACCGAGGCATCGAAGCAGACCCCATCCAGATCAAAGCCGTACAAGAATTAAAGCAACCTAGCTCAGCTAAGATCGTCGGAATGGTCAGCGCTTAACCAATTTATAAGGGTCATCGCATCACGCCGCCTTTCCTTCAAGCTCTGAAATCAAAGTTCTCATGGGATGAAGAACATGACCACGCTTTGGTCGAGCTCAAGAAGTATCTGTCTACAGCGCCCTTATTAGTTACACCAAAACCCGGCGAAGAACTTTACCTTTACCTGGCCGTTTCCAGCATGTCGTCAGTGCGGTGCTTGTTCGGTCAGAAGGAATCAAGCACCTCCCCATCTTCTACGTCAACAAAACCTTGCTACCAGTAGAGTCAAGATACTTGCTGCTGGAAAAACTTGCATTGGCATTGATGATGGCCTCTAGGAAGTTGGCGCACTACTTCCATGCCCATACAATCATCGTTTTCACCGAGTTCCCCCTCAAAGCTTTGTTCGAACGGGCAAACTTCTCCGGTCGAATCCTTAAGTGGGTGGTTGAATTAGGACAATTTGACGTCAAATTCCAGCCATGAACTGCCATAAAAGCTCAAACATTGGCCGATATTGTCGTGGTAGATGAGGAGGTGAATACAGGCCAGACCTCAATAACACAACTAGGCGATGACGGCGACGCGGAACTTGCGCGTCCCACCGAAGAACCTTCGGGTCGTATAATACCACGGCCCGATGATGCGATGACGGAGTTGGGTATCACTGACCAACCTGCTTGGTCCGGTACCGCATCACCAAAGGGGGAAGACGTGGAACCGCTCAGCATAGAGCTTGCAGCTGGCATAATATTGCAACCCGGCGATTCACCTACGGACTTAGGCATTACAGATCAACTTGCTGAGTCCAGCGTCGAATTGCCGAGGGGGGCTGAAGTGGAACCGCTCAGCACAGAACTTGAAGCCGAACAGCCAAACAACCGTGATCCCATCAACCTTCAAGCCTCTCAAAATCCCTCCGGCTGTTGGAGGCTCTTTGTTGGCGAAATGTGAAAACTTTTTGTCGATAGAGCCTCGAACCGTCACGGAGCCGGGCTAGGTGTAGTTTTGATCTCGCTAGACAGGCTGACTATCGAACATTCAATCACCTTCGGATTCCCTGCCTCAAACAATGAGGCTGAGTACGAAGCGCTTTTGGCCGGGCTTAAGAGCGCGCTTCAAATGTACGTATCTGAGCTAATGGTTTACAGTGATTCCCATCTTGTGGTTAACCAAGTTTCTGGGGTTTACGAAGCAAAGGACGACAGAATGATGAAGTACCAGGTTCTGGTCAGAGACCACATCAAGCGATTCCAGGCAATAAGTGTCTAATAGATTGGCCGAGAAAAAAATGGCCGAGCAGATGAATTGGCCGGCCTTGCTTCCATGGTCGATAGCACATCTTCCAACCCTCTCCTGATTGAATTCCTTCCGCGGCCCAGCATTGAGGAAACCAGGCAAAGCGAAGTTCTCTATGCCGAGCTAGGTCCTTCATGGATGGACCCTATTATCCTCTTTCTCAGAGACCAAACCCTTCCAGCCAAGAAGAAGGAAGCACATAAAGTCTGGGTGAAGTCAGAGCGGTTTTGGCTCTCTCCGTCAGGCGCTTTATACAAGAAGTCTTTTACCGGTCCGTATCTAAAGTGTGCACCTGAAAGGACGCCTTTCCTCGCATTTAAATTCACGAAGGCATCTGTAGCAGTTGCATAGGGGGCAGATCTTT
This sequence comes from Camellia lanceoleosa, assembly GCA_025200525.1. NCBI lineage: Eukaryota > Viridiplantae > Streptophyta > Magnoliopsida > Ericales > Theaceae > Camellia > Camellia lanceoleosa. The sequence goes on from CM045759.1 coordinate 86,385,423, forward strand.
GGCCTACCGAGCTATTTCGCAAGGCTACTGGTGGCTATGTATGCAAGTCGATGCGCAGAAGTATGTTCGCAAGTGTGAGAAGTGCCAGAAGTTTGCCCACCACATCTACTAACACGCCAGAGAACTTCTTCCCCTTACCAGTCCTTGGCCCTTTGTGATGTGGGGGCTGGATATAGTAGGACCACACCCAACGGCACCAGGCAACCGGAAATTCTTCATCGTGGCTACAGGCTACTTCACCAAGTGGGTTGAAGTCGAGCCTTTGGCGATAATCAAGGAGAAAGACGTCAAGCGGTTTGTCTGGCAAAATGTGGTAACACGGTTTGGCGTCCCTAAAATTCTGATCTCGGATAACGGCACCCAATTTGACGGTCGCCTATTTAAGGGATTTTGTGAAGACTTGAAGATTGAATTCTATAATTCTACCCGGCTTACCCGCAGTCTAATGGTCAAATCGAACCATCAAACAAGACCATTCTGGATGGGTTGAAGAAAAGGCTTGAGAAAGCCAAGGGAAAGTGAGCAGAGGAACTTCCAAGTGTCCTTCGGGCATACCAAACAACCCCGCGGCGCTCTACCGGGGAGACTCCTTTTGCCTTGGCATATGGCATGGAGGCGGTCATCCCTTTGGAAGTTGATATGCCCACCCTCAGAAGTGAAAATTTTGAGCCCGAGCTAAACGTCGAAGCCATTGCCCTGGAATTGGACCTAGTGGAAGAACACCGGGAAAGGGCTCTCATCCATGTGGCCGCCTACCAAAAAGAGCTTTCAAGAAAATACAACAAAACGGTGCGCCCCAGATCGTTCAAGTAGGTGACTGGGTCTTGAGGAAGGTCATGGGCAATACCCTAGTGCCAGGTAAAGGCAAACTAGGGGCAAACTGGGAAGGACCTTATAAGATCATCGGTCTGGCGGGCAAGGGGGCATACCACTTAGAGGACTTGGAGGGATGAGGAATACCCCGGCCATGGAATGCGGCCAACCTGAAACTGTATTATTTCTAGCTTTTGTTTTCTTTTAGTGTAAAGGAATTTTTTGCCTTATACTTCAGAATGTAACATTCTTTTTGTCAATATATAGAAGTGTCTCATCTTTGCTGAAATGATTCTTTTGATTGTTGCTTTTAAATTGGGACTTGCAACCGAGATGATTTACTCCGGTTGAACAAGTTGATGATTTGCTCAACTCTGAGATTGCAACCGAGATGAATTACTCCGGTTGAACGAGTTGATGATTTGCTCAACTCTGCGATTGCAATCGAGATGATTTACTCCGGTTGAACGAGTTGATGATTTGCTCAACTCTGAGATTGCAACTGAGATGATTTACTCCGATTGAACGAGTTGATGATTTGCTCAACTCTGCGATTACAACTGAGATGATTTACTCCGGTTGAACGAGTTGATGATTTGTTCAACTCTGCAATTGTAACCGAGATGATTTACTCCGGTTGAACGAGTTGATGATTTGCTCAACTGAGATTGCAACTGAGATGATTTACTCTGGTTGAACGAGTTGATAATTTGTTCAAACTTTATGTTTAACAACCGAGATGTTTTATTTCGGTTAACTCTGTTAATGATTTGCACAACTTTTGTATTTAAGCCAAGATGTATTGTTCCGGTTAAAACAGTTGACGATTTACTTAACTATCAGCCTGAAGCCGAGATGTCTTTTCCGGTTAATTAAGTTAAGCAAGATGGTTAGCCTTGCCGAGGTATTTTGTTCGGTTGAAGTTATTTCGATTAAAGACCGTGCAAACACTTAAAGGAAATTGAGTTTTTTCATTGATGTGAAAAGTAAGTACAAAAGCTAGGGCACTTAGCCCAGTTACATATGCAACTCAAAAGGAAAAAAAAAGAAAACTACTCCAAGGGAGATAGATCTGTGAATTCATCCCCGGCTGGTTCCTGGCTGATTGTTGCCGCGTTGTCTTAAGCGCCGGGCACAGTTTGACCGGGCTGCTCTAGGCGGTTTCCCCCCTCAGCATTTTCCTTGGCCTCTTCTTCGCCTTCTACCTCAGCCTCAGCCTGCAGTGCAATGAAGACATCGTTGGCGTATGGCACAAGATAAGTTGGCAGGAAGACAGCTGGAGGAGAGGCAAATATGTCGGTCCCAGCTCCTTGGCCGAGCTGTTCACAAGCAGCCTTCCAGCCTGCCTTGAAGTAGATATCTTGGGTGGCGTGAACCTGCTTTATGTAGCTCACCTCGGCCTCCTTGAAGCCGGCATTATTGGCGTTCTCCAGCTCCTTATCCTTGGACTGTTTTAAGGCCTCTAGCTCGGCCTTTAGTGCATATCTTTCCTGCTCGACAGCGCCAAGCTGACTGAGTAACTTGGTGTTGTCAGCATTAGCAATTTGAAGTGAAGACTTGGCCCGCCCAAGCTCGGTTTGGAGGCTGGTAACCTGACTTGCAGAATCATTCGCCTTCTGCTGCAGTCGGTAAATGCGCTCCATGACCAAGTGTTGCTTCTGGATAGCCTGCAAAAAGAGACTGATCAGAAAGGAAACCGAACAAACACTTGGTGAAATTTTGAGCAATAGTTTGAGACTCTTACCTTGGTCATGGATTTGACTGACGACTTCACCAACCGGGTGTCTGGAACATGGTCGCTGCCGACCACGTCGCTCGGTAGGAGAAGGGCCTTGGAGAGGTCAAAGGCAAGAAGGTGTTCTTTGTCTCCCTTCACGGAAGCTGTCGCCGGGATCTCCTTGCCCTGGTGTTTGAGCTGGGGCCTCCATGCCGGTATTGGGTTGATGGTGGCGGCAGGCTGCTCGATGTTGAGCTCGGCAACCACCTCGGCAGAAGGATCTGCACGAGGTCTTTTGCCAGCCCGGCGAGTGTCTTGGCTTGCTTTCCCGGTAGCGGGAGATGCCAAAGACAACCACGCCCTTAGATTGACCTAAGCAGGAGAACGGGTTAGGATGGTTGGTATCTCGGTGGAAGTTGCTATGAGGAGGTTCTTGATACGGCTTCTCTTGGCCATCTCTTCTGCCTCGGTTAACCGGATTAGAGGCACATCCGGTAGTGTTGGGTCTGGAGGAGGCGACGGAGCACGAAGAAAGTCTGTGACCTTACTCCGGTGTGGAGCTGAGTATCTGTATGTAGGAATGTAACCGAGGAGCTCGTTACAATTCCGGTTGCGGTAACGGAGCACGGTCCTGATGGCTGCTTCATTCGGATATTGGTAGTTGGCTTGCAAGGCTTAGATCGTTGCAAAGAAAAGAAGAAGTGTTAAGTACAGAATATTGAAGAAAAGCAATTGACCGAGCAAGTTAGCACGGCTTACATGTTTCACCAAAATTCTTGCTAATGAACTAGCCCGGTACGTCGGCTATTTTATAGTTGCCAGACACCTAGAAAAAGTCGTCATTATGTAAGTCCTTATCTGGGGTGCCGGTCACTATCTTTTCTTTGCCCGGTCGAATTTTTAAATAATAAGCGAGGCCGTCACCCGTGTGCCCAAGGGTGTACTGACGGAGTATGTTGGCTAAACCTAAGTTGGTTCCTAGCCGGTTGTTCAACTCGTGGACCCCGTTTATTATTCGGTAAGTGTTGGTTGAGACTTGGGTGGGTACTAGCCCGGTGCGGCGCAGGAATTCGGTCATCAGTGAGTTGACCGGGAAGCGGAGGCCTCCTTCAATTATAGACAGCACGGTGAAGGGGCACTGGTCTAATCTGCCCCAAGGGGTTGTCTCAATCTCGACGAGCTCTAAGTGAACATCGACCAGGATACTGTACTCTTCCCGGAACGCGACCAAGCCAACCGGAGTGTCAACAAGGAAGCGAAAGCGCCCCATGTGTAGCCGGCTGGATTAGCTTGACTGAGGTGGTTTGGCACAGACTGGTGTTTTGATGGCTGCTCAGTCTTTGAGAGCCTCAATTTTGGTTAGTGGTCCCCTTGGACTCTGCAGGAAAAGGATGGCAATTGTAAGTGTGAGCGCGGTCGCGCAAAACGAGCTTGACTTTAGCTCGGTCGTGAAGAGTGCCAACCACCTCGGTCGTGAAGGTAAACCAAGGAGCTCGATCGCTCAAGCGGACCAGATGTTAGCCCGGTCGAGCGGCCAAGTTCTTTGCCTACCCCGGTTTCTGCTAAGGTTTTGATAAACTAGTAAATTGCTCGGTCTTACTGAATTTTGGGATCAAAAAGCGACCTGGAGCCCGGTCCGCTCCAGTTCTTCATGTATTCATGTGTTCATCACTGGGATTGAAGAACAACAAAGAGAATAGGGGCAAATGTGGGTTTTGGGAGGGGTATATCCTAAAACCTACGGGTTTTGTGCCCTAGGGTGAGAAATATCGAATGAAATAGCAACAAAGAGCTCGAAGGACTTACCAGAGTAGGGGCAGATGCAGTTCCTTCAAGCACAAACACAGAGGAAGGACGAGAATGGAGACTTGTCGAGGACACTGCAGCTTCAAGACGCTTAGAATGGAAGAGAGTCAGTAAGAACGAAATAAAGACAGACTGGGTATGTATATAGGCCCAAGAAACCGGCAAAAATTTTGAATACGAGGGGACGTCAGGGTTGGTTGCTCGAGGCCAATCAACACACGACACCTATCCCTATTGATGGCGGCGTCAGTACTGAAGAGACAGGATGGTGAATCGAGGCGTCGACCGGGCAAGTTTTGAAGACAAGTATGTCAACTAACCCAGTCACTGCCTTGCAAACTGAAAACTAAGGAAGTGTTACCTCGGTCAGAATAGGTAATTCCGGTCACGCTCGCGCAAACAGAATTAAGGGACAATTGAGAGAGAGATTTATGATCTAGATTGGACCGTGGTAATGCCGGACAAATTGTGGACCGAACACATTTGGGCCGTGGTAGCCTGGGCCTGTCCAGAATGGATTTTTGCTCGGTAATGGCAAAGGGCGTGTGGAACCGAGCTACTCGGACTTGTTAGTACGGAAGCCGGTCAAGTGAGGGTTCGGCTGAGGTGTCCACAGCCTCACAGGGTTCCACGGTTCGTGCGTTGCTCGGTTAGAAGGCGCGCACCCGTGGCTCGGCATGAAGGCCTTTGGTTAACTGGCATGCCCTACTTCAAGCTCGGCTTTGCCAGAATGCACCTGAGCTCGGCTTTTACAGAGCTCAGTTATTAGAGCATTTGGGTGTGAAGTGCAGCATGGCCGCAGGAAGCCGAGATGCTGCATCCCGGCTACCGAGCTCCCAGTAGAATGGGCTGGCGGTTTAGGTAGGTGATGTTCAGCTGGATTTGTGCTGACAGATGGGATAGCAGCACTACGTGTCGAGAGACTAATGAAAGTAGATTTGGGGCGCAAAACGTATATAAGACAGATGAACATTTGGTGAGATAAACACTCTACACTCTTCCTTCTCTCTATCTATCGCCTGTGTGTGCGTTCTAACTTGATCGTCAGAAGGGTTTTCCGGCCACACACCGCCAGGTAGCTCACCGCCGTTGTGCTCGCAGGTCTATTGGACAAATAGGAGCTTGGAAGAAAGGAGTACGGGCTCGCCTGAATATTTGCTCCCCGTACAGAAATGAATACTTTTAGTAGGATTGTTAGTAAGATTTTAAATAGATGTAGGTTGTAGCATTGCTTTTGGCCCAATGGTAAGATTTGTAGCTAGTGTTTTAAGTGAAATAGGTTTGAATCATAGAAATCATCTCTCAAAAATTAAATGAAGTTGCATATATTACCTTACCTTAATCCAAATTTAGTAAGAGTCTTGTGTAGTAAGTCACCATTTTTTCCAGAAACCATGGTTGAACATTTGAAAATGCTACTATGCACACCATCCTGATAAGAAAATTATGAATTTTTGTAATTTTACAAAGATTGCATTGTAAGAAAACTCTTAGTTATGACTCTTTATGGTTATAGGGGAAATAACACTTTCATCCTCTAAAATATGAGTCATTTCTCATTTTGATCCTTAAAAGAAAAGATGCATACTGGATGGAAGGGAGGGAAAGTGGAGGGCAAGTCAAAGTTCAAGCAATTCATGAGACAACATTTTCAAGGACGGTGTACCAAATTGTGAGTAGTTAGACTATGTTTTTTGTGGGGTTAAGGACCAAAGTGGGGTTATTTTCTCCTTCAGGTTAAATGGAAAAAGACTCCTATTTTAAGTGATAAAAATATAATTTATTGTATTCTCGTTACAAAAAGAATAACATTGCTTAGAATTGAGACCAAAGTGACAAGAATTTGATAATTTAGAGACTAAAGTGAGAATTTTTTTAAGAATCAAAGTGAGAAAATGATCACATACTTAAAAAAATGAAAATGTAATTTACCTTTATCAATATTACAATTTTTGTAATAAAAAAAAAATTATGTGAATTTGTAATTTATGTTACAAAATTTTGTCATGCATTTACAAAAAGATATATTTTATACACCTTTTAGAGGTGTGCCAGAGCATTTGGTTTGGGTTGGTGACTCGGAGTTTGACCTAACCAGTTTTGCTTACAATTATTATCGTGATATTAAAATAAATTAAATTCACAAAATAAAAATAATAAAAAGAAAGATACAAAAACAGTATAACAGAAAGAAAAAAAGGGGAAAAAAAAATCTGGAGCTACCGAATTGCAGAATCTGAATATTCAGATACCAACCCAGCAAAAAATAAAAAATCCACCTTTGGGATGCAATTTTTGGCTAAGATAGTCCAATTTGGTTATAGTTTTCAGGAAATTCTATTTTTTTATTTTTCGTATTTTAACATTTTTAATGATTTTTTTTAAAAATATTTTAAGCAATTTTTTTTAAATTTTTAGACACATCTAACATAAATATATTTAAAAAGTATAATATTTGTGAAAAAAATCTTTAAAAAGTACACTAAATACAAAAAAATACAAAAATTCAATACTTTTTTTTGTATTTTTGTGTATTTATTAATTTTTAAAAATATTATTTCACAAATATTTTACTATTTAGATATCTCTAAGTAAGAGACATCTAAAAAAGTAAAAAAATTACTTAAAATTTAAAAAATATTCACTAAAAATAAAAAAAATACAAAAACAAAAAACTCAGTTTTCAAAAAAATGAATTCAAAAAACTGAAATCAAACACACTTTTTATTATTATTATTTTTACAACCATCAAATCAATTACAAAAACAAAATTAAAAATCATTTCAAACATAACTTTTTTAGTTAAACTAAAATAGTCAAATAATTAGAAAAACTAAGACTAAAAAAATTCATTTCAAACAAAACTCACTATCATACGTAACACCACACATATATAATTGGTATAGTATTATTTGAGGTAAATTACACTTACACCCTTGAAGTTTTGGTTTAATACATATTACTTCTGATGTTTAGAAAATTACACTAACCCCCTATCATTGTAATTATTTAGATGGAATGAAAATATTGAACTCATGCACTATCTCTTTTATTGCTTTGCTTTATTTCTTATGTTTTTTTTTCCCCTTTTCTTTTCTTTGCTTTACTTTTTTTTTTCTGCAATTTAATTTCCTCAGTTTTCTACTAAGAGTTGTTACCTTTTATATAAGCAGGGGGAGTTTGTGAAATAAGACTATTAACCATATGGGTGAGAATGTAATTTCTAGAACGTTAGGAGGTAGGATGTAATTAGACCAAATCTCAAGGGATGTCAGTATAATTTACCCTATTATTTATGATTGACTAATATTTAGTTGCAAGAGTTTTTTTTAATGAGAAATATTACTTATTGTCAGTTTATTTTAGAAAAAATTAGTGAAATATCCCTCTCTAACTTTGTATAGCAAGAGAGGTCCAAGATATTTTTTTTTATTAGCTAAGGTCCCTTGATGAAATTTCTCTGTAAAATCAGAAAAATTTCTTTGAGTTAAATTTTCTCTGTAAAAATATTGAGGGATCTTAACTATTATGAAAATATTATATATCTTTTATTTTATAAAATCTTAATATTAAGCACCTTTAAAAAATTCCTCATTTATTTTATTTTTTATTTCTCCCCTTTGTCTATTTATTGGCCATATATTGTGATCAATGCTTAACGAGGTTAAGCTTGATTCAAGTCAGCACAAATGCAAACATACCAACTTCACAAAGCATTTTTTCTCAGATGCAGTTGAATTTTGCTTAAATCATTTTAACGATATATTATATTTTTTACAGTTATAGTTTGACTTGAATTTCAATTTAGCCCCTATTATTTTAATTTAAACAACATGGTTACTTTAAGTTCAGTTTCAATTGTCCCCAAATCATTAATTTTAACCTCAAATTTACACAGAATGATTGAACTTAAAGTGTAGAGACTAAATTGTTCAATTTAAAATAATAGAAACTAAAAAATGAAATTCGAGTCAAACTATAGTGCTGATGCAATATAAAACATGAACGACATCAGAATAGCATAGTAAAGAAAATTGCAACTCTTCTACAATCTGTTCAATTCAAAGATTATCATAATTATAGGAAAAGAATAGAATTTTCTCAACAAAAGTGTATATTATTAAAAACTGAATAATTCTAAAGCTTACTTCCCTAATTTGTTAATATAATTTTACATGTACTTTGCTTTTATCATCAATAAATATTTTATTTTATTGATAAAAAAAAAAAAAAAAGCAATCCTAGATATTGTAAAAGAAGAAAATAAATAAATGCGAAACTAAAAATTCTAGCCGTAAATAATACTCATAGTTAAAATAAAAAATTTAAAAATATAAATTTTTATAATTAAATATTAATTTTAAAATAATAAAATAAGAAATATAATTTTATAAATTTGTGTGTCAAAAGCTCAAAAGTGTAATTGATCCCATCTATAATTAAAAATAAGAAAAATGCTTTATATTCCCACTGGGGGTCGACTCCTAGTAAGGTGGAGATCCATGATTGACGGGAAAAAACTGTTGGTTTTTTTTTTTTTTTTTTTTTTTTGGGGGGGATTGTCAGCCAGTGGGGGCGTGCCACCTCACTGGGGGTGTGAACCCATTGGGGGGTATAAATCAGTGTTGTAAAAATAATTTGTCAAATTTGTATGTTTTTGTATAACATTTTTATATCTCGGTGGGGCCAAAATCCCTACACTTTGACTAAAAGTTTAAGGGTTAAAGTTTTACAGTAGATCATCATTGAGTGGTTGGTTAGTTGGCCATGCCGCCACTCTATATTATTGACTTTAAATACTGCTAAAATTCATTTAGGACAAATATTTTTATTGAAATAAAACCCATATAATAATTAATTGAATACTGACCGAAATCCAAATGATTTTTACAGCTAAGGCCAAAATGGTTTTATGCAGGTTGGTCAATCAAAATTTCAGAACAGTTAGTGTAGCTGACTTAATGATATGTCATTCAAGATAAACATATATTATTCATAAACAAATGTTCACTTCACTAGTTGTGCAAAAATTCACTAACTACACAACAAAAACATCTTCAATTGTTAAATAACACATTAACATTAGCAATCATGTCATCTGTTGAGAGGCTGGGCCAACCCAAAATATATGATAAAATCTCGATCAATTTCAATAGCCTAGTTTGTGAGTAAATTCAGAGCTACTATACTAATCTAGATTTGGCTTGTCATAGAAATCTACAAATTCAACTTAGTTTTATTCATTCGTTGCTGATATGATTACATATGACAACAAATTCAGTTCATAAGGGTATTTTAGTGATTTTGAATTGAATCCAAGCAATAATTCGGTTTTGTAGGTAAACTATATGGAATACCTATCTTCTTCCATTTTTTTTTTTTTTAAAAATAAAACATAAAATGAATAAAAACATTGGAAAACTACAATGTCACAACTTGAGATTCTTGTGCCACAGTCATCTTAGGAACTAGTGAAGACATTTGTTATCAACTTTTATTATATTAAACTTTTTTATTACATCAATTTTGACATTTCACTTCTTAGTAAGTTAAAAGGGTATAGGTCTATTTTGGGCTTATACCTCACGTGCTCCTACTTTCTCTTATATTACCCATTAAGTCATATTTATTATTAATTGATAAATAAATAAAGATAAATCTTTTTTTTTTTTTAATTTTTTTATAATTATAAAATTTTTCGCTTTCTTTTTTTTTTAATTTTTTTTTAGTTTATTTATTTCACTCTCTTTTTTTTATAGTTGTTAAATTTATTAGTTAGGACGTATAAAAATAAAAGTCATTAATATGATTAACTAATGTTAAAGTACCCTAAAGTTAAATTATGTTGAGCATTAATTGTCCTCCTATACAGACCATATGACAATGTATTTACGGTATTCTCACTAAAAAAAAATTAAGGTTTTGGAAATTAAAATTTAGGGACAAAATTATTTTTTAAGGATCAAATATTTTTGTTATAAAGTGTCGTCATTATATTTTTAGCAATGAAAATTAGACATTAGTGATGAATTATTATCCTTTTGGAACCACATTTTTTATCTAAAAAAATAAACCATTTTGAGACAAAATTATTTTGTCTCCAAAAGCCTATGTATTAGTGACATTTTCAAAATTTGTCGCTAAAAGTCTTGTTTTTGACTTTTTGGGATGACCTTTTAGTGACTATCCTTATAACGATAGAAATTGGTCACTAAATGTCTTTTGCAACAAAATTTTCACTTTTAGAGGCTAAAATATTTAATCTCTAAGACTCGTGTATACGTTGTATTCTCTATAGACTTGAAATGTAGATGTTAATTTTAGCTAATTTTAGTGAGAGGTCTCTTTATCTTACAAACTCACAAAACCCTCCACCATGCATATCAAAGCTATTATTACATTGTGCAATTTTATCAAGTGCAAGTTTAAACTCATGACCCTTTGGACAAACCAAGGTCATGTGTTGACATGTGTCAAGAAAACAAAAAACTTAAGCATCTTATACAATAGCAATTAATCACTCTCTATTTAAAATTTGAAAACATACATTCAAAAATAGACCTTTAAACTAAGTTTCAGAACAGAGACAATATATAATAGGATGAAAATTCAGACTATGTAATCAATGCGTTTTTTTGACAAAATATCATAATGAATCTATTAAACCAAGTAAGTAGAATAGTATAATTGCTTTTAAGGTTTATACTACTATTCTAAAAATTGTGCATGTGGTGCAACGTGGCAAGATTCTTTAATATGATGTCATGGCTTGTGTAATTATCGAAGCTAAGCTTTGAGAATAGTACACACCAACTCCTAAGTTGAATACATGTCTCATCCTTTTTTATTTATTATTCATTTATTCATTTTTTTATTCATAATTTATTATTATTTATTTTTAAATATATATATATATATATATTAGAGGCCATTAAATGAAATTTATTTGTTTGGAGTAAAACTTAATAGTCTTAAAGACCTATCAAATCCTTGGAAAATTTGTTGATAGCAGCAACTAAACAAATTGCAATAACATACCAAACTTGAGATTGTAACCAACCCAACAATGAAAGTTCATAGCAAGAGACAAAAATGTTACAAATGGGAGCTAGAGATGGAGGATACACAAAATGCACATATGTGAGAAAATTTAGTGCACATATGTTAGAGAGACTTGGATCTCTTTAACTTCAAGAGTAAAAATGTATTCTTGTATTTTGAGTACAATTAAGTGTTTTTGTTTTAGTAAGAACTCTAGTAATGAATTAAAGGGAGGTACCAGATTCTTTATCCCAATTCCCTTCATCTTATTGTTCTAAAATATTCACGGCTGTTAAATTATGTCTTAATATTTCTGTATTTCAGGATTTTCGTATGACCAAGTGACTTTCAAATATGCATCTCTCTGTTGCAAAAGGGATGATTTAGCCAAAGTTGTTATTAAAGGTGATTACCCTACACAATATTTATCCTTAAAAAGAAAACATTAGCTCTAATAAGGTGGACATCATTAAAAATTTTCTTGTATTAATTAGTTTCTACTACTATGATGAATAGCCAGTTTTACTTATGAAAAGTAACACATAATCTTATTTCTTACTTCAATTTTTTTCCCCCAGTTCTAGGCACAACTAAATTGGTTTCCTGTGCAATTATTAATATGGGTTTCATTGCCTTATGCCGGAGAGTAAAGAATGGAGTAAGAAAAAAGATTATTTAAAACATTAAACTTATTCTTAATTAGAAGTGTAATAGGATGGCATATTGTGTAGCTAAGTGCTTGATCATTAATTATCATCTTAACACATAGAGATCATGGTTATTAGAATTTTGATTCAAATCGTAGAATCTTATGATGCTGGGACCTTAACTGGCTCAAATGATTTAGATCGCACTAGCATATTAAATTTTATAAGATTTTAAAGTGGTTACGATCTTAATCTTGAAATCATGTATTGATTTGACTACAATCCCAATCCTATCAAGTTTTTGCTTATTATTTATTATGTATATATGTAAATCTATATATAGAATTTGACTATAAACTCCTTCTCCAAACATTTTCTCTAATTTATGTTAATATGGAAAATGTATTATCCCAAAATAATTATTTGCCTTTAATGGTTTTAAAATTTTGTAATGTACTTTATTAGTTTTGATAATTTTTTAATTAATCTTGCATTGAAAGTACTCACATTTTTTAATTTGATTCTACGATCATATCTATGAGCTTCACAATGATTTCAACTAAAATGCTGATTTTAACAACTTTAAGAGAAATACAATTTTTATCCATGGCTACTTGGAGAAGTTTGAAGTTTCCCATGTAGTAGGGGTATTGTAGACCGTTGAATAGGCATTAAAAATAAAAATAAAAAATAAAAAAAATAATCCGCGGTGCAAGACGAAATGGGATGCAATTGGCAAGAATTGAAATCCCGTTATCAGTGTGGACATAAACGATAACCTGATCATCAATGCATAATATGTTACAACGTTGTATTTTTAAGTTATTTTTAGGATAAATTATAAATACACAATTTAATATTAGTTTAAAATACGAATTGTTTCTTGTAATTTAAAAAATTACAAATATTCTCCATCAGAATTTTTTATTTAATAGAATTAATTAAAAAATTGAAATTTCTAACTGTTTACCTATATAATAATAAAATTATTTGAATTATTAATTGAAATAAATTTTAACATTATTAAAAACTATTAAGGTGTCGTTTGGTAACACTTACGTCTTCAGTTTTCTGTTTATATTTACAAAAATTTAAAAACTCAAATAAAAACTTGTTTGGTAAATTTTTGATTTATAAATCAGTGGTCTCAGTTTATAAATTTGGCCAAAAAATATAAACTCAAAAAATGTATTTCCGTTTTGAGTTTTGAGTTTTTTTTTTTTTTTTACCACCCAACACTACCCACCATCCGCCACCATTTTCCGCCACCGTCTTCCGCCACCACCACCCATTGCCCACCACTTACCACCACCTACCACCACCACTCATCACCCACTTGCCACCACCATTCACCACCCGCCTCCACCACCACCACCACCCATCTACCACCACTGCTACCTATCCGCCACCTATCCGCCACCACCACTCACTACCCACCTGCCACCACCATCTACTCCCCGTCACCACCAGCCACCCACCATCACCAGCCACCAGCGACCTATCCGCCACCACTAGCCACCACCCACCACCACTACCATCATAACCCACCACTCACTTGCCACCATCCGCCACCACCGCCACCATCCACCACCTGCCACCACCAACACTCACTCACTCACTCGCTACCACCCACCACCACCACCACCCACCCGTCACCCACCTGCCACCACCACCCGCCACCACCCGCTACCCACCAACCACCGTTACCACTTTCCACCATCGTCTTCCACCGCCACTTGCCACCACTTGCCATTTCTCACTCTTTTTTGTATTTTTAAAATTTTTTAAATATTTTGTCAATTACCAAACGCATTTATAGTTTATATTTTTCAAAAAATAAACAAAAATCAGTTTATAAAATTTTTGTAAATATAAACTAAAAACGTAAATATTACCAAACAGACCCTAATTAACTTGATGATTTATTAATAAATAGATCTATTTGTTACGAAATTAGAAATTTTAGAGGGCATAATGTAATTTTTAAAATCATAGGGGGTAATTTGTAATTTAAGTAAATCTCAAGAATTATGTTTGTAATTTATCTTTATTTTTATGATTTTGGATGTGATTTACTATTGGAAATTTTTACAAAGCTAGAAAAAATAATTTAAAGAATAGTCAAAAAAATAAATTATATAATATATATTTAAAGTTATTGTATGCTTATAATTAATTTAGTTCACACATAATTTATTTTTAATTACATTTTTTTTTAGCAAGACTACTAGTCTACTAATGCATAATAAACTACAAACTTAATCATATATACAATTTGGGTCATACGTGTGAGATGGTGGTAAAAACAATTTACATATTCTTTATGTGATTGATTCTATATTTAGTTGTCTAAAAATTATTATTATTATTTTTAGAAAATATTTAAGATTTAACAAAGTTTTTACAATTGTACCTACAACGATATTATATCATATGTATTAATTTTTTTTATTTGTTACAGATCTAATGATATAAGATTTAACTCCTTTATTTTATTTTTGTGAATTAATTTATCAGTCTAAAAATGTGATTTTTTTTTTTTTTTTTTTTGTCATGCATAGGTGCGAGGGTGGTGTGACACCCCAAATTCTGAGATGCTTGAAATTCAAGGTAATCGTGGGGGTGGATGAGGTGGCGCTGTCTGATTGTGATATGGCACGTGTGGGACGCGCTGTCTTCATGAAAACACGTGTAAGGTCAAAATTAAAATAGACCAGCCGTGTCCTGGTGGACTTTGGAGGTTGGCGTTGATTTATGATTTCGGAAAATTTTATGTACATTCCTACTCCTGTGTATATACCTCTAATTAAAATTCTTATGATGTTTAATTATCATTTATTGTTGTGTTATTGTAATATTATTTTGATTATGATAAAAAAAAAATTGATTATTTGATTATAATCTTTTTTTAATTATATGACTTTTATAGGATTTAATTATGAAATTTGTAGTAATTCAACTCACAAATTGCATGTCATATCATTACACGATTAGAATATCAAGGTAACAGTTTTTTTCATGTCTTTTTTAATTATCAACTAATTATATTACTTATACATTTTTTACATATTTAGATTCATAAATTCACCTATAATGATGTGATATAAAAGTTGAGTCTACCATCATTAAATATATAATAAATTAAAATTAATATATATCTTGATTAGTAGAATTATAAAAACTTTTTAAAACTTACAAACATTTTTCAATATATATATGTGTGCGTGTTGTGTGAAGATGGAGATGTTAGTCTACCCAATTCTCTCTACATATTTTTCTCTGTATAAAAGTCTCTCTTCTCTTTTTCCCTCCTCTCGTCTCTGCTCTCTCTCTTCTGCGTAGCTTCATTGAGCTGAATTGGGTCGTTGTGAGTTTGTTTGTTCATATATATATATATATAGAGAGAGAGAGAGAGAGAGAGAGAGAGAGAGAGTTTTGTAACTGTTTAGAGAAGTAGTGAAGGAAGCAGATGGGGAGACAACCATGCTGTGAGAAAGTAGGGTTGAAGAAGGGGCCATGGACAGCTGAAGAGGACAAGAAGCTCATTAACTTCATCCTCACCAATGGCCAATGCTGCTGGAGATCTCTACCGAAACTTGCAGGTCTCCCATCCTCATCCCCATCTTACCCATATTCTATTCTATTCTATTACCAACATTTATATATATATATAGAGAGAGAGAGAGAGAGTTTAGAAATCTTTTAATTTCTTGCCTATCAAAAATGTCAGCTTGGGATGAATAGGAGAGAATGAGGACATGGTGGGAACATTTTGTTGCTTCCTTAGACTTGAAAGCTCAAACTGAATGAGACAGCACATACGACATAACTTCGCGCAGTGAAAAAACACCAGACTTTTCGAATCAGCCGCTCATCAGGCTCGAATCAATCCCTAGGATTCCCATCCTTCTCCCTTTCCTGGACAAAAAATGTATATATATATATATATATATTTAAACTAAATTTTGTATTTTCTTTATAACTTTTTTCTTAGGAGGGATTGATATTTTATTTTTTATTAAAAAAAAAGGTTGTCTAGGAAAGCTAGCTAGCAAGTTAATTAACAATAATTACAGAAGGCATATACTAGAAAAGGTGCCTACAAGATAATCTTTAAGAAAAACCTTGTAATGATACAGAAGATTTCAGGCTTCTTTAATGCAAAAAGGAGAGAGAAACTAGTTATCTTCTTACTTCTTTTATGTTTTTTTGTTCTTTTTTTGTTTTTTGTTTTTTTTTTTTTTTTTTGCCTGCATTTGAGAGAATTGTTATATATAGTAGGGTATGGTTAATTGCAGGATTGTTAAGGTGTGGAAAGAGTTGTAGGCTGAGGTGGACAAACTATCTTAGGCCAGACCTGAAGAGGGGTCTCTTATCAGAATATGAAGAGAAGATGGTTATTGATCTCCATGCTCAACTTGGAAACAGGTTTATATATTAACTCTCTCCCTCTCTCTCTCTCTCCTCTTCTCTTTCTACCAATTCCCTTAAAAATACTCTTCTTTTGTCTCCACCTTGTCTTCCCTTTTGCTTCTTCTTCTTCTTCTCTTTCTAATTAATGAATGGCTCAATGTCTGTTGCATTTTGTCACTTATTGATCATTCATTAAAGGACTTTCTATTGTATAATTTTCCTTCAAGGAATGCCTCAAATGGCAGACAAAGAGCTACACAAGGAATACATCCTCTTTATTTATTTATTTTTTTCAGGAAAATATATATATATACACACACACAGCTCTCCTCTCTGTCAATGATAAGCAACAGTTTAAAATTACTTTCACTGATTATTCTTCCAAATAAAGTAAAGGGTAAATCTGTCCTATAACTTTTTTAAGAAAATTCTTTTCAGGCAACTTGCTCACTGGTTAAAACTCAAGTTAAGGTCGTAGGTTGGAACATGCCATTACTACTTTGGGGTAACTTCGTACAATTTATGCCAAAATTAAGTTTGTACCAAATCTCTTCCTCTCAACCCCATCCGAAATACACCCCAAAATTTTCTTTGCATATTCATCTGAATCATACTCTAATAGTAGGTGTGTCAAGAAATGTTTTTGTTATGTTTGGAAGGACCCTACTTTTTCTTGGACCATTGTAGTGGTGGCCATTAAAAGCTTATAAATTCATTTCATTTTTTTGCAGATGGTCCAAGATTGCTTCTCATCTCCCTGGAAGAACTGATAATGAGATAAAAAACCACTGGAATACCCACATCAAGAAAAAGCTGAGAAAGATGGGGATAGATCCTCTCACCCACAAGCCACTTCCTACTACTCCAACTCATGATCATCAATTCCAACAACAACCACACGATCAACAACAGGAACAATCACTACCAGAGCCAGTGCCATCTTTATCTGAAGTGGGTCAAAACAGGGAAATAGAGACAATATTGTTTGAGTCATCCATTACTGACACTGAGGCCAAAGAGGAAGGCCCATTTGACTCTATGGAAATCAATAATGGCTTTTGCACAGATGAAGTCCCACTGATTGAACCCCATGAAATTAACCTTGTACCTTGTGTTCCCTCAGTCCCACTGATTGAACCCCATGAGATTAACCTTGTACCTTGTGTTCCATCATCATCATCATCATCATCTTCTTCTTCTTCTTCTTCCTCCCACTTTTCTTCATCCAACATATTGGAGGAATTGGAGTTGCCAACTTTTGAATGGGGCATGGATTTCTGGGATGATGACTTTAGCAATGCTTTGGATTTGTTGATCAGTGGTGCTGATAACTGGAATGCAACTGTTGAACCTCTTCCCCCTCCCACTCCCACCCAGTACCCAACAAGAATGGTTCTTGATCAAGAATCTTAGAGCTCTTGTGATTTGTAAAATTCTTGTCTTGGGCTTCTTTGTAATTTGCTTGTAAAAAAGAAAAAAAAGAAAAAGAAAAAAGGCAAGGCATATAGTCCAACCATTGTATTTGTTCCCCCCCCCCCCCCCCCCCGCCCGCTTCCTTTTTTGTTTAAGTGTAAATTTGTCCCTTCTCTCTCTTCTCAAAGAATAAATAGACATGAAGAATGGTATTCATATGGGTTATAGCTTTCTATGTCTCCGTTTGAAAAGTAGATTGGCTTTTTTGATTATTTTAGTCTTGGCTAAAAAATTTGATTTGAGAAAATTTTTTTAACTTTTTTGACTTTTTTTGTAAGAGAAGAGTGTGATGATTATGGGTTGAATGTGATGTTTTGTTTGTTGTGGCTAAAATAGTCTATTTTATCTTTTGTGGCTAAAATAGCCACAAAAGCCCTTGCCAACCCCCTATTTTGTATTTGGTCTTTTGTGATGATTAAGGTCCCTCAATATGTACACCAATATTTAGGTCTTGTTTGGCATGCAAGTGTTTTGGTTTAAAAGTAAAAAAATTATTAAAAAAATTAAAAAAACCTATAACATATACTAAAAAGTCAAAGAGTCTCCTTTCTCTTTACTTTTTACACGACTTTTTATAAAAAATTTAAAAGTCATTCTAAATATACTAATTTTTTTACCTTATATTTTAACCAAAAAGTCAAAATTTATTAAAATAACTTGTTCTCAAACAAGATCTCAGTGTCTCTTTTTTTTCTTTTTTCATGTAATCTAATGTAATTATAGGAGGAGTTAGGTTTTGCGACAAGCAATTAATTAGTGGAAACAAACAGCTAAATGATTTTAGGTGAATTAGTAGAAGTTGGGACCACAAGTAATGTACCAGAACTCGTGTCTCATGTTCGAGTCATCAAGAATTGTTCTCAGTAGGATTGTTAGAATATGGGGCCAAACAATCCACTTTAGTAAGCTTTCCTCACTAACCATTGACAAGATTGATGGTTACGAACACAAGTTCAAGTAAAACTAGTATCAATCATCCCCAACACTTCTGATTTTAAATGAAAAAATAAAAAAATAACTAGGAACACGAGGAGAATTTGTAAAAATGATCTCATCCTTCTGCTACCAATAGTACATACACCTCCATCATCATTTTGCTTCTTTAGGAAAGCTCAATTAAAACATTTAGTTTTCCACAAAGGATTGGAATCCTTAATGGATGTGCTAACGTATGTTGTGTCTTCTGCAAGGCTAAGGTAGAGACAACAAATCATGTGTTACTTTTTTGCCCGTTTGTTTGGCTGATCTAGTCTCACATTGTCAAATGGTGGGGGGTTCCAATGGGTCTTACCATTGTCTGTGAATAGTCTGCTTCAATGGTAGGTTGGAACTTGACTGAAAAAGTTGGAGAGGAAGATATGGAATGCCATTCCTTTTGCTGTGCTATGGTCTATTTGGAAATAGAGAAACGATTGTGTTTAATGGATCTCAGTCAAATTTGGAAGAACTTTGTGAGCATCTCTAATGGTAATAGGCATTTTACCTATCTAAACATTACTATAAAGTATACATTTTATTTTGCTTATCAACTGTTTCATGTTTCTGTTCCAACCATACTCTTTATTTTAGCTATTCATCCAAATGCTATTAATTTTATAAAATGTCACATCAGCAACAAAGATGGAGGGAAATAATCCTAATGATTAAATACATTTTGCCTAACCTTGAAGGCTAGCTACATGTAGCTAGTGAATGTGAGTTGAGCTAAAATGCCTAATTACATGCCTAGTGCATTGGAGTTTAAAAAAGTGAATCATACTAGGCATTTTACCTAACAAGCATTATATGCCTAGTGTATTGGAGATGCTCTCAGAATATTTTTCCTTTTTTGTTGATCAAAAGAATTTCGCTTCTTTCGAAAAGGATGGCTAGTTAGTGCAAGGGATACATATAGATGCCATATTATATATATCCTCACCTACATATATGTCTACCGGAAGAATTTTTTTAAAATATGACTTAATGTGGTTTATATATGATTATATTAGATTCATCTCATTAAACAAGATATATGTACACTAATTAGATAGTGACTAATCATTGATGAATGTACCTATATATATATATATAATGCATAGAAGACTAATGGATATAGTGTCAATGCATTGAATATGATAATGAATCTTAGAGATGCATTATGAATGAATCTTAAAGATGCATTATGTATATATTATGAATGTAGAAGATACATTAATCTATCTAATAAGTTCATTAATATAGAGATGCATTATGTATCATGAATGTGAAATATACATTAATCTATTTAATGAAGTTCATTGAATAGATGGATTCTTTGATGGGAAGAATACTAGTATAAATAATATAAGGTCCCAAACCACACTCTCTATCACAAAAACTCAAGTTGTCGCTACAAGAAAGCTCCCATCACCTAGAGAGAGAAGTGATTTGAAGATCTTAGACAAATAAAGAACTTAAAGATCATGGCCTTCTATTCAAAGTTTCTCTTTCTCAAAAGAGGTTTTCATACTATTATGGATCAAGGTACGTATACACTTATTTTGTATAGTTGAAATTTATATAGTTTTCATGTATAGAATTGAATCCTTAATGGTTTTTAGTTTATGTTCGCAAAATTTTCTATCAACTAGCATCAAAGCATGGTTCTCAATTCTGATGCATGAAACGTATAAGTATGAATTTCTTTTTATGATGATGTTTTGTGTAACAAGTGCATAACCTTGATTTACACTTATCCAATTTTATTTATTTTTTTTTTTTGGCCAATCTTTTATTCTATTGATATTAAAATAAAAATTAAAAATTATTAAACAAGTGGTAATTAAGACAATGTCTTCTACACTTATAATATTTTGTTACACACCTTATAAGTTGAAACATTATTGATCAGTCCAACGGAGGTTTAACACTATGTATGTTTGAACAACCGAGTTGATTAGTATAATAAGGCCTCGTTTGGGAACAGACTAATTTAGTAACTTTTTGGCTATTTGGCTAAAATATGAGCTAAAAAAAACTAGTATGTTTGGGATGACTTTTTGATTTTTTACGAAAAGATGTGCAAAAAGTAGAGAGAAAAGAGAATATTTGACTTTTTGGTATGTGTTGTTAGCTTTTTGGTTTTTTAGTAACTTTTTGACTTTTTGGCTAAATCGGCCTGTTGTCAAACAAGGCCTAAATATAGCAATAAAGTTTTTCTATCCAACGGTGATAAACTTTTCACGTGCTTTAGTTAAATAAAATAATACAAGACATTGAATTTTTCTGCCCAATGGTGATAAACTCGTTATGGTCTTAATGATTATTTTATTTTATTTTATGTTGTTTATTTTTATTAATCATATCATTTACTTTTATGAAATTGTTAAAATATATTATTATTCGGCTCAACGGAAGGATAACTTGATTTCGTATCAAACTAATAATGTTTTCTAGTTAGATATATTTAACTTGTGGTGTTATTTTTATTTATGATATGTGAAAAGTAGTTTTCTTGATTATATTATGTAATGGATATTATGTGTTTGCAGCATTGAATCCTACTGCAATTAATAATTACTTATCAGGTATTGAAGCTTTGAGTAGAACTAATTTTAAAAAATAGAATGAACAAATTAGAATTATTTAGGGAATTATGGATTTAGACTATACATTAAGAGAGCCAACACCTACAAAACCTAATGATACAAGTTCTAAGAAACACATGACTTTATATGAAAAATGAGAATTCTCTAATCGCTTAAGTTTAATGATTATGAAAGGTTCAATTACGCTTGCAATTCAAGAAGCAATCCTTGTTTCTGATAGTGCAGCGAGCTATATGAAATCTATTGAAAAACAATTCATTGGAACTTCCAAATCCTTTACTAGTACTCTCATGATTAAAATGATGACAATGAATTATGATGGTTTGAGTGGTGTTTGTGAACATATTTTAAAGATAAATGACATGGCCTCTCAATTAAAGGGAGTGGATATAGAAACTTTTGAAGGTTTTCTTGTTCATTTCATTATGACTTCTCTTCCTGTGCAATTTGGTCCTTTCAAGATCAATTATAATACACAGAAAGATAAGTGAAAGATGAGTGAGTTAATTGCCATGTGTGTTCAAGAAGAAAAGAGACTTAAAACTGAAAAGCCTGATATGGCTCACTTTACCACCTTGGGTCCAACCAAAAAGATTTTTAAGAAAGACGAAAGTAAGAAGAAGAAGAATGCAAATGATGAAACTCACATAAGAAAATAAGAAAAAAAAAAGATTTGATGCCATTTCTATCGAAAGAAATGTCACATAACAAAAAACTGTTCAGGTTTTAAAAGTTAGTTGGACAAGAAAGGGATATCTTACAAGTCAGAAACTAAATAAAGGATAACGAACCATTATGGTCGGGAATAGCATATAAGTGGACGTTGAGACTATTGGCACCCTCCGTCTAATTTTAGACTCTAGTTTCATTTTAGATTTAGTAAACACAGTTTATGTTCCTGTTTTTACTAGAAACCTAATTTCTGTTTCACAACTTGATTCTTGTGGTTATGAATTTAAGTTTGGAAATAATAGAGTCTCTTTATTTCACAATTTTCATATGATTAGTTCTGGTACTTTATATTGGAATCTTTATTCATTAAATTTGGATTCCACTTACGCATAATCTCTTTTATCCTTTCATGTAAATGACTTGGTAAATAAAAAGAGAAAGCGAGTGGATGAAAATTCATCCATGTTGTGGCATAAGCGCTTGGGCCACATATCAAGAGAAATGATGGAACGCCTTATTAAAGACAGAATTTTAAATTCACTTGATTTTTCTAATTTTAATACTTGTGTGAATTACATTAAAGGAAAATACACAAAGACAAAGAAAAATGGTACTACTAGGACTACTGAATTATTAGACACAATTCATACTGATATATGTAGTCCCTTTACTGTTCTAACTATTTCTGGACATAAATATTTTATTACTTTTATTGATGACTTTTCTAGGTATACTTATGTGTATCTTATTTGTGAAAAATCAGAACCATTGGATATATTCAAACTCTATAAAGCTGAAGTTAAAAATCAACTTGGTAGACAGATTAAAGGTGTAAAATCTGATAGAGACGATGAATATTATGGTAGATTCACTGAGTCGGGTCAAAATCCAAGTACTTTTGCTTTATTTTTAGCTGAGAATTGTACTATTGCTAATTACACAATGCTTGGTACACCTAAGCAAAATGGTGTAGCTGAGCGACGAAACCGTACTCTTTTGGACATGATGAGAAAAATGATGAGTAACTATTCTTTGCTAGATTACTTGTGGGGTGATGCTTTAAAAAGTGATGTGCATGTTCTTAATAGGGTTCCTAGTAACTATTCTTTGCTAGATTACTTGTGGGGTGATGCTTTAAAAAGTGATGTGCATGTTCTTAATAGGGTTCCTAGTAAGGTTGTGCCTGTAACTCCTTATGAGTTATGGATTGGTAGGAAATCTAAATTGAATTATTTACAAGTGTGGGGTTGTCCTGCTAAAGTAAAAATTTTTGACCTACAAATAAAGAAATTAGACCCTAGAATTATAAGTTGTTATTTCATCGGATATCCTGAGAGATCAAAGGGTTTTAGATTCTATTATGCTACTCATAGCATAAGAATTGTTGAAACTAGAAATGTTGTGTTCTTAAAAGATGAAAACATTAGTGGGAGTATGAATCTCAAAAATGTTTCTTTGGAGGAAAATCGTGTTTTTACGCCTTCTACGATTATCCAAGAAAATGAAGTGCCAGAACCTATTATGGATAATGTTGGTACTCAAGAGGTTTCACACGTTGAAAAAGAAGTTGTCCTAGTTATAGAACAACCTTTATGCAGATCACAAAGAGAAAAGAAACCAGCCATATTAGATGACTATGAGGTTTACCTAAATGAGTGTGATATAGGCTTGGAGAACAATCCTGTTTCTTATGCCCAAGCAATGAAAAATGAAAATGCAACTTACTAGTTAAATGCCATGAAAGATGAGTTAAAATCCATGAAAGACAACAATGTCTGGGATATTGTAGAATTGCCCAAGAGAGCCAAAACTATTGAATGCAAATGGGTTTTTAAAATCAAGCGTGATCCTAAGGCAATATCAAAATATACAAGGCCAGATTAGTTGCTAAAGGATACACTCAAAGAGAAGGGATGGACTATAAGAAAATGTATTCTCCTATTTCTAATAAGGATTCCTTGAGAATAGTCATGGTCTTAGTAGCTCATTATGATTTAGAGTTACGTCAAATAGACATTAAAATAGCCTTTTTAAATGATGACTTGCATGAAGTGGTCTACATGGACCAACCTAAAGGTTTTCAGGATGAAAGTAAGGAAAATATAGTTTGTAGGCTTAAGAAATCTATATATGGTCTAAAGCAAGCATCGCGACAATGGTATCTTAAATTTCATAAAATTCTCACCAAATTTGATTTTAAAGATAATGTGATTCATCAATGTGTCTACCTTAAAATCAGTAGAAGAACTATCTGCATTATAGTTTTGTATGTTGATGATATATTGCTTGCTAGCAATAATTTAGGAATGATACATGGGACAAAGCAATTCATCGAGATAGGTCTCGCGGTATTTTAGGATTGTCCCAAAGAGCCTATATCGAAAAGGTTTTTAAAAGGTTCAACATACAGCACTGTTCAAGTAGTGTTGCCCCTATAGTTAAAGGTGATAAATTTAGTGAATTTCAATGTCCCAGAAATAATTTAGAAATGGAACAAATGAAAAAAATTCCTTATGCCTCTACAGTTGGGAGTATTATGTATGCTCAAGTTTGTACATGTCCTGACATAGCATTTATAGTTGGTATGCTTGGTCAATATCAAAGCAATCTTGAACTTGATCATTGGAAAGTAGTTAAGAAGGTATTGCGATATTTACAAGGCACTAAGGATTATATGCGCACTTATGAAAGAATAGGCAGCCTTGAAGTAAATAGTTATTTAGATGCTGATTATGCTGGATGTAAAGACACTCGAAAGTCCACTTTTGGGTGTATTTTTATGCTTACTGTTAATCATGTTGTTTAATTTTGATGATGTCTAAAATATTAATTGAAAATTTGTAAATAATATACATATTTTATATATTTGACACAAAATATAATCTATTTAAAATATATATTGTATGATACATTTGTTAAAAAAATATTTAAATAAAAAATATTTTTGAAAACTTTACTATTCACTTTTTGAATAATTAAGCTGATTACTATTTATCTTTTGACAAATTTGATATTGATTGGTTGTATTATTTTGACAAATTTGATATTAATGTGTTGTCTTCTTTTGACAAAATTGATACGGAGTGGAAGGTTATATTTGATTTAAAATCTCTACAACATATACAGAAAAATAGTATATATGATCAGATCTATTATAAATATTACTTAAAGGGATTTTACTATATATGCAAATATTTGATTAGAATATTATATAGAATGCATATAATATAAATAGAATACATCACATGAGCAATTAAATTTTTTACACTACATTGATTATATCATATTATAATAAAACAAGAAGAAAAAGATGGAGTTATATATTATAATAAAACAAGATGGAGCAAATCATTTGCTTGTTTGAAAGTTGTGAACTTTGTATTAAATTGTCTACAAAAACAGTGACTCCATATTTGGAAAAAAATAGTTTTACTTTTATCTTTTTAATTATTAACATTTGCTAACTATTTAAAATCAAGAAGCGTGTTTATGTAAGCCATGACGTCAGCAGCGTACCTATGTAAGCCATGATGTTAGCAAAGAGCGTTCAACGGGTATATTTTTGTATAAAAATAAAAGTGTTGTGCATGGAGAAAAATCAAGAACTTGAAGAGAAAATTTTCTGTGAGATCCAAAATTCTGAGTATATTATATTTTGCTCTTTCACTTTCAGATCTAAGTCTAGCATTTGTTTTTACACTTTCATATCTACTCTTTGTGAGAAATTATTGTAAAAGAGGGTTTAAGTGCCATTTATTCTTATCCCTTATTTTTATGAAAGATTTTGTAAAGGTAAGGCATTTATTGTTGAGTGAGGCTCAATAAATAAGAGTAAGTCCTGTGTCAAATCTACAAGCTTAGTGATGTATTTATTCAATTGATAGTAAAAAATTCTCAATGAGATTCCTTGGGGAGTGGACGTAGGCCTGGTGTGCCGAACCACTACAAATCTCAGTATTTCATTTTCTCTCCCTATCTCTCTTACTTTTTATTTTGATAATTAGTAGTCTGTTTTTTTTTTATTTATTAAAATTCTAAATATTGTGTTAATTTTAATATTGTGAAATTTTTAATAACTCAATTCACCCCCTCTTGGGTTGCTTACCTGGATAAACTTACTAACGAACCCAGTTCATGGAAGAGTCCTAAGCAGTCTCTGACAGCCTTTTCCACTACGAGGGAAAGTTCATAGCATGTTATAAAGCCACATGTTATACAGTATAGCTAAAGAATTTCATATCTGGATTACAACTTGTCGATTCAATTTTGAGGCCCTTACAGATTTACTGTGATAATGATATTGCTATTAGGTTCTCCAGTAATAATAAAACTTCAAGAGGATCAAAGTATATTGATATCAAGTATCTAGTTGTTAAAGAAAGGGTTCTGAATCAGACTATTTCCATCTCTCATATTGGCACTACACTCATGTTAATAGATCCTTTAACTAAAGGTCTCACACCTAAGTTATTTTAAGAACGTGTTGCACGCATGGGCTTAGTAGAAAGTTTATTATGTTTAGACTTGAAATGAGCGTATTATGCTCGTGATAAATGTTATGTCATAATCATTTTATGTTAGTAATGATTATGTTTGTTGTTTTCATTCTTCGTACTTGTGCACAATTTAATAGAAGATATAAACAACAGGATCGTTATAAATGAATTAGTATTAATCACCATTATGTTGCTAATATCATCTCTGTGATTTAAGATTCATTTATTCATATTGATGGAATATATTAACACTATAACTGTTGTATAGTCTTGATCAATGTGTAATTCACTAATTACAATGATTTGGTGCTAATAATTTCATTGAATCGAATCTAATGGTGATGGTGCAATCTTCTAGTAGGAGAACGTTGGCCATATTATAATAATCTAATGACATAATATAATCATGAAAGCCAAGTAAGAGATTGTAAGAATTTTTCCTAAATATGGCTTAATGTGGCTTATATATGATTATACTAGATTCGTCTCACTAAGCAAGATATATGTACATCAATTAGATGGTGACTAATCATTGATAAATACACCTATATATACATAATGTATAAAAGACTAATGGAGATAGTGTCAATGCATTGAATGTGATAGATTCATTATGAATGAATCTTTGAGATGCATTATGTATCTATTATAAATGTAGAAGATACATTAATCTATCTAATGAGTTCATTAATATAGAAAATGCATTATGTATCATGAATATAAAAGATACGTTAATCTATTTAATGAAGTTCATTGAACGAATGGATTCTTTGATAGGAAGAATACTAGTATAAATAGTGTAAGGTCTCAAATCACACTCTCCATCACAAAAATTCAAGTTGTCATCGCAAGAAGGCTCCCATCGCCTAGAGAGAAAAGTGGCTTTAAGATCTTAGACAAATAAAGAACTTGAAGATCAAGGTCTGGTTTCTCTTTCTCAAAAGAGATTTTTATACTATCATGGATCAAGGTACGTATACACTTATTTTGTATAATTGAAATTCATATAGTTTTCATGTATAGAATTGAATCCTTAATGATTTTTAATTTATATTCCGCAAAGTTTTTTTCTTTCTTCCGTTTTATACTGGTAATAGAAAAAATTAAACTAAGAGTATCTCCAATAAAGATATTAACATGTGTGTAATGTACAAATAAATAAAAGTAAGACTCAATGTTATTTGTCAAGTACATGTTAATTTAGTGTATGGGGACAGTACTTGAAAGGATGGTTGGGTCAAGCCAAGTTAAGGGACAACTATACAGAGTGAACCAACCGAAGGTGTGTGCCTCTGGATTACCTTCCACATAATGAATACAAGTGAAAGCAAGGGAGTAAATGAAAAGGATCAATTTGATAAGGGCAAGACTTGATTCGGCGAAGCAGCCAAATGACCCTAGATAGGATCACTTCGAGGGCTTGGGCCGAGATATTTTTTTTAAATTCTATCATATCAACATATATATATATGTATATACTAGCACCAGTACTCGTATTCTATAAGAATTTCCCTCTATGTTTTGAACATTGTTGTGGTAATGGCTTTCCTTTTGCTTTATCCTTGTTTCATATAGTGTACCTCTACGAAAAAAATGACCAATCTCCTATGAAGCACATGTATATGGATGGAGGAAGTAAATGCTTTTCAAATAGAATTATAAAAATATATGCACCTGTCCAAGAGACAAGTTGCGAGTATATAAACTAAAAAAAAAAAATCAATATCATGGCTATTGAATTTGGACCAAATGACTCACATTTTCTTTTATTTTATTTATTTATTTATTTATTATTATTTTTTTTTTTCGGTCTATTGCTTCGGTTGGTTTGGCATTATGAGTTTCTCATGCGGGGTTTATAAAATCATGCAGTGGTTTATAAAATCATCCCAAAATCAAAATAGTTGTTGTGAACAAACACAATTTCATAAAGAAAATAGTTGGAGTAAAGAAGTCAATTAATCATTTGATTTAGACTTGAAGAATTCAATAGTATAGCCTCATCTATGGGATGGTTGATACCAAATCATAAAAAAAGAGTGTGTATCATATGCTTTAATTATGAGATTTTGTAATGAACTTGACTATGAAACTTGTGATAATTATTTATAAGATTTTTTGATTTTTTTTATATTTTAATTATGACCTAATTTAGATATGATGTACAAGTGGATAGTTTAAAATGTTCAAAAAAAAATTCACATAATCAAAATCTTTTACTTCTTGTTTTAATATTCATTTCCCTATCTAGCTAATTGTTGAAGATACGTTAAAATTGCATTGTCATGATATTAATACTTCAAATCACATTTATAGTCAGTTTTATATTTTAAATTATATTTATCATTTATTTTTATAAATACAAAATGAAAAGTTATTAACATCCGATTAATTTAATTTTTTACAAATATATTATATTCAATATACTTTAAAAAGTGAACAATTCAAACCATTAATATAAATCTCAAAATAAGCTCAATTACCACACAACAATGACTAATGTGCCTCCCACCAAGCAACCACACCATCTCCTAACCGTAGATCTCCGCATTAATGACAAGTACTTCAAACTAAGCATTGGCAAGCTACTTTATTTGGTTTAATTTTAAAAAAAAAAATTTTGTTTTTATTTTAGTTTATTTTTTCTGTGGTAAAAAATTATATTTTAATTTTTTTTTTGAGAAAATTACTAATCAGTGTTAATTTCAAAAAAATATTATAAATTCTTAAAATAATTTAATTTTTCAATTATCAATATTTATAAAAATTATCACTTATTTGTAATTATTTTTCAACACTTCCACTGCAATGAAATTTCTCCTCTCTTTTTTTTTTTTTACTTTTTAAATGTATTTAATCTAGATATACCTAAAATTAAAATATTTGTAAAGAAATTTAATTTTTTTTTACTACATACAAAAATAATAAAAAAATGTATTTTTTATTTTTCACATTTTTTATATTCAATAAAAAAGATTTAAATTTTTTTCATAAATATGTTGCTTTCTAAGTTTGTTTAGATGATGTGAATATAAAAATAAAAAGTAGATTAAAATATAAAAACATACTAACTAAAGACAAAAAAAAAAATTATAAAAAATAGAAAACCCAAAACCAAATAGTGGACACTACAACAAATAAGAGTTTTAGGAACAAAATATTTTTAATATTTAAAAGTAAATTTTTTGTTGCAAAAAACAAAAACAAGAAAGAAAAAAAAAATTGACGGTTAATTCCTGCCATTGGGAAGACAATCGTTAAAAGTTTGTCCAATAAGTAAGAAAAATGACTTTTAACAACAAAATTTTAAAAATGTCAAAAATAAATACACTTTTAGATCCAAAATAATTTGGTCCCAAAACCTTGGAGATAAAAATTTTAATCCTAAAAGATAATAATTTATCACTAAATATCTAATTTTTTTCGCTAAAAATGCAAATGACATTTTTTACAATAAAATTATTTCGTTCTTAAAAAAAAATTATTTTTAAAATTTTAATTTATGGTTGTGACACTATGCATGTGAACCTTATATTGAACCTTATATTGATTCACTTTTTAGAAGATGCCAAATTAGTGGCTATGAAAACCCATTGAAGCCACTTGCCTATTGAGATGTTGATCCATAATTTTCTTTTTTTATTCTTTTTTTTTTTTTAATGTCCACGACATCCTGAAGTAATGTTTAGAAACTTAGACCGGACCAACCGGTTGGACCAGTGATCGGATCTTGTTCTGATCCAAAAAATCTTCTAAATCCAAACATAGTTCAAAATCGGTGTAAAATAAAAGAATCGGAAGGACTGCAGATTCAACCGTCAAACTCGACAACCCAGACTGGGTTTCAAGAACCAGCCGATTTTCTTCATCTTTCTTTTCGCTTCTCTAATACTCTGTTTCTGTCTCTTTTGCTTTCTTTTTTAGCCGTTATGTTTCTTAAGTTGTTTAATGCATTTTTTATAGCCATTATTATGTCCAAACAAAACAAAAAGTATTAAAGCAAAGAAAAGTCAATGATGGAATAGCAATATAGCACTAAATATTTTAAAAGATTCATAAATATTTTTTATTATAAATTTATGATTTCATAGTTGTTAGTTAACGGTTTGGTGAACTAATTTTTTTAATTATATATTATGGTACTCATCTTGCAAAAATATATATATATATATATAAGCAAATATTTTGAAAATTCTATTATTTTATTGAATTAAATTTTTTTTTTCATTTTTATACTTATATTTTTAATATATATATTTAAATATATTTATGACGTAATTATGACGTTACAGTTTGACCGCTTTGATCCGATAGTTAAACCGATGACCCGTCTATCCAATCTCTTTTTCAGTTCACTCACTAATCCGGTTTTTAAAACATTACCCCAAAAGTTTTTTAGGATCCACTTTTACAAGTCAAATTGAAAAAACACTAACAGATCCACTGCGAATTTTTGCTTGAATGGTAAGAGTGAGGAGTAACTCCTTACCAATTAGAACGGCCGGTGTTGATCCATAAGTTGCTCTCAATAATTTAACTGTTAAATGTCAAGTCACATTCTTGCTGGCTCCAATCAAAGGGATAATAGGGTGAACTAACAACTATCAGTTTGGACACACAAGCCATCTGCATCTCTCTCTATAAATCACAAGTTTAAGGCGGAATTACTCATTAGTGGCAGTCAAAAAAATTATTAACAAAAAAATTATAAATATTAATAATTAAAATTATAAATTTTTTCACTAATGTGTAATACTTTTTGAAAACATCCCTGAAATGTAATTTTAATAACATGACTGGCTAGATAGGGGCAGAATCTAATAAGGGGAAATACTAAATCTTATCACTGAAAAATTAGGGTAAAGATTTATAAATTGGTAGATTTTTTTTTTAAATGTTAAACATAATCAAGATTTGAACCTAAAAAAATATCACCAATTCATAACACCTTTTGGTTTTCCATACTGAATTGTTATCTTCCCACGGTAATTTTTGTATGTAGATAAGATATATGTCATGTGATACTTTCTACATGACACCTTTGATTGTCGTTAAAAAAAAAATGTGGTATCTTCTATTATTGTGATTGATTTTGATAATAAAATCCACTATATTTATGATTAATGAAAAGTAATACCACATCATACCCTATTGAGATACAAAAATTTCTCCTTCCCATCTAATGAAACTAGCTATTTAAGAAAGTTTTGAAATCTCCCTCATAGAGTAACTTTATTAGTCATTCTTTTAATGGCTAAAGGCATAATTTGCGTTGTCACAATTTTAAAATATTATTAGGATAATTGCTTATTTATAATCATTGTTTCTTAGATGAATTGAGTTGACTTAAGATTCACTACAAAAAATTAAAATTTTAGAGACTAAAATTTAGAGATAAAATTATTTTTTAGGGATTAAATATTTTTATTATGAAAAGTGTCGTTATTATATTTTTAGCAACGAAAATTAGACATTAGTGATGAATTATTATGTTTCTGAGACCAAATTTTTTATCTAAAAAAATAAAACATTTTGAGACCAAATTATTTTGTCCCTAAAAATATATTTACTAGTGACATTTTCAAAATTGTCGCTAAAAGTCTTATTTTTGAATTTTTAGAATGATCTTTTAGCGACTATCCTCACGATGATAGAAATTGGTCTCTAAATATCTTTTACAACAAATTTTTACATTTAGAGACTAAAAAATTTAGTCTCTAAAACTCTTATATATTGTAGTGATTATTATTATTATTATTTATTTATTTTGAAGAATGAAATTTATCACAATTTTGACAATGTCGTTTTTCGACAACTCTTTTAACAGATTATGTGAGTGATTTTCTGACCATACTGCCAACTCAGTAATCAACCTGGAAATCTTGGCGAATAGATGACACTGGTGACGACACAGAAGAGAAGATTCCGACGGTAGTTCGTCCACCCAAGGGCACCCGATGATCAAGTCAGTATATCTCTAAAAGATTATCAATAGTGCTTAACTTACTATTCAGAATATAAATTGCGTACCTTAGACCCATGGGGGGTGCCTTTCTTTTATAGTTAACTCAATCCTTGTCCCAACAGAAGCCTAGCTTCAATGGACTTTAGCTCACTGCTTATCTTGGACTCTTCAATAGATAGAGATAAACTCCCTAAGAGCTTTATCCTTATCTAGGCTGAGTCCCCTCATCATTCTAGGACTCTTGTGCCGTATCCGCTTATCTCGGATTCCGATATCTTCGGAGATAACCTCGGCCTTGTCGAGATCACCTCGGCATCATGACCAGGACACGTGGCACCTCCGTTGACACGTCGGCGTCACCTTGGCCACGTGTTGGTACTCAGAAAATATATCCCCATAATTACCCCATAGGTTCTATTACCTCGGCATTCTGAGGTGATGAAACCTATATCAGTACTTCCTGCCAGTACATCGACTTAGAGATTCCCAACCGACATGTCTCTTTAAAGATCAAAAATTTCAAGAGTTCCCTCATGCGTATGAGTTTTCAAGCATAATACATTAACCGTCTTAATCACGTATTGTTCCCTTATTGGATTGTACCCCGTACGCGCTTGTAAGTCATCTCGCGCCTACATGTGCCGTCTGACGCATACGTCATTTTAGGCGCATTAATTGCTTTCTTTTTGCCGCCGTTTCAAGTTTTAACAAAAAGCCTTTCTCCTTCCGTCTCTTCACTTTACATTGTTTCTGAAGCTCTCTCTCTCTCTCTCTCTCTCTCTCTCTCTAGCTCTCTCAAATCCTCCATTGTTCAAACTTCCATAACTCTGCAACTTGCTCCGTTTACCCCTTCCGGCGTGATTTTCACCGATCTTCTGCCTTTGCAACTGTCGTCAAACTTCGGCAATCCCCATTCCGGCTTCTCTCTTTCTGGTAAGCCACTGTTCCTCTTGGTTTTATTTCTTGTTGCTCTTCAAGATGTTTTTCTTCATTATTAATCGACATTGCTGTTTTACTCAAGTATTTGATTTATGAGTCATGCATCTGAATGTGTTTATTTCACGACTTTGCTCTTTGTCCATGTCTTGAATACACGCACTGCTCACAACTTTTCTGCACTTTTGCCACTGTTCTTGACCTTGTACCCTTTGTACTTACAATGTTCCTAATAGTCCATCTTTGTTCTTGATTCTGAAGCGCATTCTTGCTTTTCTGTTTTCCAGATTCGTGCCTTCAATCTTCATTTCCATAGATCTAGGTTTGGAATTTATTTGTAGAACTCAAAACAATTGTTAGGGAAAATTGAAACGATTCCCTACAGATTCTGTGTATTTTTAAGCTTTAGCCGAGGTCTATAAAACCCTTTAGAAACACACCCTTCTGAAATCCAACCCCTTCAGTTAAGCCGATATTATGGGTATATGGAAGCATAGAGTAGACACCCGATCCAAGTTAGAGCACTTTAGGCGAGAGTTTGACATCCCGGCTGACGTTCATGCGAGGTTGGCTGGGGATGACGACTCCATCATGCCTACAACTGATTTTATGCCCTTTCCTGTGGTAGCCTTCATTGAGTGTGGACTTCAGCTCTCACTCAACACCTTTTTTCGTGAGATACTTCACTATTATAAGTTGAACCCGATGCAACTCGCCATCAATTCCTATCGAGTCATCAATGGTATCATAGCCTTAGCTAGACAGGAAAATGCTAGGATTACCTTAGCTGATATCCAATACTGCTATACCATGTGTGGCCTCAAAAAATATACGGGCTACATTTACTACCTTAAGCCGAGGTCCACAGAATACAAAATTGTTGCCGACCTCTCTGACTCCAACAAGGGAGCTGGGGATGACTATTTCATTACCTCGGGGAATTGGGAGTTCACTCCAAACGAGGACCTCCATCTCTACCCTCTTCCTCGATCAGTTTTTGTAGAGGGCAATGGTAAGAGCCTTGTGTTCATACTAACTTGTTTTTAAAGTCTTCAATACTTTGTTTGTTTCTAATGTTTGTTTTTCTTGCAGCTCTTCCTCAGCCACCAAAGGGCCGCCGTCAGTCTTTCTTTCCCAGCAAAGACTTGAGAAAACTTTTGGATCTGCCAATCCACAAACGGAGAACCCCTCTGGTACTCAATTTCATCCCAACCTACAAATCGGCGCTGCCCGACGTCCCAAAGAAGAAGAAGAAGAGCCATTCACCTCCTTCTGCCACAACTCCTCAAGCTGCCTCATCATCTCGACCAGATCAAGGATCGATCTCTGATCCAGCTGAGCAGCCGTCTACCTCGGCTCCATATCTGATCCCAATATCCCAATGCCGTCGACAACGCCGAACAGTTTTTGCTGCTGAAATGGGCTGTCAAAAAGCAATCGTTAAGGATCCTTTGGCCAACATTCCTGATTCAATCGATGCTCAACCAACACCAACCCAGCCTCCAAAGCCAAAGCAAAAAAGGATAAAGAAGGCTCAGCCAAAGGCAACGGTGACTCAGATTGATTCTGAGGACACCTTGCCAATTTTCAAATTGGCTGAGAGTGAGAAGACCACCTCTGTCCCCGAGAAGAGGTCTACTGAAACATAACCATCCGAATCCACCAGATCAAAAAGGCCGAGGTCATCATCTGCAACTACCTCGGGGTCCCTAAAGTATGATGCCCCCTAAGCCCCCAAAATCGTATTGGAGGACAGGCTAGTTAGGGCTGGCGATAGCGCTGATGACATTAATGTCAGCGTTGCCCTTAGTACAGCACTGCTTTTTCCAGGCGATCTTGACCGAAACGCCGAGTTGAGCGAATATGAAAACTATGCTCTAATGCTCCAGCGCTCCGTTCAAGTAAGTGTCTTTATTTGGCAATTTTTTTTTTCTTTCTCTTTTTTATATTTTAGAAAATTTTGTAATAACTTCTGCTCTGTTTTATTTTTTTCTTAGGCAATCCAGCATGCCCATTCCTTCTCAGTACAATCTTTTGAGAACCGGAAAGAGCTGGCCGACAAGAAGATGGAGGTCTCCAGTCTGTAAAAGACTAATAAAAACTTGCAATCAAAGATGAAGACCTTAGAGGATCAGGCTGATGCTACTATCAAAGCTCAGAATGACGACGAAGAAAAGGCGAAATCCGCTGAGGCCATCAAGAAGGTTCTTGAGGCCGAAAAGAGAGAGGCCGAGGAAAAGACGGCCCAGGCCCAAAAAGAACTGCAAGAAGCCTTGGCCACGAAGGACGTCGAGCTCAAGGTAGCCGATGAGAAGGGTTACAGTGAGGGGGTGGCCAATGTCACGGCTGACTATGAAAAGCAAGTGAAGCAGGCATGCAACAAGGGTTTCACCCTTGGTTGGATGACTTTGCTTAAAAAGCTTGAGGTCCCTGAGGACTCCCCCCTTAGGAACGCCGACGTCATTCCTCTTTCATTCCCTCCAACTCCAAGCCAATCCGATGACGATTCTGAGTCTGAGGAGGAGGCTTTGGTAAGAAAGTCCAAGGAAGCTGCTAGGGCCAAGTACCCTACTCAGAATGAGCAAGTCCTAGACTTGACTCAAGATGAAGAGGGTGAGGAGGTTCCCAAAGATGCTACTCCTGAGAAAGCATCATCCGACATGTCTCTTGCCGACAAGAGCCTTGATGTAACCCTTCAAGAAATCGATGCTGAGCTTGCGGCCGAGAAGGCTGCCGAGATTTCTTCCCAGCAGTCGTCTGAACTTCAAACTCAACCATCTGTTGTTGTTGAGGAGTCTTAATTTTTTTTTCTTTTTGGAACAATTTGTAAGCTTTGGCCGATTTGCCTTCTTTTGATTGTTAATACAGCTTCCTTTCCTGCATGCTTGTATTCTTCTCTTTACTGTTCTTGTTTGATTCCATACTTAGGATATTTTGTATATCTTTAATATACACTTCAGTCTTGTATAACCTTCTCGGGGTGACACGCCTCGGTTATACAAATTGATGATTTACCTCGGCTAGTACCCAAGTATCTTTCTTGGCATAACCTTGGTTTCAACTTGTAAATTTTTTTATAAAATTTCAACAAGTGTTTAACCTTAGTCTAACTTCAACTTGTAAACTTTTCTCAAGTTTCAACAAGTGTTAAACATGATCTCAGTTTAACTTCAACTTGTAAACTTTCCTCAAGTTTCAACAAGTGTTAAACATGATCTCGGTTTAACTTCAACTTGTAAACTTTTCTCAAGTTTCAACAAGTGTTAAATATGATCTCAGTTTAACTTCAACTTGTAAACTTTTCTTAAGCTTCAACAAGTGTTAAACATAATCTCAGTTTAACTTTAAGTTGTAAACTTTTCTCAAGTTTCAACAAGTGTTAAAACCATTTTTCTTATCTCTGCCCCCTAATGTGAACCTAAGTTCCACTTGAGTTCTTATTATACATGTATTCCAGAAACAACATTATGTATTTTTATCTGTCACGAGTGTATAAACAAATAAATCAAGCTGAAACTTTATTTATCTACTTCGGCAAATGACAAAACAACAAAAAATTCTAATGATAGAAAATTTCAAATTGCAAGTATTCCAAGGCCTTGGCAACTCTTTGCCCTCATTATCTTCAAGTCGATATGCCCCATTGCCCAGTACCGAGATGATTCTGTAGGGTCCTTCCCAATTTGGGCCAAGCTTCCCCTTTCTGGGATCTTTTTTGTTGCCGACGACTTTTCTCAAGACGAAGTCACCGATTTGAAACTCCCTTGGGTTGACCTTCTTATTATAAGCTCCGCAAGTCAGTCTTGGTATGTCATGGTCAGATTGCAGCTCTCTCCCTTCTTTCTTCTAAAAGATCTAGATCTGCTAAGAGTACATCATTAGTACCGTTTTCTACTCCCTAGGTTCTGATTCCTGGGATGCCGACCTCCAGCGGAATGACTACTTCTGTGTCATAAGCCATGGCAAAGGGGGATTCTCCCGTTGATCTTCTCAGCGTAGTCCGATATGCCCAGAGTACACTGGGCAATTCATCCACCCACTTTCTTTTGGCTACCTGTAGCCTCTTCTTTATCCCATCCAAGATAACTTTGTTGGATGCTTCTGCTTGTCCATTGCTTTGGGGAAAGCTTGGGGTTAAGAAGTAATTCTTGATTTTGAACTTTGCACAGAAGTTCTTGATTAGATTACTGTCAAATTGTATTTCATTGTGTGCAACTATTGCTCTTGGAATCCCAAAATGGGTGATGATGTTCTTCCATATGAAGCTCTTCACGTCCACATCTCGAATCTTGGCAAGGCTTTCAGTTTCTATCCACTTGGTGAAGTAATCTGTTGCCACCAGTAGATACTTTCTTTGTCCAGTTGCTTGGGGGAGTTGTCCAACAAGATCCATGCCCCACTGGGCAAACAGCCAAGGACTAGATACTGGGTTCAGATCTACTGCTAGTTGGTGTATTAGGGGTGTAAACCTTTGGCATTTTTCACACTTCTTCACATAGGCCTCTGCATTTTTTTGCATGTAAGGCCACCAATACCCCTGGGTAATGGCCCTATGGGCAAGTGATCTGCCCCCAGCGTGGTTTCTACAAATTTCTTCATGAATTTCATATAAAAAATCTTCAACTTGTAAAGGATGTACACACTTCAAAAGGGGTCTAGTGAAGGATCTTCTATAGAGATGTCCCTCTGCTATCAGACTGAATCTTGCCGACTTCAATCTGATCTTGTGTGCCTCAATCTGGCAATTTTCCTTCTTTTAAGAATGCTGCTATTACATCCATCCAGTTTGGTCCCATGTCCACACACATTGCTTCATGTTCTGTGGTCAGTGGTTCGATGCTCGGACTTGACAAATAGTCAACCATTATTGTCCTTACTTTTCCAGGTTGTACTGCGCTAGCTAGGTTGGCCAATGCATCGGTGTGACTGTTATCATCTCAGCTAACCTGAAGTAGTCGGCAATTCTGAAACAAGGCTGCCAACTTGATGACCTCTTTTGCGTTGACCGACATCCTTTCATCTCAGGCTGCAAACTCGCCCGTTGTCTGGTTAACTATAAGTTGTGAGTCGCAAAAGACTATTACCTCATCTGCTTGTACTGCTGCTGCCAGTTTTAGTCCTACAATGAGTGCTTCATACTCTACTTTGTTGTTTGAGACCTTGAACCCCAAACGAATCGATTGTTCTAGTATCTACCCATCTGGAGATACTAGTACTACTCCTACCCCCGCTCCCTGTCGATTTGAACTCCCATTAACAAACAGTCGAAAGGAGTCGCCGATGTAAATGCTGCAAGGTCTGAGTTTTTCCTCTTTCCTTTGTTCTTTCGCCTTTGGTTAGGCTCCTCCTTGCTTGTTTGGACATCGTTCACCTTGGCTCAACGAAGCTCGATGTTTGATGGATTCTAGTGTGAACTCCGCCACGAAGTCGGCCAAAACTTGGCCTTTGATTGTTGTTCTGGGTCTGTACTCTAGGTTATACTGGCCCAAGGTGACTGCCCATCTGGCTATTCTTCCTGTTAGGTCTCCTTGTTGCAGCAAGGACTTCAAGGGGTGTTCAATTAGCACCACAATTTTATGGGCCTGGAAGTAATGGTTCAGCTTCTTTGAAGCCATTACTAAAGCCAGTGCCAATTTCTCTAAGAGTAGATACCTCGTTTCTGCATCGGTCAGGATTTTGCTTACATAGTAAACAGCCCTTTGTTTCCCTTTTTCTTCTCGAATTACTACTGCGCTTATTGCGTGTTCTGAAACTGCTAAGTACAAAAACAACTCCTCTCCAAGTTCTGGATTTGAGAGAACTAGAGTCGTAGTTAAGTACTTCTTCAAGTCGGTCAAGGAGGCTTCGCACTCCTCGGTCCATAAGAAGTCTGTGGCTTTCTTTACTAAGTTAAAGAAAGGTTTGCATTTGTCTGAGCTTCTGCTTATGAACCTATTCAGGGCTGCAGCCCTTCCAGTTAGCATCTGCACCTATTTTGCCGACGTCGGGCTCTTCAACTCAATGATGGCCTTAATCTGATCTGGGCTGGCCTCAATTCCTCTTCTGGTCACCAAGTATCCCAAAAACTTACCAGATCCAACTCCAAATGCACACTTCGATGCATTGAGTCGGAGCCGATATGTTTTAAGGATATCAAAGACTGTTTTCAGGTCGGCCAAATGGCCTTCCGGTTCCTTGGTCTTCACGACCATGTCATCGATGTAAACTTCCACCGTTCTACCAATCAAGTGTTTGAACATCTTGGTTACCAATCTTTGGTAAGTTGCTCCTGCGTTTTTCAACCCAAAAGGCATCACTCTGTAGCAATATAGCCCTTTTAAGGTGATAAACGCAGTCTTCTCCTCAACTGGGGGATGCATGGCTATCTGATAGTATCCCCTGTAGGCATCCAGGAAGCTCATCCTTCCATGCCCCGAAGTGGCGTCTACCAGTTGGTCAATCTTGGGTAGAGGAAAATTGTCTTTGGGACAGGCCTTGTTCAGGCTGGTAAAGTCCACGCAGACTCTCCATTTACCATTCTTTTTCTTCACCACCACTGTATTTGATAGCCATGTCGAGTAATTTACCTCTCGAATGGCCCTGGCCTCCAGAAGTCTGTCTACTTCTCTTCCACTTCTTCGACGTGCATCAATGTCGGTCTTCTTGCTCGTTGAATTACAAGTTTGGCCGACCTATCAACGTTCAGTTTATGGCAAGTGACCTCGGGGTCAATGCTAGGCATTTCGTAAGGCGTCCAAGCAAACACCTCAATATTTGCTCTCAAGAACGCCTCTAACTCTTTTTTCTCTTCTTCGGCTAAGCCTGAGCCGAGAAGAAAGAAGCGTTCTTCTTCCCCCTCCTAGACGAGGATTTTCTTCAGCGCTTCTTCACTCTTCTCGACTGGCTCTTTGCCGACATCCTCTAGGACCTCCACGTCCTCGTCTTCGATCTCTGCCTTCTCTGGTTCTCGTATGCTGCAGGTGGATTTCATTTCTGC
Organism: Camellia lanceoleosa; assembly: GCA_025200525.1. NCBI lineage: Eukaryota > Viridiplantae > Streptophyta > Magnoliopsida > Ericales > Theaceae > Camellia > Camellia lanceoleosa. The sequence continues at coordinate 86,425,944 of CM045759.1, forward strand.
CATGGAACAGTTCTTTGCCTGCAGCTGATCCCCTCTGACTTCTTCTATCCCATGCTCTATTAGGAACCGCAGTAGCTGATGCAATGTTGAGGGAATAGCCCCCATTGCATACAACCATGGCCTTTCCAAGATAATATTGTAAGGGGAGGGCATGTCGATCACGGTGAATTCTGTCTTTATCTTCCTGGTTCCAGCCTGCACCTCCAAGCTTGTTGCGCCCAGTGGCCATGTCGGCGTTCCATTCAACCCGACCATCGGGTCGTTGGATTGCTCCATATCATCAGGGTGAAGACCCAGCTCCTTGTAACATTTAACATACATGATGTCACAAGAGCTGTCTTGGTCAATTAAGATGCGTTTCACTTGGCACTCCCCAACCTGGAGAGATACTACCAAGGCATCGTTGTGCGGATGTTGTACCATCTCAAGGTCGACTTCAGTAAAGGACACTACCGGTCCCTGGCACTCTTCTGCCCGATGTCTCTTCTTCCCGACTTGGTAGATATGCTGTAGGTGTTTTACCTTTTGGGTCTCCCCTCGAATTTCGTTTTCGTTGACCTTCGAGTAAATGACATTAATTACCCGAGGTCCTCCTACCTGAGGTTGCTGTGCTGGGGGAAGGTGGAGCTGCTGGTGCTTGAGGCAGTCTTGCCTGCTCTTCTCTGGTCCTGGCCTCGTCTACAAGGTCCCTCAAATGGCCTTGCCTTACCAGGTCTTCCAAGTGTGACTTTAGGGCTCTGCAACCCTGAGTCAGATGCCCATCTTCGTTATGGTAAGCACGATGCTTACCCAAGCTCCTTCCCATAAATTCTCCAGGTACCCTTGCTGGTGCTTTGAAATAGGGTTGGGTTCGGATTTTATCTAGAACTTTGTGAATTGGGATTCGGAACACAGTTGTAACTGCTTGTGCAGCCTTTAGTCCTACATCCTACTTGTTGGATCCGTTATTACCTCGGCCTCACTTCGGCGAGCCGTTTTCCTTCTCTTGCTTTGTCTCCTTAGCCCCTGATATATCTTCCTCAGCTCTGGCATATTTCTCAATTCTGGCCATGAGCTCCTCCATACTTTTTGGCAATGTCTTTGCCAAAGATTTCCGTAGTGGACAGTCATCTTTGAGGCCATTCTTGAAAGACACGACCGCCACCTCTTGGTTACATTCGGGTTTTCGATTGAACACCTCATAGTACCTTTTTGCGTAGGCCCTAAGGCCTTCAACCTTACTGATTTTTAGAGCCATCAATGCGTCCACTCTCAATGGCTGTAGCTTGTTTGTCACGAACCTGGCCACAAACATCTCGGCCAGGTCTTTCCAGGTCTTCACACTTCCCTTTGGCAGTTTGTGAAACCAGTCTGATACAATCTCCCCGAAGAATGAGGGGAACACTTTGCAGAGCAACGGCTCGTTCCCACTATATAATGCCATTGAGTTCAGGTATAATCCAACGTAAAAGTTGGGGTCTGACTTACCGTCGTATATTTGGAACCTCGGCATACTAAATCTCTTTGGAGCCTCAAATTTGTTCAACTTTACCAAGAATGGTATTTTCGGTTTAACTGTTGAAGTTACCTCGGCATGATCTTGCTTCCTCTTGAGGTAATCTCTTAAGTTCTCTTTGGTCCGCCCAGGAGCTCGGCTATCTTCTGATTTCAGTCTCTTAGGTGCACTGCTTTCAGCTTCATTGTGAGCCCTTTTTGATCTTTCTCCGTTGGTCACGTCGAAGCACAACTATTGCCTTTGAACATGCCGATGTTCTCTAGGGTTTGCCTTCTTGGTACGATGTGTCCTTCGAGACTCTTCCCTTCCTGGCTCTCCACGCCCGACCTCCCTTGAAGGCCGGTGAGAATGTCTTTCGCTTCTGGGGTGCTGGGGGGCTATAGGGATAGTTTTCTGTCCTCCCTTCTAGGCATTAGCCGCTGGAATCAGCGTGTCCTGCAGCGGGAATGGTGGCTGCATTACGTTGTTTTGCATCATGAAGTTGACGACCGATTACAGGTCTACCAACTTGTTCGCCATCTCTTTAACCTCTTCGTCTCTCCGTAGGCATCTGTCCTTCCATACTTTGAGGTTATCTTCGTTATAGTACCCGCTTTGGTTTGTTTGCTTTGGTATGTCGCCTTCTTGGCTGACGTCTTTCACTCCGTAATTCTGGTCTTCGTTGCAATTGTCCTTCTCGACGTCAACGTCAACAGGTCTCTCACTCCCATTAGGGGTGTCATCCCCAACCTTCTCATTCTGTTCGTCGTTGGCCATCTATTCTTCTTGCTTTCCCACAGACGGTGCCAAATTGTGTGAGTGATTTTCTGACTACACTGCCAACTCGATGAATCACCGGTGGAAATCTTGGCAGAATAGATGACACTGGCCGACCAAATGTAAAAGAGAAGATTCCGATGGTAGTTCGTCCACCCAGGGGCACTCCGACGATCAAGTCAATATATCTCTCAAAGATCATCAATAGTGCTTAACTCACTATTCAGAATATAAATTGTGTACCTTAGACCCATCGGGAGTGCCTTTCTTTTATAATTAACTCAATCCTTGTCCCAACAGAAGCCTAGCTTCAATGGACTTTAGCTCAGTGCTTATCCTGGACTCTTCAATAGATAGAGATAAACTCCCTAAGAGCTTTATCCTTATCCAGGCAAAGTCCTCTCATCATTTTGGACTCTTGTGCCTTATCCGCTTATCTCGGATTCTGAGATCTTCGGAGATAACGTCGGCCTTGTCGAGATCACCTCGGCGTCATAACCAGGACACGTGGCACCTCAGCTAACACATCGGCGTCACCTTGACCACGTGTTGGTACTCAGAAAATATATCCCCACACAGATCACTTTAGAAAGATTTTTTAAGTGAAATTGTTAAAATTTATAGTCCAATGAAATTACTCTTATATAGGAATAAACAAATCTACTTTATACATACTCTATCTCTTTCAAATAATCAAGTTTCTTCATTTGACGATTATTATTATTAATCCTAGTCAACAAATCATTAAATATTTGTATCAGTCCCGTTACAGAGCCCGAATTTCCCATTGCTCGACTGTCCTGAATTTCAAAACGACGCCATTTTGAATTTTTTTTTTTTTTTCTTTCTCTGTTCTGAGAGGATGAAAATAAAGAAGAAGAAGAAGAGGAGGAGGGGAGGGAGTTGGAAAATATTCTATACACAGATCAAAAAAAAAAAACACACCACCAGATCTTCTCTTCATCTTCTCCCCTCTCATCCCATTAATACAACATCATCAACACATTAATACAGATCCTCTCATGCCATTAATATAGACCCAACAATCACAAAAAAATAAATAAAAATTCTATACACAGATCATCAAAAAAACAAAAAAAAAAAAAAACAACACCAGATCTTCACACTACACAGATAGATCCAACAATCACAAAAACAAAAAAATATATATATATATTCTATACACAGATCATCAACAAAAAAAAAAAAACAACACCAAATCTTCTTCTTCATCTATGCACACGCATCTATATAGATATATATATATATATATATATAAGAGAGAGAGCGAGAGAGAGAGAGAGTTTCTTCATCTTCTTCATCTATACACACACATCTATATATATATGAGAGAGAGAGAGAGAGGGCCACCCACCGGTATAGAGAGAGAGCTATCACCACCAACACCGTCTCCTTCTTCTCTTCTTCTCCCTTCTCTCATCTTTTCTCCTCCTCTCTCTTTCTTGCCTGCTCTCTTTCTTCCCCGTTTCAAAAAGGAAAGGGAACGAAAATAAAAAGAGAAAAGAAAAAAGAAAAAAAAAATGAAACCCAAAATGACGTCGTTTTGGGTTTCGAGCCAATTCAAGCCAACGGGATTTCGAGCCCTCAAACATTTTTGTATTTGTATATTCATAATATCTATTATCTATTATTATTATAAAAATGTGAAGAGTTTGTCATATTTTTTATTTTATTTTTTAAATCTCAATTTTACCTTCTTAAATTTACCATATTTTCTAAAAGTTATGAAAAGTTCTATATAAACCAACTATCTCTTTATTTTTGAAGTTAAACATTCAAAAATGATATATCTACTCTCAAGAATCCTATATAAATATAAACACACCACCTCCCTTCTTATCAAAAAAAAAATCGTCTTCCTATTTTTTACATTGATAATGATTGTAGAATAAAAAATAATTACTCTTTTTTATTTCTTATGCCTTCTTTTATACTGATATACATAATATTTACAATTGTTCATTATACATCAAATCACTGTGAATAATTTTGATTAAAGTTGTACGCATTCGTTTGAATCTAGACAGAGAAAAATGCATGCATTTTTAAAACAGAGATTTGTACTCTCAAAATTTTGCAGGTTGTCTTCATACATTTTCTTTTCGTTTAGATTATTTTTTATGAACTGCAATATTTTACATAGTATTTTAATAAACAATGTATGATGTCAAAATTCTAAATAAGAATTACTTTCTTTTGTTTTATTTTTTAAATTTGTTTTTCAATTTTTGAGTTTTCATATTTTCTCAATTTTAATGAATAAAGATCGTGAAATTTCTTCATATTTTATATTTAAATTATACTTTTACATGAAAATATAATATCCAATAATCTAAATAAAATTAAAAAGTAAAATATTAGTAAAAAAAATTAAAAAATTCAAGCATTATTATATATATATATATATATTTTGTTACCATTATTATTATTATCATTATCATTATTATTTTTATTTTTTTTCCGAAAAAGAATATACAACAAATTTTTTGCTAAGTGTATTTAGATTAAATGAATCTAAATCTAAAAGTAAAATTAAAAAATAAAAAAGTATTAAATTAAGTGAATATTAAAAGAAAATAAAATAGTTATTAAAAAAACAATATCAAAGACATAAAAATGAAAACCAAAAAATTCAAAACAAAAGTTTGAAAAACAAACCAAAACAAATACTATAAACTTCTCTCTTTTTAAATCTTTCTTCACTAATTTTTAATTTTATACAAATTATTCACAAATTCTTTTAAATTTTTATGTGACAGTAAACATCTATATTATTACCAACTATTTAATTATGAATAATTTCCTTTTCGTTGTTACCTGTATTATATTGTTACAAAAGATTTCACATATTATTTTTGTGATATTTTATATATGTCAATGTCTACATATATAAATATATATAAAAAATATAAATGTAAATTTATATATATTACTGTATTCATACATTGTCAATTTGTAATGCTATACTACCATTGGATACTTTAATTTTCTAATATATATCGCTTTAGTAATATAATTATATTTGTTAGGAAAAACTTGTGAAATTATGTATCGTTCTCCTATCAACTTATATTCAATACATATATACATACATGTCATATAAACAAGTGTCCACAACAAATACTTTTAATAACAAACTAAGACTTTACATAACACCTCTATTACAACAATAATTACATTTTTTTTTTTTTGCCCTCACATTAAAAATCACATTATTAAGAAGAAATAGATTTTGAAATACATAACAATATAATATTGTTTTAAACTTTTACTCATCAAATATTTTTATTACAATGAATTATAATGATGAGTAAGAAGAAAAACAAGAAGATGGTGAAATAAAAACTACATAAGATATATTGCAACATACTCTCCAAACAAAGTTAGACGAGCTGAAGTATAAATTATCCTATCTGTTGTGAAGTTTAAGAAAAATAATGTACTTTACACCAATAGTATGCAAATAATATACAATAGTGGATTCAATGAATTTGTATTATGAGAAAAACTATTAAACAAAATTGTGTCATTGTGCAATTAATTTCATACATTCAATTGTATTACAGATACGAATTATGAAAAATTGAAGTGGAAACTTGATTAAAAAATTTTTTTTGTATAATATTATAAATTTAAAAGACCTGCTTATTGTTTATTTTTTAAGAGAAGATCGTGATCTCAATAATCTAGTTATAAATTAACATTTATATTTATAAAAACTTTCATTTATCATTTAAATTCTTCAGCCGAGTACGTATTTATTTATTACTTAGTTGTATTTTAGATATAAATCAATTTACTCATATAAATCTTCATACTTTATATACATATCACATACTAATTTAAGAGACACATAATTATAATATTAATAATTGTTAAAAAATTACATGTTACGTACAATGCACGCGTCCAACTATTAATATTTCTAAATATATAATTATTTTAAAGTAATTAATATGTGCCCTGCCAAAATATGGTCAGAGAGTCACATGCATGAATATTTGAACTACTAAATCACAAATTTTAAGTAGATTTGGCCCAATTGGAAACGTGGCTAGGAGAGATGTGTTAGTGGATTTCTTTTTTCTTTTTTTTTTAATTCAATTTATTTATTTTTTTTTTTTGTTGTGAACATTACATAGCGCCCTTTTTGGACCACCAATTTCTTTGCGCGTCTTTCAACGTATGACAAAAACTGCTTTCACATTCCTTTTTGTTTTGTTTGTCTTTGCTTTGAAAAAAATTTACCCAAAAAAGAAAAAAAAAGATTAAAAAGAGAAAAAAATAAAATAAAAAATCAATGTTTGTTCTTTGAAAAAACACACAAAAAAATAAAATAAAATAAAATAAATAAGAAGAAGAAGAAGAGAAAATTACTATTCAATGTAATTTTTTAAAATAACTGTAGATAAATGATATATTTTACAAATATTAATTATTAAATTGTAAAAAATTTCATATATGTGTAATTATTTTGTGGAACATCCACTGGATTGTAAATTCCCAAAAAAAAAAAAAAACTAATTACATTTTCAGGTATCATTTGGGAAAAAAAAAATTAAATAGTTAAAAATTTATACAAAAGATTCAAAAATTCTTTCCCATTATTTATACTTTTTGCATGTTTTTTTTAATAAAAAATCAAAAAATTATTCCTAAATATTTCAATTTTTTCAACTTATATTTTAGCAAAAATATTACTAAAAAAGCCACTTCCCAAACCAATACTCAAATAGATAGATTAAAATAATTTGGACATATATGTTAAAAATATGAGGATACATAGATTCAAATATGGGGGCAAATACGTTAAAATAATTTAGATAAATAGGTTAAAACAATTTGGATAGATATGTTAAAAATATAGGGACATATAAGTTCAAATATGAAGGCAAATAGTTAAAATAATTTAGACAAATAAGTTAAAAATATAGGGACAAATAGATTCAAATATGCAGATAAATACATTAAAATAATTTGGACAAATAGATAAAAAATAATGGGATACTTACAAATCAGTCCTATTAATTAGACTTATTTATCTACAGGTCCTAACTAATAAATTTAACACTATAAAAATAAGAGATTGATAAATTTATTACTATAAATTTATTCATAAAAACAAAGCGACTGATAAATTTATCACTATAAATTTATTCATAAAAATAAAAAACTGATAAATTTATCTTTATCACTTAATAAATTTATCAATAGGACTTAATGGGTAATAAGTCTCAAAAGTAGGACCTATTGGTAGTTTACCCAAAAATAATTTGGCTAGATAAGTTAAAAATTTGGGACAAATAACTTAAAATAATTTGTACAGATTGATAAAATATTAGGACATAATTTTGAAAAATAAGTTCAAATATGGGAACAAATACATAAAATATTTTGGACAGATAAGTATGCTTTACCAAAAAATAAAAAATAAAAAAAATTTATGGTGTTTAAATTTTTAATAAGTCATAATTTTGCATTTGATAATCCGTTTTTAAAAGTTTTCTTTATTCTATATATTGTTTCAAGATTTATTCATCTAAAACTGCCAAAGGCCGTATCGAGTGTTTACTTTTGAAAAAAAAATATATTGTTTCACTGTTTTGATTGACCAAAAAATAATCTAGTCATTTTTCTTTTCTTTTCTTTTCTTTTTTTTTTTCTTTGTGAAATTTCATATTTAATATAATCTTATTTGAAAGCTCTCAAAATTACAAATCTACATTTATCAATTTTGTTAAAAACAGATTTGTGAAACTCAAGCTGTGAGATTTTAAATTTCTTAGTATAAAATACACATAAAGGACAAAAATGTCAAAATTTGTCTTTATTAGCACATGTTTGGACTTACCAACCCAAAAGTAGAATACAAAAATTTACCCAAATTAAGCTAGACTAGTTATCATTAAGAAAAACAAAGTCCTTATTAAACAATATTATATGTGGGGTTATATTTTCTGAGTACCAACATATGGTAAGGTGACGCTGACGTATTAGCCAAAGTGACACGTGTCCTGGTCGTTGTGCCGAAGTGATCTCAGTGTCGCCAAGGTTATCTCCGAAGATGTCAGAATCCGAGATAAGCGGATAAGGGACGAGAGTCCTAAAATGAAAAAAGACTTCAAGATGGATAAGGATAATATTCTTAGGGAGTCTATCCTTATCTCTTAGGAAATCCAAAGTAGGCACTGAATGGGAATCCATGGAAGTCAGGCTTCTATTGGGACTAGGATTGAGTGAACTATAAAAGAAAGGCACTCCCGTGGGTCTAAGGTAAGCAATTTATATTCTGAACAGTGAGTTTGCACTATTGATTATCTTTGAGAGATATACTGACTTGATCGTCGGAGTGCCCCCGGATGAACGAACCACCGCCGGAGACTCTTCTTTCTGTTGCAGGTCAGACAGGTGCCATCTATTCTGCCAGTGTTCTGTAGTTGAGTACTAAGTTGGCAGTGTGGTCGGAAATTGACACACACAATTTGGCAACGTCTGTGGGAAAGATAGGAGAATAGATGGTCAACAACGGACAAAAGGAAATGATTGGGGACGACACTCCTGCTGGGAGTGGGAGACCTATTGACCTTGATGTCACAGGAGACGAATGCAATGCAGAAACTCATGACCAGAATCACGGAGTGAAAGACGTCGGCCAGACTAACGACGCACCAAAGAAACCAGATCGAAGTGGCTACTACAACGAAGTCGACCTCTAGGTATGGAAGTGTCACGCCCCAAACCCGCCCCTAAAAGTTTGGGCATGACCCATTCGAAACCAGACACTAAACCTGTTATACATATCTTATGGGGCCTGAACGGAAGCATGCAATAATATAAAATACATCGAATAACATCCATTGAGCTACTTCTAACATGCCAGGATCTCAACATCACACTAAGTAAATATTATACAGACAGTTTACATCCACATGCCTCGACTCAACCCCACAAATAGGCACATAACAAAAATAATAATGAAGAAGGAATTATTTACAATCAACCCAAAAATAGACATCTAATGCATAAATTGAAACTCGGCAAAACTTTACAAAACGAACGGCTTCAGGTGGTGCCTGGTCGCCTCAAGGTTGACAAGAGGAACACAAGCTTTAAAGGTTGGGACTGAACTCCCGATTGGCTACCTACAGAAACAGACAGACAAAATACAGAATGAGCGAACTCAGTGAATAATAGTACATAAATATTGTGATATTTAACCTGACTAATCAAAACATATAGTTGCAGATACATATTATTAACTACATTCCGTGATTAATTCCAAAACAGCCATAAGCCTACAGATGCAAGCGACCATAGGTCCAGGATCAAAATGTAGAGATATCGAAATAGAAGATATCGGAAATGTAAATAACAAACGCATAAGCGTGATAATGAAAATAACAGATGTATGGACTCAAGAGGTGGCTCAGATGGATTCCAGAGGTGGCTCCCACAAAGTGTAGCACTTCGTCTAAAGATTTGTTCCATACCAGAAAATATTAGAACGACCTAACGGTCCAGAAATATCATAAACATAATCTTATCAGAAACAGAATCTTATGCATTTCCAGATTCCAAACCATTTTCGTAATCATTTTCATAATTACTTCCATATTCAGATTTTGCATAAGATCATATGTGGTACACCCATTAGCCATCAGATCAGGTAGGTCCGAAGACCACAGCAGGTAGGTCCGAAGACCACAACAGGTAGGTCCAAAGACCACAACAGGTAGGTCCGAAGACCACAAAGCTGATACCAACAGCCACGGTATTGTTACCCCCGGGCGAGGGCCATCCGGACTAAGGGTGCCACAAATACTTTTTAGAAAACTGACCATTCGTTCGCTCATTTCCAACATATCATAGCTTTTCAAAAATCAATCATTTCGTATCATGGTATACTGAAAATACATAACATAAGTTTAACAAAACGTTGTTGATAACTGTTAACACAAGACAGCATAGTATATAGCTTGCACGCTTTCAGAAATACATACGTACTACCATTCTGTAATGTATATAGACTAGTGTATGCCCGTGCCTAAAGGCACGGTATAAATAATATTGAGATTAAAATGTAATTGTAATTTGTACGTATCATATTAAAATTTGTAGAGTCTGTAGCACCTGATAAAAGTTCAAGTTATCTGATTGAAATTTGTAGAGTCTGTAGCACCATTAGTTTGTGACTAACACCTAATACATTGGTGAGTGTCATAGTATCCCGAACCACAAATATCTGATTGAAATAATATAATACACAGAACATAAATACCATAACCTCGCAAATAGTAGTCTTTAGAAATTGTTTACAAATTAAGATACGGAAATCAAATATTTTGAAATTAATGAGGAATCAAGATACAGTAAGCATTGAAAAACTAAATGCATCATATCATGAAGAAGAAATCAACTCTATGCCATAGCATCCCAACAATAAATGGTAAAAAAATAATTCACGCAACTCATCTAGTTTGTCAAATTAATGTGAAAATCATCAATTACATCAACTATAGAATACAAATTGTTGCTTTACAAAATAGTCAAATTAAAAAGATTTTAAAGTCATCTAATAGCCATCAAGTATTGCTAGTATCAATACTTGAAACAAAATGTATAGCAAGAAGAGTAATTAAATAAGAAAAATTATAAATAGGTGATAACTTCACAAAATATTTAAAAACTCATTGATTTGTAATTTTCTCAATTAAATAAGAAGATGAGTAAAAAGTGCCCATATAACAGTTTGGTGCAAATCTCCATCATCCTATAAAAATAAAACAGAACATAATTTTATACAAAAGGGAGGGGAAAAAAAGTATACAAAGTAGTGACAACTGACATGTCCAAAGTAGTGACAAATTACATGTCCAAAGTAATAAATCAACTTACATGTCCAAAGTAATAACTCAATTGTAAAAGATCAAGTCAGCACTCTTACATGTCAAACTTAGCTATACTGGAAATGCAAAAATATAGGGGAATAAAAGGCTTCACAAAAATATTTGAAATGCAACAAAGTCCACATAGGTGGAAAGCTTTACAAAAAGTGGGTCATAGCTATCGTTTGCTTTACAAAATGTATATACTTTACAAAAATATGTGTTTGAGAATTGTGGGAAAGAACAAATTCCCACAATTCTTACGAATGCCTCATCAATTTCCGAAAGGTCTTCATAACAAAACTTCAGGGTAAACAATATTTGTAGTGGAATCTAGCTCATCATTAGGGAGGAGGATACTTATACGATCGAAAGATGTGCATCTGGATAATGCCACATATAGTTGCCCATGACTAAAAACAGGTGTACGCAAATCAACCCCAACAAATTTCACAGATTGTCCTTGAGATTTGTTAATGGTCAAAGCATATGCCAATCGAATTGGAAATTGACGTCTTGTCATTCGGAAAGGCATTTCTGCAGAAGACGGAGTCAATGATATCCTTGGTATAAATGCCAAATTGCCAAACTTCTCTCCAGTTAAGATTCGAGCTTCAATTATGCGAGTGTCGCACCTTGATACCATCAATCTTGTGCCATTACATAGTCCATCTTTCGGTGCAATGTTTCTTAATAACATTATAGGACAACCCACTTTCAACTCTACCTTAAAAGCTGGTAGCCCAGGAGGATCCAATGAATTTAAAAACTCATTAGGATATCTGTTTGTAATGGAAGGATCAATTTCATCATCTTCAGCCATCTTATCTGCAGCAAGATACGTATATGTATTCCCTGGAAAAATATTCAACGCAGCAATATTGATAGCACTGACATCATCATTTCGTGCAGAAAGAATTGTACGCTCCGTTAAGAATGATGGGGTTGATGTATCTGCCACATCCAATTGTGGATAAACTGCTGAGAGTAATTCCTTTAGATCCTGGCATTTGTGTATTGTTGATGGAATTTTAATGATTTCTGCGGATTGGTTCCAACCTAATAAATAAAATAAAATAAATTTAAAAATGGTGTAATCAACGTATCCTCAAATGGTATAATCAAAGTTCGAATGAGTATTACCTCCGTCCAAGAATTTTGCAAAAATAGCATTTCCAAGGTTTGCATGATTCAAGCGCATATTCAAATCTAAAGATAAAACATGTAGATCCTTCCACAAAACAGAGTGTCTCAATGATGCATTCACAATTTGCTCACGAACTCCTTTGGTTATAACTGGTAAGATTTGTCGAAAGTCTCCACCAAGAACAACTGATACCCCCAAATGGCTTTTCACAATCACAAATATCTCGAAGTGCGATCAACCGCCTCAACACAATGTCTATGTTGCATAGGAACTTCATCCCAAATTATGAGTTTTGTTTCTCTAAACAATTCAGCCTGTAATGATTGCTTGCTAAACCCACAAACTGAATTTTCCAAGACATCCAATAGAATGGAAAATGTTGAATGTGCATCGACCTCCTACTAATAGCAATGATGCAATTCGGATGAAGCCACGGTAACAACAATATGGCCAAGGTGCGACATTTTAATGCAATCGTATTGTACAAAAATGTTTTTCCGCTCGCACCGCCATTCAAAAAGAAAATAGTCCTTTACTTTCAAAGACTGAAGAAGTGATTGCATTATAAGCAGTTCGTTGTCCATTATTGAGGCGATCAATAGTAATTTGCACATTTGTCTGTTGTGCCTCATTATGTAGTTGTTGATGTTCGGATATCAATCGGTTACCAACTGTTGCACTCCAATTTGTTGTAGGTTGTGGCATGGGCGGGAAGTCAATTAAACTCTTTCCTGATTCTTGAAGCATTTGATTCAAAAGATACAAACCATAATCTTCAATTTGAGCCTCAGTTGGGTTAGAAATGGCAAACAATGTCTGAAGCTTATGTGCAAGATCATCACAGATATGCATTGAAAATTGATTCCATAACGCATGTGGTTGTAGTGGAAAACATTGGGTCAGAATAATACAAAACAATCTCCTCAATTGATATCCGGTTTTCATAACTGCAGCCTCTTTCAGGCATTGTATCCATTCTTCATCATCTTCTAAGAGTCCTCTTGCAACACATGCTGATTTAAACGTTTCATGTAAAACATTGTTAACTGTACGTAAACATTGAAACGATCTTGGCCCTTTGACAACAGTTAACAACAAACGCAGATAAAATCTTTCACCACAGTTAGGGCTAGCAAAGTACATTCTACCAATTGCATATCCATGTTCTCTTGGTTTCCATCTATGTTCTGACTTGAGCCAAACAAAATGTTGCGGGAATTCTTGGTAAGTGAATTGACATTCATTTTCATTGGAAGCACAATAATCAAAAAAACCAGTAAGAGTCGATTTTTGTTGCGCAGCTCTAGAAAGAATCATTTCCAATGAGTCATTAGGATTGAAAAGAACACGATGCATTCTGTAGATGAAGTGCCTTAACGAACAGTATCTGCATGCAAATGATGACCAAATATTCGCCAAGCAGCTCCTGGTGGTCCAATATACCTTGCATCAAGATATTGTTGGATCTCATTAATCAATCCCAAAACCATTGTTGTGCGATCATAACCCTTGTAAATATACTTATGTATATACTTAACACATCTCACTCCAGCACAAACTTCTACATTTATATGAGTTGAACCGTTTAGAAAGATATGCATTGTATGGTACCACATCCCTGTTATCAACTTCTTGTCCTCTCACAGTATATACTTGACCACTATTGCGTCGACGATAGATTGGATATCCATCTTGGTCCATACTTGTCGATTCTGCAAAGTCTCGAGGGTATTTCTTAGTACATCTACCATTTTCCATACATGGTGCTTGGGGATTTCGAGCACCACATGGTCCATGTACCATGCAACACTTGTTTCAAAAGTGTAGGATCATCTTTTGGATCTGGAAATTGCGCACAAACTAATTTGTCTACTTGAGCACATGTTGAATTTTATGCGGACCTTTAAGAAAGAGAAGCGATGCATATGTGGTAGGCCTCGTTTTGGAATTCAATTGTCCAAACATGTGCAACTTTATTACCGAACACTTTGTTTGTCTCTATCTCCTTCATCAAACACTTTCTTTTTAGCTCAAAAACACGGGCAATCAAATCCGGACGATCAATAGCTTTTTGGTGTGGTAATAATCTTTGAAGTAATTTCGCCAATTGGGATTTCGGTCATGGTGAGAAAAATATCTGGTCTTTGGTTGTATCGCGTGATAGCCATTGAATCTTGAAAGATTTCAAACATATGTCTAGGACTACCAGTAAATGAAGATGGCAAAATAAACCTTTGACCAATTTGATTAGGTTGCAAGTCATCTAGATCAATATCGCTTAAATCTTGGTAAAGTTCAGCCCGAATTTTTTTTTGATTAAGCTTGTAGTACGTCAACCGATTTTGCTCTGTTGCAGCCCAAGCATCTACCAAAAACTCTTGGAATAGTTTTCCACCTCTCAAAATTGTTGAATACTCTGTAGGTCGCTCAAACAAACGATAACTATAAAAATCCATTTGAGTAAGTCGATCAGTTGAAGGCCGATCATGTTTAACGTCCCACAATTTCAACTCAGGTTCCCATCCGAGCTCACCATACGGGAATAGTAAAACATAATGCAATGGCAAATACGCTGGGTGACATTCATTAATTTGCATCAGTTCATTATTTCCCTGTAGATGTAAAACAACATCTCTCATTCCAGTAACCTCGGTTCCATCACCTGGTATTACAATTGCAATCTCATCAGCAGTTGGTAGGTTATACCGTCGTCGGTCTGTTGCTGAACTGTAGTGCAGATGAGCAGGTAGATTTTGTCCAGTGAAGGCTAATTGATTCAAAATTGCATGAGCCTGCCGAAATTTGTCTACAAATGCATTAACTTGCAACAAACTATCTTGAATAGTTTTGAGAACATCCCTTCGTAAGTGAGGATTTCTACGATTTCGAACTTCTAAAGCTGAATCAGGATCATAAATGTACAACTGAGCATAAGTCGCATCCTGACCTGGCTGTGGTAGAAGTGATCCTGTTCGATGTCGCAATTCCCCATGGATAATAAATGGTTTAGGGCCGCTTCCCCTTAGTACTCTTGGATCCAATGTAGCACCAAGACTTGTAAAAGCATTGGCTGCATTGTATATTCGAGTATAACGTCGAAACGATCTTGCTTGATCATCATCCCCATCATATAATGCTTGAAGCGGTGGAGGGGGTGTCATAAGCAGAGGTAGCCTAGTCTTTCCTTTTGAACAGCAAGTTCCAAATAGGGGACGCTTTCGAGATGATTGTGCTAATTTTTCGTCCATCCAATGTAAGGCTGAACAGTAAGGACATAACACATCCATCTTGCCGAGAGAATGACAACATGAATTCATGTGTGATTGAGTATTAATCGCAGTACTTATAGTCATATCTTCTAATTCATCATCATCTGTACATAGATCCTCTTGAAGAAATGTGACTGTAGAATTAGGCCTACAAATATTTGTTGTGCATAAATTAAAATTTATACACATGTAAAAGTAAGAGTATTATTTAAAGAATTAAACATGTTTTACCAATTCCGAGCTAAAGATGTACTTTCCATAGAGAACGAATATGTGGATGCATGTGTAACCATTGTTCGTTTTTGTGCCAACGAAGTACCCGCAAGTGTCTTTGTACCCTGTTCTAGGCAAGCATGACTGCGACGACTCGGTGTTAATGAAGGAAAGTCTTTAACATATGCTCCTAATCTCTCTCGTTCTTGTCGCAAGCGTTGTCCCGATTGATATGCAGAGCATGCATTTTCATTTCTTTCACGTTCTCGTCGTGCACGTTGAGCTAATACAGCTCTTGATATAACATAACCATTGGGCCCCTAAATATGAATATTAAATCATTGGATGCTTAAAATGTAAATATTATCAAGTACCATTTTCCACTGTCCAAAGAAAATACCAAGAATTTAGAGAAAATGTATTATACTCTTACCCATGACTACCCATAGTTTTATAATAACAATAATAATAAATTGTGTGGTTTTGTTATACTAACAAATAAATGTTCGACCAGCAGATTGTGTGGTTTTGTAACAGTAATGAACAAATGTTCGATCAGCAGATGAGCTTCATAAAGTATCCTCATTTTCTTGTAGGGCCCATGCACTTACAGGAGACACTTACAGGAGACACTTATATATTCCTTCATAAAGTATCCCCTATATATTTCTTTCTTCCTAAGAATATACAGGAGACACTAAAAAATGTACATAGTTTCAAAAATAAAATCCAATTATGGCTAAATAAAGTACAATATATGAAGATATAAAAGTAAAAACTAAAAACACTCTACAAAAATCAATAACAATCATACCGCTAAACATGCATTTTCCTTTCGCTTGCCCTTGCAATCAGTCACCTTTGTCATTTATAATCTATATAATAAATTGTGTGGTTTTGTTATACAAACAAACAAATGTTCGGCCAACTTATGAACTTCATAAAGTATCCCCATTCACATAGCTAGAAAAAAGAAGATTGTTGCCCATTTTCTCCCTCTCTTTATCTCAAAATTTTCACCCACTTACATTGAAAAGTGGTGCAGATTTACACATATATATAGGAGACACTTAAAAAAGTGCACAGTTTAAAAGATAAAAATACAATTATGGTTTAAAAAAAATAATTGGACATGCAGTTTCAAAATTATGGCTAGAAAAAAGAAACAATTGTTTATTGCTTAAAATAAAAAATTCGATATACAATTATGGCTTAAAATACAAACATACGAAAACTAACAATTTAAAAAAAAAAAAAAAAAACACCAACACTTTACAGAAACCATTAAGAACTATACCGCTGGGTATGCATTTTCCTTTCCCTTGCCCTTGGAAGCATAAGACACTTTTTCTTTTCCTTTCGACATTGCATTTGCATTTTCTTTTTCCATTGCCTAACAAAAATAACCAAAGTCTAAGAAATAACCAAAGCATAAGAAATAAAAATAAATAAAAAAAATGATAAGAAAGTGATTTTTGGGCTGACATTAGAAATACGAATGACATTCAAATCATGCTCATCACGAATCACTACACCGACATTTCTTTGTTGAAGAAACTGAACCTATACATACAAAAACAAATAAGTAGCTGATATGATCTTATAATGAAATTTTATAAGACGATGAGTAAAGGGAACGAATATTACAGTTCGTTGTAAATCTCCATCTAGCTGTAAAAAATGAGGAAATTTTTTTTGTTATAATCAGAACCTATCTTACAAAAGTTTATTTAAAATCTGTGTACCATTTTTTTTTAAAAAAAGACAACTTACATTATCCATGATGTTAAAAGTCGTTCCAGCTTAGTATTGCCAAAATCTGTAATACAAAAGTTGACTTCAGTAAATACATATTAATCCAGTAATACATAATACAAAAGTTAACCTGTAAAGGTTTTGGAATACATAACTTATGTAAATACAAAAGTTATTTTAATTCACCAAGTGAAACCAAACGAAGCAATCAATAGATACTTAAATGGAATCAAACCTATCGATGGCTTAAGCTTTGTTGAATTTAATTGAACTAAAAGAGGTTTAAATGGAACTGCAAAATTTATAAAGTTAATTCATATGACAAACTAATAAAAAATCATCAATCATTTTGAAATCCACAGTTAATTCATATGATAAAATATCTCATTCAATGAATTAATAAAAAATCACACTGGAAAAAAAAAATCACACATATAACAAACTAATAACCCAACAATTATTTTCCGCCACCAAAATGAGTTGTGTTTCCAAGAATATATTTGTTGACTTTACTACTACACATATTTTTGCACTTGAAGTGGACAAACTCAATCTCACAATTTCAGAAGCTATGAAATTATCCTCTGTAATTTAGTAAAGTCAAACTCAACCACCTCAAGCTATTAATGAATGTTACCATTTTTCTTAGCAAATGAGTAGACATATATGTATTAGCTCCGGAACCAAATATATACTTTTGCACCTAAAGTGGACAAAGTGAGCCAGTAAAGTCAGCCGCTAAAGTCAAAAAGTCAACAAATAATTTCATAAAAAATAATTCATCCACCAGGTGGTCAGCCACTAAAATGTCTCCAAGACATAACTAAGCTAACTTTTTTTTCACTAAAGATAGATATGATAAAGAAATATTTCAATGTACATAAGAAAATAACCTTAACTTAAGAATTGATTTTCCATGATTGTTTCATTTTTGTGAGAAAAAACAAAAAAGAAGCAGAAAAGATAAAAAATAAATTGGTTTACTTAATTTTTTTTTTCTTCCATAACCTTAATTTATTTTTTGCTTCCTCAATTTAAAAAAAGTTATGATACGCTGCTTTAGGCGTTGAAACCATATAAATCCCCAAACATATCTTATGTTTAGCATAGGAAAACGTCTTAACCATGAACAACAATAAATAAAGTCAATCCCAAAAGATATGTCATATATTTGCCATAAGTCTTAATGGCACTTCCAAACACAATCAGACTCAAATCAAAATTGGGTGAATTCCTGTAACGAAGCTAATTAATTTTAGAACTTGAGATCCAACTGATGCTATCTAAGACCTGGAACACATCTTATAGAAAAGGTAAGTACTGGTACACATCTAAGACATGAAACCAATACAATGTATACAAACCAAACTGTTTTTTAAGAAAAAAAATGTAGTAATACTGTACGATTTCTTGAGCTAATAAATAAAATAAAATAAAAGACAAACACAAAAACACATATGGAGTCCATTATTGGCCAAAAACAACCCTTTATTGGCCAAAAACTGTCCGATTTATTGATTAATCCCCAAAAACTGTGACACAAAAATTTCGGATTTATTAAAGCTTGAACAGTATATAATACCACAAATTCAAACCAAAGTATGAATTTAAGAAATTAAACAGTACGATACCACAGTATGAATTTAAAAAATTAACTCATGAATTCTATAAGGGCCTTTTCGTTGAAATAGAAAAATACGAAATGTGGTTTAGATTTCCATACTTACCACATCTGTAAAATTAATTTAACTCCTAATAAAATTAATAAAAGTCAAACTAATAACTCATTTAATTTAAGTCCTAATAGAATAATTTTACAAACTAATAAATTCGAATGTTATGAAAATGCTATACAAACTAATAAACATGTGTTTTATGCAATAAATAAAACTCAAACTAAGGTCTTGTTTGATTAACATGTTAATAAAATAGTACCACTAATACTACCAATCAAACATGCCGTAAGTGTCATTTAAGGAGAAAAAAAAAAAAGAAAAAAAAAAGAGATTAATTTAACTCCTATCTATATTAGTTAAATTTGAAACATTAGATAAAAAGTCAAAAATTAATACAAAAAATAAACCCATTCAACACAAAAAAACATGCCCAATTTTTCATTTTGTTTATTAAAAAAAACAAAAAACGCCCTCTATTTGGTTTCCTAGAAAGCAGAAACCCACTTCAATTTGTTAATTAAAATAATTGGCACAGGTTTTGTTAGACATGGCTTTCTTAGACATGGCTTCTCAATATATATATACATACTGGAATCATACATAAAGAGGGGGTTTGGGATTTAGAATCATAAATATATAGATATATATACATCCATAATCATACATAAAAATAAAAATAAAAGATTAATTTACCTTGTTTCGATATGAAAGGTCTTAAGGAAATCCACAATGCTTCAGACTCAATGCTTCAAACCTGTTGTCAATATTATTGAAACAAAAGATTATTGAAGATTATTAAAGATATCCAATATTATTAAAGATATTCAATTCATTAATATTTTGAAAGATTATTGAAACAAAAGATATCCAAATATAGGAATATAAAAATCAAAGTCCAAGTTTCCATTTTGCCAATTATTAGAATTAATGCTTGGTTGGTTGTGTATGAATGATATTTAATAAATCGTAGAGGTTATTTCTAAATCAAATTTGAATGTTATCAAAATTTGTATAGCATTTTGATTAATATTAGGTTAATAAAATGAATAACGGGTAGTACCTTTGATTAATATTAGGTTAATTATTGAAACAAAAGATATCCAAATATAGGAATATAAAAATCAAAGTCCAGGTTTCCATTTTGCCAATTGTTCGCTACTAATTAATGCTTGGTTGGTTGTGTATGAATGACATTTAATAAATCGTAGAGGTTATTTGTAAATTAAATTTGAATGTTATCAAAATTTGTATAGCATTTTGATTAATATTAGGTTAATATTAGGTTAATAAAATGAATAACGGGTAGTACCTTTGATTAATATTAGGTTAATAAAATGAATAACAGGTTAATAAAAAAGTACCACTATTACTACTAATCAAACATGCCCTAAGTGTAATTCAAGGAGAAAAGAAAAAACAAAAAAAAAAAAAGATTAATTTAACTCCTATCTAACAGATAAAATCAACTCCTATCTAATACATTAATTTTTTTGTGAATAGGAAAATTAGCTAAAAAGCCAAAAACTAACACATAAAATCAACTCATTCTCTCTTTTTAAAAAGCCACAAAAAATTAAATACATACAGACATATTTGTAAATCAAAGATAAAAATTATAGACTTGTAACCAAAGATAGAAATATAAATACTAAAGAAAAATCAAAACTCAATTTTCCATTTTCCCCATTATTTGTAAATCAAATTCAAATGTTATCAAAATGCTATACAAACTAATAAATAGGTGTTTTATACCCATGCCTGAATGCACTATCTAATAAAATTCTTATATTACAATCTATGTGTTGCAAAAATGTTAACAACCATAAAAATGTTTTATGAAAAGTGTCTCAAAATTGTGATCAAACAACCAAAAATGTTTAGGATCAATCAATCAACCAACTAAGGGTAGATGATTTTTCGTAAAACTTTTAAGAGAAATTATGTATTATGCAGCATACCCAAACAAATATAGCCCTAAATAGTATATCAAAAAAAGATAGGAAGACTACTATATCAAAAGTTACATTGATCACAAATTGTATTAAACTAAAAATAAAACAATCAAATTTAGATGAGTAAACCAAACTAAACCAAACCAAACCTTAAGTCCCGTCAAATGAGATTGATTGTATAAATAAAAATGTACACAATAAAATAATCAATTTCAAATTAGTTTAATAAAAATTAAAATTAAAATTAAAAAAGCCATTGCCTATTTTGAAGAGTGATTATGGTCAGCCACCATGACAAAATAAGAAGCCACTTACACACAAATGGAAAAAATATATGTACACATACATATATACACATAAAAATATTAAAAATATACCAAAATTTTCTTTTCAAAAAATAAAAATATTAAAATTGAAATTCCCAAAAATCACAATGTAGACTTTTAGCCTAAAATAGTCACGCATTAGAGATTCTTCACGAATGAAAATGAATAAAAAACAGAACAAACCCACTGACCTTCCGGGTTGCCTCGCCATGAAACGGATCCATATAAATATAAATATGGGTGTAAATATGGATCTATCTATTAATGAGACTAATTGGTTTATAAAAAAATTATTAGGACTAAATGAATTACTATTCCTCAAGATGGGATTTATAGATAAATTTTTCCTATAATAATCAAATCAATTTAATTTTTTTTTTAAATAAATGATCTACAAATTTGATCTTACAGTATAAATGACTGAGATTATTAAAGAAAAAATATATAAACATCAGAATTTTTGATCACCTAAATATTTACTCACATCAATGATTTTCCCAACAGAAAACTTTAATAATCATAACCGAACTGATTATTAAATGACACTTGTAGTCAACCTTCTAAAATTAACCATTGATATATTTTGTACATTAAATTATTTATTAATAAAATTGAAATTCCCAAAAATCACAAATCAAGGGATCCATATAAATATAAATATAAAATTGACCTTCCGGGTTGCCTCGCCATGAAACGGATCCATATAAATATAAATATGGGTGTAAATATGGATCTATCACATATATAGAAATATATTTGTTTCAGGAAATGCTAATGAAACAATTCAGAAACATATATTTGCTAAATATATTTCATATTTGTTTCCTGAGAAATATATTTCACATTTGTTAATTTGCTAATTTAACAATTCAGAAACATATTTGCTAATTTGCATTTCATTAGCATTTCAAATTAATTTGAAATATATTTGGAAATTAATTTGAAATATATATTTGGATTCAAATAGATATAGAAATATATAATCACATCCCTAAATATTTACTCACATCAATGATTTTCCCAACAGAAAACTTTAATAATCATAACCGATGAAGAGAGTAATACGGGGCTTGCGGTTCAATCGCCAGCAAGGGTTGGGCGGAATGGGCTCCGATGGAGGTAGAGAGAGAGAGGGGGTGCCGTCGTCAAGGACGAAGATTGGGGCTGCCACTGTTGATGAAGATTGAGATGGCAGAGAGATGGAGGGAGGAAGAGAGAAGATGATGAGAGGGAATGAGGTTGGGCTCTGATGGAGAGGGAGAGGGAGAGGGAGAGAGAGAGGGAGGGGGGCTGTGTGTTTTCAAAATTTGAAATAAAAAAAGAGATAAATGAGAGACAAATGGGAGTGAGGGTCTGTTGAAAATGGGAGAGACAAATAGGCCACAATATTTTGAACCCTCAGATTAAATCAATCCAATGGCTCATATTTTGACAAAAGCACAGAAGTTCCATCCAGACAAAAAAAACTGAGCTGCCTTATTATATAGATTGTTATTGTTGTTGTAGTTCTTTTTCAAAGCTAATTGTCGAAGGTTAAGGAAAATGGTGTCCCTAACCTTGATATACCCTTCCAAGAAGAGTTCAAAGCTTGGTTTTCTGGGTCCAATAATTATATTTATTCTTCTATCTTTTTCATTTCAAATTATGCCTTCTCTTTAGTTGATGAAGAAATGGAATAAAGAAAAAGCATGGAATTTTGGCAAATGAAAAAAAGAGAAAGGAGTCCTTTTGGGTCCATGAGAAATGAGAAACTTGAAGTTCCTATTTGTTTGTCTGTGTAAAAAATACAAAAGAGAAAAAGAGTTCCTATTATAGTTGGAAATTCCGATTCGTATTGTCTATTATGTGGCATGGTGTTTTTCTACCTTGTAACTTTTTGGCTGGG
Source organism: Camellia lanceoleosa (assembly GCA_025200525.1). Lineage (NCBI taxonomy): Eukaryota > Viridiplantae > Streptophyta > Magnoliopsida > Ericales > Theaceae > Camellia > Camellia lanceoleosa. Next base: position 86,449,324 of record CM045759.1, read on the forward strand.
GAGAAAAATGAGAAGGTAACTTTTGAAAACTGAAGCCTTCAAAGAAATATATGTTAGAAGTTTGATTAAGAGTAGCATTTGATCTAGAAATTATGGACAACAACGGCTAGGTTAGGGAGCAATTGATCATTAGAGGGTGTGTGTTAAAAAACAGAGACATTTTGACAAAGAGACAAAAACAGAGGGTGCGTGTTCAAAATTATAACTCAAAATTATTTGAAATGTTTCTCGATTATTAGAGGGTGTGTGCTAAAAAACAGAGACATTTTGACAAAGAGACAAAAACAGAGGGTGCGTGTTCAAAATTATAACTCAAAATTATTTGAAATGTTTCTCAAAATTATAATTCAAAATTATGTGTGTTCAACATAACTCATTCAAATAGGAAATGTTTCTCAAAAAATTAATTTGAAATGTTTCAAATTAACCATAGCAAGAAGAGTTATTTTAAATTTTATATATATATATACATACATATATACACATATCTATATACATATATATACATCCAAAATGAAAATTATATATATTATACACACAAATACGTACAGACTTCGGTCCAGGGACAGATTTCTCAGGAAATTAATTTGAAATGTTTCAAATTAACCAGCCAACAGTGCTTAGCCATTGGAAATCCATTTGGTTTTGATCACACTCTCACTGTTGGGGTTATCAGTGGACTAAATCAAGACATATTTAGTCAAACGGGAGTCACAATTGGTGGTGGAATTCAGACAGATGCAACCATCAATCCTGGAAATAGGTATTATTTAGGACCATTCTTTCTATGCAGAAATCATAATGAACAGGTTTTATTTCCCTAAGAAAAAGCGTGGAATTTTGATGAGGAAGTGGCTGAAAAGGGATGAAATTAAAATGGTGTCCCTAACCTTGATATACCCTTCCAAGAAGAGTTCAAAGCTTGGTTTTCTATGTCCAATAATTATATTTATTCTTCTATCTTTTTCATTTCAAATTATGCCTTCTCTTTAGTTGATGAAGAAATGGAATAAAGAAAATGCATGGAATTTTGGCAAATGAAAAAAAGAGAAAGGAGTCCTTTTGGGTCCTTAAGAAATGAGAAACTTGAAGTTCCTATTTGTTTGTCTTTGTAAAAGAGTTCCTATTATAGTTGCATAAGAATTCATAGAAGTAGTGTTTTTCTACCTTGTAATAAGTTCATAGAAGTAGTGTTTGAAACTATTTGCCTGGGGAGAAAACTGAGAAGGTAACTTTTGAAAACTGAAGCCTTCAAAGAATCCATATTCAATTGATCATTAGAGGGAAGAGACAAAATCAGAGGGTGTGTGTTCAAAATTATAACTCAAAATTATTTGAAATGTTTCTCAAAATTATATATATACATATATACACATATGATATTAGAATCCATATTCAATTTCCCATCTTTGCCACTTGATATTCAATTTCCCAGGTTTGTGAGATACTCTCGATTACAACACTCAATTGATGTCATACAATAAGTTATCAATTAACTGGTCTTTGTCAACACTCAATTGATGTCATACAATAAGCTATGGTTATCACCAAAATAATGAGATACTCTCCATATTCAGTTTTTGTATGTCTTTTATTCCCAATAATTTTGTGGGATACAATAAGTTCCCAGATGGAAATCCATTTGGTTTTGGGAATTTATTGACATACACATTTCAAATAAATTTGGTTTTGGAAATCCATATTCAATTTCCTGAGAGGGTGTGTGTTCAAAATTATAACTCATTCAAATAGGAAATGTTTCTCAAAAAATTAACCATAGCTTTTTGGGAATATGTTTATGCTTTTTCTTCATGCATAAACTGTATCTCACAAACTGTATGCTTTTATGCTTTTACTCAAAATTATTTTTGGGAATTTTCAAATTAATAAAGAAAAAGCATACAATAAGCATACAAAAAATTGGGAATTAGGTAACAGTAAAAAAAATAAAATCAGGAAACATGTTTGGTAGACACAAAATTTTCAGCAACAAAAGAAAACAAAACAAAAAAAGAAGTTTGATAACTATAAAAATTGATAACTTAAAACACAAAATTTACATTTACATGATAGCAAAACAAAAGACATCGAATAAAATTAACATGGAAATCAACACAAAACTTAAAAATTAACATGGAAATTATTGAAAATGAGAGCGAGAGAGATAGGGTTTGTGATGAGGGATACCCACTGGAAGGTGTTCTCGAAGGTGTTCTCTGCTCGAAGGTGGTATCTGATGAGAGATAGGGTTCTCGCCAAAGAGGGTTTGTGAGGAAGGTGGTCTCTGCTGGGTGTTGAAGATGGAGGATTGAAATGGGTTTGAAATGAAAGAGAAAGAGAGAGAAACAGTGAAATGGTTTCAAATGGGTTTGAAATTTTGGGCGGTGATGACTGCCTCAAAAGAGACAAAATGGGTTTGAAATGGGTTGAAGATGAAGATGGAGGATTGAAATGGGTTTGAAATGAAAGAGAAAGAGAGAGAAACAGTCAAATGGTTTCAAATGGGTTTGAAATTTTGGGCGGTGATGACTGCCTCAAAAGAGACAAAATGGTTTCAACTTAATGGTTTCAAATTTTGGGCGGTGAAATGGTATCCAACGGTAAAGATAAAAGAGACAAAATCTCAATTTAATCTCAACCATTCAATCTTTGGGACACTTAGGATAGATGTCCCATCTAAGAAAAAAAACAGAGCTCCCTTATTATATAGATACCATAACATCAATAGGCCGGAATAACTTATAAACCAACTTTACAGTGTTAATAGCTGTATGCAATTCGTATACAGAAGTATGGGTAATTCATAGGATGGTATATTGACAATAATCAATAGCCATAACTCAAAAGACGGAGTAGGTTCAGAATCATACCGATGTGTGCTAACTCTTTCAATGTTCACATCAATTCTCAATCAACAAACACGTTACCACATTAGCTCACGAAAAATAGAATGCTGTTACCAATATTCTTAATGGTAAACAAGGCATATTTGTACATTTGTAGTACTATTACTCACAGTGTTTAGATGCTAGGTCCGTCCCTGCAGCTAACCCTACACAATTCAATTCAACAACATTAACACAACCCCACGTAATCAACATAACTCCACATAATTATCACCATCCAATATAATCCAAACTATTTAACATCATTCCACTCAGTGCTACCAAATATAATTTCACATAATTCAAATTAAATTGCTAAGGCTCAATTTACATCATCCACATCATCAACAAACCCTTCCCCTCAATCTCCTTCCTCACTAAGACATGATTCACAAAGCTTCTAACAAGTTCGTTCGCAAATTTAAACATAATTTCCAAGTATCACCAAATTCCAATTAAACTTGTATATACATAATTCAATACGTCAATTTCATTATTCTACATTCAATTTGGGTTAAATCTTTGGTTATCATTCTTAAGAAACTTAGGGTTTCAAGAAAATAATGAGATTTCAAGAAATAATCAAACTTATTAACCCAACACTATTTTTCCATCAACTACACATCTAGGACTCATAAACCATTATTTAAACCCATCAATTAACTCCCAATATCTTCAAACCATAAAACCCCCAATGTTCAAACCCCAAAATTCCCAAAATCTCATAATTTCTTCCATATACATAACATAAATGAAAACTTGCACCATTATACAATGAAGACACCCCCAACCTATCTATGGATGTAAATATTAAAGAGTCTTCAACCCTTACCTCATCAATCAAGCAAAGGGGTGAGCTTGAGAAGAAACTTTCACCAATCCAAATTTTAATCGGGTAAAAACATTGATCCTCCTTAATTCTCCATCCTACATGCCAAGACCATGGTGGATTGTTGATAAAAATGGGTGAAATCAAAGGTTTGAGAGTTAGGGTTTCGGACTAAGGCAAAGAGGAAAGAAGAGGGTTGAAGGAAATCTATGAAATGATCCAAAAATCCCGTTCTTAAAGCTGCTGTCCCGTAATTCCCGCTCGAGCGGACTGGTTTCCGCTCGAGCGGACTCGCCTCAAAGACAGATTCCGAAACTTTGAACAGGTATAACTCTCCCATCCGAACTCCGTTTTAGGTCGTTCTTGTGTCCAAATTGAAGCCCCGGAAATAAGCTTTCCAATGGTTCTAACCTCACATCCAAATTCAAAGTGTGGACAAAGAAAAGGATAAAAGAGTGACGGCTGGTCGCCGACAATTTATTCTAATTAAAGCTTTTGGCCCAATCTTACTTTGCCATCATATTACCACCACAACCAATACTCCAAAATAAAATAAGAAGGTTCCAAATACACTAATAAAAATGTCCAAAACAAACCCACACCTCAGAAATACAACTCAACCTAGAGGCCCGCTCGAAGCGTGCAGACCAACAAAGCCGTCCGCTCGGCGTAAACTCCCGCCGGCGGAGAATCACAACTCCTGAATCTCGGGCCGTCGCACAATTTCTTGGAAACTCCAAAGTCCGCTCGGCGTCAACTCTTCCGGCCGGCGGAAGGAAGAATTCTGGTCACACCCTTCCTCCTTAAAAAGAATTTCGTCCTCGAAATTGAAGAAAACCAAAAGAACGGTTCAAACATAACCAAAAATCCCCACTTGATATAGAGAGGAATCACAAATACTTCGATCAATATACATATATCAGAATTTCAACGGTAAGGAACCATTTGTAATCCCAAGTCCCTAACAACTAAACGAACCACGTCAAATGAATGCTCAAACTTTAATTCCAATTACTTCCCCAATAGTTCTAAAATTTCCCGTTAACATTCCCAATAACTCCAAAGTTTCATCTCATTATTCACAATCCTCATATATTTCATACCTTCCAAATGCTATAACAACTTAAAGACATTCAGACATGGGTTTACTCAAATATTCGATCACATGTGACTCATAAGTTGTGTCAATCTCCTTAGGTTCACAAATAAATTCTAACTCGATGACTTTGGGGCTCTTTGCTCCCTATCAGAATTAGACTTATTAAGCCAAATCAGATTTCGAACAAACCCCAAATAACCACTCAAATCTCATATCAAGGAATTACATGTTCAGAGTAGAGTATTAATAAAATCAAACACGGATAAAACCTTAATGATCATGCTTTCCAAATTACAGTCAAGTAATACTCATTTCATACTAGTTTTCCAAAACAGATAAGACATAATAGTTTGAAGCTCAACATAGAATTTTCATCAATTATCAATTGAAGGACTTATTCGTACATAGCAAAATATTTCTTTCAGAAAACTTGCCATCTGGGGAAAATTATCCAGAAACTTATCATATCATAAACTTGTCAGAAATTCGTAACATTGTTGTCACTTCAGAAAACACTTATCATATCGAACATTTCGTAACTCGAATTATGAATTTCCTTAAACATTGAATAGCATAGTTATATACTTTGATTGAAGCACAAGGCATAATACTATAAAAGCATATAATTGATTACATTCTGTAATTATGTCCATTACAGTCATGAATTCAGTTTTCTTTGCAGTTTGAGTTTAAACCCAACATGTATAGAGTAGCCATAACTCCACCGATATAAAACGGCCATAGGCCCAGAAATATAAATACATATGTAACTACAGAACTCAAAAAGTTATCCCAATACTATTATATTTTCAGAACGGCCTTAGGCCCAGAAATACCGAATGGCCCTCGGCCCAGAATGTTACAGAATAAGTTACTAAATGCATACAGACTTATATCACGGAAAAGATTTCTCAATCTTAAATTCTTAATACATAGAGGCAGGATTCTAATTCTTGCAGTAACGTATTAGAGTAACCCCCCATTTGGTTTGATGCCAAATTAGTCAGTAATTATCTATTATTTTGCAAGTCTCATATGGGCGAACACGTATTGTAGGCGGGGTTCCTTATGTTATTCAACTCTTTCCTATGAGGAGTCTCGATGACAGATCACAGGGTATACGTAAACAAAACAGATAACAGATCACAGATTTCAGATTTCAGGTCATAAAGTACAAATTTCAGATTTCAGATTGTAATTTTCAGATTTGTGTTTGATTCGGACATCGATTTGATTTCAGAGTACAAAGAGCGAGCCTGAGAATCTGAGAATCTGGATGTGATTCGTAACTATAAGCAGACACAATCATATTACATAGTTCAATATTTCCCATCGAAGTCGTCAATAATTTCTCGGTTCACAATCGTAAGAAGTACATACTATTTCAAGGTCAATAGCCAATTCCCCTAGCACAACTCATAATACATAACAGTGCATTCATAGAAACATGAGATCTAATAATGAGTCTGATATTAATTCACTTCCAGAACGGCTTTTGGTCCAGTATTACAGTTATTACAGAACGGCCTATTGGCCCAAAATAATCAGAACGACCTTTCGCCCGTAATAGCCTTTTCGGCCTATTGAAATCGTCAACCAAACGCAAATTCACAATTTTAAAGGATCACCATATACAGAATTCCTTTTTATGACCGGTCATAATTAACACAACCTCAATTATTACATAAAACACATCTTATCAAAATATTCCAATACAGTAGCTTCTCCAAATTACTGATCTAATCATTGTTACAGCAAGGAAGTCATAACAGGCCATAAGGTAACAGACATATAACATTCCTTTAATCTTAGCTATATCCGATACTTAAATGTAAACAATGTAAACAGCACAATTATATTACCATCATTTCCCCACAGATAATGATCAATAGATAACACACATTGTATCTAACCACTTATATATAAGCTGACTTACCGGTCAGTTCAAATTCTTACCACGCCTCAAGAAGACAATATTCACGTTGCATGTCTTGCACTCTTCACCAGCCTATACAAAATAAACAAAGGCAAGAAAAGGACATACAACAGATATAAATTGTAGCCATCAGAGTTAATAACAGACAGTTAACGTTGCCATCGTTCTTGTCTTTTCATGTACTGATAACATATCATGCATGATGCCTAAATCTTTCTAGACATCCTAAAGCTCAATGGATTCGTGTGTGAGATGGCAACTCGTGCTCTGATACCACCTGTCACGCCCCAAACCCGCCCCTAAAAGTTTGGGCATGACCCATTCGAAACCAGACACTAAACCTGTTATACATATCTTATGGGGCCTGAACGGAAGCATGCAATAATATAAAATACATCGAATAACATCCATTGAGCTACTTCTAACATGCCAGGATCTCAACATCACACTAAGTAAATATTATACAGACAGTTTACATCCACATGCCTCGACTCAACCCCACAAATAGGCACATAACAAAAATAATAATGAAGAAGGAATTATTTACAATCAACCCAAAAATAGACATCTAATGCATAAATTGAAACTCGACAAAACTTTACAAAACGAACGGCTTCAGGTGGTGCCTGGACGCCTCAAGGTTGACAAGAGGAACACAAGCTTTAAAGGTTGGGGCTGAACTCCCGATTGGCTACCTACAGAAACAGACAGACAAAATACAGAATGAGCGAACTCAGTGAATAATAGTACATAAATATTGTGATATTTAACCTGACTAATCAAAACATATAGTTGCAGATACATATTATTAACTACATTCCGTGATTAATTCCAAAACAGCCATAAGCCTACAGATGCAGAACGACCATAGGTCCAGGGATCAGAAGTAACAGAGATATCAGAAATGAGAGATATCGAAATGTAAATAAATCAAGTAGCGGAACTAACAGAAATAACAAAACGCATAAGCGTGATAACAGAAATAACAGATGTATGGACTCAAGAGGTGGCTCGTACGGATTCCAGAGGTGGCTCCCACCAAAGTGTAGCACTTCGTTCCGTACAGCACTTTGTTCCATACCAGAAAATATTAGAACGACCTAACGGTCCAGAAATATCATAAACATAATCTTATCAGAAACAGAGTCTTATGCATTTCCAGATTCCAAACCATTTTCGTAATCATTTTCATAATTATTTCCATATTCAGATTTTGCATAAGATCATATGTGGTACACCCATTAGCCATCAGATCAGGTAGGTCCGAAGACCACAACAGGTAGGTCCGAAGACCACAAAGCTGATACCAACAGCCACGGTATTGTTACCCCCGGGCGAGGGCCATCCGGACTAAGGGTGCCACAAATACTTTTTAGAAAACTGAACATTCGTTCGTTCATTTCCAACATATCATAGCTTTTCAAAAATCAATCATTTCGTATCATGGTATACTGAAAATACATAACATAAGTTTAACAAAACGTTGTTGATAACTGTTAACACAAGACAGCATAGTATATAGCTTGCACGCTTTCAGAAATACATACGTACTACCATTCTGTAATGTATATAGATACCATAACATCAATAGGCCAGAATAACTTATAAACCAACTTTACAGTGTTAATAGCTGTATGCAATTCGTATACAGAAGTATGGGTAATTCATAGGATGGTATATTGACAATAATCAATAGCCATAACTCAAAAGACGGAGTAGGTTCAGAATCATACCGATGTGTGCTAACTCTTTCAATGTTCACATCAATTCTCAATCAACAAACACGTTACCACATTAGCTCACGAAAAATAGAATGCTGTTACCAATATTCTTAATGGTAAACAAGGCATATTTGTACATTTGTAGTACTATTACTCACAGTGTTTAGATGCTAGGTCCGTCCCTGCAGCTAACCCTACACAATTCAATTCAACAACATTAACACAACCCCACGTAATCAACATAACTCCACATAATTATCACCATCCAATATAATCCAAACTATTTAACATCATTCCACTCAGTGCTACCAAATATAATTTCACATAATTCAAATTAAATTGCTAAGGCTCAATTTACATCATCCACATCATCAACAAACCCTTCCCCCCAATCTCCTTCCTCACTAAGACATGATTCACAAAGCTTCTAACAAGTTCGTTCGCAAATTTAAACATAATTTCCAAGTATCACCAAATTCCAATTAAACTTGTATATACATAATTCAATACGTCAATTTCATTATTCTACATTCAATTTGGGTTAAATCTTTGGTTATCATTCTTAAGAAACTTAGGGTTTCAAGAAAATAATGAGATTTCAAGAAATAATCAAACTTATTAACCCAACACTATTTTTCCATCAACTACACATCTAGGACTCATAAACCATTATTTAAACCCATCAATTAACTCCCAATATCTTCAAACCATAAAACCTCCAATGTTCAAACCCCAAAATTCCCAAAATCTCATAATTTCTTCCATATACATAACATAAATGAAAACTTGCACCATTATACAATGAAGACACCCCCAACCTATCTATGGATGTAAATATTAAAGAGTCTTCAACCCTTACCTCATCAATCAAGCAAAGGGGTGAGCTTGAGAAGAAACTTTCACCAATCCAAATTTTAATCGGGTAAAAACATTGATCCTCCTTAATTCTCCATCCTACATGCCAAGACCATGGTGGATTGTTGATAAAAATAGGTGAAATCAAAGGTTTGAGAGTTAGGGTTTCGGACTAAGGCAAAGAGGAAAGAAGAGGGTTGAAGGAAATCTATGAAATGATCCAAAAATCCTGGTCTTAAAGTCGCTGTCCGTAATTCCCGCTCGAGCGATTGTTTTCCGCTCGAGCGGACTCGCCAAAGATAGATTCGAAACTTTGAACAGGTATAACTCTCCCATCCGAACTCCGTTTTAGGTCGTTCTTGTGTCCAAATTGAAGCCCCGGAAATAAGCTTTCCAATGGTTCTAACCTCACATCCAAATTCAAAGTGTGGACAAAGAAAAGGATAAAAGAGTGACGGCTGGTCGCCGACAATTTATTCTAATTAAAGCTTTTGACCCAATCTTACTTTGCCATCATATTACCACCACAACCAATACTCCAAAATAAAATAAGAAGGTTCCAAATACACTAATAAAAATGTCCAAAACAAACCCACACCTCAGAAATACAACTCAACCTAGAGGCCCGCTCGAGCGTCAACTCTTCCGCTCGAGCGTGCAGACCAACAAAGCCGTGCGCTCCGGCGGAAACTCCCCCCCCCCCGCGGGGGATCACAACTCCTGAATCTCGTGCCTCGCACACAATTTTTGGAAACTCCAAAAGTCCGCTCGAGCATCAACTCTTCCGCTCAAGCGGAGGGAAGAATTCTGGGTCGTCACAGGAAGGATAGATACCTGCGGGGAGACAAAGAGATGAAGAAGATGGCAAACAAATTGGCAGACCTGCAGTCGGTGGTCAATTTCATGAAGAAGATGGCAAACAAATAACGTCATGCAGCCACTGTTCCCGCTGCAGGACACGCCGATTCCAGCAGCTAATGCCTAGAAGAGAGGGCAGAGAACAATCCCTGTAGCCCCTCAGCACAACAGGAGCGAAAGACACTCTCACCGACCTTCCAGGGAGGTCGGACGAAGGGAGCCAAGAAGAGAAGAATCACGGAGGACGCATCACACAAAAGAGGCAGACCCCAAGGAACATCGACATGTTCAGGGGCAGGCGTTGTGCTTCGACACAACTCATGGAGAGGGGTCGAAAAGGACTCACCACGAAGCTGAAAGTAGTTCGCCGAAAAGACTAAAAGCAGGAGATAGCCGAGCTCCTGGAAGGACAAAAGAGGACTTAAGAGATTACCTCAAGAGAAAGCAACAGAATGCCTACGCCAAGGTAAACTCCCCAGATAAGCCGAGGACACCATTCTCGGTGGAATTGGACAGATTTGAGGCGCCGAAAAGATTCAGTATGCCGAGTTTTCAAATATACGATGGTAAGTTAGACCTCAACTTCCACGTCGGATTATATTTGAACTCAATGGCATTGTATAGTGGGAACGAGCCGTTGTTCTACAAAGTGTTCCCCTCATCCTTCGGGGAGATTACATCAGATTGGTTCCACAAACTACCGAAGGGAAGCGTGAAGACTTGGGAAGGCCTGGCCGAGATGTTTGTGGCCAGGTTCGTGACAAACAAGCTGCAGCCATTAAGGGTGGACGCATTAATGGCTCTGAAGATCAGTAAGGATGAAGGCCTTAGGGCCTATGCAAAAAGATACTATGAGGTATTCAACTGAATACCAGAGTGTAATAAAAAAGTGGCGATCATGTCATTCAAGAACTGCCTAAAAGACAACTGCCCACTACGGAAATCTTTGGCAAAGACTTTGCCAAAAAGCATGGAAGAGCTCATGGCGAGAATCGAGAAGTATGCCAGAGCCGAGGAAGACACGTCGGGGACTAAGGAGATAAAGCAAGAAAAAGGAAACGGCTCGCCGAAGCGAGGCCGAGGTAACAACAGAACGAACAAGCAAGAAGCAGACCTGAGGGCTGCACAGGCAGTGACAACTGTGTTCTGAGTCCCAATTTACAAAGTCCTGGAACAAATTCGGAACCAGCCCTATTTCAGAACACCAGCAAGGGCACTAGGGGAATTCATGGAGAGGAACGTCGACAGACGTTGTGCCTACCACAATGAAGAGGGGCACACAACTCAGGGTTGTAGAGCCTTGAAAGCATACTTAGAAGACTTGGTAAGGCAAGGCTATCTGAGAGATCTAGTCGACGAGGCCAGAACAAGAAAAGAACAGGCAAGGTTGCCTCAAGCACCAGCAGCTCCGCCTCCCCCAGTACAGCAACCTCAGGCAGGAGGACCTCGGGTAACCAATGTTATTCATTCAAAGGTCAACGAGAACGAAATCAAAGGGGAGACCCAGAAGGTAAAACACCTACAACATGTCTATCAAGTTGGGAAGAAAAGACATCGGGCAGAAGAATGCCAGGGACCAATGATGACCTTTACTGAAGCCGACCTAGAGATGGTCCAGCATCCGCATAATGATGCCTTGGTAGTATCCCTCCAGGTTGGGGAGTGCCAAGTGAAACGCATCTTGATTGACCAAGGCAGCTCTTGTGACAGCATGTACGTCCGATGTTACAAGGAGCTCGGCTTTCACCCGGACGATATGAAACAATCCAATGGCCCATGGGTTCAATGGAACGCTGACATGGCCACTGGGAGTAGTAAACTTAGAAGTGCAGGCTGGCACCAGAAAGATTAAGACAGAATTCACCATCATCGACACGCCCTCCCCTTACAACATCACCTTGGGAAGGCCATGGTTGCATGCAATGGGGGCAGTTCCCTCAACATTGCATCAACTATTACAATTCCCAACAGAGCATGTGATAGAGGAAGTCAGGGGCGATCAGCTGCAGGCGAAGAATTGCTCCATGGCAGCAATGAAATCTACCTGCAGCATACGAGAGCCACAAACGGCAAAAATTGAAGATAAGGACGTGGAAGTCCTAGAAGACGTCGGCAAGGTGCCAGCCGAGAAAAGCAAAGAAGCACTGAACAAAATCCTCGTTCGAGATAGGGATGAAGAACGCTTCTTTCTTCTCGGCCCGGCCTTAGCTGAAGAAGATGAGAAAGAGTTGGAAGCTTTTTTAAGAGCAAATATTGAGGTGTTTGCTTGGACACCTTACGAAATGCCTGACATTGACCTCGAGGTCACTTGCCACAAACTGAATGTTGACAGGTCAGCCAAACCTGTAATTCAACGAGCCAGAAGACCGACGTTGATGCACGTCGAAGCAGTAGAGGAAGAAGTAGACAGACTTCTAGAGGCCAGGGCCATTAGAGAAGTTCACTACCCGACATGGCTATCCAATACAGTGGTGGTAAAGAAGAAGAACGGTAAATGGAGGGTCTGCGTAGACTTTACCAGTTTAAACAAGGCCTGTCCCAAAGACAGCTTCCCCCTACCCAAGATTGACCAGCTAATGGATGCCACTTCGGGGCATGGAAGGATGAGCTTCCTGGATGCCTACAGAAGGTATCACCAGATAGCTATGGACCCTGTGGATGAAGAGAAGACTGCATTTATCACTCCCAAAGGGCTATACTGCTACAGAGTAATGCCCTTCGGGTTGAAAAACGCAGGAGCCACTTACCAAAGATTGGTAACCAAGATGTTCAAGCACCTGATTGGCCGAACAGTTGAAGTCTACATCGACGACATGGTTGTTAAGAACAAGTAGCCTGAAGGTTATCTCGCCGATCTAAAAGCAGTCTTTGAAATCCTTAAAACATATCGGCTCCGACTCAATGCATCGAAGTGTGCATTTGGAGTTGGATCTGGTAAGTTTTTAGGATACCTGGTGACCAGGAGGGGCATTGAGGCCAGCCCAGATCAGATCAAGGCCATCCTAGAGTTGAAGAGCCCGACGTCGGCAAAACAGGTGCAGATGCTAACTGGAAGGGCCGCAGCCCTGAACAAGTTCATAAGCAGAAGCTCAGACAAATGCAAACCTTTCTTCAAATTAGTGAAGAAAGCCACAAACTTTCTTTGGACAGAAGAGTGTGAAGAAGCATTAGCCGATCTGAAGAAGTATCTGACCACAGCTCCAGTTCTTTCGAATCCAGAACCCGGGAGGAGTTGTTCCTGTACTTGGCAGTTTCAGAACATGCGATAAGTGCAGTGTTAATCCGAGAAGAAAAATGGGAGCAAAGGGCTGTTTACTATGTAAGCAAAACCCTAGTCGACGCAAAAACGAGGTATCTACCCTTAGAGAAATTGACACTGGCTCTAGTAATGGCTTCAAAGAAGTTGAACCATTACTTCCAGGCCCATAAAATTGTGGTACTGACAGAGCATCCATTGAAATCCCTATTGCAGCAGGGAGACTTAACAGGAAAAATAGCCAGATGAGCAGTCGCCCTAGGCTAGTATGATCTGGAGTACAGGCCCAGAACTGCAATCAAAGGCCAGGTTTTGGCCGATTCCGTGGCCGAGTTCACGCCAGAATCCATCGAACATCGGGCTCCGTTGAGCCAAGATAAACAATGTCTAAACAAGCAAAAAGAAGCCCAGCCAAAGCCAAAAGAACAAAGAAAAGAGGACGAAGTCAGACCCTACAGCATTTACATCGGTGACTCCTTTCGACTGCTCGTTGATGGGAGTTCAAACCGACAGGGAACGGGGGCAAGAATAGTACTGATATCTCCAGATGGAGAGATATTGAAACAGTCCATTCGATTGGGGTTCAAGGCCTTAAACAATGAGGCAGAATATGAAGCATTGATTGCAGGACTAAAGCTGGCAGCAGCAGTACAAGCAGATGAGGTAATAGTTTTCTGTGACTCACAACTGATAGTTAACCAGACAACGGGCGAGTTTGCCGCCCAAGATGAAAGAATGTCGGCCTACACAAAGGAGGTCATCAGGCTAGCAGCCTTATTCCAGAACTGCAGACTGTTTCAAGTCAGCCGAGATGATAACAACCATGCCGATGTATTGGCCAACCTAGCTAGTGCAATACAACCAGGAAAAGCAAAGACAGTAATGATTGAATCCTTGTCGGGCCCGAGCATTGAACCAGTAACCACAAAGCATGAAGCAATGTGCGTAGATATGGGACCAAGCTGGATGGACGCAATTGTTATGTTCCTAAAAGAAGGAAAGCTGCCAGATGACCGAAATGAGGCACACAAGATCAGATTGAAGTCGACAAGATTCAGTCTGACAATAGAAGGACATCTCTACAGAAGGTCCTTTACTGGACCCCTTTTAAGGTGCGTACACCCTCTGCAGATTGAAGATTTTCTATATGAAATTCATGAAGGAATTTGTGGAAGCCACACTGGGGGCAGATCGCTAGCTCACATGGCCATTACCCAGGGGTATTAGTGGCCCTACATGCAAAAAGATGCAGAAGCCTACGTAAAGAAGTGCGAACAATGCCAAAGGTTTGCACCTTTGATACACCAGCCAACTGCTGACCTAAACCCTGTATCCAGTCCTTGGCCATTTGCCCAATGGGGAATGGATCTCGTTGGGCAATTGCTCCAAGCAACTGGGCAAAGGAAGTACTTGCTGGTAGCAACAAATTACTTCACAAAGTGGATAGAAGCAGAACCACTTGCCAAGATCCGAGATGTGGATGTCAAGAACTTCATATGGAGAAACATCATCACCAGATTTGGGATTCCAAGAGCAATTGTTGCAGACAATGGAACTCAATTTGACAGTAAACTGATCAAGAACTTCTGTGCAAAGTTCAAGATCAAGAATTATTTTTCAACCCCAAGCTTTCCACAAAGCAATGGACAAGCAGAAGCATCCAACAAAGTAATTCTGGATGGGATAAAAAAGAGGCTACAGGCAACAAAACGGAAGTGGGTAGACGAATTGCCCAATGTACTCTGGGCATATCGGACTATGCCGAGAAGATCAATAGGGGAATCACCCTTTGCCATGGCTTATGGCACAGAAGCAGTCATTCCATTGGAGGTCGGCATCCTAGGGATCAGAACCCAAGGAGTTAAGAACAGGACTAATGATGTACTCTTAGTCCGAAATCTGGATCTTCTAGAAGAAAGAAGAGAGAAAGCTGCAATAAATTTTGCAAAGATACCAAAGAACAAGACTTGCCAGAGCTTATAACAAGAAGGTTAATCCAAGGGAATTTCAAGTCGACAACCTAGTCCTGAGAAAAGTCGTCGGCAACAAGAAGGATCCAAAGGAGGGCAAGCTTGGCCCAAACTGGGAAGGACCCTACAGAATCACTTCGGTATTAGGCAATGGGGCATATCGGCTTAAAGATAATGAGGGCAAAGCATTGCCAAGACCCTGGAACACTTGTAATTTAAAATTTTTCTATCATTAGATGTTACTTGTTTTTTATTGACAACATCAATAAAAATTTTAGCAGAATTCTTCAATACTTATGACTGATAAAGATGCATAATGTGGTTTCTAGAAGACATGAATAATGAGAACCCAAGTGGAACTCAAGTTCACATTAGGGGGCAGAGAGAAGACAAAGTTGTTTAACACTTGTTAAAATTTGTAGCAATTTACAAGTTAAAGTTAAACCGAGATGATTGTTTAATACTTATTGAAATTTGTAGCAATCTACAAGTTGAAGTTAAACCGATGTTATGTTTAACACTTGTTGTAATTTGTAGTAATTTACAAGTTCAAGTTAAATCGAGATCATTGTTTAACACTTGTTGAAATTTGTAGCAATTTACAAGTTGAAGATTAACCGAGATCATTGTTAACCGACATAAGTCACCCCGAGAAGATTGCATAAAGAAGGAAGAATATATTAACGACATGCAGAATATTCTAAGTATAAAATCATGCAAAAGCAATAAAGAGAAGATAAAGATTCAAGCATTCAGGGAAAGCAGATGCATTTGTATACAAAAGAAGGCACATCGGCCATATAAAAAGCTTACATTGTTCCAAAAAAACAAAGTAAAAGAAGGGAAAGAAAAGACATGAAAATTAAGGTTCCTCAGCATCAGCAACAACTTGGGTTAAGACCTCGAAAGACTGTTGAGAAGCAACCTCGGCCACCTTCTCCGCCGCGAGCTCGGCATCAATTTCTGCAAGAGTTTCATCTACACTCCTGTCGGCAAAAGGAACGACGGCCGATGTCTTCTCAGCCACAGCATCTTTAAGAGCCTCCTCACCATCCTCATCCTGAGTCAAGTCTAGGACTTGCTCATTTTGTGGAGAAGACTTGGTCAAAGTGGCCTCTTTTTGTTTCCTTACCAAAACTTTCTCCTCGGCCTTATCCTCAGTATCAGATTCACTAGAAGGTGGAGTTGAAGGAAATGGCAGGGGAATGGCATCAACGTCCCTCAAGGAGGAATCCTCAGGGACATCAAGTTTTTTTAGCAAAGTCATCCAACCAAGGGAGAAACCCTTGTTGCATGCTTGCTTGACTTGCTTTTCATAAGCCTCTGTCACATCGACCATGCCCTGTGCATACACCTTTTCATCGGCATCTTTGATTTCGGCCTCCTTGGTGGCCAAGGCATCTTGAAGCTTCCTCTGGGCCTGGGCCACTTTGTCCTCAGCCTCTTTCAGTTGGGCTTGAAGAACTTTGTTTATTGCCTCAGCCGTACCGACCTTCTCCTCGGCCTCATCTTTCTCTTTGATGGCGACCTCGGCCTGATCCTCCAGGGTCTTCATCTTTGATTGCAGGCTCTTATTGGTTTTCTGAAGTGTGGAGACCTCCTTCATCTTCTCAGCTAGCTTCTCACGTTTCTCAAAAGATTGCATTGAGAAAAAGTGGGTATGCTGGATGGCCTGAAAGGAAACAAAAGTATTAGAAAATATTCTAAGTATGAAATAAAGAAGAAGAAAGAAAAATTACCAAGTAACAACACTTACCTGAACAGAGCGTTGAAGCATGAGAGCGTAGTTCTCATACTCACTGAACTCGGCGTTTCGTTCTAGGTCGCCTGGAAGAAGCAGTGCAGTACTGTACTGAGGGCAACGCCGACATTGATATCGTCGACGCTATCACTAGCCATAACAAGCTTATCTTCCAAGGTAATCTCGGGGGCCCAGGGGGCATCTGGCTTCTTAGACCCCGAGGTCGTTGCAGATGACCTCGGCCTCTTGGACTTGATTGATTCAGACGGAAGTGTTTCAGCAGACGTCTTTGTAGGAACAGAGGCAGTCTTTTCACTTGAAGCCAACTTGGAAATTGGCAAAGTGTCTTCAGTCTCAACCTAAGTCACCTTGGCCTTTGGTTGAGCCTTTTTTACTCTCTTCGGCTTCGATGGAGGTAGGGCTTGTGTTGATTGAGCATCAACATCGATTGGAATATTAGTTAGGAGATCTTTGGCAACTGGTTTTGCGCAGCCCATCTCGGCTGCAAGAACAAGACGTCGACGACGTTTGCGTTGAAATGGTGGGATCAGGTATTGAGCCGAAGTAGACGGCTGTTCTGCTTTATCAGAAGTTGATCCTTGATCTAGCCGAGATTCAGTAGCAACTGAAGGGGTTATGGCAGAGGGAAGAGACAGGCTTTTCTTCTTCTTTTTCTTAGGGACGTCGGGAAGAGTCGACTTGTATATCGGGATGAAATTGAGTACCAATGGGGCCTTGCGATTATGAACTGGAAGATCCAAAAGTTTCCTTAAGTCTTTGCTTGGAATGAAAGACTGGCGGAAGCCCTTTGGTGGCTAAGGGAGAGCTGCAGGGGAAAACAGACATTAGAAATAGGTAAAGTATTAAGGACTTGGAAAAAAAAACAACCAAGTATTAACATTAGGCTCTTACCCTTGCCCTCTAAAATTAATCGAGGAAGAGGGTAGAGATAGAGGTCCTCGTCTGGAGCAAACTCCCAATTTCTTGAGGCAATGAAGTAATCGTCTCCAGCCCCTTTGTTGGAGTCTGGGAGGTCGGCTACGATTTTGAACTCTATGGACCTCGGCTTAAGGTAATAAATGTAGCCTTTTTCTTTCAAGTTAAGGCCGCACATGGTATAGCAGTATTGAATATCGGCTAAGGTGATCCTAGCGTTTTCCTATTTAGCTAAGGCTATGATACTATTAATCACTCGATAAGAATTGATGGCAAGTTGCATGGGGTTCAACTTATAATAATGGAGAATCTCGCAAAAAAGGATGTTGAGTGAGAGCCGAAGTCCACACTCAATAAAGGCAACTACAGGGAAGGGCATGGAGTCGTCAGTAGGCATGATGGAGTCATCATCCCCAGCCAACCTCAAATGGACGTCGGCTGGGATTTCAAACTCCTGTCTAAAGTATTCTAGCTTGGATGGGGTGTTTACCCTATGTTTCCACATACCCATGATATCGGCTTAATCAAGGAGGTTGGGTTTCAGAAGATGTTTTAAAAGGGTTATTAGGACCTCGGCAAACGCTTAGGTAAGTACAGGTTTCAGTTTTTTCCTAAATTGTGGGTTCTACAGACAAATCCCAAACCTAAGTCTATGGAAACAAAGATTGAAAGCACAAATCCGGAAAAGACACAAAAAACAAAAAATAAGAATGAGTTTCAGAACCAAGAACAAAGGTGGGCTATCAAGAGCATAGAAAGCACAAGGGGTACAAGGTCAAGAACAATGGGAAAAATGCAAGAAAGAGGTGAACAGTACAATTCAAAACATGGGCAAGAGCAAAGCCATTGAATAAATGCATTCAGATATATGATTTGCAAAATCAAATGTTGAACAAAACAGTAATGGCAATGAATGATGGAGAGCATCAAGGAAATAAAAACAAGCGGAACAATGGCTTACCAAAAAACGTGAAGCCAGTGAGAGGATCGCCGAAGTCAAGCGACGGTTATAGAAGGATCAGAGCGGCGAGAGCTTCACTAGAATGAAGGGATGCAGGCAGTTGCAGAGCTCGAAGCTGGAACAATGGCGGATTCAGGAGGAAAGGCAAGAGGGAGAAAGAACTTGATAGTGAAAAGTGAAGAAATGAAAGGAGAGGGAAAAGTTTTGTCAAAACTTGAAACGGCGACAAGGAAATCATTAATGAAAACCTAGAAAAATGTATACGTCAGACGGCGTACGTGAGAAATAAGACGGCTTACAGGCGCGTCACAGGCACGATCCAGTGAGGATAAGATGCGTGAATGAAGAGATTTAATAAGTGATGCATGACAGCTCATGCGAGTGAAGGAATTCACTGGAATTCTTGTTCTTTAAGGGAGACATGTTGGCCTTTAATAATGATCTCGGCTAAAGTGATTTACACCGACGCACTGAAAGGAGGTACCGATATAGGTTCCATCACCTTAGAATGCCGAGGTAATAGAACTTAGGGGGCAGTTGTGGGGTTATATTTTCTGAGTACCAACACGTGGCAAGGTGACGCCGACGTGTCAGCCGAGGTGCCACGTGTCCTGGTCGCTGTGCCGAGGTGATCTCGGTGATGTCGGAATCCGAGATAAGCGGATAGAGGACAAGAGTCCTAAAATGAAAAAAGACTTCAAGATGGATAAGGATAGTATTCTTAGGGAGTCTATCCTTATCTCTTGGAGAATCCAAAGTAGGCACTGAATGGGAGTTCATAGAAGTCAGGCATCTATTCGGACTAGGATTGAGTGAACTATAAAAAAAAGGCACCCCGTGGGTCTAAGGTACGCAATTTATATTCTGAACAGTGAGTTTGCACTATTGATTATCTTTGAGAGATATACTGACTTGATCGTCGGAGTGCCCCCAGGTGGACGAACCACCGTCGGAGACTCTTCTTTCTGTTTCAGGTCAGACAGGTGCTATCTATTCTACCGGTGTTCTCCAGTTAAGTACTAAGTTGGCAGTGTGGTCGGAAATTGACACACACATTATATAATAAGAAAATTTTAATTTTACCATAAAGGACTTATCCAGTTAATGAGCAGTGATTGTTAAGATTTTCATAGATTCATGCATATGGATACATTGAAAAAGAAGAACATCAATCAGATTGGATTCTTATTTGTATTTTTTTCTTGTCGTAGAATTTTAATCCATGATGCAACAATTACCGTCAGAAAGACTTATTGTACAATAAAAAGGGAGATTTGGGAGAAAGAATAGGGGAGAAATGAATAGGGATTTCATGGCAATATAGATAACTTTTTCTATTTATTTTTATGGATGAGTGGAAACCAATTGGTTATCAAATAAAAGAATAGGAAACAAAGATTACAACATCAAAGAAAGAAAGTAGAATATAAAAATGGCACCATAACAAAAAGTATATGTTGTTTACTATTATAATTTATAATCACTACGAACAAGCTAAAAGTATAAAGTGTACAATTAAAAAATGCACATGTGAAAAGGAGGTGATCCTTTACAATCATTTCCTCCACATTGCCTTGGACAAATAGAAAGGGGAGAGTAGTGGAAGTGTGATATGGAATGGTGTAAAGCACCAACGAGAACATGAACAAATTTGATAGGATTTAGGTAATGTTTGATTTGTTAAAATGAGTGTAGAATAAAATGTCATGATTAATATTATGTGAATATTGATTTTATTTATAATGTATTTATTATTATTATTTTTTAATAAATAAACAATGAGATTGGAGATTATGATGACATGCTCACTTCAATCCAAGTCACTCTAGGAAGTGCAATACTATATTATGATATAGGGAAATATTATGGTGCGCATCCTTTTAGGGTTGCATACCATATGCAGCCTATCACAAAATGTATAATTTTATCACAAAATTTCATAATATCAATCATAAAGTGCGTAATCCCACTATAAATTAGCATAATAAAAAATATCGTAACTAAACCATAAACTTTTGCAACATTAACTAAATTTTTTTAGATATTTTGTTACATCAATTTGTGGCGAGATTACATATTTTGTGACTAATATTACAAAGTTTTATACTAATAAAGTTACACATTTTTATGGTAAGGTACATATACACATCATAGGATACCAACATAATTTGTATACTTCAGCTAGAAAGATGGTTATGTAATCATCTATTCCTTTACCTTAAATGCTTACAATCGTTGAATTATATTTCAAGATTATGTTATTATAAGATTTTTATATAATTTAATAATTGTTAATAATATGAGACAAGAATATTAAAAATTTATCAATGTAGTTCATAATTATAAAAATAAAAGAAAATGTCACTATCATATTGTAGGAGTTTCTTGGTAAAAAAAAAATTTGTATACCATTTTTTGTCATCTTTCATCGAGAGAGAGTAAGAGACAAGGGGGTTGGCCAATGGTATACTACATATGGGGGAAGAAAGAGGTTGACAAATATAGAATGCATAAATATGTATATATATATATAGTTTACACAGGTTTATGCAAAGTACGGGCTATTATTATAGCATATTTCAGTTTTATATTTTTGATAATTTTTTAAAAATTTCAACAATTATTTTATGAAATTGAATAGAATAAATCATTACATATATAATAGAATTATGTGGTATGATATGTATCATTTTTTAATTTGTTATACACTCAATGATGTTGACTCTAATTCTATTATCATATCATTTTAGGTGAATTTATAAGTTTTTAACATTTCTTCTGAATTTATAAAAATAAAAATAAAAACGAAATTATGGTGGGTAGATTTTCTCAACAGATAAATATAAAAAAAATATTAAGATAATTCTCTCATCTAAAAAAACTACTAAGATAAGTCACTGAACTAATAAAGAAGTAGCAAAAAATACATACATATACAAATGATTAATTTTATTAATACATAAATCATACTCGCATAACAAATGATCAATTTTATTCATAAGTAAATCATTAAGTAAATTGACAATTTTTAATGATATGGAAAAAAAAAATTCAGTTAACCATTTTGTTAATAAATAAATCATCAAGTCAATTAAAAAAATTTCATGATATGAGAAATATTTTTCAATAAAAAATTTGATAATTTATTATTACATAGGAGAATTTTTTTTTTCCTTGGGTATTGAGTTAAATTAAAATTTATAATAAATGATAGTTGTAATTTCTAGTATTATAGAACCTATTCATATTTTAAACAAATTTTATGGGTGTATTTGTAATTTGTTAAAAAAATAAAAGATTTATGTTTTATAATTGACCAAGAATATTTGTGTAATTACGAGAAAACATATTTCATAATTAACCAAAAATATTTGTATAATTACAGAAAAATCTATGACATAGTTGACCAAGAATATTTGCATAATTATAAAAAAAACTTTTATTCAATATATAGATCATCATTAATAAATTATTTAAAATGAAAAAATAAAATAGAAGAGAAGAGAAAAAGAAAAAAAAAAAACAAGAGCCATGGAAAAGAAAGAGCTTCTTATATATATAGATATATATATATATTTGGGGTAGATTGATGAGTGAGCCACTTTTATTGGGACTTATTTATTATTAAGGTCTCGTTTGGAAACATATTAATTTAGTAATTTTTTGACTATTTAGTTAAAATATGAGCTAAAAAAAATTAATATGTTTGGGATGACTTTTTGACTTTTTACGAAAAAAATGTGTAAAAAGTAAAGAGAAAAAAAAATCTTTGACTTTTTGGTATAGATTGTTGGCTTTTTGACTAATTTAATAACTTTTTAACTTTTTAACTAAAAGGACAAGTTCCCAAACAAGGCCTAATTAAAATGGAGGAATCGAACAATGTAGCAAAGACAATTAAGTGCCTGTTTGGCAGAACTTTTTTTCAGCTTATTTCAG
The DNA here is from genome assembly GCA_025200525.1 of Camellia lanceoleosa. Taxonomy (NCBI): domain Eukaryota; kingdom Viridiplantae; phylum Streptophyta; class Magnoliopsida; order Ericales; family Theaceae; genus Camellia; species Camellia lanceoleosa. The sequence goes on from CM045759.1 coordinate 86,472,310, forward strand.
CTTTCAACTTAATTTAAGCTATTTTGTTGTATTTGGTTTAGCTTATAGCTTTGTGGAAGTCAGAAATCAGCTTATTCTTTGAGTGGGGCAGGAGATACTTTAAGAATAAGTTGAAAATCAGCTCAAGTTAAAAGTTATAAGGTATAAACTATTTAAACATAAGTTATAAGCTCTACCAAACAGGGCTAAGCATGGTGACAATGGCTTTACTGGGGCGGCACTATTGGATTTTGGGACCCCTCTCTCTCTATCATGAATCTTATGAATAAATACTTCAATGAGTGCTTCGAAGCCTAGATAAATCACTCCATGCAATAAACAATATATCTACCACAAATTTCAACATAACCAATGATAACATAACAACACATCATAATTCCTAATACTTTTTGTCTCTTTTATTTTAGAGTAAATTACCGATAGGTATTAATAGTCGGACTTAATTTTCACCAAATCTTATTAAAAATAAGTTTTAATAAAATCGTTGTTAAAAATAATTTTTTTTTTATGATTTTTTGTGTATGTCACTAAAAATTGACAATTAGTGATATATTTTATCACGGTTTTATAAATTGTCACTAAAACTTACAATTAGTGACTTTTTCTATAACGGATTTTTTAAACTATTGTTAAAAGTTAAAAATTAGTGATTTTTTTGTGACAAATTTTTTAAACTGTCGCTAAAACTTATAATTAGTGACATTTTTTGTGATAAAATTTTTAAACTGTTGCTGAAAATTAATAATTAGTGACGTCTTTAATAGTGTTTGATAAAAAATATCATTTATTATTATAGAACCTATTAAATAATAAATATATTTATTAGGACCTACAAATAAATTCTCTTTTATTTTATTAATTAAAACGTTATTGTAACTATAGTCTCATTTGATCCCCCCCCCCAAAAAAAAAAACTATAATCTCATTTGAGGTTGGTTTTTTTGGTAATTTTCTGTTTTTCTTTTTATGAAGTGGAAAAAAGTTAAATATATTTTGGTTTCAACTTTATATAATAAAAAAATGTGAATAATGTGTGTTTGACCTTTTTTTCAACGACTTTTTTGATTTTATAATTTATTTAAAATATTTTTTGAATTTTTAAACCAAAAAATTCTCAAATGAAGCTTATATTACACTTGACTATAAATGATATACGACAAATATTAACAAGTGCCCTCTATGTGTTTTAAAATGAGTAAAAATGCCATAAAATTAATCAAAAATGTCTCGAGTTTATATACTCTTTTTTTTTTATCTGTTTTTTAGGCTATTAGAACACTCGTTAGCCGAACCCATTTTATATTATTTGTCCTACAAAATGTGTGTATGGTGTACACTCATAATTAAAACTATATGTATTTATAATTATATCACATTAAATCATAATATGACCATAAAATCGTATTAAATCGTCTTATTACACAACGCAATCTTGGTTATAGATATAAACCTTAACTCTAAGAGGTTGGCCTAGTGGATGCAACTTAGGGATTGAGAGTGTATTCCCTCTAGGTCTCAGGTTCAACTCTCACTAGATGTTTTCAATTCCTTGAGGCCACACCCACGGGCTCTGCTCGAGATTTACTTGATCCATGTGGGGAGGGCACTTTGCATGGATTTCAAAATCAATTAAAGTGCACATAAACTGATCCGAACATCTGGTGCATGGATTTCGAAATTAATTAAGGTTCACATAAACTGATTCGAACATCTGATCATAAAAATAAAAATAAAATATATATATATATATATACCTTACAAGTATGTGTTATAAAATTTTCTTATATTAATTTGTCAAAATGACTTAAGAAATCAAGTATGGTGACGTACGGCTAACATAAGAAGATGGCATGATTTCTTTTCCTTTGGTTGAATAATTAGGAGATGAACACTTTTTTCTTTTTTGAAGTCATCACAGTCCCCACAAGGACAGAAAAAGAGGGATTCTTACATCTCCATGTTTTCTTGTATTTCTCTTTCCTTTGTGATGATGATGATGGAGGTTCAGAGCATTTTGCATTTTTTTTTATTATTTATATTTATTATTTTTATTTATTCATTCATTCATGGTAATGCCCCATTAGTTTTTATACAAACCTTATCCTCTGCCTGCTTCTACAGTCTTCTCAACCAAGTGTACCATTTTGGGACATGGGCTCATTACAATGAATATGAAGAAGGGGAGACATTTTGTTTTGGATTGATTACCCATTAGCATTATTAGGATACATAAGCCCATCTTCATTCTCATTTGCTTTTTAATATTCTTTGCAATAATCAATTAGATTTGCCATTAAGCTACCTTTTTCAATCATTCTTTTAACACATGTGCAACTCTAAGGTTCTTTTTTAGTTTGTTAGGTGCAAAGTTCCATTGGCTTTTTTTTTTTTTTTTTTAAATGAAACCTCAAATCTACTCAAATATTAATTGAAAATATACAGTCAATTGTCAAATACACATATTAAGTAAAATTAAATATAATCAAACAATATATAGTTTTCGCATTTACCACTAGGTCAAGTATGTGGGGGATATAGTTGTAGTGTACATATCATCTACTATGTTATGAATACAAATAATACAATTTAAATTTGTTAGTTGCTTCAACTACACTCCGGATTGATCTTGTTTGCAGCCAAGTTTAGGGGAGGAAGCAAATGTCAAAACATCACACTCAAATGTATCTTTCAAAATTTTTAAATTGTGTTTAAATTTTAATTTTGCGTAAAGGGAAGGGAAGGGAAGGGAAATGGAAGAGATTTAAGAGTAGACTTTTTTATTTTTATTTTTTTATTATATTTTTCCAAATTCAAAATTTAAACATTATCTAGGTATTTTGATTGGAGAGACAGAGGACCCAAGTGTATGAATCAAAATTTTCCAGAATTAGTTGAGATTAACATGAGGTTTGGATTCTAGTTGAATTGAAACAAATAATGGAGAGAGTGACTCTTTTTACAATTTATTCAGCCAACCAAAATAAATGGCCTAAGTAGACATTGGGCACCACGAAGATCAGAAACCACGAGGATTAACATGGGACAGGTGGAAACCACGAAGATCGGTACTACACGAATTTTTGGTAAGGCAGAGATTAATTATCCTGGGAAATCCAATCTTAGGACTATTTTCTATCTTAATTATCTCTATTTACTATATCTAGAGTTTGGTTGTCTCTCTCACATTTATGAGTGTTGTTGAATCAAAAGTGTCTAAGATTATGGGATTGTTTGGTACAACTTTGAAGAGGTAATTATAATTTATTTTAATTTACGAGTCTATGTCAATCTATTTGATACAACTTCTGTTTATAACTTATTATGCAGAAATAACTTAAATAAACTGAAAAAAATTCATTATTTGAAAATTAAGGAAAGGATGCTTTTAGATTTTACTTTCTAATTATTAGCTTTTAATTTTAAAAAAAATTCCACCAAACAGGACCCATCTCAACATCCCAACAACCTTATCTTGGGACAATTTAGGAAGAAATTACACTAGTAATTTCATAAAATTACATATACATGAAAAAATTTATAATTTTAATTATTAATATTTATAAAATTTACTATTTATATACAACTATTTTTTTAAATTGTCATTAAACTGAAATTTCCCCATTATTTATCCACCCTCTGCCCAACCGGATTATTATATATTCCCACATATGTTGGATTAAATTCTCTTCCGATTCAAGGCAAATAAACGTGCAATATGCTTTTAGATATTTAATATATGTCAAATATGTCAAAATTAAAATATGTCATGATGTAAAATTTTGAGTGTGTACACTAAAAATAATAAATAAATAAATAAAATTGTAGGTATATGCTCGTTAATAAACCAATACAAAAAACATTTTGTTAATTAGGTCAATAGGTTTTTTTTTTTTTTTTTCAAATTAGGAGGAAAATAGATAAAGAAAAATTACACTAACAGCAGTAATATTTGAACCAAAGAATCACCGTCTCAACCATAAACAAGTTGAAAGCAAAATTGTATAGTAATTTTCTTAATCGTTGAACAAACATATGTGTACGAGCACGAAATATTGTCCTCGTATAATCCTGTTGATCAAGTCTGCACTCCTCTAAATATCGTCGCTTTGCTCGCTGAAAATACAAACGTGAGCTAGCCGGCAGGTGTGTGCCGGATACCTCTCCGATGCCTAAGTCAGCAAAATAGACAAATAGACAAAAGTTCTGTTTATTCGAGAATCAAAGTTGTGTTACCTCTCCCATAGGTTATGTTGTGACCTTTAATAGGTTTCGCGTAGTATAATCCTAGTAGGACTCTTATTCTTCCATGCAGAGTCCTCCTAGGAATCACTGTCCAGAAATATAATACTTATCCTTCAACACCCCCCCTCACTGCTTAAACCAAGTGAGATGGTTTTACCTCGATAGCACGGCAAAACGATTGAGATAACACAACCATGCTAAATTGGCAGAATTAACCGAGCTACAAATAGCTCGGCTCTTCCTTTACTGCTTTTACCTCGGTTTCTTCCGTAAAGATCGTACTATCCTATGGCAAGTTTGGACCGAGCTAATCAATGAGCAAGGTCCTCAGTAAAGCCAAAAATACCTCAGCTCAGCATGGTATGACCGAGCTAATCATACACTCGACCGTGATGACCGAGCTAATCGCAAAGCTCCTTGGACCAAAGCTAACTACAAGGCTTTTTCCCATCAGGCCTGTAACGCCCATTACCCAAATTTCACCAATCTACATATAAATTACCCTCTCAATTGTCCCTTAATTCTATCTGCGCAGCATGATAGGGATTACCTGTTACAAGCCGAGCTAAAAAACTTTAACCTTCCAACCGAGCTAGATTCACACCGTGCTATCAAACTGTCCGGTCAAAATGTCTCTTCAGTCTCCAACTGAATCGATTTCCATTCCTTGCACACGTGGCAGGCTCTTATTGGCCCAATGCAGCTGTCATGCCGCCCTCGTACCTCGCGACTTTTAAACAGTCCCGCCAAAAACCCCATTTCTTCAGATCACAATACCCCTGTTCATCTTCTCTTTCTCTCTCTACCCTCTGAGTTTTTATTTTGCTTTAATACTGCTTCTGCAAAAGCTCGTATTCTTTGCTAAGATTGCTTCCATCTTCAGTCCCCCCATCTTGAACTGGTAAGTAACTCAAATATGTTTCCTTTTTGCTGATATCGTCCATGTTTTGTAATACATAGCATGCTTAGTTATATGTTTTTCAAAACATATGTTCCATTTTTGCTTAGCCTTGTGTTTTCTGAAGAAAAAAAAAACCTTGTAATGTGACCACTGTATATATGAACAATTTGAACTATTTTCCCTTTGATCCAAAATCTCACTTCAACCGAACTAGGATACTGTTTGTGTTACGTGTAAGCTTAGTGAAACTAAACAACCGAACTAGAACTCGAAGTAACAATAATCCTGAGTACCTCTCGCTATACTTGAGCCGGGCTAACGAACTGTCTTAAGTTCTCGCAATACCGCACTAGAAAGCCTCACCTACTGGCTGAGCTACGACTTGGGGCTAAACCAGCTTCCTTAGTCCAAACCGAACTAAGAATGTTGCCCCAAAGGCTCAACCGGGCTAAAGCCCTTCGCTCAAACCGAGCTAAGACTGGATAGCATCCCGCGTAACTGAGCTAAGACTTCATTTATCTTGCCTTTGTGCTTTTAGCACGGTCCAACGATCAGTGCTTAACACCTTTCTCTTTTACTTTGCAGACTTAGGTTGGCTAGGCACTCCTTTGAGCGCTCAACCGAGTTACTTAGCGTCATTTCTCAACCGAGCTAATACTATCTAATTTATTCATAACTTAAGACCTCATGGGTAAATATAGGTTTTTGGTAAACACACCAGGTGCTATGGCTGAGTTCCGAAGGGACTGCCATATCCCTGATGATGTCCATCTTACCTTGGCCGAACTAGATACCACACCCTAGGAAAACCCTGGCTTTGTTCCCTTTACCCTTCTTTCCATTGTAGAAACCGGACTAAGATTTCCTATACAACCTCTTTCTCTGAATTTCATACAAACAAACCTTTGCCCTACCCAAATTTCCACTAATTCTTACCAAGATAATAAATGGTATCGCCGAGCTAAACTGCCGGGCTGGCCTTAATCTCGGTTTAGCCGAGCTCTTCCACCAATATTTCATAGGATCAAATGAAGATGACTGGATTTACTATCTAAGAATAAGGCGCCGGCGTGAAAAGATAATAAAGAATAGCCCGGACAAGGATGTAAACGATGATGATTTCTTCTGGGTTTCTGGGAACTTCGAAGACCACGAAACCCAGATCCCGGGTGACCGAATTAATTGGAATAAAGGAGTCACTGGTATAACTACCTCGGCCCAATTTCATGTTCTTTCTCTTACTTCGGTACTTACTTTTAACCGTACTAAATATTGTCTCATTCCTTCATGCAGATTTGAACTTTCTCAAGTCCCAAAGATCATTCTAACTTAAACACACTTCACAAGACTGATATCTAAACAGAGTCAACCGAAGCATCAATTTTGAAACGACCTATCGATATAGTAACCGTAGGAAGACCAGGGTGACCGATTTCCTCTTAGAGCCATCCCCAGAACCTGATCCTTCCCTTCCACAAGTCAACTTGATCCCATTGGCTGCGGAGCAAGAGATGGCTAAGAAAAGAGCAGTAAGGGCCCTTCTGACCGAGACAAACCAGCCCGAGGTACCACCAGCCGGTCAAACACAGGAGACCGTGGTAGCCCTACCATCCCACCAACCTTCATCATCTCGGGCAAGCAAGCGTGCTCAGACTTCCACAACCAAGCCACGCCTTGTCGACAAGGATGAAACCGTGGTTCCTCAAACCACTCCACCAAGCCCTCCCCTTGAGCGCTCTAACCGAGTTAGCTCTCTAAAGTGGGCACCAAAGATCACGTTTCAGAACCGTGCTATCAAGGATTCTGACTCCGTGGTCGCAAAAAATGACCATTTCTTGGCGTTCAACTCGCCAAAAGCGCTTTGCCTTCCAAATGATATGGAGCACCACAACCATCTAATCGAAATAAGGTCATTCGCCACCACAAAATCAAGCAGCCGTAAGTTATCCCCTTGCTTGTCTTTCTAATTTGAACAACTTTTCGCTCGGTTTCTCTTAAAAGTTTCTTACCATCCTTTTGCAGGCCATGTAGAAAAACCACATCGCTCACAAGCGAGTGCTAGAACTGCGCAAAACCACAAGGCAGGCCATGGCAGAAGCTAATGCCAAAACCATCGAGCTGGAAGAGTCAAAGAAGCAAATAGCCGAGCTACAAACCAAGATGGCACGTCTGACCGGTCTTGTCAGTTCAGCTGAGGCAGATAAGAAAAAGGCCGCAGTCATGGTAAAAGATAAGTACCTGCGCGAGCTGGCCAAGCTTGAGGGCAAGAAGAATGCTGAAATTGCCAAGCTGGAGAAGAAAGTAGATGACGCAAAGGACCAGGGTTACAAGGAGGGGGAGGCCACTTATATCAAGCAATGCGAAGCTACGAAAGATCTCTTCTTCAAATGCGGATGGAAGGCGGCTATGGTGCAGCTCGGTCATGGTCCAGAGACCGAGGTCTTCAGCCCTCCCCCGTATTTCATACCGAGCTGTATAGCGGAGTACGCTGCTGCCATTCAGCAAAAATTTCTGCAAGAGGGAGAGGACGAGGATTCTGCTCCAGAAGACAACACCTAGCCCGGCCGCCAGTTTATCTCTCCAACTCCAGTGGTCTCCATCCCTCCTTTGCCTGTTGTGTCTGATGCGGTGCCTTCGTCCGAGCTCAACCAAGTGAGGCTAGGCACAACCGAGCTACCTCTGGGTGAAGACCAGGTTGTTCTGGATGCCGATTTAGATGACCTCTTTGCTTGATTGTGTACTTTTTTTTTCTTTGGGTGCTAACTTTCAGAAGTTTTTGTAACCGAGCTACGGCCCTATCTCTTGTACTTTGACTTTGCATTATCAATGAAATCATCTTTTGTTTTCCTCGACTGTCTGTTCGGTTTACTTCTATGCTTGTATTTACTTTCCCAATAAAATCTGAATGAAGTAATTTACCTGGCCGAGATATTTATCCCGGTCTTAACTTTGCAATCTAACTGGCCATACCTACCAACCTCTTCAGCCTAGATCCTTATCTCGGCTGAAGAACAATAAGTGTTGGTTTTTCCAGCCAACATCTTCAGCCTAGATCCTTACCTCAGCTGAAGAACAATAACTGTTAGTTTTTCCAGCCCACCTCTTCAGCCTAAATCCTTACCTCGGCTGAAGAACAATAAGTGTTGGTTTTTCCAGACAACCTCTTCAGCCTAGATCCTAATCTCGGCTGAAGAACAATAAGTGTTGGTTTTCCAGCCAACCTCTTCAGCCTAGATCCTTATCTCGGCTAAAGAACAATAAGTGTTGGTTTTTCCAGCCAACCTCTTCAACCTAGATCCTAATTTTAGCTGGAGAGAGCCCAAAGTTGGTTTTTCCTGCCAACACTGAGTAAAGTGTTTGGTTATTCCTGCCAAACGTCCTGCAGCCTGGATCCTTATCCTGGGCTTAGGAGGGGTGTTAGTTATTCTAGCCAACTTCTAAGTTGGTTATTCCGGCTAACTCGGCTTTTGTTGCCCCTAGCTCACTAAAACAACTTTTACAGAATAACACAATTATGCTGAAAAGAAAACTACTTGTTTTATTGAGAAAAAGAAAAATTACAAGTACTTTAAAGAAAAGCTAAAACTAAAATAGTTTGAGATTGACAGTGTTCCATGGCCTAGGAATGGTTTTGCTGTCCTCGTCTTCCAAGTGGTATGCCCTTTTTCCTGCTAATCCAATCACTTTATAAGGTCCTTTCCAATTGGGCCCTAACTTGCCGTCTCCGGGTACCAGGGTGTTTCCCATTACTTTGCGCAGTCCCCAATCTCCAACCTTGAATTGTCTTGGATGTACTGTTTTGTTGTATTTTCTGGATAACTCCTGTTGGTATAAGGCGATGTCAACCAGTGCTCTTTCTCTTTCTTCTTCTACAAGGTCGAGCTCCAATGCGATGGCTTCTCCATTTAAGTCTGGATCAAAATTTTCACTTTTAATGGTGGAGAGGCCAACTTCCAGTGGGATTACTGTTTCCATGCCATAGGCCAAGGAAAAAGGTGTTTCTCTAGTTGATCGCCGAGGTGTGGTACGGTAAGCCCATAAAACATGAGGAATCTCATTCACCCATTTTCTTTTTGCTTTCTCTAATCTTTTCTTCAATCCATCCAAGACGACTTTGTTGGATGCTTCTGCCTGGCCATTTGCTTGGGGGTATGCCGATGTAGAATTGTAGAATTCTATCTTGTATTCCTCACAAAAGCTTCTAAAAATTTCATCCTTTCATCATTTGCCTCGTAGTCGCCTGAAATTTGGTTTACAACTAGTTGGGAGTCATCAGAAACCATTAGCTCGGTTGCCTTCATGTAGAATGCTGATTTCAATCCTGCTAAAAGTGCTTCATACTCTGCCTCGTTGTTTGATGCTCGGAAGCCAAGGTTGACTGCTTGTTCCACTATTAGGCCATTTGGCGAGATGAGGACTATGCCAAGTCCTGTACCATGCATGTTGGATGCTCCATCCACAAAGAGCTTCCGCATCTCTCCAACGAACAGTTTCCAGCAAGTAGAGGGATCGGATGATGCCTTGGGATCATGATTGTTTCTGGCGTTTTCTTCAGGGTCCGTGCTTGCTATTTGCCCCTCACTATTTGACTGTACCAAGTCTTTATTTGTTGATGAGTCTTTGCTTGGTGCAGCATGGTTTGTTTCTTCCTCCCTTTGTTTACTCTGGTCTGTCCTGGGATATGGCTAGGTATCCTGTATTAGGGGTTGCACTATTCCGGTGCCACTTTCCATCCCCATATCAGTTGTACCAGTTAAGTCGACTGGGCAAATGTGATGACTTCCTAATGAAAATTCTGCCACAAAGTTTGCCAAAGCTTGGGCTTTTATTGCTGTTCGGGACTGAAACTTGATGTCAAACTGTCCCAACTCTACTGCCCACTTCAAGATTCGCCCAGAAAAGTTCGCCCTCTCAAACAAAGCTTTTAATGGAAAAGTTGTGAGGACGGTTATGGTGTAGGCGTGAAAGTAATGTGACAACTTCCTTGAGGCCATCATCAAGGCTAAGGCCAGTTTTTCCAATGGTAAGTATTTGGTTTCTGCGCCCAGCAATGTCTTGCTGACATAAAAGATAGGCAGATGTTGGATTCCTTCCGCTCGGACTAACACTGCGCTAATTGCATGCTGTGAAACTGTCAGGTACAAAAATAGTTCTTCTCCAGGTATTGGGGTCACTAGCAATGATAGAGAAGAGATGTATTCTTTCAAACTTTCTAAGGCGCGGTCGCATTCTTCATCCCACTCAAACTTGGCCTTTAATGCTTGAAAAAATGGTCGACATCTGTCTGACGACCGACTTATGAACCAGTTTAGTGCGGCAGCCATACCGGTGAGATGTTGTACTTCTTTTACTAAGTTGGGCCTCTCTAGTTCCTGAATTGCTTTGATCTGAGAAGGGTCTGCCTCTATACCTCGGTTGGTCACCAAGAAGCCTAGGAATTTGCCTGATCTTACGCTAAACGCACACTTAGATGCATTAAGGCGCAACTTGTGCTTCTTTAGGATCTGAAACATCTCACCTAGGTCCCTGAGATGGTCATTCTCATCCTTACTTTTGACTACCATATCATCGATGTAAGCCTTCATTCTTTTGCCTAACAATGGTTCGAACATCTTGGTGATCATCTGCTGGAATGTTGCCCCTGCGTTTTTTAGGCCAAAGCGCATGACCTTGTAGCAATACAGTCCTCTTGGCGTTGCAAAGGATGTGACCTCCTGGTCTGGTTCATACATAGCGATCTGATGGTAATCTCTGTACGCATCAAGAAAGTTAAGTCGATTGTGTCCTGCCGTTAGGTCTACCAGTTGGTCTATCCGTGGTAAGGGAAAGCTGTCTTTTGGGCACGCCTTGTTGACTGTTTTGTAGTCCACACAAACACGTCATTTTCCATTCTTCTTTGGCACCACTACTGTATTAGATATCCACTTGGGATAGTGCACTTCTCTGATAGCTCCTGCCTCTAGAAGATTCTCCACTTCTTCCGCCACTATCTCGACGTGGTGGAGTGCTGATCCGCGAGTGCGCTGTATAATTGGCCTGGCAGTTGGGTGGACGTTCAATTGGTGACAAATGAAGTTTAGGTTAATGCCAGGCATGTCATACGGCGTCCAGGCAAACACTTCGATGTTAGAGGTCAAGAATTCTATGACCTCTATCCTCTCAATACTGGACATAGATGAGCCAAGGAAAAAGAACTTTTCCGGGTTCTTTTCATCTATTCTTACCTATACCAAGTCTTCCACTGCCTTCTGTTCAGCGACTTTGCCAACATCCGCAAACAATTCATTGCCCTCAGGTTCTTCCACCATCTGAACAAACCCTTTGACAGCGCGGCTGCCGTTTATGGTGACGAAGCATTGTTTGGACATGATCTGATCTCCAAAGACCTCTTCAATTACTCCGGCTTCGTTGGGGAACCGCATTACTTGATGATAGGTTGACGCTACTGTAGACACCCCATTTTTGACTGTCCTAAAGACTTGGACGTCACCGTTTGAACACTAGGTGATCATCCTTATTTGTGTTTTTCTTGAGTTCCCGGAGGTTTCGGCTACGCGCCTTGCCTCAAGATCTCTTGACTCGACTGTTTTGTGTCTGGTTTTGCACCAAACACTTGTGTTTTGCCTTGGAGGGGCAAGGAATGGCTTGTGGGCCATCCCCACATATCACCGGCCATGGCTTGAGGCCGCCGGCTGTGTTTTGTTGCCACCGGCCAAATGTTTGGCCGGCCGGCACTCTAGATGGTCAACTGGCCATTTTTTTTGGTCAAATTGCATTTTTGGCCGGCCGACCACTGTGCATCTGCTTTTGTAGATATTTTTATGCTAGCTGGCGTACACTTTGCTCCCCTCCATACACATGTATGGAAGGATCTTCCTCTTGGCTAGCTTGTCTTGTAAGCTTGCAAGATTGAACCTCCTAGAAGAGGAGGCCTCTTCTTCCTCTTTTAGGTTAGAGACAAGATTTTTATAGAGAGCTCTAGTTTTAGGGTTTGAGTTGTGTATCCATCCTATATCTATATCTCTCTCTCTCTTGTATTTGTGTGTGTTTAGCCTTAGTATTGCACACAAACACCCACCATCACACCTTACCTTGATTGCTGAGGGGCCAGAGGCCTTTTCTTGAAGTTTTTAGACTGGTTTGGAGCCAAAGAAGCAGCTGGAGTGCTGTTCTTGAAAGAGATCTTCAAGGGTAAGGACTTTACCTTTAAATATCCCATTTTTGCATAGCTTTTTTACCTATCTTGCAACTGTTTTTAGGCTTTGCATATAACATATAAAAGTTCTGTTTTTGAGTCCTTTAAATAGTTGTTTAGAGTGTTTTGAGTTTTGAGGTTGTTTGACCCCTCTTAAGGCTTGTTTGGCCTTTGTTTTTGTGCTATTTGGGTGAGCTCCGGGACCATTGTGTTTGGACCTCCTCACCACTGAAATCCCTTGAGGTCTCAAGAAGGAGAGGGCCACCCCCTCTCCTTATTGTCCTTGAAAAGAGCTATTTTTGCCTCTTGAGGGAGCATCTAGTTTAGGCTCATGTTGATCATGCCTTAACTGATTTTTTGTGCTTATATTGTCATAATATAGCATTGTTGTGTGTTGGTTTAGGTACACTATGCTTGCTTAGCATACATGCCTTGTAATGCCATGTTCAGGTCCTAACATGCTTTAGGTTTTGATCCTTGTTCTAGCATGATTTTGGCCAAGCTTTGTGAAGCTTTTGTGTTTGTTTTAGCATGCTTAAGTTCTGTTTTTGGTTGTTTTGGTCGACCATAGCATGCTTAGCATAGCCACCTTGCATTTTGGCTTGTTAGCCTTAGGTGTGTGAGTGTGTAGCATACATTACTTACTTTGTTTCAGTGGTTTGGAACCACTTACCATGTTGTTTCAGTCCTTATGACATGCTAAAATACTTGCATTTGATGCTCATTTGTTGCTTTAAAAGGTTGTCGCCTTATGCTCCATGAATGTGCTTCTTTGTATGCTTGTATGTTTAAGCCACTTAGATACCATCTAGGTGTTCCCTTAGCATTGTCTAGGTCTGCCTTGAACCTGTTTTAAGTCCTCTTGGCCTTGTGAGGCTTGGTTGACTTAGCCATGGTTTAAGTCTCATTGGCTTGCCTCAAGTACTTGGACCAATTGCATGCCATGTTTGTCTTGTTTAAATTGGTTTGGCACCATCATTAACATGATTTTCAGAGTTTACATTGCATGCTAATTGTCCATGTTTAGGCTCTTTTAAGTGTGCTTAAAGGTTGCTTGTTTGATGCTTAAGTGTTGGCCCATCAACATGTACATGTATGTGTGTGTAGGCCCTCATTTCCATAGTATTGGCCACTATTTTAGGCTTGTTTGAGAGCCTAAATTAGTTTAAGTCCACCCATTTGCATGTTGTTGCATGCTCACCTTGTGTGTTGTTGCATACTAGTGTGTTGTTGCATGATTAAATGAAGTCACATGCTTGCTTGCATGCTTGAACATCCATATTATGTCTTGCATACTTGTAGGTTGCATTGCTTCATGCCTTATATGCTTCTTTACTTAGGTTGTGTGCCTAACCTACATTGCACATTGCATTGCCATGTTGCATACTAGCCTACATACCTAGGATGCATTGCATTGGCATACATGCTTCACCTCTTGAGTATGATAGAGGTTGAGCCCCTTTGTTTGATTATGTGTATTGCATTCCATATCGAAATGCATACTTGGTTTTTGGGCCATCATGCATGTAAATGCACGATTGGTGGTCCGAGAATCGAGAACCATATCCCTTTGAGTCATGAATATGATAAGGTGTAATTGGTGCATACATTGCTTAAAATGCATTGCCATGCTATGTTTTGCCCTCCGTCATTGCCAAAAATAGATTCTCGCAGAAGATTTGGCGGCCGCCATCCGGTGCCGATCGCCATCCATAAGTGGCCGATTGATTAATTTGTGGCTGGTGACCATTCTCCATGGCCGGTGACCAATTCCCTCAGCCGATGGTGTTCCACAGTATCAGAGAAGTAACCTTGAGATTTGTGCAGTCTTCAGAGAAGGATAACAGTCAAAGCAGAGGCAACTTGTGCATGGCGCTGCCGAAGTGAGCCGAGCCAAGATTGCATTGGGCCCTCTTCCCGAGGTCAAGCATTACTTTCATTAAATTATTTAATTTGTTAATTAATTAATTGGTCTGTAATATTTAATTAGCTTGTAGGTTAATTAAATTGTATTATTCTTTCGGTCCCTCCGAGCGAGGGCAAATTTGTAATAAGTGTGGGTGCGTGTGTGCATGTCTTCTAAACCTCACTTCTTTCTCCCTTTTACTTACCTGCTTTTGATGGTTAGTATTAGGACACGTTTACTTTAGCATACCTTATGCTATGCATGCGTGCATCATTCATTAGTATTGCATGCACCGGGCTCGGCGTATCTTGTTAACTGCAAAAAGTATTTCAAATCTAACTTGAATACATGCTATCTGTGCATTTTCACATGTCATCCTTAGATTAGCCGAGCCTATTCTAGATTGCATTCCGCATGTGTTGCATTAGCCATCTTAACATGAACTAGGGTCATGCATATGATTGTTAACATGTTCTTGTCTTGGCTCGGAGTACATTGTAAGTATTTTTATGCTTTAGCATCTTGCATGAGTGTGAATGTTAACATGACATCATGGTTACCATGTGGCTAGCTGCTTATGTGATATAAACTGCCTGAATGCCTGTGGGTGAAGGTTGGGTTGTTTGAGTTGCAACAACTCGTTGAAATCCGTGTTTTAGCCTACTATGCAGTAGCAAATTTCGCACATTTTCCAAACAAACAGATATGCAATGCTTGCTCCAAATTAGGCGATCTAGTCTATACTTTTATGTTGTGCGATCACATAGTAATTTAGCTAATTAACCGAATAAGAACACATAACGCTTTCAAAATCGGATATCATGGTTAGTAGAGGCCGATCTTCGGATCGGGCGAGAGGGTGCTCATAGTCGACCTTTCCCAATCGTACTCCAAGTTCCCGAGCCGAGGCAACTTTGGTGATGACGACACGCGGCCTTTGGCACCAAGTCGTGGTTTCTAAATTCTCCGTAAAAAATATTTAGGTGGCGACTCAGATCCGTAAAGCAGTCCATGTTTGGCACTTCTTTCACCAAATCTGTTTCTCAAAGTGATTTGTTGGATTTGGACTCTTTGGTTCAGATTAAGAACCATGACAAAACAAGTCCGAACTGTGGTAGCATAAGTCCCCCTCGGGGCGCGTCCACAGTTTCTGGCGACTCTGCTGGGGTGTTTAGAGAGCTTGACTCGAACTTGTGATATCTTGTTTTGACTACACTTATGTGTTTCTTTGCATTGCATGTGTATTGGTGCGCCTAGGACACCGTGTTGGCCATCTGCTATTCTTGAGCGGTTTGCCGGCGGCTCGCTTCGAGAAGCGTGCCATAAGGCTGACCGGTTGAGAGCTCTGCCAGTATGGGAACACAAACCTCGGTTTTACCGGGGCACCCTTTCGACCTAGTGCATATTCGGAATCCATAGTGACCATTCCAAGCTAGGACAGGTTGCTTACCCGATATAGGTTGTTTGAAACTGATGCGTGCGTAGTGAAACCCTAGCTCCTGACAAAATAGGACAGGGAAACCTTACCCCAACATAGGGGTGTTTTGGCTCTTTTACTTGCTATGTGCTTTTAGAATATATCTCTACAGGAACGCGCATATCAGTTTGCAAGTTTGAGTATCAAGCCTGAGGGCACCGGTATCAATTTGTGAGAATCAGTTATGTCTGTGGATATCCAATTCAGTGTTTTGGGGCAGTGATTCTGGGGAACAAAGGATCGAGAGTAGAGCAGCTTGTTCAAATACACCGTGTTTGATCCGCTTTCGAATGAAATGCTTGTTTTTCCTTTCGCTCAAAGAGTTGATATAGAATAGCTGTGTTCCCCTGCCGAGGCAAGGCGTATATCCGATCCGCGGTCACCGCTCAAGATAAATGGACTTATCATGACGCAGACCAAGAGATTGTGGTTATGATGTACCAAGATTAGATCAAGGAATCACTCGCAAAGTGAGACCAATCTTGATGTAATCCGATCCCAGTGTCGTCACAAGACCCGCCTCGGGTCCCCAGCTTATATTAGGGCTCGTGAGCCTACTACGCTCAATTGATGGTGATGATTGGTGACCTCCAGAGGTCCGTGGCAGATCTTGCTTATGGGATGTCGGCTTCGCCACCACCTGTACCATATGCCGGAAATTTTGTATCACAGGAGCCCCGCTATTGGGACGGATTGTAATCGAGCTTAGCCAACCGGAGGTTGCCTCTAGCTATGGCAATGACGTGTCAACATCAACCCAAGCCCTCGATCAGGCTGAGGCCCGAGGCAAGAACAAAATGGAGGCAGATGCCGATCCCATTGAACAACTGTTGTGGGCAATCGAGGCTTTGAAAGCCGGGGGGATGAGTAAACAACAGGTATTCGCAGTCGTAGCCAAGGCTGTGGATGATGTTTTCCCCACTCCAACCGAAGGCACAAGCTACAGAAAACCGGATAGGCCCCTGGCCATGCCGTAATAGTTCCTACCACTCCCAACTCTGCACCTAGGAAAGATCATAAAGTCAAGGCAGTGCCTGCCGACCCTTTTGCTAATGCGTCTAGCAAGAATACTCAGACTTCAAAGCACTTGCCCCGAGGGCGTAGGGTCTTTCACACTCTCTACATGCCTTTGTCTAAGGCGCTCCAGATCCTGGCCGAAAGAGGGCACCTTAAACCCCTCGAGCCTCGGCCTCCCCCAAAGAATCTCTCTCTCACACATGATACTACTTTTGTATCATGATACCACCAAAGAAACCGATCATGCTACCGATAATTGTTTCCGCCACGAGGTGCAAGATTTGATCAACAACAAGGTTATCCTTCCACCCACCTCAATTAAGTTCACATTACCCAAATGCATCGGACTTTGAGGAGATCATGAGTATGTGATCGGGAGTAAACCACCTGCGGGCGACGCTTGGTGTATTTCGGATGTGGTGTCTGGTGCACATTTTGAGCATCTACGAATACTAGTTTCGTAATTACTGGCTTAGGTATCGGGTCAGTTCTTTGTTTTGTTTTGAGTTTGTCTCATCGTCTTGAGTCAGTTCTTTTTACTTAAGGGTCTGTCTTGTTGTAGCGAGTCAGTCCCCGTGTATAGAATGTCCGGTGATTCCGGGGTTGTTGCCTCGAACACCGTTTTTGTTTTTTGAGTTTGTCTCTGCTGTGGAGCCGCCATAACCAGAAATCCAATGAAACAAATTGTGGCTATCATGTTTTCCGTGCTTATTGCTACCTTGAGCTAGTTTTGCCAAAGGATTTGAATGAAACGGCGGAGCATCTCATTTACTCTTCTATGCTCTAAACTCATTGTCTTGACCTAAGTTTTTCAAAACTTTTAAACATCAAGAAGGAAAAACGAAGAGGAAGGATTCTCGTTTTGCAAAACTTTGATCAATTTGAGAGAAAGATAGGCATGCTAAGCCTTTAATGAATGAAATCATGCTTGTTAGCGTAAGTACTGAGAAAGACCCTGGCTTGACCCAGATTGGTTCCACACTATCTTCAGCGCGAGCGATTTGTCACTTTCGTAAAAACTTTAAAAAACAAAATGTTTTGTGCGGTCCTGTGAAGACCTGTGTGGAATCACTTTGATTGTGCAATTTAGGATCGCTTCTCAACCTCAAGATTCAATCCGCTTGTTTCCAACCTTGAATCCATTCAGAACGCTAATACCAACCATCAAGAGAGGCCTGTGGCTGACTTGAAGCAAATGAACAAGAGGCACCAAAGTCGATCAAAAGATCGATCTCGAAGAAGCTTGTGAAGCAAGAATGTAAGCACCCCTCAAACTAGGGGCAAATGTCCGATGTACTCAAGAGCCGAGATGGATCCTTCTACAAATCAATACAACACCACTTTCCTAAGTACAAGGGCTTCAATCTCAAAACCATTTGGCATGGACTTGTTACACTTTTTACCCTTTGAGAGACTCATTGGCCTGAAACCCTAAGGGCGACCTGCAAAAGTTAGAGCGAAAGAAAAAAAAGAAAAAAAAAAGAAAAGAAAGAAAAAGAAAAAAAAAAGAAAAGAGAAAAGAAAGAAAAAAAAAGAAAAGGAAAATATCAAAAAAATTGAAGAAAATAGAAGAAAGAAGCTCGCAAGGTCGAAAACCCACATCGGGCGCCTTGGCAAGAGTTAGAGCCTAAAAAAGTAAAGGTTAAAATACCCGAGTATACCTTAACCGGAACTACGTAAGGCTTGATTCCCATGTTTGGGATACGTAGGCAACTTCATCCCAAAGTCCAGCCCCCAACGCTTTCATAGCAACTCAGTCCATGTAATGGTTTTGATCATCCTCGCCTTCTCTGAATCCAATAGTTCGGTTAGACAATCAAACCACGAGGCTTGATTTCTATGTTTAGGATACGAGGCAACTTCATCCTCAAGTCCACCCACCAACGCCCAAAGTGATCGTGTCCATATATTGGTTCCGCCATCTTGTCTTCTCAGATCCGGAGTTCGGCCGTGATCATCACTAATGAAGATCGCCATTTAAATGTCGCGGCATCATCCAAACAAGGGCAACTTTCCGTTGTCGAAGTTGCCACGAGTCGCCATTCAAACCAAGGGCAACTTTCTATTATCGCGCTCTTTTGCTAAGGGGCAATTTTCCATTGCTTTCGATCCGAGGTTACGCATCTCGAGCGAAGGTTCCGTACTCGTTGAGCATTGGCCGTTTGCAAAAATATTTTTTGAAAATTTTTACTGAGGTTGACTATTTTCTCAAAAACTATTCCATCTTTTCCAAAACTGGACCATTTTCTTGGACCTAAAAAAAGAAAATTTTCAGTGCTCATAGTCTGACTTGCATGATTTTCAAATCAAAAATCGAACAAGTATGTTAATCTAACTCTCATATTGATCAAAATTGTTTTAAGCAGAAACCAAAACAAAAATGGTCAAAATGATGAACTAGGGATACAGTTGAGTCAGGCTTCCTGTCTTTCCCCCGTCACTAGCATACTTGCCAAAAAGGGCACCACTAAAGCTGTCAATGAAGGGCCGAAAGCCCTCTCACCCTCCGAGCAACGAGGTATCAAGCCAAGTGCGAAGCACAAATCGGAACGGTTCAAGATACTCCATTCCCCATCCGGAACATCGACTAGACATCCCAGGAGGAAATAGCCGCAAGCTAATAATGTTGGGCGTGAACCCACGACTTCCTGTTCATCTATCAATCACCTTGGGGAGGGATGGAAAATGAGAGAATAAAGAATAGAGAGGTGTAAGTCGAGAGAAAAGTGAGCAAAAGGGTTTTGAGAGAAAAAACGAGCCTGAGGGTCGAGTGATGTGAGAATCACAAACGAGGAAGGGTGGAAAATAATACCCGGGGGAACTGGCTCCTCGTGATTTGAAGTCTCTCATTTTTGTAACATGTCCGTATGTCGTGTCTTTTATTTTGATTACCTCAACTTTTGTTTTGAGTCTTTTCCGAGCATGTCTCGATGTGGTTAGGTCGTGTACCTTTTGTTCGAGTCATTTTCGGCTCGCTGTAGGCTTGATACCCTCGTTGAAAACCCTTCTTTATTTTCAAAAATCGCTTGTGCTCAGAGTGTCAGGCTATTCTCTACATTTATGCGGCAAAAGAAGAAAAGGGAAAATTTGGGGCATCCGAGTGTGCTTCAACTTCAAATTCCACCTTCCTATTCGTCTTGTCGATTGGACCTTTGTTCAGATCCGCCATGCAGAATGAACCAAGTCAGTGTTATGGGTCAGATACATTAATCCTCCGAGAGTATGGGCCGAGTGTTCGTAATGAGCAAAGGGTTGGTATGAGTTGTTTTGCTGTTGGCTGATTCGTTATCTATGCAAATGCTCAAATTTCAAGACAAAAGATTAATTTCATTTACATTGAGGCATAATATGATGTGATGCGATGCAATGTATAAAAATGTACAAAATGTAACACTTTTTCAGACAAAAAGTTTGTTTCATTTCATTATATTTTTCAAGTACATAGTTTTGAAAACAAAACCCGCTCATGTAGTACAAGGTACTCTAGCTACCAAAGAAAAAAAAGTACAAAATGAAAAAACAAAGAAAACTGGATCAATGTCAAAGGCCTCAGGTCCAGGGGTCCGTCCTCGTCCTCCTCCTAGACGATGGTCCAGGAATATCGCCATCGGCATCGTCATCTGAGCCTGAGCCCGAGCCATCCCCGCCTCTCATCGGACGACTTCCTCACCGCCTCAACCTCGACCCTCATCATCATCATCAAGGACCGAGCTCGTGAGCTACTCCTCATAGGTGCGCCCCACTTTGGTGCGGTATACTCGCCATCTCGTGGAAACGGAAGGTCCAAATGAGCACCTCCCATAGTAGGAATCGAAAGGATGTCAAAAGTACAAAAGGCAAATGTATCAAGATACCATGAGCGCTTTATCGCTGCGTAATGCAAGCAGTATGAGTACGGCGTGAATACCGTGAGTAGAGTATCAAGACAAAATACGTTGTTTAAGTGTAGTGTATGAATGCCATGAGTAATTATGAGAACAAAATGGGTCGAGTATATCGATGCCGCGAGGGCAAGTATCAAGTGTTGTATCGCGATCAAAGTATATGAAGGCTTATGTATGGTTCGAGACCGGCTAAAAAACATACCGAATGCCATAGATGGCTAGAAGATCAAGGTTCACTGAACATCCCCATCACGTATAAATACCCAGTGGATCGGTGTACTTTAAAAGGCCTGCAAAAGTATTAGATGCATCAGTATTCTGCGGAATCTCAATAAATTGAAATGAAATGACAATGCAAGATGCAAGATAAAGTAGTACATACCGGAGGTAAGGCGTAGAACCCGACTAACTCATGATCACCGGAGGTGAGCAATGGGAATCTAAGTCACCCCACCGCCCCGATGCCATCAAAGTGGGCAAGCCGCCTAGCCCCGCCCCTCCGAGCTCCACTCGCCACGGACTCGAAGCCGCCTCAAGTCCCCGCCTGCTCGCCTAGTGCCGCGCCATGTGCCTTTCGCCAACTCGACGGCCACCGCCAGAGGTCAGATGATATAGGCCCGACATACTCGCATAGTCGCTCGCCGAAACCATCCGCCTCCCACCGATCATATAGTCATCATCCGCCGAGTAAACCTCTTCTCCCTCATGTGCTTAGGAGGGTAGACCAGACTATTCGCTTCATGTAAACCTAGGGTCTAGCGAGAAACACTCACCCAAGTACTAAGCCCGGCTGCATCAAAGCCTCTAGCAAGATCTCGGCGAAGCGGTCTCTCAACACCGACAAACCGCACCCAAGATCGTCATTGGCAAAGGAGCCCAAGGCTACCAGTGATCTCAAAATGAAATACGCTTTGTTATCTATCATTATTTGAAAATACAATGCTAAGTGAAGTTTAAATGAACTGCAAGTTAAACATACCTCTGGGGTGATGGTGTCGAAATAACGGCGGAAGAAGATGAATGACTCATGGGTCTCTCACGCACTCTCGCCAAACGGTGCAAGAACGGAATGACAAGATGGGTCTCCACGTCTGGCACGGGTGCGAGCCTTGGAAAATAGGCATAGACCCACAACTGCAGAGTAAATACCAAAGATTCTTATCGATAAAGCGTAATGCGTAATAAAGCGTAAATTGCATAACAAAGTAAGCGAAGTATGTGTGCACCGTGTGTGCAGTATACAGTCAACGTGAAACAAACCGCAGTGTGTGCGGTGTACAAAGTACAGAAAATGTAAAGCAGAAATGTAAAATAGAAGAAGAAAATACACCTCCCAAGCCCGCCAATAGCCTCCGAGCAACTGTCCGCTGCAATGGGAGGCTGAGCTCATATATCCGTATAGAGTGGCCAAGGCAGCGCCACCCCAGTCATAGCGCAAGATCTGTGTGACATCTACAAGAGCGCCAGCAGTGTAGGGCACGGTGTTCGCCGATCGCGAAAAAATGGTCATCCCCAAAGAAACATGAGAAATCACAAGACATATCGCTTCCACCCTCCCTGGGTCATCGGAGCCTCTCAACTAAGGTCAATAACCTCGAATCGACCTCGAACCATGAATATCCGACAAAGCCAGACGCGAGAGGCGCAGACTCGCCAAGCAAGTAGATCTGAGCGGCCTCCCACTCGTTTATGTCGGTCAAAGGGATCGGATAACCTCACCCCGATGCCGGTGAGCATCGAGAAATCATAGGGAGTCATCGTCATGTCTCCCGTAGCAGAGAAGTGGAAGGAGTTGGTGGTGTCCCACCACCTCTCCGCTAAAGCAGCAAGAAGAGGCCTACTCGCAGTAAGGCGCGAGAGTCCCTTGCAGAATGCGCCGAAGCCGGCCTGATCCACGATGTAGCGAACCGCATCAGGTAGCTCCGTGTACCAATCTCGAGCGGCAATGTTCCCATACCCCCGGACGGTATGGAAATCTCCTCAGATTCAAAAACAAAACAAATATAAGTAATGTAAAATGTACAGTTTTGAAGAATAGTCAATTAATACAAATATAACGTGTGTGCACGTTTTCAGATTCAAGCAGATACCGAGTGCCGATGTACTTACAGTGAACTATAACATGTGATGTGTCAGCGTGTTTGGGTGGTTCAGTACAGATACATCATGTGTGCACGTTTTTAGATTCAAACAGATACCGGGTGCCAGTGTGCTTACAGTGAACTACAACATGTGATGTGTCAGTGTGTTCGGGTAGTTCAGAGCGAGATACAGCGTGTGTGCACATTTTCAGTTCAAACAGTTACTGGGTGCCGGTGTGCTCGCAGTGAATTACAGTGTATGGTGTGTCAATGTGTTTGAGTGATTCGGGGCAATTACAGTATGTGTGTGCACGTTTTCAGTTCAAAGAGATATCAAGTACAAGTGTGTTCACAGTCAACTACAGTATACAGCGTATCGGTGTATCCGGGCTAAGCAATTAAAGAGTAGAATCAACTATGACAGTTAAAATGTTCTACATTGCGGAAAATAATAAAGAGAAAAGACTGTACCTCAGAAGCACCAAAAGACAAATGGGATGCCGGCTCGCGCAGAAGAAGCTCTGGAGCTGCCGTTCTATCGAAGCTCCTAAACTGGCGAAGTCCGTCGAGGCAGAGGATCACCGCCAGAGGTCGCCGGGTCGAACGGGCAAACGCTCAAGGGGAGGAGCTCGGCCCCGGGATCCATCTCGTGATCCGGGGGAGTCCCGCCCTGTGGAATATCATCCGCCATGTCAAAAATGATGTGAAAATGACCGGAAAAGTGGAAATCGGATGAGAATACGAAAGGTCAACTAAAAAGTCAACCCCGAGAGGGCGGAAAATGGCCGGAAAAGCCGGGGTGCGGAAAAAACACAAGGATCAAGAAAAACTTGGGGGAAACAAACCCTAAGAGGCGGAAATCGAAAAGGAAGCACCGAAACGAAGAAATGTTCGGTTTAAAATGTTCGAAATGCGAAGAACTTCACGAATCAAACGATGAAACGGGCGTGAAATGCAAGAAAATGGAGGATCGAAGGGAAGAAAGCACTCTAGAGAGAGAGACGATGAAATTTCGACCAAGGAAAATGAAAAGAATAAGGTTTGAAACCCTATTTTAAAAGACCCAAAGCGAAAGGACAAAACTGCCTCGATTCAGCAATATTTGGCCGGTCGGCCAAATATTTGGCCGGTGAGGTGTTCTAATGGCCGGTGGATGGCCAGTGACTTCCCCTCATGGCCGGTGAGCCTCCTACAACCTTGTTTGGGTCAGATGTGTAGTTTGGGGCCTTCATTGTTCAAGACAGTGCAAGAAAAGGCAGTTCCGAAGCTCAACTGGCCCCTATTTTGACCTTGGACCGTGTCTTCTGTGCGCGGCACTCGAATATGTGCAAGGTGTATCCTTTTGGTATCCTTTTGCCCCTTTTGAGATTTGGAAGTTGCCCCGCATACGTTGCTTCACAATACTTTGTCGTGAACGCGCATTCGTTATGCGTCATTTTATTCACATTGATATGCACCTTTCATTTGCATTATCTTATTTGCATTGTTATGCATTCCACGGTCTGGCAAGACCTTAAACATGCACGGTCTGGCGAGACCTTAAATACGCACGGTCTAGGAGACCTTAAATCCTCGGAAGGTGCAAGACCTTCCGTGCATTAATGTGCACAGTTCATACATATCAAAAACCGCACGTTGTCACACATTTCAAGATCATGCATCATCATGCATTTGCATTTCCAAGAAGAGAAAGAAAACAACAAAAAACAAAAAAAAACAACATATATCATTTGCATCTCAAAAAACAAAAAACAAATAGTGCATATGTCATGCATCTCCATTGTAAATAGTGCATCTCCATTGTAAATAGTGCATATGTCATGCATTTCCGTTGTATATAGTGCATATGTCATCCATCTCCATTGTCAATAGTGCATATGTCATGCATCTCCATTGTATATAGTGCATATGTCATGCATTTCATTGTAAATATTGCATATGTCATGTATTTTATTGCATTTACATACATTCCATTGCATATTGTATATATATTGCATTATAGCTTGCATGCATCCATTGCATCACCTCCGTTTATTGCTTGCACCTTTCCATGTTGAGCTTAGTTTGGTATGTGCCCATACTTTTCACGTTGAAGCACAGTTATGCATGTGTACGCCACTATTCCATGCTAGTATGTTGGTTTGAGGGTTATGCACCTTTTCCGGTTAGATGCGGGTTGTTTATGTACATGCCTTTCCTAGGCAATAAATGTTTGGTCTGCGTGCCTTATCCATTATATCTATCCATTCCATTGCATATTGTATATATATTGCATTATAGCTTGCATGCATCCATTGCATCACCTCCATTTACGGCTTGCACCTTTCCATGTTGAGCTTGGTCTGGTATGTGCCCATACTTTTCACGTTGAAGCACAGTTCTGCATGTGTACGCGCCTATTCCCTGCTGGTATGTTGGTTTGAGGGTTGCGGCATCTTTTCGGTGTTAGACGCGGTTTGTTTGTGTACATGCCTTTCCTAGGCAATATATGTTTGGCCTGCGTGCCTTATCCATTGTATCTATCCATTCCATTGCATATTGCATATATATTGCATTGTAGATTGCATGCATCCACCGCATCACCTCCATTTATGGCTTGCGCCTTTCCTTGTTGAGCTTGGTCTGGTATGCGCTCATACTTTTCACGTCAAAGCACAGTTCTGCATGTGTACGCACCTATTCCACGCTGGTATGTTGGTTTGAGGGTTGCAGCACCTTTTCTGTGTTAGACGCGGTTTGTTTGTGTACATGCCTTTCCTAGGCAAAATACGGTTTGGCCCGCGCGCCATATCCATTGTCTATATTACATTGTAGTGTAGTTTTTGCATCCAACATTAGGATCATTGTTCTTTCTTCAATGGGTCGTTTCCCCACTTATGTCATTCCACCCAATTACTTGTTCTTGTGTCCGTCTATATCACTCATAGTTCCGCATTTGTACGCGCTTTGAGGATTGCGGCACCTTTTCTATGGTAGACGAACTTGTTACCTCCATCAATCTATTTGACATTTGTGTGGTTTTGAACCGCTCATGATTGGATCATGATTCGATTGCATTGCATTTTCTTTTGTTTTATCATACATAGTTTTGTATATATTGCATATCATTTTGCATTCATTTTGCATGTTGCTTTTTTTTGCAGACACGATATTGTATGTACAGTTCATTTGAGGCTGGTGCAACCAGACGAACCGCACAGGTATTGTATCCTCCGAGTGAGATGTATCGAGAATTGCATAATTCTCTTACATCCTTTCTACATTGTAATGTAGTTGGATTTGTGTTTGCTAGGTTAAAACTGTCGCATGTTGTGCTTCGTTACAGCTTTCTTTGCATGATCATAAGTTATGCTCGGCTTCTTGCATTTTCAATTGCATTTTGCCCCTGCCTTCGGGCACATATCTTGTTTGTCTTGCATGCTTTGTCTAAGTCTTCGGCCTTGTCAAAAATGGGTCGTCTCTGGGCTTTGACATTCACTCCCGTCATTGTTATGACTTTCGAGTTCACAAAGAGAGGGCAAATCAGAGACACCCCATTTTTGACCGTCCTCAAGACTTGGACGCCACCGTTTGAACACTCAGTGATCATCCTTGTTTGTGTTTCTCTTGAGTTCCCGGAGGTTTCGGGTACGCGCCTTGCCTCAAGATCTCTCGACTCGACTAATTTGTGTCTGGTTTTGCACCAAACACTTGTGTTTTGGCTTGGAGGGGCAGGGAATGGCTTGTAGGCCATCCCCACACATCACCGCCATGACTTGAGGCCACCTGATTTTTGTTGCCACCGGCCAAATGTTTTGCCGGCCGGCACTCTAGATGGTCGACCGGCCATTTTTTTTGGTCAAATTGCATTTTTGGCTGGCCGACCACTGTGCATCTGCTTTTGTAGATATTTTTATGTTAGCTGGCATACACTTTGCTCCTCCATACACGAGTATGGAGAGATCTCCTCTTGGCTAGCTTGTCTTGTAAGCTTGCAAGATTGAACCTCCTAGAAGAAGAGGCCTCTTCTTCCTCTTTTTAGGTTAGAGACAAGATTTTATAGAGAGCTGGTTTTAGGGTTTGAGTTGTATATCTATCCTATATCTATATCTCTCTCTCTCTCTTGTATTTGTGTGTGTTTAGCCTTAGTATTGCACACAAACACCCACCATCACACGTTACCTTGATTGCTGAGGGGCCAGAGGCCTTTCCTTGAAGTTTTTAGACTGGTTTGGAGCCAAAGAAGCAACTAGAGTGCTGTTCTTGAAAGAGGTCTTCAAGGGTAAGGACTTTACCTTTAAATACCCCATTTTTGCATAGCTTTTTTACATATCTTGCAACTGTTTTTAGGCTTTGCATATAACATATAAAAGTTCTGTTTTTGAGTCCTTTAAATAGTTGTTTGAGAGTGTTTTGACCTTTGAGGTTGTTTGACCCCTCTTAAGGCTTGTTTGGCCTTTGTTTTTGTGCTATTTTGGTGAGCTCCGGGACCATTGTGTTTGATTTTCACCACTGAAATCTTGAGGGATTTCAGTGGTAAGGATGGTGCCTTGAGGTCTCAAGAAGGAGTGGGCCACCCCCTCTCCTTATTGTCCTTGAAAAGGGCTATTTTTACCTCTTGAGGGAGCATCTCGTTTAGGCTCATGTTGATCATGCCTTAACTGATTTTTTGTGCTTATATTGTCATAATATAGCATTGTTGTGTGTTGGTTTAGGTACACCATGCTTGCTTAGCATACATGCCTTGTAATGCCATGTTTAGGTCCTAACATGCTTTAGGTTTTGATCCTTGTTCTAGCATGATTTTGGCCAAGCTTTGTGAAGCTTTTGTGTTTGTTTTAGCATGCTTAAGTTCTGTTTTTGGTTGTTTTGGTCGACCATAGCATGCTTAGCATAGCCACCTTGCATTTTGGCTTATTAGCCTTAGGTGTGTGAGTGTGTAGCATACATTACTTACTTTATTTCAAAGGGTTAGGAACACTTACCATGTCAAGCTTTTAACTCCTTATGACATGCTTGCATACTTGCATTTGATGCTTCTTTGTTGCTTTAAAAGGTTGTTGTCTTATGCTCCATGAATGTGCTTCTTTGTATGCTTGTATGTTTAAGCCACTTAGATGCCATCTAGGTGTTCCCTTAGCATTGTCTAGGTCTGCCTTGAACCTGCTTTTTAAGTCCTCTTGGCCTGGTGGGGCTTGGTTGACTTAGCCATGGTTTAAGTCTCCTTGGCTTGCCTCAAGTACTTGGAACAATTGCATGCCATGTTTGTCTTGTTTAAATTGGTTTGGCACCATCATTAACATGATTTTCAGAGTTTACATTGCATGCTAATTGTTCATGGTTAGGCTCTTTAAGTGTGCTTAAAGGTTGCTTGTTTGATGCTTAAGTGTTGGCCCATCAACATGTACATGTATGTGTGTGTAGGCCCTCATTTCCATAGCATTGGCCACTGTTTTAGGCTTGTTTGAGGGCTGCCTAAATTAGTTTAAGTCCACCCCTTTGCATGTTGTTGCATGCTCACCTTGTGTGTTGTTGCATACTAGTGTGTTGTTACATGATTGAATGAAGTCACATGCTTGCTTGCATGCTTAAACATCTACATTGTGTCTTGCATACTTGTAGGTTGCATTACTTCATGCCTTACATGCTTCTTTACTTAGGTTGTGTGCCTAACCTACATTGTACATTACATTGCCATGTTGCATACTAGCCTCCATACCTAGGATGCATTGCATTGGCATGCATGCTTCACCTCTTGAGTTGAGTATGATAGAGGTTGAGCCCCCTTTGTTTGATTATGTGTATTGTATTCCATATCGAAATGCATACTTGGTTTCTCGGGCCATCATGCATGGAAATGCGCGATTGGTGGTCCGAGAATCGAGAACCATATCTCTTTGAGTCATGAATATGATAAGGGGTGTGATTGGTGCATACATTGCTTGAAATGCATTGCCATGCTATGTTTTGCCCTCTTCTGCTGTCAAAAACAGATTCTACAGGAAGATTTGGCCGGCCAGCCATCTGAAGTGCCGACTGGCCATCCATAAGTGGCCGATTGATTAATTTGTGGCTAGTGACCATTCTCCATGGCCGGTGACCAATTCCCTCAGCCGATGGTGTTCCACAGTATTCAGAGAAGCAACCCTGAGATTTATGCAGTCTTTAGAGAAGGATAACAGTCAAAGCAGAGGCAACTTGTGCATGGCAGTCGCTTTCCGAGCGGAGTCGAGCGCGCATTGCATTGGGCCCTCTTCCCGAGGCTGTTTACTGCTTTCATTAGATTAGTTAATTTGTTAATTAATTAATTGGTCTGTAATATTTAATTAGCTTGTAGGTTAATTAAATTGTATTATTCTTTCGGTCCCTCCGAGCGAGGGCAAATTTGTAATAAGTGTGGGTGCGTGTGTGCATGTCTTCCAACCCCCACTTCTTTCTCCCTTTTACTTACCTGCTTTTGATGGTTAGTATTAGGACACGTTTACTTTAGCATACCTTATGCTATGCATGCGTGCATCATTCATTAGTATTGCATGCACCGGGCTCGGCGTATATGCTAACTGCATAAAGTATTTCAAATCTAACTTTAATACATGCTATCTGTGCATTTTCACATGTCATCCTTAGATTAGCCGAGCCTATTCTAGATTGCATTCCGCATGTGTTGCATTAGCCATCTTAACATGAACTAGGGTCATGCATATGATTGCTAACATGATCTTGTCTTGGCTCGGAGTACATTGTAAGTATTTTTATGCTTTAGCATCTCGCATGAGTGTGAATGTTAACATGACAGTATGCTTGCCATGTGGCTAGCTGCTTATGTGATATAAACTGCCTGAATGCCTGTGGGTGAAGGTTGGGTTGTGTTAGTTGGAGCAACACGTTGAAATTTGTGTTTTAGCTTAGTTGCGAGTAGCAAATTTCAAACATTTTCCAAACAAACGGATATGCAATGTTTCGTTCCAAATTAGGCGATCTAGTCTATACTTTTGTGTTGTGCATCACATAGTAATTCTAGCTAATTAATCGAATAAGAACACATAACGCTTTCAAAATCGGATATCATGGTTAGTAGAGGCCGATCTTCGAACGGGCGAGAGGTGCTCATAGTTGACCTTCCCAATCGTACCTAAGTTCTCAACCGAGGCAACTTTGGTGATGACGGACACGTGGCCTTTGGCACCGAGTCGTGGTTTCCTAAATTCCCCATTAAAAAAAAAATATTTAGGTAGCAACTCAGATCGCAAAGCCCATGTTTGGCACAGAATTCATGTTTGCACTTCTTTCACCAAATCTGCTTTCTCAAAAACGATTTGGATTTGGTCTCTTTGATTCAAATTAAGAACCGTGACAAACAAGTCCGAACTATGGTAGCATAAGTCCCCTTGGGGCGTCCATCGTTATCGATCACATGGCATGTAGCCATGTCCTTCCCAAGATTATGTTGTAAGTGGAAGGACTTTCAATACCAAGAATTCCACTTGTTTCGGCCATGCTTCCCGGTCCGAGGTAGGATTATCTTGCCAACTGGCCACTCTGGCATTGAGTTAAATCCGATCAGGGGAGATACGGCAGGTGCCAAGTTTTTGTCCTCCAATTTCAATTGTTTGAAGGTTTCGTAATATATTATCTCACATGAGCTCCCTTGGTTAATCAAAATTCACTTGATGTCGTAATCCTTAACGCGGAGAGTGACAACCAGTGTATCATTGTAAGGGCAATATATCCTTGCCAAGTCTCTGTCTGAAAAAGATATGACGTTCGTGGCCTCTATTCTCCCTTTTTTAATGGCAGGTTGTGCACTTAATACCTCCCTTAAGTGATCAGCCTTTCTGATCATTCCCTTGAGCTCACATACTCGCTCAGGTTCGAATATCCCATGTATTACGTTTATCACGCCTTAAGGTGGGGCGTCGATCGGCATTCCGTCTGGGTGATCGTGATTCTAGGGGGCTGGTTGTGTCCCTCCTTCTATGTACTAGTCCAGCGCCTACCGCCACTAACCTCCAGGCCGCCTTAACGGTGTGCAATTTTCGCCATGTGTCCTTTTTTCTTATGGAAGGTGCACCAAGATCTTTTGTCATAGTCCTTTATGCTTCTCCTAACTTAGCCGCCACCGATTTAAAGGTTCATCACGATCTCACTAAGAATCCGATAGATCGGTTTTTGAACACTGTGGTAATGGCGCAAGGACTCTCAACCACCTTTTATCTTGGTCCTCTCCGTTGTCTCGCTTGCTCTTCGTCTGCTTCGCTGGACGTTCTACCGCATTAACTTTGCCAAAGTCTTTTATCTCGGTATTGCGGTTGTACTGCACTTTGTTTTAGCACAAAGCGCCATCCTCTTCCACCCAAATGTGGTGTACCTCTCCATTAAGGCTTCCATTGTGAGGGGGGCGCCATGGTGATTGAGTCCTCAACCTCACATCGACTAGGAAGACCTCTTTGTAATCAGGCAATGGCAAGATTTGTGGGGCAATCTCCTATTCGTTAAAGGTCTCCCAATAGCGACTATTGTATGACCTCAATGTCTCTTTGTCGCTTCATGTCAATGGAGAGTAGCCGATCGATCTCCATTAGTGTCTTAGTGTTCGTTCTAAACTCGGTCTAACGCTTCTACCAATTGTGCCTGTGGAGGCGATGTCGCTTCTAGTAGTCTTTCAAACTGTGTTAAACCTAGGTCGCCAAGGTCGGATGGAAATAGGATGCACATTAAAGCTTCATTCCGTTATTATTTACCATTTACTCATGCAAGTGGAGCTCACATAGAATGACAACGGCCAGGCGGGTTGAGATCACACTCGCCCCCGATTCCCAATTATGGAAATCTCGCTCTCGACTTCGATTCTCGACGGAACCTATCATCGCCTCGTCCCCGTCCCCGCCTCCTAACGGGGATTGGGTTTCCCCGACCTTGAAAATTTCCCGGTCCAAATCTGTTTCAGCAACATCATTATCATCATCCCTAATTGTTTCATTTTCAACATCAATATCATCAACAAAATTATCAACAGATCCATCACCCAAAAAAAAAAAATGGACGGATAGAAACAAACACACATACATGTATATATACATACACAAACAGATCTGAAATCTGAGATCTATGTATTTGATTCACAGAGAGAGAGAGATAGAGAGAGAGAGAGAGAGAGAGAGAGAGGACAATGGAGGAGATTGGCGGTGGCAACGGAGAAGGACGACGGCGTCATGATGCACAAATGAGAGCGATTGCATCACTGACAAAGTAAAAGCACGTAAGGTCATGTAATAGGTAGTGGTGCTGAAAAGGAGAAGAGATGCAAGAATGAGAGAGAATAGAGAAAAGAGAAAAAAAGAAAGAGAAAGAGAGGGGTCAATGGGTTGAGTCATACTTAATAGAGGTATACATTGTAATTTTACTTCGGGGCGGTCAATGGGGACAGGGTCCCGGCCGGGACCGGGGCTGGGAAACATATCACTGTCCTCGGCCCGAAAATCATGGAGGATTTATTTTCGAATACCACCCTTGGCCCGTCAGGGGCATTTTTCAGAGAAAAATCGCTCTAATCGAGGTCAGGGAAGCGTGTCCCCGTCGGGTCAGGTTCAAATTGCCATCCCTAAGCTCACATTATCCAATGGTGTGAACAAGGCGGCGCCAATTAACCCTACCAAGGATTTAATTTATGTATTTTTAATTATCATTCATGATAATATAAATAGTTTTGACAATTTGACAACGCTATTTAAAAAAAAGAAAGTTATGAGCCGGTCCTTTGGACCGGATTTAATACCTATGAGATCTTGTTGCAAAATAATTTAGTCCATCTTTTCATTTTATCTTTGATAACTCATGCGTTTGATTTCTCTACTTTGTGCACATGTCACTGTCATGACCCACCATCGCCTCTTCCAGTCATTACAATCATTTCCGATCACTAGCGATAACCTTTGGCGACCTCTGATGATCACCTCTGGTATTGTTGCCACTATCCTCTGACCTTCGACAGTATTTTTCAAGTATATTATTACTACCACCACCACCACCACCACCACCACCTCAGATCTAGTGGCAACAAAAGAAAATGAGAAGAAAAACGATGAAGAGAATGAAGGAGAGAGACGAGAAGCCATTACTAGAATATAGTTCTTATTATTTTTCACATTCACAGATCAAGACAAAAAATCAAAAATCAGATTCAGTGATAAATTTATCACTGTTTGTTTGTAAAAAAAAAAAATTACAGAAAGAAAATCAAGCAATCACCATTACAAATCAACACAAGAATTAGAAATATACTTAGTGATAAATTTATCACTGACTGTTTGTAAAAAAAAAAAAAAAAATGTAGAAGGAAAATTTAATCATCACTATTACAAATGATAAATTTGTGGAGGAAGAAGGTGGCAAAGACGATGTTAGATTCAATAATAAATTTATTACTAACTATTTGTAAAAAAAAATTACAAAAGGAAAATTACTATTACAAATGATAAATTTCTTACTGTTTAGTTTATCAAGTTTTATACAACAACAAACATATTCAAGAAATTTACTGATAAATTTATCAATGGTTTAAACAAGATAGGAGCTCCGATCAGCATTGAAAATACCTAGATGAACCCATCAACGTTCTGATCTAACACCCCGAACGCCTCTCTTATGTCTTTTTTTTTGTCTTGCTCATCCATTATTAACTGGTACAAAACTCTGAACTTGTCAATGTCGACACACCCATCTCCGTTCATGTCGATTTTCTTGATCTCTCTCAAATCTAACACCATCTCTCTCAAATCCAAGGGCCACAGAGGCAGCTCTCATGTTCACTAACACCAACGAACAACCGCTCGACATCAGTCTTCATCACAAACTTCTCACCACCGCCGACGCCATGACCCTTTATCTTTGCCCAACATTACAGGCGTAATCAATGACTCTTAGAACACAACAAAGGCATGAAATACCTTTTCACACCGACACGATCTCTATACCCAAATCTTTCGTTGCCTTCCTTTTCAAAAACCCGATCCTTCGGGGGAGAGAGAGAAAGAGAAAGGGAAAGAAAAAAATTAAATAGAACCAC
The DNA here is from genome assembly GCA_025200525.1 of Camellia lanceoleosa. Lineage (NCBI taxonomy): Eukaryota > Viridiplantae > Streptophyta > Magnoliopsida > Ericales > Theaceae > Camellia > Camellia lanceoleosa. The sequence continues at coordinate 86,506,057 of CM045759.1, forward strand.
ATAATTTAAAACCAAATTGCGTATAATAATCAGGGTAAAAAAAATAGAGGTTCTGGTGCATGAGATAGACACTTAGAACCTAATGGGTAATAGATTCAATTATTGGGACCGACTGGTAAAAAATCTTTAAAAATGAAGGTTTTTTTATCAGCCGGTCCCAATAATTGAATCTATTACCCATTAGGTCTTAAGTTTTTATCTCATGCACCAGGAAGTCCTATTATATTTTTTTATCTCGATTTTGCCCCTACTGTTATACTGCAAGAGCCATCAATGAATTAGTGGTGTTGGTGAACATGAGAACTGCCAAAGCTGTTGATGAATTCATTGGTGTTAGTGAACATGAGAATTGCTTCTATGTCCCTTGGATTTGAGAGAAATGGTGTTAGATCTGAGAGAGATCAAGAAAATCGACATAAATGGAGATAAGATGTGTTGACATTGATGAGTTCTAGAGCCATTGATGAATTCGTTGGTGTTGGTAAACATGAGAATTGTCTCTGTGGCCTTTGGATTTGAGAGAGATGATGTTAGATCTGAGAGAGATCAAGAAAGTCGACATGAATGGAGATGAGTGTGTCAACATTGACGAGTTCAGAGCTCTATATTGTTTAAACCAGTGATAAATTTGTTTAAACTAGTAATAAACCAGTGATAAATTTGTTTAAATCAATGATAAATTTATTTAAACTAGTGATAAATTTGTTTAAACCAGTAATAAATCAGTGATAAATTTGTTTAAACCAATGATAAATTTATCACTGATGAATTTGTTAAAAAATTTACAAATAGCTGACTTGGTTTGAGAGAAGTGGGGCATAACAACAAATTTATCATTCATAAATTAAGTAACAAATTTATTATTGAATTAAGTAACAAATTTATCAGATCAGTTACACATCTGTAGAAGATCAACAACACCTTTCAATGCACTGAATAGACACTTTGCATCCCAAATCGTAATGGAGGAAGATGGTGACAATGACGATGTCAAAGATGGTAGATCGATGATGGAGGATGACGGTGAGAGAGAGATATAAGGATGTGTTTGGGTTTAGGTAAAATCACTCAATCAATGTAAGGATAAAAATAGAATATGTACGCGCTTTGAGTGTTATGGCACATTTTCTATGGTAGACGGACTTGTTACTTCCATCAATCTATTTGACATTTGTGTGGTTTTGAACCGCTCATGATTGGATCATGATTCGATTATGTTGTATTTTCTTTTGCTGTATCATACATAGCTTTGTATATATTGCACATCACGTTGCATGTTATGCATGTTGCTTACTTTTACAGGCACGATACTGTATGTACGGTCCATCTGAGGCTGGTGCACCCAGATGAACCGCACAGGTATTGTATCCACCGAGTGAGACGTATCGAGAATTGCATAATTCTCTTACATCCTTTCGCATTGTAATGTAGTTGATTAGTATTTGCTAGCTTAAAACCTGTCAGATGTTATGCTTCGCTATGCTTTTCTTTGCATGATCATAAGTTATGCTCGGCTTCGTGCATTTTCTTGCATTTTGCCCTTACCTTCGGGCACATATCTTGTTTGTCTTGCATGCGTTGTCTAAGGCTTCGGCCTTGTCAAAAATGGGTCGTCTCTGGGCTTTGAAATTTACTCCCGTCATTGTTATGACTTTCGAGTTCTATCAAAGAGGGGCAACTGTAGACACCTCATTTTTGACCATCCTCAAGACTTGGACGTCACCGCTTGAACACTCGGTGATCATCTATGTTTGTGTTCGTCTTGAGTTCTTGAGGTTTGGCCACGCCGTCTTGCCTTAGGATCTCTCGACTCGACTGTTTTGTGTCTGGTTTTGCACCAAACACTTGTGTTTTGCCTTGGAGGGGCAGGGAATGGCTTGTGGGCCATCCCCACACATCACCGGCCATGGCTTGAGGCCATTGGCTTTGTTTTGTTGCCACCTGCCAAATGTTTGCATGGGCAAGACTTCTAGATGGTCGATCGCCATTTTTTTTTTTGGTCAAATTGCATTTTTGGCCGCATCGAGAATCGCATCTGCTAGATATATTTTATGCTAGTCAGTATACACTTTGCTCCCTCCATACACGTGTATAGAGGATCTCCGCCTTGGCTAGCTTGTCTTGTAAGCTTGCAAGATTGAACCTCCTAGAAGAGGTGAGGCCTCTTCTTCCTCTTTTTAGGTTAGAGACAAGATTTTTATAGAGAGCTCCCGATTTTAGGGTTTGAGTTGTGTATCTATCCTATATCTATATATCTCTCTCTCTCTCTCTCTCTCTCTTGTATTTGTGTGTGTTTAGCCTTAGTATTGCACACAAACACCCACCATCACACCTTACCTTGATTGCCGAGGGGCAGGCCTTTCTTGAAGTTTTTAGACTGGTTTGGAGCCAAAGAAGCAAATGAGTCTTTGTTCTTGAAAGAGGTCTTCATGGGTAAGGACTTTACCTTTAAATACCCCATTTTTGCATAGCTTTTTTTACATATCTTACAACTGTTTTTAGGCTTTGCATATAACATATAAAAGTTCTGTTTTTGAGTCCTTTAAATAGTTGTTTGAGAGTATTTTTGACCTTTGAGGTTGTTTTGACCCTCTTAAGGCTTCTTGTTTGGCCTTTGTTTTTGTGCTATTTTGGTGAGCCTGGGACCATCAGAAGGATTTTCACCACCGAAATCTGAGGATTTCAGTGGTGAGGATAGTTCCTTGAGGTCCCAAGAAGAAGAGGGCCACCCTCTCCTTATTGTCCCTAAAAGGGCTATTTTTACCTCTTGAGGGAGCATCCGTGCTTAGGCTCATGTTGATCATGCCTTAACCGATTTTTTGTGCTTATATTGTCATAATATAGCATTGTTGTGTGTTGGTTTAGGTACACCATGCTTGCTTAGCATACATGCCATGTAAAAGCCATGTTTAGGTCCTAACATGCTTTAGGTTTGATCCTTATTCTAGCATGATTTTGGCCAAGCTTTTGTGTTTGTTTTAGCATGCTTAAGTTCTGTTTTTGGTTGTTTTGGTCGACCATAGCATGCTTAGCATAGCCACCTTGCATTTTGGCATGTTAGCCTTAGGTGTGTGAGTGTGTAGCATACATTACTTGCTTTTATTTTAGTGGTTTGGAACTACTACCATGTCAAGCTTTCAATCCTTATGACATGCTTGCATACTTGCATTTGATGCTCCTTTGTTGCTTTAAAAGGTTGTTGCCTTATGCTCCATGAATGTGCTTCTTTGTATGCTTGTATGTTTAAGCCACTTAGATGACATCTAGGTGTTCCCTTAGCATTGTCTAGGTCTGCCTTTGAACTGTTTTAAGTCCTCTTGGCCTTGTGAGGCTTGGTTGATTCTAGCCATGGTTTAAGTCTCCTTGGCTTGCCTCAAGTACTTGGAACAATTGCATGCCATGTTTGTCTTGTTTAAATTGGTTTGGCACCATCATTAACATGATTTTCGTGAGTTTATATTGCATGCTAATTGTCCATGTTTAGGCTCTTTTATGTGTGCTTAAAGGTTGCTTGTTTGATACCTAAGTGTTGGCCCATCAACATGTACATGTGTGTGTGTGTAGGCCCTCATTTCCATAGCATTGGCCACTGTTTTAGGCTTGTTTGAGGGCTGCCTAAATTAGTTTAAGTCCACCCCTTTGCGTATTGTTGCATGCTCACCTTGTGTGTTGTTGCATACCAGTGTGTTGTTACATGATTGAATGAAGTCACATGCTTGCTTGCATGCTTGAACATCCACATTGTGTCTTGCATACTTGTAGGTTACATTACTTCATGCCTTACATACTTCTTTACTTAGGTTGTGTGCCTAACCTACATTGCACATTACATTGCCATGTTGCATACTAGCTCACACCTAGGATGCATTGCATTGGCATGCATGCTTCACCTCTTGGGTTGAGTATGATAGAGGTTGAGCCCCTTTGTTTGATTATGTGTATTGTATTCCATATCGAATGCATACTTGGTTTCTGCCATCATACATGGAAATGCGATTGGTGGTCCGGAGAAATTGAGAACCATATCTCTTTGAGTCATGAATATGATAAGGGTGTGATTGGTGCATACATTGCTTGAAATGCATTGCCATGCTATGTTTTGTCCTTCGCTATCAAAACAGATCAGAAGAACATTTGGCCTACCGCTATCCGAAAAGTCAAACGCCATCCATAAGTGGCCGATTGATTAATTTGTGGTGAAGACCATTCTCCATGGCCGGTGACCAATTCCCTCACCAATGGTGTTCTACAAAGATTCAAAGAAATTCTAATACCATCTCTATCTCCATTCATATCGATTTTCTTGATCTCTCTCAAATCTAACACCATCTCTCTCAAATCCAAGGGCCACAGAGGCAGCTCTCATGTTCACTAACACCAACGAACAACCGCTCGACATCGAGTCTTCATCACAAACTTCTCACCACCGCCGACGCCATGACCCCTTTATCTTTGCCCAACATTACGGTGGTGCAATCAATGACTCTTATAACACAACAAAGGTATGAAATACCTTTTCACACCGACACGCATCTCTATACCCAAATCTTTGCCTTTTTCAAAAACCTGATCCTTCAGGGGAGAGAGAGAAAGAGAAAGGGAGAGAAAAAAATTAAATAGAACCACATAATTTAAAAACTAAAACGCGGCGGAAGATATGTTGTGTAATCAGATAAAAATAATAGAAGATTTCGGTGCATTTAGATAGACACTTTATCTTACTGTAATAGATTCAATTATTGGGACCGACTGGTAAAAAATCTTTTAAAATGAAGGTTTTTTTATCAACCGGTTCCAATAATTGAATCTATTACCCATTAGGTCTTAAGTTTTTATCTCATGCACCAGGAAGTCTTGTTATATTTTTTTATCTCGATTTTGCCCTCATCACATATCAAGAGCCATCAATGAATTAGTGGTGTAGAACATGAGAATCGCCAGTCGTTGATGAATTATTGTGTTAGTGAACATGAGAATTGCTTCTATGTCCCTTGGATTTGAGAGAAATGGTGTTAGATCCTAGAGATCAAGAAAATCGACATGAATGGAGATAGGATGTGTCGACATTGATGAGTTCTAGAGCCATTGATGAATTCGTTGGTATTGGTAAACATGAGAATTGTCTCTGTGGCCTTTGGATTTGAGAGAGATGATGTTAGATCTGAGAGAGATCAAGAAAATCGACATGAATGGAGATGAGTGTGTCAACATTGACGAGTTCAGAGCTCTGTATTGTTTAAACCAGTGATAAATTTGTTTAAACTAGTAATAAACCAGCGATAAATTTGTTTAAATCAATGATAAATTTATTTAAACTAGTGATAAATTTGTTTAAACTAGTGATAAATTTGTTTAAACCAATGATAAATTTATCACTGATGAATTTGTTAAAAAATTTACAAATAGCTTACTTGATTTGAGAGAGAGGGGGGGCATCACAACAAATTTATCATTAATAAATTAAGTAACAAATTTATACATCAATTAAGTAACAAATTTATCGACGGTTACACATCCGTAGAAGATCAACAACACCTTTCAATGCACCGATTAGACACTTTGCATCCCAAATCGGTAATGGAGGAAGATGGTGACAACGCATTTATGTCGTAAGATGGTAGATCGATGACGGAGGATTACTATGAGAGAGAGAGAGAGAGATATAGGATGTGTTTAGGTTTAGGGTAAAATCACTCAACCCAATGTAAGGGATAAAAATAGAAGATGGACTAAATTATTTTGGGTCAAGACTTTAGGAATTAAGTCCACCCAAAGGACCTGTCTGTGAATCCACTCAAAATGAACCCACTCAAATTGGATCATCCCAAAAAAGGAACCCACCTAAATTGCTCCTGTCTCATTCTATAGTCAGCCCAGTCCATTAGTCCTTACTGTTTAATTTTTTTTCTTTTGATTTTAAAGCCCATTAGATTTTAATGTATATATAGGCAGCTTATATGTGTGGTTTTCTTAGTATGTTTTTTGTACTTTTGATTTTTTCAATTTTAATTGTATTAATTGTACCTTTGAATTTTTATATCAATTTGATTCTTGTAGTTTTATCAATTGTACCTTTAAATTTTTCACATTATAAAATTATATCTTCAAGTTTAACTGGACAAAACAGCCGGTTCTGAGGAAAGGGCAGCAAAGCTCTGCCTTTGGCCCCAAATTTTCCCTAAAAAATAGTATAGCTTAAGGGTCGTCAAATATTCTAGCCTTATAGTATAACTTAGGCCCAGAGATGAAGACCCAAGTCCATAAGCGAAACTAAGGGCTAAACAAATATTCCAGCCCTTATAGCATAATATCTGTACTGTACCTTATTTTTGGGTTTTGATTTTGCATTAATTTCTATTCTCTCTCTTGCTAACTTCATTTCTAGAACATGACCAGGGACTTGATAAAGGACAGTGACTTGATAAATGATGTGGTCTGTTTTGTAGGTGAAGTAAGATTGTTTACTTTGGTCTGTGCAGAGAACCTATACTTCTGTAAATTAATTTCAATAAATTTATTGATTTCTAATTTATCTTTTTTGAAATATTGCATTTCAAAGATAAAATTACTAGTAGTTTCTATTTAATTCATACTGTTTTTGATATTATAAATTTAGGCCAAGTTTGGGAAGTCTCAAAAAGTCAAAAAGTTAAAAAATTATCACTATTAACCAAAAAGTCAACAATTACTAACAACTCTCAATTTTAATTTTCTTCTACAAACCAATTTTTACAATTTTTATTACACATTTTTTCATAAAAAGTCAAAAAGTTAACCTAAACATTCATATTTTTCAACCTCAACTTTTTAGTCTAAAAACATAAAAAAGACACTTATTTAAGCATAATTCCAAACAACCCTTAGATTTTGTAACCAATTTTTATTATTTTTATTTTTTATAGTTATTGTAATGAATTTATTCATATTTTAATTTAAGTAAATTTTAGTACATAATTTTATATAATTATATAAGCAAGAAAAGTACTAACAATAAAATAAAAAAATAAAAATAAAATTATGGATATTCATCCGTTTGTTCAATCTTTTATTTTGTGTGTGTGAATATATATAAAGGACTCCAATAATAGTGTAGAAGCTGGCCCTAGGTCCCAACTAACTCAAGGCAGGCCTTAAACATAAAAAGACAGAGAACTACTTTTAGAATTTCCAAAATGAATTAATTCTTTACTCTATTTGCAGTGGTGGTGTGCAATATGCTTCCACCATCTTAGAAAGTTCAATAAATATGTACATTAACAGGCTCAGGAGAGTCCGATGCCCCTCCTCAAATTTGAAAATTATTTTTTTTCCCTATAGTTATAGGTAAAGTTTAAAAAATTGACCCTTCTAAATTTTTTTGTAGAATCTCTTTTTTTTACTCCTTTTTTTCAATTATATCCTTTTCGCTTCCCTTTGAATATCTATAATATATTTAAAGACCCCCCCATGTATATACTTTGTCGATATATGGAAAAGGCTACTATGCATATGCGTTTTATCATAAGAAAATTAATGAATTTTTGTGATAAATATTAAGAATTTTGTAATGTTAGTTACTTAGTTTTGTGGTGTAGTCGTACCAGTTAACATATTGAAACAAAAACTCTATTTACAATTCTTTATGGTTGCGTAATGAATATTACATTTTTGTTGCTCTTTTTTTGTTTTTTTTTTTTGTTTTTTTTTGTTTTTTTTTTTGAGAAAAGTTATATCATTTATGGTTCATAAGTTGGTTAATAGAAGTTTCTCTTCACGGCAATCTCTACGAATTTTTGTGAAGTTATAGTTATGAATAGACATATCATAGGCACCTTTTTTTAGGACATAACATAAATATTTAGAAACGTTATTAATGACCTTTTATTTAGTGCCTTTTGCATTTATTATTATCTTAAATAGTTTATATAAACTCATTATGGAAAGTAAGCTTGCCACGTTGAGTACTTCTCTTAAAACAATTCATTAACATAAGGCACTTATCTGACATAAAATTGAATGGCAGGAACTCTTTTTAAGATTATGAATATTAAAGTTTTATAACAAAAACGGCTATATAATATTTTTTATAGTAATTAAAATTTTTAATATTTTTATATACAGAAAAATTTTAATTCTGGTAATTCTTGGTCTAATTCAGAAATTTAATTTTCACATCAAATTTTTTCCTGAAAGCCAAATTTTCTCCTCATGAAAAATATCGTGCAAATCTTAATCTATTAAAAAAAAATTGGATATCTCTCATCGTGATAAAATTGAAGAGTGATGTTTCACTATTTTTTCTAAATTAAATAAATATACTTATTTGGATAAGTATATTATTCTCGATCACGCCACCTTCTTTTTATTTTTCTGTAAATTTTTTGAGCAAAAATTAAAAAATACATTATTACATCATTCCAAATCTAACCCCCAAGACTTCCGGCCAAGTAAATCCAATGTGAATTAGTAGTTACAATTTAATGAACTAATAATAAGAGTAAATTATAAATATATTCTCAGAGATTTGTTTAAAAATAATAAATTGTCCTTTTCGATTTGAAAAATTATAAATACTTCCTTATTAGAATTTTTTATTCAATAGAATTAACTAAAAGATAAAAATTCATAATTGTTCTCCTATATAATAATAAATTATCTAAATTATTAATTGAAACATATTTTAACATCATTAAAAACCTAATCAACTTGATAATTTATTAATAAAATGGACAATTTGTTATGAAAATTAAAAATCTCAGAAGTGAAATGTAATTTTCAAAACCACAAAAGATGATTTTTATTTTAATCAAGCAACAGGAGTTGTATTTATAATTTGCCTCAATATAATTACGTATCGCTGTCATAATTTTTATTCCACTTCAATTAAAAGCTTGGTGATTATGAACATTAAGAACTTTTTCATGCTAAATTGTTTATATTATTCTCGATATTAAAGTCGTATTAATAAAGCTTAATTACCAAAGTGGATGCTATTCATATAAAAAATTTAAAACATAATTTTATACTTTCATTAATTTGTTTGAATCATAAATTACTTCATATCATTTTTATTTCATATTGATTTTTATGATTTATTCTATTTCATTTTGTAAATTTAATGCATACAAATCCAATTCAAGTTAAAAAGACTTGAAAAAATAAATGAAATAAATTATTTCTAATTAAGACCCTTGCGCCATATGGTTTAGAATGCCTAAGAGAATCCACCTCATTAGTCTTCAAGTTTAGGTCGAGGCCCCATTGAGATGGCCCTATAGATTACGTTGTTTAATGGATTAAATTGAATAAAATAATTAGTACGGTGTTCTTATAGATTTCAGTTTTGTTTACTAGATTAAACGAATAAAAATAATTGGCACGGTGTGATTAAATAAAGGAATTATTAGTATAATTATATTGTTGAAGATTTAAAGAAATTACTTGTTTTTTATAGTAATATGATAGTATTAGTTGGTTGTGATTAAAGGGTTAATTACACTTTTTAGTAATTTCTAAATTATAAAGTGCATTTTGTCTATTTGGTCCTTAATTATTGATAGTGTTTCTGTAGTCCCTAAACTTTAAGAAAGTATGTTGTCAAGTCCAATTTGTGTTCACCGTCTAAATCATTAACGAATAGCATTAATGTGCATTCCCACGAATAATGGAAGGCAAATCTAAGATCAAATGGACATTTTATTCTCAACCGTGACAAAGCATATACACATGAGGCGGAATTAGGGTATTTTGTAATGCATAAGACCATGACAGAACAGAGAAGAGTACCGCTAGAGAGTATGAAGAAACAAGAAGAAAAAAGAAAAAGAACCAATAAGTTTAGAGAGAGATGACAGAGAGAGCGGTATTTAGAGAGAAGAAACGGAAAAATAAAGCACATGCAGTGATATGATAAAGGAATGGAAATCAAAAAGAAAGAGAAAAGAAGGTTGAGGAAGGAAATACAATTTAAGCTCTTGGATTTTTTTTCTTTTAGGTCCTTGATAGATTTATGGCCATGAGAGTTTGCTCAAGTTTAATCTTTGAAAACCCATTATGGAAATCCCAATACCCATTTTCAACCGAAAAGAAAACACACCTGCTTGTTATTTAAGATCTTGGTTTTATAGATGACAGAATGTAACACAACTTGAAAGAAAAGAGTGCCATTGAAGGAGGTTTTGATTCCGGCTAAAGTGGAAGAAATAATGAAGTTTCATGCTAATGAACCCATTTATGCGTCGACACAAGAAGGAACCGAGCCCTTCCACATCAATATCAACCTCTTCATCTCTTATGTATCGGCTCCATTTTTAGTTCCACCGACAACACAACATGGGCCATGACGATTTTCGTTAACAACCTTTGGCCGCTAAAAAAGGGTCAGACGAAGGCCAGACATGGTAATGGAAAACTAATAGGCACTCTGAGTTGCAATCTATTCTCGGTAGGACCCGGTAGTCCTGGAGGTGAAAGATTTGGGCTCGCTGCTGATCGAGAGTTTGTCCCTCAATCGGTCAAAACCAAGTGTCACAACCCAAACCCGCCTCTATAAGTTTAGTGTCGTGAATCCCAAGCTTAATAATCCTTTGATTAAAGGCCCTTAGCATAATAATATATAGCCAAGGGTTACTGAAGGTATAAACACATGAAATATACATAGTCCATCGAATCGCGTATATATATGAGATGTATAATCTTAAACTTTCATAATTATGTGATCAAAACATAATATCGCTACTTCACGATTTAACCTAAAAAACTTATTCAGAATCAGGAACAAAAACTTATACATCCACATAAAACATAGCTACTTAGACTTAACTTAAATTGAACCTTCCTGAGGCACAATGGTTATTAAC